>CM030905.1:20535624-21810624 GCA_018136845.1 Heterotis niloticus | reverse complement strand
GTGCGGTGCCCGCGTCCGTTTCTCGTTTCCCGCCAGACGCCGCGGCCGTTGCTGCTCCGTCGAGGCCCTGACAGCTGACGAAAACGGCCTCGACTCCTCCGGCGCCGAGCCGGGGCCCCCGGCTCTCCGAGCGTAATGGCTTCCTGCGCCGCTGCGGCCGCCAAGCAATGATGTTAAAGGAAATGGAAAAGTGCTACTGTGCTTTAATGCGTGTTGTTGGGTCCCTGCTGGGTTTTGTGTACGGCTGACAGTGTGTATTTCACGTCCGGCCGGTGGGCGAGCGTCACGTGGTGCCTCGCCGCTCTGTGTGAGATCCAAGCCCCGCTAGCAGCGTTGTGTTTCTGCTGGATAAATTCTTTTTTACCACAAAAAACTACCACATATTCAGCACCCTGGAAGCATTTCTAACCCGGAACGCTACTTTTTCCCCATTAAAAACAGCAACAGGCAATATAGCGCTTAAGGGTGTCGTCTAGTAAACAGTAGGTCACCGGTTCACCTCCCACTCCTGCTGTAGAACCCTTTGTAAACGTACTTACCAAATGGGTAAATGATTGCTTGTCCAACGTGGTAAATCACATAAAACAAGTAGACAGAATGTGTGATGTACTGGCTATGCAAAACAAGCAAAATCTGGATATTTTCAAGATCATTCATTATTTTTATCCCAATAAAGTGTATCTGTAGTAGATACATACCTACGGGCAAAACCCTTCAGGTCTGAAACGCTGAAAAATATTTTGTTTAAATTAAATAAGTAATGTGGATACACATGTATTCCAGTAATGAATGTTAAACATTAATAACATTTTAATCAAAGCAGGTTAAAACGGTTGCATCTAGAATAATCCTGCTTTTAATTCACCTTGTATGGGTAAATAAGCGGTGATCCATATTGCAAAATGAAATCTGCAGGCTTAAACATTCTTACAAGGCTTCTTATGGGATCATGATTTTTTTAAGTCACGGATAAAATATGACAGATTTTGTTCTTGAGAAACTGCCTGAGGTGTAATATCAGATAATCCACTGCGCGAGCCTCGGTGGGTCGATGATTCCCGCTGTAATACCGCGTGTCTACAGTGCGTCTTGCACAAAAACATGAAGACGTAATCGGCCCTAAGCCGCTGGTTTGGAGGAGATTAATCGCTATTTGAAGTCATAAGTGTATCATCTGCGGCGATGCGGATGCGGCCGCTTCAACTGCAGGGGGGCAACACCGCCTTGGGCCCTGTGCCTCACAGCCGCAGCGATGACTGGACTCCTTCACGTGGCTCAATGGGTTGATCTTCACGCCGGTTTATTGATCCTCCGTGTGCTCAAGGGCTGCCCTCTTGCCTACAGGTGTTTTCACAACAAAAAATGGGAGTGCTATGGAGGACAACGCTTAGAGGAGACACGATTGCAGGCATCTTCATGATGGGATCTCCTGCATGTTGGAGCGAGATGCCGTCATGCTGCTCCTGATGCACGACAGCACCTGGGCGGCACCTCGGATGTGTTGAGGAGGCCAAGCAAAGAGACTACCCCCGTTGGAGGGGAATCCACCACGTATGCTCTGCCTGAACCTCCTTCTGAGAACATCTCCAAACAGCTCATCTGGTGGACATCAGGGATCTGTGCTGTGATCCTGGACAACTTGTATGAAGATGAAGGCAATAAACCAGTTTCTGAATGAACTGCTGTTACTTTGAATTACTATTTAAATATCTATAACAGTACTGACTATGGTAGTCGGTACTCAGCATGGTACAGCTGCCTGTGAGTCAATGGATTTCTGCAGAACACCGAGTGTTGAATTTAATATACACTTAAAACAGTCTCTTGCTTTTTCCAGAAGAAACACTGTTGGATGGGATTTTGTTTCGATGGGATTTAATGCCATGTTTTTTTTTTTTTTTTTTATCTACGTAGTTTAATGTTTAATATTTAGCCACTGTGTGTCAGTTGTTCCAAGGATTAGCATCATGGGTGCACACTTTGGCTGCCCTATTAACACCCTTATTTTATGTTTTAGCTGCTATTGTCTGTTTTCATACAAATAAATTTCACAAATATGGGGATCTCCTACTTTTGAACATAATGCATCCCTGGAATTTGGCTTGTAAGATGGAATCTCCTAAGTTGGAGATGCAATTACCATAAATTTCAACATTTTTGAAGTGTTCCTGGGCCCACAAAGTCAGCCCCGTGATTGCTCAAGTAGCACCAAAACCCATCAAATTGGAAATAATTCCATTTACATTAATGCAGACATTTCCTTTTATTAATAATATTCAGCACTGTAATAACAATATAGATGCATTTGATGAATAGAGATGAAATGACAAAATTGCA
The DNA here is from genome assembly GCA_018136845.1 of Heterotis niloticus. NCBI lineage: Eukaryota > Metazoa > Chordata > Actinopteri > Osteoglossiformes > Osteoglossidae > Heterotis > Heterotis niloticus. The sequence goes on along the minus strand of CM030905.1, from coordinate 21,808,287 downwards.
CACGAATCACGGAGCACAATTGGAAACGAATGTGTGGAAGCAGTGACTGCGAACAACAACTGGGTGGCTTTTTTGTCCCTGTTGCTCCCTCATGACAAATAATAAAAAAGCTCAGGGAGTTGGGCAGCAGGTTTTCAGCACAACCTTTACTGAACTGAGAACACTGCAAGCACTCACACTGCTCTCAAACTGTTGCTCACACTCACACATGCCGTACACACACACAGACACACCCAGACGTAAAAACTTGTAAGTCAAACACTCAGATCTGGGGGGATTCCTGTATTACACTGCATTTATTATTGCTATTGTGCAAAATGAAAAGAAGCATTAGGCTGGATTTCATGTATTTTTGTTTTCAGAGCAGATGTGGAGGCATGGAGCCCTAAAGAATCACTCTGGGATCCTCACTGCAGCACCACAGTCCAATGCTAGACTTCCTTCAGGTCCTCACAAGGGCAAGGGGCTCATAATGTTTAACACAGCGCAGTTGCATCAACATGCATTCCGCTCCTGTGCGCATCGCTGCCACTCCATTAACACTTTGGATGGATTAACTGCACATTTGTCTTTTTCACCATAAGATGTGGATCTGCCAGGCCTTGCGTTCCTCCATATTGACCTGGAACCCACTTACTGTCTCACTGACTGAACCCTCTTTGACCAAGGAGGGACCATTTAAAGCCTCTGGCCGGGACTCACACGTTAACTCTCATTTGCGGGTGAAACAGTCCCCCGACCAACTGCTCCCCACCTCCGTCCACATTATTCATACCTCAGCCCACCCTCCCCCCCGAGCCCAACTGGAACCATTTACTGCTGACAATGTCCTGCTTCTTTATTATTTGTTGCCTTGCGCTCCAACACATGTTAGAGCAGACCCCCCCCAAAGCTACGCAGAGCAACCCCCCCCTTCTTTTTCACATGACTTAGCAATTATCTCCCTCCCAGTGAAAGAAACCAAGATGAAAAGGGCTTATTAATAAAAGTTCCCCTTCAGGAAGATGGGAACTAAATGATTGCTAAAATGTGCCCAGTTTCACCCACAAACCCCTTCCCACCCCCACCCAGAGACATTCAGCTGGAGAGTGTGGGACCAGTTGAATGGGGGGGGGTTGACAGCAATTCCTCCCATCTGGAAGCCATTTTCACCAGCGTAAGGAAAGAAACCCCACCCACTGCTAGAGGGCGGAGTCCACCAGTTGGAGATGCCTTGAGTACTGCCTTCCTCATTAGTCCCTCAGTTGGGCAGTTACCACGGTACAGTTGTCCGAGGGGAGTTAGCCATCGCATCCCAATGGTGACCTGAACCCTGACCCTCATCCCAAACCCACTGTCTCATCCCATTTCATTCATAACATTTTGCAACTTGTATTATAACGTGCTTATGTGTGTATGCAAGTCATGCTGGGTGTCGGAGCATCCATTGGGCGATCCCGTTCTCTCATTCTGAATCTCACACTCAGTCACTTTCTCTCCGCCCCACATGCTTATTCTACCAGAAGGACAAGGCAGGGGAGGGAAACTTGCTCTTCAGTTTTTTATCACACTGTTGTGGTTTACTTTGGTTGCCGTGGCAACAGAGTGTCACATTAGCCTGAGATTATCGGTATGAGGGATAGACTCTGGTTGTTACAGGCCTAGTAATTGCATTTTTGCTGCCCTCGTCCTCTCTCTCCCCCATTTTTTTTTAATCAAACTCACGAACAATAAGCGAGAGGCGCCGACAGAAAGTCGATGCGACGTGGACAGGCGCGGAGGCCCAAGATGTGGACGGCACCGGCTGCCTTTTATGTCCGAGATGACGACTTGAGTCACCTCCTGGGGTCTGAAGTGTGCCAAACGATAAGACCTTGCAGTGAAGGCGGGAGCCTAAGCTGAAGAAAGCAGCGCTTCCATTACAAAGTGCAGTACAGGGACTGACGGTGTGGGGCAAATACACATCCAGGCATTTCTGCATGTCCGTTTGTTCTTGGGTTGGACAGGAGAAGCCATCTGTACAGAATCTCCCAGACACCGTGGAAATGTGTTTTCTGCAGCTTTTCGTACAGCAGCTTCACTGCATTAAGCACTAGAACATCTTCTTTCCATGCATCCAGGCACCTCCACAGAGCTCGGCTGACCAGGCCTCATGAAATGATCTTATTCATTATTAATAATATAAATTATTAATAACATTTTTTATCTAGCGATCATTTTTTTTTTCTCCAAAGTGGCTTACAGTGAGAGGTTTGTATTCCAAGCTGCTTACACTGATTTTTTTGTGCAACAGGGTAATTTTTACTGCATCAATTCAGGGCAAGTACCCTGGTCGATCACCCTGTAATTAATTACAGATGGTCCTCGTCTTATGATGGTCTGACTACGATTTTTCCATTTGATGATGGTGTGATATGCATTCAGTAGAAACCATACTTGGAATTTTGAATTTTGATTTTTTCACAGGCAACCAATATGCGGTATGAAACTTTCTCATGATGCTCGCCAGCGGCAGCAATCCACATCTCCTAGTCTGCCACAAGGGCACTAGTGTCCACAACCAATTCTGTGCAGTGTCTACATTGTGTTTTGTGCATCCACGATGTCCACAAAATGCCTGTCTGTGTCTGTCTGTGCCTCTTGAAAGCAGCATGAAAGCGGAAAGCCATTAATGACTTTTAAGGTAGGCTAAGCTAAGCTAGGCTATGATGTTTGGAAGGTGTTATGGCGTTGGTTGGTGGAAGCAATTGCGAGACACCGCGGTAAAAAGTTTAAGTTCCGTTAAACTCTTTACTTTGTGTTTTTTCCGACACTCGTTGCCGTTAGCCAGGAGCTAGCGCTTAACATTAGCGATAAACAGTAAACAAGCAGTAAACAAAAACGGAACATTGCTACAATTCAAAATGAACAAAATACAAGATCTTAGCAAGACAGCGGTTGCAGGAGAGTTCACAAAGGGGAGCGGAAACTGAGCACCGACAGGAAGTCCTGGTAGCAACTAAATCCCGTTCACAGCCCAAAAAAGTAATCTTTTTTAAAAGTTTTAAAATGTGTGCACATCTCATTCTGCAGATATTCAGCAACACCACATTTTACACATCACATGCTGATGTCCCCAGTTAAGCTAAAGCATTAGGTGGACAGGACACTCCCAGTGTTTACATGGATTTGAGGTTAAAACATCTGTGTGTAAATGGGCCAGCCTGTGTACAGCACATTTTTAACATTATGCAAAGTCAGCATGAGCACTGCAGGTAAAAACAGCCAAAAGAAGAGATGAAAACGACCAAAGGCCTGTTTGCATCGGCTTAAAAGTCCTAGTTTTCATGCCTGCTGTAGGGATGTTTGCGCGGGACGCTGTTCTTCAGGGGGTGAGGGTGCTGTGCATGCACGTGCCAGTCAGTGGAAATGGCTCAGGTGCGACAGCCACGTCCTCCCGCTCCTGTTTTTACCAATTCCATTCAGCTTTGTTTGCGCCTATCGATGTCCTGGGGCAGTGAGCCGCTTCGGTCCTGCGTGTAAAACGTTACTGCTGACCTGTGCATAGATAATTTGGCATGAAGGCGATCGATAAATAACAAACACTCCCTAACCAGGCGGTGCGCTGGCAGAATGACATCCCATTATCCTGTCCGACTCGCAGTCAGGAGAACCGAACCTCAAAGGGCAGAGCTTCCGCCGCTTATATCGCCAAGTTGTACCCCCCCGACTGAGAGCCCAGAGCCCTCAGACACACCCTACAGCCCCCCCCCCCACACCACCGCCAATCCATCACCTTCTCACTGACATCCCATTCCCTCAGCAAATTTTCTCCATGCCCACAAACCGCATGACATTTCAGTGCCACGTTCTGCGCCACATTTTATCTCCACGATGATGCCGTATGTTTACAGTCATTTTACTGATATGTACAGTACCCTGGTTGGGATTTAGTGGTTAATAGCAATGGATGTATGGATAGATGTGTGACTATTCCAGTGCTGGACTGGAGTTCCATTCCAGGCGTACCCACCTCGCAGGCTAAACATGCAGGTTAGGGTCTTGACCACTGGGACCGTTCATTAGGGCAAGCGAGTATTACAAATGAATGACACGAGCAGTACAGAAATGCAGACTGGTATTTTAGGAGGGAGTGGTGAGGCCGGGTTGGGGACAGGAGGAGGCAGGTTGGGTCGCTTTTGAGCAGCACTTAATTTGAACAGATAGGCCTCAGGATAGCAGAGGGTCACTAGGTTTTTGGGATCTGAACTGGAGACAGGATTGGAACATGAGGTTGTCTCATGCGTCTCACGGATCCCCCCAGTGCGCTCGCTCGCTCTCTCTCTCTCTCCCTCTCTCTCTCTCCCTCTCTCTCTCTCTCTCTCTCTCTCTCTCTCGATGGCTCCCAGATGTAATGCAAACGGAAAAGAGGGAGGTTTTAAAACAGGGTGTCAGGGTAACAGGAAGCAGACAAATGTAAGGTGAGGGCCCTGGGCATCATGGGTTGCATGTTTGTGTGTGTTTGTGTCTGTGAGGCATGTGTGCCACCGGGAGCTTACTCAGTGCTTTGTGCCACTCATCTTGTTTTTATCCTCCACTTGATGCACCTTCGGATAACCCTCCCTTGGAACTGAGATGATCCAGCCCCAGGAAAACTGGACCATCTTGCCAGTTGGCTGCTTGCTCCTGTACGGTCGAATCACCGTGTGTGCGGTCAAGTCAACAGCATTACGTAGGCAGTTGCGGACTCCTTTGAAAAGAAAGGCAGCTTGAGTTTGTGGCTTATCTGCATCTATTCCTTCGTGCCCCAGAAGCAAGGTGGACAGGATGGCCTCCGGGTTGCTCTTCCCACGTTGTCTCTTGGCTAAAGACACCTTCTCGTGTCCACGACCACTGATGGTTCCCCGTAGCTTCATACAGACCTTCATGTGAGCATTTGATGCTCACACATCGCTCACTGGGCTGTTGATCTCTTTGGTCTTCCATCTTTTTCATTCTTGTCCACCTGAAGGTCCAGCTTTCTACCTTCGATCCTCCTGATTTCAGGATCCGTAACAAATAGAAGCCCATTCAGACCGTGTTTGCTCCGAGCCCTTTCTCTCCCACCTAACTGTCACGAAGCAGTAATCTGCTGCAGCTGGCGAGGTACGCACTGCAGGACCCTGGCAGGACTGCTGTGCTTTAACTGCCAAGGAGAGACTGGGAGCTGTGATAATCGGCATCTCGTCCTCCTATGGCAGATCCATAACATACAGCATCGTGTCCATCGTACGAGGGGCCACCGAGTCGGGACAGCACCACAGTTTCCCTCCAAGGGCCGAGGATGCGCAGCAACCGGCACGCTTCCGATTGCCTCCATATGTAAGTGGTTTACCGAGACCGAAACAAGACAATCCAGCACACCAACACCAACAATGCAGATAATGATAAACAGACAGGAAGACAACGCCAGACTCACTAATCTGGTGCAGAAAGGGAACTTGGTGCAGCCAACGCCGGACCCTGCCGAGGTTTTCAGGTAAAAGGACCAAACCTCTGTGGGGCCCATCCTGGCAACCATCATCCAGGCTGCTAACGTGGCCGCTCATAGCAAAAAAGAGCCACAGGGCCTATCGCTCAGCCCCCCCCCCCCATCCTCCACAGTCCTAATTCGTGTAACTCTAATGGCTCCGTCGTCCACAGCGGATCACATATCATCCGTTAATGCGTGGCGTTCTCTCAGGTGACGGATGGCCAAAGAGCGGGTTTTGTCCTGCCGTTCAGATGCAGATAAGGATACAGCAGACTTCTATTTCCAATGCCATCCTCATTATTCTTGCAGTTAAATATGAACCCCCCCCCCAGCCCCCTGGCACTCCCCTCCGTTCATAAGTGCTAATATCAGGCTCAGTTTTGTCTACCATAGAAAGGAGGCGCGTATTGAATTCGCTGCAAATGCCACGCCATTAGACTGGAAGTCGTCGCGAGGGGCACGGCCAGCTATGACTCATACTTATTTGTGCGCTCCATTTTAGAAATTAAACATTCTTAATTATTGTAATGGACCTAATGTTGCCGAGCTTCCTGTAAGGGCTGCCTGGAATTCGCCTGTAATCCGAGGAGCCCGGATTAATGAGCGGGAGACGTCCATTACGCGGGGTTCACGGATGAGCTCATAGCGCGGGGTCCTCGTGCCGCGTCCCGCGGTTCGGCGTCCATCCCGGATTTTCTGTTCCACGATCATTTTCGAATGAAAATGAAAACCTTGCGATAAATTAAAAACGGGCCCGAAATGAAAAGGCAGAGTCTGCTATTCCTCCGGTGGAGCAGTTCGGCAATCGGTCTCACAAGTGGCCCCGCTCCTGCGTGCCGCCATCTTTATTTCCCGCCCGTCTCGCAATCTCACGACTTGTTACCCTAAAAGCACTGAGGGCCAAAATGAATTTGGAGTCGTGGATCTTAGCAATAATGAAATAATCAAGCAAAATGACATTGTGAAATTGCCGAAAGCGGCAAAAAAAGGGAGGGAATTGGCTGGGGACTATTTTTTTTATTATTATTTCCCAGCCTTTGGTGCTGGGGTCTGTCCGCGGGTATAAAAAGCAAACACAACAGATATATTTGTCAGAGGTGCGTGAGCGGCACCATATAAAACCGGCCGAGCGGAAAATTATCGGATGCTCCGGCTCGTGCAGGAAAATTGGCATAAGTCATTCGCCGGCCGCGAGAAACCACCCAGCCCTCTCGGTTTTTTTTTCTTTTTTTTTGGCCGGAGAAAGACGGTTAAGGGGAATGTGAGTGAGAGAACAGGAAGGCAGTGGCCATTCGCTGACTTAACCCCTTGTCACGCCGGCGCTCTGGGTGTCGCCGGCGAATCAAATCAAGATGAATGAGCTTATCAGCACCGCAGTGCCCCGCCTCATTGGTCCAGCTTTCATCAGGCCGAGTAACTGCTCATACAGAAAGATTTATAGAGCGCGGGGGACAGCCGGACGCTCCAGCACACAGCAAACACAGTTATTACCGCCGGGCGACAGCAGGAAGACGCTGCTCATGAAGCGGGGACCCTGGGATGTTCGTCGGGGGGGGGGGGACCCCCCGCCCTCCCCGCGGTCACTGGCGCAGAACAGGCCCGTCCACGGTTACAGGGCCATGTGACACGCGATCATCACTCCACCTGACAGGTGAACACGCGGTGCCACTGTGCGGGATCAGCTTCTACAGACGGCGTAATTGTGTAGGGTGGTGTGTGGTACGCCGTGGTCAGGACAGCGTGTGCGAGCATCAGTGCTTCTGACGGGCCCCCCGGTCTGAATCTCCTAATGCACGTGCAGTATTTGTGCTGCACGGAACTCATTTGCGCGTTGACATTCATTTTCTTGAGCAGGTGAGCTTCTACAGTGCGACAGAACAGCACAGACAAAAGTGTTTATTTCTTTCAGTCCACTGACAGTTTGTTTTCAATAACGCTAATAATTGAAGTCTCACCTTTGACCAAGACAAATTGTTAGAAATTCTCTGGTGCAGCCTTTTACGTCCGGGTCATTTTTTACCGTAAATTCGGGAGGCGGAGATTCGAAATCGGGTCCTCGGAATGCAAAACGGCAGCTCTGACCTCCTCACCCCCTGCTACTTTTTTTTACTCCTTCTGGGCTGTGAACCTGACACCTGTACGTCTTTGTGAGTCTATTTCTAGAATCGGTGCCCCGCTGCTGTGTACTCATTATTAATGTTTATATTCCAGGTTGCTACAGTCGGCCATGCAAACATCCATCTCACCTCATACCGCGGTACTGCAAATGTACAGCGGTCTGAGCTACCGAGGGGGCTAAAATGTGCTTTCTCACACCTCAAATGTGTCAGATAAAACTGTTGGGTTGACAGGTGTACTCGTGCAGAGGCCAAATGGGGTTAAAATGGTGGCGTTAGACAGTTTCTCAACAGTCAATACAAGTGCTCGCTTGTTCAGTCCTAGGATGAGTGGATGACTGGGGACTCTGCCTCTGCCCCTCAGCATTGCACACTCATTGTACTGCACTTGCTATAATAATAATAATAATAATAATAATAATAATAATAATAATAATAATAATAATAATAATAATAATAATAATAGTAATAATAGTAATAATAGTAATAATAATAATATGCAAAGGCGTGAGGTGTAGCTGTGGTTTCAAGATGAAGCCATTTGTAAAGCTGCAATGACCCCTCTGGTTCCTGTTTATTTTCTGTACAGTGGAGGTTTCAGTGGTTCCAGCTTTGTGTCCATGCTTGTAATCTGTGAGAAACTCCCCCACCCCCCAGTGAGCTGTCTTGAGCGCAACTGCAGCACTCGGTGAACACTGAATGGCCGCTGGTGTCAGGGACCGCTGGGAGGGGGAGGCGCTCTATCAGGCAAGACCACACATAATCTCCTCATTGTGAATATGATTTATCCTCCGCTCGGTCATATTTCCCGTCCCCGCCGCCTGCGACAGTATGGGCTCGCGACGCAGATGTAATCTTGTGCACGGCTTCAGCTGGGGAGCGGGGAAAAAAGGAGGCGGGTTTAGGGGAGGGTCAATTCATAACATGTGTGTAAGAGGGGCGATGATTCCGTGGCTCGCGCCCATAAATCATCTGCAGCGTAGGCCGAGGCCACGCTGCTGTCACGTCTCCCAGGGGGGCTCGCCGCACTGCCCGACAGGGCCCTCATCTCCCCGGGCCTGACCCCACCCCCACCCCCACCTTATAACACTGTTGTCAGGTGGTGTTCCATCGGGACCCCCCCAGTGCAGGAGGGGAAATGCCGTCAAACCTCTGACCCGGTGCTTAACCTGAACCGCTGGTAAAACTATCCTGCTGAAATAAAATAAAATTGAATTAAATAGCCGGATTAATGGGACAGCTGGGGGAAGAATTTCCCCAAATATCTGATAGCGGTCAGATCATTCCTTTCATCTAACATTAAAGCGGTTAGACCAACATTTCATTTCGTGCGAAGAGGGACAACGTTTCTGAATAAACCGGTTAAATGGTCAAATGCACGCTTTGTAGAGCTGTGATTTTGCCGGTGTTTATAGTCCTCACTCGAACCCGTTTGGTTATTATATTTCAGCATCGCTACTGTATTATTACCCAGCATCGTGAAGGCAGAGATCTCCTGGCGTTTCGCCATCAGCCCAGACTTCTTGACCCAGTTACCCCCCATTACAGAGATTAACTTAATTCCTTTTATCTTAAATCCTGCTGTAATATCAAGGCCCCATATCAGTGTAATACACGTGGCTGTCGCTGTGGACAAGCTTGTAACCCCGGTGGTTTAAAACGCTTTGAATGTGTATGTTTACCAGTTTTAATGCCATTACCAGAAAGAGACGGTTGGCATTAGACAGATCGCATCCCCGCCTCACCGCGATACGCAAGCGGCGCCGTTTGCCGCCCTCGAGCGCGTTGCACGTCCACCCCCGAAATCCAGCGGCCGAGGGGATGAAGGAGAGGATCGTAGGTGCTAATAATTGCACGGCCACATTAGGCACACAAGCGTGAGGAAGGACAACCGCAACAGGGCTGCTCTCTACTGCCCCCATATGGACAGATGGGGGAACAGAGGGCGGACTGAGGTTCGCAGCAGCAGCAGCACAACAGCTGTGTGCAGCCATTCCATAAAACGATTATGATCATTTCTAAACCAACATGTTAGCAGACGGCCGAGCCGAACAACTGTCAGCGCGCGCCCGCTCCCTCTTAGCGCTCGCACGGCCGCCGAGCGTCCAATTCCAAACATCGCATTTAGGACCGTTCCCGATGCAAACTTTAAAGAAGAATTAAGGAGAATCGCTGCGGCCGAATTTTAAAAAAGTGCGACAGCTCGCTGTGAGCTTCTGGTTTCAGCCTTCAGTGTCACAGAGGAAAATCATATTAGTAATACTAGTGCGACAAGAACAGCAATGAAGGTAAGGGAATGAGTCTGTGGACCACATGTACAGGAATAATGTTCATCTTCCACATATTAATAAACGTAAAAACTTTATTAATCCCAGAGAAAACGGCACAATGTGGACCATTTTTTACATTTTTTAAATTATTATATTTCCTAAATCCCTGCACATGCCCTCCTCCCACCAAACAGTTTTCAGTTCCCATTTTGCTCTCTGGAACCCCCGCTTCTCTGCAGCCGACACGGCCGACACTGCGCCTCTTGTTTCTTTAAGCGCCGTGTATTTCCTGTCTTTCTTTGCATATTTCCAGATGCGGTGCCCCCGTGCGACGTCTGCGCCCTGGCACTTGCGTGTCGCTTCCCTAACAATTAGCCCCCCCCACGGGAAGCTAACTTCCTCACTACCCCCCCACGGCCGGAGCAGCTTTAATGAACCCAATAAATAAAGTGCCACATCACCCATCCATTACACACGTCCATTTTAGCACAAAACATTAATCAATTCAAATTTATGTACTAATGCGGGGGCCCGATCAATTCCAACTTCTTATGACAATGAACACGGCTTTAGCCGAAACTCCGGAAGCCGTCGGCCCATCAATTACGGTTTCCGTCAAAGTGCCGTTAATAGCGTGGCCTGCCCACGCGCCCGAAGGCAGTCGCCCACCTGACCGGGTCGCCGCCTCCACGCCGATCAGTTAATATCAATTATACGTGCAAGGCATGATGGGCGAATATCGGAGCGGCGTCATTAATTACGTTTGACTAAATGGGGTGGATCTGTTGGCCCCGAGCAGCCGGAGACCGGAAATGGCAACGCGCCATCACGCTCACTCCGACTCTGCTTCTCTTTCGCTCCGTTCCCGTGAGGTGAGCCCCAGTTCCACCGGCAGACCCAGCCAGGGGTTCGTTTTCACATCTCTCTCATGCTCACAAAATGAAGGAGGTGACGGTTTGAAGTTACTTTACTAAGGAGGTTCTTATTGTCCATCTCCCTGGTCCTGCTTCCTGTGAGGATTCTTGAAGCAGATAATAGGCGGCCATGCAGTCTTTGTTTTCACCATCCCATCTTCTCCTTCATTCTCCATGTTTTCGCCAAAGTTCTCCTCCTCCATCCAAACTTTCTTCAAAATCCATCCTTCGCCACTTTCTCTGACATCATCCCGGCTTCTCCTGCATCATCCATGTCTATTGCATTTAGACTTCTTCTGCATCCAACCTTCTTGGCCCTTTTCTTCTTTCGTCCATCCTGCTCTGTCATTGTTCAAACCTTCCATCTTTCATCTTGGACTTCAGACTTGTCCCTCATCACCCATCCTCACCCATCACCATTCAACCTGAGTTTTCTCCACCCATTCATTTCTGTCATCATCCATCTTTCTCTCTAACCTTCCATTTTTCTCCTTTGCCATACAGCTTTCTCCTCCATCCATCCTTCACTTTAACCATAAAATCTTCTGCTATGGGATAAATCCTTCATTAATTATCCATATTTCTTCTTAAGCATTCATTCTTCTCCTTCAGCATACAACCTTCTTCTGCTCCATGCAGCTTTATCCTTTACCATCAATCTTTTTCTTCTTCCATCTAACCCTCTTCCTTATCATCAAACCTTCTCTGACATCGTCCAGCCTTTCTCAGCATCCAGCCTTCTCCTACAGTATCCTACAGTATCACAAACCACACCAGTAGCAGAGCTGTACAGTTTTCCACTCGGCGGCCACTTTATTAGGTACACGTTGCAATTTACACACAATGACTTCACACACAGTTGTGACTCAGCATACGAACTCCAGACCAGGGGCCAGAGGTCCAGTTATGGTCTGAGTGACCATTAAAGCGGACAGCACGTGGGGTCTAAATGACAGCAAAAACGGCTTGATCGCTGATGACCGTTACGCTGGTTCCGGTATTTCAAACTTTGTGGGATTTTTACACACTACAGTTCCACAAACACGAGAGTATTTACCTTACTTTACTACAGTAACCTCTACTCTTTCACCTCTCAGGCCAACAGAGCATCTTTGGAAAGAGCCGAAATGCTATGTTAAGAGAATGAATGCGGCATTAAAGCGTGCAGAAACAGCAGAGCTGAGACCACCCCCTTGACAAAGATCCCTGTGGAAAGAAGTCCTGCACCTTGCCGCTGAGTCCCTGCTGTTGTGGAGTCAAGAGGCTGCCACTGAACAACTGTACCTAGTAAAGTGAGGGCATAATAATTCTTTCAACCATTCCAGGATCTAAGCGCAATACTTTTGAAAAAAGAGTCACCAAAGCAGAACACTTTGGCCGTGAAAAGCGAAGCACCTCATCTACCTCTGTTTGTTCACAAACTGCGCTTTGTGCACATGAAAGCGGAAAAATGGGAGGGTATTTATGGGCACATTTTTATAGCTCTGAGCATAATAGGCCTTTCTAATGAAAATGGTGTCCTAGGGGATGTCTGCGGTGTTTAACATATCTCACAACATGCTAATTGTAACGGCCCCGCACCCGTTCTCCCTCTTTATTTTCCCTGGGCCCCCATGCTAAACGGCAGAAGCCTGGGAAGGCTTCTAAAAAAAAATTTAAAAATAAAAGGCAAATAAGAACCCGACCCGGAAGACAACCCTAACTTGGCAGTATCCATTTCAATTACTCAAATAAGTACTTTTAAAGTAGCGAAATAATGTAATGGCTCGGGAGCCGTTTCCCAGTAGTTTTGGCGCGAGGTAGGCAGTTTAAAGCATTACCTGTACATTTACATAGCGACGACGCCGGGTCGCCGGCTCCTGTTGGGTTTTATGGGTTTTAAATATAATTTAGAGGCCTATAAGGTGTAACACGTGTGCCGGATTATGCTCGTGATGAAAGCCTCGGCATTTACATATATATTTACTTGTCTTCTGTCACAAAGCCTTAACCTCTGCGTCCGGCCGCTTCGAATAACCGAAGTTGTCTCGGGCTCCCCCCTCCCCCCGTAGCCAACCGGCTCCTTCGTCTTCTTCTTCTCCTTCTTCTAAATTGCAAGCCTATATTTCTGGACCTCTCATGCAATTACGGCGCGTCGATTGCTTCTCTGCGGAAAGGGAAAGGGATCGGGCGCACAATGCGGCCCTTTGTGTGCCGGGAAAATAAAGGCGGGAAAATTGCCTGGGACACAGACGCGCACAAAGACAGCTACGCCTCGCCGACGCCGGGACAGAATGGGAGTCGACAGTTTCTATTAACAATAACAAGACAAAATACACAGCACCCTTATCTCTTAAAATGTAAATTTATACAAGGGCCCGTGCCGCGCTGCTGTAAATATCAAACACCCCTCAAGACCACAGAACAAGAATGAATTGATTTTCCCGGCCGCGCGGGCCATCTGCGCGTTGCGTCGTATCAATGCTAACATTAAAAATACACGACTCCGAAGAAAACCACGCGGGAGGTCCGCGGACTTGGACCTGTTTATTCTTTAAATTATATCATTGATTTTTTTTGCTTTCTTTTTTTAAATGTTCATATCTTCTCTTTATCTAAATCATTTCTCAAGTTTGCCCAATTGATTTTTCCAGTGTTAGGTGCTGCTCCCAATAACCTTTCTTTCGTACGTATCAGCTTATATCTGTTTTAATTTACATTTATGGGCCTAAAGCCACGGAAAATATATCGATTTCAGGCGAGCGCCTTCGCTGTACAATGCCTGGTTATTTGTGATGAATGCGGCCCCTTTTTATGGTATTAAAGTCCCCTGGAAGAGACCTGATTCGATTTGCATTTGTTTGGGTCAAATGCCCTTCAGAAACACGTGGATGTGGAGTCGACCGCTAACCCGGGCGGCTAATTTACAGACAATCATCAGAAGCGGTGCATTCCATTACTCTGCCCTCCTCGCTCACCTGTCATTGCATTACTATTTTTTATTAAAACGCCCCGAGCCGAAAAAGGGAAATAAAGAAATGCCGCCGCATCCGAAGATCTTCCGAATTTGTGCTTTGCAGCAAAATGAGTGTGTTTTATAACAATGGTGACGCGGTGACACGTTCTGTGCTGGATGTGGGTGATCCGCAAAGTCGAGGCCTCACACGTGCACACGCGCTCGTGTTCACAAGATGTATTAATAGGTAACACGTGAATACGGCCTATAATGTTCGGTCATATATCGACGCGCGCAAGGTGGGTTTGCGTCGTATCGTGGCTTCCATGCAGATTGTACATTATTTTTTATTCATTTATCTTTCCGGTCCCTGCCAGGACACAGGGCTGCGCTTTGTCTGGGGCCTTCGAGCGAAAGAAGCACCAGGTGCAGCCAACTGACATCACAATGAAGTTTTTAAGAGACCCAAAAAGTGCATTTTCTTTCTTTTTGTTCATGCGGAGGAGCAGAAGCTGCAGTTTGTTTTCAGCGCACTGCTAAATTTTGGGTTGAAGGAGAATGTTTTATGGTAAGATTCAGCGTAAGCTGTGTTTATATCCTGTGCACTTTGGGGGGGGGGGGTGAGTTTTATCATTTGGCTGCGGTTTTTTAATATTTGTGGGTAAAATAAATAAATAACTCTTTGTGCACATTCGCCCAACTTAGGTCCACGCTGGTTGCTGGGTGAACCCAACGCACCCTGGCATGAGGATTTGTGCTCTGACTTGCACGGATTCAACCATTTATACAGGACATGCGGACGACCTTTCCTTTATTCAGCAAAAGTGCCTTAAGGGTACAACAGCAGGATGTGGGCTCTGAACCCTTGTCCTTCGAGCCAGAGCCGCCGCGTCACGACACAAGGTGACCCGTCATCTCCGCGGCCTTTACCGCCGGACCGCAAAGGGGTCGCCCGGCATCCGGAGGGGTTCGGTCGGAATCTCGCGCCCGGTCGAAGTGCGGCGTCCGCCCCGTTTCCCGATCGCAGCACCGCTTTGCGGCCCGATGAACTCGGCCGCAGGGCTGCGCCCCGACCCTTTCGGCACGACGGTCCTAATTAACAACGATCGCCCCCAAAATGTGCAAATGGAACGACAAATGGGGACGCGACCAATTGACCGCAGCCGTTTCTGCTAATCATTGGTTTACATCCCGTTCTGTCATCATTAGACTCAAGTGCATGCAAGGGCAGATAAAAGCAGGTCAGCCTTTTCTGCCCCCATAAACCTGACAGCCATATTTTCTTTCCCAATAAAAGACAAACAAGTAATTAAAGTGAGAGCCGAGAGAAGGGGCACGCAATTCGATTACTTCAATATTCCGCCGGTGGGCGAGCGCCGCCATTTTTCAAAATAAGTGCTGAAATCATCCCGTTCTCCGGGCTGGAGGTGAAATTGTTTTCTTTCTGGACAGGAAAGAGGAGGCAAAACCGGGAGAAACGCTGTCAGCGTCATCTTCGCCGGGTGCAGAGCTTCGCTTGCCGGATGATTCCGGCCAAGCACAAGGTTGAGGGTTTCGGAAAACTGCGCTCCGATAGACCCTCCCCCGCTCCCCAACACACACGTACGTTCTCTTATGTTCATTGCCTACAGCCTGTACTCAGGTAATGAAACATCTCAGTCACACAGCGTGTGTGTGTGTGTGTGTGTGTGTGTGTCTACAAGTGCACACATAGAGATTAAGGCTTGAAACACAAAGCCTGTAGACACTTGACATCAAGACAAAGTTACTGCAGAGCCACATTTTGGCCTTATTTTCAGATACTATGGAAGAAGATGGTTAGATGATGAGGAAGGAAGGATACTACTTCTCATAATAACAGCTATATTATTATTATTATTATTATTATTATTATTATTATTATTATTATTATTATTATTATTACAGACCACAAACCGCGAGCGTTGCATTTATCTGTTTAGTTTTAAGTTATTTGGTATTTTTCTCCAAGGTGACTTACAGAATTTTTACACTAAGCTATTTACACTGATTTACTTTTATACTTCAGGGTAATTTTTGCTGTATTAATTCAGGTTGAGTACCTTGATTAAAGGGCCTACAGCAGATCTAGGAATTTTTACCCTGTGTCCTTAGTCTACAACGGGTCTAAAAAGTACACCACCTGCTGCTCCATCCGTTGTCATTAAGTGCTATAACCTTGGTCATGGGGGTCAGAGCCCATCCTGGAATCACTGGGCCGTGATGCCAGTACACTGTAAGGCGACGACATGCACATTCACACGCTTTAGGTAATTCAGAGTGACCAATTAACCTGAGACACATGTGTTTGGACTGTGGGAGGAAGCGTCACACAGACTGAGCTGGATTCGAACCCACAGCCCAGCGGCCTAGTCGCGCTGCCTACATTATTCAGTCGTATTAATGAAGGGACAAAAACAGCTTACAGCTGCTGATCTAGTCTGGAAGATAAATCTACAATGTGCATAAAAGGAAAAATAAGCTGCAGCTAACAGTTTGTTTATTTAGCACCAAGCTGGTCTATTACAGGCCTGGTGTGAGGGCGCTCACTAAGGGTGACGCCTTACTATGCCACTCTGCTCCTGTGCCTCCCACACCAGGACAGATGGCTGGCAGTCACGTTGATCCGTGCAGCGACATCGGTAGAAACATAGTGCCGTCCATCGTTGCGAGTGACAGCGGTGGAATTGTGACCCACCACCACCACCAGCCTCCAGCCACTCCAGAAACATCATGCAGCATCTAACACGGGACAGAACCAAAATGGATGGATTGAGGCTGAAGTCTCTTTCTCTGCTTCCAGTAGGATTTAGCCTTTAGCAGTTAGCATAAGCAACATACTCACATGCCGCTGTGACTGAGATCAAGAGCAACTGCTGTTTGCACGGCTTTGCACGCCTGGGTGTGGTGTGTGAAGGTGTGTAAGTTCAAACTCAGGTGTGCAGTCCATCCTCACCTGTCAGTGCTTCTGACTTCGTGGGGGAGGAGGTGTTCAGCTGCGGTGAAAGTCTGGAAAATCGACAGTGTAATTTAAAGTAATATTTTCACTACGGCGCAGTGCAGTGCTGCACTGTGTACTACAGTAACACTTTTGTACCATTGTAGTAAATGGGTAACGTAGGTAACAAAATGAAACGCAGTCAGTGCTGCAACTGAAACACACACACACACACACACGGTACAGTGAATTATACACAGACAGCAGTAGCTAAGGTGCCGGTTAAGGGGGACTAGGGGGTGTCACATGTGGGAAAAAAAATATTTAAATATTTTGCCTTATATTAGCCCTTGTTAAAGATTTTTTTAAAAATGTATGATCTTTATATTATTTCTAGAACTGTTTAGTGACCGTACATAAAATCTAACATTTGTAAAAAAAAAAAAAAATTCATATATGATGACAAATGTTAGCAAAAGGTAAACTTTTTGAATGTTAGCATAAGTGAGTACAAGAGGAGTATTGAAATAAACAGATCCACTTTGCTTTTTGCCTTTTTTTAAAAAAAAATTTACCGTGGTGCACTGTGGCCACCATTGCAGTGACGGGGCTCCCGAGGCCCAGCCGCGCTCGGACAAACTGCGCGTGTCGTATGCGTGCACGTGTGTTTCCTCGTCCCCGTGCGCCCGGTGAGTGACAGGCGCAGGAATATCAATCGCAAATGTGGCATTCAGCTCGGCGCTCCTCATTTACAGCCACGGAAAAACAGCCGCATGGAAAACAGACCCCATTCAGCTCTATTGATATTTCAGTGGCTGCATCATAAAGCCCAATAATCCTCTTTGACTCGGGGTTAAGTGATGAAAATCATTCGGATGGCCCAGAAGTAATCATGCAGCAAAAATACATTATTTCTCTTTTATGAATTTCTAAAGCTTTCACTGACGGGTAGAATGCAATTAAAAACAATCGATAAATAATTTGGGCTCTTTGATGTGTTTATTCTATTTTAATTTTCCAAAAAGTATTGTTTTTTCAGCATGGAAGGGGCCGGGCTGCATGCTTTTACAGTTGCAGTCTGATCTTACTTACAGTTCAGAAAGAGGTTTTAAGCAAATATTTGTTTCTTTGCTTAGTGTCACCGCTGTTGTCATTTGACCTTTGCAACCTTGCCAGTTGTCACTGTGTTTGAGAGAGAGAAAGCGAGAGAGAGACGCACACAGTAGCTCCGTGCTCTGCTACACATTTGGTTTTCAATGCCGAATCAATGTGTTTTTTATTGTCGCGTTCAGTCCATCCATTATGAACATTTGCTTGTCCACCACAGGGTCTTGGTCGCCCAGAGTCCATCCTGGAGAGCGATCACACACACCCTCACTAAGGGGAATTTAAGTCCACAACACGGGGGGAAAATCTTGCGTTAAGGCTGTGGGTGGAAAACAGAGGACCCGGAAGAAACCCACGTGAACACAGAGAGACCATGCAGGCTCCACAAAGAGGTGGGTTTGAGCCAACACCTCAGGAACTAATGTGCCGCTAGCGTTAGTGTTGCCGTAACTCTGCTTATATTTTATGATGTAACTAAAAATGAATGGCAGTTACGGCGCTTCTGTTGTTGCCGAATTGACATCACAACAGCTGTACCCTTCTGCTCCTTATTGTCCTTGTCGACTCCCAGCTCCTTCTCTCAGTGTCTCAGCGCGTCTGTTAGAGTCACTATTCTTCTTTAACGTGGCTCTCGGATACACAGCAGCCGTACTAGTTCCTATAGTACTGGGATCCTGATCATCCCCAGGTGCCACTAACCCTGCTAACCATAACTTCACTAGGGCTACTCCTACTGACCACTAACCCTTCTGTCTCTAAGCCTGTTGACTAATAATTCCACTAACCACTACCACTAAACTCGATAGCCATAACCCTACCGACCACTACCTCTGTTATCTTTAACCCTGCTGACCGCCAAACAACACTGCTAACCCTGCTAACCTTGCCCTTCTAACCCCAAACCTACTAGTTATTAACCCTACTATCTACTAACCCTGCTAACCCGAAGCCTATTGACCATTAACTCTGTTAATTCTAACCCCGCTCACAACTAAGCATACTGACCACTAAACCCTGGTAACCTTAACTCTGTTATCACTCCTGAACCTCGATCTTCTAACCCTAAACATTCCTCGGATTAACCCTACTATCCTGCTAACCTTGCTAACTTTACGAGGGGAAAATCCCACCGACCCACAATAACTTGCAGTTTCTCGTTCGTCGTAAAATTTGCGGTCCCGAGGGTTCGAGAGCCGACGGCGCCGGGCGACTCAGGGGCCCCCGTGACCGCGTTTGTCGGAGAGCAGGGGCCCGAAATCGAGACGGGTAGCGGGCGGCATAACCGGGACCGCTGGGCCGGCACTCGCGCCGAAATGACAAAGCGTCGCGAGCCGAGCGCTCGATAGCAATGGAAAATTGATGGTGCCGCTGCCCGCATTACGTGGGAGACCGGCGCAATGCTGACAAAAGGTATTTCGATATGGGGGGGGGGGGCCTTTGACAACGCCGTTACATATGGGGGCATTACGGGGTCAATCACAGGTCAGCGCGCACGCATGCATCATACTTGAACGAGACGCCGCGGCCCCTTTGCATTTTCGCGGCCGCCGTGCGAAAATAATAAATTGGCCGCGGAGCGGACGGCTGTGGACAAGAAGCAAATCAAAGGAGCTTTAACCAAAGTTTACGAGGACAGCGACTCCTCTCCGCGCGAACCGCTGACATTGACGCGGAGGGACATCGACATAACTCCACGCCAAGTGAATAATAGGGGAATTAGAAATTAATGATTCCCCTTGTATGTAAATGGCAATTAAAGGACAGCCGGCGCTGGAGGCTCTGTCCTCCAATCTGGCCATTTGTTTGGATAGGAATCCATTCAGATGCATATCTGAGAGGGGCAATGGGCTCTGACAGGCATTTATAACCCCCAAAAAATGCCACAGTCCTGTGGACCAGATCAAATCAATTCTGCATAATGGCAGAAGTGATCATTATGTTTGCTTTTGTTTGTGCAAATGAATGAGGGCGGCTGATGGAACGGGCCTGCGAGAGGGGAGGGGCGTCGGTGACCTGTCGATGCTCGGGTGGGCGGGGGGCGGCCGCGCCCGTGTCGTTCCGGCCGGGCCGTCGCGTCGGTTTGATGGGTTTTTGACAGATATCGGTGGGGCCGCAATGCGAAAAAGTGAGCGCGGAAAGCGAAAAGGCTCGGTTCGGACGCATTCGTCATGCAAAAGGTGCAAATTCCTGCAATATCCTGCGCTCGCGCGTGTAACTGATGGGCGTCGGCGAGGGATCGGCATCGACACGCTTGGCAGCGGGCACTTTTCTGTCATCCCGTAAAGGATGGACGGTGCGTTCGATGGAGCTGGGATGGCATAATTTTCCCTTCCTTTTTTTGTCTAAGTGCTTCTCCAACACCTCCTTTTAGTTCTGCTTAGCTGGAGAAGAGCAGAAAAAAAAAAACCTCAGCAACTCACGTTTGTTTGGTCTGTTTAGAGTCGATACGAAGCGCAGGAGGCCTTGTGGAATCTGAATAAGAGAGGGAAGTAAAATAATAGTAAGTGAGGAAACATTTAAGCACGGAAGCTGATCTGGCTTGTCGGTAACAAACTCCTCTTTAAAACCCTCTTTATGTTGAAGTTCAAACTCATTTTTGCCCTTAGCGTCTTTTTAGAATGCCTGTTAAAAACTGCCGAATTATTGTTGTATTACAGATGTAGCATCTCAACTGCTGTGTTTTGTGTATAAACAAATGCCGAACGTTACCTCGCTTTTCCGAAACCTGCAGCCGAATAACCGGTGCCAAAAAGCAGGGAAAAATCAGACGGCGGCAAAATTTCACCTCAATGAAACTGATATTCATTTGCCCAAATTTCAGTCCGTATATAATTTAATCCTTTTTGGCCTTTGATCGATTATTTTTTTATTTTTTTTTTTTTTAAAAAAAGGTAGGAAAAGGATTTTAAAATGTTGCGTTTGATTTGGTTTAAGGTTTAGCACCGAGAGCGTAAACCCCGTACAACAAGGCAGCTACAGGAAACCAAGAATATGAATTATTCTATCGAGGTCCCTAATAGAAATGATGTACGACACTCATTTGTTCCATCTGGTTTCTGGCTGCTAACTTGTAACTGTAAAACTAATGAGGTTTCGAGCGCCGCTGCAATAATTGCTGGTAATGAAACCATCGCCGAAATGAACAATGATGTTGCGCTGGCCTTTATGGCAGATACAGTGCGGTGACAATGAAAGTAAACCCCTTTATGACAATAATAAGACATATTTGACCTTCATGTAGTCTGAAGAGTAGATAAATCAAACCTCAAGTGACAGATCTCACACACACACCCATTTCACTGTGATTATTCATAAAAAAAAATTTTTAAAAATCGAGCCCCTTTCAATTTCTGATAATTCGGCTGGAAACTTCCAGCTTGGCTATGGTTACCCATCATGCCCAGGTCAAAGGGTTTTGGCGCCAATCTCAGCAAAGGGGACGTAATGAATTAATGAAATTATCAAAACGCCCTTTAGTTTAATTTTAGTGACCCTGGCGACTTGGGCAAAGGTTACAGCTCAGGTCTCGAGCCACGTGCCACATACAAGAGGAGCACATCGGGCTCTTAACCGCACGGAGGCCCAATGTGCGCGTTCACCAGGCCGCGCTCTGCCTGGATCCTTGTCAGATTACTATCATTTACTTACTTATTTTTATTATTTAAGATTATTTCATTGCGAGAGTTTCTTCTTTTCATCCGCTGTTTCGCATTTATTATTTACTCACTGGTTCAAATTTGCGCTGCGGTACTCGGTCATTTTACCATTTATTACACAGGAAAGATGACACAACAGTTTTTAATATCTTCATTTGTACTCTCTTGCGCTATAACTCATTTAAAGAACAAAAGCTAAACACCTACAGTGTTAATGAACTGGTTGAAATTTCTCTCATGGCAGGGGTGTTTCAGCTGCCTTTATTTCCGGTTAAAGTGTTTGCGACGCCAGACGGCTGCGACTCTACGATGACCGTGTTTGTTTCCTCCCTGCCCGGGCGCAGCCTCGGTCACGGTCCGCGGCCTGACACAAGCCGCTATCTGATTCTATCCTTTTCAAGGGGTTGCCAAGGTAACCGTGTCAAGGGATTGGGGTCAGAGGTCAAACTGACCAATACCCAGTAAATTACATTTCTTTGAATGATTCCCCCAGAGCTACTATTGAAATGGAGTTCTACCTCCTGATGGATACATCTTGTCATTCGCAGCGTAAAAGGCAGAAGAGGAAGCAAAGCGAAGAGGACACTGGGAGGCCGCACTTGCTAATAAGGATGAAATGTGATGAATAAATAGACAAACATGGGGACAAAGACACAAATTCTCACGCGAGAATCCCACACTGTCGTCTTATTACACTTCGGTGTAACACTGCTACAGTGAGAATAAATAATACCCATAAAATCAGTAATTCTACATGATGTGAAATATGACTTCATTTGCTCCGCAAAATCCATACGTGCCAGTCAATATTTGAACTGCATCATGTAAATTATCATCTTATTCACAAATGTAAAATCAATTATGCTGTTCAAGTGCTGTTCTGTACGCACGAGTAATTTTCTCTTTATTAAATATTTGAAATATGATGCATGTACGGTTCTATGCATCTGCGCGAGCCTTTGTGCCCCGTCTGTAGCGACTTTACTCATGGGGAACCTCGTTCCTTTCTCTTTATTTCTCCTGTGAGTTGTGGTGTCGGGCGAATTTTAGCTGCGTTGCTTCTTCCTATTCTATGCGGCTTCGGTTGCGAACGGAAGGCAGACGCCACCACTTGCTGCTTCGTTCGGACTGCGACCTCAAACCGAGGTTTTTTATTTAAAGTTTTATCGATATCCGGCTTTATGAATAAGAAAATCATAGAACATAACATGTTTTTTTTATTGCTTTAACCACCAAGAGGTGTAATGGTTAGGACTTTCCTGGTGAATCTGAAGATATCAGTTGCGAACCCCTGTTCCTATTCTATTAGCCTTGACCAAAGTACTAACTCTGAAGCGGTATGGTAAAAATAACTGTATTAATAGGGGTTGCAAGGTCCGTCAAAAACATGATATTAATATTTTTCTTAATATGTGTGAATGCCACAAAGTGTTAGAAAACGTGCGGTAAGACTGTGGTTTTACATGCACAAAAAAAAAAAAACAAAGAAAGACATCAGGTACGATCCAGAAAACTGAGGTTTCAAGGTCATCTAAATGTCAGATCTGAAGATGGTTCAATCCCTCACAGTTCAAGCGGCAACATTTGTTCTGACCCTCCCAACGCCTCGACGCGAAGCAAACATGTTTGTTTTTTTTTTTGTTTTTTTTTTTTTTTTAAAAAAAAAGGACCAAAGAGAAATACACAGATTGTGATTTATTGCTTATTGTGAACCGGGGGGAAGACAGAAGGAAATCCACTGCAAATCGAATTACCTTTGTTTAAATGGGCTGTTCCAAAAATACAAATACTATCATAGCAACCCATAAATGACATTGGGCCAATAATCTACAGCGACCTGTCCAAGTCACCGATAAGACATCACTAAAGGGGCGATCGATACTAACTATTCATTTCTGAAATTATCTCCACATTGATCCAGGGACAAGTGCCAGCGATGCAGGGCTGCATTGGCTTTAATACAATAATTATATAAAAGGTTACAAGCTCATCGTCCCGGCCTATAAAAGCTGTCAGCCGGCCGGTTGTGCTCGTCCTCCCGTCATCCATCAACGCTTCGCTCCCTGACCCTTGGGCTTGTGGCCCTTCATGTGGCCTCTATAAAAGTTGCTTACGGAAGGACCCCGTGACCAGGAGCACTTCAGCCGAGGGGAGCAATTGGAGCCAATCCTGATGTGCGGACCGCCGGGTCCGCAGCGCTTCCCGTTGACCTGTCCGTCCTAATATTCCGGCGCAGAACATTGCTAAAAAGGCCTCTTTTTGAAAGGCAAACATAACACATCCTTGCTTTTGTTTTCCCTTAAAATTTTGGAAAACTGGGAAAACGGCAGAGTCTGAGTCCAAGGATGAGTTTGATTCACGGAGGCTGGTGTTTATATTGGACGGTTCATATGGCTATCCCTTTTAGCTTTTTACAGCCCATAAAACCTGCTAAGAACTTACAAGATGGACCTCAAAAACATTACTGTAGAAGCTATACATTTGGGCAACCGGTTCCTTCAACGGTTAAGGCTGATTCCAAGGGTCAGTTTCATCCATGAAGTCTGGTCTCATCGTGCTCTTCCAGGGCATCAACCTATGCTGGTTTAGCCTTTTTACAGTACACAATACCTGTTGAAAACTTTCAAGAAGGAGCTCGAAAAAGTTTTATCCTCGAGCTAACATCTTCAGGCAGGGGTTTATGGTTTAATTTATCCCATGAACAGTCACACGGACTCAAGCCAACATTCACAAACGCAGAAACAGCTCTCCCACCACCAGCTGAAATAAGACGGCGAGAGTGGGGGCTGGGCTTAAGGAGCCGAGATGGAGCCCCAGATGTCTGGCTAAAAAGAAGAAGAGAAAAACAATTATATCAAGAATTATTTCAAGTAATCTGGAAGATTTATCAATCTACTGTTACACGACATGCCACCTGTCTGTGGTGACCTACTGGCAGCGGCTCAGAAAGGAAACCAAATAAAAAATGATGACGTTTCAACCATCTGTCCGTATTGGAAATTATTTCCAAGGCAGTGGGATTAGGGTGACATAGGTGCGTCTTAAACATACAATAATGTTCCAGCAGAGGGATAAGGCGGGGGGGTAGAAGCACGTCTGATGCTATACAGTTTCTGCACCAGCATTTTGTTAAGTAAGTTTTTTAATTATCATGTTAAAAATTCCTTGTGATTTTTAAAACCACGTAAGAAAAATATCAGACTGCAGTCTGGTAAGAAAATCAAGGTGATCACCCTGACTAAATCAATTTTAAATAAAGGAAGATCTATCTATCTATCTATCTATCTATCTATCTATCTATCTATCTATCCAAACACCCACCATCCCTCCCTATTTGTCCATCCATCCATTCGTCCATCTCATCCTTCAATTATGCACCCACCCCTCTATCTATCCATCCATCCATCCATCCACCCTCTGCTCATGCAGCTGTATCAGTACAAGTAGAGCACACATCCTACCCAGGGTTTTATTTAAGTTGTTTGCTGTTGACATTTCAAGCCTTGGACTGTAAATTTACTTTAAAATAATAAATTAGCAATCAAATATATATATATAATCGCACCTGAGAGGGGTATGAAGTTAGTATTTTTTATGGAATGATGTTTCCTTGTACCTGAATAGATTTGGCTCGGTGTGACGGTTAGGGTGCAGGTCACAGGTGTGCTGCTTCACCTGCGTCCTGAGTGTCCTCCAAAGATTGCAGCTTTAAAAGCTTTCAAAAGCTGCACTGCTCAGCGCGCTCCCCAGCGAATCCCTCTCCTCCCTCGATTTTAGCGCTCCGCCTTTTGCTGGCCAGTGTTCCTCACCAGCGTTGGTCACTGCAGGCGAGATCATTTCTGATCTTTCAGCTAAACTGCCTTTGCGCTGCAGGGTCGTAATAAATATTGGAAGGCCTCACAAAACCTGATCGCCCGCTTTTTCTTAACCGCCAGCCAACCCATGATGACAAAGAAGTAGTGGGATGTGGTGCATAAAAAAAAATGTTTATTTCTAAGTAAAAAAATTTTTTAAGTCCACCCCAAACAACAGACGATGTACCTATTACCTGAACCCCACGCAGGTTGATGACCTATGACAGCCGAGGCACGGAGACATCAGAAATGATGTGCAATTTAATGTTTACACCGGTAAAGGGAG
The DNA here is from genome assembly GCA_018136845.1 of Heterotis niloticus. NCBI lineage: Eukaryota > Metazoa > Chordata > Actinopteri > Osteoglossiformes > Osteoglossidae > Heterotis > Heterotis niloticus. The sequence goes on along the minus strand of CM030905.1, from coordinate 21,782,722 downwards.
AGGAAAGAAAACATCACAAAGGCAGAGGGGGTGGCGTGTTGCCTCCTCCGGAGCAGCGGAACCCATGTTTTCTCCCAGAGAGGCCGCTCTGTGTCGTCCTGCGCCGGCTCGCTTCCTCTCGGCTGACAGGTGTGTTTAATAGCACTGTGACCCAGGTGGCCTGCGCTCAAACGCAGTGGCCACATGCGGTTGTGAGCTGCCATCAAGTTCTTTCATTCGTTCATCCATTCTTTCATTCGTTTGTTCATTACCGGTCACTGTCAGCCTGTGCTTAAAGGGGAAAAAGTGGCGGTGTTCCCATTATTGGTAAGTCGGCTGAATATCGCCCATTGTCTGTTATCTGTATTAAATCCTGAATTTCTGAAGCAAATGAAACACAGCAGGAGATATTGCTGGAGTTCACAGTATAAACTGCTTTAATAAATGGGATGCAAATTATGAACGTGTAGCAGAAAAGCAGTGTGAGCCAACTTGCAGCATAACTTGGTGCACCCTGGGTGATGAAATGTAGCCATGAAGACTCTTATATATAATGACCGTGTAGTACAGTTACAGTATTTTACAGGGAGAGCAGCCCAGACGCAGAATTTGGTCAAGAGGGGACAGAAAAGAGCACCAGGCCTATCAAAAAAGCCCTGGAGAAAATGCACATACACTTCCGTATTCAATCTCCCGCTTTCCATATTCCCAGGATAACAAGTGGTATCCAGCTTGGTATCCCGAGTCGAAAAGTCCCAGCAAAGTTGAACCACGAGTGCAAATGTGACACTGGGTGACGTCACTGTGCCGAGCATTTGTGTCCTCGGTCTTTGCCTCGTGTGGCCCGGGTTCAAATGCAGTTTGCTCTTCATCATTCCGGTCACTTCTCTTTAGCAGGTCAGCCCCCCAGTAACAGCCCAGTTCTGTAGCTGCAGTTTATTGTTGCTTTCCATTGTTTTCACTTTTTACATGAATCTCACCATTAAATGTTTGTTGCTGTTACTACTTTTTAAATAAACTTAAATAAACACACTAATACATATTGAGCTCATTGGCTGATTCTTTCATTCTTTAATTCTTGATTGCGGTGAAATGGGTACGGTGTTGGTAATATTTTGGGGAAAATAACTGTGGTTTCTCACATGAACCCAGAATAAATTACTGTTGTCCTCCTAAGAAATAATCTAAATGGCTTCCTGATATTTGAATTTGTTGTATTGGAGCCATTTCTCTGAACCGGTTATTTGGATACCGCGGTACAGGTAGATGCCAAAGTGTTTCAAAACACAGGATTTATGACCCAGAAGGTAAACTGTCAACCATGTGCTCATTACACAGATTGAAATCACTGCTTCACCACATGGTATCCTGCTGTTTCCAAGATTTGTGCATCATCAGTGCATTTCAGGGGAAAAAAATCTTTTCTTGTGCTCCAGCCATTTCCTGTGAGAAACCCACAAGGATCACATAGCCTGTTGCTGACTTTTTATTGTTTTCACATCATAAACACCCCTTTGATCGTCCCCCATTTACGTCTAAGCCTCATTTCATAGCTCATCTATATTCCCACCAGGTTTCGCTGATGAGAAATGCGGTAGCAGGCGCCTTGTGCTAAATGGCCGCCACGTAGAAAGCATCACAGACAGACATCACACGAATATTAAATATAAAACTTTATAGACAGCTATGAGTGCTCCCAAACTGCCATGGTAGACAGGTAATACTGACAGGGGAAACGTATTGTGTCAGTAACAACGACTGTGTTTGGCCGCCCTGTGATGGACCGGGGTCCCGTCCAGGGTGTAGCTCTGATCCCTCTTCCTATGCAATCCCCTGCACTGGACAACCTGTTACTGTTAGTGTGAGTATTTGTGTTATAATAGATAAAAATGAATTAAATAAATGCCATCCAAGAAGACTGAAGGAGCTATGCTGTCAACTTTACGCTTTGATTTAGCCAATTTGCATTACATGATAACTTTTCAATTCATGGTAAGAACACTGATTCGGAATCCAGCACTAAGCATTTATTTAAATGTTCAATGATACTTGAACTAAAGCAGGATAGTGAAGTAATTTCATGTTTTTAGAACTGTAGCCATTGGAGCTGAGGTTGCAGTCCAGGTGCGTTTGTGGTACTAACACCTTTGCTCTGGATTTCTGCTCAAAAACAGCCTGGGGACCAAACATGGAATCTGAACCAAATACTTGAGTTACAAACATAGATGACCTGCAGTTGACCTTGATGCCCCCCAGTGAGCTGGTGCGGGTGTTTAAAGCGAACGATGCTGCTGTCCTGCCTCGCTCCTGGCTGGAGGAAAAATGGCAGTTTTTTCCCTAACAGACAGTTTTCCAGAAGTCGACAGTAAGCAAGGAAACTCATTCTATCAAAACAAGGCCTTGGCTTACAAGGCAAAATAAAACCGCCAGCTCATAAATCACAGGCCGGACTCACAAGCTCCAGCTTCACTCCTGTGCGTGTACACAAATAAAGACGCATGCGTGTGTGCGCGCGCATGCTCGTGCAGAACGGTCTCAACACCGTATACTATAAATGATCGTATCAACTGCTTTACATCTGTGTTAATAAATCCATTTTCAGTTGTGAATATGCCGGTATTGTAACTGGTGCTGACCAAAAGTCAATTCAGCCTAAAAATTCAAAACCAATTGTATTCATTATTAATTAGTTCTTCATTTAATGTGTTCATAAACTGGAAAAAAGTTAGCCTGCCTCATGTTTCCTTGCTATATTGGAAATACTGTATATAAACCCTGCAAAATATAAACTAAAAATGAGGGAAAATTCTCATTATGAAATTTAGCATTTTTTATTTATACACTAGACTGATGCATTTTTTTACTGTATTTAACATTGTTAAAATGTTCAAAATAATGAGTTCAGAAGCATCGATCTCTCACATGATTTAATTATTATTAAAAAAAAACTTTTGTTTTTTGTCCATTACTACTTATAAATTATGTGTTTTCCCATTCTGTTTTCTCACAAATGAATACTAAAACGCATGTCCCTATATAATTTATCATTTATGTTGCTGGCTGCATATAAACTGTTATGCAACAAGAGTTACAATTTAATGGTTAAAACATTCAGATCCATTAATGCACAGCACTTACTGTCTAATCAATATAAAGAGACATTCTGAGAAATTTCTGATGTTAATGATACTATCTAATATACCAAATAACAGTCTGGGTAAATAATATCTTTAACTACAGTTTCATAATCCATCTTGCTCCTTTCTATTTGAAATTTAGCCAGAATTACAGAATTTTTTCAAAGGCCTGATTTTGTGATGCTGGGTTGAATTTAATCCACATGTAATCTGCAATTACTTATGTACCGTGTATGAAGAGAAAGCTGCATGTCGCCAGACAGGGTCATATCCAAATTTTCCCACTTAAACAAATAAATAGGGCTTACAAAGCAAGATGATGAATTTAATTCCTTTGTACAAATAAAGCAAAAAAAAAAAAAAATCATAAGCAGAAGGATTAAATTGAATGCAATATCTTGCATTAAATCCAGCGGTAATCTGTGCCAGTATTGGTCCACCTGCGGTGGCTCCGCAAATAGCATGAAAAGCAAATCAGCTTTTTGATTTTTTTTTTTTTTTTGTTTTATTTATCAGATTACACGATGGCTGGTGTTGATGCTCTCCCCCGCAGGACAAGAGGAGTCAAGGAGGGGTACATTTCCTAACAGCTATTAATGTGCTGTAAGCTACTATTGTTGCGGCATCCGATTGAGGATTATTAGCATATAAAAATGACGCAGCCAGCAAGGGGGGGGGGGGAATGCCGACAGAAAAGCTGAGTATGAGAGGCCGCCTGCTAAGTCATAGCACATCACGATTCCCGCTGCTCAGAACCGGGGGTTATTAGTGTATTTCACTTCATTGAATGGCCGGCACCCCCAGTATATCATGTTTCAGAATCATTATCCTGTCCGTCTGCAGCCGGCTGCTGTTATAATATTACTCAATTTATATTCGGAAGAAGGCCCCAGGGACCCGGGCGCATGGCCCTGTAACTGAATCACAATATTTAAAGGGCAGCAAAGAGCTTTTTAATGCGCCTTGTAGATAACCATTTAAACTGGATTGCTTTGGCTCAAAATGACCTCAACAGTCTGGCAGTCGCATGGGAAGAATGAATAAGCTAATAAGATAAAATAGGGGGAACGAATATGGGAGATGAAGGATAGGGAGATAAATGGCATCGCTGAGAGAAACCAATATCAAAAGGCCACACTGCTTTTTATTTTGCTTTTTCATTGTTGTTTCATTTGTAATATTACAGCGCTGAAAAGTGTCAAAGCAGTATTTTTTTTTTTTTTTAGTCACGCACAGCGAGTGCCCGAACGTCTCATTTGCCCCATTATGCGATTACGATCCGTTAATACCTTCTTTTTCCACGGCAATAATTTCATATCGAAATGGATTACGCTGGGGATCCGGTGGAGCGACCACCCAGCAATAAATCATATTGAATTATATCGTCTGACACAGTTCAAAAGTTGCGATTAAGCATTTTTTGGCAGCTCAATTCAGTCTCGTGAAGGTTTTAATTAGCGATCGGGCTGCTTATGAATGAGCGATTAATGTCACAATAATTCATCGGGGACGCGTCTGCATCACGGAGAATAATGGGTGGAAATGAGGAGCTGAGATGTTACATGAAGATCACTTCATTACCCCAACGGGACGAGCGTCTTTATACCGTATGACAGTCATTAACATAATATTTTTTGATGGGACACATTAAATACAATTTGCCTGTTTAAATATCTGCTTCATTTTTTAACTCTTGGGATGACTATCATTTCATCTTCTTCTGCACAAGTGTTTATTTGTGGAGCGGAGGCCCAAATGGTAATGACATCACTTGTGAGGTGAAAGAGCCGCCGGGGGGTTTTTAAAGGGCATCTCCTTTGCTCAAAGACTCGCATCACTGGCAGAAAGATACACCGGTAAAAGCGTCAAAACTGCGGTACTGTACCTGAAAAGGTGCTGGACTCGCTGCGTCGACCACGATCGGCTGCGCAGACCTTCGAGTTTGTGACCGGCGGCCTCCTCCGCGCATACGCTGGCTGCCTGCGTTGCGAGTGGCCCGGTGGAAAATTTTCAAACACGCTGACATTTTCTCCTTCATTTATCCATTTTTAACTTCATTTTTTGTGGACTTTCCGTCCTTTTAAGCTAGCTTTAATTTTAAGGCTGCTCAAATTTCATAAAAATTTTATTTGTAATATCCAAAATTTTGCATAACCTGAACTATAAATAAATTGAAGGACATCGCTTCTATTAAACTTTTATTGCTTGAGGGTTAAATCTGATTCAGACTTACAAACAGACTTCCCGTTCAGAGCCAGAGCCCCGCTTCCGTTACCTTCTGCTGACACAAACATGAGAGCTAAGACGTAAAAAAGAAATGTGTTCATTATTTCCCCCAGCTTGGGTGGATCTACAGATGATGTTCTAAACAAGTGAGTAGCTCGGTTTTGCCTCCAAAGTTTGAATCGCATTAGGTTTGTGTACTTGCTCCCACCCCTGAGCAAACAAAAACAGGTGGGGGCTACACAAAATAATCGGATGCTGAATAAATAGTCTATACAATGTATAAGACACAACCTTTTGAAGATTGTGCTGCCGGATCACCTTCTCTTATAAGGAGACTGTTTGATAAAACAAAAAAAGAGCCCTTATTGCGGCCCGAAAGGAGACGCCAGATCAGTGCGTTCCATGTAAACAGAGGAGAGAAGCCTTGTTCCCAGAAGGCTCTGCGGCGGACGGGACCAGATAAAAGCTTTAATTTGTTTGATCCAATAGGCCGTTTGTCCGCCCGCATCTTAAGCCGCATCCATCATCCTAATCAACAAGTGCTGTATCTTGACACTCCTAAGCAGCAGTGCAGTCCTTAGACATCCTCATACCACCAGCACGGCCAAGAAACCAGTCTTTTTATTTAAAAAAAAAAAAAAAAAAAACACCCAACACACAGAAGGCATCAGCATGACTCGCAGTGCCCCCACCCCCCTTCGTTGTCTTCTCAGCTTCAGAGAAACAGAGTCTTTTGCTGTTTGCGTAACTAAGGAAAATGTCCAACCTGTAGTGTGTTTGTTACACATTTAAGAGAAGAAATTGTGACCTTTGCTTTTATTCACTTGTCTCACCCTTTCTTCCAAGGCCATTTGTAATGTAAGGTCTGTACATGATGCTGATTAACGTTAAGTTTTTACAGAAGGGTCATTTTTACTGTACCAGTTCAATAAAAGTCCCTCGATGAAGGGCATTAAAGATTCAGGGATTCAAACCTGCGTCCTTACGTGGGAGTTGATGCCCCAATCCCCTGCTGTTTTTTAGGACTGTGCTATGCAATAAACGCCATGTAAAATGAACAGATCCATGACATAACTGGCAGCAGATGGCGTAGTGCTTAGAGCTGCTGCTTTACACTCAAAGAACCTGGGTCTGCATCCCACCTCCTTCTGTAGTGCCCTCATGGCACCTACCCTGATCTGATAAAGTAAAAATTACCTTGCTGAGTGTGGGTTTGAATCCACCTCAGCCTGTGTGAAGTTTGCCTGTTCTCCCCGTGCCCGGTCGGTATAAAGCAGCTGTGTAGAAATATCACATTGCGAGTTACCTTTGACTCTGGTGTAAAAAAAAATATGAATGAGCATGCATTATCTCAAAAGCACAGAAAACACATACTTGTGTAAGTGTTGGTGCTTTACTGCAGAAATTCACTTTAATGGTAATACAATAGAAGACTTTGTGGCCACGACTGAAACTGAGGTGATACAAACCTGTAGCTGAGTCAATCAGCGCTGCTCACATCAAACCAAAAAGTGTACAGGTGGTGAGGTAAGGAGTAACAGTTTACACATCCCCAAACTGTACAGTAGAGGATACGGTACGGTAACTGTACAGTGCCTTTCTTATATCCTGTCCCTCCAATCGGTTCCACTCCATTTCCTACATCACACCCATTCTGCTAAATTCTGACCCTAGAACGGTCCTAATACCCCTAAGTTCGTTTATCCCAGGAATTCTTCTGAATTTTCTAAATTTGACTATGCAAAAACCTCACTTAGGGTGAAAAGTGCCTCTGTGCCAAATTTCAAGTCTGTGGCTTGAAAAACAAAGCTGCGCATAAAGTACAAACAAACAAAACGAAAAACAGAGACTAAAAGCAGCAGGTGGCCAAGTGGTTAGCAGAGTTTTTGAACCCCATCTCCTTATGCAGTACCTTTACCATGGACTTTACCCTAAATTCCACCATCAATCCACTATTAGGGTTATGGGGGTCTGGAGTCATAACTGGAGTCACTTTGCAATGAAACTACACCTTGGTTGGGATGCTAGGCCACCATGGGTGGCCACACACACACACACACACACACACACACACACACCAGTTAACCTGAAACACATGTCTCTGGACTGTGAGAGGAAAATAGAACATCTTGTAGAAACCCTAATGCAGGCATGGGGAGAACATGCAAACTTCACACAGGCTAAGCTGGATTCAAACCCAGCCCAACCAGAACAGGTGCTGCGAGCCCCTGAGCACCATGCTGCCCCAAATCCTGAACTGATACAGTAAAAATGGGTAAAAATCAGTGTAATTCACTGAGTGTACAAACCTCACACTGTAAAGCAGCAGATAAATGAATGACTGATAAAAATAAGCGATGCCCAGCTGCTGCACGAGTGTGTGTGTATAAACCAGAGTCGGTGCAGTGACCCCTCCGGTGCATAGCCATAATGGATGAAGCGCTTAGCGCCTGCCTATGTTTTCCCCTGGACGCAAATAAATCATCACATGAAAAGAGAGGTGATGGTAAGAGGAGCACCGCAGCCTAACTGATGAACACAATTATTTGCTCTTTAACTCGCGCGTCTCCCTGCAAAGCGTCCCGTCGCAGATGGAAATTGTGACGGATCACGGCGGCGGGCGTGCGGAGCCGCCCAGCTACATTCGCAGATTAACATCATTTGTATCCGTTTGGAGCCGAGAGCCTGGGATGCGAGATGGAGGAGTGGGTCGCAGCCCCCCCCCCAAACAGCAAGAGGTGTGCGCGAGCAAGTGTGTGTATTCGCGTTTCACTGTATCTAGAGGGAATATTAAGAAGCAGCACCCCATATGGGTGGCAAACCCTGTAAAACAGTCACCAAACACAATACCTTTCCTATTTTTGCAGATGATGGGTTCAAAAATGAGCCAGCCATTAAGTTAAAGCGACAAAGTAACGTCACTCCGCTAAAATCGAAAAGCAGACCTGCATGTCTTACACCCTCTAACCAGGCAGATGATGGTGAAACATTACCCGGAGCGTGTCTACGCTAACCCACATTCTGCCATGCCATGTTTTACCCCAGTTTTACTGTGTGGATATTAACAAATAAAATCCCCACAATGACGGTAAAGCCTGTAAAAGAGACAGAAGCGCTCTTTTTAAAGCTCTGGTTCCAAATGTTTTTGACTTGTGCAGTTGACAGGGTTGGAAAACAGCTGCCGAATTAAAGTGAGTGTCAACATAAACTTCCGCACAAAGCGGACTCTGTGTGTGTGTGTGTGTGTGTGTGTTTGGCAAATCCAGGATGAACCTGGCAGGCAGGGAGGGGGGGCTCGGAGGTCAAAGGTGAATCCAAATCAAAGGGAAACAGAGGAGCGTTACACTTCTCCTCCGCGCCCTTAAATAATGTCCGAAGGCCCAAGTTATTAACCCGCGGTGGCCAGACGGGGGCGGCGCGGGGAGGCGGTCAGGCGGCCCAACGATCGCCGCGGTCGGGGCACAGATAAGATAATAAAAGCCTCCCGGGGAGCACAAAGAACTCATCTGCCCTGGGATGAGGGCGGAAGGCGGGATCGCGGGAGAGGGAGGACGCCGCCGGCCCGGGCGAGACAATCAATGAGGAGGCGGCCAACTGTGCTGGGTTCGAGGGAAGGGGAGGGGGGTCTCTCTACCTGTTTTATTTCTTATAGATAAGTATGATGTGTATTCTGGGTAACAACTTTTCTCGGAGAGTGCTGGTTCACGGAGGGTTCACCCATTACGGTGCCCCCGAGCCGGCTGGGGGCTAACCGCGCTGATAACCTCAAGCCGGCGCTACGCAGGCCCAATGATTTTCACATCAAGGCGCCTGATGTACTGCGCCGCCGTCCACCAATCCCTCTCCGATATCGATCCGCGCTTAAATGAGCCTCTCCCGCTTTCTACCATGAGCAATAATTAAAAAAGCAGCACATTGATTCTAACTAATATTATGAGAGATCTGGAGGTGCACATGCTTACCAAACAGCGGTTGCCGCCCACCGGTCATTCGCGCCGCAACAGAAGCTCGAAGGCGTCAGAAAAAGTCGCGTCGGTTCGATCACGTGGCCCCGGCGGAGCTTCGGGATCCGGGCTCGGGTGGCGGAATCTCTCCCCACGTCGGGCCGTGTTTCGCAGCATGAAAATAAATTTTAAGAAATCTCCCCGGCGCTCGGTCAGAGATTTTATATATATGCAAACACACACACACACATATATATATGCACATATATATATACACATATATATATGCAAACACACACATATATATATATATATATATATATATATATGTGTGTGTGTGTTGTGTGTGTGTTTGCATTGGCATAAACTCGGCGATTTGCATTCCGGGTAAAGCGGCCGCGCAGGAAGTGCTCCGGAAAACAGGAAGTGGACGATAATTCCCGCCTCGTCCTCGTCCGTTTCCACACTTTTTATGATGAGTTTATTTTATTTTTGTAGTGGAAACGCAGGCACTGACAGATGAAGGGGACCGGACCCGGTCTCAATTCCGGTATTTTCGGCTCTCGCTGTGCGTTTTGCATACGCTTTGAAGGGAAAAATCGGGATCGCTGCATCCGAGAAAGGCGTGCTGTTGGTATTTCTGCCGAAGCCCGAAGATGGCGAATGCTAAGTGTTTGAACCCGCGACCGAAAAGCCCGTCCCCCCGGGGGCGTCGGGGTCCGGTTTTCGCGGAAACCATCTCCACTGTATGATTTGTTGCTGGAGGTGCAGAAATGATGGCAGTCCCAGCGGGGAGCGGAGGGTGAGAGAAGCAGCACGGCAGGGGGTCGTCTAGGTGGGGGTGTTGGCGAAAGAGAGCGGAGCGGTTAAGGAGCCCCACTTCCCCCTGCAAGGCTGCAGGTTCGAACCTGTGTTAAGAAAGCAATCCGGCGCGCCAAACGTCGTTGATCATTCTTCGTCGGTTGCTTCATTTCAGCCCCGTTCCCGTAATGGCTTCACCCCCCACCCTTAGTTTTAATTTAGAAGTGCAAACAACCTGTGAACATTGTTGCGATAAACAAAGCTTCCTTGTTAAGCAAATGGGACGTTTAATAAGGCACGACGGTAACGGTGTTTTTAGCGCTCAGTAATGAACGGTGTGGCAGAGCTGGGAAAAATGGTTTTTTCCTTTAAAGAAAAAAATCTTTGAAGAAACAGGCACATTAAAGGAACTGAAATCGAGTTTCAAACAAGTGGACTTGGGACCTTTCTCGGTTGTTTAGTCTTATATATATATATTTTTTTTAATTTAATTTAATTTTATTAATGTTTTTCAACTCCGCCTGCCCCTCGGCCAGATTTGCAGCTGGCAAAATTGATGCGTGAAATGAGGTGCGGCGGCCATGCGCTCGGAAGCTGCTGAACTCCAGCACCGCAAATATCTGCGGGCTCTTGTGCTGCAGGAACACTTGAGAGAGTCAGATTAGGGGGTTTAAAGCCACCCTCATCGCGGCGTCCCATAACGGGCTGTAGGTGAACGACGCCGCCCGCCCCCAGAGCCGATCGTAAAAGCCTCAGCTTCTGCTGTCCGCGTCTTTTTGTGAGGCCAAGGATCCCTGAGGAGGAACGTTTCGAAGGAGGTGTCTTTTCCAAATGTAGCAAAAAACCTATAGAGCAGAAAATGGAATGCAACCGTTAAGCCGATGCAAGTGAAATATAATAAAACCGTTAAAATATCTTGCCTATCCGCAGTCGGTTTTAATCTGTTGCTAAATAAACTCTAGAAGCAAGTCTGTCGGCACCACAAAGGTGAAAGAGGTCAGAGTCCCCAAGACGGAGGGCCCTGCTGAGCTTTCAGCGGTGTCCTACAGAGCTGTTCTGGCAACTTTAAGCGGCCCCGCACCTTGAGACGTACCATAAAAACATGGTAATAACGTTGGACCAAAGCGGCCCTCGGATGAGCCGAGAGAAAGCCGGTGGCTCATCAGGGCCCCTGGTGAGCGGTAGCATATGGTGTGAGTTTTGCTGAAGGTCCTTTCTGATCAATGTCAATGCTCCTGAAACGGGAGGGGTATTGACACATCAATGACACACGCGTGCGGTGGAGACACACACACCGCAGTCGGACCCCCTGTCTTTTACTATAAAAATAACCATCAGTCCAGCAGCTCTTTAATCAACATTTGAGGGCCATTTAACACAAATTGCATGCTAGAATTTCAGCTTTATTTCATCTTTCCATGTTCCCGAGCACCAGGAAGGCGGCGTGTGTGCAAACAAGGTACACACAGTGGTACAAGCAGAAACATATAAATAGCAGTGGGTACAGGCAGGCACACATTCTTGGGCAGAAAGTCTTTCATTTTTAACTTTACATTTATCACTAAAAAAGCAGTATTTGGGCATGCTTTCCTAATTCCAAATGTAACCTAGACATTTTAAAACGTTTACATCATGATCTGTGCACAACACCCGGACTACTGAGTTTATCTGAATATTTAGCCATTTTTCTGTACTACCATAAATTTTGATTTTTTTTTTTTTAGGGTAAAACAAAGGTTATTTAAATGAAGCTACCAGGAAGTGATGCAGTTCTGCTGGAGGACTTTCTCCTAAAGCGCCAAGAGCAGCACACCAAACAACCCGGAGCAAGAAAGGTGTGTAAACAGTAAAACTGAGGTAAAACATGGCATTGCAGAATGTGGGTTAGTGTACTGTAGACACTAGGTTTGTGCTTCACCATCGTTTGCCTGGTTAGAGGGTGTAAGAGGCAGGCGACTCACAGGTCACAGCGTCAGAAACGGTCCCCCACCCCTGAAGCAGAGAACCGGAAGGCCCATTTACATGAACTGAGGTTAGACTGTGTGGTGCATAAACAGTGCCTTTTATTTGAACTTAAACCAGGATGAAGTCCTTCCACTGAAGGACAAACTGCTCAGTCATGAACCCAGCACCATGCGGACCTCCGGTCACCCTGCACCTCCCATTGTGGGGGCCAGAGTGCCATCTAGTGACAGGGTTGCAGCGAGTGCCATTATTCTCCTCTTGTATTTTTATTTGTGTTTTTCATGAATAATAATAATAATAACTGGTGCTGCATCTGCTTCATTGTTAACACATTTCCAGACCTGAACAACAGAATAAAGAAAATTATATAAATGTAAAATAATAAAATAATATAACAGAATGATGATCTATAAAGTGAAATTAATTGTAAATAATTAGTTTAAGCATTATTATTTTTTTTTTTGCTGTGAGCTGCAGCTGTTAAATGAAAAACGCCATTACTGTGAAGTAAAGTTATACATATTTGTTTGGGTAAAATCATTAAATCGTGAAAAACAACACTGCAGTTTGTACTTGGGATCATTAATTCAGTGCCATTTTGGTTTAAATATTTTTCCCATTGAAAAAGTGATTGAAATAGGTGATCAAAAGTATTCAAATAATAAGAAATGAATGTTATATGAAACAAAAATGTAATTGCAAAATCCATCAAGTATAGAGATGAATAAACCATGAAAACATGTTTTGTTTATCAAAATGGTATTAATGCATAATTAGCAATAAATAAATTGGGCCAAATGAGGAAAAGCCACATCACTGCCAGGAATGCATCAGTTTATTATTTATTTATTTTTTTGTATTATGAGACACGAGGATTCACTTGGTTACTTGGGTAATACACCGCTTCCATAGCAATGAACGTTAAATAGGGCTTGATTCAAATTTATGTCAAAAATAATCAAATTTTTTGGTCATAAAGACAAAACTGGGGCTCATTTAAAGCTTTCAGAGAAATACTAAAGAGCATTTGCTCTCGCTCAATCTCCGCAATAAAGGGGCCTGTAGTGAAATGTAATCTTAATGTTGCATTATTGCAGCAATCGGAAGAGCGGACGGCCATTAAAAACGTCCCTCGCCTGCCGCTTGAACTCCACCGCACTACTTAAACCCAACGACAGGGATGTTAAAAATGTAAATAAATCAATTGTTACAGTATTCATGTCGGATTTCTAAAATGGTTATGACAGGGAGAAAAATGCAGTGGCCTGTTTCTATTAATTAAATCTCAATTTAGCGCCCATTTTGTAAAATAAGATCATGATTTTTCCAATAACCGCTGTGATGGGATTCCTTTGCTCTGGTTATGAGCGCCATTTATTATGCTTGGTGTATTAATTATGACCAGGCCCCGTGTGTATATTTCAGGTCTTCACTTAATTCATTTCAGGCTGTTCGAATCAGCAGATCATTTGCTTCTGCCTTGCGAGAAGTTAATAGAAAAATCGCTTTGAAAAATCACGATCGTTTAATGTTGACCAGCTTTTACTGGAAACGTTCGCCTGTCCGTTGCATTGTGGCGCAGTGAAACACCCCGGTCGTGCGTGAAACACAAGCCAGCGTCACTCCCAGCTCTGATCCCATCACCCCAACCTGCATACCCAACTCTCCTGGGGGCTCGAAACTTGACACGGCAAATATGTCCTCTCTTTGCTCAGCAAACGGCAGATAATTACGTATTAATTCTCATGTCGCTCTGCATTTATGCAAAATTTATGGCGGATGTTTGCAGGAGGTGGGATCCCACTGCGGATTGAGTCAAAGTGGGGTGGGGGTGTTTGACCTCTGTTGACGCAGTCTGCTGATCGACAGAAAACACCTTTTTTCTAGGGACGGGCTTGTGGGCTCATGAAAGGTGATTTGTTGACTCTGTATTCTAGCACAGAAATTCACCTGCCACACAAAATGCCCCATGTTTTTGTGACAGACATCAAAAAACTTTCTTTATAAATCTATAATATTGCTTTGTGAGCATTTTTCACTTCACAAGTCTGTAATTTTGTCTATATATTTTAAAAAACAAAACTTGGAGAAAAATTAATCACGATATCTTTAACCTTAGAGGCTAAATAACTGTACATCCATTTTGTCAGTGATACCAGCACTTTATAAAATCGGTACAAATTAGATAGGGGTGCCGTCCGACAGTGTATTATTAATATTTAATTTTTCTTTTTTGTTTTTTAGAGAAAGGTGCTCCATGTTTTTATTTTATTTTCATACACACACCAGCACATTATTTTAAATGTTGCTTTTGATGTGTATTTTTTTTAATCTCACTGCATCTCTGAAATAGTTTTATTTTTCTGCTTAGTTAATATCTTACTAAAATGAGATAGCATTCATTGTTATATAAAATATAATTATTTTATTTAAAAATGAAACGGAAACACCAGTAGTTGTTCCTCATTTGTCTCACACCTAATGCTAAAATGAGGCTGATGCTCTCATGCAACAAAAACATTGTGTGTGCTGTATGGTTCGTATTTCCATTCAGCTGAGGTTAGCTTCTTTCTTCTCTGCTTCCACCTTTATGTTCGCACTCCCCCACTCAGGTGTCACAGGTGAAGGGCGGATCTCCTGCTGTTCACCTTGCCGGCATTACTAAACATCTTCTAAAGGTGTCCCCTGTCAGGCAACTTCTCCATACCTGACACTTGAGACCTTCTGTGAACAACCCCCCCCCCCATCTAGGGAGTTAAATAATGGGCAGGGGGTGGAGCTGGAGATGAGGGGGCGTGGCTATTGTCTCATTATCAGTAGATGAACCATACTGAGTGAGTAGAGGCACAAATGGCTGAACAGCAGTCATCTTCAAAACAGGATTCTACACAAAGCAGGAGCTGTAGTGGGAACAGGCTAAACCGTGTCCGCATCTGGTGGGTAACAAACTAGTTCTCCTTGCTAAACTAGTCTAATCTTAAAAAACAAGAGTAGTATGGTTGAGCCATTCAAAGAAAAATGTGTGAAAAATAATACCGCCAATTATAGAAGTTTTATTAGTCTCACACCTTTGCCAAATGTGACTTAAAATGTGAAGTTTGTACACCGAGCTGCTTACAGCGACTTATCTCTTTACTCCGCTGAGTCGTTTTTACGGTAAAGCACTTGATCTGCACTACAGCAATAACACGGGCTGCTATTCAGGACTTTCCGATCGCAAAGTGAAAAACAGCAGTACGCCCCCTGCTGGATGAATCGTAGGAAACCTTTAATTGGCATTAAACTACGAGGCATCTGCAGTCCAAGTGAGTAGGCGCTCCTCCCCATTATGTACAGTATCACACAAGGAGCCCAGGTCCCACCAGGCTGAGACCCCCCCCAGCGGAGACCCTCCTTCGGCTCTCGATTCCCACCATAGCCGTGTGAACAGCTGAAACGTTTGACCAGGCTCCTATTAGCTTGCGTTACCACCTGGTAGCCGCCCGCCGCACCCCGCGCACTTCACAGATATCAGCCGTTATCCTCAGCCGGGATCGGTCCCCAGGCAATATGCTAACAGCCTCCTCTACAAGCCAATTTACAAGGATACGGTCATGTTTACATTAGCCCTCTCCGAATGCATGAAAAGAGCGCGGTGCGCCGTCAGAATGGGAATGAGCCGAATATGAATAATTCAGCTTTCCTCGTGGCTATTAACACATTTCCCCGAATAAAGTGATAATAGGTTATCATCTGTGAAATGGAAATTGCATAACAGAGGGTCCCTGGTTACACCAGCGGAAATTAATTTCGCAGCACATCTGCCGAAAGCCCGACTCGCTGAATGCTAAGCGCGGGCGCGAGGCCGACGTCGGGCTCCACCGCCTTCATAATTAGATTAGCATGTTAGCGCAGCTGGCAGTTCCTAGTCGAGTCAAAGGAGGCGGCGCTCCTTATTAGCAGCGCCTAATATTTGTAATAACGCAATGTCGGGGGCCGTTAGGCTACGTAAAAAAAAAAATTAAAAAAAAAAACCCTTGCGCCACCTTATGATGTTAAGCAGACGCTGCACTCAGAGGCACTTGTTGGGGCAAAACTGCCATGCCAGTAACTGCAAACATGGTAAATTCACACCTGGCCACAGCATTTCACCTTTCCAGTCTTCTTTACCAGCATTTAGAAGCAAATTGAAGGGCGAAAGTTTGATAGCATGTATAATAGAGAAAGTAATCGCTTTCTTACCCGCGCGCACACATTCGCTCATCATGGAGATAAACTGACGGAAACAACTCAATCTGTAAATGGAAAACTTGCAGTTAAGGGATCGCTAGCCAGACGACGCCTGTTATGACTTTGATGTCTATCGGAGTGAGGAGGCCAAAAAAAGGAGGGAGAAGGGAAGATATAAAAGGGGAAGAGGACTGTTTAACTTCAGGATTTTTTTTTTTTAATTTATTGATGTATTTTTGTTTTGTTGTTTACTCACCGACAGCTGTAGCGGATAAGAGATTGCGGGACAGTATCTGAAATGGGGATCTGTATTTCCCAACTGACCCGGTGTGGGAACTCACAGGGACCCCATCACGGTGCTCTCGCTCAACAGCCTCCCGCTGACAGAAATTAGCTTTCGCCTGCACCCCCATCACTCTTGTCTTGGTCGCCCCTTGCGCGTTCCGAGCCTCGCACCTGGTACCTGCGACACACTTTTGCGATTGTCGGCGCAGATGGAGGTGAACACATTGCAACTTTCATCCGAGTTGTGGCTCTCCCGATGCTAAGGCTTAGCTTTTGTCATTGTACCATTCAAGGTGCCAGGTTTGAATGAACCTATTTTCTTCAAACAGCCGATCGAGGTCCTTACCAAGAGTTGATGCGGTAATAAATTATTTACCCTGACCTATAACTGGGTTGATCGCCTTGGACAAAGGAGCCGCGTAAAATCAGGAGTAAAACCGTACAGCTTAGTTATGAACCAGTTGATGGGAATCTTTCTGTTGGTTCACTGCACTGTGTGCGTCTTAAGTTCTGTGGTTCTGACCCGTGCTCGCGAGGTTCGAGACCCAGTCAGTGTCCTTCCGAATCAAACGTGACCACGATTTTCCCACAGGTCTCCTTTGCTTAGTCACCAATAACTGTACATTTTCTCTGTGTGTTTTTCATTCATTGATGTATGGGCCCACGTCCACGGGGTCTGTACTCAATCTGTACCCTACAGGACCGTATGGCACGCGGAGCGACGGGCGCTTCCGTAATGAGGCTCCTTAGATAGCGGCCTTCTATTACAGTATCTGTTTAGCATCCATTATAATTAAATAAAGCTTTGAATGAAACTCGCACGTTTTTCACAGTTTGCTTCCCCCTTAGAAGTGCAAATATGGTGATAAATACCCACTGATGAGCTCAGTGCTTCTCCTGTCCCATTTGTCACCCTAATCTGGCCTTCCGTCTTCCGCCGATGCAACACATTACACATGGTTTGGTTTTTGCCGCCGACAGCGCATACGTCTTGCTTATCGGGGCGCCGGCGATTGAGCAGGGATTTACATGTGAATAATGCGGCTGCTTTAGCGCCACCAAGCTTTAGCGACCGCCCGTGTACGGGACAAAATGCCCCACGCAGCTTCACCTTCTACACTCTCTTCACGTTGCCCGAAAAAGTTTGTTTACCCAAGAATGATTAATATTTATACAAGGATGGTTTACATTTACCCAGGGCTGGTACATATTTACCAGTGAGTGAATTTAATTTGCTAAGGTTTGGTGTTTATGTACTAGTATGATTTAGTACCTTATATTTATTCAAGCATTTATTTTGTATTTATTTACTAATATCTGCCTGTATAAATATTTATTCATGGTTTATATATTGTCAGATTTGTTTTATATTTATCCAAGAATGAATGAATTAAACTTTTTAACTTCAGATTATATTTACCCCACTTTGGTTTACATAAATATTAATTTATGGTTTATAATTACCCAGGTATGTTATGTATTTGCTGATATTTGGTGTACATTTACCAGTTTGCTGTATACCATTTTTTTAATGGTTTATAATTACCCAATATAATTTATACTTGGCATTCTTTGATGTATTTACCTGAGTTTGTATACAAATACTCATTCGTAATATATATTTATGTCTTATAGTAATTACCCAAGTATGGTTTATGTTTACTACAATTAATTTTATATTTTCCATTTATGGCTTAAATTTATTGTTAATATTACCGAAATGACTCAGAAGTGAAGCTCAAAAACACACAAATCCAAGACCGAAGGCTGTGGGTTTCTTTACTGAACTCACTGTTCCCAGATTGCAGAAAAAAAAAGCAGAATTCAGAATGATTTGGTTTTGCGTGTAGAATCGCAGTTTTTAATTGCCTATGCGATAACTAAAGGTAATCCGGGCCTCTCGCTTCTGTCATCCAGACAATTATTCTCAGGAGCTGAAAGGAAAAATTTAAAATTTAGAAACAGCCAAAGGCACCACTTACTGTGCAGCTCCATCCACACTTCAGCCACTTTTCATGAGTCGACATTAATCCTGGAAAACCTGGCACAGCTGGGATCCAAACTTAACCCATAAGCACTCAGCTTAGACACCCTAGCCCACACATCTCTTCCTGCCCGCACACACCCTCATAACCTCATAATATCATAATTTCATAAACATCTCCCGAAAATACAGCAGCTGCAGGGTTTTTCTTTTGTGTAACTGCTAAACGGAGGCCACGTGTCCAGCTGGGCGCGCTACCGTTAGCCTGAACGGGTAGCTATGCCTTGGGGGATGAAGACCGAGCCAGTGCCTCCCCTCTGTCAACAAGAGACTTTATTGCTTTGAAGTAATAAATCATATAAAAACGGTTTTTCCACCAACCTGTTAGATAAGGGAGTGGGGAATCGAATCAATTTTAACGTTTTTGTTCAGAGGCCCCAGAGCGTCGAACAAACCAGCCTGTCAAAGTCAAGCGCCTGAGTCCACCGGACACGTACAGATGTTAACCGCTCTCTCCGGCTTTGGGTCCGACTTTGGCCAAAGACCATCGATTCCCTAAAGTCATTAGAACCCCCTTAACATTTACGGGCAGCATGTGTTCCCCCTAACTTGCTTGTTCGGAACCATAAAATTTTGTAATTGATTCGATATGTTGTGGTCGGGTGGCAGCACTGCGAGGTTCACAGTTCGGCTGGACCGTACTTGTGCGACGAAGCCCGAGAACGCCTATGGTTCTGCTATGTTAGCTCTTCTACTAGAAATGGAAACACAAACAAATGCCACCGCGTGGCCATGCGACCCAAGATACATTCCAGCCTCACTAAATCTGTGCTCTGCGCCTTACACAGGGGGGCTAAAACCCGACCGCAATAAGCAATGTGTGACACAACAGGAAAGGGAGGGTCCCTTTTTATTTTAGTTTTCATTAAAATGTGCGATTTGTGGCCCCGCTGGAGTCACGGTCCGGCACCAGATGAATATTTCACAAGTTGTCATGGGCCGTTTGGCACGGCGGCCTGACGGCTTTCGCCTGGCAGGCGATCTATCACGCCGCTAAGTGTCAGCGTGAGATTATCCGCGCTGTTATGACAGCAACATTATTCATCAGGATTAGCGGCCCTGGCGAACGAGGGCCCAGTCATCGCCCGCCGCTCATCGATCCCCTCACCTCTCCATTAGCAACGGGGGCCATCTGCATGGCAATCGGTGGCACTCATGACGACGGCAGTCACCTCGGACCGCCGGGGGTCTCGGTGGACGGGCCGTCTCCGTGCGTGCGCGCATGCGCGTGTAGAGGTCGGGGTGAGCAGGAACGAGATAAACAAGTGTTGTTCTGAATGTCTAACTACTGCCGATATAAAATATGCTGTAACTTCTCGAGAGCCAGTAGTAATGCGATATCTGCGCTGTTGATGGAACAGAGATTGGATGCGGACTCCAATCCACGGGCGTATTTGGATGTTGCGGGAATGTCTGGATGGGTTTTATTTTTTCGCTCTTTTGTGTGATTTATATCAATTTGAGACCAAGGACATCATACTTGGGACACATCATGAGAAGACTGGATTCCCTCGAAAAGATGGTGAGGAGGAGCTGGAGGATGAAGAAGAAGAGAACGAGAGGCAGCTGAATGGAGGGGCTCGATCGCCGTGGCAATTCACTAGAAGAGCTCCATTTATGTGGTGGACAAGAGTCAGCTTTACCTTGATGGTGCTTAATAACAGTAATATGCTGTAGTTTATGAATGCGTTACATTGGCTCCTCAACTTATGAACGCAGCTGGAACCGGAACTGTTTTTCTAGTTTAATTTGTTCATAACCCTTAAGTTGCATAAAGACAAGTCAATAACACCAGAAAAAACACAGATTCCCTCAGTTTATATACAAGTTTAGCTCTGTAAATATCTTGCCTCTATTAGAAATAAAAACAGTACATGACTTTGTTTTAATATTTTACAAACTCTGAGCTAAAACCAAATTTAAAATAAACCTAATTAAAAGGACTGAAATCGAAAATGTTCCATCTCCACAAACTCCTGTTTGAGTGTCAACCAATTCATCCTAAAAAAAGGTACACATTCTTCCTCATACAGTTGGTAGCCAGCACTCAGAAATGCCAGACTCGGGCAGTAAACACTGTGGACATGAGTTGAATGAAGGCAGCCATATGCTGCTAGTCTGTTTGGGCGCGCTTTACTGCCACCTATGAGCTAGGAGGATGAGGATAACACGGCAACAAGAAGGATGAGAACTATGTAGACGCAAAAAATGTGCAGTTGAATAACAATAAATGTGATGTTAAATGTTTGCTGCGCAAGGTGGAGCTGCTTTGTGCAGATGGCAGAGTATGCATCCATCTCTGTTTCCTGCGCCGCCTCCTCCCGTGCGTCAGAAGAAATTACATAAATAGAGTTTGAGGACACAGTGCCATTAAGGTTCCTTCTCTGAGTTTCATTTAAAATGCATCAAATCCTCTCTTCTGATACATTTCAAGTCTTTAAATTATCCTGTGCTCTCAGACGAAACTGGAGTTCTCACACCTTTAAGCCTGAATACTTCTTTCTTTAATTGAACTTCTTACTTTTTCACACTTCTTGAAAAAACTAAACGAGTGGATGAGGCCCAGAATTTCTGAATCCCTCCCCCAGCCACCCGCACCCCCGGTGTCTCATTTTATTTATTCAATATCATTCATGTCGATACATGATGTGTGGGCCCGCTCTGTGCTGGGGGTACATGGGTAAGCGGTGGACAGTTTTCGGCATCGCTTAATTAGGAGAAGTGGAAACGGCCCCCGGTGGGGGTATCGTGTGGCTGCCCCTCACGCATATTATTTACCCTGGAAGAGAGGGGAAAGAGGGGGGCATCCTAAACCAGGTTCCACAAAGCCCCCCCACTGTGGGTCTTGTCAGCCTCAAACCTCAGCTGTCAGAGACACCTCCACTTCAGGCCACCATATCCAGTTGTACCACGCTTTTTAAAACAGATATTTGTGTAAAACAGATTTACAAACTCAAACTTTTTTTACTTTAACGTGACATTCACGTTAATTTATTTAACACTTTTGTCTGAAATTATTTCCACTGTGAGGTTTGTACGCAAGGCTGATAACTCTGATTTGCCTGTTTGTACCGCAGGGTAATTTTTACCGCAGTAATGCTGGGAAAAAATGGCATAACTCCTCACGCCCCTTCCCCCCAGTAGCCGCTGCACCATTGTAACTTCCTTTCTTTTTCCTTCTCCTATTTCCTATTTATACTATTTATTGCTATTATTTATTGTATTTATTTGGTAACATTTGCACTACATTCCTTTGTCTTCTCTCCTGCTGTACCGTGTTGTGTTGCACCTATGGTCCTGGAAGAACATTGTCTCGTTTCGCCATGTACTGCGTAGATGGATAAAATGACAATAAACTCCTGCCTTGCCTTCCCTAAGCGCTGTAGCGAGAGGTGGGATTCAAACCAAGGTCCTTTGACTGTTAGGCAACAGCAGTAACCACTGGATCAGTTATGGAGCGGAGAGGTTAAATCTTTTAGTTTGTTTTTATCCCAAAGCTGAAAATGTATGCCAGTAGCAATTGTCACGAGTAGCAGGTGGCACAGCGTTTAAAGCTGTCATTCATCACAGCAAGTGAGGGATTTGAACTAAAGACCTTCTGACTCCACAGGAAGAGCTCTAAACTCAAAGCTTCCTGACTTCTCTCTTAGTTTCAAATGTTATTGGGAAACGTGTCAAAAATCAACAATTTTTTTTTTCCTTGTGGTTGCTGAATGAATGAATGAATGAATGAATGAATGAATGAATGAATGAATCTTTATTAACAGCGGAAAGAAATTCCACTGCGTTTTAGCAGCACACGATTTACAACTTATATGCACATATGATACAGTGAGGAAAGGGTTAAACTGGGAAAGGAACAAAGTGGCAGTCATATGTACCGTAGCCACTTTTTTCTGAACTGTGAGCAGGGTGGTGTAGGAGGCCACCCAGGGCACTAGCCCCCTGCTAGAATGCTTTCTTCTTGGGGGGTAGACAACCTGGCTACCCGTAATCCCACAGCACCCAGAACCAACATAATTTTCTTGTGGTTGTGGGCGTTACGGTCACTGACACAGTCGGTGTGACAACCGCACGGGTTTGAGCACAGTCAGCACATCTACACACGGACACACGGTCAGCGATGAGTTTCAAACGAAATGTTCAAATTATTTTTTGTTTGTTAGCACTTTTGTCCAGCATGGTATTTATTACTGTACCATGTACCATAAACAAGGGGACTTTGGCAGCGCTGAGGCTACAGCATGGTATAAATGGGCAAATCAGTGTAAACATCCCAGGGTGCAAACGTCACATTTTTCACACCTCGGAGAGAATACTTTCATAATCACTCATTCCTGTTATTATTTTTCTTTATTTATCCTTTGCCCACTAGTTGGGTAACTGTAAATCTTTTAAACAGTAAACATCAAATATAACAAGGAATATAATTTCATATAATAATATGAGCAAGAGAATGGTCCATAGCTGAGTTTTACTCCTTTTACTTCATGTGTGTTTGTGCTCTGCAATTGGATGTGAAATACAGTAACGGCCCACTGTGCCGCATTTTTACCCGAGTCGTTTCGGGTCTTTTTTCACAGCGGTCATATGGTTGCTGTGGAGCAGCGGTGGACAGCAGTGTCGCCGTAACCTAAGCCCTGAGCAATTCGGGAGGTGGTGGGGGGCTTCACCGATGGAGTCCCCCGGAGGAGATCGCTTTCCCCACACAGATAACATCGGGCAAAGGCTGCACGTTTGGCCACGCAATGGAGGGGGAACTCGGGCTGAGCGCTCACCCCACCCGTCCGTAACCCGGTCGCCATCTTGCCGTGCTCTTTCGCAGCCTCCCGGCACGCAGTCATCACAGTTACTCATCTCAAAAGCTTCAGTAAACTCATAAAATAGTTTCTTATGCCTTTTATTCTCTGTCGTGGACAAATTTCATTAATCGCAAAGAAGAACAGTGCATCTCTTTCCCACCTAAAGAGCTACACCACATACAGAACACAGGCGCTTCAACTTACAAATGTAGTTTGTGACTTGATTTGTTCGCAAGATCAGCTTCACTGCATGTCAGAGTGAGGGAAGACCACATAATTCGTACATCTTTTCATTTATTAGGTTACGCAAAACCTCAGATGAAGGTACAGTAAATAAACACCCAGCAAGACGTCCATCCATCCGTAAAGAGGAACCACTTGTCCAGCGTAGCTTCGCAGGGGGTCGGCTGGAAAGAGGCTGAAAGGCAGGACTCACGCCCCAGAAATAACATCCCGGTGTGACAGGGTGGCGCTTATGCACCAAATTCTATTACCTTCGGACTACATAGATTTTAAAACTCATTTTACACAAAAGAAAAGTGAGAAAAATCATCTCCTGTTCAGTGCCACTGACGCCACTAAAAAAGTAAAAGCTTAAAAACTGAGGGCCATTAATTTATTTACAAATTATATAGAGTTAAACTATTAAAATTCAATCAAAGTAACATTTTTAATAGTGTTGATACCTTTATTAGCTAATAACTAAATTAACATTAGAACTAATTTGCCCACCACTGAAATTCTGGCTGAAGACATGCAGTCTCTACCAGCCAGACTTGGTGTTGATGCATGACTGCTTTATCCCATGAGCGTAGGAATGCGGACATAAGCTGTAAACACCGTGGGAATGAGTTGAACGCAGCCGGTTCTGCTCTTCAGTTTCTATTCTGAGTGCCTTTAACAGCAAACTAATGCCAACCTGGAGAAGCACAGCTGCCTTCTGCTTGATGGCTCCAGAAGAAAAGACAGCAGTGAACCCAGATTTAATAAATAAACAAACAAACTGGAAAATGTTCGTAGCCCAAATGTCCACAACCTCCTGCTGCAGGTACTGACCCTGAACTGACACGGTAAAAATTACCCTGCTACATAAATGGGTACATCATTGTAAGCAACTTACTGCGAGAACCGTGTAAGTGTCTTTAGGAGATGAAAATAACTAAAAGTTAATAATATAAACTATGCAGTATTGCCAAACTGTAAAGGGATGTTAGCAGGGGTGCATGTAGGTGCTGTGGCACCATATCAGGGGTACAGTTTAATTGCACATTATCTCCAGGACCCTGCACCCGGCCTCCATCCCTCCATCCCTCCCTCCCTCCCTTGGTCCTGTTATCTCTGCCGAACAAATTTCCCCACTCCAGCTAACGTCATTTTTCACAGGTGTATCTATCAAGGGGTGCGGCCCTGTCAGTATCGAACCGGCTGTGTGCCGTCGATCAATACCAGGCACACGGAGGGAGGAACACAATGGAATTACTCAGAGATTACAAAAACACATTCCGCCTTCATAGGGGCTTTATTTCATTTGCCCTCCCACACACACACACACACAGTTTACACATAATATTTTATCTGCTGCTTCAGAGACAATGCAGCCAAAAGGCATCCCTTTCCCCTCTTTCACCCTAGAGCTTCAGATTATTCAAGAAATTTTAATGAAATCCATCAAAAAACCTCACAATCACTCCCTGTTGTGCTTCTGCAAAGTGACTTACACCGATTTACCCCTTTATCAACAGGGTGTGTTTTTACTGTATCAGTTCAGGGAAAGCACCTTGGTCAAGGGTCCTACAGGAGGTGGGACTCGAGCCCGTGACCTTCTGAATCTAGAGGGGAGCCCTCTTAACTACCACGCCACCTGCTACCCTGCTCCTTGCTGCACCGTACCTTGTTTTTACCGATGAGAACTCTTGCTCGTTGCACCGGTTCCAGGTTCCACACACGCGTGTGCACACACACAGAGGGTCGGGCCCGAACAGCGAGAAGAACAGCAGCCGCGCCGGCGCCAAGGAATCTATTTCGGCAATTACAGCAAAGATGAATTATATTCGCCCAGTTGTGGAAATGATGTGCATCCCGTGCGCGGTAAAAACGCGGGGGCAGGATAACAAGTGGCCCGCATTTGCTACCTTTCAGCGCACCTCTTAAGTGGTAATAGGATAACCCCCCGACACGCGGGGAGCCGATCAAACTGCCCCTCACACTCGACCCCGGGGTGAAACAGGAAAGGCCCGCTTTGTTCCCGGCAATTCGGCCCCGGCGGCCGCGCCAATAATGAAGTGACCCCGAAATAATAGAAAGCCCCGCGCCGCCGTCGGACGATTTTTGCCGGGATAAGAGCCGCCGATCCCGACTCGGAGTCACAGTTCATTTCATCTTTGCCGCTGATGAGATCTGCTGCGCTATCTGATGGAACCGAACAAGCATCGCGGCGGCGGGGGGCCCCCCGCCGACCCGCTCCCCGCAACGGGCCCCTGGCGCGGCCCCCACTTTGTCAGCGCTTTTGAATTCATCGCCCGCAAACAAGATGACGGGAATAATCTCAGCGAGCGAGATTGACAGTTCATTTCAGAAATCAATATTTACAATTTACTTCTTTCAAAGTTCATTCGGGAGAAGATTCCATATTATCCCTTTCCAAATAAGCTGATCATATCGCGGCTGCCCCGGAATGAGTTTTCCCAAAATGTGAATTTTTGGTAAAAATCAATGTCAGCACTGTGCGCTTTAATCTGCCCTCTGATGACAGTAAATCTTTATCTTTTTATGGGCAAATGCCAGTGGCTGCTGACACCATTTCCTGCAAGAACAAAGCCTGGGCGCCCGACCCGGCTGGACCCGGCCAGATACATGGGCTTCTAATGTGACTGGACGTGTTTCACCCAGGTCATTAATCAGGCACTTTGACAGCCACCTCCTACCATCCGGAGAGCTCCGGAACGGGGGGCTGGCGGACGAATGGGTATTGGCTCCGCGTCCCTCCGCCAGGGTCTGGCTTTATCGTCAGAGGAGCCCGGGAAAGCGCCTGGGGGGTGGCGGCACCTGGGGACACCAAAATCCCCCAGAAACTTGTAATCTTGGAGAAAACGTATTAAAACGGCTCATTTAATGAGGCCATTGTTAGCAACCTGCTGGTCCGCCACCGCGCGTTTTACACAAACGCCGCATTTCGGATGTAGCTGGACGGCACCTTAGTGTTCATCTTTTTCTTAAGAACGCCGTTTATTTTTTCCCTTTAAGTTTTCGGCCCGGTTCCGATTCAACTATGAATTTGTGTCCTGCGCATGACGTTCATTTGCGTGTTATCGTAAAAAGATGCGAAATTACGACCCCGCGGGGTACTGGCACCTCCGAGGCCGGCCCTCAGTGACCCTGGGAGAAGCTCTGGACCGCAACCGCAACCGTGAGCAGGCGGGGCATTTGAGGATAAGAGACAGAAGGAATACACATAATTGTATTTTAATTTAAATAATAAAGTTTAAACTATGTTCCCATCATCGTGGTCTGGCAAAATGTGTTTATTTGATAATATTGAGTCTGCAGTCTAAGACGCGGGTTCCAAACCTGGGGGGGTTACATCCCTACCAGGGGTCACCAGAGTTTCCACTGGGGTGGCAGGATGGATTTTATATGGGATTTTATGTAATACTCAGTGAATTATTTCGGAATGTGATAATTGGTTTGCAAGTTTCCATGGGTGGGATGCCCCCCCCCAGCTAAAATCAGATTTAAACAGTTGGACAGTTGGCATGTAAATGCGGAGGGGGGGGCGATATGTATTAACGTGTAAAACACAGCCCCTCGGGGAAACGGATTGGGAACCACTGGCTGAAGGGGTGCTGGTTAGATTCCTCTCTTGGGGGCCCCGAACAGCCCCATGCCGGTGGGGGGGGTCTTTCCAACTTGTTTGATGTTTAGCTTTAATCCTGACTGACTATAACATCTCAGTATAAGGAAACACAAAAATAAATCGATAGAGGGTTTTATTACGTAAATTGGGCAAAATAATATTTTTTTCCCTTAGTTGCTCATTTTTACACTTTGTTTTTGTAACTGTTTTTGGAGGGTGGCTTAATGGTTTAAAAATTTGCCATCTGAGGGTCCCAAGTTTAAATCCCACCTCCTGCTTCACTTCCGCTCGATTAAGGTACCCAGACTGACAGAGTAAAATGTACCCTGCTGTATAACAGGGTAAATCAGTGTAAGCAGTGTACAAACCTCACCCTGTAGCGCTCAGCTAAATTAGTATTTTACTGTAATATTTAGAAGCTTGTAGATGCTTAGTCACGCAAATACACATTGTTTTTGTTTGCATGTTTGTTTTGTGACAAATAAAATTTTAATGTTAGATGTTAATTTTCATTTAATGTTTCCCTTTTGGCTGCGATCACTTTTATCGCTTATTCATTCGTGATTAATCTGAGTCCCTCCTCTTCTTTAAACCCGAGCCTGCGAACCGACGCAAGATGGGAGACTTTGCGCCGTTTTTTTATTGTTTGGGTCTTGGCGCCGTCCTCGCCTGTCGCTGACGAAGATGACGAAGGAGGCAGGGCGGCCGCCACCGCTGTTAAAGTGGCGCACGATGGCGCGTCCCCCCCTTTGATTGTCTTGTCAAACTTGGTTGCGCGACCCCGTCCCTGATGATCGCGGTTCCATCAGTCCCTTTGCACAGGACCACGAGTCCAATAAAGCGAGTCCGGCGCCGGGACGCGGGGGGGCCGGCAGACAGGGGTCACCTGGGATTGGATTCAGGCTGGGATCAGCAGACCGTCTACAGGCCATTTAATTGTTCCATCCGAGCAAAAAAGAGAGTGTCATTCACAGGGGGGAGCCGGCAGACCGAACCGCCGCCGGGACAGCTTTGTGTCTCGGGGAGACGGACGGACCGGAACGCAGAACCCGGCTGCAGGGGGATGGACATCTTTACAGGTGCAAACATGGGCTGCGTGGCTTTGAACAAAAATGAGCTTCGCATCTGTTGTGTTAATTTATCACTGGTGATGCCCCCCCCCCCCCGACTTACAAACACATTTGGGGCTGCAAAGTTGCTCATAAGTCGTTCTGTCCGTAACTCATTTACCACGTTTTACCGCAGGATGCGGTTAGCGATGATAGACGCCCCTGAGATTAACTTCTTGATGAGTAGCGACTGCTGCTTGGTGTTTGTTATGCGATTCCTGCTCCACCTGCCTGGCGTTTTAATAAAACTCAGCACTGCCTCCCACCTGTTTAGTCCCCGCACCCCACATTCCCAGCACGCCACAGCATTTTCCCTCATTTATAATAAATTGTAATAACTTTTTTGGGAGGCGCAGTGACTTCGCCTCAGAGCACCTGGGCCGGGTGGATGTGGGTTCGAGTCGGGCTTAGGTTGTGTGCAGTTTACATGTTCTCCATGTGTGTGTGGGTTTCCCCACAGTCCAAACACGTGTGTTTCAGATTAATTGGCCACTTTAAACTGCCCTGTGATGAACTGACATCACACCCAGGGTGCTGTTTCATAGCCATGTGAGTTCTGACCACCCTCACCAGGATTGAGCGGTTAACAATACTGGATGGACGGACTTCTTAATTTTGTTCATTACATCACAAAGCAGACACAATGCACTTAGTACAAAATACACTGCCTGGCCAAAAAAAAGTCGCCACCTGGATTGAACTTAGTGTTAAGATGTTGGGTTTCTTCAGTTGGTCAGGTCTAGGTTCAGCAACGTTATGTGCCCAAAAAATTAGCTCAGCTGACTACTTGAATTTACCGAATGACCGGGTTTTTGCATCAATGGATTTTTTTCTTCATATTCCAAGACGACAATGCCAGGATTCATGGGGCTCAAATTGTGAAAGAGTGCTTCGGGGAGCGTGAGACATCATTTTCACATATGGATTGGCCACCACAGTATCCAGACCTTAACTGGAGACTTTAACCAGTGGTCCAACTCTCCAATCGTCAGTACAAGATATTGGCGGAAAATGAATGCAGCTCTGGATGGAAATAAATGTTGTGACGTCGCATAAGCTTATCGAAATGATGCTATGGCGAATGTGTGCCGTGGTCAAAGCTAAAGGTGGTCCAACCAAATATTAGGGTGTGGGACTTTTTTTGTGGCCAGGCAGTGTATAAAGGAAAGAACATGGTATATATTTAATTTGCACTTTATTTTGCTGTATTATTACCCCCACCAAACAGAAAAATAGAAAGGCTTCCTTCTTCCCTATTTAAAGTTAGTTATACACTATAATGTTAGTTTTAGGCTCATAACACTTCAGCAAGCAGTTCACCTATGCGAGGTTCACTTCTTGTGCAGAGGCAGTTTTTACAGGAAGGTTGGGCAAGTTTTGGAGACATGAGCACATGGTCCTGAGCCTGGCACAGTCACATGATCGGGCGGCGACTGTATGTGAAAAGCTTTTGTGAAGGCAGCCGGTTTGTAGTGGTGGGACTCAAACCTACTGACACGTGTTTCCGTGTGTAGTGCAGGTCCTTCCGCTGCGTAGGTGCGGAAGGGTGCAGATTGGAACTGGCACACAGAGGATAGCGACACTGCAAAACGCCTGACACGAGCGCCGCCGTGTCCCTCCCGTGTTAATGCTCCCCCAGCGTCCCCCATCTTGGCAGCCCAACAGGCGGGGCGATGATTGACAGGCGGCGCCGGAGGGTCTTTGATTCATGCAAGACGGAAGTGCTGTGGACAAGTCCCACACACACACACACACACGTACACACCTCGATGTAGACAGCCACCGGCTGTGTCCGTGGGGCGGGGGGGTGTCTCATGCTGGACGAGGGACCCTGGTTAAAGACAGCGATCCCACAGGGGGCGGCAGGTGGTGCTGGGGTTACAGCTGTTGCTGTGCATTCAGCAGGCCAGGTTCAAATCCCTCTGTCCTACCTTGGATCAAGGTACTTACTCTGAAATGGCACGGTAAAAATTACCCTACTGTTTAAGTTGCAAATTAGTGCAGCAGGTAAATTAGAGTAAACAGATTAGTGTACAAACAGGGTAAATTGCCCTGGAGAAAAGTGTCAAATAATCGTCATTAAAACAGAATCGGCATCTATGGTAATTTAGCAGCTGGATCCAACCGCCTATCGGTGGGAAGGACACGGCCTTGAATCCCACCTCCTGCTGCAGGTCCCTTGAAGCTACTCTTGCACAACATGGTAAATATTACCCTGCTGAATGAACGGGTAAATCAGCGTAAGAAGGTGAACATTGTAAGCCGCTCTGTGGAAAAGAGTCATAATAAAAGGGTTGATAACAGTGAATTAACAGGTGTTTACGGGGTCTCGTGGAGCAGCTCTGATCCCCAGGAGAATTACAAGGTTTGGTCGGTGGTTTAACCATCAGGTCAAGATGCTTTCATACCAGCTCGTCCGCCCGATTTCTCCAAAGCAGCTTACGGTGTTCAGCAATTTAATAGCAGGGCAGTTTTTACCGTGGTGTTTCAGAGTAAGAACTGCAGACAAGGGAATCGGAGCAGGAGGTAGGATTGGAACCAAAGGTTCAGGTCTGACCTCTGTGCTGCTCAGTGTTTGGGGTGATTTGCTCGCTCATACAGCTGAGGAATTTTTACTGGGCAAGGATCTCAGTCAGCCACCGCTGTAGGGGGTCGGGAGCCACACAAACACAGGGTGCACCAACAGAGCAGCGGGACGTCTTGAAATGAGAGGATGCCCTCAATGCACAGAACCAAACCCAAACCCAAACACCTGTCCCAGGATGACGTCTAAGCCGGCTTGTGGAGCTGTCACCCAGTTCGCCCCGTGCCCCAACATCACGCCGATGCTCTGGCGATCACCTAATGGGAACCGATAATCCGGTTTTGATCGATCCGGCCGCAAAGGAAGTGGCCTCCGCGTTACCGTATCAAACACCCAAACTAAATGAGGGCCAAGAACCAGCGCGCCACCGTGCGGGGCCGTGGCTCCTGACGCGTCCCCGGGTCCGAGACGATACGGGGCCCGGGCTCGGGACCCCGAGGGTCGTGCCTGCACCGCACCAACGCTCACTCCTCCGTCGCCTTCAGAATAAAATACTGCACTTCCTCCCATCGAGCGGGCAAAATAAAATAATCTATGATGCATGAAGCGGTCCGAATGAAATAATAATATCTTTAGCGGAGGAAAACGGATCGCTGGTACAGTAATTGGACGGATTTATTAGGACCCCCTTGAGCGCAGGGCTGCTGAAACTGCCTGCTATTTTATTTAATCTCATATCAGAGGAATTATTGGCTGGTAATCCATTGTTAAACATCATTTAGGCTGATGGATGAAAACGTCCGCCTTTCCCCACATAATCAATTCATATCTCATTAGCACACATTATTTACGACCCCCATAATGGCCCTCCCAGGAGGCCCCGGGGGGCTGCGGACCTCAGCTGTTGCTGAAATGAAATGAAGGATCCCGCAGCTTATGAGTTAATAACTATGTAGCAGATATAAAAAATACTGCCCCGCGGTATCGATTGCTGCGGCCTTTTTACAAATGGACTGGGAGGCGAGGACCTGCGATTTCCTCCGTCCTGCGCACCAGGGTAACGGCAGAGGCCGAAGGAGGGAATAACGGGGCGGCGGGCAGGGCTGGGTTGGGGGGGGGCTTGTAGCAGAAATGCGGAAAAATGTTGCATCCGTACAGCAGGCAGACAAACCGAAGCACGGTTTGTTCACAATTTCACGCAGACGTCCATTCAAACCAAATCGATGTTTTCATCATTCAGACAGACAGACAGACAGACAGACTTGGAACTTTGACTCTACAGTGAGGCCCGTTCTGGGTCATGAACTACTCTGAAACTTCATATATCAAAACATATAACTTTTGATTGGTGTTGTAATGGCTTACTGGTTTCAGTGTTCCGCGTGCACGCTTTTACTACGGTAAAAGCGAAACTAGCGCAGAGGCTCCCTCGAACCGCAGAGTCACGTATGCGATATTTCAAGAGCGCGATGATTAAAGCGGAATGATTTCCGCTCGACTCCTCTTCGCTCAGACAGAACCTGGCACAGAAAATCGGTGGGAAGCCAATGACTCACAGGTAATCTGGGCCGGGGTGTCAATTAAAGAGCGCTTTGCAGCTTAGTTCCCGCCCCCTCTGGGCCGACGGGCATCGATGCAGCAGCCCAGAAGTTGCCAGCATCCGTCCGAGGGACGAAAAGCGGCCGAGGTCATAACAAACGCTGCGATTTACCTGGGGGCGGGAGTGCGGGCATCAATATCGGGCCCGACGCTGGGACGGCAGCGTGTTCAATTGTCATCTTTGTCGAATAAACTTCACACCCCCGACCGAGGGTCCATTGATACCTGGACGCGATCAGAATATTTGCACTTTTTACCAATGACAATACAGGGAAAGTGACCTTTAACTACTGTACGTGTGACAATATTCTGCGTACAGTGTTGGTCGGGCTTCACCTGTGCATTTATTATATCAATATTCTGTTTCCATTGTCACTCACAATGATTTTCAACATGGAGCTATCTTGCACGTTTTAAAATCTCAATGGCCGATGTTCTGTCCTGTTATTTTGAAGCCTTCTCACCGACCTCTCTACACCGTTCTTCTAGAAAGTTCCATGTTTACGATATATGACAATGTGAACGAACCAAAGGGAAAATCCCGTGTATTCACGCAGCCTGAGTGCAACACGGTTGAATGCCAAACAACTGGTGCTGTAACCTGGTAAACGGCTGCAGTAAAACATACAGTAATACAGTTTGCCCCTCCGAATCGCGTTTCAACCTGTAAACTGTAGTTCGTTGCTAATAAATACATTCAAGAAGGATCAATGGGCCGCTTTCATTATTTCTTTTGCTATTATTGGTGAATAAGACATGCACACAACCAGGTACAGGTGACAAAAAAATAAAAATGCTTATTGTTTTATGAATATTACCCATAGTGGATTCTCCTCACTCCTCTTTGGGGTTTATTTTACTGTCCTGTGGCAGACATTTAATTTAATAAAATATTTGTGTACCGTGGTAAAGAAAGAAAGTAAGATTCGAGGACACTTTTACTGAATGTACATGGGTGTGTTGCAAAAACGCAGCAGTAAATTCCGATTCTGGACCTGCGCCTGTGCCACCGAGCCACACGAACATCGGCGATGTTTCTCCCCAGGCCACCAAAGTGCTTCCCTTGCTCATGGTCACTGCCTTTGTGCCTGTAAAACAATTCCCTTACGTTCAGCTTAATTATGTACCATTTTTAAATATTCATTCGATGCTCAAACGCATTTGTCTGTAGAGGAACTCTTCCCCTCTGTTTGCTCTGCACTTTACAGCTGACTTTCATGGAATGGTTGTCACCCTTTACCTCTCTGGACTCTTAATTTATCCAAAACTGCCACCTACAGGACACTTTGGGGAATGACATCCACCAAAGCACC
Source organism: Heterotis niloticus (assembly GCA_018136845.1). Lineage (NCBI taxonomy): Eukaryota > Metazoa > Chordata > Actinopteri > Osteoglossiformes > Osteoglossidae > Heterotis > Heterotis niloticus. The sequence continues at coordinate 21,748,932 of CM030905.1, read as the reverse complement.
AGCGTTTTATTTCATAATCTGAATATTACATAATTTTGGACAGATATACACATAAGCCATAAATATTTAATTCTATTTTTTTGCGCAAAATAACCTCATCTGAGCATCTATTCCTTCTTTGTGACTGAAGAACATTAAAGTTGCTTAGTACAATGATGTTGTAATGAATAAAATCGACACACTACAGTTTCTTTACATATTTAAAGTTTGGCAGGGATTAACCGCGGTGCACATGACCCAGAGCCTCTTTTTTCACCCTGTTTTCCGAGTTGCCACAGACATTGGGAGGAGGACGCCGCGGCCTCCCACGAGCGGATGAGACCCAATCCCTGGCTCCTAATTTATTCATAAAGACCATTACTCCTTATGCATTTTTAATTGGCCCACGTTGGCTTTTTGTTGCGATCCGGACAGGTGGAATAAATGACCGCCGTCAACTAATACAGACAAGGCGGAGCCGAGAGGCAGTTAGGTTTCTCTCCAAAATTAACTTCTCGCAAGGACTGCTTAACAAATTTTAATTTTAATATAATTATTACAAGATGAGCCACAGTTCTGTTGAATGCGAGCTTCGCGCTTCGGCACCGAGTTGCGCCCCGCTGGTGTGACTGATGGTGGGAGATTTAATCCCATCGCTTTGTGAAACATGGCTGCCTCATACTTTTGTTTGTTGTACTGTAGCGGCAGCGCAGGAAAACTCGCCAATAATTCCGCTCTCCGTGGTGCCCTGCTCCTGGATGCTGGGGAGCAGTTGTGTCCGACCGCAAAGGATTTGGTGCAGGCGTGTGGCTGCGTGCTATGAGTGCCGCTGCTTAAACGTGCTGTGAGAAACAAAGTTCATCTTCAGCCAAATACAGCCTCTAGACTCCTCAGCCGTAGCGGGTTGCTGCAGCGTTATTCTTCTGCAAATATTAGCACATAATGTATTTGTCCTGTTTTTTTTTTTTGTTTTTTTTTTTAAATAATCGGTCCATTTTCCACACACGTAATAAATTAAAATTTTCTTTTCACACAGTAACTGGAAGACCAGCAGATCATAGATCTTGCAGTAAGTGAGTCTCAGACCTGATCACCACCACCACCACCAACACCACCCATAACCACCCACATCCACCTACAGTGTGTGTGTGTGTGTGTGTGTGTATGCACATGTGCAAGCACTTGAATATTTTTGCATGTACTTATTTTTCTATGCATTGTATTTATCTATTATATATGCAGATTTTTATCTTAATTTATATTATTCCTTCTTTAAAACCATCTTTCCTTTTATTCTGCGCCGTGGACCTGAAGACTGTCATTTCCTGTGGGGGGGGGGGGCACAGTAAATCAGTAAATGATTCTTGATGCTCAACTGAACTATCCATTCTGTAGGAAAACTAGCACAATTCACACCGTGAATCCAGGTTTGGGTTTTTATTTACAGGGCAGCATTGAGGACAGCCCCTGTAAATAAAACTGTGGCAGAAACTACTGGAACTCAGGGTGTCGTTCATCAGAGCTCCTGATTCAGGAATGTTTATATGAACCATCTTTCCTTTCCCTGGGTTTACAGTACAAGATGGGTTTCTCACCAGGTTGTGCTCTAATGTGGTGCTCGGTGATTCCAGACCCCCACGACTATGACCTGGAGAAAGCGGTTAAGGGGGTGATGGATGGGACACATGCTGCTGAAGAAGTAAAGAGATCTTTTAGCTGCTCATGGGCTTCCAGCCACAATGGAATTTTAAACATCTCAAAAAAATTTGTATCCATCCAGCTTAAGGGAACCATTTCTCAGACCTTGGGTGAGTTTTATTTGTGCTGAGGGATGTAAGAGTTCTGCCCCCCATCCCCTGGGGCCCGAATGCCCTTCCCCCGCTGTCGGTGTCCCGTCCTCCTACCCTGCAACCAAACCCACCGTAATCAGACCCAAAAATAAATAAATAAATAAATAAACAAAAAAATGGACATCTCTCACAGCGATTTTGTTTTGTCCTCGAGCCACACGATGCATTCAGAGGAATTAAAATTTCAACAAGTCTCTCATCAGCGGTGCCACCACTCGGGTTTCTTGTGGTCCTGCGGGCGCTTTTGCACCGGGCCGCCGTTCTGGCTCAGGTCTCGGTGGCGGGCGTCATGTCTACGGGCAGCCGCCCTCCGCCAGCAAGGTCACGGCCAGCAAAAAGCTTGGCTTCCCCACCCAGGCCCCTTCAAAAGGCTTGCTTTGTTTGAAGGGATTTTTTAAAATATGCGGGTGTTGATTTTTTTATTTTGTACCGTGATGTAGTCATACCTGCTGAACAGGCAAGAAGAACAGCCAAAAAATATTCAGGAATTTGTGTTCAGGTCATCCAGTGTTTAGCAGAAATGATTATTGCTGAGTTTGTTCAGGTGTGTTTGTAAGTGGTTTTGTTCATAACTCCAGCATCTCTTTGACCACCAACTCAGATTCAACAAAAACCTCACAACAAAAACGTTTGTTCAGGCAAAATGTCAGCTCACAGCTCATTGAAATATTATTGCTGCCTATTTCTGTCTGCCTGTTTGTTTGTTCTTTATGCACAGCTTTGTTTCAAACCACAGAGCTGAAATTGGCCACACAGCTCCATCTCACCCTGAATGAGTTTTTTTTTCTGGAAAGACGCCTTATAATTTTGATTTTTTTCAATTTGCTCTCCAATAAGGTTTGAAGAACGGAAGTAGTGACATCACGTGCAGAGCGTATGTACATCACGCTGGTTGACTTTCTCGTTCCACACACACACACACACACACACACACACACACACACACACACACACACACACTTATTGTATGCAAGGTCTTCAGAAACTCCTATTTAATACCAGTCCTGTATAAATGTATAATGTATAAAATTCTCCATCAGCCACTAGGTGTAAACACCGTGTGAGTTGAATGAAGGTGGCTTCACATTCCCGTTCTTACAGTAAATCACAGCAGAAGCTCTTCAAAACTGTGAGCAGCACACACAGTACTGAAATTCTCACAGTTACTACTTAAATGGCAGTGTAATAAGCTGCTCTGTGCCACTGCAGAGGATTCTGGGATAGAGGTATCACCCCCATCCCCAACAAAAGGGGACCCAGTTCAGTCCATCGGTTGCTTTAAAGGGCTTCTTAAAAATGCCTCTTGAAGTGTAAAGCGGTGATCTTTTCGGCTTTTTGCTGCATTGCTCCCCCCCCCACCTTCTCTTCATCGCTGCCCTTGACCTTTACAGACCCCGGGTCCGATGACACTGTGGTTTGCGGTCATCACAACCGCAACACCAGATCTTCCCGGTGGCCTCCAGCCAGGAGCTCCCACTCATTGGCTAATGGAGCTGTGGCCCGTCGAGATCCAGGTGCAGGGAGTTCGTCCCATCGCCCCAAACGCCCCCTTTCGCACCTGAACTGAAAGCTACCCTGGGGGGCAAAGTCACAGTGTGGGTCACTCAGACGAACCAGTCACTTTTGGGGGAAAAAGACAAACTGAAGTTGACAAAAAGGGGCAGCAGGGGATGTGGTGGTTAGAGTCTCAACTTTGGGAATCTAGTCCCACCTCTGGCTCTAGTCCCCCTGATCAGGGTACTGAGCCTGAACTGATGCAGTAAAAATTACTCTGCTGTATAAATGTTTCGAATGTGTTTAACGTTTATATATGCCTAACATGTATTATTATTGTTCTCTTTTTCTGGAAGATCTGTGCAACTTTTTGTCCAAAATCTACAACACAGGTACAGAAAATTGACGAGGACTGTGGATATTTTCTCACTTTTATGGCGCAAACTGCAGCTGCCTGGGGCCTCGCCTCTGCCATCTAGTGGACAAGCGGGTAAGTGACTACAGGCAGAAGACCAGGACATCCGACGGGGGGACGGGCGCTGCTGGAGGTCCTGGTCTTATAGGAGGTGTTGGTGTTGCTGGAGATCTGGGTGATACCGGACGCCTTGGTGTTGCCCACAGGCACTTCAGCTGATAAACCTGAACAGACGATGACAGTGAACGTCCTTCACTAGAACTTATTGTAGTTCTTTGTTAAAATAAGAAGAAAAATGCTTCTTTTTGAATTTGGCACCTACAGAAACGACACCTGTGATATCAGACACGATCCACCGTCGGTGTCAACAGAACGAGTAACACGGGGGCTTTGCAGTCCATTCAGTGGCGCAGAAATAAGCATTAACATTGCACGTGTGTGTGTGTGTGTCGGTCTGCTTCGCTTTCAGGTTCTCCACTCCATTCCTCACTCCAGTCCCTGCTTTTCCTTTGTGCTTCACTTCCCAAGATCGACTCCTGTTCCCCTTCCTTCCGGACCCCAGTGCCATTTCTTCATTTGTCCCATCAATTAGGATTTTGCGCTCGAAGCTGCCATTCCATAAAAGACGCCATCAGAAGCGGACGTGAAGCTTCAAGGTTAAAGTTAGTTTTGTTCGCTAATCTGTACTCTGAACTGTTTTGCTCCCTTTGCCTTTGAGAAAGAGTGTTCACTGCCTGTTTTTTTTAATACTATAGCCTTGACCGGGTGTAGGGAGCGGCTGCTACTTCTTAACTGTTTGTGTGTCTTTTTGTGTTAGGGAGGTGTTTTTGTACCGTCTGTTCTGTTTGCTTTGTGTAGGTAAATTAGTGCAGGTTTGATTTCACGTAATTTTTTATTATTTTGGCCTGTGCTACTCCCGAAGCTTCGCCGGCGCTGTAGAAACACTTTGGGGGTCACGCTTGCGTATATATCAGCAAAAATCTTTCGCCTGTAGAATATTCTGTCCTGTCCCGCTCCATTTCTCTGTCACACCCATTGTGTTACGTCCTGACCCCCAACCGCGTCGTAGCAGTTAACGCCCGTGGTTCGTTGTCCACTAGGTGGCGCTTTAACATAAGCACGAAAGCCCCTGCTGTACTGGCCACTAGAGGGCGCCGCCACATGGCCGTCGACAGCACATTTTCTCTTGACCGCTCGGTGGAGCCCAACTAGAATCAGCGACGTTTCTATGCTCAATGCCTCAAGTTAATCGCTGTTCTGTACGTTTATAGTATATTTTCAATTAATAATTTAACATTGGGAAATATACTCAGTTATTAATTTTTAGCCAATAAAATTCCCCAGGGTAGCTGCTTTTGCCCAAGTTACATATTTTATTGTTATTTGTGCGTTGCTTTTGCACAAATAGGATGCGAACGTGCGTTTCTCATGAACCTCCTTCAGCGCTGTTCAGAGTGGTGAGAAGCACTTTTCAAATTCTGACCTCCTCTTCTCATCCCTCATTTTCCAGACTGTTGTTTCCGCATCTGACACTGTGACCCGGGTGGCCGTTTGCTCCTTTCCTTCACACCCAGGGCCGGGTGTACCTAAGAGGCAGAGAGCAGGGGCGGAGCTGGGGGGAGGACCCACACACCTGACCCCATGGGACAAAGTAGGCAAATGGCAGCGTGGGACCCGAACCAGACACCACCTCCTGCACATGACCTCCTGGGATCTGCCCCAGCAATGAGCTGTTATTATTATTTATTTCCCTCACTCTTTATCCAAAGCAGTCTGCAGGCTTACAAGGCAATGCTGTAACCACCACACCACCTGCTGGTCCCCACAGGAGTTTTTTCCAGAAGTAAACAAAACTTCTACTAAGTGGAACCAAGGTAAACCAAAGGTGAGCTCGCTCGCTGCCAGCCTCCCAAATGGCAGAAAATTTGGAAGAGGATAATTTCCTAGTTTTCTGTTCTGCAGTCCAGAACAATACAGCACAGGTGTGTTACAGTAGACTACAGTAAAGTTCATCTTAGTTTCCAAACCTTAAAATTTCTGTTGAAAACCAAATCTTTCCTTTGGAGCACAGACTCAAACGGAGCACAAAGACCCATGAGTGAACCCACAGTGATGTGCAGAAATTATGGGAACGTGGTTCTGTCACCTGCTGCGCCACACCGTGGTGAACAGGCTGATCGGGGCACCGAATAGCAACTGACATCTCCAGATTACAGCACGAGATGCAGTGATTTGCTGCACCTCCAGAGTTAATGCATTAGCACATCAGCATCGGTAAGAAGTAACTTTATTTCCCTTAACTAAACGTTACTTTGATTTTTTGCAGAGCTGTAAAGCGGCCACAGGTGCCAACACATTACCAACAATGGCAGGTATTGATGGCTCCTCTTAACTGGAGTCAAACGATTCTTTCAAGCAACCTTTTGTGTGCGTCTGACATAAACAGGAGATACAGGAAGGTGTTTATTTCCAGCCCGGATGACTCTGTGTAAAACGACCCAGGCAACATCAGGGTCTCCTCAAACAGCAGCTACACCGAGAAAACGGCCACTAGATGGCACTGCGCTTCGGCCCAAGGTCAGCGCGGGTCGGTCAAGTTCAGCTGTCTCCATACGGGACTTGCACCTGTTCCCTGTGGCTTTTTTCTCTTCTCCAAAAATCTCAGTGGTGCTGAAAGGGCAGTGCTTTGTCATAAGTGGCAGTTTTTGTTGTACAAGGTGCCATTCATCCATCCATCCATCCATCGTCATTCGCCACTTAATCCTGGTCAGAGTCATGGCAGTCCAGAGGCCATCCTGGAATCAATGGGCTATGAAACTGCACCCTGCTTTGGGCGCCAGTCCACCCTGGTCCTGTATGCAGACCAAACGACCCCAAACTATCACTTATTTTGACCGACCACCACCTGCTGTCCTGCGTACAGCCTGCATGTAGTCATTTCCCCCATTTCCTTCCCTGGTAAAGTAACTGGCGGGTAACTTTTTAACATAAAAATTCAACACGGACACAATAGGCAGCCCATAATCACCAGCACATCTTGTTTTTCCAAAAATGACCTTTTTATTCATTTTAATTTCATTTGTTTTGCAGAACTACTGACTGAATTAATGGTGCTTCTATGTCAATGGCAGTTTTATTTAGATAATTGAAAATTCTGCATAAACATCTCTGCTTTAAATTCCACTTCTGTGTTTTCCAGCCACAGTTGGCATGGTTTGGAAAAATGGTTACGTGACGTCTGGTTGTGTCGCAACTTTTTTGGTCCTCTTTCTGCGCTGCTTTAGTTCCTCACGCTACCTGCTGCTCCGGTCATGCATCCTCCTGTCAGTATGACTGTTGCTTACATGTACAGTGGTGATCAAAATTAGAGAACAATTTATGAACACTTGCTTTTTCTGAAATATTGTTAATCTTCATTGCTCAAAATTTGAAGGAATACTAGCTGTTGTGCTAGCATGTTTTACAACAAAATCAAGACGCTTCAACAAAAAACCTTTTTTTTGTGTGGAAAACACAGTGATCGAATTTGACAACAATAACCACTGTAGCAGAAAAGAGGATTACAACTAAAATTTTTGCAGGGTTACAGCTTTCAATATTCAGTAGGAAATGTAGAGGCCATTGCTTTGTATGACTTCAGCACATCTGCGCCCAGAGGAAATCACTAGTTTCTCACTTCTCTGCTTTGATCTCGGTCCACTCTTCTTCCAGTTTCCTCCACAGTTCGGTAATTGTAGTGGGTTTCTTAGCCATAACTTTGTCGCCAAGGATTTTCCACAGATTCTCGATCGAGTTTAGATGTGGACTCTGGGCTGGCCATTTCATTATTTCAATGTCGTGAGCTTCAAGGAACTGCTTTACCCGTTTTGCAGTGTGACAGGCAATTGTCTGGAATTAAAATTGTGGGCTGATCGGGAGATGCTCGCAGAGAAGGAACCGCATGTTGCTGAAGGAGGTTCTGATAAACATTTCTAGTCACCCTGCCATGTAGCTGGATAAAAGGCCCAACTCCTGCTGCAGAAAACATCCCCAAAACCATGATGCTTCCTCCTCCAAATTTAACTGACTTTTCCTGATGCGCTTTGGGTTCAGCCTTTCCCCAGTTTGAACATAATTTTTCCCATCGGACCCAAATAAACTGAACTTGCCCTTATCACTAAACTGAACTCTGGACCAGTTCTCCTCTGTCCACACAAGATGCTCCTTAGCAAAGGTTAGTCTAGCCTTTTGATTCTTTCTGCTGGGTCTGAGAGGCCGAGTCACTGCAGACTGGGGTTTCGGTCCGAATTGTCTTAAATGGTGAGACATTGTATGCCGAGACAGATCCTTAACCTGTTTAGAACTGAACTGGCAAGCAATTGCAGCAGCAGTGCTGACCCGATTCCCCATTGAGAGTCTCCACTTTATCCTGTCCTGGAGGCCTTGACCATATCACAGGAATCATGAAATCAAGGGATTGCCAAGGTATTTTAGAGCAAAATGTGCTAAACGGTGTAAGAAAACTAGGTTTGAGTTGAAGATTATGGGTTCTGCAGTAAGATGAAGACCCAAAGCACACATCCAAAAGCACAGAAGAATGGTTGAAAAGGGGAAAAAAAAATGGACTGTTTTAAACTGGCCAGCCACGAGTCCTGATCTAAATCCCTTTGAAAATCTGTGGAAAGAGCTGAAATCTGCCATTGGGGAAAGGAATCCTGCAAACATTCAAGAGTTTGAACAAACTGCAAAGGAAGAGTGGGAGAAAATTCCAAGTGCAAGAAGTTTATAGATGGCTACAAAAAATGTTTGGAGGCAGTAATCATGGCCAAAGGCTGAGCAACCAAATGTTAAGAAGGGGTGCCTTTATTACTGTCCATGTCATGTTTCTTGTTTCTTCTTTGAAATTATTACATGTAAGTTGAACAACAACGGTTTTTGGTTGAAGTACTCTGGATATCCATTTAAAATATTCTGATGATATAAATTTGCTACATTTCCACTTATTTCCGTAGATATTCTACGAGTTATGCAAAAAATGAAAGGGTGCCAATAATGGTGGCCAGGACTGTATAAGCAGTGATTTAGAAATTTAGGAAGTTGTAAGTTGTTCTCTAATTTTGATCACCACCGTATACTTTCCAGCGTGCCACATTATTTACTCTGCTGCTGGGGGAACCCCAGTGAGCCTGAAAGATGCTGACACAGATGTGAGAGGACATGCCTGGGCCTGGAATGGCACCGTGTTCTGCCACACTGATCTCCATGACGACCGCAGTCCCCAGTAATCGCCAGTTTCGTGCTGCGATCCAGGCAAAGCAAGACGTTCGCGTTCGGCGACCGGAGCACAGACCACATATCCTTCCGCGCTTATGCAGGGGCTTTTCCTGCTATGCTGGCGCTGTGCTTGGTTTGTACACCAAACTACTCACTCTGATATACCATGTATGTATCGTGGTTATTTCGATCATGTCACGCTGCTGATCAGACAGGGAGATGGGCAGTTCCAGGACCCAGGGAGGATGGTTCAGAAGGTTCAGTTCGGAAACTGTTCCACTTCACACCCTTTGGAATCTTGTACCACCTAGAGAGCAGCACGGTCCACCTTGTCTTTTCATATTTGACCACCTTCTTCTCTTGGTTACAGGTGTCTCCTTAGATGACGGAAAGCCCACCCCATCTCCACCAGGATCCTCAAAGCTGCTCTCCTCCAGGTCTCAGTAACCCTGATCCCCGAGGCTGAGGAGCATGTTGCCCTCATTATACAACCCCTGGCGAAAAATATGGAATTGCTACTCTTGGAGGATGTTCATTCAGCCGTTTTATTTTGTAGGAAAAAACAAATCACGGATATGACACAAAACTATTTTATTTAACAGCTGAATTTTTTTCGGATCAAGTAGAGGAAAAAATTATGGAATTACCTTGTAATTTGCGTTTCTAAAACAAATACCTGCACAAGTCTAAACATGCAGAATTAATCTGCAGTTAAAAGAGAGAGTTTGCAGACCTTCAGGAGCTGTTGCACCTGGCTGAGTGACAGGAAACCTGGTGCCAACAAGAGAGCTGTCAGCTGAAACAGTGGAAAGGATCATAAAACTCCTTCAAGAAGGTAATTCAACATGGAGTGTGGCAAAAGATGTTGGTTGTTCCTAGTTAGCTGTGTCTAAAATTTGGAGCAAGTACAAAGAAAATGGGAAGGTTGTACAAGGGAAACGTACAGGTAGACCAAGGAAGATGTCAAAGCATCAGGACAGAAAACCCAAAGCAATATGCCTTTAAAATAGAAAATGCACAACAAAAGAAATGAAAAGCAAATGGGCAAAAACAGAAGTCAATGTCTGTGACCGAACTGTAAGAAATCGGCTGAAGGAAACGGGATTTACATCCAGAAAAGCCAAACGTAAAACATCATTAACACCGAAACAGAAGAAAACAAGGTTACAGTGGGCTAAAGAGAAGCAGTCATGGACTACAGATGATTGAATGAAAGTGATATTCAGCGATGAATCACGAATCTGCATCAGCCAACTTCTGTTTGGTGTCGTTCCAATGAAACATATAAAGATGAATGCCTGAAGAAAACAAGCACATTTTCAGTCGTTGATGATATGGGGTTGCATGTCAGGTAAAGGACCAGGGGAGATGGCAGTTGTCACCTCTACAGTAAACGCACAGGTGCACGTTGAAATTTTGGACACTTGCCGTTCCATCGTTCGAAAGTACGTTTGCTGATGATCAAGTCAGTTTTCAGGATGATAATGCATCTTGCCACATAGCAAAGAGCGTTAAAACTTTTCTCCAGGAAAGACAACTCAATGGCGTGGCCAGCAAACAGTCCGGATCTCAGTCTGATTGAAAATTTATGGTGGAAATTGGAAAAAAAAAGGTCCATGACAAGGCTCCATCCTGCAAAACTGATCTTTCGACCGCTCTACGAGAAAGTTGGGATCTGGCTGATGAAGAATATTGTTTTTATGAGTGAAGTCCATACCTCAAAGAATTCAAGCTGTCAAAACAGCCAGAGGAGGTGCAAAAAAGTACTAGTTCTGATTTTTTTTTTGGTTCATGATTCTGTAATTTTTTCCTTATCATTGAGTGATTTCATATTTTTTTCCTCTACTTGATATGAAAAAAATGTGCCATTAATTACAACAATTTCATTTAATTTTTTGAGGTATGTTTTACAAAGCCAGAATGTTCAGCTGTTAAATAAAATAGTTTGGTGTCATATCTGTGATTTGTTTTTTGCTACAAAGTAAAACAGCTGAATGAACATCCTCCAAAAATAGTGATTCCATATTTTTTGCCAGGGGTTGTCGACGCAGTGGAATAAGGTACTACTGTCCCTTGTGAGGTGTGGGGTTTGAGTCCAACTTAGGGCTTGTGGAGTTTTTGGGTTCACTCTATGTTTGCACCCCTTCAGCATAGGTTCTGGTCCACCGTGACCCTGGATTGGAAAGATTGTTCTCAATAAGCACTGAACACACACACACATGCATGAATGAAACACAAAAAGTTATTTATTAACCATTGGGGTTCACAGGTAATGGTTACAGAATGGCAGTAACTGGGGTCAGAAGAAAACTAGTCATGCCATCCACCACGGTGGGGAATGCGCTGGGTGTCAAGGACAGCGGAAAACAGTCACTTCACACTTGGCTAAAAATAGAAAATAGCAACTAAAAAACAAGAAACAGGAAAGATGGGTCAGGTTGAAAGTCAAATAAGTAAAACACAAAAAGCTACAAGAGGAGGAGAACTAGGGTAGCAAGGTATGAAATAGCACCAAGAAAAAGGATTTGAGTGCATGTACCATGGTAAAGCACAAAAGTCCTCAGAAAGGCGCAAATATAACAGTGAGGCTTCACCAAGGTAACTGCGGGAAAGTGGGCTTTGAACAGTGCTGGGAAGCTACTGGGTAACAGGGTGATGAGTGGGCGAGTCTGTGGATTAGAACCCATGAATCCGGCTGTGAAAGGGGTCAAGCTGGTGGATGAGACTGATTGGAAACACCAAACCTCACACACATCGCGTGCACAGCAGGAAACCACAGTAAAGGTAACTGGGGGTGGGGATCTGCCTGTACATCAGGTTTTGAAAATTTCCTGCTTCCTGCTAGGAACATTTTGACGGCCTCGGCAACTGATGGCCAAGTTCAGATTGCGCAGGTGCATCTCAGCAGCTGGGGGTCCAAACCTCATCCAACTTTGCAGCACCCCAGGAACTCACCCCTGTGCCCAAATGTCTCTGTTCATTTCTGGCTGACACACTATGGTGGGGGGGCACTTCCACCAGCTAGGGGGTGTGGTCTGTATTTTACCCCCCCAAGATCATACACACCCCTGAAAAAAACATACCTCAGTATTATGCACCTATTATATTCCCACAATGGCTGGGCTCACTATTAACTCCACTTTTCACAAGAGCTGTTATATCTTATACATAATATTGCAAATTTCATCCAGCCTATTAAAAAGTTATTATTGTGCTGTAGACCCAGTTACTTAATAAAATGATTGCTATTATGGTGTCGATATTTCAGTGAGTCTGTAGGACATTTATTGGAAAAAGTAATTTTCAGCGCTATTTTGCAATTGTGGTAGCATCTGCAGATTGTCTGGTTGCCGTAGCAACTGCAGCCTGTTGAAAGCTGGCTTTCCTATTGGAGGCCCGGCACAGGTACGACATCATTACTCTGCTGCAATTCTTACTATGGTACATTCACCATGAGTAAACTTTAATGGCCGAATCTGTTTGTGGACACAAAGAGTCTGACACAGTGGATGCACCTTCAGATGCATCTAACGCACAGAGGAGCATGAAAGCTGCACAGTAACTGCACAGTAGTCCATTCTGTAGAAGATGTGGTAAATAATGTACAGTGCAATACAGTACAATACGGTTATAGGGATGCGTATGTGCACATCGATAAGAACAGGTGGACATAGCAGCAAAATTATAAACACAGATGTAGGCATGAAATTTGTTAATAAGTTCATTTTTAACATCTAAATTTTAATGTCCACTCAAGGTGACACGGATTACACTGGGGTCTTTAGAGGATGATAAGGGAAACCACATGACAGAAGGAATGAAAAAAAGCAATTTTGTTTCATTTAGGCTTTGCAGCCCAATTGCGTTTGAGCTGGTCAGCCATCTACATATTTATTTATTTATTTTATTTTATGTATTTACTTTTTTTGGAGTGTGTAACAGTGGCTGTGCACAGTCACACATGAACAGAGACCCTGTTCATACAAGCAAACACACACAGACCTGGGATTTATTACACCTGTACCCACCTACAGTAATACAGCTGCTGAGAAAACCGATTGCTTTTCTAGCGCTGCCTTTATAGGTTATAATTCAAAATATTTGTAGTTTTTTACTTATCAAATTTTTTTATCTCGTGATTAAACATCTTAAGGATGTAATCACATTGAATAGCAGATTTATTGCTATTTATTCTTGTATCTGACTCTTTTGCCCAAGGTGAAGTGCAAACTGCTTTTTACTTTTGCATTCATGCAGTCGGCAAATCCTTTGCCCCAAAGTGAAGCAGAGTACAGAAGAAACAAACAGGTGTTGTTTACACATTTATACAGCAGGGTCATTTTTACTGCACCAGTTTAGGGTCAATATCTTGATCAAGGGAACTATAGCAGGAGGCTGGGCTTTGATTCGCATACACTCCTTATATAATAAACGGCCAAGTTTTTAAAGAAACTAACATTTTTCATGACTGAGACACACCAGTAAAGGTGAGTTTGGAGTTATGAACAAAATGAATTACGAACAGACTTCCCATTCCAGCTGTGTTCATAAATTGAAGAGCCAGTTTCTAAAAGTCCCTTTTCAGCCGCATTTCACGCTATTTTTGCGCTATTTTTTGAAGATGTTTTCTCTGATGAGCAACAGAACTGTAAAGAACGCAAGGTGCAGTGTCAGTGTCACCCAAATCGTGGATGCAGCAAATGACCCAGAGTGACACAAACACCTGAGTCCTGCTGCACCTATGTGCTGAATGCAATGAGTTCATAACCCCCCTGCGCATCCAGGGCCAGATCCCAGCACCTGCTTGTGGGGAGAACTTACCCATTTGGAACTGATTTGTCCTCCGTTTCTGTTGTTTTTGTTGTGTTAAAGAGTTTGTTTATTTGAGTGAATCATAATTTTCGCCTGCAGTGTGCGTTTTTGTTCATTGTTTGTTGTTTTTAACTGAAAAGGCAAGTTACATGGAGTGATGTTTTGGTAAGCATCTGCAAAGCACTTATCCAGGGGCACAGCAGAAGTAGCCCGTCTAGCATTGGATCCTGCTTTTGGTTTTTCTGCAGCCCAGTTCCTTAACTAGCATACCGCGGTAAGGATGGGGTTCTGCTTCACCTCCTGAAACGCCTGCGTCAGACGGTTGGATTGTAATTGGAGTTGCCATGGTAACAGGGCCATCTTTTCCCGAAAAGGAGCCTGTTTCCCTAACAGGTCTCGGGAACGGCTCCCGTCTTGGGAGAACAGGCAGCAGTCAAAACACAGAATGCCGCCCGCCTGTGTTAAAGAATGGGGGAAAAGGCGACAACTCATATCACACAACTGCGGGACAGAGGTGCAGACAGAGGGAGGAAGTCATCAAGACTGATCCAGCAAAGCCGCCTCTGTGTCGTATAAGAGGAAAAACATTGCTTTCATTCTGCCTTTCTATCACAGGAAGTATTAAAACATGCTTAAAAAGATTGGTCTCGTACAATTACATTTATTCATCTAGCGGTCTCTTTTCACCAATGTCATGTTCAGCTCAGAGACTACAGACCTGCTCCAAAAAGCAGACGACACAGACGCATGCTAACAAGTGGCCGCAAGAATGAAACATTTACAATAAAACGAAAACGAACTTATTGGACGCTGAAAATTTTTCCCAAACTCATGTTTAGTTATGATTGTTGACCAGTGCATCTCATGAACAGACATGAGCTGCAAACACTGTAAAAGTGAGTTGAATTGAGATGGTCCCACATTCCTATTTTCTTTAGGTGCTCTTTACTGCCATCTATTGGCTTGGCTGGTCAGTAACGGTCACATTTGCTCTTTATCCCACAGAAATTTATGGCAAAGAGAAAAGTGAAGCAAATGCAGTTAAAAACAAAGCAGTTCAAAAACTGATCGCTTACAGCCTGGAACTCACTAAAAACAGACAGTCATTGTAGCACAGGTGCCCCCCAGTTACCAGCCTCATGCCATCCTGGAAATCAGCTCAAAAGGTGAAATCTCGTAAGTCGAAGGGGTGAGAGTGTTGCTGTAAGAGAGCGGAGCATTATGGGAAATGAGTGAATTCCACAGTGGTGTCTGTCAGCCATTTTGGGTGAGTTAGCGAAACAAAGGGAAAATTACCCTGACACTCAAATCTTACGATTTAGTCCCAAAAAAATCAGCTTTATATTTTGCCGATTACTTTGTGAAGGACGTTAAATAAATTCACCTATTTTCACAAAGACTTTTATCTTGAAAGATGCCACAATTTTTTTCCATGTTATTCTTTACATAAAAGCTAACTGAAAAAGATTTTGGAATATTTATAATACTTTTGGTTTTAAAAAAAAACCACCCTCTGCGATCTCAGAAGCCGTAAAGTTGTCTCGGAGGGTTTATTTTAATTGGCATAAACCTGCTGAGGACACAAACAAACAAACAAACTCCAACTACAGAATGAAAAGGTGGAATTCATTTTTAAAAAGTTGCACAGATCATTACTGTTTTGTTTTTCTTCATTTAAATGTGCATGGGACCTGTGTTGTTGTTAGTCTTAAAATGTCCTGTAAGGACCCAGTGGGAGCTCTGTGTTTGAGTACTGGGGTCGAGAGACCTAAGCTGGACTATAATTGTGGCTCCGCCACTCGAAGGAAAAACAATTTGCAAGAAATGAGGATGGAGACGCGGCACTCGAGCGCTATTGTTATGAAGCCCACAATCACGGTGAGCTGCAATTGAGCGGCGGCCCGGTGTCAGGCTGCCGCCGCACCACAACGAAATGTCAATATGGGCGTCACGATGCACTTGGGTAGGGAATAATTTCCAAAGACAGTCTGATGTGAAGGGCCCTCTAATTTCAGCCCTCACAGCACCGCCCTCTCAATGGGCTGCGGGGCGCGGCGCTCTGCTCCTCGAAGCCACCGGTCACCTTCTCCTCCGCTGCCGATCTTCCCCTTTCAGCAGCCCGCAGGTACCAAGAAAAGCTGCGCCCGCAATTAAAAGTTAGCAAGTTCAGGCACTGCTTGAACTGGGAAATAAGTGCCAGTGCCCTCCTTATTGCCCTGAGGACTGCATACTGGTTGGTGTCAACAAACTATTATGTAGTAAATTTTGAATTTCTGCAGTGAATAAAAGGTAGAGTTTCCTGGTGTTCACAATATGTTTTGTTAATAAAGGAAATTTTGAACAAACGCCAGGAAGGCACCATGAGCCGACTTGCAGCGTAACTTAGTGCACCCTGGGTGATGAATGTAGCTACAAGGCTGTTATGTGTAATAAGCATGTAGTAAAGTTGCAGTGTTTTACTGGGAATAAAAGCTCAGCCAGAGAAACTTGTCAACAGGGAGCAGAAAAGAGCTCCAGAGGATTATGGATTAGTGTCGCCATGCAATAAAAAGCCCCAGTTCTCCAAGGAGCCACCTGCAGAACTGCTGAATCCCCTGAGAGGTGGCAGCTGTGTTGGGTTCCAGATTCTATACGTGAGCGCCAAGGATTCGACCACCTCATTTCGCGACAGATTGCTTTGAAATAATATTGGCTTTGGCTCGTTCAGAATACACTTAGTATCCCATTTGGGAAGGGGCATGATATAACTACACCACGGGTTTTTGCTAAATATGGTCCAGACCCACAGCAGTGACTCACTAATTCAGCCTCCACTGCCTATAATAAAGCCAGCTGGAAAACGGCAGGGAAAACCTGTTGGATCCCATCCCCAGCAGAGCAGAAGTCCAAACTGCAGAAAGAAGGGCCGTCAAATCAGTGTTTTGTATAACGTGTTTTTAAAGGTCAGCTTTGTAAGTGAGCGTATTTTCCACAGTGGAGTGGATAAAAGGCCCAAAGTCTGCGCAAAGAAAAATCATTACCCAAACAATACAAGACCATCTTTTCTAATCAGGGCCATTCAGTCAGACACCCTGCTCTTAAAATGCGAGGCCTGAAGAACCAGCCGTTGGAGCCAAAAAAACAACAGCCGGAGCCACACATGCAACACGGTCCTACAAGGTCTTGCTAAAGATTTTTCCAGATTCCCAAAAGTCCAGAGACATCATTTACAGTTTCAAAAAGTATTTAGCTAACACCTTTGTTCATGTAACATTAACCATTACATTTTGCCATATTCGTCACAGTAAATATTGCTCAGTACCTCCTTACAGATGGCTTTGCCAATGGGGAGACATGCAGAGGTGACTGGGTTTAAACGTGAACATCTTAAAATGGGTGCTGAGCCCAACCTTTACGGTCCATGACAGAGGACACCACCAATACGACAAGGTGACTTCCTTTACCACAGTAGAAATACCGGCATCCCCGGATTTGCAAACATAAGTTGTTCCTGAAAACTGTTGATATACCAAATATTTGAATATCAAAACCCAATTTCTGTTAATTTCCTATAGGAACAATGTTCTTCTGTACTTTGCTGTACTGTGAGATTGTTTCTACCTGTGCTGAATTATGCAGGTCTGGCACAATGCACTGAGCTGTGCTGGTAACTCTGGGTGGAAGCTGGTAAGAGACAGCTTCCAGGTGTGAAGGTCACACTCCAACATAACATTGGGCTTGGTGACTAACAGCTTGTCAGACAGACTAGAAACCCTCTGGTGAGAAACACTGCTGATGAAGTGGAACGCAGAGTTCTTAGTAGAGTAAAAACATTGCTTTTCCTGTTGACTAGAAATGAAAAATTATGGGCAAATTCAAATACATAAAGGCATCAAGAAAGATGAAAACACAAATTTATTCTGCTTTATTTAGCTAAGTGTAGCATTTACAGTGCTGTATGGACAGTAGTACTTTTTTTACGTTGTGTCTTATCCACTTAAAGAAAACTGTTTTGTGGATAACCAAATTATCATGCATTGTTTAAATACATTGAAAATAATACATTACATAGTACTAATACTAATATTATACAGTACTATAAATTATGTCTTATTTATCTTTTGAGTGTTAATCTCAATTCTTGCTGGAAAGCATACCAAGGTCCTTAACTTTGAAACCCAACCATGTGCTTATTGACAGAGGGAATTAATTTTCTTAGGGGGTAACTTTGATGCTCCGTATACCGAGGATTCATATGCAGAGGGATACCTGTACAGTTAATAGATAGTTTACCTTTCAATTACACTTGGTCATAAAAAGCTAAAGAATCTATTTAAAAACTGCTGCTCGTCCTTTTCTCGCTGTTCCTGTGTATTCGATCATTTTTAAGCCAATAACTGTTGCATTTGAAAACAGGGCTGCTAATGTTTTATTTTACCACTGTACTGAGTCATATGGGAATGGTGAGGATGCAGGGAATAGAGTTGGCGAAGGTGGGGGAATTTAAATACTTAGGATCAACAGTCCAGAGTAATGGGGAGTGTGGAAGAGAGGTGAAGAAGAGAGTGCAGGCAGGGTGGAGTGGGTGGAGAAAAGTGTCAGGAGTGATCTGCGACAGAAGGGTACCAGCAAGAGTGAAAGGGAAGGTCTATAAGATGGTAGTGAGACCAGCTATGCTTTATGGGTTGGAGACGGTGGCACTGACCAAAAGACAGGAGGCAGAGCTGGAGGTGGCAGAGTTAAAGATGTTAAGGTTTGCATTGGGTGTGACGAGGATGGACAAGATTAGAAATGAGTATATTAGAGGGTCAGCAAAGGTTGGACGGTTTGGAGACAAAGTCAGAGGCGAGATTGCGTTGGTTTGGACATGTGCAGAGGAGAGATCCTGAATATATCGGGAGAAGGATGCTAGGGATGGAGCTGCCAGGTAAGAGGAAGAGAGGAAGGCCTAAGAGGAGATTTATGGATGTGGTGAAGGAGGACATGCAAGTGGTGGGGGTGACGGAGAGAGATGCAGAGGACAGGAGGAAGTGGAAGCTTTTGATCCGCTGTGGCGACCCCTAATGGGAGCGGCCGAAAGAAGAAGAAGAAGACTGAGTCATATGGGCAAGTCAAATTCAGTACAGCTGTAATAAAAGGCAAAAATGGATCCAAAGGTCTGTTATGTGGCAGACAGGGTCACTGTTTTAATGTACAGCGCAGCAACACTCATTTTTAACATTTAGAACCAAATGTTATCCTGGACCTGATTCTGCGGAGGAGTGTATATATACTGTAATGTATATGTATACAGTTTTCCCCTGTGGGTGGTATCTTTCCTCCTACCAGACACCTGGGGGTTTGAGGTACAGCACAGTGTTTTTGTTCTTCTGGACTGAGACCCATGTTGTCCCTCCTGGGATCTCACGGAGCTGCTCTTCCAGCTTAGGGGGTCACAACCCGAAGTGCTCCTGTCAGCAATGAGACCACCTTGGTTTTCACCTTCTGCATTTTCCGCAGGTCCTCTTTCAATCCCTGGTGTTTCTACAGCTTCTGTATTCCTTCTTCCCAATGTTTCCATCCCTTGGAATCTCCACATCTGTCACCACCACTGTTGTTTCGTCCTCCTTACCCATTACCATTTTACCTGGTGAATGGCCATTACCTGTTTACCAGTCTGGATGTGGAAGTCCCACAGGATCTCAGCTCTGCTGCCCTGCACCACTCTCTGTAGAACCTCTCATTTAGACTTGGGGGTGTCTAGGCCAAATTCCTTACTGATGTTCAAAAGATCAAAGATCAAAAGAATTTATTTGTCACATACATGGTTACCAAGTATACCGTGTAGTGAAATGTGCCCTGATTCAACAGGAGACTGCGTGTGGTTCCATTTGACGAATAAATAAACAGCCAAACAACCAAACATCGAGAAGACAACAAACAATAAATAAATAAATAAATAAATAAATAAAACTGTAAGTTGAGTTGAACTTGGACAGTGACAGTGAGGGGAGCGGTCAATGGATATTGTGGACTGGTTTGCGAGGATTGTGATGGCATGTCTGGGTTCAAAAGTCTTATGGCCTGGATAGAAGCTCCTCCTGAGCCTCTCCGTTCTGGCCATAATACTTCTGAAACGTTTGCCTGATTTCAGCAGGTCGAACAGGTGACTGCTGGGATGAGACAGGTCACCGATGATCCTAGTCGCTCTGGTCCTGCATCTCCTGGTGTGGATGTCCTGTAGGGATGGCAGATCAGATCTGGTGCAGCGTTCTGCTGCCCGGATCACTCTCTGCAGTGCTTTGCTGTTGTGATCACAGCTATTCCCAAACCAGGAGGTGATGTTCTGAGTCAGGACAGTTTGTACAGCACCAGAGTAGAAGGTTTTAAGGATCGCCAGAGAGACCTGAAGCTTCCTCAGCTGTCTGAGGTGGTGAAGACGCCACTTTGCTTTATTGGCTTGAGCTCGGATGTGTACAGTCTATCTCAAATCCTCAGTGACATGGATGCCCAGATATTTGAAACTGCTCACCCTCTCCACTGCAGTCCCATTGATTTTAAGGGGGGTGTAGGACTGCTGCTGTCGCCTACCAAAGTCCACCACCATCTCTTTAGTTTTGCCTACATTCAGTTGGAGGCAGTTCTCCTGGCACCATGATGCCAAGTTCTCCACCTCCTCCCAGTATGCTGTCTCATTATTTTTGGAGATGAGGCCCAGCGCCACCGTGTCGTCAGAAAATTTGATGATGGAGTTGGAGGCGTGCGTGGCCACACGGTCATGAGTGTAGAGGGCATAGAGCAGAGGGCTAAGTACACAACCTTGTGGAGGTCCTGTATTAAGTGTGATGATGCCGGAGGTGTCTCACCAGCTGTGATCTACCTGTGAGGAAACTGAGAACCCAGCCACACAAGTGGCTGTTCAGTCCCAAGTCTCTCAGTTTAGTGAACAGTCTGTGGGTGGACAATGGTGTTGAAAGCTGAACTGTAGTTAATGAACAGCAATCTCACATAGTTCCCCTGTTTCCTATCCACATGACTGAGGATGGTGTGCAAGACATGGGATATGGCATCATCCGTAGATCTATTGGGGCGGTAGGCAAACTGAAGTGGATCTGCAAAGTTGGAGATGAATGCAGTGATGATGGCTTTGATGAGTCTCTCAAAAACCTTCATGACTACTGAGGTCAGTGCAACAGGCCGGTAGTCATTTGGGCATGAGGGCTTATTGTTCTTTGGTACCGGGGCAATGGTGAATCTTTTAAAGCACATAGGGACTGTGGACTGAGCAAGAGACTCATTGAAGATGGTAGTGAGAACTCCAGGGTGCTTCAGTAAGTCCAGTAGGTTTTGTTTTATTATTATTATTATTATTATTATTATTATTATTATTATTATTATTGAATTAAAAACAGAATAAAGCAGGGCCAGAATCAGTGTACTGTGGAAATAAAATCATGCACAGATGAATATTAAAATGGAGGGCAATAGGCTGCAGTACGTCTTACAGAGGAAATCGGGATGATTAAGTTAGGCTGTCTATACACTTTATCACTTTTAATTCTCAGTTTTAGAAAAATAAGAAACATTATGCTCATACACTCACATGGATCAACAGGATTCAGTGCCGACTGGGCTGGAGCTGCACGAAGTGACACAAAATGCTGTATTAATTGGAAGAGCTGAGTCTGATGCCGTGCTGGATTACATAAGGATTTATTCACTCCAACTGCACTCTTTATTTTTCCAGCTAAATGGGGGACCGCAGAGCTGCACTTTGGTCCCTTTTAATGTTTCCATCATTTCTTATACTTCACAAATTGCTTTACTTCACAGTCGGTCCACAGCGCACAGTCAAAATGTCACAACCCACAGTTAATGGGGTTTTTGTGTTTAACCCTCATAATAAAAACTTCTCTGAATTACAAAAAAAATATATCTGCTAGGTTGTCCACGGTGACAGCTCATCTACTTGACTGAGTTCAGAGTCCAGAGCACAACTAGTGATGTTGGAGATGCTGAAGATATGCTTTCACCACAGAGCAGGAAAATCTGACAAACATGACCATTAAACCCAGATGCATGTGAAACAATTTTTCTCAAGTGATGATCAGATCCCCAGAAGCCTGGAACGCATTTTAAACAGCACAAATAATGGCCCTCATTGACATGCACATTTGTATTCAGCAAATAAACATGAATTAATCGATGTCTAAGCAGATGGTTGATTTACATAGTTGAGCAGCGGAGGAAGTTACTGAAAGTTTAACATTTGTCTGTGTATCTCTAAGAAATTCCACAGTTGCATTAAGTTAAAAAGCAGAACCGAAGTTCAGGGACAAACAAGTTCAGGTTCTAACAACTCTGAAGCAGGGGAATTTCACCTCATGTGTTCTGCACTTCTCTCTAAGTGACTTTTCAGTTTTATATGAAATTCTGGCTGCAAAGCAACAACTCCAACCACTGTGCCATCTACTGCACAGCAACAAATATGTTGTGCCTGTGCTTGACTCTTTCGCTGTGCACAGATAAGTTAAATTAAATTTTAAATTAAGTTAAATCGAGTGATCGATGTGCATAGTATTATACGCTGCCTGGCCACAAAAAAAGTCCCACACCCTAATATTTGGTTCGAGTCCCTTTAGCTTTCATTTGCCGTGGCATCGTTTCGATAAGCTTATGCAATGTCACAACATTTATTTCCGTCCAGAGTTGCATCAATTTTTCACCAAGATCTTGTATCAATGATGGGAGAGTCGGAGCACCGCGTAAAGTCTTCTCCAGCTCAATATCCCAAAGATTCTCAATAGGGTTAAACTCTGGACTCTGTGGTGGCCAACCCATGTGTGGAAATGATGTCTCATGCTCCTTGAAGAACTCTTTCACAATTTGAGCCCCATGAATCCTGGCATTGTCATCTTGGAATATGAAGAAAAAAATCCATTGATGGAAAAACCTGCTCATTCAGTATATTCAGGTACTCAGCTGAGCTCATTTTTTTGGGCACATAACGTTGCTGAACCTAGACCTGACTGACGGAAGCAACCCCACATCGTAACACTGAGTTCAATCCAGGTGGCGACTTTTTTTTGGCTGGGCAGCGTAGATAAAGATTACACGGACAATAACACACGGACAAACATCGTGTTTACGTGGTCTTACCTTCACACACGTACCACAGCTGTGCTGTGTGTGTGTGCAAGACATACAGTGAGGCACAGATTTGAAATAAAGACCTGCATGAGACAGTAGATGACTGAAAGAAGCTGCAAAAATATTTTTTTATTTAATTCACCAGGCAGTTTTCTGCGGAGTGACTTAAAATGTGTGGTTTTTGAATGTTAAACAAGTTGCTCTTATTTACTCATTTATAGTTTTTTTTACTCTGACTACCTTGACCAATGGTACTACAGCAGGACATGAGGTTTAAACCTGTGACAAAAACAACACCCTTCCAGTGGCCAGTATTGCTGTCAGCTAGCAGTAGGGTTTGGGGTCAATGGATGGAAGGTCACACAGAGGTGGTTAAGGTTAAGTACTTGGTTTGTGCTGCCAGCAGCTACATCTTCTGGAGATGCTGACCTCATGCCCTGAAGTCAGAGTTCAAGTTATTTGACTATTTGACAGGTCTTACTTCTGTCTCCCAATTCAAATGCAGGGCATAGTGGCACTGAGTTGCGGGCGTCCGTTTAATCCACCTGACTCCAGTGTGTATGGTAAAGGGAAAGGAAATTATCTCCTTCCAGCATGTTAAACAGGTCTAATACCTGGAAAAATGTGGAAGTTTCAGGAGATCCTTAGTAGGCCTTTGTTGTTCGGCCCCCTGTCAAAACCATCGGTTGTAAAAATAGCCGGCCAGTTAAACAGCTCCATCGTGACTTTGTAATCCAGCACAGCGCTCAAAGGTTATGAAACACATTTAATTTTCTCCTCAGGGATCTTGTCTTTCAA
This sequence comes from Heterotis niloticus, assembly GCA_018136845.1. Classification (NCBI taxonomy): domain Eukaryota; kingdom Metazoa; phylum Chordata; class Actinopteri; order Osteoglossiformes; family Osteoglossidae; genus Heterotis; species Heterotis niloticus. Next base: position 21,725,223 of record CM030905.1, on the reverse strand, counting down.
TTCTGGCAGAAGAATAAATTAGCATTCATTTCTGTCCCGGGCATAACAGCTGATAATGCGGCCGCCGCTTTCAGAGGGAAAGTGTTTTGCACGTTGTTAGCAGCCCCGAAATGATGAGAAGAAGAGAAATTAGGGCCACAAGCGGCTGCTGCTTTAAGCCCATGGAGGTTTTATGGTGTCCCTAAGAGTCCGTGCTGAGCCAGAACACAAAAACATGGACTCCCCCTCCTCTCCCAAATTCAGCATTCCTGTCTTTTCCTGCCTCTCGAAGGTAACAGACCGATCGGTCTAACTTCAGATTTGTTTTGCTTCTTCCATAAAAAATTTGAAAACGTGGGAACAAAACTAAATTAAGCTTGTTTTTCCTTTTTCCCATTTTCCTCTGCATGAAAATAACTATCTGGAAAAGGAGGAAAAGCTATTTTTCTCTGCAAAAAGTGCCGAGGACACTGCTGGCGCAGACCTCTGGGGGACCACAGTGCTCCTATCGGCTCCTCATCCCTTTCTGGGAACCCTGTTATTGTCAAGGAAATTGCCTTTGGTCCAGGGGAGCCGCTGTCACCTCCTTCAGGGGAGCAGTGTGACCTGCGGAAAGAGGGCATCACCGCACCAACAAGACAGTCAAAGTCAAAAGAGTCAAAAGAGTTTATTTGTCAAGCACATGGTTGTGTACCATGTGTTGAAATGTGCACCGATCTGAACCAGGATGACTGTGCGAACAATCTATAATGGAAAATGAAGCAAACACATATCCAAACACTAAGAAGAATAGAGACAGAAACAAGCAGTAAATAGATAAATAAGTAAGTAAATAAATAAATAAATAAATAAATAAATAAATAGGCAAAATGGTACGGAACAGTTAAGGTGCCCTGGAAGGGCAGTGACAGTGGGGGGGGGGGGGGTTGGAGCGGAGTGGTCAGAGATTACGTGAGGGTAGTCATGTCATGTCCGGGTTCAGAAGTCTTATGGCCTGTGGGTAGAAGCTCCTCCTTAGCCTCTCCGTTCTGGCCATAATGCTTCTGTAGCGTTTGCCTGATTTCATCAAGATGAATAGATGGTTGCTGGGATGAGACGGGTCACCGACGATCCTACTCGCTCTGGTCCTGCATCTCCTGGTATAGATGTCATGTAGGGACAGTAGATCAGATCTGGTGCAGCGTTTCGCTGCCCGGATCACTCTCTGCAGTGTCTTGATGTCCCGAGCACAGCTGTTCCCAAACCAGGAGATGATGTTCTGAGTCAGAACAGTTTGTACAGCACCAGAGTAAAAGGTCTTAAGGATAGCTGGAGAGACCTGTAGCTTCCTCAGCTGCCGGAGGTGGTAGAGCCGCTGCTTTGCTCTACTGGCTTGAGCTCGGATGTGTACAGTCCATGTCAAGTCCTCAGTGACATGAACGCCCAGGTATTTGTAACTGCTCACCCTCTCCACTGCAGTCCCGTTGATTTTAAGGGGGGTGTAGGACCGCTGCTGGCGCCTACGAAAGTCCACCACCATCTCTTTCGTTTTGCCGACATTCAGTTGGAGGCAGTTCTCCTGGCACCATGATGCCAAGTTTTCCACCTCCTCTAAGTATGCTGTCTCATCGTTGTTGGAGATGAGGCCCAGCACCACCGTGTCGTCAGCAAATTTGATGATGGAGTTGGAGGCGTGTGTGGCCACACAGTCGTGAGTGTAGAGGGCATAGAGCAGAGGGCTAAGTACACAACCTTGCGGAGCTCCTGTGTTGAGTGTGATGATGCCTGAGGTGCAACTACCCACTCTCACCACCTGTGGTCTGCCTGTGAGGAAACTGAGAACCCAGGCACACAGGTGGCGGTTCAATCCCAAGTCATTCAGTTTAGTGAACAGTCTACGGGGGACAATGGTGTTGAAAGCTGAACTGTAATCGATGAACAGCAGTCGCACATAGTTCCCCTGTTTCCTGTCCACATGACTGAGGGTGGTGTGCAGGACGTGGGATATGGCATCGTCCGTGGATCTGTTGGGGCGGTAGGCAAACTGAAGTGGGTCTACAAAGTTGGAGATGGATGCTGTGATGATGGCTTTGATGAGTCTCTCAAAGACCTTCATGACTACCGAGGTCAGTGCAACGGGCCGGTAGTCATTTGGGCATGAGGGCTTATTGTTCTTTGGTACCGGGACAATGGTGGATGTTTTAAAGCACTGAGGGACTGTGGACTGAGCCAGAGACTCGTTGAAGATGGCTGTGAGAACTCCGGTCAGCTGGTCGGCGCAGCAGCGCAACAGGCGCCCGGAGATGCCGTCCGGCCCCGGCGCTTTCCAGCACACCTACGACAACGGCCGAGCCAGCATCCGCTGTGGTGCGATGCTGCCGGTGCAGTCGAAACCCTTCTTGCCGTGTCTGATCGTTTGAGCTAAAATGAATTCCATGTGAATTTTAGCCAGAAGTAGACAGAAGGAGACATTTGCTTGTGGTATAAATAACATTAAATATGCTGACATCCCACCTCTCCCAGAAGTTCCAGGAGTCTCCCGCATATTGATAGCGGCTCCCTGATGCCCAAAAATGATATACAATATCCTGGAAATTTCTTTTTTACAGCGAGAGAGCAAAGATCCCAGAGCTTATCTAGAATCTTTAGAGAAGGAGAGCAAGTGACTGACTAACGTGACAGAGAGAGAGCATCCTGGTTGGTCTCTCTTTTTCTGCTTTTTCTCTATGGGAGGGCTTTACAGTCAACTTCTTTCTATGATCTATCAGTTTAGTATATTGTCTGGCATCGCCATGGCAGACTGCCCCAAATAAAGATATAAAACACATTTCGCTTCAGATTATACGAAGGTGAACCCTTGCCTCGTAGCAGCAAAAAGTAATGACAGTGTTGCGCACTGCATTGTTAAATATTTGTAAAAGACAGGTTGAGGCGAGTTTTACAGGTGTCATTTGTTCATTGTTGTAGCTAATGTTATTTAAACTAGCTGGTTAGCTGTCAAGGAGCTACGGCATGAGGCCAGTTTCCCTGTAGACTCGCTTGAAGTTGTAATAGAATAATAGAACTACATATTTTAATGTCATATTTTCTGCATATAGGCCTACCCAGTATGGTTTACAGATTAGACTGAATTACTAAAAAAACTATTGCAAAGTATATTTGTACCTTGTGCTTTTATTTCTTTTATGGAGCACAGCATATTAGGGAGGGAAGGCTGCTCAAGTATTTCACAGTTCTTTTCAGCAGAAAACCAAAGTTTGACAGAGGAGGTCACTAGAGCTAAGGTGTACTTTATATCTTTCATTGTTGAGCATAACCTGCCATTCCAAGTATATAAACACACAGGCAAGCTATTCAGGAAAATGTTTCCAGATTCAGAAATTGCAAAAAACTATGCCGGCACATCAACCAACATGGCACTGGAACATGAATGTTCAGAGGATCTGCACAAGTTCATCCATACAGAAAAAAAGGCCAGGTATTTTGGTTGGTGAAAGCAATATAATGTGTGAGAAGGAACGTGCCATATTAGCCAGGTACTTCAATAAAGCACAAGATAAGGTAACAGTTGGATATGTAGACATGCCACTGTGCAATGATGCCAAAGCTGCAAACATATTAAAAAAAGCAATTTCCGTTAACTTATAGCTATTAGCTACTGAGTCTGCCAGCCAAATATGTATGGTGTATGTTTAATAGTTGAAGTAAGAAATTAAACAAATCGAGGTCCAAAACCAGTTCTGTCTATGCAATGTTTGAATGCTCTCCTGGAGTTCGTGTTGTTGTCCTCCCACAAGTCTTCCGTCATACTCTTTGCTACTAAAAATGCTAAATATGATGGAAATTATATCAAAGTATTAAACAAGATATTGGCTAGCTTTACACATGACATTTGCTAACTTTATGTGTGATATTACTTTCCATTTTTACATATTAGGTAGGGTAATATCATGGTATAAGCTAGCTTCATACATGACCTTGTGAAGGAAAAGAAGCATAGGTCCTTTGGGCCTGAAAAATACATCTCGAACGTGACCAACCTTCACCTTACTTTCACTTTACCAAACATGCATCACTGTAACTGCTTGATATTTTTATTTCTTTGTTTTCTACTTCAATTTTCTCACTGTTCAGGGCAGGATTCAAACACAGGTTTGTTTTTGGATGGACGATGTGCGTGGGTGGGTTCGACAGAGCCGATTTCCAAGGGAAATTGAAGAGCTGCGCCACGCGGGAGTCAACAGAAACAGTAAATAACGTAGACGGATGTAAACATGGAAACCTCAGCGCAGGCACAGTGAACCCAAACCAACCAGCTCACCTTAACACCTGCGTTCCACTTCCTGCCATTTCACGGCGTGAAAAAACAGATGAAAGCTGCGTTGGTAAAGGACAACTTATCAGAAGGCATGGATTCAACAGGAGATGCATGGTGTTAAATAATCCCAGCATAAAAATGACCGAAAGCAGTGAACGGGCTACATCAAAGAGCACAGCACCTTTTGTATTAACAGGACAAAATGGAAAGGAAAGGAAACAAAAGAGATGGGAGAAAAAAATCTGAAAATGCCTAATGGAACATTTCTGAACCACTGTCTGATGGTCATGCAGGGGGAAACGGGAGATAGGCCTGGGATGGAGGGATGGAGACTGTCAGGGAGGAGGCCCCAATCCATGGATGGGAATAAGAGTAGTGAAATTGCCCAGAAACACAGGCGTGTGTGTGTGTGTGTGTGTGTGTGTGTGTGTGTGTGTGTTACATTGGCAACCGGGAAGCCATTTCTCATGGTCTTTTGGACACAGGCTCTCTGGGAAAATGTTTTATGATGTTGGATCCATCAACCAGTCAGTGAGGTCGATTGACCGTGTTTGCACAACTGAAACATTTTAATCTAAACTTGAGACAGCTTGGTTATGGATGAGGGTCATTTAAGTTTTATTCAGTTCAATTAATAGCAAAGTCTGCCGTTTGGGCCGTTCGAATGCTCAGTGACCGTAATTTTCCTCCTGCTCTCCATCTTGTGTCACCCACCTTGTTGTTCAGGTTTTTACTGACATTTCTACAGAAGAAAACCTTCATGTTATACCAACTGGTGCAATGTCAGAGTCTTACCTAGCTGTGATGTTTGCTGCACCTTTTACAACCAGGGTACTGAGAAGAAGTTGCCTTTGGGTGTTAGATAGCATAACAATGAAGGGCCTGTAGCCCACGATTGCTAGTTTGAGTCCTTCAACCCCTGTTACTGAAAAAAGCTTCTGAGCTTTCAGCAACTAAAACTGTAACCTTAAATACATCAAGTGCTGCAAAATGTTTAGAACAAAAGGGGTAAGCAAAATTTAAATTAAAAAATAAATAAATAAATAATAATAATAATAATAAGAAGAAGAAGAAGAAGAAGAAGAGGAACCACACATTATATACCAGCCATTTGAGGTGGACCATTCCATCCATGCAAGAACCAGGGGGTCTGCAGGTACGCTAGGCTTGGGTGATCTATGGTCTACAGTCAGAAAAGCTTTTACTGCCTCCGTTGCCACAGCGATCCAGGCTCTTAGGCCCTATTATTTTCCTTCCAGCTGACGTCATTACAGTAATGAGGCTTTGAAAGCCACCAAAGTAGCTGCTTAATTTGAAAAGATGCTGATCAGCATCCTTTGAAGAGCGGCAAAGTGGAGCCATGTGGGCTTTGGTGGTCCTCAGGGCAGTGGGGCACAGTGGGCTGGTTAAGGCCATGGCTCATGCGTGTTTGTGCGTGTGCGTGTGTGTTCACATGTATGATCGGGTGTGTTGTCTTCTGTTCATATGCATATATTTATGTGTATTTGTTAAAGACAGACAGCAAAAGTAGTAGGACACAAGGGGCCTTATGTGACTCCATTGCCTCCAGTGTGTCTCTATTTACTCTCCCCAGTGGTGTGAGATGGATAAATTCAACAACCTGAAGCAGCACTTAAGTAATGGGGCGAGTCTGCAGGATCACAGCTTCAGGGGGTAAACAAGGGAGGGATGGTGCACCTTGGGGGATCGCAGCGATCCACTGTAATGTATTCTTCTCCGCAGCTTTGATTTCCAGGCCTGGTTACCAACAGTCGCAATACAGGAGAATCAGCTGCCAGCACATGAGCCCAAATAAAAGACAAACTTCAAAGATTCCTCAAAAAAAAATAAAATTGAAAGAGAGTTTTCATCTGCAGAGACGTACACCAATGCAATCTTAAATCCTATTTACTCATGGGGTTTGTCCTTCTCAGGAAAGTCACCGTAAAATGCAGAGTAAAGGAAATTCCATGCATTACACCAATATTACAAAATATTTTTGGAAAATAATTCCTTTGTTTCCTTCTAATTTCACAGAGTAGGCACATGGATCCGGTTATCTCGCTTAAACTGAAATTTATGTTGAGACTCTAGAATTGTTTATTGTCAAACACCCTTACACAGCAGGTGTACAAGGGGCACAAAATGAAGATCCTCAGGTCCGCATTGCAAAACAGGGGAAAAAACTATTTTGAAAATAAATAATACAGATTGTTTTTAAGATTATATAAAAATATAGAAAAATCTATATAAAATATATGTACAGTGATATGTATGTCACTTGTATATATCAATATAGATTTGTATTAGAAAGATATATAATATATAGATTAAAGATACCTATAAGATTTTTTAAAAATCTACATGTACAAGATAATAGGCAAATGTATAGATAATCTGCAAATATTAGACATATACACATACATTTTTGATTTCAGTGGTCACGGGCAGTGGTGATGTGACGGGGCCTGAGATTATGGAGTCATATGTGGTTCTTCATACATTTATTACTCTGTATATTTACCCTCTGAGCTAATAAATACCAGTAATCATGAAAAAAGAGGGAATAATACTGTGGGACCACCGTAAAGCAACTCAATTCCTCTGTGTCTATAGCTCAATAACAAAATTACCAATATTCTCTAAGTGATAAATTCTATTCACTGGATGCCTTTATTATCATTATCCTTTAACCTTCTGATTAATTCTGAATTGCAAGTAAAAGGCAGATCAAGGTTGTGAATGATTCACAAACAAACTTCCAGTCCCAAAAGTGATCTCAAGCTCAGGAGTCCAGTGTTCATGACAGTCACAGCATTTTCATAAACACAATGACCACACAGAGTAAGCTATAGTAAAGACACAATTTATTAAAATGTTCTAAACTACTACTGACATTGAAAAGTAAATATTTAGAATGTTGAACGAATGTGACAAATCGCAGCACACGGCTGTGTGATGAGTATCGTTTCCACCGAAGGCCTCTCATAAAAGTGCACTGCTAATAAAATAATTCTTCAGCAAACGCTCATCTGTCCTGATAAAAGCACTTAATAAACTAACATATGATAATAAATTGTATGTGGGCGTAGATGCCTGCAACAGGCCGCTGTTTCCTGATTCAGGACGCGTGCAGTAATAAGAAGCAAAAGAAAAGCTACGTATGAATAAGCATGAATTACAGATGCATTTTGCTTCTGAGCGCAGCTCATTTATTAGAGGGGCACTGGGATCCGTCCTGGTCTAATGGAGGGAATAAGAGCGGCGCCGATGCGTTCACCTCTCCGGAGTACATTTATAGCAGCTGGGGTCAGCCAGGAGTGTATGAGCGGCGGCCTGTATTGACTGACCTTCAGGAGACCTCACATGCACGCATGCACACATCCATATTTGGCCTGGCATTACTTAGCTTACACTCCTGTTTCAGCTGCTGTGGTGACAGCTTTGGCCAAAGACGGAGTGCAGCAGCTTGGGGAAAGTACCACAGTCCATACTTGTGTGTCTAACAATACAGAGCCCCTTTAACTCATCAGTAATAGGCAACGAAAAGGGTGGAAACATGCAGAGGTGGTTGGGACTACCTGCCATCCTTTTTCACATGAGCTTGAATAAGTTTTATTTAAACTTCCCGGAAGAAGAAATCTGGGATGTTTTGCAAAGAGGCAAAGGTGCTCAGAGGATCATAACTGGCTTCTAATAAATAGGCGGCTGAATGTCTGTATGTGCATCTCATTGTATCACTGACCTCGAACGTTTCTCAGAAAATGTGTGATTAAAGTCGCTCTACTGCATCTAGAACATTCATATAAAGTAATGACTTTGATTTATGGTTGTGTGACAGTCAGCTCAGTGCAGGGTCCTTTAAAAGTTTATCTTTGTGAAGACAGTGAGTGAAGTTGTTTGTTCTGAACAGCTTGAAACTTGCAAACAACCAGGATTGGAAGTCTGTCTGTAACTGGTTTTGTTTGTCACTTCAAAGTCACTGTTGCTGGTCTGAAGTCAGTCAGTTCACTCTCAAAAAAGGTTAAAAACTCAGGTGTCTCTCAGTTTTCTGGCTCTATGGGTTCTGTATAAATTGCTTTGTTTTTTTTATTAATTTTGTGCTAAATTGATTTTGGATCCATGGGAAGTATTTGTGTGGGTTTCCTCCCGGTGGCCCCACCCTCCAGTTTTATTTTGGTGCTCTTTTCTGCCAGCTATCAGCTCGGCAGGTATACACAGACAGCATTTGCTTCTCTACATTTACAGATGGTCCAACTTACAATTGCGTTACGTTCCGATAAACCCATCACAAGTCAAAAATGCATTTAATACACCTGACCTACCATCACACTTGTGGCTACTTCAGCAATGGAACATATGTGGTCTCTCCACCCCCATCTTCAGACTGAGCACTGATTGGTTGACTGACCTTGCATTTTGTTTATTTTGAATTGTGGAAAATGTATTCCATTTTTGTTTACTACCAGTTGCTAATGTTTAGCGCTAGCTCCTGGCTAACACTCTTTGGCAGAAACAACACTAAACAAAACTTAAACTTATTACCGTGGTGTCTTGCGATTGCTTCCACCAACCCATGCCATAACACCTTTCAAACATCATAGTCTAGCCTACCTTAAAAGTCATTATGGGCTTTCCGCTTTCATGCTGTTTTCAGGAGACACAAAGAAGACATGATGGATGCACATCGGCGCATTTCGTAGACATGATGGATGCACAAAACACAACGTAGATACTGGGGGTATCCAAAAAAACCACTGGTAACACAAAACACTGTAGAGTATCGCCTGTGTACAGTAGCGACCGCCTGGCAGACTGGGAGATGCAGATCGCTGCCGCTCACAAGATAGTATTATGCCATATATCGCTTGCCTGGAACAAAATTGAAATTCAAAATTTCAAGTACGGTTTCTATTAAATCGCTATTGCACCATCGTAAAGTTGGACCTTCGTAACTTGAGGACCATCTGTACATTAATGTACAACTGTAATGGTTGTTCCAGGTTATATGTTCCACCATTTGTAATATGAGGAGCCAATGTCCATTAAAATGTTTACTTCTGGAAACAATACTTTGTATTAATAAATTTCTACCTAAGCATTCTCTGAACATTTAGTACAATTAATCATTTCAGCGGTAGAATCAATTTTTTTTTTTACAATGTTTTTCCCTTTAGTAATACAATATAAAGACATCTCTTAATCTCAGGGTCGTGGGTTCGAGCTCCGCGTTGGGCATCGATGCAAATCCAGCCACTAGGGGGTGCACAAACGAGTGCATTTCCCTGTGCCGGTCCCAAGCCCAGACAAATGGTGAGGGTTGCGTCAGGAAAGGCATCCGGCGTAAAAATCTGCCAAACCAAATATGTGGACGATCCGCTGTGGCGACCCCTAACAGGAGCAGCCGAAAGTCGGTCGGTAATATAATATAAAGACATAGCTATAAAAGTGTGTAAGAATATGTTCAAAATTATCGCCATAAAACAACTAAAAATGAAACAAATATTGTCTTTGTGCACAGATTTTCTTTATTATTAATTATCCACAGTTACACACATTTTCAAATCGGCTGCATCGAGAAAACAAACTTGTTCCACACACAATGTCTGGGCGACATTAGAATTTACTGTCCATTGCTAAATATTTAAAATGCTTGCCCAGTAGAGGAGGATTTGATTATAAAAGCATTTTGCCTTGGTTTTCATATAGGAATGCAGTCAATTGTAGAGGTGACATTTTTTGTTTTCTTATAGTAATTCCGTCAACAAAGCCCGGGCTGCTTCCGCATTTCAGTCACACGGTAACACACAGTACTGGATCCACATAAATAACTGCTTAAGTATCAAGGAAAAACACATTTTAAGGCTTTTTTTCAAGCAATGCTTTTGAAAGTTATATAGTTATAATACTAATTAGACCTGAAAAAGGAGTGTTTTGCCACATTGCAATTGAGCGAAAGTCCCGGCTGAAGACAGGAGGTTGAGAGGCGGAAAGCTGTAAGTTCATGGCTGTTTAGGACATCCAGCTAGACCCGGGTTTCACCAAATTCCCCCTCATTCATGACTTGTAATCCTCTTTCTCCATCTCAGGTCACACTTCTCTGCTCTCAGGGTCTCTGGGGATTCCATGCTGCTTTCCCTAACCTTCAAGGGCGAAACGTGTACATGCCGCTCACACGTTGGTGCAGTTGGTCGAGGGCGCTGTGTCCATCTTGCTCCGGATCTCCTTGATGTCGTTGAGCGGTGATTCACTGGCCACCTGGCACCTGAACACCTGTTTGTAGGCCTTCCTGAAGTTCTCTGACAGAAAGGCGTAGATGATGGGGTTCACTGAGGAGTTGCTGTAGGCCAGGCAGTGGGCTGTCACGCGGAACACAAAGGAAGCCTGGTTGAGCGGGAAAGTGCCGAACTCCACCCACAGGTGCACCATATGATGCGGCAGCCAGGAGATGCAGAACACCACAACCACCACCAGCACTGTCTGCGCAGTCTGAGGGACACGAAACAGGTGGAGAAGAATATTAGCTGTGCTGGAAGCCACAGTGTAAAGATCTCCCAAAGGGAATAGCCTGAGCAGCCCTGAGCAGGACCCCCGGTGGTGTTTATTACTGCATATCTGACAGTTTACACTTAGGCTAAATGTGCCAGAGGCGCTTTGGCTGAAGCTGTGGGCTACATGTGGATATAAAACACAGCATAAACACCGCAGGAACACACCTCTGTTCTGATCCCTCAAAAAATAAACCTGTTCTGGTCACGCTGGTTGCGTGGTACCGTAACACAGAGCAGCTGCACGTCTTCAGCTCCCAGAAGGCTGTCAGACAGCAGCTCAGTTTCCATGTGAAACAGCTTCAACTCTCTGCTTAACTTTCAGAGCTATTTCTCTCCCAAACCCGACAGCTACATAAATGAGTCCAACACCATCTGCTGTGATTGTGTGTTTGCTGTTTGAATCTCACTCCTATAGGCAGCTGCTTGAGGGATGTGAACCAGCAACATGTTGGTGTCAAACACATAAGCTGTGCTCTGACCATCCTGCATGAGTCTAAAGCTCTTCATCTGCTGCTGATGCTTTTTTGAATTCAACTGAACATCAGTTTGGAGGAAAAGGTCTGATAAGTGAATAAACATAAGCATAACTATAAAAGCCTCATTTGATGCAGACATTTTCCAATAATAAAACATGTATTTTAAAATCATTCAGTTTAGCTATTTTTTTCTGCAAAGCAGCTTACATTGTTAACATGTTTACACTGCTTTACCCATTTATACAACTGTGAACATTTTACTATATCAATTCAGGGACAGTAGCTTGATCCAGGGAACAGCAGGAGGAGGTAAGATTCAAACCAACAACCTCAGAGTCCAGAGGCTCTATAAGCCACCCGCTGGCCCCACTATGACCTTCAATAAAGTGGGAATGGTTTATTCCACATATTGCATATTCTGGTTTCCAGAGAACATGCTTGACTACTTAAACGCAGCTGATCTGAGTCCTCTGCTCAGCAGACGTCGACCCATTAACGTTCACCATATCCGGCATGACGAGTCAACAGCAGGAACACCTGGCTCTGCCGGGTGTAGAGCTGCTTTTCAGCACCTGGTGGAAGATCAAGATGAACAATGTCGCCGTGTTCCATGAGTCAAGAAGCAGGCATACGGACAGTTTTATATGGCGCGCGTTCCGCCACTAATATGGCACAATGGCCCTGTGCCGTGTCTGCATCTCGCTTCCCCGTGGGGCAGCATGGCACAGTCGGGCACCACGTTCCCCAGGCTTCTGCTTCCCCACTCCAGATACTCTGTGCACTGTGTACCGCATGTACCACAGTGTACCTCGTGCCTGGTTGGAAACTAATTACCAGAAAGGGTCCTGAGATAGCAGGGCCGTGGGTGGGGCTGCGTGAAATTAATACTTTGCCACAGCGAATTCTTATCTGACTGTAAATAAGAAAGGAAACATGCGGTGATGTGGCATGACTAAGTGAGAAAACAGCAGCACCTTCCCAAAAGTATTATATTTATGTCTGTCCATATTCTATTTTTCTGCATATATTTCTGTACTAACATTTATTTATTATATTTATATACAGAATACATATATCCCTTGAAGTGCTTAAAATTTCTTGAATGTTTGTCCATATGGGAAGCACATACATAAATAATCTCCGGTTTGCTTATACTACAGCGGATGTGGAAGAGGGTGAAGTTTAAAGACATGAGATAAGTGAGCAGCACGCGCACGCATGCGCGTGTGTGCCTGCAACATATCTCTGAGAAATCTTCAAAAGCTTTAGTGTGGATTAGTGCTTCGAAAGCTCTGCTGGGGGATTAAAAACCCGAGCAGTGCTGGAGGGTCCATAGCAACGGCGAGGCTGGGCCACCCAGGCGCAAGGTGACATCCATGCATCTTGCAGCTCCGCTATGTCTCCACACTGCCACATGTCTTCTACACCAATTTTAGTTTAGTCAACTGAACTGATGTCTTTTTGCCGTTAAACAAAGCATATATGTGTATTTTGGTGTCCATCTCCACTATTCCAAAAGTTATACAATTTGGCTCAACTAGCACTGAAGATCCTTTTTTAAAAATACTATATATATATATATATATATATATATATAGATAGATAGATAGATAGATAGATAGATAGATAGCTAGATAGACACACACTGGCCACTTTATTAGGTACACAAATCCAGGACAACACGGAACCCTATTTTGCCTCAGAGCAGTATGAACTGAGCAACAAGGTGCTGCCCCCTTTTCACACGTTTCTAGCTCCACGCTGGTTTGACTGCTTTACAGGGTTTTGCACCACATTCATTCTGCTAACATCATGTTCTACCTCATCCCAAAGATCCTTCACTGATTTGTGGTGGGGACTGTGAAGGCCATTGGAGTGAAGTAAAGGAGCTATTGTATGTGGAATATAATATGGATAGACATATCAATTTAATAAAACTTTAACTGATCAGAAAAAGATGCACCAGGTCAGCACTGATATTTTGATACTTTGTGGAATTAAAATGGTGCTCATTGGTCACTAAAAACTACAATGTGCAGAGAAAACCTTCTTCACACATTGCATTCCCACCACCACTTTGTACCAACTTGGTGTGCCTAATAAAATGGCCAGTGGGTGTATATTTGATGCTCTGTATTTTTATACATTATATCTAAACAGTTAACATGTATAAAATATCTGAGCACAGTTTTATGATTAAACAGTGTTATGGTTCTAGTGAAATAATAAAATAGCAACAATACAGCAACTTTTTTAAAGTGAAACACTTCCAGGGATGAAAAAAATGCACCCCCTTCAAAAGATTTGTTCCTGGATATAAATTATTTAGTATACAATTTCACTATATTAATAATAAAGTATACTGTTGTTGTCCTGCACTGTTGTTTTGGAAATATACATTTTTGGTTTATTTCTGGTTTACCAGTGTGCTATAAGTGACAGTAAGTACCTGTAACTTGGCCAAAAGTTGGACTATGAAAAGTTTATATTTTTTTTCTACTGAAAAAAAAAATTCTATGTATCTAACAGCTTGTATCAAGTTTGACCCCCCCATCCCAAGAACCCTCAGGAAAAAACAATATCTAAAATTCACCTCTTACTTTGAAAAGGTGCATAAACACAAGCAAACAGAAGAGGGAGTAACTAAAATGTACAAAATTGTATAAAAAAATCTTTCAAAGGTTCCTCTTCCTGGGTAAGCTCGGACTCAGTGTAAATGCTAAAATGTCAGACACACATGAAGTCGCTTCCCTATTTAGAAGCATATTTTTCTTTATCTTAATAAAGAGTGACATTTAGGGTCCCCGCGTGGCACCTGTTATTTCCTGCTGCCGTTGGCCAAGTGTTTTCTCACACGGTGATGCTCTGAACGGAGGACTACGAGGCGCCTGTTTCAACAGCACTTCCCGAAATCTGAGAAAGAGCGCAGCCACATTTGCTCACTAATTTAATTAAAATAACTTTATTGCCCATTACTGCTTTACTGAAAATTAAATATGGTGATGGATGGCTGGCAAGCGTCGTGGTCGTCTGTTCCCCAGTTTAAGATGCAATATCACTGTGATATGATGTCTGTACACAGCACAGCATAGCTCATTATACTCCCTGTAAACTATACACCTTTTTAATAAGAACACATCTTTACCTTCACTTTGTTAACAAACAAATTAAAACCTGTGAGTCCCCAGGAAGTGGCAAAATTTATGAGAAAGATTTTGTGTTCTCAAGCCCTGCTTTTGTACCATAGAGTGAGAAGTATGAGGTTTTTATAATGGTTTTGGATGATTTTTTTTTTAAACATGATTGTGCTAAAGCCTGAAAAAGGTACAGTGGGCAGGGCTTTGGGTAACACTGTCACTGATGCTGAGGGAACGTCACTCTGTATGTCACCTGAAGCAGGTAGAATGGGTGGGCCTTCAGGGTAGAAAGTGACTGACTCTAATAGACCTTTTGGAATGAATTTCTTCTGTGGCACCATATGTTTTTCTCCATGTCTCAAGCAGGATGAACAGTTCTGCTCCAGCTGCGGACCACTGTGAACCTGTGAACCGCCATCAGTCAGTCCCGACTTAAAATTAGCACTGATAATGTGACCTGTTTTTTTGGCAAACAAACAGTATATTTTAATTTTTTTGGGTTAAATTATTATTTTGGTCATGGCATTATCACCTCCCCCCACTGATCCTTCACTATGTTGCCCCCACTCCACCCCTTTGGTACCACACACGAGCGTCAGCAGCACAGCCTGGCATGCCTCCACCTGGAGTGACCCCACATGCCCTGCTTTGGTGCTCATGACACGGTCTGACCGCACAGCGCTTCCAGTTTGCCAGTAGACTCTTATCTTTAACTGTAATCAGAACTGCTGCTGTTTGGTACCTTTGAACAATGAACTGGATGTTCTCTTAATCTATGTTTGTTCTCACTCACAAAACAACCCAATAAATAAATAAATAAATAAATAAATAAATAAATAAACAAGCATAACATTTTGATTGACCACAGCAATAGCATTTGTAGTCATTATAATTTGTTTTATTAATTTGCCTTCATTCATTCTGCAAATATTTTTTCCCAAAGTGACTTATAAAGATTATTAAGCAGTGTTTAGCTGACACCTTTGTTTAAAATGGCCACCCACAGTCTCTCTCACGCGTGTTGTTTAAATGCCAAAATTCACTTCCAACCCATCTTTACACTGAGGGAAGAAGCCCAAGTGAACAACATGCAGACTCCATGCAGACTGAACAGGGACAGAACCTAAGTATAATGGCACAGCCCAAGAGGGCACCATTGCTCTCCGCTGTTCCGCTCTGCTGCTGCACAATACTGACCACTGGAAGGGTGTTGTTTTTGTCACAGGTTTAAACCTCATGTCCTGCTGTAGTACCATTGGTCAAGGTAGTCAGAGTAAAAAAACTATAAATGAGTAAATAAGAGCAACTTGTTTAACATTCAAAAACCACACATTTTAAGTCACTCCGCAGAAAACTGCCTGGTGAATTAAATAAAAAAATATTTTTGCAGCTTCTTTCAGTCATCTACTGTCTCATGCAGGTCTTTATTTCAAATCTGTGCCTCACTGTATGTCTTGCACACACACACAGCACAGCTGTGGTACGTGTGTGAAGGTAAGACCACGTAAACACGATGTTTGTCCGTGTGTTATTGTCCGTGTAATCTTTATCTACGCTGCCCAGCCAAAAAAAAGTCGCCACCTGGATTGAACTCAGTGTTACGATGTGGGGTTGCTTCCGTCAGTCAGGTCTAGGTTCAGCAACGTTATGTGCCCAAAAAAATGAGCTCAGCTGAGTACCTGAATATACTGAATGAGCAGGTTTTTCCATCAATGGATTTTTTCTTCCCTGATGGCACAGGCATATTGCAAGATGACAATGGCAGAAAGAGTGTTTCAGGGAGCATGAGACATCATTTTGGCCACCACAGAGTCCAGACCTTAACCCCACTGAGAATCTTTGGGATGTGCCGGAGAAGACTTTACGCGGCGGTCCGACTATCCCATCATCGATACAAGATGTTGGCGGAAAATGAATGCAACTCTGGACGGAAATAAATGTTGTGACACTGCATAAGCTTATCGAAGCGATGCCACGGCAAATGCGTGCCATAATCGAAGCTAAAGGCAGTCCAACCAAATATTAGTGTGTGACGTTTTTTTGGCAGGGCACTGTATTTTGGCTCATTTCAGCATGTCATTTCAAAAACGTTCTTTGAAAACCTGGAGGCAGCACTTTGCTCGGCTCAACAGGCCTCTCTGGTGCATGTCAAACTGACGCGGGGACAGTCGCGCCGTCCACCTGCGAAACATCACGCCACATTTTCATTTAAAAGCGCGAATCCATAACCACTCATCGGTGTAGAAAAACAACCACACATACCTTTTTCTTGGACGCCTCTGACTTTTTGGACATGTTCTTCAACTTCTTGTGCAAGTGATTTAAAACCTGCAAAAACACATACATATGCAAGAGGTCACTGTTCATTTTTCACTCATTACAACATTCCTTTCTTCAGAAAGCGAAGCTCCCGCGTTCGCGGCTCGTCCGACAAAACGGGAATCATCACGGAATTTGACAGAATTGCTTTTTTTCGCACTTTGACGTCGTAAAAGTTCAAATTTAAAGCATTATTTATTGCGCTGCACGGACTTTTCAATGTTTTAATGCGCTGCACGGGAGGGAACATCTGCTGCCGCCGCGGTGCGCGCACCGGAGCGCAAATTACGCGCCGGCACGGACAGACGGGGGGCGAACTGAAACGCCGCTTTCGAAAGGATCCTGCATGTCTGTGGTCTTATTATTTTGTTAACATGCACTCGGCGAACTCTTTGTCAAGTAAGCAGTTTTCAAAATGATACCACGAAGTCGGTCCTCGTTTCAGTAAACTTTAGCAAAAGCGCGCAAACTGTGCAGGAGCGCCTTATTTACAGGGGATGGGGGAATTGCCATTTTATATTTATTTTCCACATTTATTCCGCTTCTTCTATTCGTTTTAATGTCGTGCTGTTGTGCTATTATGAAATGGAGTTGGTCTTGCTGTTTTGACAGTTTGATGAATAGCGCTGTGTTAAAATTATTTCTCTTTCTGGACGCGGAGCTCAGTTGTCACTTACGGTATCCCCGAAAGGCGCCAATTCCCGCTGTCCGGTTTTGCGCGCCGGAGAGAGGAAACCGCGCGTGGGTCTAAGACTGCTAACGACATTTTCCTTTCTGTTCTTTCCAGGTACTGCATTTTGTATGGTACTAAGTTTCCAATTTTGAACACGTGCGTACGTTTCTGCTACAAACACGCACGGAAAACGCTATACGGTCAGGTTCTGCTTAGCTCAGTGTGGTTTTGCGCGCCGCGCGCGGGACTCAAACCGGAGGCAGGAACGACATTTTGCTTTCCGGCGTTTCCAGTTCAGCGAAGTGCAAACGAAAAAGTGTGGTCGCCCGCTCCTTTGTGGGACGCCGTCGCCTGTCCTCGTTATCTGCTTCGGGGCCGCTTCGCGAAAGCTGCAGATGCTCGGATGGCACCAACCAGCGCGCCGCTCACCTTGGCGTAGCAGAAGGAGATGAGCAGCAGCGGCAGCACGTAGCCGAAGAGGAAGGTGCTCACGACGTACGCCTTCCTGTGGCTCTGCACCGGCCAGACCTCCCAGCAGTAGGTGCCGTTGCGGCTCTCGAAGATTCCCTGGTGGCGGGCGACGGGCGCGGCGGCCGCGAGGGACAGCAGCCAGATGGCGAGCACGCCGAGGAGCGCGTGACGCGCCACGCGCAGCGAGGACGCCTTGCGCGCGTGCACGATGGCCACGTAGCGGTCCACGGACATGGCGGCGAGCGTGAAGACGCTGACGAGCATGGACACGGTGAAGAAGTAGTGCACGAACTTGCAGACGAAGGGCCCGAGCACCCAGGTGTGCAGCATGTAGATGGTGGACTGGAAGGGGATGCAGAAGAGCAGGTAGGAGAGGTCGGCGATGCTCAGGTTCAGGATGAAGATGTTGGTGGTGCTGCGCGGCTTCCCCGGCTTGCTGCGCGCCAGCACCGTGATCACCAGCGAGTTTCCCAGCACCCCCAGCGCGAAGATGAGCCCGAACACCACGAGGGTCACGAAGTTGTCGGTCCCGATGCCGAAGAGGAGCGCTGGGGGCGCGTCGCCCGGCTCGGCGGGGTCCGCGCCCCACAGCAGCCCGTCCGAGCCGTTGGCGGTCCCCGCGGGCTCCATCTCAACGCCCTCGAACCTCACCTGCCTCCCACGGACCGGGACCCGCGCGCACCCGGAGGTTGGCCGCCAAGTCAGTGGCGCGCTCCGGGGCGCGTGGAGTCGGCGCGCCCCGCGCGTTTGCCTCCCGCCGAGTCCATGGTAAATAAAAGAAATTAAAATCAACAATTAATAACTCTAATAATAGTAATCGATATTATAAATCTGTCCGTGAAGATCTCCATTCGGTTGATTCGGAGGTGAAATTCGGGCGCTTCCTTGTGCGTTCAGCCCTCCGTGGACGCGGCGGGTTCTTCAAACTTGTGCAGTATTTTTCTTTCCGATTCTTGACTTACTTTCTAGCCAAAGGAGGCGCGGAGTCTCCGCACAGAGCTTCTCTGCTTCAGTCTTCCCTCCGGCTCTCCCTTCTTCTCCTCTCCTCTCTCCGCGCCTCCTCCTTTATAGGGAGGGTGGATCTCAGCCCCTCACGTCACCAGAAGGCCTGCTCTCGAACCCCCCCAGACTCTAGAGTACAGCTCATTTTGTCTGCATTTTACTTTAGTTGTACGTTTTCCAGGCTGTCACTCCACCGCCTCCTTCCCTGCTCTGCGTTACCGTCTACAATCCCCCCCCCCCTTTCAGTTTTATTCCTTCCTTGTTAATCTGTGGCCCCATACTTTCTTTTGTACTTTTCCTACACTTTTATTCTTCATTCCAGTGCATTTCTTCCCAGACCATAGCTGCACCTTCTGCTGCAATCACTTCCTTCATTATTACAGTCGCAGTCTCCCATGCTGAACTGTGCCTTATTTCTGTGGTCCTCCCATCACTACTCTAGTTGTTATACGACTATAACAATGTCCACCGCCTGGTGTGGTTTGTATGTCCACTGTTATATTCTGTGGTCACCCATTATGCACCGTGGTCCACTGCTACCTTTCTGCAGTCTCATCCTTCTTTACTCCAGCTTATTTCTTTCCTCTTACAGTCTATGGTCACCCTCTTTGCTTCTTATCCTACCTTCTGTCTCATGGTCTTTTGTTCACTCCTTTTTCTATTGTACTCCACTCCTGTGTAGCAGTGCATTTTATCTTATTGCAGTCTGTGGTCTCCTCTTCCCCATTGCTGTTTTGCTTCATCCCCAAAATAGTCCAATATTCCCCATTCGTCCCTTTTGTAGCCGGTTCCTCTGCTGTTTTGTTCAGTGCTCATTCCTGCCCTGTTGCGCTCCCTTTGAAACCCTTTGGTAGTCAAGGTTCAAGGTTCTGTTTACTGTCACTCTGCACTTATACAGATGTTCAAGAGAGAATGAAATTTAGTATCTCCCAATCTGCAGTGCACAGCAGGCTGAACAGACAAATGCAAAACAGACAGTTAAATTGAGCAGAGATATTAATGTGTATAAATAAATAGGCAAATAGATGCAGTAGATACCTAAAGATCGCAAATAGAAAAATCTGGAATAGGCTGATAAATAAATGTATAAGAAAATAATAAAATAAAATTAGTGCAAGCAGTTAGTGGTGATCGTGGCGATGATACTGTGGAAGGTGGTCAGAGGTGGTGGTGGTGGTGGTGGTGATAAGTCCCTATACTGTATGGAGTTCAGCAGCCTGACAGCCTTCAGTAAAAAGCTGTTCTTCAGCCTGGTGGTGTTGGTGCCCAAGCTGCGACAGCATCTTCAAGAGGGCAGTGGTGAACACAGAGGGTGAGAAGGCTGAAGGATTGCACATTGCTTACTGTAGAGGGACTGGATGGTGGACAGTGAAGCCCTGGTGATGGCCCGGGAAGTCTTCATAACGCCATGCATTACCAGTCTGCTGCCATTCTGTTTGAGCCTTGGTTTTAGTTTTTCCTCAAGAAAAGCAAATGTTTTAATACCACTGTCTTTCATACTTTAAATTATGCAAAACATTAAGTAAAGCTGCACATGGCTCACTGTGATTTATTCGGTAATTGATTTTACCTTCTTACTGACACAGCTGTGATTTCAGCAATTTAAAAACTATTTGGATGTATGCTCGACAAAATGTCTGCTAATGACTGAGTTTTTTTAGAAAAAGGCTTAAAGGAACTGTCAGCTTTAAAACGGCACGAGGGTGTGTTTGTACCGAATAGTCCCTCCGCCACTGAGACTGCACACTGCCTGCTTCAAAATACACTGGTAAACTACTCCCCATCATCAGAAGAATGGATGAATGGAAGAGCGGTTTGTGTGTTCAAAGCAGATTCTGCATTTAATTCATCTCGCCTCATTCATGAGGCACTGAAGTGAACTCTCTTGCGGATTTTAATGCAGGATTTCATCCCTGCCACTGAAGCAAAACACATATATAAGACATGTTCCTGCACATTCCCTTCAGAATCGGTGCATCATCGGCATTCATCGTGGGCGTACCTTCCAAACTGAAAAACAGCCTTTAAGAAAATATATTTTCCTGACCTTGCTGTAGTAGTAATAAACACAAAATAAAGTTTAAAAACATATTCAAGTGAAGACGAGCATTGAGGCCTACAGTACATCCATAACAAGGCCTGATGTGGCAAGACAGATCTAATTATGTTTTTCCCAGATTAAATAAAGTTCACCACTCGACTTTAAGCTCATATAGCGACAGCGGGGGAAGATGTATTGTACTGTCTCGGTCGCTGACCTGAATGGTGACAGTGCCAAGAACAAAACTTGACCATTTACACACAAGAGAGGCGTTCCATCGCCTGGACCCCCGAGACACCAGGAGGACTTAGGTGTTTGTGGTTATCGAAAATAACACAGGTTATGAGCACAGGTGGGCATTTGAATGGTCCACGGTCACGCTGTGACACTCCCTAGGTTCCGATTGAATTACCAGCTAGCTTTATCTCTGAGCACAGCGTGCAGATGCTGTCACTTAGATTAATTACTTTGCTGTTGTCATTTAAAAAAATAACTCTCAGGAGATCAGAACAGAGGGGAAACATGCATAATGGAACAGAAGAAGGTCTCACGGGGTGACTGAAAATGGGAAAACTCCAAGTCGCCTACTGTTTTTAACCATCAACCCCATTTTGTGACAGTTTTCCCCTTTTTCATATTATTGTTTTGTAATGGAGTCATGCTTTCTCATCAGGTTTAGTTATATATGTGTGTGTGTGTGTGTGTGTGTGTGTATATATTTTTTTACTGTGGATTACAACTATTTCCTGCCAAGGACAGGCAATCTCCGCAGCATTTCCATCTTCCATCTGTTTCCACTGAATATTGATGATTTGCTGGCACACGGTTAAAGGAAATCATGGAAACGGATGCCGATTAGGTTGCAGGTCAATAAGCCGATTTAAAAACGCAAAAAATACCCAAAAAACTCACAGAGTAAAAAAGAGACTTCTGATGTTCCTAGACTGTGGTCCTTGCTGGATGTAACACAGTATATAACCTTAATATGTATAGGCACTGTGGGCTCTCTGGCACTGAATGTGCATCAAAATGATGAATAATGCAGCTCAGCTTCATCAACATTTCAGCACTGAAAGGCCTCTATTTTCTTCCTTGTAAATTCTCTCAGTTTTAATATAAACTTTTCACAGAAAGGGAGACAGGGTTTGTTTCGGTCTTAATGGTTTGTGAGTCACCAGGATAGGCGCCAGAGCACCTTGACCCTGCTTTTTAAGCGGAATGGAATGTGGAGCTAGACGGGCACCTCTGTTACCGCATTAAAGCTGAATCCTCACTAATCCACAAGGTGGCACCATTTTATACTGATGTGACCTGCAGGGCAGTTTCAGTAGTTTGAATAATTGAAGCTCTTTGGTGCCTCACCCCCAACATCAGCTCCTGTTGACCTCCTGGGTTTGAGGAGGTTAGCGCTGACACAGCATTTGAACTGCAGAGCGTAGATCCCTGCTCTGTCTCGGTACCAACAATCCTGATTTTTCACGAAACCTTCCTTACTAGGTTGTCACTGCAGTGCGGGGCTGTTGTTGCCATGTTTTGCCCCTCAGGATGAGGTTACCATTCTAAATCAACCCAACGCTGTTGAATTTGTTATTGCTGTGCAGCTTCTCATCCCATGCTGTTCTATCTTTCTTGAAAAGATCTGCAGGTTTTCATGAACAAGCATTTTATGTTGCTGCAGTAATGCTATCTGGATAAAAACTTCTTGTTTGTATTCAAGAAAATGATAAAAATGTACTTTTATTCTTTTAGCATTTCGAAGCACGGTTATCTATCAAGACGGGTGACTTAAGCATTTCCATGTATATGAGCAAAGTTACCCTTTGCTGACTTATGAGCAAATATGAGGCTGATTTTTTTCATACTTATGAGGTATGAAGAGTTGAACGTCTGGTGAAGTTGTCTTCATGATAGTAATCATGTCTCCGATTTGCAGATTTTAATTTGCAAGCCAAGTTTTCAGGAACACTCCCAAGTAGGGGGCTGCCTGTATTTGCTTTAACCCATAACTTAGTTTATGGAACATACTGGAAATCAGGAGAGAAATTGATCTAAAAGAGATGGGCTTGAGATCCTTACTGCTGGGAAGGATTCAGCAGCTCCAAGGGATAGAGGAATCTCATTCCACCACACTGGGAACAGAACAGAGAACCTCCTAGCTTTCAGTTTTTGGCACCCGGTGAGATGGACCTCCAGGCAGCTGGGTGTGGATCCATTAACCGTCTTGTTGTAACCGCGGTGCTGGACCTGTTATGGCAACTGCACGTGTGTGTAATAAGGTGAAAAGAAGAATTTTTTCAATCATAAGGAGTGCAAATATTATACGACATGTTGAATTGTCTCACTCGCCGGCCCTTTTATAACTTTGCACGTCACTTGGCTTCTGATGCTCTTTTCAGTAGAAAGGGATGTTTAACAGTGAAGCAAATTGCGGGTTTCATACCCAAAGCCAGAAGGTCTTCCGTTTCTGTACCCAGCTTAGTGCATCTGAGGTGCTGCGATGTTTCTAGATGAGTTCATTACACCACCTCCCATGGTTGAAGAGGAACAGTACCAGTTGTGTTGTGGGCCCAGCGTCTCCATACCCAGGTTGTTGGGAGAGTTTACTGGAGCCTGAGTGAGGAATGGGGGTGGGTGGGTGGCCATTAAAGCTATAATCATCTTGAAAGTTTCTGAAGGTTCAGGTGACACTAGGAAAATAAACAAACAGCATTTTGGACCTTAACTGCAAAAAACCTGATTTTGCCAAGCTGGATGTGGGCGACCAGGTACAGCGTTTCTCACTGCCAGAAGGAAAAGGGCCCCAGATCAATAAACACAGGTTGATTTTAGGGAGAAAACACATTTAGATTTTTGTTCTGTACATACAGGAAGGACAACAGAAACTTTACTGAACACAAATATTTGCAGTTAAAAGGAATTTGACATAGTGGAGATTTATTCAGGCACAAGAAACATAGCAGAACAACTTCAAAGTGGTTAAAAAGCCATAAAGCAACAGAGCACAAAACAAATACAGTAAATAAACAGCAACTACTGTACAGTTTAATACAGGAATTTCTAAGCACTTGTACTTTGCACTGTATGTGCACACATATGCAGCGAAATCAGTTTCAGAGGGAAAAATACTTTGTACTTAATACTTTTTATAACAAAAATATATTACGCTTTAACTCACTAATATCATATACGTTATATCTCTAAAAGTGCTTTTTAAAACTGTAAACTATAAACATGTTTTTGTTATTTTGTTAAGACAGTTATCTAGCCATGTATCAGAGGAAATTGCATCACAACACTGTCAGCAGCAAAATTATTTTTTTTTCTTTTTCAATAAAGTTTCAAAGAAGTGAACATTAGAGCAGATGGGATGTTTGCTTTGTGAATGGAATGTGAAGCCCAGGTTTGACCAATTTGTTTTTCCATAGCAGTAATTGGACTAAGAAGAGGAAGGAAGCGACCGAGGACGAAATCAATGGCTCCTCTCAACTCATAATACTGCATAAATGATGGAATTTGTCACAATTATTGCCCGCTTTCTTAGCAGACACTTGTATCCATCCTTTATGACTGAAGGAGTTTTGAGGCGCCTCCTTCAACAGAACATCCCCAAAGCACAGACCATGGATCACTCGTTGCAATTTTTTTATAATCTTTGTCATGTCATGCTCATCGATCTATCTTTGTCTGTGTGTTTGACTTTTTTTCATGTTTTTTTAATGTAAAAACACAAGGCTCTGACATTTGAAAGGCTAACCTCTGACTAGAAGGTTCCTTTTTCTGTTTTCTTTCTTTAACCCCTCTTTCCGGTTATACTGAGACATGGCAGTGCAGTTTAATGAGGCAAAAGGCCTTCACTCTCTGGGTGTTTTTGCTGAACGCCGTCTGTTTTGAGCCGTCTGCTATTTTCAGAAGCACCAAATCAACATCGCCGTTCAGACCTCATTGATACCACGATTACCTGACTCTTTACAGAATGGGAAGAGATGTGAGAAAGCTGCCCAGAATTGGCCACGTTTTGGGGTCTGTGTCCCTGGGCACCACCTTTAGGAAAGCATCGCGGGTGAAGATTACTTTAGCAAGTATATAGTGGGGGTTTAGGAGGAGACGTTTTGAAGTTTTTCATTCATTCGTTTGTTCTTTCATTCAGACCTTGAGACACAACTCCTCTTCAGCTTTTCATTTCTATCTGCTTGTTTGTCCCCATATTAATATCCTTCCTGATTCACATTCATGTCTTTCTTTTCAGTTCCACAAGGCTGTTTGCTACTGTTGATGACATATATATAGATTTCTTCCAGAAAGTTCTGTCCTCTGCATGCGTTTGCAGTGTTCCGGTCCATCATCACTGTGACTGAGTCCATCCATTTGGTTACTGTGCATCTTCTTCTTCTTTCTCCCATTTCTCATAATTGTCTTGGGGAGCTACTGTTGAGTTGGAATGGTGGACCAGCAGCTGGTGCTCTTCACAGTTCCAGGGAATGGCCTACCAGCCATTTTCCTTTGGGGTCTTGCCCCCCCCCCCCCCCACACACACACACATTCTTGATATGAATTCTGGGGACCAACTTGTTATTTATTCATCGATAAGCTGCTTCTCTTGAAAGCAACTTAGAATGTTAAGCTACTCACAGTGATTTACAGTTTATAGAAGGGTCATTTGTAACATGTATCAGAGCAGGAAAAGTACCTCAATCAACAGTAGTATTGCAAAAGGTGGGATTCAAACCAGTATTCTTCCTGCCTAAAGGCAGTGTCTTAGACTGCTGAAATAGGGGCTACCCCATATTTTTTTTAAATAGAAAATGCTTCCACATCCATCCATCCATCCCTTATGAGGGTAATTTTTACACTACCAGTTCAGGGTAAGTACTGTGACCAAAGGAACTACATCGGGGGAAGGATTCAAACCTTTGAGTGGAAGACAGCAGCTTTAACCACTACGCCACCTGTTGTGCCCGATTATTAGGTCCAGCCTCAGCCAGTGTGGCGTTTGCATGCTCTCTTCCCACTGTCCAAACACTTGTGGTTAAGGTTAATTGGTCACTTTAAATTGTCCCCTGTATGTGAGCGTGAGTTGCAACCCTGTGATGGACCAGAGTCCTATCTGGGGTATAGTTTCATAGTCCAGTGATTCTGGGATGGGCTGATGTGGAAGATCTGATTAGATGAAGGTTATTCTGAAATGGTTCATTTTGGAAGTAGCTACAGATTTTGGCCTGACGATCACAAGGAAGGAAATAGGGATGCTTTATGCATTTTTTTAACTGACATGATTTGTTTTGAGGAAGCAAGCAAATCTCCGTGCCCCCAGAAGTAGGACATGACCCAAAATGGCAGACACGCACGCACACACATACACAGCGAGCACACACTGATGTACGCTTTGTCAGATCGCCCCCAACTGCATGACCTCTGGGCGGAGGCCACTGATGACTACCTCGCAACCTCATTATGTCATGGAAGCTCAGCGAGCCACGCAGAAGAGCATTCTGGGAAAGTGGTGCTGAGGTCCTGCTGGGGACAACAGATTAACTGCGGTTATTTATCAAACGGCCTCATACCTCATGTACCCGGGCAGGAAAACAGACATCCAATCAGGTGAAATGAGGGTTGGGAAATCTCTGTAATCCTCCTGCAATTCATATTCATATTCATGCTCATATGCACCAGCATGATGGAAGGTTACAATTAATCTAATTGTCTTTCTTATTCATTTTCATCCTGGACGTCACTTACGATCATAAATATGAGGGGGAAAAACACTTAAATGTTGTGCACAGGTAAAAAAGTGCATGTGTGCATTTAGTTTTACATCCATTATTTAAACATCCTTATGCTTCTGATATTTGCCACTGAATATTTATAACTACTTTTAATTTATATTTTCAAGTCTTCATTATAAAATTGCTGTAACTTGAATCTGTCTTCTTATTATTTCATGACTATTTTTCTCCCCTCAGGTGCTCCCACAGGAGTGAGGTTTGAACCCAGTACTTTTGATCACAAGGTGACGGCTGTAAACGCTACGCCCCCTGCTGCCCTTAGAGGAACTCACGGTGTCCACGCCCACCTGGGTTTTGGGTTTCTGAGAACACAGATTCTAGTGTGACCACTAGTACCTGTAGTGCTGCGGGGTTGTGACCAGCAGTGATGCCCCCTGCTGGTGTTGGTGCTGCTCTTGCACCTGTGCAATTCTTCCATAATTTGACCCAAGTATAACCACCCCACAACACTGACACTGAATGTCAGTACAGGTCCATTTGGTTTTAAATCACCCGACAAACAAATCGACCCCAAAAGTGTATCCTGTGCCACTGTTTGTTTTTGCTGCCCCAGTAGTGTTTGTTCTTTATTTACTTTTGTTTTAAATAACCAGCTGTAATTTGTATGTGCGGTGCAGTGCACTCTGGGTAATGATACCTGTGGCCTAAATTGGAGTTTCTTCATTTCCCGGGATGTTTCCATGGCGGCAGGCTGCTTCCAGAAGAGATCAGTAATACAATTCAGAGTGTTTTTTGAAGTTGTTATTTAACTATTATTTTTTACTATTAGATTTGTTTTCTCCCCTCTTTTCCTTCTTTTTAATGTGGAGCCTTTCTAATACTGTGTAGCCTCCAGTGATGACCAGGTCACGCTGGCGACGCCGACGTCTCCCCCACAGCTAAGTACTCATTAGGCTCATTTAACTACTTTTAATCTGCTAATTTCCAGTGGATTTCATTTATTTTCATTTCATGCCAAGTTGCCTTTTTATTGCCACAGTAGGCAAAAACACCTGAGCTGACAGTTTAGCTCCTTACTTCAGCCCCACAGTTTAGGTGCTCAAAGGCTCAGTGTCCTGCCCCCTCTTATTACCTTTTGGACATTACAGGTACATTTAATCAGAGTAAAAACAATAAGAAAGAATCATTATCGTTTATTTTCTTAAATATTTGTTTGTCTACTTATTTATTTACTGATCGATGGAGAGCTGCCCGTCATTTCTTGCTTAGGGTGCGCTGTAATACTTTTCTGGGTAAAGCTTGAACAACTTAGAAAAGCTTTGCGATTAAAAGAAAAGGAAAAACTTTTTAGTTTTTGGATTTTACAGTCACTCTGATTACAGCATGTGGCATAGTGGTTTGAGCTCCTGCCTTGGCCCCACAGGCCCTAAGTTTGCATCCCTCCTCCTGCTCCCCTGATCAAGGTATTTACCCTGAATTGATACAGTAAACATTACCCTGGTGTATAAAAAGCTCCCTGTTAACAACCACTGAAAGTCCAAATGTTGGTTACTGACTAAGGAGATTTAACTGAGTTTTCATATTTACACAAACATGAGCTATGATTATAACCCCTGCTGAAGCCTCTGTGTCTAGAGTGGGGAGAATAAAGCTGTTTTGCTTCACTGCTCAGAATTTTCCCCTGCATTTATTTGGTATTTATGTGTGAAAGGGAAGGTCTATAAGATGGTAATGAGACCAGCTATGCTTTATGGGTTGGAGACGGTGGCACTGAGCAAAAGACAGGAGGCAGAGCTGGAGGTGGCAGAGTTAAAGATGTTAAGATTTGCATTGGGTGTGATGAGGATGGACAGGATTAGAAATGAGTATATTAGAGGGGCAGCGCAGGTTAGATGGTTTGGGGACAAAGTCAGAGAGGCGAGATTGCGTTGGTTTGGACATCTGCAGAGGAGAGATCCTGAATATATCGGGAGAAGGATGCTAGGGATGGAGCTGCCAGGCAAGAGGAAGAGAGGAAGGCCTAAGAGGAGATTTATGGATGTGATGAAGGAGGACATGCAGGTGGTGGGTGTGATGGAGAAAGATGCGGGGGACAGGAAGAAGTGGAAACAATTGATCCGCTGTGGCGACCCCTAACAGGAGCGGCCGAAAGAAGAAGATTTATTTGGTATTTATGTAGTAATTTCGATTACTGTGAACAACATCTGTAGGATCTGAAAACATCTCATTGGTTCCTGTGGCCCTCCTGAGAGCCACATAAATGAGTCGACCACCATCTGCTATGATTTTCTGCGTGTTTGCCGTTTGAATCGCACTCCTATGGGCGGCTGCTTGAGGGATGCGAACCAGCAACATGATGGTGAGCTGATCACCCTGTGTCTGAGTGTAAAGCGCTTCATCTGCTGCTGACGGCCCTTTCTTACTAGCTTTTCACCATCTGTACTGTTGAGAAAATCACTTTTGAGAAAAGCGCTCCACAGACGAATAAGTGTGAATGTAAGATCAAAGTCCCGAAATTATCAGGGTTCCTTCCTTCGTTCTTTCATTCATTCATGATCGTATCTTACCGCCTGGCGGGCGGGGGGGCGCGGCACGAGCTCGCAGGGCAGCCCTTTCGCAGACATGCGCTCCGCCCCGCTCGCGCTCCTCCCAGCACGCGCACACACTTACACGCGCTGTCGTAAACCCTCTTCACACACACGCGCGCGCGCGCGCACACACACACACACTCGCCATCGCCGCCGCCGCACCTAAAAAACCCGGAAGCAGCAATGCGCGCTCCCAGAGCGATGAGAGGCGCAGAAAAGCGGTGATCCTGCGAGCGGGTGCGTGAGGTCCGTCCGCGGCGCCTGAGGTGAGCAGCACGACGCACCGGCGATGGGGAGTTGGGGGGGGAGCAAAAAGGGAACCGGACGCGGGTTCGGCCGGTGCTGTACTACAGTGGGCTGTGCCTTTAAGATGGCAGTAAACACGGTAAACACTGTGCGGCTCGGTTTCGGTAAACAGGTCGAGTACGCGTCCGTGTGTGCGGGGCCACCGAGGTCCGTGTTGGGGTGGGGTTACGTAACAAACACACACACACCCTTAAGTGTGTTGTGCACAACGTGTGTTGACTGTGTGTGTGGTGTGCACAGTCTGTGTTCAGATGAGCGCAGAAGTAACACTTGTTTAGTGTGGAAACACTGTAAGAGTTGTTACACTGGCAGTCTCACTGTTTACACACTCACTCTTGAGGGTGTGTGTGTGTGTGTGTGTGTGTGTGTGCACGCCAAGTACAGGACACTACACACTCAGATACACCCACAACTACACATTATCTGTTTGGGCCCTTCGTTGTGTTTCATTTTACTCTGTGTGAGAGAGAGCTGCCTGTTGTGTAGAAGAACACAAGGTTGCACAAGGACCTGCTGTCGAGTGTGCGGGCCCTGCCGTCACGTTCGGCTGCACGTAGAGCGTGTTTGCACTGAGGGGGAGAGGCTGCTCATTGCTGCCTTCCGTCCCTTTGGGGTCACCGTGGTAACCGCCTGGATGGTCCAGTCCTGTGTGTCCTAAGTTGAGGGACCTGTTGTTTAACCTGAGGTGCACTGGGGTGGGGTTCCTTCAGCAGGTCAAACCTGAGGTTTGACTGGCCTCACCCCGCAGCTGAGCAGCAGTTGCCACGGTGGTTAAGGAGCTGTAACTGTGACTGGAAGTTTAGGTGATACAGAAATGGAGTGTAACTGAGGAGGTTTGATTTGTTTTTGTTTTTTTCCTTTCAGCTCATAACAAAATGTCTCCAAAGTTTTTCTTATAAAAACCACACAGCAGGTGGCAACTTTTTTCTCTGTCTCTCTCTCTCTCTCTCTCTCTCTCGTACACACGCTCAAAGGTGACAAAAATATGTGCTAATGACGCAAAGAGGAGACAATTGAGAAAGGAAGAAATGAAAGGAAACAGAACAGATGTCTGAGGAGACTTGGGTGCAAGGTCATAAATCAAAAGCATCCTTATTGCTGTTATTGTTGTTCTTATAAATTCCAGCCATTTTTTCTAAAGTGCTGCAACAGTAGGAGTCCTGCGTGGCACATTACATGTCAGGTTTCTGACTTGTGAATTTTTTTAGCAATATTTCCCATGTTTGACGTTAAACAGAGAGTGAAACTAGTTTCTGAGGATGGTTGGTTTCCTCTCAGCTTCCCAGAGAATGTTCTGGCAAGTCCAGGCACGCTGGCAACAGTCGTGCTGCAAGACAGGGAGGGGTGGAATGTGGTCATGTTCCTACTGATCAACATAGTGTTGTCCTTACTTCCGGTCTCTGTTGCTCATTACCAGGTGGTCTTCAGCTCGTGTTCCTGCTGATCAGCATTGTGGTCTTCAGCTCACGTCCCTGGTTCTCCTCATTGTATTGGTGAACCCCGTGAGCGTCACACACAGTCACACACCCTTTATATTTAGCTCCTCCAGATGACGCTGGAAGCTCCGCTGAAAGCAGGAACCCGTTGTGGTTTGAGCCAAACGTTGGCGGACATCACTGGGTCTGTTGGCCAGAGTTGCTCCCGCACCACGTGAGCCATGGATATTTCAGGAGGTGCTGGTCAGTTCACGCAGCACTGCAGCAGATGGTTCCAATGATCTTGCCTTCTCCTCGCCAGCTGTAGACCACAGTCTCTTCCACTCGCCTCCAAATGTTGCGTAACATTCGATAAAGCGGGAAATGCGGTCAAGGGATTAGCCTCCTTCAGGGAAATTAACGGGCAAATAAATAGAATGCGCAGAAGGCGGGAGTGACGTCCCTCCATCAGGGTAAATTTATTTTCCCGCAGTAATTTTTACTGCATCTGTTAGTTTTGTCGTGGTGGTTATGCGAGGAACCGGTCCACCGTAAACAAACGGTTTTGTGGCTTACTTGACTGGTTTGAAAGGTTTTTTGCCCCATCGCTGTCTTCTGTACACTCACCTGTGCAGCTGCTGCAAAGCCTGCTGGGTAATCATTTCTGTCATCCTTTGGGGGGCTGAAGGTTGTCAGAAATCATTTGTGATGCAGTGGCCGGTCGCTGCTGCAGATGATCGGCAATGTCTCTGTGACGTAGAGTGTGTGAAACTTGGGTCACTGTGGGGAAAATTCTTTTTTTTTTCCGTTCTTGTCCTTGTTTAGATTAGCGGCCCAGCAGATGTTTTCTTGCTCATTCGCCTGTAACCATCCGTATGACTCCTGATTGTTCTTCACTGAACCAGTAAACTGCCTGGTTGGTACGACAGCTGGATCCTCAAACACCTGCACCTGTAGCTACCTGAGTGTGACGAAGGAGGAACTTGTGGTTGAGGACGGCAGACCAGGCAGGCTTTTTATTCATAAGAAACGCAACATAAAGCAGCACTTGGCCCTTTAAGAAGATTGTCGAAACCTGTAAATAAGGAAAATGCAGTAAACGGGACCACAGTGCACATTGATTTCAGGGTGTCTCTTGATGGGCTGGAGAGGAAAGTGCCTCGCACTTTGCCCATCCTTTTCCCCCTCTTTTCAGCTAAGTTATTGCTCATTTCGGGTTTTCATACCCAAGCATTTTACTGGAGCAGTACAGGTAAAGTATCGCACTCATGGGTACTGCAGTAGAGCTTCAAACTTTAGGTGACAAATTAATGCCCTTAACTGCTGTGCTGCCTAAAATCTGCACTTTCAGCAACATATAATCACCTTCCTGCGTATAAAATATATCTTATAACCACAGAGCTGAAACACAAACTGCTGTGCTGCTCTGAATTCTAGAAGCTGTCCCATGGTAATCTTGCTGTGAGCAGTGTAAGGTGTATTATTTTACTTCCATGCTGAGCAGTGTGCTAATATTGTTAGCATGGTCACATGCAAAGGTGACATCTAACAGCATACTTTTATTATTCTTTGTCTATTTATTATCTGACATTTTTTCTCTAAAGTGACTTGCAGTGATTTACACATTTTACACAGCATGGTAAATTTTACTTTTCACTTGATTTGAATGTCGGTCCTAACTACTACACCACCTGGTGACCCAGGCTAAACGCCAAAATAAGTGACAACTCCTTCTGTGTCTGAAATGTTTATTTAAAATTTGAATCGTAAGGTGGTTTGGAAACTTCACTCAAAAAAAAAAAATCACAAAACCCCAAATACATAGTCTTTAAATAAAATTTTGATAATGTTGTGTTATAGTAGCAGGTTATAACCTCCCAGTAAATGGTGGTTTTTTTCCCCCCAATATCAAATAAAACTTGCAGAGTAAAAGGTCACCTTCAGCCCATATCAAATATTTGCTTATTAATGCTAATACTGCTAATATCGCACCGTACCTGAGCCAAGTCAAGAGCTACAAGGACAAGTTACCGTTCCTTTTTTCTTATGCGTAACAAACCGAAAAGAGCCGGAGGCATGAGGATATCGATGGGGAAAATGCAAAATCAGTGCCTCGGTCGCTCCTATCAATCGCTTCTGTCCAAACTCAGGCGGCGCCTCATTAAAACGCAATTTTGAGCTTCACGCAAAATTTGATGCTCTCACTCGCACGGTTATTTTGAGGTGTATTTGCTTGCATGCAGATTATTCAATGTGAGTGGCTGCAAATGCGCTTGGAGTGAGGGGAGTTGGTCTGTGTCGGAGGGGGGCTCTTCCCATCATCGACCATTTGTACACAATCCTCAGTTCAGCATAACTGAGCACATAATTGTCATTGAAATGAAAAAAGAGTAAATTGCAACTTTCCTTCACAATAAATTCATCACGGAGCCACAAAGGAGCTTAATTTTATTAATTTACTGAAGGGAACTGATTGAATAGACTGCTGTGTCTCTGGTAGCAGCTGGGTTGTTTTAATGCGCAGTTGCAGTAATGACAGCTACTCAATACATTTAAATTATAGTTATTAAATGATATTTATTTGCTATCTTAGTCCAAGGAACCCTTCAGTGTTCACAGTTTGTACATGAAGCTGCTTAGTTATTTAAATTCTTTATGAACACTTTCATAAATGTAGCAGTATCATATAAACATGTCGTCTGAACCAGTTTGTAAAGGATCTCACAACCTAGTTCCTGCAATTTCAAGGCAGTGGCTCTAACCACCACGCCATCTGCTGCCTTTTTTTTTTTTTTTTTTTTTTTTTAAACAGAATTCTCTGTAGAAGAATGAAATTCTCTCAGTTTCTCTTTAGCTTCAGTGCTCATGTAAAGCATCTCAGCTGTGGGTGGGAAAAACAGTTCCTCACATCCTCCTGCAAAGGAGCTCCCCTGGCCTTTCCAGAACTTGGGCCTCGGGGGCCTTGGTTTCTCCTGGCACAAGAAGGAATGCATTTTTGCATTCTCCACTCAGCATTCTGGGACAGCGTCTCTGGACTGAGGGGAGGTCTGGGTAGAAAACATGGGTAGTTGCCAATCTTTTACCCATTTGTTTCCTGATGGATGTTTAAAAAAGTGGTTCAAGTTAAGCAGGTTTCTCAGTGGTATGAAAACAGGTACTGCCCTGCGATTAAAGTCCTACCTTTGACTACCTCAGCAGCCGCCACCAGGTTTCTACTCTGAACTCTACTGTTCAGAGTATCCAAAACCGGGGCCTCCAAGATATTTTTACACGTTGTTGTTGTTGTTACTGATTTATTCATTATTCTCTAAGTGACCTACAATGTGAGGTTTGTACAGTAAGCTATTTCTTATTAGTTAATATTTTATTTTTAGAGGACTTTTTAGTCTTTTAATCATTCATCACTTGAAATGTAAAGTTTCATGGCCTTGTGGTGTGTGGTTGTCATTGTATGTTGAAGTTTTGAGGTATTTATTGTGGCTTTAAGTATTTTTTGGGTTACCTGTCATATGGAAAAGTCAAGTATGGAGCCTTTTCTCATTTTTGAAATGTGTTCTACATGTTATTTCTTTGTCACTTGTGCCTTTTAAAGGGCTCCCATAGGGTGTGGTACATACTTTAAGATGTTTTAAAGGCCTATAGACACAGGTGTATTAGAGGGAGCAAGGGTGACGGTGGGGGTTGCTGCTGTTGAGATGATGTTTGTGAAAAAACCGCACGGTCCAGACGGGAACACTCAACCCACAGCCTATGAGTTCTTTTCCTGATCAAACACCATGCAGACAGAACGGACTGAAATTCCACTGTGAGGGATGGCTGTATTTCCGTGTGCAAACTGGCTTCTGTGTGACGTGTTTTGGCAGTGGATGTTCGTCTGCTTCTGGACTTAGTCATCTGAGCAGCGTGGAGGGAGTCGCGAACATCCCCTTGCCGTTGCACCGACACACGGCACATTCAGAGAAGGTGCAGCGGCGGCATGCGCTTAAACGGAAAGTAAAAACAGGAAATAGTGTGTGAGGGGGCGGAAGAGAGAGGTTGCTTGTGCTCCACTTGGCTGCACTCGTCTGGCGGGGTTTGCTTTCCACAAAGGTGTGTGTATCGTGGATTTTATTTGTGCTGTCCTGCGCTATGATGCGTTCCGTCTCAAATCCTGTCCAAGAAGGAGAGGAGGGAGCACTGGCTCCTGGAGATGCAGCGTGGGTATAAGTGGGGGGGGGGTTGGAGCTACAAGGAAGTGAACCTCGCTGTAATTCTGTGCAGGAGCCGGCCCTTGGCAGTTGTAACTTGCCTGACTTCCATTTTGGTGCGTTACGCAACGCTGCTGTCTCTTCAAGTTCCAGCCTGAAACCCTTGCCGTTGTGCAATGCCTCCCCAGCGACTGAAATTGCACCTTTCCACCCCCAGGATTGGCTCACTCCTCACACAGCACCTTCATTCCATGCTTGCTCACCTGTTTCCAACATATAGTCTCACGCCCAGGCAGCAAGATCACGGTTGCACAACTCGTTTGCATACTTGGCTGCCTGGAACCCAATCAGGGCTCTGGAGAGTGTTGTCAGTGTTTATGCTCACGGCAGCCCTAGGACCGATAAAGGCTCAATTCTCTCCTAGCGCATCCCTGAGATTCCAGGAGCCATGGCCTTGGCTCTAAATTGCAGCTATAAACTGTGGTTCTCACAGGTTCAGCACAATAACAACAAAGCAACATTGACTTGTTTTAACTTTTACTTTGTTCATTTTGCTGCATGCCAATGTGGCACAGATGAATAAAATGTAAAAGAGGCATTTTTAAGATGTTCCCGGAATGTTGAAACAGATTATTTAACCAATATGCGGTGAAGGAAAGTATGTAAAGAAAGAAATTCACCGTGTTTTGCTCCACAATGTTCTGTCCTCCACTTGCATCTTTAGACTTAAAATTTGCGCAAGATGGTATGGAAAAGTCAGCAACGCAAGGATGTGTCTGTCAGTAATTCATCAAATATCAATAATAATTTATTGTTTTTGTCACTGTTTTAATCACTGACTAATTCCTTTCACCAGGTCACATTAAATATTAGGTTTGTTTGTTAAGCTACTTACTGATTTATCCATTTGAGAGTAATTCTTACTGTACCAGTTCCAGATAAGCACTTAGATCAAGGGAACTACAGCAGCAGTAGGGATTCAAACCCAGCTTCTTAACTGCAAGGTGGTAGTTGGGATGTGCGATTCTAAAGTGATATAATAAAAAATAACAATAATAATGAAAGTAATTGGGGCAGAATAAGGTAAATGAAAATAGAAAATACAACTGCATCGGCAATGGTTTGCCAACAGGGGTCTTTGAGTTGGAGCAGGATGTGGGTGTAGATGTACCTTGACTGCTTTTTTGCACCTTTTGCATCTCAGATTAAGGTGCAGAGAGGCGAGAGGAAGTGTGTGGGTGCCGACACGGCATTCTGCTCCCCCTAGCCTGCGGCTGCGATTATTCATCCCGAGGGTCGGGGCAGAAGAGTTTCGTCCTCAGCCTCTCTTCCATTTGCAGGGCGGTGAACTTGAGGCCACATCTCTGTGCCGTTTATTTCTCTGTCTTTGAAATACAAAGTGGTCCTTGAGCTCTTAGCTGCCGACGTGCTCCCCAGGGCCACTCTGAAGCCCCTCTCTTGAACCC
Organism: Heterotis niloticus; assembly: GCA_018136845.1. Classification (NCBI taxonomy): domain Eukaryota; kingdom Metazoa; phylum Chordata; class Actinopteri; order Osteoglossiformes; family Osteoglossidae; genus Heterotis; species Heterotis niloticus. The sequence continues at coordinate 21,688,592 of CM030905.1, read as the reverse complement.
TGTCCCTCAGTAGAAAGCAGGCTTTATAAACAGTGCCCAATACAGCCACTGTGAGGTTTCTATTTGAGCAGCATCGCAATGATCTGGACGAACAGATGGACGGGGTGGGGGTCACAATGGTAACTGCACTTGTCCTGAATATATGATAAATATAAATATTATTTGCCATAATTTTTGTCAAATCCAAGGCATTTTAATTGCTGCCTTTTGTAAACACTGAAAAAACTGTGATATTTAAAAACACACAAAGAGGGAAACCAGTGCTGAACTTTGCACCTCCAGCTAAAGCTGCTGTCTGGATCTCCATCTGCCAGTCATGTACTGGCAACGCATTTTCCAGGGTGCACATTACCTGCAATAACTGAGAAGCACCATTTACATCTGAATAGCTGCAGCTTTTATTATGGTTATGATTATTACCTCCCCAGGTAGCATGTAAAAGAGTAACCGGGCATGTAAGCTGGTGGCTGTGTGTGCACTAACAACAAATCTGGGCCGCTGTTATTTGTTCTCACCACCCTTTTTTGATTCCCGTTTAGCTACTCAGTTTCAGCTCCATATCTCTTTTGACCAAAAGCAGAGCAAACATCACACGCAGATTATCTAGAAGTCCACATGGGTGCAGTTACTGTCTACAAAGGTTCAGCCATTAAATTTTGTCCACTTTAGAGGGCATGCATTCTTTAAGTACATCTCCCAGGCTGGACATGTGACAATGCAGTGTCTTAATGCACCTGACAGAGGACATTGTACTGGTTTGAACGGTGCCACAAGACACTAAATCAGATTCGGCAACCTCCATACTCCTATGACTGTTTTCTATTTCTAAAAATCAAAATTCTCCTTAAAGGACAGCGATTTTGTTTTTTAGAAGAACCCTGTACAAACATGCTGTTCCGATTTATTGCTCATCGCAAATGTGATGCACAGCGACAAATGGCATCATCACCTGTCTTGACAGAACCAGGGTTCATTGACCTGCCACCCCCTCCACAGTCCCCAAGGACAGCATCGCCTAGTAATGATGTCACCAATCCACCTACTATTTGGACAGACCTTGTATATCACACAGGTTAAATCAGTGCAGTGCCTCTCGGGTGTGTTCAGTTGCTTCGGACAAACTATAAGTAAACAAAAACGACAATGAGTCAACGTTTCCAGTTTTCAGAAAAAGCAAGAAGGGGCACTAAGATGTCAGGTGTTATGGTTAAAAATTACTTATTTTTGGTAGGGGATGAGATCAGAACCCACTTCCCCATTGTTTTAACGTAACATTTTGGTATAAGAAAAGCTGTTTGTGTCGTGAGGGAAAGAGTCCACTTCCTGTTCTTTACTGCACACAAGACCAGTATGCTGGGCCTCCAGGGGGTGTGAAAATGCAGTGCCATTTGACAGCTTCCATTAATCGTCATTCCATCTATCTTCCACAGGAATCCCAGCAACCCTTTTCTGTATGAGGTTTAGTACAGGTTGTGTCTTCTGCCTCAGGTATGCTGAGGTTTGCAGGCCCACAGCGAGCTTCGACCCAGCAGAGCAGCCTTCACAGTGCAGGGTGACATCCTTAGCTGGTACAAACGTTTCTACACAGTATTGTGGCAGGTGGCATACAACGGGTGGCACAACATGTATTAAGGATACAGGGTTGAATCTCACCTCCTGCTGTAGTACTCTTGATCAAGGCATTGACCCTGAACTGATAAAATTACCCAGTAAAAAAAAATTACCAAGTAGTGTAAATGCATAAATCAAGAAGCTTAATGCTACGTCACTTTGAAGAAAAGCTAGAATAATAAATGTGAATGTAACGTATGAATTCAGCTCACCGTATTTTAGTGGGGCTACTGTGCGTTTGCAGTGGATCGGGTCCTATAGTTCTATCAAGCATGGGAAATTTGCTATTTTTTTCATAGGTGGTTTGAACAGCAGGTATCACTGGAGCCCTATGGCTCTCTGTCTGTGAGTTGAAATCCATTTTGTATTCTGCCCATGTTCAAATGGGTTTCTTCCTACAGTCCAAAAATTGTGTTTCAGGTGGTTTGGTGACTGTTGCCCCGTGTATGTGAGCAAGTAAGTGTTTGGTTGCATGTAATGGTCTGGGTTCCCATCCAGTGTCGGTATCTGCCTCGCACCTTAAGTTTCCAGGACACACTGGATTTCCGTGATCCGGCACTGGGCAAAGTTTAATTGAACAGATGGATGTTTTAGGCTAAAACCTTCATGGCCCACTAAACCCCCCACACACACACACACACACACACACACACACACACACACACACACACACACACACACACACACGATGTTCACCAATGTTTTTCTACTGGAACTTGATGCCAGTGGAATTACTGTGGTGTTCTGGTTCGATTAAAGATAAGTTTAAAGAAGCTGAACTGGACATCCGTGTGCATATAGGGCCACAGGTAGTGAAACAACAACTGCCTTCAAAAATAGGGATGAAACTTGGTCACACATTACGCGAAATGACCAGTTTTGCTCCATTACTGCTTTGAATGATTGGAGCCGAGTCACATTTTGCTCAGGAAAATTTTAAAAAAGGTGAAGTTGTTAACTTTTTGACATTTGTCTTTCTGGCACCTTTTAACAGCTGGTAACAGAGTCTCTAACAGACTGCATTACCTTTTCTAATAAGCATGTAAAAAAAAAAAAAAATTTTTTTTTTTTTTTTTTTTTTTTTTTTTTTTTTTTTTTTTTTTGGAAGAGCCATAGATTCTTTTCTCCATTTTCATTTCTTTTTTTTTTTTGTGCGTTACAGGCACTTAACCTTTGTAGGGCACGCGAGCTGTGAATAAATTAATGACAGAAAGAGGAATATATTTGCAGTACTGGAAGTAAGTTCTTATGGCTTCTGGTCCTGACAAAGTGATCCCATCTCTGTTTCAGTCTCAGCGAGCATCATGGGACAGCATCTTGGCAAGCGCGAGCCTCTCGTGGAGGAGAAGGTAAGGAGTGGGATGGAGATGTGTGTGTTTGGAAAGGCAAGGTGTGTATGTATCACGGTCATTTGGAAACCCTTTTGGTGACCTCTTGCAGTGAAAAGCTGATGTCCCTGTCAGCATCTGTGACCTTAAACGTGTTGTTGGAGGTCTGAGGAGTCTGTGTACAATGCTGTCACATTTGGGCACCTGTAGGAAGTTGAACCCTTTTTCTCAGCACCATCATTGTCAGTATTCTGCTCATTATTGAATATTAAACAATATTAAATGGTTCAAGAACACAGCTGGGACAGCAGTTTGTTCAAACCTCGAGTTAAGTAACGATCACAGCCTAATAACCCAGTTGTCTTTTAATATATTTACATTTATCCTTTGTAAATACCTCAAATACGTAAAAATTAAGATTAAATCTTTTTTTTAAGTGACTTTGGTGTCCTCACAAGCCATATTCAGTGCTGACTGAACACATACAACATTGATTACCTTATTATTGATAGCCAAGATGAACTCAGGTGGTGTGTATTCAGATTTTTCATTTGAATAATTTACTAAATATAGTATTTATTTTTAATCTAATTTATTGCGGTTGAAAACCTGATTAACCTGGAAAATGTTTACAGCCTTACTAATGCATAAATCTGTTCCTAGCAGAAGGTCTGAGTGTGTTGTGGTTTCTTGGACCAGGAATAGAACAAACAAATGGCCTAAAAACACGGCATTTGTACTCCCACAATCCAAGAGAGAGACGCGGGACCATGCAATGTGATGTTTTGCGCTCTCGGCTCTTTTGTAAAGAATTCCTGTTGTGCCGTTCTTCGTGTATGTGGGCTGATGCGTGACTATCGTCAATACAAGAATGTGAGACTATGTCTGATTGGTCACAGATGCGGGTTAGCATCATGACTCGCACTCGCTTGGGTTTCGGATCGGAGCTCAGACAGAAGGTCCAGCGGAAGGGAGTCCCACTTCAAATAAGGCTACTCTTTCCTAACATAATTAGCTGGTTATCTTTTAACTGCCGGCCAATGAAATGTCGATGCATCGGGACACAAACCCAATCGCATATTGCACTTCTCTTTTAGACCTAGACAATCTGCCAGATTGTAACTTTGGACTTTTAAGCAGTTTGAGCTTTTCAGACCACGGTGTGTGTTTAAGCGGCGTTGTGTATTTCCTACAAGAACACTGATGTGCACTTGTCTGAGGACAGACCCTCATTCCGGGTCATGACCCCTGGCAATTTGCCAGTGGCCATAGTTTTGCACTGGCATTCTGTGTTTGCTTTCTAATTTGTGCCGACATAAAAATGCATGTCTTATGTTGGGGAAAGACATTTTTCTGTCCTCTATCTCCTGCCATACAGAGAATCTGGTTCGAGCTGCGTATCCTAGCAACAGGCCTGTGTGCCCAAGCTGCTCGACTGAGAGAGATGCGATGGGCAGTCGAGCTCCTTCCACCAAACCACATCATTCGTGTAGTTCCCTGGCCAATAAGCGGCCCATATCTCAAGGTAAAGAAGGCCCCATATAATGCAACAGGGCAGTTCAGCGTGTAATAAAGCTCCGACTGCAAAGGGCTCACGTGGTCTAAACAGCCATTTATAGTCTGGTTTCAGGGAAAAATTCCAATTAAAAAAGAAATACATATATTATATATAGACATACATATACAGCCATATTTACAAGATTTCTGCATGTCAATATTCGAATCAGTAGTGTTTACTAGAAGCAAGTTGACCTGCATAGAGAAAAGTCAAGTTTATCTACATGTTTATGTTTATATATATATATATATATATATATATATAATCTGTCCATTCTTTTTATGGTGGCTGATCTGCTATTAAATTCTTTTTTGGTAACAAGTAAGTGAATAAAAATAACAAGTAATAATGGCAGCTATTATTCTGTGTCTCCTGCTGTGGAGTCGTGTGACACCTTGGCATTGCTCCTTGAGAGATGTGTGCTGAAAGGTGTCCAGAAGAGAAATAAACATGTTAGTCTGTGCCGCTTCTCTAGCGACACGAGGGCTTTTGCTGAATTCAATTTTTCAGGTGTTAGAATGCCACTCGCAGATACCTCTAAATTCCTCATCTATCTCAAGGATTAGAACTTTAATTCTAGCTACATTTTTATGCGTGCGCACACACAGACTTTTTTTTTTCTTTTTTTCCCCTTTCCCAACCTTAGAAATGACAAAATAATTTAATGAAATGAACTGACATGCTGAATGTGATGTGTGATGTTTCCGGACTTCTGAGACAATACGTTTGACAGTGTATGCGGGTTGCAGTTGTTCTTCATAGCCGCTGAGCTCAGTTGCTAAGCACTGCGACTAATTCCACGGGGGTTCAATTTGCACGGGCAGTGTATGAGTGCATGGTTTGTGTGACTGGCCCTACCACCTGTTGCACCAGGTTATTTTACTGAAGCCATTCAAGTCAGGTGCTTCACTGCAGTCGTCCCAAGCCCCCATGGGGTACACAAATGCAGTGTCTCGGCCGCTCCTCAGCGTGATGGAGAGTTAATGGAGGACGTGCTGGCGGCATGCGCTTCCTGCACAGAGCTGTAATTGAGCACTTCTGGCTGAGGAGCAGAGCCCACGTCTCCATCCCGACTGGGATTAATCCAGTTGCTTGGTGCCGAAGGACGCGCAATGTGAAAGAGCCTCTCAGACTTTTTGCTCTATTAGCACATCTCACAGCGAGGGCCCATTTAGCCCTTTGCAGTAATGACCGATGGATGGAGTGGAAAATGGATGTGCAATATGTGAAGCCAGCCAGTGGAATTTAACGTAAGGGGCAGTAGGTGGCGTAGTGGTTAGAGCTGCCCCTTTGCACTCAAAGGTCTCATATTCAAATCCCACCTCATGCTGTAGTACTGCTCATCAAATCAATCACCTTGAACTAACGTGGTAAAAATTACCCTGTTGTATCAATGGATAAATAATAGGAGGCATAATATTATAAGGTGTTTTAAAGAAAAGTGTCAATGCCCCCCCCACACACACACACACACACACACACACAGCATTGCTTTGTTAAACTCTAGTAAAACATAAACACTTCCAATGTACCAACGCATTCAAAACAACTTCTTTAAATGGAGTCCAGAATCGTATTCACCCTTCTCAAGGATTTCTGTTAAAACTTTTCAAGAAGGACCATCGTCCCCAGTGTCAGGCAGTAGGTGAGTATAACAGACAAAGCAACTACCTTCCACCCTGCTGTCTGGCTCAAGTACCTTCAGTCACAGTACTTACCTAAAATTACCCTGCTTTACAAATGGATAAAATAATTCTGTTAATATTGTAAGGAGAAAAGAGTAAAGACAGTTCTGACCGCACCTGTGGAATGTTTAATTCCTTTTATTACACATTATGAGTGATGATAATGGGAAGTACAGCAATGGGGTGTGGAAAGACAGTCTGGTAGTGCAACCAAGAGGACAAACTTGTGGTTTATACCTTATACCATAGCTGACTGTGTGAAAATTAAAAGAAAATTTATAGTCCTTCACGCAGCAGAGCATCATGGAAGATTGGTGCTTAATGTTCTACCACCACACACAAGCCACAAGATCCCTGCACCTTGGATGCCACCGTCATGCTTTCAGGGTTAGAAGAGAATTAATAAGAGAACTAAGACAGGAGTGACACAACTGCCCTAAAAATGAGCAAAGTGCTTTGCGGTGGCCCACACACACCTCTAGAAAAGCCATGGGTTACTAGGCAGCAGGGCTGCCCTGGCTGACACTGCTTTAGAATAATTCACACAAGTAAATATAGATATGCTCATGAATAGGAAAGAGCAAGTTTTCATGCGCTGCAAGCATGATGAGAATGCACCGTGTTGCCAAGGGGTCAAGGATTATTTCCATCTTGTTGCCTCTGACCAGGAGTTTGCGGTTTGAGGTGTTGACCAGACTTGTTCCTCTTGGGAGGAAAAGACAACGCAGGACATCCAGGAAGGTGGTGACACCCAAGATGTGTCACCTTTGAGAAGCCAGCAGTTTAGGCATCAGGTGGAGGTATCACAATGTCACTTAGACTACTTTTTGCTTTACAAAAGCAACGGAATAATCCCCCCCGGCCCCCTACGAGCTAGTTGGAGTCATTGGTCTGAACCATTTCTGATTTGCAGACTTAATATCGCCACACTCATGCCGTGCAATCCAGCAACTGAAACATCCCATGGTGTGACCCTAAAGGAAGTCAAGTCACACAACCTGGCACTAAATATGATATTACACATGGGCAGATGCGGAAGTGGACCCAAGAGCATAGTGGAAGAGTTTTTGTACAGAATGAGTTAAAGCTGTGGGACTAGACACAAGGCTGTGGCAGAAGGATTTCTGAGCATAAGAAGGTAAAGATATAGGATTGGACCTAAGACTGCAGCAGAAGAGTTTCTGCACAGAAGGAGATAAAGGTGCAGGCCAGGACCCAAGACCACAGCGGCAGCCTTACAGGAAGCGTCTGTTTTCCAGTCGCACGCCAGGTTCAAGGTTCAGGCTGTGTAATAGGAAGCAGCTCACTTCCTGTATGTCCTTTGTTCAATTTTATTGTGGTGTGTGAAACTGTGTTATGATGCATTATCTCTCTCTGTCAACACAGTGTGTATTCAAGTCACATCTTGCTTTAGATTTTTTTAACCTCATTCATCCTCCCTGAGGATGAAGAGGTTTCACACACCAAGAGGGATAGCCACAGTAATGTGAGGAACAAATGTGTTCAGTCCAGTTACATTATTCAGGAGTGCAGCTGAAATGTGTGCATGTGTTTAACTACACATTCTTCTTCATTTTAGTGGTTTTGTGTGTGAGCCTCACCCAGCCATCGCTGTTATTTATCTGACCTTTTTCTCCAAAGTTAACTGCACTGTTATAAGCAGCTTATACTGATTTACCTATTTATACAACAGTTTTTTTTTTTTTTTAAATGCCGGAGTAATTCAAGGTAAGCATCACGATCAAGGATGCAAACTACAGCAGGAGCTAGGATTCAAACCTAGCTCTGTCCACATTGAACTGAAGAGTGTGTATTAGTGATGCCTCTTAGCCTCTTGTCCGAGCTAAAATCCTTTCTATGGCGGGTAGGGTAAAAATGACAGTGATGGCTCCCTCCAGCTGTCTGTCCCTCGTAGTACAACAAGGTGTCCAGTGTCTCACCACAGACTTTGACAATTATGACACGTTGTCTTGTTTGTGAGAATTTTAAATATAATTAAGCTATGTAGGGTTCTCACTTCATTGAAAGTGCTGAACAAAGTAAAAAAAAAAAAAAAAAAGTTTACCTCCATTTCACCCTTTGTTCCATTCCCTCTTTTCATCCTGTTGGGTGAAAAAAGGGGTATAAAATACTGTGAAGCTACCACACCCCCCATGACTGGCTTGTTATTTGCAGATTTTTCAAAGGGTTAGATTTGCATATTTCTGTGAATATTAGCAAATTCCTGGCGATGTTGCTGGATTTCTTTCTGTCTTCGTTTGGGTTGAGTTGGCGGCTAATCGACTGTATTTCCAGTACATAATGTGAAGCCTGTCGGATTGAGTCTCAGGAAGTAAACCCTCTTTAAATCCGCTCTGATGGAAGCTTAGCTGCGGCTCCGTTTCACCCAGGCGTGATTTATGCAGCCCAGTACAGCTCTTCTGTTTCTTAGTTCTCCTTTTTATCATTCCACATCCTTTGTCATTTTTGCATTAGATCACTATTATTAAAGACAGGATTATGATTTGCAGTGTTAATGTGGACGTTAAGTTTTTGTGGGCTGCTTAATTGGCAAATTAGTCTTCCTGGAGGGCTGAGGTGTCACCGACCCAGTTGGAAAGAGTCCTGGACGTCTCTGGTGACTGTTGATGCTAGTTGAGGTCAAACAGCACAGTCTTATAATCTATTGACCTGGCCGGGTTGTTTTCCGTCCCGAGAGCTGCAGTGCACAGGCCATGCCTGAAGGATGTGGGCTGTGCCAGATAGGAGGCAGATCCCTTTGTCCCAAGAAGCACTGCAGCTGTGTAACACCATAGGTCTCTGTGATCTAAATTGTTGTGTCGAGCGGGACACACTCTGGAAGAGGTAAAGCCGGTGCAGGTGGATACCACGGGTGACTTCCTCATTCATACCTCTGTTTAAGTTTGTAATCTGTTCCCGAAAACTGCACTTAAAGCAGGACAATTTAATAGGGAATCTCTCTTTATTTTAAATTGTAAAAATTGCAAAAAACCTGTTTCACCAACACAAAAAAACCCAGCCATTTTCCCCAAATACCACTGAAACACTGTAAAATACCAATATAACTAACAAACCATGTTGCTTTCATTCTTCTTTAGGAAAACTGTAAACGTGGTAGTGAGAGGGGAGGAACCTAGAGAAGACGGAAGTATTCTGGAGTCCAATGACAGACATTAAAGCCGTAGCAGATCCCTCTCACTCGCACTTGGCAGGCTATTCAGAGTTTCTCCGCTCACAGTTTGGATGTCATGATGGGTTTTTGAAACATAAGACTGTGTAATGTATTGCACAATATGAGCACGGGCACAGTCGAACTTCATTATAGACCAGACGCTACAGGTACCCAACAGGGACAATACAGTAAAGACACATAATGCTTTTTAAAATGCCATTATGTTACAGATGGGAGTTCCTATACACAGTTTAGCTGGAAAATGTTGTTTCAAGCATTTGGAACATAAATGGGTTTTTTTCAGCTCATGGTTTGGCTGAAAAGCATTATATAGGAACTCTGAATTTTTTGTGTTAAAATAGCATAGTAAATAGGCAGGATGTCAACCTGGTTATCACCGTATGTTTCATATATGAGGGTCATAACAGGCATGATGGAATTTTGAAGACTTGCTAAACAATACCGATATGTGCAGTATCACAGTGGTTCCCTTTATCGTCTCACACGTGAATGAAAAATTACATCATCTGTTTGTCACATGTTCATATTTCAGTGAGAAGAATGGCCAGCCCCAATGTGTCACTCAGATAACTTCTGTTTCTGGTCTCTTAATAACTCATTTAAGGTGGCAGCCGGTGGTATAGTGCTAAACTGCTGCCGTTGGCCTCGAAGGACCCAACTTCAGATTCTGCCACCTGCTGTTGTTTTCTCGATCAGGGTACTGATACAGTAAAAATGACCCTACTGTAAATGGGTAAATCAGTGTAAGTGGCTTAATATTGTAAGTCATTTTGGAGAAAAGCTGCGCATGAAAGTAAATGTAATGTGTGAAGAAGTCTAAGTTGGTGCGATGTTTCCAATACCGCTCACAGGCAATGTGTTGATTGTGTGTTGAAACAACAGGTCTTTGTTGGCCATTTTTCACACTGAAATATGAAGTCACCATTGAAGCATTTAATGTCTTTTTCAGCCAGGTGTGAAACCATGGATGGAATTACGAGTGCTGATGCTGTGTATTTCAAATATTTATTGGTAATGTCATTATGTACTGTACCAATGGTGCAAACTCTCATAATGCAAAATTTTGCATCTGGGTGTTGAGTTAAATCTTTATCTTAGGGGTATCTTCCTGCCTGCCAGTGTCTAGAAAATGACCCTGACTTTCATGCAGGTTTTTCATTTAGTTTCCCCTTTTTCTGATCATTTGATGACTTCTTTGCTTTTTGTCCTCATAGCACTTTGGAAATGTACTGTGCTCTTCTGCGTGTTATTTCTTTATGCTCAATGCCATGGGCTGAGCTGGGACAGCTGAGGTTCCCTAAGGGCACCAAGAAGAAGCAGTGGGTTGAAATTCTACTATAATGAATCTTTGGTGGTGCTGCTCCCCTAGCCTGGAACCTGCAGCCTTTACATGGGCAGTAATGTGCTTTAATGATGGCAAGTAATTAACCTCAGTCTTGAAGTCAATCTGACAAAGCTTTGAAATTATACCAGAGAAAATAGTCCTCGCACCTCGGTGGGTCTGCTTTCATACCGTTCGCTCGCGTGCGTGTGTGTGAGATCAAGGTCCCTCCATCTGTGAGTCCTGTTGATGGACGTGTGGCGCCCCCTGTCCTGCGCACTGACGACCTTGTCTCTCAAAAACACACTGAGGCACACTAAACACACACAGTGTGTATGCACACGCTGGAGTGTTCACCATTTCTGCACTGAATTATACTCTGGTATAAACTATTATTTTACCTCTGCTTCCTTCTGGTATCCCGTTAGGTTAATCAAAATGGCATCATAATACATTGTGTGTATTTGCGGTAATTACTTTGCTGTTTGCGGATATTTTTACACACATTGCTGTTCCCTGCACCGCACTGTTTGTTTACCTCTGCCCTCGGTAATGGCCCAATGAGAGCTTTAACCATTTTGCTCCGAGAGCTGCAGGCGTCGTCATGGTGACCGGTAACCGGGGGACGAGCAGGCTGCTTGAGTGAGAGTAGGGGTCTTCAAGCGTCGCTGCTTGCCTGCGGTTCTATATGTGTATACAACAAGGGCCTAAAATATGTTTTCAGGTGCCGGCCTTTGATTTTATTTTTATGGTTTTGATTCTCTAAATAAAACCTCTATTAGAGTTGTTTGTATCCATGCATTGACCTGCATTGAAAATGCTGTAGTAAACCTTGAAACCTCCATCTGAGCTGTATGACCTCACCGACTGTGATGGAAACTTTCAGCATAGAAAAATTCAGATTTTGCCAGTTTTTTACATAAATATTAGGTTTCTGTATATGTTATTTGTACATATGACCTGCTTTTACAATGTACACAGTAAAAAAAATTTTAGGAGGCATAATGTATAGTTACACTGTTATCAAGATATTTCACTGTTATCTTTACATACTAGATCAGTTTATATGTTAATTTATTCAGTTTTAGTATAATGTTAGCATTCATAATTGGCACCATCACAGCGGTGCAGTCTATGCCGGAAGCACAGGGCAAATATCGTGTCTTCACTACAGCACTATCCACTGTACCGCTGTATCTGTTTATACACAATGCAGTCATTCCCTGGTTTGTGCTCCTAATATGTTCTGAAGACCAAATTTAAACTGAAAAAATCTAAATTGGAAGCCTTTTTCCCATTGTATTAAATGGAAAAGATAATCATTTGATCCAGTACCCCTGCCCCACACACACAAAAAACCAAATTCCCAAAATATATCTAAAACAAGTAAAATGCCTGTATAACCAGCAAACCCTCTCTCTCACGCTCCCCCCCCCCCCCCCGCTTGTAGAGCAGCAGACATCTAGCGCTGATTTTTGTTCAAGTGCAGAAAACAATTTACAACAAACAAAAAGTGCAATTCACTGTAATTAACTGCTACATACATAGTCAACAAATGAAGAGAGAACTTGTGCAGCAGTGAGAGTGAAAGAGGGTGGAGGAGATGGTGTTGCTGGGTATTCATGGTAGCAGGTGCAGACACGTGAGGGTGAGGATGTGTTGGGTGACGAGACAGTTTCTGGGTTTTCAGTACGTGTTCATCTAATGACAAGGCATTCTGTGACCACACTGCATAGCAGGAAACAAAGTCTGCAGCTGAGCCACCCACAGCTGACAGGACACAAAGCAGAAGCAGATCCCCTCAATCGTGCTCAGGGTTGGGCTGATAGAAAAGTTTTTGGGGAAAAAAAATGAGGAGTTCTTAAATGTACAGTTGACATGGAAAGTGATGTCAAGCATTCTGAATGTAAATAGGATTTTTTTTTGTACAAGGTTAAATCAAAAATGTTATTTTGAGAGCTGAGTTTCCAGCCCATTTTTGGTATAAAAAGAGGCATTCTGCAGGTCCATTCTTGTGGTTGTCAACAATGGCCTTTTGCCTGAGGGGTTTTCAAAGCAAGATTACTTAATTTTTGTAAACAAACCAGTTTTATCTAAATGGGAAAAATTGATTCCTTCTGTTGGGTCATTCTTCATTTTGTCAGTTTGTTTACAAGTTATCCGGATAATTGCAGTAAAGGAGCTTTTTGAAATACTGCTATTTTAAATATTGAACTCCCCGGGCTATGCTGCATACAATCACCTCACCTTAGGATTGTCATTGCAAAGTTTTTGGATTTTTTTTTTTTTTGCAACAAGATATTGAGATGCCCCCTGTAACACTGATTAATTTCCAGTTTGGAACCTGGAAGTCTGGAATTAATTCAGTCTGGAATCTGGAACCTTTTAACCAGATTCCACCATTTTCACTTCCCTGTTGAACCGATGTGTTTATGTAATTTACAATCTGAATTATTAATCGGTGAAAAAGCCTGTGTGTACTTCCTGAAAATATGTAACCTGCGTACATAAAATATGAATTCAGTGCAAATTTTTTCTTTTATGTCAGGATGTGTTGGGCATCATGAAAACTTCTCTGTTTACACTGTGATGTATAAAGAGAGTTTTATTTTCACATGCAACTCAGAGCAAAATAGCAAAAGTATGAATTTGAAGTGATTGGAAACACTCTACATGTCAACAAGATGCCCAAACTGCATCTTGGAGGGAGAGTTGGAGACTGTTGCTATGGAAACAGAAGTGTGGTCTGTCCTGATTGGCCTGTTGCCACTGCAACCCTTACAAGCATATGTGGCTTTGAAGATGGCTAGCTGGATGAACAGAGGAGTGAACTATGGTCATACTTTAAAAAAATATTTTTGATAAAATGAAATAGTAAATGGCAGAAAGCAGAGAAAAGGTACATCACTCCCTCAGTTAGGCCTGAAAGGTCTTCGCCACCCCGTGTTGTGTATTGTTATTATCAGCTATTACTTAGTTGCTCACTTTGTCTAGGTTCTTTGTCAGGATTAGACACCCAGCTTTACTGTGATTCACCCATCTGTACAAGCCATCAGATTTCACAGCATGTTTGGGTTATTGATAAAGCGACTTCCGCTTGTTTTTACCACTAAGGTTTGGACTCAGTAAATCTCAGCAAAACATCGGTCAGTCTGGATTTGTGAAATCTGTCAAGAAATGTGGAAATGTGCAACTCGTGAATCTGAGGTGACACATGAACTAGAGCAGAAACGGAATAACAGTGAGGGGAAAAAAGGGAAGGAGGTGAAGCCTTAACACAGAAGAAGCTCGGACCATGAGCTCTGCTTCTGACAGAAGCAAACACCAGATGGGAAGGTGAAACTCCGCAAAACCAAACCGTTGGATGAAACTATTGCAAAACGAAACCATGAGTCAGGGCACCGTGTTAGCAACGTGTTGGCTAAAGGCCGTGGAGTAATGCTGTAGAAATGATGGAAAACTATCATTATCATTTATGTCTTCACAAGTTGCCTGTTAGACCGGCGTCTGGAGGAAGTGAGAGGCTGAACCATTTCGGAAGAAGAGCTGGTAGATGGGGTGTTGACAGAAACCTAGAAGGTCCATAAAACCTCATTAGCTATATATAGTAGCTATATTTAATGGTAATTTATTTTTAATATTTATTATTGAAACAGCTTGACAAGTGGATGTTTACTGATAATATGAGGTCAAAAGTACAACAGCAGGTGCCCTCCCAGGAGAGTTGTTGTATCAAGACCTTGTCCTTGACCCCTGCGCTTACTGCCGCTTCTATAGTGACAAACATATTTGATGCTCCATTGGTATGGTGTAAAAAGGTGTAAGGGTGAGTAAATTGAATGTTCGCTCCTCTGCAGTCATCTGTCTTGCCGTTTCTGGAGTCACCGATGATTTCACACCCTGCCTTTACCTTTGGTCATCGCAGTCGATCCAGGCTCAATTTCTTTAAGCAAATCGAGGCTTGTTGGCAGAGAGGTGCCAGCATGTTTTTAACCAAAGAATGTGTCACATTGTTTCAACAAGTGTTGGTCCCAGTTCTTGTGATGCACTGAGGGAGACGGGGCTACATGACCCTGAGTTGTCTTTTCGGGACGAATAGTAATCTAAATGTGCTAAAGTCTTCTCTGCCTGAACTTCCCTCACCATCCAGGAACAAAACTTCATGTTCATGCTGAATGCATTTTATTCCGGTAGGCCGCTGCTGAAGTGTCCAGAGTATTTCATATTAAGGACATCATTAATAAATGTATAAATGCAATATTTTTGGCAATGCAAAAGGATACAAGGTCACTGAAAAGGTGTTCATTAACTATTTCATAGTTATTTGGTATTAATGCTTTCATAATCTTCGTTCTACATGAGTGTCTCTGGTGCTTGTACAACTTGCTCTGGCTGCTCTACGATAGGAGTGGGGTTTTTTTTTTTTTTTTTTTTGTGTGTGTGTGTGTTCAGCACCCCCCCTACCCTCAGTTCTGCAGTTCCGGCACCTCCACCACACACTGGAATGCTGGCCCCTTTCTCTCACCCATTTTTAATATCTATCACACATGTTCTTTTAATCTTAAAGATTCCCTGCAGTTGACTGGTGTGTGTGTGTGTGTGTGTGTGTGTGTGTGTGTTTCTGAATTGGGATGATATTTAGTGTAGACTAGGAGAAATTGCATCTTTTTACTGCATTTTTACTTTCTTCACTGCATGCTCTTCCCTACATATTTTTATAGACTTGATTTCAGCAATGAAGATACACTATTTATGTCACTCCTTTTTCACTAAATGTGGTGTTTGACTGTACATTTCACCTTCTTAAGACATTTTATGATGACCCTGTTTAGCATTATTTTGTTTCACTTTTTAGAAACGCATCCCGAGCACTGACCCGTGTTTTACTGTAATTTCTTGTATCTATAATTATACTGTAACCAAGTTTTTTTTTCTTAATAAAAAAGGTAGTAGCCATTTTTGTGTTCATCTCTTTCCTTTTAACCCTGTTCAGCTATAATTTTTTGCACATTCTGCCATTCTCTGTACAACAAGTACACCAAACACATAAGGCTGTGTGTAAGTTTCTGAATTAAATTTCGGAAAGGCTGCAAACTGCTTTCGTGGTTTCCCCGTGAGTCTGAAGTACAAACAGCTAGCCATGTGTTTGCTGTTGAGGGGGTGTTAATACACGGACAGGGTGCTGTGCTTCTGTGTGGCCACAGGAAATGGGCTGATGGGAAACGGGCGCCCATCGTTGTGGTTTCTGAACAAAGGCCACGCTAAAAGCCGTCTGACACGGTTCCAGGAGCTTCCCCTGATGCTGACTAGAGGATGGAGGCAATTGGCCTGTGACCGGGCTGCTGTCCCTGAGGCTTTTACCTGGCGGCAGCCATTTGAACAAAATCTGGAGAAATGCGTTTGACATTTATTTTAGAAATCGATCACCATGAAGCACCAATTATGATGGCTGTTATGAGTGACATGGCCTTTTGTTTTTGTTTTTTTTATTTTTTTATTTTTTTAAGTAAAGCCTCCCTTTTAACTTGTTTCTCATATGTTGTGTTTGTTTTATTAAAAAAAAAAAAAATATATATATATATATATATATATATATATATATATATATATATATTATAAATATGGTTTTTATTACTTTGTTATTTCCTTTTCAGGGCTCGTCTTCAGAAGCCAAAACAAACCAAGCAGGGCAAGAACCAGTGCTGGCAGATGACAACGAAGTGTTTGGTAAGAAACATTTTCATAGTTATATTTTTTGTTTTTTATTTCTTTCTTCATTAGCCTGGTTCACGTTAACGCCGAGAATGCATCGTCAACCCAGCGAAACACATCAGAGCAGCAGCACTTCCTCTCGAGGAGGTGACACAGTTGAACCAGAGCAGCGGGTGTGTTTTTGTGCGAGGAGGCAGTTTCTGCGTGTCAGATAGTTTGGCCTGGTTGATGTGTCCATCACATTGTGCAGAACAGCATTATTCGAACCCAAGTCATGGACCATTCTGGAACACTATGTTGCCTGCAGTACCTTAATCAAGCAGAAGAGGGCGGAGTGCCTCTTTCCCCCTCCTTTCAGTAGCAGTGAGTGGCAATACAGCCCTTTTCTGTCAAAACCCCTCTGCCCTCATTCATCTCTTGGTCCATGACAGCGTACCTCAGCAACCTTCCTCTACGTCTATGGGTGGCGTCGCGGTTTTGGAAACGCAGCCATACGGCTGTGATGTCATGCACTTCGGTACTAAGACACTTCAGCAAGTCATTGACTTCATTTGGCCAAAATTGTCTGCTGGCTGAAAACTACGTGTATTAATTATGAATCTAATCTTTGGAATGTCAGCATCTCCTCGGCTAATTAAGAGTGCGATGAAGTAAACGGTCAATTATGGGTGGCGCCACTTTCAGGGACACTGAGCTGCACAGGATGTGCTCTTCTGCCTTGAAGGAAGCTGAACGGCTCGGGTTCGATGTCTTAATGTACACTTAATGTGCTTTAAAATTGAATTCATTTTGCAGAAATTGGCTACCAGGCTGATTGTTAATATTTGTGACATTATATGTATTTTTATTCCCGCCCCCCCCCCCCCACACACACACACACACACACACACAACTGTTCCTCTCTTACTGATTATGCCCAATTAAAAAGTTAATTTAATGCTTGTAGTTATAAAAGTGAAAAATGCATCATATAAGTAGTATAAACATGGTATTTAACCTGGAAAAGGTAATACATGGTAATATGGATTATGAACTGACCTTGGAGTCCATCTGTAGGTCTATGAGTTTCTAGCAGTGACAACCTGTCTAACTAGGTCTCTTTTGACTGTGAGTGACCACATTTTGTAATTGAATCTGACCAGCTAAGACCACATTTCTCTGACCTGTAGTATGTGACCGAATATGTGTAACCAAGCACGACCAGTTGTGTCTGATGGGGATTTTCCTATCAGCCCATCGACATGGCTCGTCCTTAGCGTACCGCAGTAAAGGCCAGTGATGCTATGATCCAGTATGGTCAACTTCAATACCGTTTATGCCTTTTCAGATCAGTACAGTTGAGTCTTTACAGTGCACAAGCTGCATTGAGTTAGACTGTGTGCTGAAGAAGCAAAAAAGATTACAGTAATAATGACAGTCACAAAGATTGGGGCCCATGGTACCAACACATTATGAACATTTGGGTCTGGCTTTGGATTTGTGGGCTGTGGAGGCAAATAACTCAGATCCAGAGAAGAAACCCTCTCAATGACCCAAATGAGGCTCTCTGGAGCTGCATGGAGGAGGAGGCGCTGGTAGGATGGAGTCTCTTCTCCTACAGGCTGTCTCTAGGTGCCACAGAGTTTGTAACGGTGCCATTTGGGTTAGTGGCATCTCCTCTGTCCGCTTTCTTATTTTTCCTCATTCTTACTCCTTTTATAATTATTGTTATTGTAGTACGTCCTTACTTCAACAGACCAGAGGGACCAGGGTGGGCACCACTCATGTCATTGACTAATCATTACTATGTATTATGTATATATGGTTTATTTTTTATGATTTTGACATTTTTATAACCAAATTTTATTTTTTTTTTTGTATTGTGTATTTAGAATATATGCAGATCACTAGGAAATATTGAAATAATTTTTAAACAATATCTGTTTTTTCAATATGACGATTCCTTCAGTGAGAGCTGTAAGCTCACAAATTGCATCAAATATTTAAATTGTAATTTTTTGTAGCAATATGGTTCTTATTTTGCTTTTTTTAAATAATTTCTTTGAAAATTTTGAAAAACAATATTGCTATGCACTAAGCATAGTCATGCATATATGAACTGTGTTATTAACCTTAGTTTGCTGACACCTTTGTCCAATGAGACAATGCAAATGCAGTGTAAACTTTACAGTGATTTACCCATTTATACAGGTTTTTACTGTGTCAAGCCATGGTAAATACTTTGGTCAAGGCTACTACAGAAGTAGGAGATGGGATTTGAACCCAGGTCTTCTACCTACTGTGCCAGTTGCTGGTCCTGAGTGTAAAAAGCGAACGTTGCTTACCTTGAATAAAGGTGTCAACAGACAGGTAAAATAACCAGCAACCAACAAGCAGGATAATTTATACACTCATGATCAATGTTTCTGAAAGAACCACATCTGTGGGAAGAGTATAACTGGTTTAGGTGAAATTTATCCTTATGTAGATGGGTCAACCAATGTAAATTTTAATTTATAATTGTTTTAAAAATCTATGATTTGGTTTATTTACAGAAAGCAGACAAGCTTTGGGGCTGTGACCAGGATGTTGTACTCATGAGTATGGTATTTTACTCACAACAGGGTCAGTGAAAGAGGAGACATACTTCTGAGAAGTGAGCAGTGAGTGTTTTAGTCTGGCTAGATGGGCAAAGTGGGTTCTGTTATATTAAAATGTATGTAAAATTGGTCGCGTGTGATGCCCGGGTGCTCGGCTGTGTGATGGCAGTGGCGCCAGGCTGAGTCTATGCTCAACCTCCTGCTGAGGGTTGCTGGGCCACTGTCCTTGCAACGGAAATGGGCGGGATTTGGAGAAGATGATTAAAGCGCCCGGAAAATGTGCTCTCTTGGTTGCCGTGACAGCGAGATCGATAGAAAACCCATTTTCACCGCTGGCTCAACAGGAGCCACTTGCAATTTGAGCTGGTGTGGGGTGGCTTCCTGCTTACCAGCAGTTTCAGGGTCGGCAATTCGGCCTCGTCGCCTACACCTGTCCCCGGGGTCAAAAACTCGACGAGATAATTGCATACCTGTCCAGCTCTTACTGACACAGCCTGGGCAAGATCATCTACAGCAGGACGTACATCTTATTGCTGATTCAGTATGACAGTGACAAAAAATGATACTGATTTAGTATACATCAGTATGACATGTCAAAATGCCTTTTTTGAATGATTATGAAAAACCTTTTACTGGTTTGTATTATTTATTTACGTGACAAATTTCTCCAAGGTCACCTACGGTATGAGGTTTATACACTAAGCTGTCTGCACTGATTTACCCATTTACACAGCATGGTCAGCACCACGATAAAAGGTAAAGTACCAGGATTGATAAGTTCTCTTCAGACAGCCTTGTTAGGGAAAGTGTTTATATATAAGCAATGTTAGATATAGAGATATGTATACAGGACATATTTGCTGAGAGAGGAAAGTGCAGAATACCAGCTCCTGTGTCAGCTTGTTTGAGTTTCCCATCTGTTTAAAGCCATTAGCTGAACCCCATGGCCCTTGGTCACTTCTGTTCTCAGCAAACACACATGCCAAATTGACCGCCTTTCACAAAGACATTAGGAGCCCATTACTTTGATCGCTAAACCCAGTGGCCAGAGACCAAGCTCTTAACGTCCTGCTGGAGGCTCAGAGCTTAGGTGATCGGGGCGTCCTGTGAGATCACAAGGGGTGTCGGTGACCGCTGAAGCCGCTGTTTACTGTGGTGGAGGCTACAATGGCACAGCGGGTAGCACTGGTCTCTCACAGATGTTGGAGGTTACAAGTTATAAAAAGAGAGTTGGTAATACTGAGCTACATGACCCTGATACATGATAGAATAGTTGTTATTCTGGAGAAGTAATTACAGTAAAAAAAAAAGTTTACCTGCACTTTTCCCCATGGCCACTAGAGGTACTATGGCTCAAGCTACAGGAGACCCAAAACATTGACTTGAGTTAGGAGCTTTTTTTTTGGGTCAGCAGTTTGTTTTTTTACTTTTATTTATTTGTTTATTTATGTAACTTTTGGTTTTTGTTTTGTTCATTGTTGTTGTTATGGTAACTCCAAAATTACTTATACAAACTGTTGTTCCAAAGTTTACCACCTTTTAGTCATTAAAAACATAGTAATAATAAAGCTTTCCCCCCGTTCATTAACTGGATAGCCACTGTAAAAGCCTCAAATATTGGTATAATGAAACTGAAGTGTTAATATTTGTTTATTAATGATGAGATGATTTATACTTAAGGACCAGGACCTTCAGAATGGAATAACCGCTGACCCTGTGTGCTCTGGTCAAGTCCCTTCACATGCATCACTTTGTAATTTAAAAAAAATCAGGATGTAGTGGAAAAACAGTGGCTCAGGGCCCATGTACAGGGATTAATCTGTCTAAGGTAATACAATTGAATCCTCCAGTGGCTTGAGGGTAAATTAATTATAAATCTTTTCATGTGAGCATGCTTTAAATCACATTTCCCCACAGTACCTTCTAATGTCGTTGTGCACCGGTGTAGGCGGTGTTTATGTCATAAAGAATTATTTAGTTACGCCCTTCAGCCTTTTGTTTTGAAGCTGCGCTGGATCCCGACCCCTGGTTTGTTCGTTACTAATTTCATGGCGAACCATAAACACACAAAGGTCACGTTCAGCATTGGACATGAAGACCATGTTGTTCATTACTTGCTGACAGCTACCGTGTGTGTGTGTGTGTGTGTGTGTGTGTGTGTGTGTGTGTTATATGTATACTAAAGCAGCCACAACATTAAAACCACTGACAGGTCAGGTGAGTAACATTGATTATCGCGTTACAATGGCACCTGTCAAGGGGCAGCAGTGAACAGTCAGTTGTTGAAATTGATGTGTTGGAAGCAGGAAAAATGGGTGAACTTATCGATTTGATAGACTAACAAGGGCGAACTTGCGATGGCTAGATAACCGGGTCAGAGAATCTCCGAAACAGCAGGTTTTGAGGGGGCGTTTCCCAGTATGCAGTGGTTAATACTTGGCCATGATAGAAAGGTATCGCAATGCAGTGCATCGCAGTGGGGCTGCCTATGGGGCTGTGTTGCTGCAAACCAACCAGTCAGAGTTCCCATGCTGACCCCTGCCCATCACCAAAAGCACCTACAATGGGCACGTGAGTGTCCGAACTGGACCATAGAGCAATGGAAGAAGGTTGCTTGGTCTGACAAATCACAGTTTCTTTTAGATCGTGTGGACGGCCGGGTGCATGTGCGTAATTTACTTGGGGAAGAGATAGCAGCAGGATGCACTATGGGAATAAGGCAGTGTGATGCTCTGGGCAATATTCTGCTGGGGAACCTTGGGTCTTGACATTCATGTGGATGTTATTTCGACTCATACCACCCACCTGAACATTGTTGCAGACCTCATACGCTCCTTCATGGTAACGGTATTCCCTGATGACAGCGGCCCTTTGTTCAGGAATGCTTTAAGGAACATGACAAAGAGTTAAAGGTGTTGTCTTGGCCTTCAAATTCCCCAGATCTCAATCTGATTGAGCATCTATGGGATGTGCTGGAAAAACAAGTCTGATCCGTGGAGGTTCCACCTCACAACTTACAGAACTTAAAGGATCTGCTGCTAACATCTTGGTGCCAGATATCATCGGATACCTTCAGAGGTCTTGTGGAGTCCGATAAATGTGAAAAATCAGCGTCGTATTTGGCCTTAAATAATTTCACTGTTATACGTGAAAACTTGTAAGTCAAAGGCCTGTAACTCGGGGTATCTGTGTATGCGTGTGTAACTGTGTATAACTTTACAGATCTTTTTCATATCATTCTGAATAACCTGTAATATGAGGACTTTTACTTATGATTCTGAAATATTAAAATGAAGCTAATTTGACAGTAGAAATAATGCAGTATTTCAGAGCTTGAGATGAGCAGTGTATCTCTCAGGATGTGGTTCCTCTGGGATCCGGTCCGTTTCGCTCATTGTTTCACACTCGGCCCAATAAGTTCCTTAAGCTGCAGAACAAAAGATGTTTTTGTGCCATTATGAGATGTGGGCTGTAACAAAGCTTCCTTTTCCATACCAGCGAAACGCGAGCATGCTGCTGCTACTTTTTGTGTGTGTGTGTGTGTGTGTGTGTGTGTGTGTGTGTGTGTGTGTGTGTGTGTGTGTGTGTGTGTGTATAAGAGATTAAGACCATGCATTATAGGATCATGAATAGATGCCTTGCTCTGTTACTTTGCTCTGTTATTCTATGCTGCCATGCTGACCACAAGACAGTTGGAGGGGTGACTACCTGGGGGTGCCATTTGATGGACAGTTGAACAGGAGATGGCAGATGGGTTAATCAAACCAAAAAACCCAAAAAGGTTAGCAGGCAGTGTAGTCATAACAGCTGTCCATTGGTGGGGGTCACTTCAGTCACTCTTTGCCCACTCTTTGCATGCCGATGGTATTACCTCAATTGCATGGAGAAACATTCTTGCCAAAAATGGCCAGCTAGGGCTTCAGCAGAACATCAAACTCAAACCTTTGACCTGTCCATCTTCTCTATGCTTGTTGCCGCCTCTCCTGGCCGCGTTCCTCAGCAGCTGGGATCCCATCTCTATTATCTCTCACCCACATTAACTCTCATCTCCTGTTTTCCACAGCTCTTGCTCCATAGAACCTCCGTTTGTGCTCGAATTGCATCTTCTTTTGGGGCACAGGGAAATGTCTACCTAATTCCAGAGCACAATGCATCCTCAGTGGGCTTGATGCAATGTAGGATAACACCATGTGGAGAACACAGCCTCTTAGCATCTCCGTTCATCCATGTTGCACCTGTTAGGAACCTCATAAAAATGTATTCATAACTTCTTCCTCATTAACTTGGGTCCCCCCCCCCCCGACATACAAAAGTGTTTTCCTCTCAAGGTGTTTGGACATGAGTTGTAAAAACTGAAAGTGAGTTGAATTACGGGGGCCACAAATTCCAATTTTCTTTGGATTCTGTTTACTGCCATGTAAAGCAGGATTTGAACACACTTCATTTTTACTCCACGAAGGACAAAAGTTCTCCCATATATGTGGGAGAAGAAAATACAGTTAAAAGTGAAATGGAAATCAAAAACAAACGTTCACAATACAAGGAGTGAGTGAATTACAGTTAAGCTACTGTTGCACTGAGCTCTTACTCACTGAAGCTCCTGAGATGCTACCCCATTCCCTTATATGTTTCCATGGCAATGGCTCCTCCGTCTCGTCTTTGATGAGTAAGCGAGTCCTTTGGGGGGGGGGGGGCGATCGGGGCATATTGATCGCTCGATAGCATGTAATTAGCCTCTTATGGGGGCGGGTTATCATCCTGTGTCTGAGCATCTTTATTGTTTTGTGGGACACACTGTTGTTCCTACAACAAAGAGCGGGGCCTGTTTTGTGTTTGTTTGTTCACGTCGACCGGCCAAAAGTGCTCGCTCTCTCTTCACTCTCGTCGCACAGGTCGGGCCTCGCTGATTTCATCGATGCGGCGGTGATAAATACGATAAGTGTGCTCTCATTTGCATGAAGTGCCACTGGAGATGACGTTGTCCTGCCTCTGAGTGTCATAATGGATGCTGAAGTAGCTCTGAGACGGATCGATGGAGAGAGCGGCGTGACGGTCACTTGTTCACCACGGTAAACAGTCCCAGGTTCATGCGCATTAGCGGCTGAAACTCAGGAGATGATTCATATTCCTCCTTGTCTGTTAGGAAACCCTGTTGTCCACCTGTCTCAGCAATTTTTTTTTTTTTTTTAAACACTTGTTAACTTGTTAAAGCATATTCAAGCGAAACGACATGATTTTCCAGTAAAATCTGTACAGGAAATGAGCATAATTTCACCCAAGAAAACCATCTCAATATTCTGCTCAATAAACCGAGTTACCATAAAACCAACGCACGTTAATTTGTGCAGCAATATCTTCCGTAATGTCTCTGGAGAAGCTCGATTTTGAAATGCATTTCCTCATAGCAGCAGCTTTATACCTCCACTCATCTCCCGAAAACCAATTAAAATATGAAAAAAACAAAAATTAACAAAACTTTGCAAAAGTTGATCTTTTTTCCTCTGCTTCAGTGGATTTCAATGAAGTATTTTCAAAAACATAAAACACCCTTCCTTACATATCATCACGGTCAAAACTAATTAGCACAACGGAAACATTAGTTGAAATAACATGAAGTCAACAGGGTCGACAGGCTGGTTGTGAAGCAGGACAGAGGGCCGCTTTTTCGGGGTCTGTGGGTGCCTCGGTGCGGCTGCTCATGCCGTTCGAGA
Source organism: Heterotis niloticus (assembly GCA_018136845.1). Lineage (NCBI taxonomy): Eukaryota > Metazoa > Chordata > Actinopteri > Osteoglossiformes > Osteoglossidae > Heterotis > Heterotis niloticus. Next base: position 21,663,894 of record CM030905.1, on the reverse strand, counting down.
GCATTATTCTGGCCCGGGTGGGCGGTCTGCTCAGGGGCCACATGCCTTCCGTGTCTGCGTCCAAAGATGGCCTTTGTGTGTTTGCAGCCCCGGGGGGCCGGGCGGACGCAGGGCCCACTCTCAGCATTCCCGCGAGAGGCCCCGCTGCTCTCCTGGCGAAGTCAGCGGATGCCTTACTGGGCACGTGACCATGACCGTGCCTGTCACCCTTCGCCCATCCTCATCCCCCTGTCACGTGTGCTGCGTGTTGTTGGCTGCATGCAAAGTGCTCTTATTGATCATCCTTAACCTCAGTATCATACTTATTATTACGGTTCACTTGGAATTCACCTTGGCCAGCAGTCAAACCGCAACGTCTTTCCTTACATTTGGATTTTGACCTTCTTAGTGGAGGAGGGAGATGGGGGGGGGGTGATGTACGAAGAGCCAGGTTCTGTAATCAGTTTCGTGGTGGTGCAGGTTCAGTCAGGCTTCCTCTTCATCCCTGTGTTTTTTGAGACCGCCTCAGCCAACGTCTCTCCAAGTGTCTTGGGAGTTGAGGAGTCAGTTTGCAGAAGCTTGTGAGTAACATGGTGATGCACCTATAAGTTTGAAAGCCAAGCGCTTAGTTCTTCCGGGTCCTGCCTGATGTTGAGACATTGAGGTGTTGATGTAGTGCAGTTTATTCGTCCTACTCCTGCTTGCTCTTCATTCCCATCCAACTTAGGTGCTTTCAAGCTAATGGGAGAAGCAGCTGTAGTTCCGATGCAAAAAGGTGCCTGGTCCTGCAGAAAGTTCGCCATCAGCGTTTCTAACAACTTTCAAACTGAACTGCTCTGGTGCCATGGAAACGGACCAGCACTGTATTCTAAATGTTTCCTAGGCCCTCCTGAAAGCATACGGCGTATTAAATGAACATTCTGGTGATTTGCAGGAGATGACTTCTACTTACTGTAGAGTTTCTACTCAGTTTCAGGCTGTAAATAAAAACGTGGCAGTTCATCCACTTTGCTCCTTTGCTGCAGGTTTTGTGGAACAGAAATGAATGTTGCTGTGTTTGCTGGAGACCCATTGGGCTGTTGACCCTCCGGCTGCAGGTAGCACAGGGACTTCTTCCCTGCCACTTCCGGAAGCACAGTAATTTACAGCATGAATATCAATATCGATGTTATGAAAACAGAGATTGTTGATTTACAGACCAGAAGGTATCACCCATGGTCCGGATTTCTGAACGAGGGCCTAAAAGTGGATGTGAAGGTGTTCCTTACAGCCCTAATGTGTGCAGCCCTATGCATGTCATCTGTAATTTCTTATTAATTTTTACATTTTCATTTGCTCACATGTAACCGCTGCCGGCTCCTGTGGGCGAACATGCGGATGACACAGACAGCAGCGCGCACTCCGGCCATAGTGACAAATTATGCATCACCAACTTTGTTACCTTTAAACTGGTTGAATTTTGTGTGTGTGTGTGTGTGTGTGTGTGTGTGTGTGGAGTGAATGCTGCTAATACAAGTGGCATACAAATAGGGAAAAGTGTAGCTAAAAAGTAGCAGGTGGTGAAGAACTGAACTACAATTGTTTAAGGTTGCAGGAGCTCAGAGGGACAAGGGGTTCAGGCCGTGACAAAAAAGATTTTTTTGTGACCCAGAATATGTAGAGTTTGGGTTAAGTGTTTGACCTCAGTCTTTTCTGGTATAACATTGTGGTCTCATTATTCAGAATATTTGGTAACTTTTTTGAATTTTATTAATTTCTTTCTACCCCGTTTCAAATATTCGTTTGCCATGTCGGTGGGCATGGAGCCAGCACCTGGTGCCATGTTCCACATGGAAACAAGGAGCTGCCAGTAGCCGCGAAAGGGCAGCCAGAGGCTTCGCTGAGCCAAAGCAAACTCGTCTTTGATTTTTCGTTATCGATTTCATGCTCTTGCCTGGGGTCTGTTCTGCTCTTTACCGACCGACATCAAAATTTCCTCCCAACTTCTCCAACACAAACTTGAAAGGGCCCGGACCCAAGGTGCTTCCCTCTCACTGTCCTTCCACTTCCATTCGCTAGAAAAACATTTGGGTTATAATGATCTCTCCTTTGGTTAAAACGGGTGAACTTGCATGATATAAACAGTGATTTTTATTTTTTTTTATTTATTTATTTTTTTTTAAATATATATTTTCAGTTCATTTGACTGGATAATTTGGATCACTGGTCCAGATTTAAATATTGCCATGTTTAGTTTTTCATGCCTTGAGGGATTTTTGTGTTAGTTTCTTCAGTTCTCTCTTTCTCCTTCGCTTCCATCACCTCTGCAGGGTCTTTGCTTTTCGCCAGGATGCAACGGGACCCTGCCGTTTACTCGCTGCTCCATCCCTGCATCAGATAATCGTCACCATGCATTGGGCTCAAACGCATACATGGATGCGATATTTCTGTGACATTGCAGCCTTTGTTCTCCACAAATAACTGTGCAGAAACAACGAGCCACTGTTATGAAACGTTCAGATTTTTTTTTTTCTCGCACACTTCAGTGGTAGACAGGGGGGCCATTGTCCTATGAGCCTGGTATGCCACACTCAGCGGAGAATCCAGCGCCATCAGCCACATTACAGCTCCCTTAGCCTGCAACACGGACATTCATGTGCCATTGCCTGACACGCATAAATCGGCCTTTGCATTTACACCGTGATTCCGCACAAATTCCCGAAGTTGCACATAGAAGTAACGCAAGTAGGATAATAAGCAGCATAACAAGTAGCATCCAGCAAAAGACTAAGTTAGAGATCGGAAATGGGTGTAAAAGGGATGGACTTGAAACCCATATGGAAGGCTGTGAAGGATTCAGCAGCTTTGAGTGACAGAGGAAGTTCATTCCACCACATGGAGACCTAGCGCAGTTCCCAGTGTGCAGGTCCTTTCCTGGTCTTGTAGGCCGCAGCTAGAATGTTCAAGTTGGTATGGGCAGTTACAGGAACCCATGGTACATACATGAAAGCTCTTTGGAGAGTCCTGTGGATCAGCTGGAGAGGCTTGATGGTGGAGAACAGAAGAGCAGACAAGAGTCCAGGTGGGATATGAGCATGGCTTGGACCAAAGGCTGCGTATGGTGTGTTGTAGACAGGGGCGGATCTTGACGATGTTGTATGAGACACATGCAGGATCAGGTTATGGCTTTGGTGTGTGTGGAGAAGCAGAAACACCCACATCCCACCTCGTACGGCTTGCAACACACACCGCCATCCAGGACATGTGAACCCAAAGTAAACGCTGCGTTTTTGTCCGGTTTCCACATGGAACAAAAATGCACCGGAACGCCCAAGCGTGTTTAAAACAGGGTAAATCCGCATACAGCTTCCTTTATGAGAGGTAGACACAACCCCCTTATCTTCATACAGACAATGCAAAAGAACAAGTTAATGTAAATGTAGTAGAGAAAGCTGCAAACCGCTAGCAGAAAAGGCCCGATATCTTGCTGGGTGTTTTATTGTGGGGCGCTGGTCCGGCGCAAAGGGTGACACCTCCCTCACAGAGGCAGCCATTGTGTGTCCGCCCGCTCCACAGATGGCCCTTGTTGTGTGTTTTTTCTCCAGGCCAGGGTGAGGCAGATGCATTTGCGAACAATGGCAGCTCCTGCAAGGGGACGGCGGCGACTGACTCCTCGCGCGCGGGGGACACCCGGCACGGCGCCAGCGCAGCTGACCCCAGCGGCCCCCGCCCCCACCTGGTCCGCCTCTTTTCCCGGGATGCCCCGGGTCGACAGGACAACACCTTCAAAGATCGCCCCTCAGAGTCGGACGAACTGCACACCATTGAGGAACACGGCGGCGCGGAGCAGGACGCAGACTAGAGCGCCCCTCGGCTTCTCCCTGGGACAGAACCTCAAACCCGGACCCCCAACCGACATCTAGCATGGCCACAGCGAGCACCTCGGGCCAAGCGCCCTTCGGCTTGGGCAAGCGCAAGAAGAACCCTGGGCTGCTGGACCACCTGGGCCGCTTCTTTGGAGGGGACCGGAGGAGGAAAGGCAAGGTGAGGACAAGGAGGGAGTCAGATCGAGAGTGCCCTGCTCTGCTTCCTGTCTTCTCTTTCATCGCTTGCTCTTACTGCAGTTCAGGGAACCTGAAATCATTTTCTGTGTATTCACACTTGCGGCCCTTAAATTTTCTGCAGCGACTTCTTAAACGCTCATCTCGTGTATAATACTGTACTTGTGCATCGCTGACGTTGACATTGGATCTCTGTGGTTGGGTGTAGCTGAGGGACGCCAGTAAAGGTTGGAAGTCAGGGGCCAAAGGGTGTAGTTGATGTTGCTTGACTTTCGCTAAGATGTAATCATCGATCTCTCTTGATCGTTGCTTTCGCTTCTTTGCTACCACTTTAGTAGTTGCTCATTGCCATAAAAGTCTGATATGATACAATGGGTGGATTATTTCACGTCTAGGACATTTGTGGCTCAAGTAGGCTTGTTTTGGGGTCAGAAATGGTTGAAATCCAAGCTGCTGCTCCTACTGGATTTGCCCCAGCCTTTGGTTGAGGGTCTCGTTTCCCCAAACCTTAGGGTTTTGTTAGCGACACAGTGATGATGTTCCACTGATGCTCTTTCCACGTGGAATCTGAGTGGCTGGCGTGTGAGGACAGAAGCGGGTGAACCATCAGATTTTAGAGCTGCGGCGTGATGGAGCCAGACGTGGAGGGGGTAGATTTGTTGTGTTGTGTGCCGGTCACGGAGCATAGCCCCCCACCAGAGACGGCGGCTCACTCAGCCTGTGCTTGGATGTTTACAGTTCCGAGGATGCGGGGCTCTGTTCTACATCAATATTTCAGACTGACATTTAAACACAGTTGGGCGGTGGTAGAAATGTACATATTTTGGGGGATAAGGAAAGTGTGGCCCAATGGACACGACTGGCTTCTGCCGCGCCATCACTGTAGCTGCTGAGACCCAAAGACTGGGGAGGGTTTGTCCAGCATGAACTCAGATTGTTCTGGAAAGGCTAGTCATATTTGGCTCTCAAAAATATACACCTGAGCTGTCGGTCAACCCCCAGAGCCATGTCGTCCTTGCTGCAGACTGGAGAGGGGCTGAACCCACAATCACAGCCTAACGTTGCTGGTTCAAATCCCACTCCGAGCACCGCTGCTGTACCTTTCAGCCCCGTCTGTTTCTGAATCTCATATTTATGTACGTGCGTTATTCAAGTGAAACTGCCCAAAAGCATCTCTGCTTATTGCCATGATGTGTTGTAATGCATTTCTCAACATGATTATGACTTTGAACAAAATCTGATTGTTTTTTTTTTCCTTAATCATATTCTGCTTGACATTTTTTCCCTATTTCTCTCGAGCTGATTTTCTTATCAAAATTGTGATTATGTGTATATGTATATATTTTTTTTTTCGTTTTCAAAGTTGTCTATGTGTACCAAAAATTTTTGAGCTATTTTTCTCTATCGTGTGAACATATTTTAATGTACTACAGGGGAAATTTAAGGAGGTCAATTGTGAAATGATGTCATAAAGGAGAATTATTCAGGTGTATCTCTTTGTTCAGGTTTTTCTACAGAAAGCGATCAAAGTTTCTACCTTTTTAAGCTTAATAAGTTTGTGCTAAAACGATTCAACTATTTACAAAATGAAAATGTTTAGTGGAAAAGGGAACCTTTGTGCCAGTGTATTTCAATATTATTTCCAACGTGAAAATGCTCCCACAGTGTTATGGGTTTTGCCAAAAGTTTGTCCATTAATGTTTTTTTTTTTTTGTTTTTTTTTTTTATTATTATTTTTTTAAATCTCTTTCTGCACGTTGTTTCATTAATTTGTTGAGTCACATTAGAGGAAAACTAACTGTCTTGTGTGTGTGTAGAGAAGGTTTGGGATGTTGGGGTCTTCAGTCGTAACGGACGCGAGCGGATTTCACACTTAACCAGCTTTGCCTGCTTGGTCATTATTAATATCCCCTGTCACTCAAGGCTCGGAATGATCATTTATTCGCAATTGCTGACTTTTTCTCTTCAAAATGATGATTTCATTCTGTAGATGTCAGTTAAAGCTGCTCCCATATAACCGAGGCCCAGGGGCACCTTTGGGCGCCTGCTAGCGCTGCTGCTATGTTGTAAAATATCACTCATATTGCTTCTGATAATATATATATATATATATATATATATATATATATATCTAGCTGCACAAATTGGCTAAACAACTGAGTAATTATAATAATGGTAAAAATGATGATAATAGTTCAGCCGTAGACCTGCTTCCATTACGGGTTTCCATTAGTGGACATGTGGCCCTGATGGCCTGTGAAAATACCCCCAGGGCTAACACCCAGAGTGTGCCGCTCATTGTGACAGGAGCGTTTCACCGCATGCCTCACTGTTGGAGCCAGGTGGAAGCAGGAGGTTCACGGTGTAGATCATTCCTCAGATCTTCCTTGAGTGCCCTTCCATCCTTTTTGTTTGTTAACGCTGTTTGAAAATGGAAATGACTTGTTGCTCTGAACTGTGTACCAAGTGTCCACCTTACCTGGCCTGACCTTGTGTCCAGCTTGGGATAATAATTTCATTAAATGCTCTAACAAGAAGAATAACAGCATATCGTTCTCATTTGTGCCTCATTTGAGCTGTCCTCTACTTACTTAACCCTCCTGTACCATGAGATACTCGGCCACGCGGCCAATGCTGTCTGAACTGTGTAATGCGGACTCTGACATGCAGAGGAACGTGCAAAGCATCATGAGCGCTTTAGTACCTCTTTAGTGACCGTTTTATCAAATTTAGTCCTCTGTTGTAATTGTGTGCGTATGCGCGCGCGCTATCGACTGAACCTCCAAACCGCGGAATCAATCATCCGAATTTCCAGATCGTGTCCAATTGTGTCCCGTTGTCACATTGCGTTTCCATTATGATCATTTTGTTAATGTTTTCATGTTGTCCAGTTGTGTTTCATCTTGTCTTTTTATTGTCGGATTATTTCTGAGGAATTTGCAAACTGAAAGATTTTGTCACTTTGAGCATTTTTTTTTTTTTTTAAATTTCTAAAAACAACATGTGAATGAAATAAAACAAAATACAATTGCTGTTTCTGAACCTCAGAACATACAGAAATTCAAAAGGGATTTAAAACAATTTTATATCACTTTTTTTGAGAGATTGATTTGGTATCCGTTATTTATTTTCTTATCCATCACCACAAAACACCCTGGCCCCCCCTGGGCTTTTCCACTGGGTGTAAAGCTGCCGACTATTTTAAAAGGACAAACGCTTTGGAAATTACCGGCCTGGCAAAATTTACAGAAACAGAGGCGTGTAAGTGCTGCGGCGTAAGGTTGCTATGGTAATTTCCCTCGACCCCCTGCCCACTCACAAACAGCACCCTCCCCCCGCCCCCGAAGGTGTGAGCCACAGCCTCGGCGGTCTCTTAGCTGGGAGTCAGTCTGCTGTCATCAGCTCACGGGGGGATCAATAGGGGGTCCGGGAGCGGTGGGTGTGAGCTGGGGGGGCCTGGATGGTGGACCCCTGCAGTCCCTTGTTTCGTAAATGTCCTTATTTTCCTGTTTTCTGGTCCTTTCTGCTTGTACCTCAGCAAGGCGCCAAACTTCTGGGAACAGGTTTGACTTGGCAGTTTTATTAAAATGCACGTTTTGCGACTTAATCGCTGATATGACTGCAGAGTCCAGCCTCAGTCCTGGAAGAGCACCTCCTCAGGGGGTCAGCTTTGGCCCAAGGAGATAGCCAAACATGTTGCTGAATGAATTCCCCAGCTGAAGTGATGTTGCTCCTACAGTCATTTTTGGAAACTGCATTTAAGCCCTGTGGGACCAGAAGTAAACACAACACTCCAAATAGGACAGCGAGATGAAAATACTGTTTTTGGGTGCAGTAACAATTCAGAGAGGGACACCAAGGGCCTGCGAGCTTTGTCAGCCCTGTTTTGGAAATTAAAGACTGAGCCGATACATTGAGCTGGGAAGCAACACAGAAGATCAGCCAGGAGAATTACGCAGCTGGCGGGAAGAGTGTGAAAATTCAGGAGAAAGAATGAGAAGATGCTGCTCGCTTACCAACAGGAAACACAAAAAAGATGTTCACAATATTATTCTCTATACAGGTGGTGTGAAAACTGCATCATGAGGGTCACTTGAGTGTTGGCGTTATGAGAACTTTTTTAAAAATATTGAAATGTTTGGTGTGGTGGTTCCATCTATCATCTTGCTCCTGAACAAACAGCAGCACCACCTACTTCTGCTGCACATTCATATTCCAGTGTGGAAAATGTCCAACCCCGACATGCGGATGATGGACTGTGAATGACAAAATGTCCAAAGATGATGTCCACACGACTTCAGCTTGTGTGTGGAGACAACCGCATGAGCACCAGAGGAGTCGCATGATGGGTAAAAGTACAGTAGAGATAAAGAAACTGTTGATTCGCCCCCTAGCGGTCACCCAGAAGCTGCCTGTAATCTGAGCAGTGATGACCTCAGCACCTGAGACAGTCAGAAACAAGAGCAGAGGTTTTCTTATTTACAGGAAACTCAGTCACTGCACTTTGTCAAAATATTTCCGTTTCCTAAGTAATACCAGCCGGAAATCCAGGGTACACACAGCTGCTTTTCTGACGTTCTTCTGACCATTGCTAGTTCTGCTCCCAACAGTGGGGAGCTGAAGCCTTTTCAGAGCTGAAACTGTGGTCCGAGGCTGAAGCTCGATGTTTGCTGTAAATTTGAGTAAACTATGTTTCTACCTCCCACATTAAATGCCTGCATGTTGAGTGATGCCCCCAACCGGTTCCGCTCAAAGACCCCCAGACACACACAAACATAGTAATAGAGTTCCCTCATATCACATCTTCAACAAGATGAATGAGACCATATGTGGAAAAAACAAAGACAGGTCACTCTGTGAAACATTTTGTGTGTGTGTGTGTGTAAGAGCTTAAGACCATGCATTATAGGATCGTGAACAGATGCCTTGCTCTGTTACTTTGCTCTGTTACTCTATGCTGCCATGCTGACCACAAGATAGTTGTGGGGGGGGGGGTGTGACTACCTGGGGGCACCATTTGATTTGATGCAGATTCCGCATGCGCTTGGAATCTGCATCTTGGGTACCCCAAGGGGATGTCCAGGAGGATTCTGCAGGCTCTGCTCTGGAAGTTCTCGTCCTGCGTCATCCCACCACAGCGGACTGCTTGATGACTTTGTTGGTCATTGGCATCGGCGAGGGTCCCTGTGACCCTCAGATTTCAACACAAAGGGGTACAGGAATGAGCCTGGTCACAACTCACACTGGAGTCACATTGAGATTGACGCCTGGGGGTTCACGATTATTCATAACTATTCATGACCAGTAAGACAGGAAAGGTCAGTGAGGGGAGAAAAAGGTGTGATGGAGGACAGAGTGACCACAGAGAGTGAAGAGTGACCCCCACTGGCCCTCTGGAGGTCACAACAGTATCTTCACAAGTATATCTATCTATCTATCTGTCTTTCTATCTGTTCTGTCATTCTGTGTGCATGTTTTGTTCTGTCTTATCTATGTTAGGGTCTCTTGCTCTCTCACACATACACACATAGGCTGAGTAGGTCACTTTGCTCAGCAATGGTGGCTGACGGGGGTCCTAGTTCCCAAAAACCCCCTTCCAGATGGGGAGTAAATGGTCAAATCGGGCCCCCTGCGGGTGGTTTGACTTCAAGGTGCGGAGCTCAGTCACGACTTCTAATAGCAGAAATGAGCTCTCAGAATAGTTTTACCATTATTCTTTCTTTATAAATGCAGATGTGTGTGTTGCCCCCCCATTTCTCCATTTGCAGGCCCCTCAGGCAAATTAGGAGCTCCTCATGGCGAGATGAGCTTCTCTCATTTAATTTAATTCCCATTAATCACAGGTAGAAGAAAAGGAGAAGTTTCTACATTTATCACAGCTAAGGGGCTCGGGTGTCAGGTTATTCGGCGAATGGTTCCTCTCAGGATGTTGGAGACGGACGAAAGGCAGCGATAAGTCACCAGGTGAAGAGCTATACTTTGGAGTTCATGGACAAGAAAACATCTCCACTTTGAATGTAAACCCCCAAAAAAAGCAGGCCAGCAGGTGGTGTAGCAGTTAGAGACTTGCACTTAGAAGACCAGGGCTCGAGCCCTGCCTGCTGCTATAGTTCCCTCAGCCAGGGTGTCTGAACTGATGCAGTAAAAGTTATCCTGGTGGACAAATGGGTAGATCAGCCTCCAAACCTCAGTGTAAGTTGTTTTGTACAAATAAATCAGACAGTTGTGACTGAACAACTTGTCCCTGAATGGTTCTGGATCTGCTTTGTGGGACCACCTTGAAATTCCATTGTCTGCACTTTTCTCCTGGTCCTCCAGAAGGTCAACAGAAGCTATTCCACAATCCTTCAGTAGTTTGAGTGAACGATGTAAAATTTCCATGCTTACAGCTAAACTATAGTTGCATGATATCCACATACATAAAAATTTACGGACTTCTGCCCCCAACGCTCCAGCCCTCCGAGCACCTGAACAGTTAGACTTGATGCAGGGTAACTAAATGCTAACATCTAACATGGTTGACAAAAAGTAATAAGAGTTTGTTTCAGACACGAACAGCCCAACACATTTGATAACGGACCTTTGTCAGCCTCTGTCCTTTGTGTTCATGTTATGTGCTCATCTGGAGATGTCTGGAGGAACACCCCTTTTGATGGAACCTGCTGGATTTGTGCTCAGTGACAAAAAACGGTCCAGCAGTTTGTTGCTGAGATGCTGATTCTCCACACCTCCAACATATGGTTGCTAATATAACTACATGTCCCTCTTTTCTGTGCTAAGTAAACAACCGTGCACTCACTGGCCACTGCAGTAGGTACACCTGACTGTTACTGGGTTGAATCCTCAACAGCTTTAGTTTCTGTACCTCTTCCACAGGTTTCTAGCTCCATGCTGCCTTAACAGCTTCACAGGGTGTCTGTGGATTTTTTTGGCACCACATTCATTCTGCTAACATCATGTTCTGCCTCATTCCAAAGATGCTCTGCTGGCTTCAGCGGTGGGGACTGTGAAAGCCACTGGAGTCAAGTAAAGGAGCTGTTGTGTGTGTGGAATTGTGCTAAGATGATTTTGGCTTTGTGGCACATTGTTCAGCTGGATGTGTCAGTCTGAGAAAAGCTCGCCTGACCAGGAAGAGGTGCGCCAGGTCAGCTGGGATGATTTGGTACTTTATGGCATTAAAATGATGCTCATTTGGTACTAAAAATCACACTGTGTGCAGCGAAAAACCTTCCCCACACATTACGCTCCCACTACCACCCATCTGTACTGCCTTGGTGTACCTAAAAAAGTGGCCAGTGAGTGTGTAATCCCCTGGAGTGTTTATCAGGAAAATTTTGCAGGAAAAACTTGAGAAACGTCTCCATTGCGCTTTGCTTGCTGAGGTACAGCCAGGTTGGACATCCACACTTTGTTTTATGACAACCTTGAAAAAGATGATGAAAATACAGCAAAGAGGTTAGATGCTCAGTCTACCTGAGGGGTGCTGGTTCTCTCCGAGTGTTCTAGGACACTGATAAACTCCCCCATGGGTGTGTTTCTCTCTGCCCTCAGGGTTCCTTTCGCGGCTCTCTTTCCTCCTCCCCGCAGCGCCCCCTGCAGGCCTCCCCCCACCGGCGTGGGGATGAGAATGCCGTAGTGCATTTCTTCAGGACGATGGTGAGTAGCACCTGCCTCTTGGTAGGGAAACTGGGCCTCCCTTATTCAGAATGGCTATTTACCATGATTTTTACCATGCCAGGTGTGGGTCTTATTGCCCACCTTGATCAGCTTTGAGTAGTTTGCACCTCACACACCTTTACACTCCATGTTAAGACAGTGCCTTGTTGGTTTATCACCAGTCAAATAACACATTTCCAAAGATACAAACCCTTCCCAGTTTATTTTAGCTATAATTTTATCCTAATAGTTACTTTTCATTCAGAAATATTTACTTTTTGTGTAAAGAAAATGAGACTTGTATTTATGCAATAGATGGCAGTAAACAGCAATAGAAGTGTGGTGACCAATTTAGCTAAACTCACTTCCCCAGTGTTCACAGCTTACAATGCGTTCCAGCTGCTGGTCAGCAATCAATAACAAGATGAGGACAAATTGGTTATCAACTGGCATTAAATTGGTGTTTTCATTTTATTTTTAAATAAAAATATTTATTTGAATACACGTGGTCCCCGACTTAAGATGGAGTTACTGTACATTCCGATAAAATCATTTTAAGTTGAAAATGCATTTAATCCGGAATGTGTCACTTAACAATGGGGATACATTGTGAGAAATGGGTTGTTAGGTGAACATCATAGAGTGTACGTGCGCTGCATCACGTCCGTTTTGACTTGTATACAGTATAGCCTATTGCTCCCAGGCTACAAACCACTATCGTATATGCGGTCCATCGTTGACCGACATGTCATTAGGCGGTCCATATCTGTACACCTAATCTGCTGTCATGCCTGTGGCCGCTTCAGCAATGGAACGTAGGCGATCTCTCCACCCCCATCTTCAGACTGAGCATTGATTTGTGGACTGATTGGAATAGGAACCAATCGTGGATGGTATTTAGTTCCTACCTGGACTTCCTGTCAGTACTTAGTTTCTGCTGCCACCGTAAATTTCAGTAACTGCTATCTTGCTAAGACCTCCTGTTTTGTTCATTTTGAATTGTGGCTTCTTTCATTTTTTTTATTGCCAATTGCTAATGTTTTGTGCTAACTTCCGGCTAATGACAACACCCTTTGTTGGAAACAACACTAAGTAAAGAGTTTAATGAAACTTAAACTTATTACCGTGATGTCTCGTGATTGCTTCCACCACTCCACGCCATAACACCTCCCGAACTTGATAGCCTAGCCTACCTTAAAAGTCATTACTGGCTTTCCGCTTTCATGCTGCTTTCAGGAGACACAGACACAGATGGGCATTTTGGAGACATGATGGATGCACAAAACACAACGTAGATACGCTGGCAACACAGAATACTTGTAGAGCCGATCATGAACGGTAAATGGTGACTTTTGTACCACTGGGTCTTTTTCAGGTGCAGCTCAAGTCTCTTATTAATATTACAAATTTATGAGAACTCACCATAACCTTAAAAACATGTGTTTGGACTGTGTTGGAACTGAGTTTGGGTTGGGATGTGTTTGCAGTTGTGCACATGTTCAGGTGTGAAGCGCGAGGTTGAAGGTTCAGCACAAACACGTAGGGGAAAACCAGAACAAATGGTCGGGTAAAAGGAATGCGAATGAAGACCATTAGAAGAAAGGTCAATTCCAAGAGTTTTTTGAGTTGTTTGACTGATGCACTTAACCTTCACGTCTGATTTATTTGACATGGTTATTCATTCACGTGGGCCGTTTATGCCCATTTACTTCATCTCCCTGAAATGCACAAAACTTTGTGGTAAAGTCCTGCCCATTCTTTTAAATACGCTGAAATGAGGGGTCTTGTTTTACCCAGACTGGCTTATACTGTGTTTTTACCACACCACTGTGAAACCCAGGTATCTAGTAACTCACACACTTCCCAGCAGGTCATGCTGTTGAGTCACACTTTGTGTCAATCAGACACACAAGCAGATACTGGACCCAGCAATACTCTATGTATAGAAGATTCAAAAGACCACATGATAGAGATTCTAGTTTTTACTTTTCACCAGTTTGCATTTTTACTGCACTGAGTCAGATATTTAAATTTAAATTTTGTACATTTATTTGCACTGAGTTATGAAATTATTACATTTAAGACATATTCATGGGTAAATACATCACTTGGGCAGCAGGTGGCATGGTGGCTGGAGAGCTCATTTCGCAACCAAAGCATATGAGTTTAAATTTCTATGTAGTCCCCTAGACAATAGTATTTACAGTAAAAATGACCCTGCTAGATGAAGGGTAAATCAAAATAAGCAGCTTAGAGCACAGACCTCACCCTGCGGGTAACCTTGGATGACGGAGGCGGGTAAATAATTACTAATAATGATAACAATTAATAATACAGTAAGATCATGTGTGTGGATTACAAATACATATAATGTGTATTTACACATGTAATAAAGTTATTTTTTTAACCACTTTGTTCAGCGATGCAATAAATGTTTTTTTGTCATCAACCTGTACAATTACGTAACCAAACTTTCCTCATTTTTCTCCCTGTCTGCAGGTGTCCCCTCCTCCTCCCAAGTCTAAGGTAAGATCACCTGTTTGCAGGTGTATTTTACGCTGTTTACAGTCCTTTATCTCATTTTCCTTGAAAGGAATGTACACTCAATTCAGCAGACAAACCTGGCAACAGTTTCCTCTCTTCCACAAGTCGCACTTTGGCAGAAATGGAGCCTTTTAGCAGTTATCGGTTTTTATTGCTGTAGATCTCAGGACACCAAATATTTCCAGGGAAATATTTATAAGACATTGAGGAAATTAGTTTTTTTCTTTCAAAATATCAAGTGTCATGGCAAATACTTTACAACGCTTTGCAGCCATTCATTAAATTAATTGTGCGACCACAAAACCAAAAACATTAATTTCTGTCACATTTTGCCACGCTTTTTCTCTTTTCCCTTTAATACAAATAAGCCAGAAGCCCCGCCCACCGTTACTTTTCATTGGCTACCTCGGTAAGTGGTAATTGTGGGAGTTGTAGTCTTAGTGGAAAGACATGCTTGAATAACGTGTGGTTGTTGTGGACAAAAAAAAAAAATCACCGCATCATTTTCTTGAATCACATTGAAAAGTTTGTTGGATTTCAGGATTTTTCCGTCCTCAGATCAGACAATCAAGCGAGAAAAGTGAAACGGGGGGGAGGGCGAAACCGCGTTGTGACCCCACGCCTGCTGCCATGGCTGGTGGTGGGGCAGGTGACCACATTGGGAGCTGTGCTCAGCTCGTCTGCTTGCTCGCCTTCGGTCGCTCTCAGCTGTACTATGGTAATACCACGTGTTGCTAACTCCCTGCCCAGAGGCCCCAGCTGCCATCCCTGTGTCAATGCCCTCATGCCGTCGGACGCCGTAGTCCATTTTTGAAAAACCCCGTAAGATTCCGGTGGACCCGATATTTTGTAAGCGCATAACGGAATGCAGCTGTAATGGGACAGTGAGACGGTGGGGGTTCGGGTCGTGTGTGACGACGGTCTTCTGCGCAGCGGGATCAGAGGTCAGGGCTCGTAGGCCGGGTCACTGTGTCTGCTTTCTCGCTGTGTGCTCCTCACTCCTGTCTGTCTCTGTCTCTTCCCTGTCCAGTGGCGAGGACTCGCTTCCAAATTAGGCCGGGTAGGTGAACAAAGTGATTAAAAACGAAGAAGAAGGAACAGAAAAACCCTCCCATTTAATTTCACAGCTGTTTGTCACTGGAGGCCCCCCTATTTGTTCTTGCTTCCTCCACTTTAAACATCTTGCTGACCATTCTGGCGTGACTCCCTCCTCCTCCTCACCCTGCATGCCCCCCCCCCCACTTTCTCCACTCCTTTAACCGCCTATTTGTTTTTGCAGTAACTTCCTGCTGACTTTTTTCCCTGTAGTCGGTGCTCTTGCTGTAATTTACAGTGTCTGTGCTGTATAGTGGAGGTCCGTCAAGGTAATGTATTCCTCGTAGCACTTTTTTGCCCTGAACGCATAAATCTACCTCAAAAAATACAGTGTGCTTCACAACTGCTGTACATACACACAGTGTACCACGGTACACAGCATTCAGAATGTATGTATATGTGCTGGTATTCCTTGCACTACTTTTCTCCGTAAATGCGGTCTTCCTCCAAATTTAGACATGCACACCTGGGGAAAGGGAGAGAGCTGAGCGCATCTCCTCTTTATTTCCTGGCCTGTGTTGTCCGTTGTTCTGAAATCGGTTTATTCTGCCTGAGCACAGCTGCTGGGTGTGGAATGAGAAGAGGACCCAGGCCACAATTGCCCCAACCCGCTCCAGCATTATCAACTTAGCATCACGCATGTTTTCAGACATAGAGCTGTGCAGCTCAGAGAAACGCCAGCCTGCATTTCCAGGTCCTGCTCGAGTGGCATGGATGTGCGCCCCTGCTCCGGACCTTTTTCATTAAACCTCATCCTCACCCTCCTGTACAGAAGCCTGTCTGTTCCTGTGGTGTTTTTGCTTCCATTTTATATCATCTGTAGCACCACTTTGACTCCTTCTGCAGAAATAGGCCCACAGTGGTCATGAGAATTTGCCCGTCAGACAGTGTTAACCCAAAACAGTAACCCTGGGGCTAAGGCGCAGTTAAAAGTTTTCCCTGGTAGATGAAAACTGAGCTGAAAATCACTGCAATCCGCTTTGAGTCTTTGGTTCTTTTAAATCATGGTCACGGAGGCCATCCCACCCATTCACACACCAACCTTAATTATTCCAGGGGAAAAATGCACCTCTTCTATTTTACACATGAAGTCTTTTGTCCTCCTTCAGTGCGTTCCTGTGAATGACTGCCTTGCAGACGGGATCCTTCTTCAGACAGGACTGTGCATGGAATCGTGCGTGTTAACAAAGCAGCCGCGCCTCTCTCTTCCCCCACCACTAACTCTACCGCTCCGTTTCTCCACAGGCCGAGCAGAAGTCTACTCAGGCCAGCCGGGCTGATGGTCAGGGAACCCTGTCCAGGATCTTCAAAATGGTAAATGCTGCGCCATGACCTCAGATGTGTCCTCACAAACACCTTTACAACACACCTGCTTTATCTGCAGAAGTTCATCCTAAGACCTTGTGTACGTTCAACCCTAGCGCCCTCTACTGGTATCTAGACTCAATTCTCACTTACGTCCTTCGTGTTACATCGAAAAATGTTCCATTTGCCAGACTGTTGGAGAGCTCTTTCTGGCGAGACTGGGCCTTCAACACATCAGCCCTGGTGCAGTTTCCTCTGCAAAATTTTTGCTAAAAGAGGAACTGAAGTGAACAAAAAGCAACTTTGGGCTTCACTGTTGAATGTGAAATTTAAAAAAAGGTTAGAGTGGTCACTTAACCTTGTCACTATTGCTTGGAATTTTTGAGCTCAGTCCACCATTAGGTATTTTAGAAATATCTGGGTGGTTCCACACTTTTGGCTTACCTTCTATGATGGATTGTGAATCAGAAGACAGGTGGACCTTTTCTGAGCATGGATTTAAGTTAGTGTTATGATGTGGGGTTGCTTCCTCCATTGGTTGGGTCTAGGTTCAGCAATGTTATGTGCTCAAAAAATGAGATGAGCTGACCACCTGAATATACTGAATGACCAGGTTTTTCCATCAATGGATTTTTTCTTCATAGTCCAAGATGACAATGCCAGGATTCATGGGGCTCAAATTGTGAAGCAGTGCCTCAGGGAGCACAAGACATCATTTTCACGCATGGATTGGCCACCACAGAGTCCAGACCTTAACCCCACTGAGAATCTTTGGGATGTGCCGGAGAAGACTTTACGCGACGGTCCGACTCTCCCATCATCGATACAAGATGTTGGCGGAAAATGAATGCAACTCTGGACGGAAATAAATGTTGTGACATTGCATAAGCTTATCGAAGCGATGCCACGGCAAATGCGTGCCATAATCGAAGCTAAAGGCAGTCCAACCAAATATTAGAGTGTGTAACTTTTTTTGGCCAAGCAGTGTACATCCATATGGTGGCCGTAGTTTTCAGGCAGGTCTAAACTTCTGCAGAACCCCATGAGCATCACATCCTCATGCCTTGTCCTAAATCTAACCAAAACCTTTCCTCACAAGGCTGAGGAAGGACTGGCAAACCTCAGGTGACACTGTGCTTCTCCAGAATATCCAACACACCCGTGAAGTGTCAGCAGCTGAGGATTTCCAAGACAGAAAGAGTCCAGAATGCTTCTCTTAGCTCTTAGACAACTTGGGTTCAAGTGATCCTATCTTCCTTACAGCTGGGTGTGCAGTGATGCAGCTCAGACAGCACAGTTGCTCTCTGAGTGACATGCATACATAAAAGTGCATTTCTGCTCCACATTCAACATGAAGATCATAACTGAAATATGTGACCTTGTTTGACTATTTTCTTGAACGGCATCAAGCTTGGACAATGAACATCCTTTTGGCTGTAAACGCCGAGGAAGCGACACACGGGACTCGTGGCTGCTGTCGGTTTCCAGTTGATCCTGGGACAAGCAGGTGGAATCCACAGGGGTCACTTGCGATGATGAATAATGAAGTCAGTTTTATCCAGAAGGTGCCGCTTTTGTTGAGGTGTCTTGTCCAGCGGACAGCGCAGGAACAGTTCATCTTCTCAGAGAAATATTTTTGCCACAACTTTGAGATTTAATTGAATTTCAAAATGATGGCCTTTTTTTGTTGATTTGAGGGGTGAAAAGCTTAAAGTGTTTCTTCCATCCCTCCTGGGTAGCTACTTTGTCTTAATTCTCCTGCACAAAGAAGGCCGCCCTCATCTTCACAGCTGCTTCCACGGAAGCGGTTTAAGTTGAACTTTGCTCCTGCCTGAGTGCAGTCGGCTTCCTCTGGGGTCCGCATGTCCTGTGGAGAAGCTACATTTTTCATATTGTTTACTTGTTCAGGCTGGTCAAATGCAGCATGCAGCGCGAAATTACTTTACTCTCCTGAAACCTGCTTAGTTTTTTCCAAAATAATATTTGTCTCATCCTTTGAACGCGAGGATGGGAAGTCTACAGTCTAGGCTTTCATTTGACATCTGTTTCTGGCATGGGCCTCTGGAAAACTTAAGCGTGTTTTTTTTTATCATTATTAACAAAATTATAAACGGGAAGATATGATATGAAAATATGAAAATGCACACATACTTTAACGCGCAGAAATCCTGCCTACGTTGTAAATAGGAGGTCCGTATTTAGCGAAGAATGACGGCTTTGTGACCTGTGTTGAATTTTGCCAGCTGTGCACCAAATATTTGAATCCAGTGCAAAGTGTGAGGTCAGTGCGTTTGTATTCTCGCACAGATCAGCAGAACATTAATGTTTTTGGGATGCTCAGCCTGGCCTCCAAACCAGATAAGCAGCAAAGAATTGGCCCGTATAAAGTTTGTCAGACTGTAACGTTTCAGCTATTTCGACCTCTGAGTTTCAGATGAACCGCTGCTGGCTGTAAAGTTCACATAAATCGCTTTCGGTTGTCGAGCTCACGTTGACTTTTCCTTCCATTCGCTTGCAGGGAGGGAGCAGATCCGGGTCTCCAGCCAAACGCTGACACCTGTCACCCTCATCCCTTCTAACGCCGGCGAGAAAAGGTGCCTTTGGGAAGTGAAGAAATCACAATAAAGAAGGAATAGAAGCCAGAAGCCTGTTTGATAGCCTCACGCTTCGCCCTGCTGCTAACACGCTAACACCAGCTTCCCCGGGCCGCCATCAGCGACAGCGACATCTCCAGGTCTAACATGCGTGCGGAGATGCCAGCGCGACCGTCACCACCAACGGCGGCACCCGGAGCGGACGACGGCCCCCCATTCCCCCGAATGTTCCTCCTTCATGTTCGTGTGTCGCGTCGCCAGCGTGGCAGGGGTGCGGGGGGGTCCCTGTAAAAGCAGACGTATTACAAACGTGCCCCTTATCGACACTCGCAAAGGCGTGTGGATCCTTCCCTATGCTGTGACCTTTTTGTCCCCCATGACTCTTATGACATCATCAGAGTTGTTCATCGGAACCGTTGCCCACAACCGTTTCCTGTTTGCTAAAAGTGGCTGTTTGTGGTTATGTATGAATATTTAGGCCTCATTCTTCTATTTGTTGTCTCTCTAGCGTGTCTTTGTCAAGTGTGACTCAATGTGTGGAGGCCTAATTCTCTCTCTCTCCTTTGTCCAAGGGGGGTCTTGTCTAGGGGGTGCAGTCCTATATGTCGCATTGTGAATCGGTCTTTAGCTGGGCCGAAAAATCCGACGGGAAAATGACACCGAGCTACCAAGGAAGGTTGTCATTTAACACATTGTAATAATAATAATCATAATAATATGTAATGTACTTTTTCATAACAGCCCGTGAAATTGCCATCCCCTAATAGTTGTTTTTTTTTTTTTTTTTTTTTTTTGTCAATTCTCTTTTTGTACAAAAACACTTCACTAATTTAGTTAAGGTAATAAAACGATGGCAGTACGGCTCCTTTTCGAGCCGTTTTCTAAAACAAAGATGGGCCGCTTGTCTGAAGTGCCCTGGTTTTGCGTCGGAAATGAAGAGGCCCACGCCGAAGCAAGCTGCCGCGAATATAATTGTTACGGCGGCGCGATGAAAAAGCTAATCCTGGCTGCTTTTAGCTCTCAGCCGTGCTGTGTGCGATGCTTTATTGTGTCGTCGTGTCGGCTTTGTTCTCTGCCTTTTTTGTTATACGTTATTATATGCACTTAAACATGAAAAAAGAAAACTGCTAGCTAATGTGGCCCTATTTGCGGACGG
Source organism: Heterotis niloticus (assembly GCA_018136845.1). Taxonomy (NCBI): domain Eukaryota; kingdom Metazoa; phylum Chordata; class Actinopteri; order Osteoglossiformes; family Osteoglossidae; genus Heterotis; species Heterotis niloticus. The sequence continues at coordinate 21,643,525 of CM030905.1, read as the reverse complement.
CTGTGTTCGCCTACATTTGTTTTCAAGGTGGTGTCGAGTTAATGTCACAAAATAAAATAAGTGCACCTGTGTCCGACAACCCTGGTGTGGTGTAAAAGCATGGGGAGGGACAGAAATGGAAAAGGGTCCAGCGGAAAGTTCTAGAGTCCTAAGGAAGGTGGACTATGTGTGTGTGTGTGTGTGTGTGTGTGAGATTATACAGGTACATTCCAAGCATAGAAACCCCTCACCTGCAGCTCTGTCACAAACACATTACCTGCCTCTTAACTTGAAGCAAAATCAATAAAAACAGTTTTAAAGATGAGGTGCAGTCTGTAATTATTTTTCATGCAGAAAATGTGAAAAGCAGCGAGGAGTTAATCCAGCGGGTTATTCGCATCGAGTACAAACCAGTGCAGGAGCTGAAGCGCTCGATGTCCTTTCGGCTAAAATGCATGCACCGAGCAGCAGGGATTCGTGGACGATCTTTTGGCAAAACCCCACTCGCGTTTTCCAACCTCTCGTGGAGTTAAGGCACTCGTTTTGGACAAATACACCAAAAAATCCATTTACCGCACTTAGGATCATTACTGTAGATATTATCTTCAAAATCCTTAGAATAAAGTGTTTAAAATAATAATACTATGACTATACTGAAGAGAATGATGAGAAAAAATGCACATTAAAATAAACTGGAAAACATTTTTATCTTCAATAATTCTCTGTCTTCAAGATTCGTACCACAAGGACAATTATATGTACCTGAAACAGGAACGGAAAGTACGCAGGAGACTGGCAGAAAGCTGAACAACCAGACCTCATCGAATCAGACGCTGCGGACGCGGGTGGCTTTGCCTGACTGTGAACTGGAACCAAAACATACCTGTTATGCAACAAAAGACAAAACTACAATTTCTGACTATTAGCATTGCTTAGAATGCCCAGAAGGGGTGGGCTTCCGCTGGCACATGGACCCCAGAGGTTTATTTTTCTCCTGTTTCCTAGTGGAAAGCACCATTGTACCCATATTTCTATCAGGTTGAGCACAGCTGGTTAAAGAGCAACCGAAAAACATAAAATTGTGTGACATCATCAAGGGAGGCTGTGATGTTCATCGCTGTTTTATTATTTATGCCTTACCATTCCAGCTGGATTCCACTGAAATATCAGTGTCTCTGACCCCTTACTGCCATTTCCCATCATTCTCTGATGGAAATTGCTCAGAAGGGCAAAACACCTCCGTAATCCGCATCTTCCTATGATAATCGGGTACTCGGCCTCTGTCGGACTGGTACAGGAACTAATTCAAGCGTGAAGAACGGGGTAATGTTTACCGCGTTGCTTCTGAATAAGCACGGTGACCAGGACTCCCAGCAAAAGCAGGGAGTTCTGCGTCTGTGTGGGCGGAGCTCCAGCTGCCACGCCCCCTGCTGCCCACACCATGAAACTACACGTCCCTCACGACGCACCTCCATAAACTCGCCGTCCACACTGAAGCATCTATCGGCTCTTTAGCAATTAACCAGTTCCTACATATTTAGTCCATTTTGTGTTCTGGGAGTCTCTGCTTTAGCAGAGGAAAAACTTGAAATGTAACGTCTCTGCTCCAATGAAGCGTTTCGCGAGTGTCTGCATTCCCGATGCTCGTACTTATTTGAAGTAACTAACCCATCAATACTTATGCAATTGCTTTCTACTCCGTTTCATGTGCAGGTTCCCCTTGTGATATTCGGCCTCGTCCACACGGATGCAAATATTTTTGAAGACGTTGCTTTTTCGCTACATTTTGACCTCTCATCCACAGCGTTTTAGGTACTGAAAACATAACTTTCTGAAAAAGCCTTCCAAGGTGGAGACTTTTATAAACTCCGGATAGGGTGTAATGGTGTGGACGGGTAAAACTGAGATTATGAGCAAGGTGACCCTCATTGCTCCACCTCTCATGAGGTGTTATTGTTTCGTATGTACACTGCGCACACGCCAGACACTATAATGAAAGCAATGGTGGACTGCCTGTTTTTATCATGTGTGGTCAGTAATATTGGAAATATTTACTTTCGGGTTCACACGCAAACCTTACTTTAATTTACTATAATGCAGAGGCGTGTGAATATAATTTGTTTTGGCAGGACTCGCAGTCTACATTCTCCTGACTTTTGCTAAGTTTATACTGAAGAGCAACATTCAGCAGCAGCTCCATTTCATTATCCTTCCAGATGAACCTTGTCTTTGCTTGCTGTTTTGCCAAGTTTGTGTGTATCATTTGTGTCCGCCGCTCTATTTACTGTACATTCGAGTCACCCTCACTGCGCATGTTTGTAATGTTCCTCTTTGGTGTTTTGACCTCAGCTTTCAGTGCCACCTACCTGTGAGTCCAGCCACTGCAAGTAAGGCGACCGCTTCTGCCACTGTCTCTGCTGTTGCCGTTTCCATTTCTTCCACCGCCAACCCTTCTCCAGCCGGCATCAGAGGCAATGCCGACAGCAGGGAGTTCTTCAGTCCCCTGTCGATCTTCTACCAAAGAATTCTTCCTGACAGCGGACTCTCGGGAAGTCACAGCCTTCCTCTGTTTCCCCAGGAAAGGTGACCCCACCAGCCCTCCAGCAGCTGTCTGCATTGCCATCTTCCTCGCCAAAGCTGGAGCTATCTTAGATTCCGCAGAGCTCATCATCTTCAGAGCTTTCATTCCCTTGGTGACCATCTTCAACATTGAACCCGCTCCTGGTTACTGCTACCCCAACTACCTGTGAGTCATCAGCTGCAATGAAAAATGCTGTCCTCCATTTATCTGCCTCCAGGTGGTACCAAGGTCATCTGCCACTGGTTGGTACATGTTTGCTCTGCACACAGACATGTGGTTCAGGATGTGAACTAAGAGCAGTTCAGGTAAAGAGTGAGCAACATGAGCCATTCAGTCAAATTTTACTGGGGGAGGGTATTAGAATGAGTCCAACTCTGGTTGTCCATGGAATCAAGTTTAGCACAGCTACCCAGCCAAGATGTTTCACACCATGGGGCCTATAATCCCCATAAGCAGAGGGTTTCTTAAAGAAAGTATAGGAATCTTGTGGTGGTGTAAGCCATTTCTCACTTGGTTCAGTCCCACTCGCTCACCAATTTTATCAGACAGTTAAAAAAATTCATTAGTCAAGGAGAGAAGAATAAGACACGCCGAATTCAGAGTGCCATTTCTAATGCAGCAGCTTCATCCCGTCTTCTCTGCCTTTATCATCTTGGAAAGATGAACGTCTTTCTTTGTGACTCCTCCGCTGAGATGTTCCTGAGTGAAGCGGTTGGCTGTCTGTTATCTCAGTACTCAGACCCCCTCAGCAGAAGCTAAAGCAGTGATTTACCAAAGATGGAGCTAAGAGGCAGCGCAGCGGGAAACTCGGGCCAAAGACATCCTTTCGCGTTCTCATGTTAATATCTTTTTAAAAGCTGTCATCTCCTTACTTCCTTGAGATTTCTCAGACTCTTTTGCTTGAGTGTGAGTGTGTGTGTGTGTGTGTGTGTGTGTGTGTGTGTGTGTGTGTGTGTGTGTTGCTCCCTCCACTGAAATGAGTCAATTCTATTGAAGTAGCAGGACAATTTCAGTGTCTGTCAAACCCTGAAACTTCAAGTTTATTGAGATCTGTAACAGCTTCAAGTCCCAACACATCTTCTGCTGTTGGACCTTTGATCAACATCCTTACCATAAATTTATGTAGTAATAATTATCCTGCTGATCAGGACATTTTCTTGCTAGCCTCGCCCCCTTATTCTTCCGGGGTAATCCAGGTGAGAGCTTACCTGTTGGCCTAAGAACGTGTGCAGGTGACCACATACCTGCGAGTTAAGGTGTTGGATTTCCAACACCGAGTAGCAGGAACTTGTAAGCACATAATCAAACCTCGGACCTTCTGTCACTTCTACCTCACCTTGCAATCTTCAGTCACCTGATTGTGGTCTTCTACATATTCTTCAAGCCTTCTACGAGAGATCAGCCCTTCTTCTGCTGAACCTCAAACTATCACAGAATCTCATGGCTCCTTTAAATCCAGCCTCAAGACCCTTTAGGTGAAGGGAATTTTAATCATCTACCCATTTCACACCAGTTTCATTTTTACTGTATTTTTCTGTATTAATGCGGGATAAGTATGTTGCCCAAGGGTGACATATGGCGCAAGACAGGATCGAAACCTGCATCCTTCAAACGCAAAGGCAGCAGCTTCACCCACTAAACTGCCTGCTGTCCATAACACATAGAACTGCTCCCTTGACCCAGCCTCCTCCCCATCCTCACTTAGTATTTAACTGTTTTGTCCCCGTTATTACCTTATTGTTTTATTCTGCTCTTCTTCTGTTTTAGTTTAACTGATATTTACTGTAAGTCTGTTTTATAGTTGTAACCCATAAGTTCTGTAATATATCTTTTTTGTAAAGTACTTTGAGCTACTTTTAAATGTGCATTATAAAACATTATTATTATTATTATTATTATTATTATTATTATTATTATTATTATTATTATTATTATTATGTGCTGTTTGTGCTGTTAATAAAACAATAAAAGTAAATAATGTTTTTTTTAAAGTAGGCCGGGAAGTGTCTCTCTGGGTAGAAGACAAGGTTCCAGGCCACCAAGCCAGTCAAAGTGGGGCATTACCAACAACTTCAGTTCCTTCTCACCTCAAGCACCAAGCTGCATTCTGGCAGAGGGCACTGGGGTGAATAAATCTGACCTGGGTTGCCTCCGCATTCGTCTGGATGGTGGGTGGAGCGCAACGCAGCCCGCGTACCCAACGCTCACTTTGTGTGTGTCGGGGGCGAATGGGGGGTGCTTGCGGCCATCAGACGCGTACGGGGCCGCCATATGGAAAATGTATATTGTTAGGTTTCATCACAGAGCCTTCATCACGGAGCCATAAAGTAACAAATCGGTTCTCCTCACCGACTATGAGCAATCGAATCAGAAGGAGTGAATGGGCCAGTCTGTGACAGCGTGCGTGACAGAAACCACCCTGCCACCATCTGCAGCCCCTTTTTAAACACCAACTGCTGCATTACCACGTTTTACAGCACATTAACATTCCCAGGCAAGAACTCCCAGGGCTCAGTAAAGCGGAGCGGGATGCCATCGCGCATCTTTGATGTCCAAAAGAAGCGGTGGGTCCAACATAATGTTGGTGTCTCAGATCAAGACAAAAAACCCACAACTGTTCTGCCTGTGAAAACAGTAACTGGAACTTCATTACACGTAATATCAAAACTTAATAAGTGCAGCAAAGAAGCACTTACAGAAGACATGATAATACTACTACTACTACTACTAATAATAATAATAATAATAATAATAATAATAATAATAATAATAATAATAATGCAGAAAATGTGTCACAGAGTGAAACTTGATTCATTCTCCCTTGTTAACTGTTGCCCAGGTGGGGGCCATGGTGGTTCTGGAATCACTCACTGGCTGGGAGGTTGGGGGTTGGGGGGTTGTTTTGTGTAACTGAAAAAAATGTCCCTGCACTTTATCAGTTTTTTTACGTTCTGGCCTTTCAACCCCCCCCCCCCACAAAAGGAATAAACAATATAATTAATCAAATGGACATCATCTTTACATTATTTTCACATTGTTAAATGGAAATTTTATTTCTCACTGATTTCTCCCTGCGCCAAACATACAAATAATATTTAGCTATTGATTTTTTTCTTTTTTTTGCAGTCATACGTCCCCATGGAAACACATTAGCGGTAGCGTTCAAAAAAAGAAGAATAAACAAAACAGCTGGGACAGAAATGAGACAACAATGAGCCGCCGGGAGGCTGGGATGAGAGCTCTCAAGGCGGCCGCTTGCGAGCTAATTCGGGAGCCGCGAGGGTCACGTGATCTGAACGACAGCGGCGCGAAAAGGCTCGCCAGCAAATTACGACACTCCATGTGCACGGGCCTGTTTGCGGAGAAAAGCGCTTCATTTATTTGGAGCTGTGCAATTTACAGCCCGGCAGAACATTCTGGTCTGTGCAGAAAAACTGCAACAATTATGGTCGCATTTTCAGGTGTTTTTTCTTCTTCCTCCAACTTCTTCCGAGCATCACTGTCTTTCAGAGAGAAACATTTCTTCTCAAAGTAGGACCACCTTAGTCTCATCATCTGTGCTGCCAGTAGAAGTTCTGGCTTGGTCTGATCCATCATCCATGTCCTCTTAGTCCATGGAACCCTTATGGCTCCGTTGGCACCGCATCTCAACGGCATCACTGTTTCTCCTGCCCTGTTGTTCAGCATCCATCGTTCACATCCATACCATGATACAGAAGAAAACATTGATCAGTTCAGTTCTTTAGAAGACAGGTCCTTCTGTAAACAATGGACTGCTTTATAAATACATTTTAATTTGCCAGTATAAATGGTTGAAATGATCAAGGTGCTCAGGTCATCTGAGTCAATGGCATTGTGTCTCCTGTTTATCATCAGAACATCACTTAGAAGCCCTCCTCCTCACGGACTGCATCGTGAATCATGGGCCGCATTCTGGGTTTTGCTTGCGCTCTTCTTGGGTGAAACACCAAAGTGCCAGCTAGTAAACAGCAGAGGTGTGAAAGAAACTAGAGAAGAAGAGAAGCTGATCATCTCAGCCATATTCCACAGCTTCCTCTCCCTGGCAACCTTGGCAAAGGTACAACAGTAATTTCACAGCCCCTTTCAAGCTGGAATATTAATCTAACTTCTCAAAGTTCACCTCATGATGCTTAAAAACATCTTTTCTTGCTTGTTTTTGTATCTTTTCGGAATGGGAATAAAAGAGTCGGCAACCTCCAGGTTCACCGCAAAAAGAACACAATTGCAAATTGGCCTCACAGATAAGAGGGCTGGGGAATTTCACTTTGTTTTGTGCGAATGTCGGTTTATTTCGCTCCGCCTTGATGAGAAAATGGGGGGAATCGGGGACACAGCCCAGCAAATCGGTTTCTCACAGTAACAGTAAATCGGTGGGAGTTAATGATGACCCTGGGGGGTCAACAACATCTCCATCGTGGCCTCATTATAAAAGTTTGCACCTCCTTTCTGGAGCTGAAAGCAAGCAGCTGACATTGTGTTGCGCTCCCTTCACTGTCTAAACCCTAGCGTTCTATCGTCATCTCGGAGAACCATTGCTTATGGGCCCTTTCACGCAAAACCAGGCCCATCAGTTAATATCCATGATTTCATCAATAGCTGAACATGTTGCCCTACTGAAATATCAGTCATAATATTATTATTAGTCATAACCTGGTAGCTAGAGGAACCATTTCTGACTGTGTTGGAGGAAATTTCCATTAATGGAGGATTATTAATGGGAAAGCAGGTACAATATTTGCTTATATATGGTTATATAAAGTCCTGTCTATATGGTTAGAGCCATATTAATAATAATAATAATAATAATAATAATAATAATAATAATAATAATAATAATAATAATAATAATGCTATACAGCACCTTTTCAAGTTCTTCAAAACATTTAACAACACAGAAGAAAGATTGCAAAGATTATGGGTTACAACTGCAAAGCAAATACTTGCTGTAAATATTATCCATCTGTCCATCCCTCCATCCATCCATTTTTGTTAACCACATATGCTGCTCACAGTCACACAGGCCCAGAGCGCAACCTTGAAGCATTAGGTGCTACGTTATGAAACTGCTGCTGGATGGAGTGGCAGTCCTTTGCAGAGTAAATATCGCCATTTTATAAACTGAGAAAGAACATCAGAGTAAAACAATAAAATAAAAAGGGAAAATAACAGCTAAATAAATAAGCATGGGGAAGGGGGAAAGGTAAAGGGAGCAGCCAAAGTGTGGTGAACAGTGTGTGCAGCAGGTGGTGTCATGTGTGAAGCTGCTGCCTCTGGGTTTGGATGGCGAAAAGGTTAGTTTTTCAGAAGCTGAGTGAGATGACTGAGCAAAAAAATCCCAGGTGATAGTTTATTCTGTTTTGCTTCAGGGCAGATTTCAATGAATGAAACATTAAGCTGGAACATCACCAGCAGTTTTCTTCAACCCAGGCAAATTCCATTTGATACCTCCGAGAAAAGCGCAAGTGAGTCTCCTGCCTGCGTGCTCGGTCAGGGGGAACGGATTTGGAGCAAAAATTCAGGCAGCAGATACAGCAGCAGATTCATGAAGAGCTCAGGTTCTACAGAAATGCATAATGGCTTTCAAAAGGATGCAGGGCTGAGAACCACTGCTAAAGACCAAACACTGTGGTCCAAAAACTGAATTCCTACTGAGCTGGACCTTAACTTGAGTTCCTTGCAGATCTTGGGCAGAGTTCCTGAAAGAATTTTCTTCTCAAGAAATGGTTTGTCGGCAACAGAGTGTAATCCTGACTCCCAAACTACTGTTGTTCATTGCGGTGGAGATCAGGCTGCCAGCAGCAGGTTTCTCAAAAGCATTCCTGCTGAAAGGTTGAAAGCTGAGAGCAGAATGGGATGCCTTTGTGCAGCAGGGCTTAAGAAATAGAGCTGCGTTCCATCTTGTCTTGTCCCATTAATTCTAACACCAACAACTGGAGCGCCGGTGCTTTGCAAGAAGCTGCCACTCAACAGAGACGTTTCCTTTTCAGTGCTTCTCACTGATGCAGTCCAAATATCTGGGAGCAGCAGGTGGCCTAGTGGTTCAGCACTGTCAACTTCTACTTTACAGACCCGAGTCTGTTACGGCACGGCTCCTTGGCTAGGAGACCAGTAGTAAGGACATATAAATAAAAAAAAAATTTTAAAAAAAGGAAAATGGAGGTGGTAGGAGAAAACCCCTTTTACAGAGAACCCCAATATACGGCACAGTTATCCAATTTAAACAGTGACAAAGTGCAATTTATTTACAGTGAAACTGAATACTGAATGGGATACAGAACACACAAAACTAAAGAAAACCAAGCACCAAACAATAAGGCATAAGTGGGTAGTTCCCAACTCAAAGAACAAAATATAAAACGTGCATCCCGACCTGGGCCACCAAAAGAGAAAACAGAAGACAAGCTAAGGCCCTGTCGACCTCCACTATAGAATTCACAAAGAAAACAAGTGTTAGCACCAGGTACACCGAGTGGTTGGACACTCCATGACAGTCCGTGCAGATAAGCACTTGCAGGGGTGACGTCATCCGCCGGCGGTCCTATCACGTACGGGCTCCGACGGACTTGCCGAATGCCAAACCCCTATGGAGAGACTGCAAGAACGGGACAAGGACCAACCACAGTTCCCAGCTCCCCAAAAAACCATAACCGTAACAAATCCAAATCCCACCTCCTGCTGTAGTCCCCTTGATCAAGGTATTTACCTTAAACTGATGCAGTCAAAATGATCCAGCAGTATAAATGGGTGAATCAGTGGAAGCAGCTCAACACTGAAATTCACTTTGGAGAAAAGCATCAGCTAAATTTTAATATTCCCTCTAATTATTAATACATTAAGTCATTTTTCCAAATTCCCATAATTCAGTGGTTCATTTTTGTTCTCAACAAAGCAGAAACACATTTTGCACCCTTGTGGGGGTAAATTTGGGAAACCCAAGTCGACCTGCGTACAATCACACATCCGTGCTCTCGAGCTCTGCAGTCTGTGTGTTAACTGTTCTGTAGATTGGAATCTGTCACCCCGCACCCCCATCTCGGACTTTCATTTGCGTGCCCCCGCTCAGCACTGACGCGCTCCCCAGGAGTGGCCCCGAGCGCTGTTGGGAAGGCGGGCTGACAAACTGCCAACATGAAAGCGTGATCTTGGTGACACAGTCCTGGGGTGGCACCAGCCTGCTGGTGCAAATTTAGCGCCACGGCTAAGTTCAGACACCTGCTGATATCGTGATTCTGCATCTCGCACACGGCTGCTTGTCCTTCAAGGGGTTTTTTCCTACAAAAAAGCTTCTCATTGTTCACTGCTGCCCATGTCATCCTCCCATTGAAAGAAGAGACACAACGGATCTTCCGCTGTCTCATCTCTGAATGACACGAGTGATCAAAAAAACAAGGACTTTGCAACTTCATTGGCAAGCGTGTCAACGTACAAGGACGCTTTTAATCATGTTGACGCTGTTACAGACAACTTTTTGATGGAAATTTCAAAAGAATTTTTATCTTTTGCTAGTTGTGCAGAGTGGGATGTATTTTTTGTCGTCTCGCTAACAAATGAAAGGTGCATGAACAGCAGGGAAGTTCTAAAAAATGCTTACAGGATCCAGCGTGGGGTTGGTGTAGGACTCAGATGTGAATCCCAAAAAGATTACCATTAAGATGTCAGTACTCCTGCCTGGATTAGGACTTTTCTGTGCATTCCAAGGCCATGTGCTTTGTTCATGCCTTTGCATCACCGTGTGCTTTTGTTTGTTCCCATGTGCTCCTTGCCCAGCTTCCCCCACTTGATCACTACTATTTTCATTGTCACCTTCATTTTCACCTCCTGTGTTCTTCCAATAGCCTGCCTCTGTTGCTTAGTGTTTGAGTATTTAAGTCCTGTGTTTTTGCCTGTTCTTTATTGTGACTGTGTTTTCTTGTACCTGTTCTGTGATAGTGTTTTATGGCTGTTTCACTGGTTTTGACCCTCTTTCTCTTGACAGTTGGCTTGACAGTTTGGGTTGTTTGCTCTTTGGTTCTCTGGTTTTTGACTCTGTTTCTCTTCACCTGTTTTTTTCCCAACAATTTGGATTTCCCTGTATTAAATCTGCTTCACTTCATTGAGACTGCGATTGGGTCCTGATCCGAAAAACCTCACATAAGGTCACAACCCAAAAGAAAAAACATCCCTAGAGGCTCACTGGTCTTGGACAAGAGCTTCAGATGGTCCATCTGAACTTGTTCAGAGCCACAGTACCTCGGTCACAATGTGGAATGAACGTAGGCTGCACATAATCTGCTTTACACCCACTTCACAGAGAGATGCAGCAGAAACTTTGAAGGTTGTCGCACTACTTAGAAAGAACAGAAAAAAATCAAACCAAATGGAAAACCGAGTAAAACAGGGAGAAGCGACGCAAGCTGGATCCGTGGATTTGTACTGATTTCTCAGTGGTTGGTGAAGAAACTGGGTTTATTGTTTCCTGAGTTTATTTGTGTCCTTGTGAGCACTGAAGCTGCCATTATCTGCATTGTTTTTGCCGAGCATCACAACGGCTGCTGGCTCACGTCCGAACAACAGCTGCGGGATTGAAGACAAGGGTCTGGAACATCACTTCACATCTTCTCATTTCATGGTCCAAACCAATGTACAGCCAGTACTTTTTCACTCCCACGTTTATAACTGAATAGTTCTGCTGAAGAAAGTGGCGACTGGTGGCTGCTGAAGGATACAGGAAGCAAGCAAGAATCATAGTGGTCCATCAAATAGACTTGTGAACAGGAGGTTGTCTGCTCAAGTCTCAAGAAAGGGACCAGTTCTGTGACTCCACACAAAAGTAAAACAACTCTTCTCTACCAGCTGAACCGCTTTCTGATGTGTCTAAATTGCTTTGTGAAGTCAGATGTTCCTGTTGACTATGCCACCTAATAAAATAACTAAAACATTTCTTTCCCACTGACTGTGCCACCTAATTCCTACCTTCTGGTGTTCTGTGCCCTTTTTACCAGTTGTGGGATGACCATTTCTAACTGTGGTACTGCACAGACTTCTCTGTCGCCCACCATCAGAGAAAGTTTCCATGAATGTGTATAATATCATTCATATTAACTCATTTCCTTTTCAGGCTTCCAAATGGCAAGATCTGCAGTGATTCATCCTCACATTCACCAACTTCAAAATCGAGGCGCTTTTGTTGTTTATGAACCCCTGAAACTGTCGCTTTTAATCAGCCCAGATACATGTTTATCCAAAAGCCCAATTTGGCTCAAGGAAGCAGTCGAAAAAGAAAATTTAATCTGTTTTCCTTTTATGATACAAATAAAGACAAACATTTTTCATTTCCATTTCGCTTGGCCTCATTGACTTTAATTTCAGGGTTTCATATCATAGCATTGAGCTTATAAATGCTTACAATACTCTTGCTATTGTTTTTTTTTTTTTCCACTCAGCTCTGTTATGTACAAACTTTATAGTCAGTAAATCACCTGTTCTTATAGATAAATATTCCTTGTTTGAATTATGAAGAAAGCACAGGAGCTTTTAATAAAATGCTAACAATGCAAATTTAAATCAAAGTATCCTAATAATTTTTTTATCTGCTTATCACTATGCAGAACTCATTAAAACTGCACTCAGTGCAGAACTTTGTCCAGCCATTTGCATAGGACCTTGTGAGCAGTGACACAGCGAGTTTAAGTTTTAATTGATGTTCCATTTCAGATGTTTCATTCTGAGAGCCACATAAAGCCAGAAGAGAGTGGAAGGCATGCCCAGGTCTGGGACACATGAGGTGGGGTCCGATCAGGACCACAAGCAGGGAGTCTGCCGGGCTTCTGTCTCTTAAAGAACACTGCATGAGGTACTGCATCCCGATAAGAAAGCTTATAGTCAGTACAATGGAACATTTGAGCTGTACTGCAGTTAGATCATTTGAAGAAATCCATGCAGAAAAGAGTAATGGTATTCAGTTTGCGCACAGCTGAGAGGGACCCTTCTCTTGTACCCTGAAGAACAATATGTCGTTCAGTACAGCCCAAATCCCCAAGTCCAACCAGGGATGCAGGTGATAAAGTCTGGCGAATGTTGAGAGCTACAGTTAAAGTTTTTGGATTAAAAACGATACTACGAGTATTTTGGGGCCTTGTCAGTTATAATGAATTCCATTCGGATTTCCTAGCGCTCCGCGAATGCTGGCTCAGACAAGCTGATCGGTTGAGAAGGAGTCCCCCCAGAGAAAGGTCACTTCTGCCAGAAATGCTCATCTTTTCCAACAATGAGAACAAAATGATTGTTCTGCTGCAGCACCACCAAGGTTGTCCTTCAAGTTAACCTTGTACGAATTCTGATAATAAACATGCAATTGTCAGGCTAGAGCGACATCACTGGAGGTCTTCCCAGCTGACATACAGCACGCCTCCTACTGCAGCACGACAAAGACCGCCTGCGGCTCTGGTCAGGGTTGTCAAAGAGTGAGAGGAACATCTTGTGAAGGATGGAAGTCAGTGGCAGGTCTGACTGAGGCCAAATGCAAAAAATATCCAATGTGCAAAAATGATGTGAATTTTAGCCTATTAAAAGCTCCCCTCATTCAGGAGATTCAGACCAAATGGACTCCAAGGGTCTGCTTGGGCCTTATGGTTGGAGACAAAATACTCAACTTCAGTGAGATGCTCTGAAGCAGTACCAGAAACCATACTGCCCAGAATTTACTGATGAATGAGAGACAATATTTCTTTACACGTTTGTCACACTGAGGGAAACTCCTATCAAACGTCTCACTCTTGTGGACGCTCACTCTTCATTAAATATTTTCTGTCTGGACAAGAAGACTAAAAGGTCAACATGTAAAGTAAAAGGGCAAATGGGCAGTCAAAGAGAATCGATGGACTACAGTGCAATTTCTCTTGAATATGAAAGATTTAAAATAGCTTTCAGCAGGACAAAGAAACAAGAAAGTGGTTTCAAAGACCATTTTCTTTACATAAGAGGTTTTTCACACTTGTTCAAAAGTGCTGTGTTGTGTTAGGCAGATCAGAATGAGTTTTTGTTTTGTTTTAAACACTTATTTCACCTAACTGGCATCTGAGAGACAGCAAGCTGCTGTGCACAGTTAAGAGTTGTCTGCAACAAAGATGGCAATGGAATGATGGGGTTGGACCCAGAACGTGGGGGTCCCTCAGATCTGCCCCTGTGCTAATTTTGACAGCTAATGAAGACCACTTGGCTCTTATTAGACAATTAGAACAGTTAAATGAGGTGCTTGTTTAAGACATGAGAAGGCGCATAGGGGGGATGAGCAGAGTGGGAGAACACAGATTCTCAGGTGTTGGTGATGCAGTTCAACTTGTTGGCTGCCCCAGCTGGTTGGCTGGCTGGCAGTTAACTGACTGACTGGTGGGCTGCCTGGTTGGTTGAGTTATTGTTGAACTTGCTAGATACTGTAGGGGGCTGACTGACAGACTGGCTGCATAAGTTATTTGGTTGGTTGGTTGGCTGGCTAGCAAGGTGGTTGGTTATTTGGCTGGTCAGGTGGTTGGCTTCCTGACTAGATGGTTTGGCTGGCTGGCTGGCTAGATAAGTGGTTGGTTGGGTTCTTGGTTAGGTTGTTGGCTAGTTAAGAAGTTGTTTGGCTACTTGGCTGGTTAGTGCTTGACTGACTGGCTGACTTCATAGTTGTCTGGCTATTGGTTGATTAGCTTGATGACCAGTCTGTTGGATGGTTGACACTTGACTGGTTGGCTGGCTACCTGGTTTGTCGGTTGTCTCTTTTGCTGGCTGGCTGGTTCATTGGTCATTTGCTTACCTGCTTTTGGGTTATTTCTGCTGTTTTCTCACTTTTTTTGTATGGTAAATTCTGGGTTATGTTTAGTTGCATAGACATATTTTTACTTGAACCCTTGGAGGTCTGGTGTCTCAAAACAATGTGCCTCATTTTCTCAAATGCCCACAGTGCACAGCAATGGACAAAACCTGAGATCCAAGTTCAGATGTCAAAAGGTGCAGAATCCAGCAGTTGAAGAATTCATGCTGCGGCACACGGACCAACATCTCACAGTGAGAGAGGTGTATTTGCAACAGCATTTCACATACAAGGTTTGTAGTTCATATCATATTAATGTGACCACTTTTTAAACATATAAATGGGTAATGTGTTTAGTTTTCCATTTTTAATTGCAGATGCTGACAATTTGAGCTTAAATTTAGCCACTCCATGCCAACAAGTTCCAAAGCAACAGGGCATCCCATCAGCTGATGGCTGAAGTTGACTGCATCTCACAGGAGTCACAACAGTGTTTTCCCTGTAATTTACCACGGGAAACTGACAGAGAGTTTACTGTGGGACACAGCGAGGGTTTTCAGTGAAATACCAGCTGGTTATTTTAAGAATTTATTTAAAAACATGGAAATTTAACACCTGATTGCAATAAGAAAATAATAATAATAAACAGTCTGAACTGTGTTTAAAGAAGCTGGCAGCAGGTATACTAGATAGATAGATTTCCTCATATTTTGTATCCTGTTTACTTTCTTTATATTCTTTTCTTTTGTCAGTTACATTATATCCATCCACCAGCAGCACAAGTCCTCAGCTCTGCAGATATCAGCAATGTTGGTGACTGCTTTCTTCTCCTTTCCATGAAAACAAACCCTCAGCCATTTTCTAAATGGTCCCCACTCCTCTCCTGTGCTGCATTTGTGCTTGTTTAGTCCTCCAGACACAAGGGTATTTTTAACCTTTTATTTTCCCTCTGGTTAAAGTACCTGCTTCAAACTCTAGAACCCTTCATGGCACTCCTCCCTGGGGCAGCTTTCTTTGGCCCCCTGTGGGAAGACAGCAATAATAGAGCCAAATTAGTTCCTTTAGTTGCGCCAGTAACACCACAGTTCAGCATGAGGAGCCAAAATCGAATGTCTCCCTGTGTCGCTCAGAGCTGCTGAGTCCCTTCCAAGCCCATCTCTTAAAGAGTCATTTCCCTCTTGACCACCATATAAATGAGTCCAACACCATCTGCTGTGATTATCTGTGTATTTGCTGCTTGAACATCATTTCTGTAGGCAGTTGCTTGAGGGATGTGAACCAGCAGCCTTGTGGTATCAGACACACAGGCTGTGTTGATCATCTTGTGTCTGAGTCTCTGTCGTTCATTGCTTTTTTTGTTTCCTTTCAGTGATACTACATCACTTTGGAGAAAAGTGTTTCATAAATGAATAAAGCATTTCTATTTTATGTTAAAATTCAGCTTGGCATTGGAAGAAATAGCCTGTTGCCATCAGTTCTGAGCTGATATGTCTGACAAGAGAAGCTTGCAAAAGCAAATTTCACACAAAAGCCTAAAGAACAGTTGTTGTCTCACAAACCTTTGCCTGTATTTATTTCCAGTAAATAATGTTTCTCTCAAAAGCCATTTGTGGTGATTTACCCATTTCTACAGTACGGTCACTTTTACTAAGGATCCTTTGACCAAATGTTCATATCTGGGGGAGGGGATATTTACAGTGGATGCCATACAGAGGGTCCTGCACAGACGGCACGGGGACTCTGGTCTGCACTGTCCAGCACAGGACTAAACCGCCGTCATTCTGTCCACATCTGGGGACAAAGGCACGGATCATCGTCCTGGTCAACGCGGAGTAACAGCGACCCCTGCTGTTTTGAGTCCGCCTGCTCGTTCCAAAGTACCGAAAAGATTACTTTCGTGACCATTGCACAGGATGGGTTCTTTATTAAATAAAATATATTATTAAAAATATGTTTGAGTTCCAGTCTTCAGATTTTTCTAACAATTTAGGCTTCGATTTTCTGATGAAAATATACTCGACCATGAAGCGAACGATACTTTCAAAAGTTTTTTTTTTTTTTTTTTACAGCGTGGCAGTGGCAGTACTCAACGGTGTACCGAACCACAACCAAAGTTAAAACCTGCCGTCCGCGTTTCACTTTCACCCCCATTCACACTAAAGCCATACTTGCATATTTCACTTTCCCAAGTAACGCCTGAATTCTCCTTCTATGTACATTTGAGAATAAACCGATTTAACAAACCAGCGCGATTCGAGATCATTTAGAAACGGAGCTGGGGTGGTGCGCATGCGCAATACAATGCAAAGTAGATTAGTTGTCCGGTCGCACGAATCGCGGTGAACGCGCAGAGAGAAAGGTCAATAAATGAAAGAAATAGGGCGTTTAAAAAATATATACACTTTTTAACACGGTACATTTGTACGTGAGGAAAACGCGCAGAACGTCTTCCTCCTTTATGGCTGCGGCCAAAAATCACACTCGAAGAAGTCGTCCGCTCTGACCTCGGAGTGACCTTAGCAACCGCCAAGCGCCCTCTACTTCCGGCAAGCCCGTTGCTGCGTCAACACATGAGCTGAGTACAAATCTTTCATTTCACAACTACAGTATTATGCCAAGTTGCTGTTTTCACTGCCTTATCTGATGGTAGAGAGACCGCGGTGATTTACCTGCCCGCCAGGGGATGTTGCCTGTGCGCAGTGAGCGGATTTACCACGTTACCTGTATGTTATGATATTCTATGTTATGTTATGAGAGACAGGTGCGTACAGCGCAGTAAGACCCCCGTTTGCTGAGAATGTGAGCGCTGAAGGGGGCGCGCTAAGCGGGCCTGCTACTCTATAATTCTTTTATTCTTTATTCTTTGTCACATACACAGTTATACAAGTACAACATGTAGTGAAATGCGCCCTGAATCGGCCATGAGACAATTTACAGATAGATTAAAAATAAGTTAATAAGAATAGAATAGAATATGTATGTACATTATAGCTGCTTAATATAAACAGACTTAAAATGACATGGCGGCAGCTGAGATACAGTGAGGTAGAAGTTCAGTTTATGTTATCATGGACAGTTGAAAAGATTTGTGGTGGGAAGTCCAGGTTCAGAAGTCTTCTGGCCTGTGGACAGAAGCTCCTCCTGAGCCTCTCTGTTTCAGCCACAAAACTCCTAAAGCGTGTGCCCGATTTCAGCAACAAATATTCGGTCAAACAAATATTTACTGGGATGAGATGAGTCTCCGATGATCCTAGTCGCTCTGGTCCTGCAGAGATGGCAGATCAGATCCGGCGCAGGCTTCCGCCGCCCGGATCGCTCTCTGCAGTGCCTTGATGTCCCGAGCACAGCTATTCCCAAACCGGGAGGTGATGTTCTGAGTCAGGACACTTTGTACAGCACCAGAGCGTATAAGGTGACGTTGCTTTTATACCATCGGAAGTAAAGATAGCTGCATGTTAATCAGATTTAATTTCAGAAAATAAACCTTTAAAACTCATGATGCAAGATGCTTTGAGAACCCTTTAGAAGCAACATGTAGCTACACATGTAGCACGGCGTGGTGAAACGTGAACTTGGCCGCACGGAGCGTCAGCGATGGTGCTGCATCAGGTGGGGGTGCCAGCAAGTGGCTCATATGGCACAGAGGAGGTTTGTGTGACAAAGGCTCAGCTGTGAGGGTGCCGTGTGTCTTCTGGACGCAAGCGAAGCCCCAGGACATCAACGCTCAGCAGGGTGCTTAGTTTGATTAGTTAGCCGACTTGCTGAAGACCAGATGCATTTCAGGACAGCTATCCATAGAGTCGCCATGAGTCGACAACAACAACAAAGTAATCGCGATAGAACAGTTACCGGCCCGGTTTTCCGTCGCCTCATCGTCCTGTTTTCCAAGCTACTTCAGTTTGACTTACAGTATTTGCATAATTTATAGTTACATATTCCTCAGGAAAATGAAACGTGGTAAGAACAAGAACAGTTATCGCTGATGGAAAAAGATCCTTTTTGTCAAAAAAGGAAAACCAGCCACAGTGACAGAACAAACGCACCTCTAACACACTGAGTATCCCAACATGAATATCTGCCTAACACACACACCCATGAAAACACTATGTCAGGAGCAGCGGTGTGGTGAGAACATGCAGAAAGATCAACTGCCCAAGAGAGGTCCTGAACAGAATAAGAAACAGATTTAATTTTATTGTTAATGTTTAAAATGATGATGAAGATGATGATAATGGTAGTAATGATGATGATGATGGTAATGATTGTGGTGCTGCTGACTGCATCCTCCAAGGATGTAACTGTTCCTCATCCTTTATTGCTGCCACTCAGGGTCTATAGGACATTATTAACACTCCCATCATGGTCATTGGCCACTGCCCCCCCCCCCATCCCCCAGAGGGGAGTCTCTTTCTCGCTCTCTCACACACACACATTGCTTAATTTGGAGTGATCAGTGTACCTGAAACAGACATCTGTGGACTGTGGGAGGAAACCAGAGCACCAAAAGGAAACCCACAAATAAACCCACATCCCAGGAGTTGTGAGACACCAGTGCCACCTGGTGCACCACTACAGTATAAAAACAATCTCTGTGAGGCCCAGTGTCTGTGCAGTAAGGAGCAACTCCTGGGACAGCAGATCTTAAACACAGCGCTCACCTGCGACAGGTGGGCGTTTCCCGGGCAACGCAGCCCCTGCAGGTGCCCCTAACAGTGATGCAACTGCAAACAGAGGTGAAGTAAACGGCCAGGCTATGCTGTGTAGCCTTAATGTTTTAATGCATTTTTATGGATTTGCAATGATTAACCAAACTGCAGATGTATGGAAATTCTTATCATGAACTGAGCTAAATTTAAAACCTGAAACCATAAACTTCCATTGTACCTTTGAGAACAGGACGAATCTAAGCTGCTTCACCAAATATGTCCCTTTTAGAGCATCAGTTAATGAAAGGTAGGGCCAATAGAGGGTGCAGTGGTTAGAGCTCCTTGCACTTGCTTGATTGTGTAAATGAGCAGCAGCTGGATGCCATAAGTTGCTCTGGAGAAAAAAGCAGCTAAATGAATTTGTAATAATATTGTGCTTACATGCATCTTAACAAACATCTTCTCCACAATGACAAAGAAACTGATGCTGAAAGATATGTGACCTGTAACAGTGCATCACCTGAGTTTCCATGACAACTCCGAGCAGCTTGGAGGGAATTAAATCACCTGAGGATGTAAACAGCTCCTCTGCCTGGTTTGGGGTTAAGCTCAAGCTGTTAACCCCAACGTATCTTTGACTCGCTCCTCTGTAAACCACCTGTTGCCATGGTAACCCATGGCATCCTTCTGATGAGACGCTGCTGGCCGGCCTCCCTTGGCCGCACCCACAAGCCCACAGGTTTCAGCATTCAGGTAAAATGGAGCGGATGGACAGGTCGGTGGCCTGTTGGTGTTGTTCTGATTTGGAACTGTAGGAGGCGCCATCCTCACGGAGGCTTTAAAAATTGTAAATATAAAATGCAGAAACATGGAATTGGTAAACCTGCTTATTCCACAGACAATAGTACAATGAATGCACCGAGTGAAGATGGCAGTGCACCACCGAGAGTTGTTGAAGAGTAGTTAAGGTGTTGTCAAGGAAACGCCCCCGTTGCCCTTCACCTGCACTTTGTGGCACTTAGGGAGGGTAAAAGTGGTAAATGTCACCGCAAAAGAGATATCACTGTCTCACGTTGTGGTATGAAGACGTATAGTCAATGGCCGTAGTGGTCAGCGGTGATGCACATGGTCCTGGCATGAGGGGGACAAAGGTAGAACAGATGTTTGATCGGAGCCAGAGCCTTGGGGGGGAGGCAGGTTGCCATAGCAATTCCCTAAGGCAGTTGGAGGGGTTTACTTTGCTGTGTGTGGACTCTGTCCCTCTCCACTGCACCTGTACCTGTGTGCTGCTGGGCGAGAAGCTCCATCACGCTCACCTCACAGTTCACTCAGAGAAAACATTTTACACAAAATTAACAATTACATAATAAATCAGATTCTTTTTTTAAACCATTATGACATTATCAGTAGGAATTATAGGAATTAAATTAGACATGATGTTAACAAAAAAAGGCTTTTATCGGTATTGGCTGTCTTTTAGAGAGTTAAATATCTAACAATAATCAGCCTAACATTAATTAGCTATTTAAATCATTGAAGCAACTTACAGTGTGAAGTTTGAGCACCTAGGGCACCGATTTACCCATGTACATGGCAGGTTCATTTTACTGTATTTATTCGGGGGAAGTACTTTGTTCACAGGTACTACAGCAGGGGGTGGGATTGGAACCTGGAGCCATTGACTGAAAAGTGATGCTCACATCACTGCATCCCCTGGCCTCTATTCACCTGCACAGCTATATATAATAATTGCTGGACACAGTATCAGGCCCCTGTAATCTGATAGGTACTCATCCAGTCCAGGCTGCAGCTCTGCTCACAGGTGAATGAGGTGTGAGGCCCACTTGATGGTGCTGCTTGGGCATTTTGGTCCACTGTAGAGGACACAAATGTGTCTCCCCAACTGTTTGTGCCGCAACACTGAATCCTACTGCACCTTATAGAGGACATTCCCTGTTTCTTAATGATAATAAATGGTTGAGGGTGAAGTTTGGACAGCTTTCTAGAAATCGTAGAAATAAATCCAAAAATGTGCTTTTCCCCCCTGGACTCTGAAAGGTAGAGCCATATGTAAAAAGGCACAGTGGATTTTCTTGCAGCAGCATCATTCATCATCAGAGCTCAGCTCCACACCTGGCTGGATGTGATGCCAACCTGAACCACAGCATCTGGCACAAGAACCATGGCGTTTGTCCTCCAGTCATAAAGACAGAATGAAGGATGGCAGAACTTCACCTGAGCATGGCCTCCTTCACTCACGTGGAGTTATACTGCGCTGTCTGTATCAAGTTAATGGGCTTAAACATTATTTATGAAGACAGTAGGGTGTGGGTTTGTGTGGTGTTTTCCACTTTAATGTGTTTTATTTACATGGCAAATATTCATACACTTGTACTGGCAAAGTACTTTTTGGACAGTCATACACAAAAGGCTATTTTGTTATGAAAAAAATAACAATAATAATCATCGTAATGAGAAGTTTATTAAGCAAGTACCAAAAATAGTAACTAATATTTTACTTTTCGCTACCTCATTGTTTATATTAGGTAAAATAAAAATATTTATGAAAAAAGAATAAATTAATTTATCAATCTGTGGAACTGTGAAAGGACACATGTAACCTCTACACAAGCTGAGCTGGTTTAAAACAAACACCTAAACAGCCCAAGTTCCACTGGGCTGCCAATAAATAAACAGAAAAATAAATAATCAAAAATGATAACGTTAACGGTACCGTAACTTAGTGTTTGCATCTTCTTGCTGTGTCTGTAGTCTCCTCCCACAATCCAAAGACGTGTTTTAGTTTAACTGGTTGTTCGAAATTGCACCTAATGTGTTTTTGCCCTGTGATGGACCAAATACTCTGTCTCATAGCCTGAACCTATCAGTGTTGGTGAAAAGCTTGCAGATCCACCCCTTATTCACTGTGTCACCCCTTATGTGTGTGTGTGTGTGTGTGTCTGGGGGGGAGTCATATGCTTACAGAGGTGAAATCTGTGAACCTGTACAGTTCTTTGAGTGCTGAACACCAAATCGTACCGTAGTAACACAATACTTAATATGAGGCCACACACTGGGGCAGCAGTGACTGGATGGGACCTTAGCGGAACTGCACCCCACAGGTTAAAGGGTCATGTCCCATCCATCCTGTCTACCCCATCCACCCCTCCCCCGCATTACTCAGGAGCAGCCATACAGGAGACAATGAGTCCACTGCAGAGCCCCCCGGCTCCGGGTCCCGAACGGGCGCAGTGTAGTGAGGGCCAAGAACAGAGGATTTAGCACCCCTCCCCCACCGGCCAAAACCCAACCTCAGCAGCTCTCTTTTTATTCATCTGAGACACAGTGAGAGAGGGAAAGAGAGAAAGAATAAAGCAGGAGCACTGCAGGACATATATACTGTACGTACATGACTACATACATACACACATGCAGTATACAAAGCTGCACTGTACTGTACATTTCCAGCATTTGTTAATTTTACCCCAGAAACAACTGAGATGAGGATCTGATGAGAGACTGTGCTGCCCATTCGTACCCAGAGCCAGCATCATTGTTCCTGCAACAGTGGCTGCAGGGGCAATGTCAGTGTAGAGAGCACGTACACATACACACACACCACATACTCAGCTACTGGGAGGCATCATAATATCTATGGATATTTCACACAGATTCCACAAATTTATTTAAAAAGCCAACAGAGCAACATGCTGTATTCTGTGTGTGTGTGTGTGAGGCTCAACACATGGTGTTACACTGAGACCAACAAGGGTGAGGTCATGTGCTCTGGGACCCGGTTAAAAAGCTATTAACCTCAGCACTGGGGAACAATAGTGGGCCCTGTAGGCTGATGTATGAGGGCAGCTTAATGGTGTGTGTGTCTGTGTCTGTCTGTGTGTGTGTGTGTCTGTGTGTGTGTGTGTGTGTGTGTGTGTGTGGGAATGGCTGAGTGTATGCGCATGCAGAGTATGTACATACTGCATATGGGAACATGAGTCTGCATGCTCATGCTGAAAGAACATACACACAGTGTGTATGTACTCAGTTTGTATTCAGCTCCATACGTGTGTTGTTTTCAAACTATAATATACTGTAATTATCATGAATTATTAGTTGTAGTTGT
This sequence comes from Heterotis niloticus, assembly GCA_018136845.1. Taxonomy (NCBI): domain Eukaryota; kingdom Metazoa; phylum Chordata; class Actinopteri; order Osteoglossiformes; family Osteoglossidae; genus Heterotis; species Heterotis niloticus. The sequence continues at coordinate 21,620,402 of CM030905.1, read as the reverse complement.
ACCAAATTACAAACATGTCACACGGGAAATTTTAGTTAAGGCTGGAAGAAAGTTAATGGGAAGCCGGCAAGACGGTTAAGGCACTTGACCTAAATGAAGCACATGTTTACCACAGGGTGAAAAGGGAAATGAAAACACGGTTCAGCGAGGGGTGATCAATAACGGCAGTGTATGCTGTCTAGACAACCTCTGTGCACTCGGTCACATATTCACAGGCAGTCGCCATGTCGGCTTTTGGATTTCCGTCGTCTGAGAGAATGTGAGCAATTATGCCCCCCCGAGACATTTCCAACCCACCATATATAAAGCTATACAACCAAGTATGGAACTAGTACAGACAAAATTGCATGTAGAATCAAACTGCATTTGCTAGCTAGACATATTCCTCAGGGACCAATAATGCTTTCTGTCTGTCTGTCTATCTATCTATCTATCTATGTGCACACATGGCAGAATGGCAGAAGAACAGTGAGAAGTGCTGCTGTTCTGCCATCTGTGTCATGAACGCGCAGGTGGAAATGTTCCACGGCGCCATCGCTTTGTCTGCCTGTGAAACCATATCCGGTGACAGCAAGTGAACGTGTGGTTTCAGTTAATCAAACGGGGTCTTGCCTTACATGTGGTAAGAAATGTAGCTCAAGGCCTGTGCTGTTAACTGCCAAAATTTATCCACTTTCAAGGATATACAGGCAATTCCTGTCCCTGACTAAAGTGTTTCCTTAGTATTTTGGATAGAATTAAAAATGAAATCTGGTGTTTACACTGACATTTATTTATTTAGTAGACACTTTTCTCCACCTCAATGTGAACAAAAGTGCATTGATAGCAGTTTAAGAGCCTTAGACTCAGACACAGGATGATCGTAGTTTATATGTCTGACACCACCATGTTGCTGGTTCGCATCCCTCAAGCAGCTGCCTATAGGAGTGACATTCAGAGATTAAATGAAAACATTTATCTTATAAATGTTTGTTTATAAGATAAAGACCTGAGTCTGAATCCAAGCTGCTGCTGAGCTAACAGACCTTATCTAGATGTGGTTCACATCACTGATATGGGTCTGGAATTGAAACTCAGTTGACTGGGTTGACTGAACTGAGTGGGTGCACAGCCCACCACTGCCCAAAGGCCTCTGGGAGCCTGATAGTAACACCGAGGGTGGAAACAACAGCATAAGAAGAAAACTGTTATCTGGATATTTTTAAAAGAAAGTAACTTAATATCACATGAATATTTGAAAAAAATTAGTATGTTCACTGGATCTGAGACGGTTCCTTATGAACAGGACATCTCACTCTTTCTCCCTCCGTCTCTCTCACACACAAACACGTAGTTCACCTAAAGCACCTCTTTGGACTGTTTGGTGCAGGTGAAACAGAGCACTTGTAGATAGCCCTCACAAACACATGGAGAACATGCCAACTCCACACAGATCCCAAACCCACATAGGAACACAGACCCCAGAGGCTATGAAGCACCAGAACAACCTGCTGTGCCACTTTGCTACACTTCCCTTTGAACACATAGACTGACTTTTGCAGTAAAGGCAAAATAGAGAAAATGTGGATTTTAACAAATATTCAAGGTAGTGAAACCATAATTAATTTTGAGAGGTTAAAAGAAAATGTACCTATAATTCAGTGTTATGCTTGAAAGCATAACAAATACAGTAATCAAATGTGTGTATGTGTATATAGTTGTTTCTTACATATATATATATATATATATATATATATATATATATATATATATATATATACACACACACACACACACACACACACACAACAACAAATGAGAATCAGATTGTCTCTGTGAGGCCAGAAGCCCAACAACGACAACACTGAACATTTCAGCCTCTGCTCTGATCCCACTAACAGCCACGTGAGGTGTTTTCTCTCACTTGTTTTGTTTTCTTCTGTTGCCACAGTGATGAGCAAGTGGCTCAGGATAAGGTTTGAATCCCCTGTGCCTGTGAGAGCTTCAGTGAAAAAATAAGGACAGCGAAACCGTCATCCTGCCCCCATACATGACATGAAGAACTGCTTGAATTTCTGGAAGCAAGCATAAAATGTCTTTATGTCCACAAAGACAGACAGAGAGTTTCTTCTAAAGCACAAAACAGAGAGAACTGATACACAAATGTAAACAAATTAGGTCTTCAGACATCAAAATGCTGAGCAGAAATTTAAACTTAAAATAAGCAGGAAGAGCATAGACAAATAATCGTAATAATGATCAAGAGAAAGCAGACCTCCTCAGTATGAACTTTATCAGGAGCAGATGTCTCATATGATCCTCTAGGTCTATGTTCCAGGCTTCCAGTAGGAGCCTGAGTCTGAGAAAGCATATCTATAAATAAGTGCTCCTTAAATTAAATCTCACAGGAAACTAAATTGTGAGCACCTTCAGTAAAGTTTTTACACTGCACACAGCTGCAATGTGTTTGTGTCTGAGTGTACACTCAAATATAAACTGACAGTTACAGCAAAAGGTGAACATACCGACATTTACTACAAATATTACTCTGTTTTCATAATCTGAACATAACTGTTGTCTCCTTAAGAGTTTCGGTTACACGTTTAAATTCAGAGGAAGACTCCGCCCCCCCAACGCATTATTAGACAATATGAAATTAGTTTTAAGCTTGGAAAGGAAATATATTGTCATTTTATTCCTTTGGTCCTCACAATAAATATGCTTCACTCACGTCTTATTTTTTTGCACAAAAAATGAGATTTGTCCTGATGGATAATTGTGATGAATTCCGAACATATGCTCACCCTTTTTGGACTTTCGTAGTGCCACATGACCCTCCGTGAGAAATAAAGTTAACATTTCTTATGTTATTATGCATCTGGTTGCTAATTCTGTTACCGTGTTTGCGTCATTCCGCTTTGTTGTTCTCTGCTGTTAATCGGTAAAGAAATAAAAGAGCGTTAAGCCAGACAAAGTTATGGAAAGGAGAAGAGTAACAAACAGCTCGGGCAACTTTTAATAATTAAAAAGCGATCCTCCCACACCCCGACATCCACATTAATCATGCAAGTGCAATTCGATGTATATGTTTTAGATTTACTGCCGCTGTAAATAATGTTGAATAACATTTAAATGTACCTTTCAGTGGCCGAAATAGACAATAAAAGGAGAGTGAAAACGAAGTAACTTTGTGCTGAAGAGACAATAGCGGACGGAAAGCGAGAGCGCATTTAACTCGGGAGAGACCATTCTGGTGTGTAGGGGAGGGGGGGACCCGCCGAAACTGCAGTACGAACAACACGAGCACAAGTGGGATTTCGACACCGAGCCGCCACGCGCTTATTCTAAACCGTGTTCGCCGTTTGTGTGCGGATTCTGCTCCCACGGTCCGGTTTAACGGAGATGACGGGTGTTCCATTGAGGGCGCGCCCCTCTCCGCGACGATTGGTTCCGACCGCGCGAGCGCTGCAGCTTCCATTTGCAGCGCGCGGGGCTCTCCGTCCGCCGTCGTTGCCGCCGCAGCTCGCGCCGTCCCGGTTGCTGCTCGCGCCGCTGTCATAGTTCATCCGCGCGCGTGTGTGATGCTGTGTGCGCGCGCGCGCGCCGTCCCGCTGCACGGCCGGCCTTGAACGCGCAGGTACGTGTGGGTCGCCGGTAACCGTAGGGCGCCGAACCTCAAAGTTGCTCTGGATGTGGGAAACAGGTTTGAAAGTCGACGCTGCGAAAGAAACGCAGTTAAAGTTGCCCTCCGGCAGGATGTGATGAGGAGTATGCGGGCCCTGCGGCGAACGTGTGCTATACCGCGCTGCACCATGTTTGCCTCCTACTGCCGACACTTTGTGACCTTCACCAAAGTGTGAAAGCGTTTCGGAGTGAAGAGGTGGTGGTGACTGAAAGACAGGAGAGGTGAGGATGATGGGGGATCGTGGAGGTGTTGGCAGTGGGGAGGATGGTGGGGGGGGGAGGTCTTTTGTGTTTTTGTATGAAGGTGTGTGTGTGTGTTCTGTAGCTCAGAACTGGTGAAGCTGCAGGTGAAACACAATAAGGTGTTTGACACGGGGCTTCTGGCAAACACAGGATGGCGTACAGACACGGGGTCACTGACAAACATGAGATCAATAAACTTGGGGGTCACCGGAAAACAAAAGCTGGCACACTTTTTTTGTTTATCCCAAAAGTGTGTTGTAATGATGGACACGTCTGCAAAGGGTTTGTGTCACATCTAATATGAACCTTCTTCACAAGCTCCTCGTTATCTTTCGTCATTGATAGTTTACCTGTTGTTATTCTTGTTACAAGTGCCGGCAGACAGATTTGTGATCCTAAAGTAAGACCAGAAGGAAGACCGATAAATAGCTAGGGTTCATCAGAAGAATTCTTCTAAAGCCCCGTTCAGGTCTCACACTTTGGATTCTCTTTTCTCTCCCTCAACTTTTTATATGGAAGAGGATGTGTAGCGTCACCTGCTGGTGATGGTGGATACTGCTTTCCTAACATAACTGTCCCATAACTAAGACGTCTCTGAACTGCTGTATACAGTAAACGTCCCTCTGTCTGTTCTGTCTCCTAACTAAGTCATAATTGTCCCAACTCTTCTGTAACTGTCTTCTGACCTTCCTATAACTGTCCCCTGAGAATTTACCCAATGAAGGAGCGCTTCAAACCAACTCATTTTCAGTTTAAAGATCGTAAGAACTTCTTCTTGTGCAGAACATCCATTGAGTTTTCTTGCTCTTTATATTTCTCTGAATTTACTGAACTTGTGTTACTGCAGTTTTAAAATCGGGATGACCCAGGATTTGTGATCCTAACCTGCTCATTGTAGGTTCTAGCCCTTACTGCACTTGCCTACCCAATTGTGAGTGTTATGGATATACTTCATACTGGCTGGATTTATGTATGCCAAAGATGAAGTTTTACTGGTAATTAATGACATCAAGGAGGGGATGATGACTCACCTAAAATAGTGCATGTATCTGTCTTGTTTCTCTGGAGAAGTATGGCTTTCTTTGTTCTCAAACAATGTTCTCAAGTTAAATTATACGCAAAGAGAAATAAGATTGCTCGTGTTTGTTTTTCTAGAAAACAGACAGGACTGTCCAGACAGCCTTTTTGCTGCACAGTGAAACTGGTCATCCCTACGCTAATCACTCATGCCCAAGAGTGTTGCATTCTGGGTAGAGTTTGGACCAGCATGCCTTCCCACCCAAATGAAGACTGATGCGAAGACACATTTGAGACACACACCATGAGGAAGGCGAGGCTGTTGGCAAAAAGGAGGCAGGAGTGAAATGACCTGGTAATCCATGGGATTATAGGAAGGCTGGGAAGTGGGCGGGCCCTGTGGCACCAGGGATTCGGCAGCTCTAAGCAGAAGCCGTCTGATTGCTTGGGAGCTGCCATATCAAGGGATGAGGTCCAACCTCCCGTTTCTGGGTTGATTAGGGATTAGAGGAAATATTGTCCTAATTTGGCCAGATTTAAGGCCGAATTTGCCTGTTTCCCGAGCAGCCAGCAACACCCTGCATCTGGAAAACAGCCTTGTATTAAAACAGTGCAAAAGCCGAGATGCAACAAACCCATCGTCTTACTTATTTTACCAATGTCTGTGCTTCCTGTTGTCTTTATGAACACCCCCTCCTTCCCCTATTGTCTGTTCTAAACTGTGAACTTTCATAATTATTTATTTGCAAGGGTAATTTCAAGGTTCATGTTGTCATTCTGCACTTGTACAGATGTGCAAGTGACAGATTAGTGCAAACAATCAGTAGTGATGATGCTGATGGTTCGGTCTGTAGGTGGTTAGTGGTGGTGGTTCAGTCCCTATGCTGTCCAGAATTCAGATCCACCCTTACTTTCCCAGTGCAGTGTACTGGTGGTCTATTGTCTCTGAGAAGCACAGCGCAAGGTACACTTAAATAGAACACAGGTCAATGTCCCTCTCTCTCACTCACACACACACACACACACACACACACACACAGAGTGATTGTGGGTACCGCTCTGTTATTCCTATTTAGCTCCATGTTAAATAGATCTAATTGGCAGCTCCCTTTTGCCCTTAACTGACATGCAAATGGATGGGACTGAGGGGAGGACCATCAATGGAGGACTCACGTTATGGGTCTTGATATCCCCAGTGTCCTCCTCCAATGCCTCTGGTATCCCCCACATTGACACGTCCCCTTAGCGCACTATTCAGCTGGCAAATTTAATTAGGGTGGGGGTGGGGGGGGTCATTACTGAGCTCCTGCATCACAGAGTAAAGCAGCTTCTGCAATGCAGCAAGTCTCCATTAAGATAAAATGTCATTTTCCACTCATTTTAATTAGCAAGTACAAAAAAAAGTTTTTACTGTTTTACCATACTTTTAAGTGGGACAGAATGCTTCTGGTTGGAAAGATGCTCTTAATTTTATTAAAATCTGTGGCTGCTGTTTAAGATTTTCTCTCCCTAAAATTTTATTCATCATTTTAATTAGATCTCCTGCCATATTAATGTTAGCCTTTATAGCTCATAATCAGCTGTGTCTTGAAGCTGGTGGTGCCTTGTATTGCAGTACAAAAAGGTTGATGATGACATTGACTTTGCCTTGGTTTTACATTAGTTGTATATGTTTTAATAAAACTACTGACTTCATTTTATTAGGTACAGCACATGTTCATTAGATCGCATTAGGGTAGTGTTATTGTGGAGTACTATACAGCACCATAGTAAAAAATATTAAAATTAAGGTATGGTTTTAATTTCCTGCATTTTTGCTACCTCTTGGGACCTCCTCCTCCATGCAGCTTGAACCATGGAGGATGGAATGTACCTTTGACTAAAGTATCTTGTACTGAATATCAATTCAGTAAAAATGAATTTATATGAAAGCTGTATATATTCATTTATCATACACTTTTCTCCACATTGACGCACCGCCGAGCGTGAACAAAAGTGCATCAACAGCAGATAAAGACCTTCAGACACAGGATGATCAGAGCACAGCTTGTTTGTCTGACACCACCATGTTGCTGGTTCACGTCCCTCAAGTGGCTGCTTATAGAAGTGAGATTCAAACAGCAAACACACAGATAATCACTCCAGATGGTGTTGGATTCATTTATGTAGCTGTCCCATCAGGAAAATGGCTTGATTAAGGCTTATACAGATAAAAACAGTTTAATGGCTTCTCCCGTATTTCCATACAATGGTCACATTGAAGAACTGCTGGCACTCGAAGGAGCTCAGCAGTAGTTGGTGTGTTGTTGATATTTTGATTTTATTCTTTTGAGACTGTTGTTGGATTTGTGTCTCGTAGTCCAGGTAATGTGTATAAAAGAAAGAAATTGTACTCTCTTCCTGGCTCTTCACTTTGTCCATCACACTAGTCCACAGCAGGACAAGAAATGGGAACCATTTATTCTTCTTACAGGTGCTCCCCCTCCCCCAACCCCACTACAGTTCCCACATTGTGAACATATGGATGAGAGGAAACCGCATTCGGGGCCACAGAGCCATACGGAGGCTACACACATATGCCCCTTCCATCTTTTCAGCAGGAAAGCTTAGCTTTGCAGTGTAGGGTTACATACAGAAGAGAGCCCCCCCCCCCCCCCCCGCATTGCAGGGAGCTCCTTCCTCTCCCACGTGCAGAAACGGCCCACGCCCAGCCTGCATCAGTGGGCTTTTTGTGCGTTTCCAGTGGCCCTCTGTCAACAGCAGTGCGGGAGAGTCAGCTGCAGTTTTATTGTGGCGGCTGTTCTCAGTGAACTGTTCAGTGTGACACTGCAACACTTGGATCTTCAGGATTTAAATCCACTTTAAGCCAACAAGTAATTTGTTGTGGATGGCTTTGGCTGTATTTGTAATATTGCACAGACGTTCATTTATAGTGCTGCAGTTTGTTCAGAGCAGATCAGCTCTACAGAAGTAGTAAGAAGAGCTCCCATAAATGCTGGAACACAAGCTGTTATCCAGCTTCTGTGCTGTGGCCTTGAATCCATGTTCATTGTGAACCCCTGACCCACACACTTCATCACTTTATTTTGCACACTTACCGTGCATTTATACATCATTAGCAGCTGGTTGTGGGGTGAAAGCTCAAGGTGGTCTGGAGCCTATCCTGGAGATATAGGGCAGGGTACACTCTAAATGTGGTACAAGTCCATTTTCTGGTCATTTTCCATTACCCTCTGTTGTACTACTGTATAATAAGCGACTTGTGGCTTTCTGGCAAATTTTTACTTTGCAGGATCTTGCCCGTGTTTTGGATCTTGGATATTCTAAATACTTTTTGAGTTCTTGTGTCCTCAACATCCCCCCCCCTCCTGTGCCATGGACCACAGTGTGCCACTGTCTGTTTTCCTCAGGCTGAGTTGAGATGCCATTGATAGTGGGTTATTGATTGACCTCAGAATGTTGGGGCCTTGAGGGCTTCCATCCTCATTTGTTTGTTCATTTGTTCATTCATTCATTTTCATCCACTCACTATGTTTGGGGTCCTGGTGTTGGTCACACAAAGTGGCTTTGAGTTTCCCAATAAATACAGATCAGAACTCTACAAATTTATGTATGTACATTTTTACGCTCCATAGTCTCTTCTTACTCTTATTCCAAACCACAGCACTCACAGTGATGTACATTTCTTCAGGCACAAAAACAGTCCATCAGCGATCTCTGCTGTGCTAAAAATACAAACTCCTATGTGGCCTTAGTGAAGGACTGCCATCACCAGATGTTTAAAGAATTTTTGGAGGGGGGTGGTTTGGAGTCCAAGGCTTGAGTGTGAAATAATACAGAACACCACTGTTTCCTGAATATTTGGACATGGGATGTTAGAGGGTGGATGTACAAAGAGACCCCATTCCCCAGGCAAGAAGTGCCAGTAGTGTGTGTTGCTGTGTTACCTTAAAATATTACTGTTTGTTTGGTATGTTGACTCTGCCTTCTGGTACAAGGTTCATCTTATTTCAGGGTAATCTTCAGGACACGTAACTGTCTGCTGCTCAATTCTGACTTGTGTTTTCATCAAAACTGATATGAAAAGAAAAACTTCAGTTTGTTGTTTTTTTAGAAGAAGGTAAGAGAGAGTGGTTTGAAAGAGAAAATAAGACAAATTGTATGATGCTGTGTTGCATTACTTCAACTACAGCGTGTCCCAAAAAGTAGAAGAGAAAGCAAACAGTAGGAGATGTGCTGATGTGGTTGAGATGAGTTTTATCATTAGTCTACCCCCAGAAACCCCCTTTTTAAAAGGTGGCCCTAATCTTAAAGGTATCCATGCATGACAAGGACTGTAACTAAGCTTCATTTTTATTTGGCATTTTTCACAGGTGGGCACCCCAGTTTAAAGTGTCACGCTGAAAGTGTTTTAGCACAAGCTTATTAGTCCACCCAGACTACTGTGCAAGCGTCCGTGGTGTCTTGTTCATCAGATCAGTTACAGATGGTGGCACTCAGAGGTATAGTAGGAGGCAGATTTGCTATCTAGATGTTAAGGGTTCTACACACACACACACACACACACACACACACACCCCCCCGTGTATTTTTTCTTTTCTTCAAACTACTTAATCAAGGGCCAGTAGGTCAGCAGCATGTCATGAAGAAGGTTAGACCTAAGCAGCTCGGCCAATATGAGGTTCAAAGCCCCCATGCTGTGTAATCCTGCTCTGGTGATCCATTCGTGCTCCTTTCCCCTCAAGAGACCTTGTCATACGTTGCTATGTGATATGTGAGGAGGTCTCGTGGGAAGGGACATTGAAGAAGAAGGTAGACGATCCTACATATCACTAGGTAATCTTACACCTTTACAGAAAAAGCTTGTTGGTCACTGGATGTGTATTTGCTGCATGGATGGTTAAAACTGTAAGCTATGTAAGCTGCTTTTGGATAAAGACATCTTCTGAGCAAACCAGTGATGAAATGTGGTTGGGGGTTGGGTACATGAGCCTTTCTGGATATCATAAAAATTGCCAAAGCAAAGGGCCATCAAAGACACAATCTGAGAGTGGCTGATACTTATTGAACTGTACACCTCTTTGACGGGATTGGAGTTCTTTAACTTTCAGCTGTTGGTGGTGAGGCAGTCTTACCTGCAGAGTGGCACGGAAGCATGGTGCCCACATTAGGGGTTTTATACAACACAGACTCCATGCAGGAAATAGCATTTGATTTGTTTCAACTTGCTTGAGTTGTTTAGTTATGGACTAATAGTTCTGTTCATTTAGAGAGGGAAGTGCAATTTCTTTGCCATTCCTTTTGGACTTACTCATACTCCTCAATTTGAGTGTACAGCACTTATTCCCACCATGTTAAAGAAACAACCTTCTATGTCAGCTCAGTCAAAAGCCAAGTAAGATGTGATAGTGTAACCCTTTTGTGGTGTTGCTGTGTGTTTTTCTCCTATTTGAATGTCTTATGGTCAAAAAGTTTCAGGATGTTAGCTTTGCTCTCTGTTGTAATTCTTTGTCAAATGTCAGTGAGTGCTTCAGATCTCCTTAAGGCTCTAATGGCTTCCAGTCTTATGCTGACATTGAACTGATGTTAGAAATAAGATTACAAGAAATTTTAAGAGAACATTCAGGGAAAAGCCCACAGCGGCCGACATATTACTTTTCACCAAGATTAACTAAAAATTTGAAGTACAGTCCCTGTGTTCGAATGCTTTTTTTTTTTTCCTGTGCCTGCATGTGTTGTTTTTTAATTTTTTTTTCCAGGAAACGGCATGAGTGGGAAATGTGACTGCTGAAAAGAAAAAGATGTGTATTTCATTGATGTCTGATTTGAGTGTAGACGCACAAAAATACCCACATCCTGTTGTGTGCTTAACACCAAGTGACTTGTGGGGGGGAGGGAAGAACCACCATGTTTCTTACCGGTGATAATGTTTTGTCAGCTGGATGTATCCTTGGATGCATAATGGAAAAAAAAAATTATTAGCCCAGAGACAATATTCCCTTTTTTTTTTTTTTTTTTTTTTTTAAAACACAGTCTTCAGAATAATCCTTTACATAATAAAGAAAACTGCCTTGTTCTGTATAAAATGTGTATATCTACACACTTCGGTAAAGGTATGCAGTCATAAAGGCAGGTCTAATGGGATGTTTTAATTAGAGAAGCTGACTTTGGTGAGGTTGAGCATGAAAGTCTGCGAAGGCATTTCTTACTGCTCTTCGGTTATGTTTGTTCTCTTTTTGCTCTCTTAGGTGCAGCAGAGCTGCTAGCTGTGCTTCTGAAGGGATTCATCCTAAATGACGTTGATGTGCTGAGCAGAACAGCAGCAACAACAAGTCAATGCAGAGGTTTGAGGTTCTGACAGAGACATCCACAAAGAAGCCTCACTTGCAGAGCGCATGACGGAGTTTGGAAGAAGACCTTCTTCCCGAGCCTCGGACTGGATTTATCATTATAGATAGCTACAGCTCAAAAGCCAGAGATCTTCCAGGAGGACGCTGCATCATGGAGTGCCAGGAGGGTGCTGGGGGAGGGATCCGGGTAGGCAGAAATGCAGGCATGGCTCCAGGTGAGAGACGGTCTCCCAGCTATACCTGCAACATCTGCAGGAGGAGCTTTCCTTTTCAGAGCTCTCTCTCACAACATATGAGGAAGCACCCAGAAGCCAGACCATACAAGTGTCCATACTGCAACCATCGCACTTCCCAGAAGGGTCACCTCAAGGTCCACATCCGGAGCCACCAGATGGGCTTGCCTGCACTTAGCCATGAGCAGGAAGACAATGAGGAAGAACTAATAATGGGTGAAACCTGGGATACTGGAATATCTGAGGGCCTGGACAGTTGCACCAGCCCCACCAAGAGTACCTCAGCCTGCAACAAAGTTGTCAGTGGAGGTACTGGGATGATTGACTCCAAGGAGCTGCTGGGAGAGAATTCACAGAAGGAGGAAGCCCTAGTGAAGAAACACCTGGCTACCTTTGAACATGGCTGCTATATCTGTGGACGGCGCTTCCGTGAAGCCTGGTTCCTTGGGAACCACATGAAGACTCACAGACAGAAGAGGAAGGAACGGACGAGACCCCAGAATGAGTCAGAGCTGCCAGCTACTATCAATGGCGTGCCACAGGCTGAAGTAAGTTTTGGCAGCGTGACCTGCCTCTATGAACTCTGCTTCAGGTGTGGTAACCTCTTCCATGACAAGGATAGCCTTCAAATCCACAGCAAAGTGCATAGCCATAGTTCAGCCTCAAACTATCAGCAGCAGCAAGACAACAGGGAAGCTGGAGACCAGAGAGAATTGCCTGCTGGAAAGAGACATTTCCTGGAATATCTGAATCTTCAGCCTGCTGAAGAAGGAGAAAAGAATGCCCATGAGGACAGACGGGGCAAAAGGATCCCTGAGCTGGACCCGGTGTGTAGCTATCAGTCCTGGCAGCTGGCCACCAAGGGCACGTTAGCCGAAGCCTTGGAGGGCAGGGGAGTCAGCTGGGAGGAAGTGCTGGTGGATGCTGAGGTGGTCTACAACCAAGGCACAGGTGAGTACTTCCCAAACAAGCAGGAGAAGCGGAAACGAGATCTGGACTCCCACAGTGGCACGGGGGGTGGGAAGCGGAGAAGCAGCGGTAGCCACGGCCACTATCATGGTGGCAGTGGGAATGGGCATGTTACAGGCGACCTGACTCCCGACAGCATGAGTGACTCGGAGTACAGACCCCCGTCTCGGCAGGGCCGGCGCTCCTCCCAGACCAAGGCTGCAGAGTGCTTTGAGTGTGGTAAGGAGTTCCGCACTCGTCAGCAGATGATGCTGCACACCCGAATTCACCGCAAGGAGGGCGGCCACAGCAGCAGTGACAGTTTGGGACTAGTGTGCCGGGCTGAGCAAGCCGAATTATCCAATGAGGCTGATTCCTTATCGGAAAGCTTCTCCAGAACCACCAGGTCCAGGCCCTTGCCTGTGGATAGGATGGGGAAGAGACCTCAGCTCTTTAAGTCAGGTAAGTGTCGAGGGTTTCATGCTTCTCTAACGTAGGTGTAACAGAAAGATTGAGTAAAAGAGCATTTTAAGGGTTCTGTTTCTCCTCAATGTATAACAATGGCAAAGCCTGTGTGTAATGTGGAAATATTCTAGAAGGAAAAGTGAATCATGCACACAGTGATTCTGGGATGTGCTCCAGATCACTCCAACCCTGACCAGGAGAAATGGTTAATAATAATAATGATGGATGGATGGAAACAGACTAGCTCAGACAGACACCATGAGGAGCTACTATGTCATATCATGCGTGTTCTTCTGTGCTACACGAACAGGATTTGTTCCTCTGCCCAAAAAAAACACAGATCAGTCTTCAAACAAATAATGCCACCAGAGGATGAAAATAGTTTCTAATGTCATTCTTAAATTTATAAAATGATGTAAAACACGCTGTGTTGTCAGTAACAAGTAACTAAATAAGGATGTTAACTGCGTGATCATTGTGTAGTTGTTTCCTGCTTTGCTTGGCATGTTGGCGACATGCCTCACCCAACCTCGACACCACACTGGATCATGGGAAAGCTGCATGTGAGTGTGAGAGAGTGTGAGGGGGAGGGTTACCTCTGTAGGCCCCTTGTCAGAATACCCCCCGGTGCACCCCTGCTTGTGAGGATAATGAAACCCAGCTGGTTGCTCTGCTGTGTAGGAGTGGGAAATAAACAACACTGCTCCTCTAGGGGGTCCTTAGGGTTTGGTGGGGAGAAGCTGCTCGTCTGGTGCACAGGATCTGCTCCAGCACCTGCAGTGGCCAACACTGGTAACAAAGATGTTGGCCACAGTGCGCCCTTGTGGCCTGACTTGGTACTGCACCATTGTAATTAATCTCTTTTTTCAGGACCTCGTTGGGAACGAAACACAATTCTTCCTGGGAAATGGTGCTGTAGGGATGTATAGAAGGATAAATAAGAACAGTGCATTAAGTAGATACATAGATAAATGTGTAAATGTATACATATTTACAGTACAAATCATGGTGATGCCACACAGGTATGGACATACAGGTCCGTGAGGTTTCCACTGCATGAAGGCATCTGTTTCTGAACAGGAACAGCGTTCCCTGCTATTTCTACTCTACTGTACAGTTAGTTCTTTGAGTTTTAGTGGACTGTCTTTTGACCGGATCTAAGGTACTCAGCTGTGTGAAATCTTCACTTACTGTATAGGTAGTTGTGTCTTACATGGTAGAAATTGTCAACTAAAACAAAGAACAATACACACGCACACACACACTATATATATATGGCCACCAAGGGTGTATAATAAATAATATTATACACTTATGCAAATGTGTAAAGTTATATTTATTTGAGTACAGTACTCTATGTTCATATACTATTCCTCAAAAGTCTTCAAAGTTTACTGTTTCTTCACAGAACAGTCCCTCATACAGTGCTGCACTGCATTTTTACGCCCAAGTTCAATTGCCTTGTTTTGAAGTTTGTATAAAGGTTCATAGGAACACCCAGCAGCCTCCATAAAATAACAGAGGATGTCCACCACTTTTAGTGCGGCCACCAGTGAAAGAGATACTTACGAAGGGTAATGTCTGTGGAGACATCGTCATCTGCATCTTCTGAAGCGCCATTTACAGGGAGCAGTTAATGACATGGTCTGTCACGGATGTGCTGCAGTCTCCATCCCTGTGGGTAGTGTAGCAGCACACAGGCTCCACCTGCTGACTGGACAAGTAACAAGTCCAAGCGGCAGATGGTGGGGGTGGTGCGTTTATAATACCCAAAGGAAAGAATAGTGTGTGTGTACTGTACATTGAATCGATGTCATTAACAAATATAGGCTATGGTACGGGAACATTTTATCCACCTTCCGCAAGCAAATTATCCACTTTTCTGAACGTGTGTCCCTTTGAAGTGAATTGAATCAAAGGGTGACTGTGGAGACAGCATCAACTTAAATAAATGGTCCAGTATTCACTTAAGTGAACTCTGCAGGACTTAGTATTTGAGTACAAGTTGCTACCCAGTCTGATTTCAGAGGACATGCAGAGTTAAGGTGGGTTGTAATAAATTAATTACTCGACGTGTGTAATTATGTTTTTATGCGGTCATAAATAGATTTAAATAGTCACTATGTTGGCTGGATAGAACAGTCTGTATAAAGGAAAACCTGAAAGGTAAAATTTCATGCTAGATGGTCTTGTCAGGTGGAAGTAGAAGCGGAGAAGTGACTGGAACACAGCCAGCTGTTTCAGCTCCTTTAAAATTTGCATCTGCACTCGAGACACAGTTGGTGTGGTGCTGCTATCTTGTGGTTGTAAGGGCTGATTTATTTATTTTTTTTTTCCCTTCTTCTTCTCCTTTCCCCTGGAGCTGAGTTTGTTCTTTAGTGCTGCATTTGTACCCATTGAAGCTGTATCATTTTGTCTCTTGTCTTTCAACATTGATTATTAATATGAGCAGATGTTTTCCAGCACCCACCGCAGTGGCACTTGGACCCAAAAACAGGCTGTGCTGTGCCATTTGTGCCCTTTTATGCTATTTAAATTATTCTGTCTCCTTTAATTTTTAGAGATATCCTTTTTCATTAATTACTAATATTCATATTGGAAGGTATAGTTTCATAATAATTATAATACTTAATGCTTACTGGTGTAAATATTCCTAGGAACTTTTTTTTTTTCTTTCCTTAATATGACTTTGTTCCTTATTATTCCTTGCAGCTCATCATGTAGAGAACAGGGGTCCAGGCAAACATGAAGGTCCTCTGACAGCAGGATGTCCTCGTAGCCCCCTACATAGAGGTGTGAGACAGGTTTTCAAGCTGAAGGACTCACAGTGGCCAACAGGGTCAGTAGCACCACCAAACAATACCAAGGCGAGTTACAGTGATAGACAGGCTGGAGAGGAGCACACTCTGCAGGAAGGAAATTCCGCTCCCACTCTCGATCTTTCAGGGAGGGTGAGGAGTTTGAGGGCCGCATGTGTCCCTGGTGGGGTCCCACTAAGCCAGCAGTGCTCCTACTGCTCCTACACCACCAACTATCCTGAGGTTCTCTGGGTACACCAGTGCATTGCCCACAAGGTAAAGAGCGTTGCCCAGGTGCCGAGCTGGGTGCCCCGGAGCCTTACTAAGGTGCCCCCTGGGGGACTTGCATCCTGGAGACGTACAGGCCCTCCACCGGCCTTAGAAGGGAAAGAGTGCCCCGCCCTTCCCCAGGCTCGTGCTGTTCGGACTCGTCCCCCAACCCGAGACAAGCCAACCACAACCCAGGGAAAGGGGGCTCTCAGAGGCAACCAGCCCAGAGCAACCCCCCCCCAGCTGTCAACAGTGAGCTTCCATTCAGGTGCGGGACTATCCAGTAAGCACCTACTCTCCCAGGAGCATCTTGGCTTTGTGCCCTCCAGCAAGCATAGCCTGGTTGACCATGCCAGCTCCAGAAGCTCCCCAATTCTCTCAGCTCAGCGAAGCACTGGCATACAAAGGTCAGCAGTCACCAAGCCACAAGGTGGCGCTTTCCTGGCCTATTCATCACTGCACAATGACACCAAAAGTGAGCCAACACCGCGTACCCCAGTGGATGTCCTGAATTCCCTTAAAAACAGACACACCGATGACCTGGCTTCCCTTTACCCTCAGTGGGGCTCTGCCAGTCCGCTGCTGATTCACACAGGTAAGGGGTGGGACTCTCAGGAGGTAGGCAGGCCTTCCTAAGGTTTAAGGGTGGGGTCTTGGAAAATCCTACTGTGCCGCACCACTATAGTTCTCGTTTCTCATTCTGTCACTCTTAATTAGCATTGCCAACTGGGACAGGTCAAGGTTACATCTGATCCTGATTTTGTGAGAGAGGAATTGAGGGTCTGGCTGTGGATTCAGAAAGGGAAAAGTGTGAGGTGATTGAAAGGGTTTTGTGGAAACGCCTACTCAAATGAAGAAGGGTAGCAGTCATGGTCCCTAACCACGTTTCATATTATTATGGCAGTCGGGGTCTGCAGCGGCTGGGGATGATCATTTCTAATGAGTGGTGTTTCAGTACCATCCGCTCCAGCTCCCGGTCGTACTCTTACACCTGTCTTGTTCCCACAGCGGGTTTGGAGTCGAATGGACTCGGCCTTACTGAAGCGTCGCCCACTCTGACAGAGGCCCCCACACAAGTATGTCCCACTTTTTGTCTATGACGTGTATCGGAGGGTGTGTTTGTGCTTGCCTGTCCCTGAGCCTCATGTGGACCGGTGTGTTATAAACATGTGTGTGGTTGTGTGATGGGGTCATGGCTTCAAAATATCAAGACTTGTCCACATGTGCATGTGGGTGGCCATCTGTTTGACAGCATTGCGCTCTGCATGTGTTGTGTACATGTGTATGGCACCAAAGTACACCGTCTCACCTGTGCTGCAGGTGTTTAATTGACATGCTAATGAGTTTACATGTTAAGAGCCTATTACTTGGGTGGAGGGATTTTTCAAACCCAGTTCTTATGTAAATTTGGAGCAAACTGTGCCAGCTTCACTCTAAGCCCCAGAACAGCAGCACTTAATAGCAGGGTGCTGCTGCAGCTCCAAAGGATGTTCCCCTGGGGTGGGGGAGTGTGGCCCTTATGGCACATTAGTGCTGTCAGTCATCACCGCCACATCACACCACCCTGTTCCTGTCAGGAGGGGGCAAGCCAGCTGACCATGTCTCTCTGTGCTGCAGGGGAGAGACTGTACCGTGGCGCATAGGAAGAGGCCCTAAGGACACGGAGCACAGACCTGGACTGTATGCAGTGACCAAATGACCTGGAACACTTCGACAACACCACAGAGAGGCCAAATTCCAGAGCCAGGACTTCCCAAACCAGGGGGTCCACTTTGACTACGTTGTGAGTCAACAACAATGGGCAGAGGGCATCTCTGGTTCAACTCAGTTTATTCAGTCGTTTGGTTCTATAAACATCTTAGAAATAGCTGAAATAAACTATCTTTGTTGTATTTACTTTTTTTTTTTTTAAACTATGAGCTATAGTGAAAATGAAAAATAGCTTAAATTGTGTAGGGGGTAGCGTGGTAGTGCAACGAGTAGTACTACCACTTCACATGTGAGCTATTTGGGTGAAGGTTCAAATCCAACTCAGTCTGTGTGGAGTTTACATGTTCTCCCCTTGTGTGTGATTTTTTTTTTTTCTTTCCCCCACAGTCCAAAGACATGTATTTCAGGTTTATTGGTCACTCTAAATTGTGTGTATGTGTGTGTGTATGAGAGAGAGAATTTGCATCCCATCCAGCATGTAGTTTCATAGCCTACCACCCCATTCTAGGCTCTAGACTTCTACAGTCCTGACCAGTACAAGTGGTTAAGGATGATGGATGGATTAAAATGAGCAAAAATGTTAAAAACAAACTCCTATTCAGTGCCTGTGATTGACTGATTCATCTCATGAACATGTGTAAAGATCCACATTTTCTTACCTGTCACCAGAACTCAGGAACATCAGTCATGGGCTGTAGACACCATTGACATGAGTCCAGTTAACACTCCTACACCTAAGGGTGCTCCTTACTGCCACCTGTTGGCTTGGAGGGTGAACACAGCATCTGCAGATGCAAAACAGATCATTGATGACAATGCAATTAATTATAAACAGGAAAATTTGTAGAGTCCATAACTGTTCAGAACATTAGGAACCATTTATGAATGTTTACTTTTACAATTCAGTCAGCCTGTAACTCAGCCAAATTTGAAGTGATCTACACTTGACTCTTTGTCGCTTGTTTCTCACCATTTTTAAAACCCTAAATAAATTATTTTTATTTATTTTTTATTTTTTTGCTATTAAATTGCAGTTCTCTGAAAACTTTCGGAGTCTGAATTTGGACAGAGAACACAATTTAATGAGGAATTACCATTAATTTTAGTATGTGTGGGTGTGAATGCTAGTTTAATAAGAACACAGCCAAAGGAGGGACTGCCAAGTGACAGGCAGGTGCTTACTGTGGAGGTAACAGGGGTGTTCAAGCTCAGGATGATAATCGCACAAGAGCAGTACATTCTGGGAAGGCAGAAAGAGGATACGGGTTGTAAGAGTTTACAGGATAATTTGTCACCCAAATAAGACCTTTCCATTAATTGATGCGTTGATAAATGTGTACAGAGTGACTTGGATGAGTGTTTGCTGAGAAATTGGTGATGTGGCTCATGATTTTGCTTCCTTTGCTCTTGTAGCTGCCACCTCACTGCCTTTAGGATGTATGATTCAGTGTTTGTGACCAGAGTACACTTATCCCCTGTTATCCTGTCCTAATTCCTTTCTGTAAACAGACCAAATATTAAAACAAGACATAAAAGATTTATTTTTTCCATTTAATTATAGGGGGAAAAAATCCAATTTCTCTTGATAGCATCACAAGTTCACCAAAAATCATTATTAAATGTTAATTATATGGCACACAATTTTACTTTATTTCTAGAAACTTATTTTTTTCATTTTAAATTAGCATTGAATTTCGGACACCTCTGCAAAACATTTCTCAACTGCCACAAAATTGTTTTTCTTTGCAATGTAAGACACCATAGCTCAACCCTGCAGCTCTGGTTTCACATGGAAAACACAGTTGAGGAAGTTCTACTTCGTTCCTATCAGCTGTTCTTGAAAATGTGACTTGTTCACAGAGAAAACAGCTGTGAGTTTGCACTTTACAGTCAGGCATCATTGGTGACATTTCTGTCAGTTGTGCAGTGGCTTTCTGGTGTGTCATCGTGAAACCCCATGTAACCCCCTCACGACTAACAGTTGGTATTTGGCCATTGAGTATTGGCCATTGCATCATCAATTGCATACATTTTTCATTCTTTATTTGCACAGTTTACCAGTTAAAAGTTGTGGCATTCTGTGAAGGGGTTCAGCAGTAGGTGCATCGATGGTCACAAATGCAGTAACAGTCGTTTTTTTTGTTTTTTTTTTTTCCTCCCCCCTTTATACTTTCCGGTGAAAGCATTTCAAAGCAATTGGAATGGAGCGAATTTGACAGCTCTTCTGATTTCATGATCATGGAATCTCTTTAAATGCTGGTCTCATTGTCCACTGATTTGCTGCCCATCTCTGCTTTGTTGTTAGACCGAACATCCTTAATTCACGTGCCTGTTTTTTTTTTTCTTTTTTTTTCTTGCACTGACAGTGCTGATAAACAACGTAAAATTTCATCTACGCTCATAAAACTTCACCACTGTAGGACGCCTAAGTGATCAGAACTATTTTATAGTTTATTTTTGATCTTGTTGCCCCCTACATACTGTATATATGAATGTACATAGTTCCCATATTGCTGTGCATCGCAGTCTCTCATATAGCTGCTTGGGGCTAATATAAGAGGTGTTAATATTCTTAGACTGGGTGTGTGAAAAATCAGTTAGTAGGAGACCAAATAACTGGGGATGAGTGTACTTACTCTTACAGCATGCTGTACATCTCAGGTACCTCCTCCATAGGGCAGCTTTTACTCCCTGTGGAATTCAAAGCCATTGAGGTGTGTGTGTGTGTGTGTGTGTGTGTGTGTTTCAGGTGGACACACAGAATAGGTACTGCACCATGAGACCTAGGGCTCTGCTCTCGTAGGTTTCTATATTAGAGATAATAGTGATAATAAAAGTTGATTTATTGAAGATGCTCCAGGTACGGTGAGTTAATGGTGGGTTTGAGCTGCAGTGTTTGTCAGAGGATCACCACCTCTTGCCCTTCATAAATAATCAGTTATTCACATATGTATCTCTGTTTTATGATGTAACTTCACAGATTTTATTGTTTTATGATCTTTGACGTTTTCCTGCACAGAAATTGTAATAATAACTGATTTTTGGTGATCAGTGGCTGTCTTGGTTTACTGACACGTGATGTTCATGTGTTTAAAGATGTGTTCATGCATAACAGTTTATGTACCTGTAGATGCCTACCAAAGTGAAAATGTTTAGCAGGTTGTTAGTGCTGTCCATGGGTTATTATAGCTTTACTCTGGTACCTCCATGGCAGGGAGACAGGGAAAGGGAGACACTGTCTTCTCTCTTGATCAAACTGAACCCTTCAGGGCAGCAGTCAGCATCCTTCATCCACATGGTCAGTGCCAATTTCAGCCATTTGGCTGACTGGGGGACCTGATGAGCTAAATCAGGCAAATAGGCACAAACTTGAAGGTGCAAAGCAAAAACAGTCTATTTTTGCTGAAAAAGTGGATTGCAGAGGCTAAAAAGATGGGCTATGCTGCTACTGACCCCCGAAACAAGGGTTTCTGACTGCCACCCCACAACATCCGAGGCCAAATGAAGTTGTCATGCGAACCCTGGTGCACTTGTTACTTTTGTAATCCCTGTGGGTTTTTTTTTTTTTTGGGTTGTTAACATTATGTTTAGAAGACTCATACCTACAGTTCTGTTCGTTTTTAGTGCCAGTTCTTTTGATAAGTTTATTTATGAGGTATTTTGGGGGATGTCTTGGCTTTGACTGTGAAGGACAAATATAAACTCACATGGGGCACATGGACACTGAACATTCAGAGGATTTTACAGATTCTCAGAAGGACAATATTTTACATGAAGTTCCCGGCTCCCTTCCTCCACCCTTTTAACCAGCCCGTATGTCCACAAGTGGTTTTTCCATGGATTTTTGTTGTCCTTTTTAGTTTTACTGACAAAGAGTAGTTTGTAACAAAGGTTTGCTTGGTTGCTATTTATTATCAGTTTCTATGATTTGACATTAAAGCAACACAATGATTTTTGTTGTATTTTTTTTTTAAGTGTTTTTAGAACCGAATGTTAGCAATGAGAACTTCTACCTCTCTGTATTTTCACTTCTGAACCATTGTTTTTTTTTACTCTGTTGGAGCTGTGGTGTGATTTCCACATTAAAGAGGTGAACGCAGCAGTCAGTCGTGTGTGTGTGTGTGTGTGTGTGTGTGTGTGTGCGCACGCGTGTCCATTTATTCACAGGTTAAGTTCTGTAAAACCCTCAAATCCTGCACTGCTATAATAAGTACAGAATACCTTTGTAATCGTAATATTAACTCTGCTGAAAGTACTTTAAATTGACTGGATGTGCATTGTGACCAACCGGCTATTCAGAGCAGATTGGCTGACTCCTCCTATAAACATGTCCAGCATTTCTCATCGGCTTGTTGATCACTGACACCCCGAAGTACCAGGCGTGAGCTGTAAACATTGTGGAAGCAAGTTGAATTAAGGTGATTCTACTGTGTCTGGGTGCTCATTACTGCCATCTGTTAGCATGGGGGGTACAGACAAGATGCATTTTCTTCTACAATTTTAGAATGGTTTAAAAAAGCTGTTGAAGAAGAATAAACAGGATATTTGTATTTTGTGATGTTTGTGTCACAGGACAGTGTTTAATTTACAGGTCTATTTTGGGGGGGGGCTCCGGTTTGGTCCATAAGCATCTCTTCTCCAGAGAACAAGGCCGCAATTCCTGTTACTCAGGCTCTTCTTGTCTCTCCAAGCAGGATGGCTCAGTGTTTTATTTCCTATAAGCCAGCAGACAGCAGGAGTCTCCCGAAGCGTCTCCTTTGGTCTTTTCCAAAACGTCAGCTCAGATCGCATGGGCGCCTGACAGATGTGACAGCCGAGCGACGTGTGACAGCAGCGCCAATGACACCGCGGGCAGCCAGATGAGCAGTGAGTGACACCATCTGTGTGTCAGTCAGAGATGTCACCAAGGTGCTGTTTACCCCCTGCGGGCAGCGCGGGCCCGTGTGTGTCGACAGCCCTCCGTCTGCCTCGCGTGCCTTTAAATGTCACACAGGGGACTCAATCTTGCACTCTACCAACGTCCATCCGCATCCAGCGGCACTTCATTTCCCAGTCCCGCTCACTCGCATTGGTACACTGTGGTAAATAAATAACCAGAGAGCACCTTTGGGATAGACTTATTTGCCACTTTTTTCTCTATTCTATAACACATTTTTTTTTTCTTCAATTTTGTCTTAACGTCTTGAAAATCCAGGCTCACCCTGTAATCGGCAAATTGCTAAATTGACGAATAAAGAATTTTTTTGCTAATTTATCATTGCATTTCATGTTTCTGTCTTCAAGCTTTTAAGTTTCAAAACAAAGCATGAACAATAAATCATTAGGTTTTTTGTAAGTTAATGTAGTAATGCAAGTTTCATTGTTTGCTTCAAACTGTTTCCCACTTCATTGTTTTTCATGAAGATGTAGCTGTAAATCTAGAAAAAAAACAAATACAGCAGTTATATGTATTTATACCATACCGACTTTCGGCTGCTCCCGTCAGGGGTCGCCATAGCGGATCATATAGTATAAATACACTGCATGTATTTTGTATATAAAATTTCTCTTCATATGGGCAGTGTCCTGCCAGACTCCAGAGGTCTTCTCTGAGCAATTTGACACTCGAAATTGTGACCAATTTACACTTTAAGTTCAGCCCTAAGGGACCTTGGGAATTTTTTTTGTAGATTAAAAAAAAAAAAAAAGTTAACCCTTTAGCCCCCTGTCAGACACGTTGCTCTGCTCCAGTCTCAGCAGCAGCAAGAAGAATCTACGGAGAGGAAGAAGATGAAGGATAACAGCGGAAGTGCTGATAAAATGGGACCTGAGCCTCTGTTTCATCCTCCTTTACCCCCCACCATAACCTGCAGCCCCTACCCCTTTCCCTTTTA
Source organism: Heterotis niloticus (assembly GCA_018136845.1). Taxonomy (NCBI): domain Eukaryota; kingdom Metazoa; phylum Chordata; class Actinopteri; order Osteoglossiformes; family Osteoglossidae; genus Heterotis; species Heterotis niloticus. The sequence continues at coordinate 21,596,832 of CM030905.1, read as the reverse complement.
CTGTATAAAATCACCGGAACATGAGGAAACCGCAGTGGTTATTGAATAAAAGGCAATTTAAACAAAATGCACATCAAACCGCAGGTTAGTGAGTCACCAAGAAGCGTCACATTACACCACCGCTTACACAGAGGCCCCTGGCATAGCCCAATGTGGCGCCAACGCAACCAACACGGATCTCACCCCGGCAGCCATTTATATTCCTCACTTTTCATGTAAGTGTCTCAGAGGTTTTGTTACTGTAGGCAGGACTCATCAGTCCGTCTCCTCCGCAGCCAGCGGATCGTAGTGTTAAAGGGTGTAGTTAGCTTTATATATGATATGCTTTTATTTTTTTGGTATTATTTATTCTTAATCTGACACTTTAAAGTGACTTAGTGTTCAACTGCTTATCCTGATTGACCTGTTTAAACAACAGGGTAGTTCTTACTGTATAACTCCAGGGTAAGTAGCTTCATCAAAAGTATGGAGAAAGGTTTGGGGATGCAAACCAGTGTCCAATGACCACTTTGAATGCAAGATAGTGTCACTCACCACTGCGCCCCCTACTGCCCCCTGTTTTATATGTTTTGTTTCATTGTTCATTCTGCTGCACAGTTACAGGTGATGAACAAGCTGTCCTAGGATTTTAACCCATCACTTCTGGGATTTAAGCCCACGTCCATGCGGGTGATGCCTAAAGAACATTCTCATGCTATCGCTTCGGTCACAGCTTTGTACTGCATGCCAGTGTGGTTCCCACCATCAGCCTGCCAGGTGTTCAGCTTGTGCCCCCCAATGGGGCTGAACCACTGAAGCTCAGCAGGGGTGTTGGACACAGCAAAAGGACACGAGGCGTGAAGCCCAATACACTTAACAATACATCAACATGCAATTGCAGGTGACTCTGCCGTGCGCTATGGAAATGGTACAGCTAAGCTCCAGAAGCACGTGAGGTCACGACCTGGGGCCTAGCCAGTGGATGATGGAGGGTTGAGACCCTGCCAGGGTGCCTCTCCATCACTGACAGTAATGAATGTAAAGGGGTTGCTGGTGAATATCAAATACTGTTTATGCTTCTAGTAGATCAATGTTGGTAACCCTATTCATCTGAAACTTTTCTTCACAGCTGCTTATACCAATTCAGCCATTTATACACCAGGGTATTTTTTACTATATCAGTTCAGGGTCAGAACCTCAACCAAGGGTATTACAGTAGGATATGGGATTGAAATTCACCAGTTTAAAATGTCACAAATGAGCTTCTGTATTTATTTATCTGTTATAGGGTTTGCACACAAACTACTTCTAATGTCCAAAGAGACACTATATCATATTTATAATTAATAACAGTTATTATTATTATTATTATTATTATTATTATGAACTTTCACGTGTCCCCTGCTGCTGCATCTTCATGCTGAACAAATATGCACTTTGACTTATTTACAGTAAGTGAACTGAAGCGATAAATTCATGGCTGCTGCTGCAGTTCCTTCTCACTAAGGGGGGTTGGTTCATGTGTTTATATGGCACAGCACAGTCTTCATGACATGACAATAATGTTGTGTGCAAATAAAATGCTTTGTTTAACTAAAAATTGTGCCCTTGAAATGTTTAAAATAAACTCATTTTGCAACCCAGAGTTAAACGATTAATGACTGCGATGTGATGAACTGAGCCGCATTTGTGACACTTCCTACCCACTCTGCACTTACAATAAGAGATTTTATGTTATATTTTACACAAGTAAACCATTTCAAATCCATTTTATTAATAGCTTTTTACGCGGTACTGAAGTTTTTGTCAATTTATGTTCCACCTTGCACTTTTTAAAAAAATTCTATAATATGTTTTAAAAATATTTTTGTCTCAGACTGAACTGTGCGCTCACCCAGGGTCTCAACTGTATGAGTTGCTTTGCTTGGTTCATGTGATTTGCAGGTGGTAATAATGTTGCTGCAGGACATTTGGAAGAAAGAGTTAGAAAATGAGTAAATGAATAATGAAAATTAATTGTAGGCAATCATTTTTAAGGGCATGATGCAGTCTGAGTTGCTCTGTTCCTGTACAGTGACGTCTGTGTGTGTAGTTCAACAGGTGGCCATGAGGTGGTGCACAATGGCAAAGAGTGGCCAGTTGGGCCAGTAGAGACGTCTCCATCCGTCACTTAGCAGAGAGGCTAATGGTCACCTGAAGGTCTCTGGCTGGGTGAAGGAAGAGGGGAGACAGGCGATGGAGAGTCCTGCAGCTGGAGATTCTCTCTCTCTTTTTCCCTCTCTCTCACACACACAGGCTGCAAAACCATAGATCTACATTAATGCTCCGGAGGCCTGAATAAACCATTTATTCCACAGAAATCATAAACTAATGTTTTTTGCACCATTTTTAAACTGGCCAAGCATCATGGGAGTCTTGGCAACGCAAAGACACACAGTGGCCTCCCTTCTGTGACCTCAGTACAGCTAGATTAGAGCTCCGCCCTTCTCTTACTGTACAGTCCAGCCTTGTTCACTGTTTATTACTGAAGAAATCGGTTTGTTCACCCGCAAAAGTGAAAGAAACACCATGTGGAACCTGAACCATTTCATCCAGAAAGTTTGGCAACACCATTTTTACTCCTGACCAGGCTGAAATAGACTTGATGGGTTAGAAAATGGTGAGGAGGAGGAGGTGGCCAGTCGTGGAGGGGCACCTGGTCAACCACAGATATGCAAGGGAATAAAGGGAACTGAGTCTCAACCACCCCCGTGCAGCTCAATCCGGTAACCCCCCTCCATGGTGTCATCCCAATGTTTGTGACCCAGGACACACTCCCCCCCCACTGATGGTGGCTCCGTCCCACTTTTTCACATGCAGCTCCTGCCATCTTCAGCTGTCAGTCTCACTGTCTGTCTGGCCTGGGGACACTGTGACACTGCACATTTATCCCGATTCTCATCCAGACCCCTGGCAGCCCCAGGCCCCCAAACACTCAGCACAGCAGACAGTGCAGAGAGACCCTGTGATGATGACAGTTGTCCTCATGAATGGGGGGGGTCACATCTGGACCCTTCAACAGTGTCAGTGATCAAGGGGGGGGTACATCCAGCAGCAGAGTGTGGACAGTACCCCCCAGTCACCAGTAGTACTAGCATCCCCAGCAATCCATGTATCCTTGTTTGCTCCTGGGGCAGCATCTCCACAGTAATGATGTTGGAGAGGATGAGTGACCCCGCTGATGCTCACAGTCAAGCTGGAGACAAGGCAGCCCAGAGGAACACAAAGAATGGGTTGTTGGGTCGAGGCTCACCTTGTATCCACCCGAAGGCCACAAGCCCAACGTCCCAAAGTATTAAATTTAGCAACTGTTACTCCTGCCTGCTGTCAGATTATTATTTTTATAATTATTAACCTTTATTTATCGGACACATTTGTCTGAGCTGACTTACAGCACTTATTATTAAAAAGCAGCGCTGAGGAGGTTTGTAACTCAAACATTGTTGTGTGGTGGCTGGGCCTACAAAAGAGCCCTCATTCGCAGTGTTGCTGTTAATGTCTCCATTTCAGCCACATTTTTAGGTATAAGTTTTGTCAAGAAAATCACAGCTAACGTTTTTGTGAACTTTCTTTGCGTTGAAAGTGCGTCTGCATTTTATCCGCAGAGGTGGCCGCTTAACAGTCTGTATGGAGTGAAATAAAAGGCCAATTACTTTCCCCTCCAAATCGCTGGAATATTCCAGTAAAATTAACCGAAATAAGACATTTACCCCCAAAATCCAATGATTTATATTCCCATTTTGGTTGGTGAAAGCAGCTATAATGCATTTGTAAGTGGCACTGTTCCTACATTAAATGAATTATTGATCAGAAGAGAGTTTTACCTGGATTTAACTTTTACTTATTTTGTTAAACCATGTGCTAAACCGTGCGCTGCTGTTTTCGCAACCAAAAGGAGAAGCGACATCTTTCTGCGTCACGATCTGCTCACCTTTTCTCAGAGCCTTCCTTCTGGGGTACGGCCAGCAGGGGGCGCAGCAGTTAGAGCCTCTGCTTTGCACTCCGAGACCTGGGTTTGAATCCTACTTGTGCAGCTGTGCCCTGACTGAGGTAAGTTACCTGAACTGGTGCAGTAAGAGTTAGCCGTCTCTATGCAAGCACAGCTTGGTGTGCAAACCTAACTGCAATTCGCTGTGGGAAAGAAAGTCACTATAAATGACTAATTAAACGGTAGAAATTATTAATCATAATTAAATAATAAATACAGTAACAACATTAATAGTGCACAAAGGTTCTGGATTTTCTACCCCCCCTTCAACTGAAATAACAGCCATGAGACCCAACGGCTGCTCCCAGGTGGTATTTAAAGGACTCAAATTCTCATAATCCCCCTTTCCCATCATGGTGATCAGGCTGTAACTTTACTTACAGGCAAGGTGTGTGGTGTGTGTGTGTCTGTGTATTTGGGGGGGGGGGTTCCTTCCTTTCCGGAAACCAAACATGTTACCTCTTAAATATTTTTTTTTTTGCCATAGTTCTAAGTTTCTGGCTGCACTTTACAGGCATCTCTTGGTTTGGAGTGCCAACGCAGGTCCAGTTTTGATCTGATATTAGAAATAAAGCAGGAAAGGTCTGTAGCGTCAAAAATGTGCAACCACTGCGATGCAACAGTAATCTTGTATTTTGACCATTTATTTACCCAGTGCGTGCAGGCGCGTTTTAGTGCTAAACTTGTTAAAAGGGCTAAATTCTCAAGTCTTTTTATGCACAACGCTAAGGCGGTTAATTTTCTTGTAATATTTATTACCCCTTGCCCTTGAATTTGGACACAGGCATAACTCAGCAGTGCCAAAAAAGTAATTACATTTTTCGACTTTTACAAAACCCCATCTATTTAATTGATGTAATAGTGAAATATAAATGTCTAAAAATAAATCAGTTGGCAGTCTGGCCATTAACTGCACAAGCGTGCATTCTGTGTATGAAAGGAAAGAAAGGCGCAAAAGGCCTCTAAGATATATTTAGCATTCGGAGTAACGCGTTTTCCCATCATGCAAATACATCATTGCGCAATTTAAACACAAAGCATGAAGGGGAAGTGCGTTAATGGATCGCCAAGTGGCTCAGAATCTATACTTATTAACAAAAGGTTACTTGTTCAAACCCCAGCAGTGCCTTCGTATCGGTATTTACATCAGCGCACAGCATCGCTGGTAAAACTGTAGGACGGAAAAGCCGTGGACGGTGGCATCTGCTGAGGAAATCAATACCACAGATTCATCTCGTGGCCTGGACTCGTGTTCTCAACCCGCTAGCCCAGGCAAATAAAGCTCCGCCTGAACTTTTCTCTGGGACGGAGTTTGGCACGTGTGGGTGGTGTAGTGCTTGGAGGTGCAGCCTTGTGCTGGAAGAACATGGGTTCAAATGCAGTAAAATTGGCCTGAAAACTGTGAATAGATTGGGTGCAGACCTCATGTTGTACATCACTTTGGAGTGAACACAATCTTAAGGTGCTTTGCATAAATATGAACACTGCAAAATTTTGCTGCAATGTTGGGATTTATTCATCCCATACAGGGTAGCCACTTCATCTAAAATGTTTCTTTGTTGCCCAACAGTAGATGGCACAGAAAGAGACAGAATTGTGGGAACCGCCTGAATTGAACTCACTTCCACAGTGTTTACAGTCACCTCTGAATAGTAGTTTTCGGAGATGACTTTAATTGTGGACAACTGACATTATTATTAATTTTAATGTCAGTGTAAAACCAACAATGCAGTCTAAGAAAGTGTATTTATTCATCACAGGATTTTTAGAAATAAAGTTATTGAATAAAGCAGGAGACTTCTGTATTGTTAACCTTTGATCAACTGCAGGCGGCTTAGTAATAAAAGTGGCTTTTGGGTTTATAAACAAATGGGTTCTGACCAGATTTCAGGTCCCAGATGAGGAGCCTCCGCCCCTTATTATCATGCTGTGTTTTGCATAACTTACCGACTTTCGGCTGCTCCTATCAGGGGTCGCCACATCCGTATGTTTGGTTTGGCAGATTTTTATGCCGGATGCCCTTCCTGATGCAACCCTCCATTTTGGCCGGGCTTGGGACCGGCACAGAGGTGCACCCCCTTGTGGCTGGATTCAATTCGCATCAGCACCCAATGTGGGGCTTAAACCCACAACCCTGAGATTATGAGTCACATGCTCTACTGACTGAGCTAGCCAGGCAGGCATTTTGCATAACTTACAAAAGTTAAAATTTATTTTTCTGAACTGTTCAAAAGAAAAAAAAAATAGTTTTTTTTTCTCTGTTGTGGGGTAAGTATGAAATGTAATTTCTAAAGTTGGATTTTGACTTGACAAACATTTGAAAATTGTTTGATGGAAGTCGGCTGCTTGTAATTAAGGGCCGGGGGGGAATTAATGTCGCTGTGTCTGAAGCTTACAGACCAGACAGCAGCAGTTGATGGGAGACCTCTGGTCCTTCTCGCTTGGGCCCAGATGCGGTGCGGCCGTTCGCTGGAGGAACGTCTGACGGAAACGGTGTCACGGGTCGCTGAACGTACCTTCCGGAAAAGTCCTGCGATCATCTGAGCGATGAAGAAGTGTTTTAAATGGGTGAGCGTGGGGGGTGAACACAGGTCAAGTAGAAGTAAAGTGCTCGTGGAGAAGAGAAGCGCTGTTTGCGTGACGTGGATTTGACTCCACTGTGTTGCTGTACCATGGGGTTAGACCTCCTCTCGTACTTTCACACCATGCCAATTCCACGCCCTGGGGGTTAGTCAGGTGCGAGCAGTTTTTGGACCTGAACATTGTTGGAGAAGATGCTGAGAATACCGCTTGTATCTAGGTCCACATCCTGCTGGTTCCCAGCGGATGTGGAACTGGGATGAGCACTTGGCAGCACTGGGGGGGGGGCTTTAGTGTTGTCTATTAATAATTAATAATGAGCTACTGTAAATACAGTATAGCAGGCACAGACATACATGGGTTTTGTTATTAACCATTATCAATGTCACATTTCTTCTCAAGGCAGCCTAAAATGTGAACTTTGTACACTGAGCTCCTTTACTCTGATTTACCCACTGGTACACAGCAGAGTAATTTTTACTGTGTCACTTCAGGGTAAGTGCGGGGACCAAGGGTGCAGCTCCATCAAGATGCTCACTTTAAATCTCCATAGATGTGTGATCAGGTGGTGTAGTGTTTAGCACTACTGTGGGATCCAGGCCCTCAGACCTGGGAGTATCTTGATGCAAGTTGGAGATTCAAACCTGACACCTTTACTAAAACATGGCATCTTTACCCACATGGGCAGCAGGTGATGTACTACTCACAGCTGCTGCCTTTGGGCTTGAAAGGCTCAGGTTTGAATCGTACTTAAAGGCTGCAATGCCCCCGATCATGGCACTTACTTAGAAGTGATACAGTAAAAATTGCCCTGCTGTGTAAATAAGCGCTTAGCGCCATGGAAGCATAGCATTAGCTCCTGTGCGGCAGCTCCATTGTGGCCCCATTACACTGCAAACAATCGCTGTTAGGAGACAAAGGCGCAAACAGCGCAAACAATGGGACAGTAATGGCTGCTGCTACTACTCGGGCACAAAACCACGCTGCCGTAATTGTTCTCCGTCACCACGGTGCTTGATGTTGACTCATTTGTTTTTCGGCTGCTGTTTGTTTGTCCTTCGTGCCGTCGAAGCTGAAACCGAATTAAAAAAACCGTGTAAAGCTGATGCTGGCAGCAGTGCTCAGGAGGAACTAGGGCCTTCGGTGGGTAGAGGGTGCAGTGGGTCTGCGTAACATCCAGGGATGGCACAGTGCACCATCTTGCGATGATGATGGTGACCATCATCATTAACTGTACAGTAACACTTTCACCATAGTGAGGTCAGTGACAATGAGCTCATCCTCCACCACGAGTTGTGCTGACACAACCTTTGCACTTTCTCTTAATTTCCTTGCCATCTATTCCGCGCTTATTCAGACATGTTTGGTGAGCTCTGCACTCCAGGCTGCTTGGTGGTCCAACTCATATGAGACCCAACATCAAAAGCCAGTAGGTTTTGTCCCAGTGCTGTGTGACGATCTCCTCGTGTCCCTCAGAGCTGCTGAATCCCTCCCAAACTCATCTCCTTCAGAGCCATTTCCCTCCTGTCCTCCTGACAGCCACAAAAATGAGTCCAACGCCATCAACGCCACTCCTATACGCAGCTGTTTGAGGGATGTGAACCAGCAACACGGTGGTGTCAGACCCACCAGCTGCGCTGTGGTCATCCTGCAGCAATCGGAACATCTTTGTCTACTCTAGAAGCTCTTGTTTGCCTTCAGTTTGCCACTTTACAGAGAAGCGTCTAATAAATGCACAGATTTAAATGTTAGTGACCTCTGTCTCCATCAGCAAGGCTCCATTTTAAGGCCACAGAACAAACCCACTGCCTTGGTGTCATTCCCCTGTTGCAGCCCAGCTCTCCAGCTGTATTACTACAGAAGTGAAAAATATTTTTGTCTGAGCGGCTAAGTTTTCATTAATCACCCTGCAGCAGCTGGGCCTGAACCACAGTTGGCCTTAAAACAGGGTCTCAATGTAGTGTTGCTCTCCTCTTTTCTCATCTTTCCCTTTTGGCTTGTTTTCCCTCTCGCTGCTCATCATGCAGAGAGGAGCACAGCGGCAAAGAGAAGACAGATAAAAATGGCCACCATTTACCCACCAAATGGAATTCCTACAGCAGGGTGTAAAAGAGGGATGTTGGATCAACACCCTGGGCAGCAAGGAGAACCACTCCTGCTGCGTCTCCTTGGGCTACGTATTTGGCCTCAATGCCACTGGTAGTACCCCCTGCTATAGAACCTGGGACCCCCTGTCTCACTCTGCCCCACCCCCACTGCCACTATCCGCTCCCTGACACATGAAGAAAAAAAACACACCACTTGAACTCTTGTGTTAGCTCATCTTTATCAAATGTTGCGCAGGTACATTCCACCGCCATGCTTCATTACTTCAGAATGCCGTACCTGAAATGTTTGACTGCTCTGTATCCCCCCAAGCAGCTTCAGCCGAGGGACCGCCTGCAGCCCCCCTGCTCCCTCACTGTCAGGGTGCCGTGCAGGGTGAGGTATGGGCGGTGCCGCCAGGGCCCAGGGGGGCTGCGTGACGGATATCACTGCTGTGCTTCAGCTCCGCACAGGTGAGCACCGCTAACAAGGGCCCCTACTCACCTGGCTGACAGATCGGATTGGATCTCCGGCGTTACATCTACTGCAACGTTTTGCTTTTTCGTTAAAGCAACTTGCATTAATTTATCCATTTTCACACCTGGGTAATTCCTACTAGAGTGATGTGGGGTAAATACCTTAGGCAAGGGTCCTAATAGATAGATAGATAGATGGGATTTGAACCTGGGCTACCCAGTTCCAAAGATAGCACTTCTGACCAAGGCACCATCTGCAAAAATGAAAATAACCTTGGATTTTTTTTTGTCACATACAGTTGAAACAAAACCTGCTTGTTCTCTTACCTTTGAGGAGAAGTTATGGTGGCGTTCATCTTGTCGTTTTGTTGGTTCTTGTCTCGTTGCAGGAATACCCGAGGTTGACAGGTGCTGCTTTCTCCTTTCCTCTACCCAGGGTTTACTGTGAGGTAGCATGAACCATCATTGTTAGCGTTAGCTCCACTCTGTTGTGACTGATTCTTCTTGGACCAGTATGTCTCTTCAGAGGTTGGTTGTCAGCATGGGGAGCAGCACCCAGCTGTGTAATTCTCCTCATGAGGTGGTTTCATCCCACCCAGTAAATGAGCCCAAACATCTTAGGCTTTCCTTCTCCCTGTAAAAGTTTTTAGCTTCTGCCTCACTAGCCTTCAAAACCCTCCTTGCCAACTGCTTTGTTGCTTCAGGAATCCAGGACTAACAAATGATAAATTTGGTGCCCAGTGAAAGTTTCCCTACAGAGATGTTCACCAGATGACCCAATACAGTAAACATCTAAGCTCTCAAAGTGATCCACCAGCCATAAGATGCAGCTGCCCACAGAGGACTTGGTTAAACCAAACGGCATCAGTCTGAACAGACACGGTCCGAAAATGGCACCGTATGCTTTCAGTAGCTGAACAAGTCCTCTGAGAAAACAACAGTGAAGGGCTTGGTGTTTTCAGAGAGCTGAACCTCTTTATCCCATAGATGTACACAGCTAACATGGTGGAAATGAAACCTGACAGACGGCAGAAGCCGCCAAACTGCTTCAGAGCGATAAAGGGAAAAGGCAACACGAGACGAGAAGTGCAGGTCACGGCCAAACAGAGCCTTGCAGCCAAAGCCATCATTCAGGAATTCAATTACGTCTGCCATAAATGTCAGAGGGAAAATGGCTTCTAGGAAGCAGGTACACTTTTCTAATACCCACCACCGTCACTTTGTCAGACAGAATTGAGTCCGAACCGAAACACATAGAGCAGTAGCTCAGCTGTATGAGACCATTCTTGCCATAAATTAAAGAAAATGAGTGTAAACGAGTTACTTCTTCATTTATGTATGAGTAATTGCAGGGTAAACCGTATAAATTTACTGTACCTGTTCACACAGTTTATGCACATCTGTCTGTAGGCAGCCCAGGTCTCTGAAAATGTTAACTCAGATGGCATGAGAAAATGTGGCCTTTCACAGTGGCGCTCGTGAAAAAATGCTGAAACTGATTTGGAGTTAACATTGCAGATGGGTGAACCTGTAGTGCTCGCTTGGGGACAATAAGCCATCTATGGGAGTTCTTGGTGCTGACAGCCTGTCCATTCTGAGAAGGCTTGCCATTCAGAAAAACACCCACTCTTGGCCTCGTGACTGGAAGCTTTTTTTGTAACTGTACTCTACTGCCATCTGTAGGCTGGGCAGGTAAACACAGGTCATGCTCACCCCACACAGCACAAAAAATACGCTTTGAAATTAAACCAGAAAATGTCTATCTCTAAAACCGAACACAATTCCTGATGCAAACAAGTGTCCCGGACAAAGCACTTACCTAACAATAAATATTAGTAAAGGTTTTAAATTGCATTTTTCTATAACATGGGAAAGCTATAACATGAGTGTTGAAAGTGCGGTGTCCTGTGATGAAAATGTCCCTCCTCCCATACTATACAGAAGACCTGGTAAAGTGTTCCTCTTGTCTCTCCTACAAAGGCTAAAGCGGCTGGGGAGAGGTGGGGATTACTCCGAATTTGCTGGTCAGAGGCACGTCTGCGTGTCCAACAAGAAGGAAAAACATCCGTCAGATTAGCATGTGGCAGGTCCGGCCTCTGTGCTGCTGCCCAGACCTGCTGCGATTCGTCAGTGGAAACCTAATGGCATCAATGTGGATCTAAACTAAAAATCAATATTTCATTACCAAATTGTTAGGGAGAATGAAGAGTGATGACTGAGGCCTGCGAGACGGGACTGGGGGGGGGAGGGCGTCCTCTGGGGAGGGAGCATCTAGAGTTCAGTGTGACAGAATGAGCGATGCTGGGTTTGGGGCCTGGGAAGGACGCTGGGAGGACGGGCCATGGCCAGGTCCACCGTCTGGCCTCTGTTCTCCCTCTCTCTCTTTCTCTCTCTTGCGCTCGCATTTCCTTACATCCTTTCTTAGCGGCCACCCCCATTTCTCTCCATCATGTCGGTATGTCGCTCCTTCCCCCCCACCCATCCATTGCCTTCTCCCTTCTTTCTTACTTCTCCATCCATCTACTCCTTTTCCTGCTCTTCATCTCGGTGTCAGAAGCCGACACACAGTCCTTCCATATTTTAGCAGAAAGGTTCTTATTTCTGCTCCTGCCTCGCTTATTTTTTAATGGTGTGTCAGCATTTTGGAGTATTTCTGCCACCTCCTCTCAGAGGTGTCTGTAGATGTTCCTCCAGCAGCCGTCTGGCATCCCTGTGTGGACACTGCTCAGCCTTGGCAGGAATAAGAATGTCTCGTGGCTCGAAATCGTGTCCCTCAAGGATACGACACCCCTGGGCCGCATACTTTGCCATTTGCGGACAGCAGGGTAAAGAGGTTTTGGAGGAGGACAGAGGTCCTGAATGCCGATGCTCTTGAACCGCTTTTGCAGCTCAATGCGGAGCAGCGACTGAGAACAAACATTCATTTTTTTTACTCCCCATAGCTCCTCCACTCAGTGGGTTTCAGGTTTATGCTTCCCCTGGGGCCGCGCAGTAATGTCTGAACATCATAGCTTCTCGCCGTAGGGTTAAGAGGTCCATCACTCCACATGCAAATGGACAGGGAGTGATCGCGGTCAACTAGCCGCTCCATCCACATAGCCGATGCAGCAGCTTGTTTGCCCATCAAAAAGCGTGGCCTAGACCGCACGGAAATGTGCTCGGATTTTTTTTTTAAATTTCATGGAACAACCGTAGCCCGGTGAAAGGCTGTCGAAATAAATGCACAAGAATATGCGCACCTGCTTCCTCACAGTGAAGCAACAAGAATACTTCCCATCTGCCATTTTTACAAAAGCTGCACGGTACGGTTCCATTTCTGTACTCGTGTATTTATTGCTTAAACCTGCATTTTGCTATATTTTTTCCGCACATTTGCAGGCCAAGTCCACATGAAATAACGATAGCACAAATTTGCCTTGATTGATTGAATCAAACGGTTTTGTGTTGCAGAAATCTTACACATATAACAAACAAGAAAATGTACTGTATCTTTTTATTACCTCGACGCTACATTAAAATGAAAACCAATTCAAGATGTCTCCGCAAACTGCTATCCGATGCTGAGTGTTGACTGGCTGGTCTCATGTACAAGTGTCACCGAAAGTCAGGAGCCCCGCACGTGAGCTGTAAACACCGTGGAAGCAAGCTGAATTAAGGTGATTGCATGCACTGCCCTATTTGGGTGCGCCACACTGCCATCTATTGGCTTGGATGGTAAGTGCAGGTCACAGAAATTTCTGAAAATATTTGAGGACAGAAAATGACATTCAGATAAAATCAAAAACTTTGGCCAAATAAGCTGGCAAGAACACATGGAGGAACAAATTGGCAAGAACACATGAGCGATTTAAGTTTTCCGTTAAGACCAAACAGGTCATTGTTCTCCTTGAACTCATTCACTCGTACTTTGCAGCCCAGGTTTCCTATGTCCATGCTGCCCGGTGTTCTCTCCTCACACTTTTACTGTGTTCATTTGGGCCTGGGGGAGGGGAAGCGGTGTATCCAGAAAATGGCGGTTTGTCATCATGAATAAATGAGGCGGCTAATGCCTTATACATTGTTAATCCCAGGTTGGACGATGTGATGTATAATAGGCTGTAAGTTCCATCATTTATTTAATGACGTCAACTTGAGCTTCCGTGTCAGACGCAAAATGTGCGAACGACTGAAATACCCACCTTCTGCTTCGTCCACAGCCCTGTGACAGTCACATCTGTGAATGGAACACTCTTTCGCTTTTATTTTTCTTCCATTTTTCTCTGAAGCAATGTACAGCGCTAAGCTACACAGAATGGCTCGCTAATTTATAGGTAGTTTTATTGTGTCACTTTGGGGTAGGCGCTGTGTTCAAGGGTACAACAGCAGGAAGTGCAACTCGTACCTGGGTGCTGCTGCCCCCATGACCACCTGCTGGCCCCATACCTGCTGCGTGCTTTTCATGCCAGACTGTGTTGCTTTTGTTGCACAGATGTGCTTGTTGAAACAAACCTTACTGCAGTAACTCGACTGTTTTACCATGGTAGCGGAGGGGACTAAGCACAGCCCAAAGGACAGCGAGAGAGAGACCTGAGTGTTTCAAGACACCACAGAGGAAGGAAGCAGCACAGACAATGACAGCCCAACAGCTGGAAGGACCCCAGGTGACTGAAAGAGCCACAGCTGCCACTGCGATCAGCACTGCAGGTGGGATTAGAGCCAACAGCGCCTCCTGTTGGCGCCCGCAGCTTCATCTTTTGTGCGTTGCAAGCACAAAATGTGGACAGCGGCTGAGTAAAAACTGTAAAAACTCTGGAAAAGTGGGCGTTGGATGACATGAAGGTTCTTCACATCCCAATTAAATTCGCACTACTCACTTTAAACGGAATACATGAATAAATAAAGTGGATTTTGTACGTCTGCAGGACCTCGGCTGCCGATTTCACCCCTGTTTGTTAATATAATTCATGGGGAAAAAAATTGCTGTTCTGCGCTTTGCTAAATGTTTCCTGCCACAGTAAAAGTAAATGTGTTTGAAAGGCAGGTTTAGCTAAATACCCTGCAATTAATCGATTTTTTGTAAAGGAAATTAAATATTTTATTCAGGAATACAAAGGGGATCCAGCTGACCGCAGGACGCAGTAGAAGTCACAACTGTAGTGGCGACGGTGTGCAGATAAGAGAGCGGAGGCCACCATTACGGTGGGTGCTCTCTGCAGCTCGTCTGCCCCAAAGTTCAAAATAGACTCTGAAAGTCTTCCCAGAAGTTTACTGTTGTAACCATGGCAATGACACAATGCTCAGTTAATTTCACCTTCTCTCTTTCTCACTCCTCTCCATTCAGCACACGGGCTGCAGGCCCACGGGTCAGAGGTTCGTCGTCCCTGTTTCTCGAGCATCTCCGTTCCCCGTCACCTATGTGGCAAAAGCAAAATGCGGACAAATGCGGCCGTGGGACCCGAGAGGAACAGTTGGCATGATGTACAAAGAAAAATATAACAAGTGAAGGGTGAAGGTTCCCAGTAAAGCAAACTGTTCCTCTTCAGCATGCAGCCCCTTACCACTGCTCTTTAAGTGACAAATACATTCATTTAAATGTATTATTTTTATCTGAAGTGCACAGTACAGTAAGCAGATAACTTGACAATACAACGATACATAGATGGATAGGTGGGTTGTAATAAATAAATTCATAAATGAAGATGAAAGACAGCTAAATAAACAATAAATTATGAGTAAAATTGTCAGTTAGCAGAGATGGCACGGTAGGAGGTGGTCAGTAGTGGTGGTCCATCCTCACGCTGTGTGGAATTCAGAAGCCTGTGTGATGAAGCTGCTCCTCAGGGGCTCGAAGATGGTGTGTGTGGAGGCGTTAAGGGTCCGTGATTTTACTATCAATTTCGCAAAACAGCCTGATCAGACGGTTCCAAAACGTGGGATTTGAACCAAGGAGTTTAAGCCTAAAGAAGGAAGTTTCATTACTCCTGCCTGTACTGGGACTTTTGGCTGCCCTGCTGACCATTCTGTGTATGGCAAGGCCGTGTGCTTCTGTTTGCCCCCCTGTGCTCCTTGCCCGACCCTCCCCACGTGATCGCCATTATTGCCTTCATTATTACCGCTTGCGTTCCTCCAATAACCTGTCTATGTTGCTTATTGTTTTAGGTATTTAAGTCCTGTGTTTATGGCTGTTCCTTGTCAGGTTGTTACCTTGTTTTTCTGTGCCTGTTCTGCAAATGTAGTCTTTGGTTGTTTCACTGGTTTTGCCTGGTGAAAGTCCCAGTCCTAACAAGGAAAGTATAGCTGCTATGTCATCTGCTGGCCCTTTCTAATAAATGTTAGGTTATAGTAACCACAAATACAGAGTAAAAAGATAAAGACCGCAGGGTAAAGGAGGGTCTGGAGCTTCCGTATTCCAACTTTGTGTCTCAGGAGGGACCATGATGCATTTCGCATGGGGAGGTCAAAATGGACTCATACTGGGTTTCTTAGGTGCTTTCTTATGTTACGCTCCACTCCCCAGATCACCTTGGCATTGTAGCAACCATGAGGCTTACAAGTTTCATCATGATGGCCCAACGCTGTTTAAACTGTTTTTACCCTGGTGTTACCACCTGTTATTTCAATGGCCAACATTTGGCTGTACTTGATGAATAATTAAATAAAAATTATTAAAGTATCTCCTGGATTTGGGGAAAATATGTATTGATGACCACTTGTGCAGGTTGGGGTCTCCGTCCCATCGTGGAAAGCAGTGAATCCACACTAAACCGGAGCCCAACTTGGACCCTGCTACACAGTAAATGCGTTGTGCACGAATGGTGGAATTCGGCCCCATGTAAAGAAGCCTTTGATGCCACGGCTTCTGTGAGGAAACTGTTGTGCTCGCCGTGTTTGGAAAGGGAGGCGTGTGAGGAGCTCAGCGGTGGTGCTTCCTGGAGTTCAGAAGCAAAGTCTTCAGAAGCTGCTGTTTTGATCAGCAAAGCAGAATTGGCTCCACAAAGCGGCAGCGGAGCTAATGGTGGAAGCACGGTGTTTACATGGGGAAAATGAAGTAAGAAAACACCCCTGAGGAAGGGCCACGGCGATGGCTCGCTCACGGTTTCCTCCATGGCAGAACACGGAAAAACCCCTCAGTGCCTCTCCTTGTGTGGATCTGAGGAAATCTTTGCAGCTCTGCTAAGATTATGAGTTTATGTAAACAAAAGGGTTTATTGACTTATAAAATGCCGAACGCTACGTTTATTAAATAATCGGTTGTTTCCAAGGCGACGCACAGCTCAGAGGGAACAAAACTGCGTCAGCTTCAAATGAACAACTTCATGCTCGGACACGGGATGATCAGAGCGCAGCTTGTGTGTCTGACACCACCGTGTTGCTGGTTCACATCCCTCAAGCATTAAGCGGGATTCAAACAGCAAACACACGGATGATGTTGGAGACGGAGAGCAGAATGAGAGATGAATCCAGCGTGAAAGAGTGTAGAGGTTGAGGGCTTTGTGCTATTAATCGGAGCAGAAGGTGCACAGGTGGGGGGGGGGTGGAGTTGGGCTTCACCGTGAGGGTCACAGGGTGAAGACCACATAACAGGATGTTAGGATCGGAGGTCAAAGGCCAGCGTGTTGGTTTGCACAGCCAGGGAGCTTCTGCCATGTGGCCAGATCTCCACTTTGGCCCCCCACCTTGGTGTCCACCCTGAATGACCCAGAGGAGACAGGAACACTGAACCTGCTGTGACACCTGGACACCCCCCCCCACACAGGCCCACTCCTCATCTTCAAGCAGGTGTTGTAGGGTCAAATAAGTCCCCATGTGGCTCAATGCAATATTTTCATTGTGTTCTTTTTATTCCACACTTTCCCCCACGACGACTTACAGGGTTAAACTACGCTGCCTGGCCAAAAAAAAAGTCACCACCTGGATTTAACTTAGTGTTATAATCTGGGGTTGCTTCAGACGGTCAGGTCTAGGTTCAGCAACGTTATGTGCCCAAAATGAGGTGAGCTGACTGCCTGAATATATTGAATGAGCAGGTTTTTCCATCAATGGATTTTTTCTTCATAGTCTAAGATGACAATGCCAGGATTCATGGGGCTCAAACTGTGAAAGAGTGCTTCGGGGAGCATAAGACATCATTTTCACACATGGATTGGCCACCATAGAGGCCACCTTAACCCCATGGAGAATCTTTGGGATCTTGTGCTGGAGAAGAGTTTATGCAGCGTTCCGACTCTCCCATCGTCAATACAATATCTTGGCAAAAAATGAATGCAGCTCTGGATGGAAATAAATGTTGTGACATTGCATGAGCTTATCAAAATGATGCCACGGCAAATGCGTGCCATAATCGAAGCTAGAGGCGCTCCAACGAAATATGTGTATTTTTTTGGCCAGGCAGTGTATTTACACTGATTTACCCACAGCAAGGTCATTTTTACTGCATCAGGTCATGGTCAGTGTCTTGATCAATGTAGTAAAGCAAGAATACATCCTCAAACTACTACGCCCTCTGCTGGTGGTGGCAAGATGATGTCCTGCATGTTGTTTTGGAGCCACCGGCCTGCTGGAGGGGGCAGACCACCCCACACCTGATGCCCACTGAAGCCGACGTGCGGTGTTGCATCCTGTAGCGCAATAAACCTTTGTTAAACAAATGCAAAGCAGATGGCTGTGTGTGTGTGTGTGTGTGTGTGTGTGTGTGTGTGTGTGTGTGTGTGTGTGTGTGTGTGTGTGTGTATCCTGCGCCACGTCTCCTGCTCATTGGCTTATTGTCATCCTGGTCCAAACCCCTGAGGGAGGAAGGTCCTGAGAAGAGTATTTGAACGGCCCCTTGAATGTCGATTAAATAAAAGCAGCTTTTTCATCTAACCTGTCAATCATGTCACACACTGGCGGGGGGGTCTACTGTACCCAGTCAACTACTTGGCGATATGTTCACATCATATTTGTAGCCTTTAAAAAAACTGAATCCTGTCCACAGGGAGATGCTGCTGAAAACCGAAATACAAACCGAGGACAGCAGGGGGCACAGTGGTTACAGCCGCTCTTGCCAGGCCAAGGGGCTCCACTACCAGTCCCTCCTCTTGCTGTAGGACCCATGAGCAAGGTTCTGACCCTGATTTTCCCCTGAAAAGGAAAGTTCATCTTTCTCATCTGAGAGGCAACCTGTGCACCTTACTGTACCTTATTGTACCGCATTATACCTTCCTGTGGTCACAGTAACAGGCTGAGGACAGGTAATTATTGAAATGAGCAGCTGTTGGGGACACAGGTGTGGTCTGGGTGACAGGTGACCCTGAAGATGGAGCGTCTGGTCCCACCCCCTCAGCCTCCATCAGTGTCAGGGATGCGTTGTGGGTGGGGTTAACAGTGACAGAGGGGGCGGGGCTGACAAGGGTGTCAAATCCCCTGCTGCTCATCCTCACCTGCTGACAGGTGCGGCGGCAGCATCACTGCGCCGCTCAACACGTGAGGCCCCGGTGTCAAAGGTCACAGCTGAAGCTTTTGGAGAGGACAGATTCGGTGGCATCTTGTCACACTCCTGCTGCTGCTCCTGCTTACCCTGAACTAAAGCAGTAAAAATTACCCTGCTTTAGAAATGGGGAAATCACAGTGAGCAGCTTCACACTGCGAGGTAAATAATAAATGAACAGGTGTGATGGTAAAAACATTATAATAATTGCAGTAATTTTTATAAAAATACTGGCTGGACCCTGTGATCATAACTGGGTGCCCATCAGGGTAAAGGGGTGAGGCAGTACTGTACCTTCATTGTACCTGCATCCAGCTTTAAAATAATCGAGCGGCACAGAAGTATTAAATATTATTATTAGCGATTATTAGCCGCCGTTTATTTGACCCCTTCCGCCAAGGTGACTCGCGCTCAGTGTCCAGACCTTTTGTTCCCTGGAGCCTCCAGGTGAGCACCACGTGTACTGGTGTCACCTGTCACTGCCGCCGCTTAGTATGCGGTGATGCTAAACGTGCGATTTGTGTATGAAACTGCACGCCTCTGACTTCGAAAATTAGTTCTGCGTCTGTACATAGGAGCTGCGCTGTGATGTGCTGCTGGAAAAACTGGGGTTTTATGCCATTTGTGGGGAGGGGGGTCTGCTGTTCCACATCTTCTTCAGAAAGAGATAAACCTTAGATACATAATTATTATTAACTTATTAATTACTATTATTATTTTTCTTGTTAATGTCAATTATTATTAACCTGTTAACTGACATGTTTAAATCTGAGAGCTTACAGTGAGGTCTGTAACTTTATCTCATTGCACTGATTTACCTGTTTATAAAGCTGGGTAATTTTTACTGCTCAGGGTACCAAGGGAGAGCGTGGATTGGGGCACCCAAGTTTCTACCTTTCGGTGGCATATTTTACCAGAGTAAATGCATTAAAAGGTTCATTTGAATAAATGCAAAACAGCACTTCTGATCCACTTGGTTTATATCTGCTTGGGTGGTTAATTTTCACTGCATCAGTGCAGGGTAAATACCCAGATCAGGGGTATTGCAGCAGGGTGTCGGGTTGGAACCTGGATCATTCAGGCAGCACCAACTACTACACCACCTGCTGGCTCCTGGAAGGTGAGATATGTGTCATTCTTTGCTAGGTATGGCTGTAAATATAGCCAGGTATGTGGAAGAAATGCACACACAGAGCTGACATGTGAGCAAGGAGACGATGGTTAACAGCTCGGTGTGTCTTGACTGTTAACAAAGAGATGTTGCCACACACCCTGGGGGCATTTAAAGAGAGTTATTTGTTTGCCTCTGTAAATAAAGAGCAGGTGTTGAGCTCACCTGGGGGGGACAGTGTGAGGCCTGACCCTGTCGGGGAACGGGTGGGCGACAGCCCCCTCCTGGGCACCGTGCCCATAGTGCCCCCCTCCCCGGTGCCCAGTGTCCTGTGCTCTGCCCCTGATGATGAGGTTTCCTGACACTCTTCTCTTAACAATTCATAGTCACACACACACACACACACACACACACACACACACACACACACACACACACACACACACACACACACCTTCAGGCTGTGCTGCTATATCCAGCTTAGGGATAATGAACACCTGTGGAATGTGGTAATACGGTTAATTTTACACACTGCTTTTCTACACAGTAGTATAGGATGTAGATGGGGGGCAGACAGAGTACTGAACCCCAACTCCAGGAAATGCTCCACGGTCAGTTTCCTAGGCCTTCATTCCACACTTTGATTTTACAGCTTGTCAAAAAAAAATAATGGAGAGAAAAAATAGTAGAATCATAAATCTTAAAAAGAGATCTATTTTAGGCATAATATTGGCAGAAATATTTAAATATATTATACATATGTCAATTTTTAACTGCATAGCTTTATTTGACCAAATAACCTCATTAATATACACTGCCCAGCCAAAAAAAGTCAACACCTGGATTTAACTTAGTGTTATGATGTGGGGTTGCTTCCATTGGTCGGGTCTAGGTTCAGCAACGTTATGTGCCCAAAAAATGAGCTCAGCTGAGTACCTGAATATACTGAATGAGAAGGTTTTTCCATCAATGGATTTTTTCTTCATAGTCCAAGATGACAATGCCAGGATTCATGGGGCTCAAATTGTGAAGCAGTGCCTCAGGGAGCATAAGACATCATTTTCACACATGGATTGGCCACCACAGAGTCCAGAGCTTAACCCCATTGAGAATCTTTGGGATCTTGTGCTGGAGAAGACTTTACGCAGCGCTCCGACTCTCCCATCATCGATACAAGATGTTGGCAAAAAATGAATGCAACTCTGGACGGACATAAATGTTGTGACACTGCATAAGCTTATTGAAATGATGTCACGGCGAATGTGTGCCGTAGTCAAAGCTAAAGGCACGCCAACCAAACATTAGGGTGTGTGACTTTTTTTGTGACCGGGCAGTATATAAAATAATGCTTTGAACAGCGTGAGCCCTGCGTCTCAGTACAGAATCATCCCACCGTCTTCATCATCAGTGTGATGAAGGCAGCACAGCGCCCCCTAGTCCCCCTGTTTGGGAAATTACACTTAAACTACACTGCCAGTTTTACAGACTGTCGCCAAGACATCCCCCACCCCCAGGAAACCAATAGTCCAGAAACCTGACCATGGGCTGCACGCTGGGTTGCAACTGTGGTCCTCATGAGTGCTTTACCATCTGAGCCTGCACCCATCCTGATTCTCAGTGTTACTTTAAACCACTGAGTGGCCCTCAACCTCTTCTCTGCTATTGACGTGGGAAGCTGAGTAAAGGTGGAACACCTGCACATACCACATGAGCCTTGCGGTGCTTGCGAGTGAAGCTTTAGACTGGCAGGTCTCTGCATGAATGTTGAGCAGCAGCCCATTGGGCAAAAACAGCTGTAGGGTGAGCGTTTGACCTGCTCATCTGCCCTTTTTCGTGCTGCACTTTTCCACTTCCTGGTTTTACAGTGCTGTTCATCCCCCCGGTTGCTAATTTTACCCAACTCAGGGGAAGCAATCAGGTTTCTATCTGCTGCTTTCATAGCTCTGTTGGAGGTCTCTCATGGTCCAATACTTGGACACCTGATTTTATCCCTTAAAGCTAAATTTCCCTGCATCACTGCTTCATGCAAAATCTCTCAGGATGACGGATGATGAGGAGATCTTCCTTCTGCAGCACAGCCTCTGTGAGTCTCAAAAAGAACCGCCAGATGAGAAGCGTCACCTCTTCACCAGTTCCAGCCCAAAGCCACTTCAAAACTGGACAGCTGATATGATGAGCAGGTTCCTGCCTCAAGGACACAAGAACAGGACCTGCCCAGGATGTGAACCAACAAGCTTCACGTCTCCTGCTCCTTTTCTTTAGCTCTATGTTTCTTACCTCCATTAGTAAAATTACAAGACATATTTGCGACATATTTGAAATATTTGGTGATAAATATTTATGGAGTTTTGTGTTATGGAGGGTAAAGCTAGATCCCTGAACAACCTGCTGGTGGTTAATAATTTATAGAATAATATAACTGTACAGCTGGCATTACCGCATGGACAATTAAATTACACGGGCAAATTCCATTATGAAGTTATGGAATAGTAACATTAATCGCTGTCTGTCCTGTGTGCATCACCACACTATAGTTTTTCCAAGTCACAGCACCCTTCCACCTTGATGCTGTAGCATCACACTTTAATATCCGATATATAAAAATAATAATAAACAAAAATACCCGCTACATAATTTGCTGGAGGTAAACAAAAGCAAGTGTTTGCAAAAAATGATGAATTACAAAATTTCCCAAGTTCACTGCTCACATCTAGATGCTTCCACAATGAAAGTGTCTATAAATATGTCCATGTATTAATGTCGTCTCAGGTACTCTGTATGCGAAATATTCTGGAACACGAGCCACTGTGTATCTCATCGGTCACTCATGTATCCTGCGGACCTTCCTGTAGTTCTTTTTTCTTCTCCTGATTTTCTGTTTATTTAATTTTAGAAAATTCTTTGTCCTTAGGAGTGCAGGATTGTGTCCATTGGACGCCCTCACATTTATTTACATTTTCACATTTAGGCAAATTGTCATTACAAAGCAGAATGGATTGTTTCTGTGGAACACCGCTCTACAAGGAGAAACTTCTAGAAAAAGATAGGTTTAGCCTGATGTGAAGGCCTTGAAAAACAACAATGCAGGAGAAAAGTGTAGGTCCAAGAGCAGAGCCCTGAGGCACACCAGCCCCACATAGAAACAACATCACGGGGCCTTTCTGTGCTTTCTTTGCTACAGTAAGATCCACTTGAAAATCAGAAAGTAACACAGGATGGGAAATGAACCAAAAAGACCAGATTTGCAGCTCATTGTGCACATTGTTACAGGATCTGCTGTCATCCGTGTTCATTTCCACTTACTGTGTCTCTTCCCGTTCACAATGAGCGATCACATTCAGGCGTTTCTCTTAAAGACCCAAGTCAGGTTATAGTGACTGTTTCTAGGATTGTATCCTAATCAGTCAGCACTCGAGGGGAAAATGCAGCGGAGGATGGAAACATCCCAAACCGTGGGAAGGTATTTACTGCCCATGTGAGCAACTAACACTATGAGATGCGAGGAGATGGTTGCTGGCTATATGGGCGGGAAGTTGCCCTCCTGTTTATGTGTACAGGATTTAATTAGCTACAAGACACTCATTTAGTTACCAGAATTCCTGGAAATAATTTTAAAAATAATTCTTCAGTCCATTTTTGTCCAATTTTATTGTATTTTTCATTGCTCCTATGGTTATTTATTTATTATCATTGCTGTCATTGAGTCGTTGTGTATTGAGGCCACCGTAAGTCGAGGACAGTCGGTAACTTTCCATGCCCGTCTCTTTCGCTGTCTCCTCTGCCATGACAGTTCCATTCCGGAGGAGCTCAGCTTCACACTGCTTTGTGCTCTTGTTATGGACCCTCCCTGGGACATCAGTCCATCCCTCACACTCAAAGGCCTGTTTGATCCAAGCATATTATTTGGAAGCTGCGGCCCCCAGCAGGGATGTTGGCCGTGATGAAGCTGTCCGTCTGCTTCTTGCACCGCGCATCACACACGTGTGGCTTGCATGTGAGGCACCAGATTAGTTAAGTGTCTGGAAGCTTAAACCCACTGACATATTACGGAATATTTTTTAAACGTGCTCAGATGATGCCACTGAAGGAGGTGGAAGGCAGGAAGATGCTCCACGCTGACAGGAGAAGAGTATCTAAGTCACATAATTACCTTTCTCATAAGGACAGGTGGCAAACACCTTAATACGTCATGTTAAATGGGTCAGGTGTGAATAGAGCATGGCTTGAATGCACTTTATGGTGTGTTATTTAGCTTTTATTTATTAACTTAGCTGTCGTCTTTTGCCAAGGTGACTTAGAGTGTTACATTTTGCATAATACGCTGCTACTTAGAAATCCTTATCCATATATTCAGCTGGGTTAAGTTCACCGACGTGAGCGTCTCCATCATGGGTGCGACCACAGGAAAGGCAATTCCCAAACTGACCGCTGTAACTGTAACACCACCAAGTGAAAATGAGAAATCGATGCAGGTTTGGAGGGAGGAAAGAGCAAGTTTGAGTGCAAGAGACATTACTGATGTCTAATATTAATTAATTTGATAATCGGATTATTCGTTTAGGCTCCAGGCTGCATGCAAATAATGGAAGCTGTTATAAATACAGATTATCCCTGTCTTACAATGGGGTTACGTTCTGATAAACCCATCATAAGTCGCAAATGCATTTAATACACCTCACCTATCGTCACTCCTGGCTGTTTCAGCAATGGAATGTAGGCAGTCTCTCCGTCCCCATTTTCAGGCTGATTGCTTGATTGGCGTAAGAACCAACCAATCGCGAATGAGATTTAGTTTCTATCCGAACTTCCTGTCAGTGCTCAGTTTCTGCTGCCCCTTCTCTGCTCCTGCAACCGCTGTCTTGCTAAGACCTTGTATTTTGTTCATTTTGAATTGTGGGAATTGTGTTCCATTTTTGTTTACTGCCAATTGCTAATGTTTAGCGCTAGCTCCCAGCTAAATGGCAACACTCTTTGTCAGAAAAAACACTCAGTAAAGAGTTTAATGGAACTTAAACTTATTATTGTGGTATCTTTGCTTCCACCAACCCACACCATAACACCTACTGCCTAGCCTAGCCTACCTTAAAAGTCATTACTGGGTTTCTGCTTTCATGCCATTTTCAGGAGACATAAACAGAGATGGGCGTTTTGTAGACATGATGGATGCAGAAAACACAACATAGATACCGGGGATATCTAAAAAACCGCTGGCAACATGAAACACTATAGAGTATTGCTTGTGTACACTAGCGACTGCCTGGCAGACTGAGAGTTGCGGATTGTTGGAGCTGCCCAGCATCATGAGAGAGTGAGGGTCCGACGTACCACATTTTGCTTGCCTGGGAAAAAATCTAAATTCAAAATTCAAAGTAGTATTTCTGCTGAATACGCATCGCTATTGCATTATTGCAAAGTCAAAAAATCATAAGTTGGACGGTTGCAACTTTGGAACCGTCTGTGTATGAATTAACATAAAATGGGATAAAATTTAAATATGCAAAAGAGGCTAATAGCAGTATCTGCAGTACCTTCAGAGATTTAAGTTTCTATCAGTCTGCGTGTCTGCCTGTTCAGTCACTATGTGAATGAAGTAATTTTATTATTTAAATTATTTTGTTTAAATGCTGGCAAATAACAGGTAGAAGAGAGATGCGGTGAGAAACTTTCTAATAAATTTTCCATTTCCTGCTCATCTGGCTGTGGCGTGATCAGGACATAATTTGGCTTTGTGCTAAACGGCATACAGATGTTCCAGCTTCTTTTTACCAGCGACCCAGCACTTCTCATTTTTACAGCTTTTCCCGATTCTTCAAATAGCAGTTGGGGTTTTAGATGGAAGTGTGCGACCTCCACACCGTCAGGCCATTTGTGCACAGCACAGCACCATTTCCTAAAGTTTTTTACAAAATGCTAATGTTAATGCATGTATGCAACTGTCCTCAATGGGCCTGATGATCAGCTGCTTATGCCTTAATGAAGAAAACGGATTACGGAGCTTCTCAGCTGAGTAATTCTGCACCAAAACCAGGTAAGTCTGTGCCAACTGTCAACTCAGAGCACGCAGAGCAGCTCTTTCCATAGTCCAGTAGATACCCCATAAACCGCAGTGATTTGATTTTGCTGCAGTGTCTCATAAAGTGATAAACTTCTTCTTAGGTGAATCTCGGGTTCCAGTTTGGCAGGAA
The DNA here is from genome assembly GCA_018136845.1 of Heterotis niloticus. Lineage (NCBI taxonomy): Eukaryota > Metazoa > Chordata > Actinopteri > Osteoglossiformes > Osteoglossidae > Heterotis > Heterotis niloticus. The sequence goes on along the minus strand of CM030905.1, from coordinate 21,570,944 downwards.
CCTTCTCACATTTCGGGGCAATGTGATATCGCGGGCTGCCAAGCCATGGTGGAGATCCCAAGCAAGGGTCAGGAGAACATTGCAATTCGTTCCAGTGATGTGATTATTTGGGACAATGGCAGTTTTCACCAAACAATTATTATCCAGGAATGGTGTGGCATCCACTAAAGGATGCAGATGGAGATCCTCCCACCCTGTCCTCCATTTTTGAATTCTACCAAGCAGCTCTTTTCAGATTGGAGGTGGACGGCATGTGATCGCCAGCCTCGTGACCTTGCTGGGTGCAGTAGATGATGCTTATGAGAACACGGTCGTGGTTCAAGGAATCATGAAGGTTCTTCTCGTTTCGGTGGCACTGATTTATTCACTCATGGAATTATTTGCTTTTGAGATGCAAGCTGTGGGTTTCAGGTGAGTGACGATCTTTTGCGGCTTAACCACAGTGTTCTGAGAAATGGGCAGAGGTGATAAGAGTTTCAGGAAATATACCAAAGCAACGAAAGAAAAGTGTGAAAGCTGTAAAAGCTATAAAAAAAAAACGCTCCGCGGATATGACGGCATCAGATGGGAGCTTAATCGCCAGTGGCGTCTCCAGCGCCGGATGGAAAGGAGTTTGTGCAGCTGCTGTCTGTCTGTCCAAAAATACATCAAACGCAGGAAACAAAATGGCTGGAAAAGCCCAGAGAGCCAAAGTCACTGTCTGAACATTGGCCACCCACGCGCACGCCCATCATCACCATCCCCGTTGGAGCACGCAGATGAGGTCCATCACGGGATTCCATCAGATATTTTCCAGCATGGTCCAGCACCACACCAAGGCCTGCAGCTGATCCATCCACAGCGAGACCCAGATGAGGGAACCCACAGGTTTTAAACGTAACCTGCATACAGAACCCCATGTTTGTGCTAAATAAACAAAACTCTGCCTTCACACTGACCGCTGTTGTGTGGGTGAAAGAGTGTTTGACTGTTTGTCACTGGTCTGTTAAAAAAGACCTGGTTCTATTACTACAAGAGAATCATGCACACAAGCTAACATAAGAGACTCGCATGGAGGCAGTGAGGACAGCAGTGCCGAGAGAAACAAATGAACAGCGTGAAGATGAGATGATGCTGTGCCCTGTAGACACCGCTGAGAAAAGATCAGACCTTCTCAGCTACTCTGGGTGATGGGCTCGTTGTTCCCAAGCACAGATGTCAGAACCTTAAACACGGATTCAGAAATTAGAGACAACAAAAGACAAAATTGGCTTGTTTCTTATACCAAGGGGTCCAGAAGTCTGTAGGTTATCGGTTTCATCCCCAGTATGGTAGAATGATCTCCCTCAGAGTCCATGCCAAACACATTTTTATAAGAGCCATTTCCCTCCTGATAGCCACATAAATGAGTGGACCATCTGCTGTGACTCTGTGTGTTTGCTGTTTGAATGTCACTCCTATAGGTGGTTGCTTGAGTGATGTGAACCAGCAACCTGGTGGTGTCAGACACACAAGCTGAGCTCTGCTCATCCTGAGTCTAAAGCGCTTAATCTGCTGTTGATACACTTTTGTTCCCCTTTTACACACTGCCAACTTTGCTGCTCAGGTTACAGATTTTGGCCATTTTGGACCACTAGCAGCAGTTTTACAAAAACATTCACGTTTCTTTTAAAAAAAAAAAAAAAAAAAACGTTTTCTGTGAGCCAATAACCTGCGACCCCTTGTGGTCTCTTTGTTCTGGAACTTCCTGGAACATCGATCAACGTTTTTCTCACATTACAGCAGCATTCTGTCATCTGTGGCCCTTGACCGCATTTCTCCAACCCTGTTCTCAACCCCTCACAGACCCCCCCCCCCCATCTGCACAGCTGTGGAACCAAACCTCGGTTAAGATAAAAAAAGGCCAAAACACACAAACACACACAGAAAAATATCCCCGTTGCTGTGGAAACCTCTGACTCTGTGTGTACGATCCTGTCAGCCGGTGCTCACCATCTTTGACCAACTGCCACCCAGCACCGGACTCACATTAACATGCATGATCACTAGGCCTGAAGGGACTATGAAAAATGAGGGATGACCATGCGTGATCACTAGGCTTGGGAGGGACCATGAGGAATGCGGAACATATCAGAGAAGTTAAACAGATGTCATTGGGTCTAGGACCACACTTTCCTTTCGGTGATACTGATGATCCACGGAGTTGCGGGCTCCCACGTTTCCAGGGTGACTGTTTCATTGGGTAAAACTGTAAGTCCCTCCACTGGGGGGTGCTACAGTCACTGCAGCCAGAGGCTCCTTCTTCATTCCCTCATAAAGCGCATTCCCACCGGGGCCCCCCTGGTTTAGCGGAACCCCAGTATCAACCCCCAAAGAAAGCAAATGAGTAAGATCGAGGGTGAAAGGTCACACCCTGTGACCTGCGGCTTCAGCAGGGAACGCTGTATTTGCTGACTGTCAAAATGGACAGCCGTCCTGCTAGGAACAACGTCTGACTTAAATACTCCGTCAAACAACACAAGACCGTCCACCTAATAAAGAAATGTTTAAAGAAGCGGGAAAATGCAGAAATTCGCACTGCACAGCCGAGCACATTCACGCATTCAAACTTTTCCCCGAAAAGCGATCCCCGCCCCGATCAGCCGTTTTTCGTGGACGGAAAGCAGATCCAGCACAGATCCCTTTCAAATGAGCTTCATTTATTTCAGATGCAATCCTTTCATAAGCTGTGAAAATGTGAATGTGTGTTTTTTACGCTCTCCCTTCTTCTTCTTTCCTAGTCCAAACACCCTTTAAAATCTCTCTTCTCGGGTTAAGTTCATGCGGGACTCTGTCGCTTTTGTGTGTGTGTGGCACCAGATGACACAAAGCATGCTGATAGTTTTCAGGTTTGCTATTTGTTTGTTTGTTTGTTTGTTTGCTTGTGTTTATACAGCAGGGTCATTTTTACTAGACCAGGTCTTCAACCATAAATGATCGAGGTGCTTCAGAAGGAGGTGGAATTCAAATCTGGGTCCTGTGAGTTGAAGGCATCAGATGTGAGGGGTTCGCCCCCGCTGCCTCATAGTTGCCTTAACAGTTCCAGGTCAGAGGCCGCAGATATAAGTCTGCCTTAATTCTTTAGTAACTGATTTAGCAGTAAATAGTAATAAGACCACATTTCTTTCAGGGGCAGAAAACAAAAAAGGATTGCGTTTATGCATGACCAAACTTTGTTACCTTGAAATGTGTTGAATTTAGTACGTTTATACATGTGCATACGTGTGTTGGAGTAAGAAAATCCATGAGCGTCACGTATGTACGCACTGTGTGTGGCATCACGACCCCTGCTTCTCCGAGCTTTGTCACTGACCGAATTTCCAAACTAGCAAGTAGCCTTTTTTAAATGTCATGGGCTTGAACCTGTGTAACAAATTTCAAGTCTGTAGCTTGAGAAACAAGGCTGTGCATAAAAAACAAGCAGACTGACAAAGAAACAAACGAAACACCTGGGCGAACAGAGACTGAGTTTTGTGGATGTAGAGATTTAACTGCGTGTGGAGACCCTGTTTAACTAAAACACCCAGAAGGATGCAGGTGGAAATGAGTCTGAGTCCCTCGGCGGACCTGGAGGACAACGGGATGCATTCACACATTTAGGAGAGACTGTGTCTCAGCTCCATGCCAACACACTGGCACTTACACACATGCGTGAGCGCAGAGAAACGGGGCGCTGGCACAGTGAGGGATGGCCAAAGCGGAATGTTTAGGGAGGGGGTGGCGTCACCTTTTTAATCCCACCGTCACAAGGATGTTGCTCACCTGTCCAGAATTAGGACCTGACACATGCAGAGGGTTCTCTGCGTTTTTCTACCATCTTCATTTTTGAGAACCAGAGATGGCAGAATTTTCCACAGTAAATGAGTTCAGCCAACAGCAGGTGGTGTGGTGGTTAGTGCAGCTGTTTTGGACTTGAAAAGGATGGGTTTGAATCCCCCCTCCTGCTGTTACACTCTTGATAACAGTATTTACACTGAACTGATACAGTAAAAATTGTCCTGCTGTATTAATGGGTAAATCAGTGTAAGCAGCTTAACATTTGGTGTCACTTTGAAGAAAATACATTAATGTGATGCAAAATAAATGGAAAATTTGCTTCATTTAATCTGTGCTGACACCGTGTTTGACAACCGGCATTTTGACACTAAAATCAATCCGCGGGGTTTGTATTTAAGGGACCCGTTTTGCCTGTTGAGTCCACAAGGGAATAAATCACGTCAGCAAAACCTCGTTCTTCTCTGAGGGCATCAGGCCCATCAGCTCACTAACCAGAGTGCAGACAGATCGCAACCCAGGCATTGGGTCCAGTCCCTGAAGTGGCGACACCCTTTGCCTTTTCCGAACGAATTGCAAAATTTGGCAAACCGGGGGTCAAATAAAAAGTCACCGAAGTTGGACACAGACTGTAAAACGTTTTGTTGCGCTTTGATGCGAGCTGAGTGACTTTTTAATCGAGCTGTGTTTATCCTGACAGTCCGAGGTCCAGCGGGTGGCATCTAGGCCTCATTTAGCGGTGACGGTTCAACGCGCCTGAGGTGAAGGTGAGAAGGAAGGGGAGCTCCGCATCTTCTCACTCCCAGCGTTACAAAGCCTGGATCTCCATACAGCAAGATGCTCTCCAGTTCCTTGCATGAATATAAATGGTTTAATTTGGTGTTTATTGAATTTAAGTTTGGGCCGAAAAGCGCTGCCGCTGTCGGGTTTGGCACTTGTTGGAGGCACTCGTCACACTTGTTGGGGAGAATCGCACATCAGTCGCCACGGCGACACGACATGAGCCGTGTTGTCCCACTGACAGCCCTCTCCTGTGAACTCCCCCGCTATGCATGCTGGGAGATCAGTCAGCGCATGACGTTTTTTCCCTCCATTGTCTTGTCAGTGTTGACGCGTCTCCAGCCTTTCTTTCTTCCCGTCTATCTTTTGCTCCTTCCTTCCCGCAGAACAGCGTGGCAGCGCCACAAAAGGGGGACCTGTCAGTGGATCTTGGTACCAAGCGTAATTGCTGACCTTAACAGGCCAATTACCCTCTACAAGCACCACGTGCGCCCCGGTCGCCCCGCAACGCGCTCACAGGCCCAATATGGGCAGCTGCACTCCTCTGCCAGCGCCCCCCAGTGGGCCTCCATTTCTCCCAGCTTTTCAAAAGCGGCTTACGCTGCTGAGCTGCTAATTATTTATCCATTTACACAGCAGGGTAACTTTTACTCTATCCACTGAGGATAAGCACCTTGACCAAGGGCTCTGCAGCAGGGGGTGGGATTCAAACCCAAGTCCAAGGCGACAGTTCAAACCACTGCGCCACCTGCTGCCCCACCCCCTAAGAAAAGAACTGGGGGAGGTTACTCAAGCTTCCAGAGGCTTCCAGAAGAGTCATTTTCTTGCACCATTGAAGGAGATGATTATTCTGAGCTGTGTTAATGAATACCAGAATGAAAATGAATGAAGTGCTGAACTGCAGCTTGAAGTCAGCTCGCACAGTGATGTCTCTTACTGTCTAATGCGTCTCTTCAGGAAATTCATCCAACCAGGTGAACAACATCATTGCAGGGGGGATATTAGGCATTCACATGACACAGCTGTGGGTGGCAGGGGTTGGGGGGGGGGGTCAGGGAGCAGCTTTGCCACCTCAGAGCTCCTTGGTGGATTTGTTTGCATGTTCGCCCCATATCTGTGTGGGTTTACCACGAGCGCTCTGGTTTTCTCCCACAGTCCAAAGACGTGCATTTTAGCTTAAGTGGTCATTCTAAATTGCCCACCATGTGTGTATGGGGGGGCATCCTGTAACTGACTGGTATCCTATCCAGGGTTTTCTTTGACAGGGGTTCCAAGTTGGGCTCTGGACCCTTGCAACCCTGAAGAGGAGGTTAATAATGGTGGATGGATGGATGGATGGATGGATGGTTGGCACAGCTGCCTCACCTGGGTAACCATCTTGGTGTTGTGTATGTATGTTGGTACACACACAGTGTCTCTAGTGTGCAGTGTATTAACTGGTGTGCAGCCCATGTTCTCAGTGGAGCCATGAAGATGTGCGTGTGGACGCCTGGGGGAGAAGGATGGACGTGTCCTCATGCGGCTCCATCTTAATGAAAACGCACGTCAGGCTGCTTAATAAAGACCCAAATGAGGTGGGCGTGTCGGGGGAGCATTAGTCACTGCGATCCATTGAGGTGCATCGAGACCCCAACGCATATTTCCCTCTTCCAGAGCCGAAGAAGAACCATCGTTGAGCCTCTATTACGCAGGACACAAAGTTCGTCTCACACTCGCACGGTGGGTGAGAAGAATCGTGCTGCCAGCCGCTACGGCTTCAATTAGAATAAATGTTCTGAGTTATGCTCGTAGAAAAATGTTATTAAATCGTCTTTTCAGGGAGGTTGGGGGCACCCGGTGGCTCCAAATGGAGGACACGCAGCTGACTTTTTTAAACGGCAGCCGTGGTGGAGGTGTGTTTGAATCCCTTTTACACACCTTGTACGTTTAATTCCTAAGGAAGAAAAAGAACTGCTGGAGGACCACAGACACGGTGCCACTTGAAGGTTCTGGAGGGGAATCCAAATTGGGGGTGTGAGGATGTGGGGATGTGGGAGAGTGGGGTGTGTCGCACTTTGGACCCTGAGGTCCCGCTTGGGTTGGCAAGCTAAGTGGTAAATCAAATGATCGGCTGGCCGTACGTGCACAGAACAAGGCTGATAAAACATAAATGTAGATGCGCTGATCTTCCAAAATGATGTGTGCTTCGCACCAAGAGGTCACGAGGTCAGTGAGTCACGAGCCACAGAGGAAGAGGAGAAAGTTAGTATAACAAATGGCCTTGCTTGTGGCCGCCATGCCTCCGCATCTTCATCCCCCTGAAACCAATCTGCCACTCCAGCGGAAACAGAAAACCAAGGAAACACGCAAAGAACATTGAAAGGCAGTAAATCCCTTTTGTTTCAGCGGATGTTCTTTCTTCCCGCGTGCCGAGGAACCCCTTTCAGCGCGAAACTCTGCTCGCACTTTTCCCTTTCTGTTAAAATAACAAAAAAATCATCTATTTATAGCCTTTGATATGTAAACCCACAAAATCTTACCTCGGGCTAAACAATCGGAGTTGCTCTCCTTCAATCCGGCGATATCAAAAGATGGCGGAGAACAAAAGGGACAATGGAAACAATGGAAATGTGAGAAGAGTTACAGTTACACGGCCGTAATTAAAGGGGAAGACAAAGCAGATTAGAAGAGCTCCTTTCACCAAATTATTCCCGAGGAATAAAGTGACAAGAGAAGCGCCGCCGTGTGTTTTTTTTCCAGACGTCGCCGCCATGGCCCACTGTGCTGCTCTGGGGAATTTGCCTGTTTCAACTACAGGAGATGTGCGGGGATCCTACTGTAACATCTCGAGACCTTTAATGGGGTCAGTAGGTACCGTAGTGCTCGGAGGAATGAAGTTCAAAGAGATGAAAGATCAAAACAATTTATTTGTCACGTACATGGTTACAAGGTATACCGTGTAGTGAAATGTGCCCTGATTCAACAGGAGACTGCGTGTGGTTCCATTCCACGAGTAAATAAACAACCAAACAACCAAACATCGAGAAGACAACAAACAAACAACAAATAGATAAATAAGTACGTAAACAATAAATAAATAAATAAAACTGTAAGTTGAGTTGAACTTGGACAGTGACAGTGAGGGGAGCAGTCAATGGATATTGTGGACCCTGGTTTGTGAGGATTGCGATGGCATGTCTGGGTTCAAAAGTCTTATGGCCTGGATAGAAGCTCCTCCTGAGCCTCTCCGTTCTGGCCATAATACTTCTGAAACGTTTGCCTGATTTCAGCAAGATGAATAGATGGTTGCTGGGATGAGACAGGTCACCGATGATCCTAGTCGCTCTGTTCCTGCATCTCCTGGTGTAGATGTCTTGTAGGGACGGCAGATCAGATCCGGTGCAGCGTTCCGCCGCCCGGATCACTCTCTGCAGTGCTTTGATGTCACGAGCACAACTATTTCCAAACCAGGAGGTGATGTGCTGAGTCAGAACGGTTTGTACAGCACCAGAGTAGAAGGTTTTAAGGATCGACGGAGAGACCTGCAGCTTCTTCAGCTGTCTGAGGTGGTAAAGACGCTGCTTTGCTTTGCTGGCTTGAGCTTGGATGTGTACAGTCCATGTCAAATCCTCAGTGACATGAACGCCCAGATATTTGAAGCTGCTCACCCTCTCCACTGCAGTCCCGTTGATTTTAAGGGGGTTCATTTCACAACATTTCAGGCACAACCAACTGTCCAATTCAACTGTTACAATCTCTCCACTCATCATCTCTGTTAAAACCTATTTATTAAAACACAGCAATAAATATTTAAAAATGTCATGCACCACTAAGATCAAATCCATTAAAACAGTGAAACCGACAAATATGCTAAACTGTAATGGATGAACAGGTAAAGTGTGTGTGTGTGCATGTCTCTTCACCAGGGTGGCATGGACATCACAGGTTCGGTCTCAGCTGAACACGTGGAAGTGCTGAAGAACCCAAATGCCTTCTCCCCATGGACTCCATCCCGAGGGTCTGAGAAAAAGAGAGTTTAAACCCACAATCGACATTCTAATGTTCATAAAAGAGAGCCCACAGGGATCAAGCGGGGCCGATTGTCGAGCACACATCAACCCGCTTATTTTGCAGCGTCCAGACCGGTCTCCTCTGGCTCTGAGATATTAAGATGCTGCAACAGTGGCGCTGTGGACTGGGTGAGGTAATGTGTTTGTGTGTGTTTGCAGCACAGGCGCGACCCCATTCTGTTCACAGCGATTCTTCCAGGGAGCCAGGCCGTCTCGTAAACAAGTGTAACGTCCGCAACAGAAACACGCAGCTTGGCACTGGGCGGGTGGCCTCTGCGCCGGGTGGCGTCTAGCGGGGTTGACGCTGACTTTATGGGCCATTTTTCCTGGAGGCAGGAAAATTCATTCGGTCACTTTCTGTCACATGTGGTCACGTTCTTCTGTTGTAAGAAGACTCTGCTATTGTAAACAACGTGGATTTTTCTCCCAGTTGCTATCATTCCAAAATTTAAATAAATAAGCGAGTGCCCTGCAGTGGAACTTAGTCCAGGCACACAAACCTGGGTTCACAGTGGAAATACAGATGGTCCCCGACTTAGAAATCAATTTTAAAAATTCACCAGATTCATACTCACCAGACAAGTTGACGTGAGTTCAATGGGAAACAGGGGTCACGATTACAGGTGGTACCCGACTTACGATGGGGTTACGTTCCGATAAACCCATCCTAAGTCAAAAATGCATTTAATATACCTAACCGGCTGTCACACCTGTGACTGCTTCAGCAACAGAACTTGGGCGGTCTCTCCATCCCCATCTTCAGACTGAGTGCTGATTGGATGACTGATCGCCATAGGAACCAATCGCAGATGGGATTTGGTTCATACCCGGACTTCCCGTCCGTGCTCAGTTTCCGCTTCCCTTTGTGAACTCTCCTGCAACGGCTGTTTTGCTAAGACCTTGCATTTTGTTTATTTTCAATTGTGTTCCGTTTTTGTTTACTACCGATCGCTAATGTTTAGCGCTAGTTTCCGGCTAATGACAACACGCTTTGTCGGAAACAACATTCAGTAAAGAGTTTAATGGAACTTAAGCTTATTACGGTTGTGTCTCGCGATTGCTTCCACCATCCCATGCCATAACACCTAGCGAACATCATAGCTTCCCCTAGCCTAGCCTACCTTAAAAGTCATTATGTGCTTTCTGTTTTCATGCCGCTTTCAGGAGACACAGACACAGATGGGCGTTTTGTAGACACGATGGATGCACAAAACACAACGCAGATATGGGGGGGTATCCAAAAAACCACTGGCAACACAAAACACTGTAGAGTGTCCGTTGCACACACTAGCAACTGCGTAGCAGACTGGGATATGCGGATCGCTGCCGCTGCCCACCGTCATGAGAGAGTATCATACCGCATATCGCTTGACCGGGAAAAAACAAAGCTGAAAATCTGAAGATTTGAATTGTGGTTTCTACTGAATGCATCACTATCGCGCCATCACAAAGTTAAAAAATTCTAAGTCGGACCAGAATAGCATGGGGTTTGAAAGGTTATTGCTGTCACCTTGCAATCAAAGGATGTGGGTTTGACTCCATGTCGTGCTGTAGTGCCCTTGAGGAAGGTACTCACACTAAATTGATGCAGTAAAAATTACTCTGCTCTGTAAAAGAGCAAACCAGTGTATGGAACTTAGTGCACAAACCTCGTACTATGAGCTGCTTTGGACAAAAGTGAGGGATTAATGACTTAATAGCAATACTTCAATTCAATTTTATTTTTATATAGCGCTCTTCTCACTGCAGTGACACATAGCGCTGAACAGACATGCAAAGGGTTTTACAGACATGTAGAGGGTTTTATTCATCAGTACGCTTGTACAGTTAACCAACTGGCCACACAGGAGAGGAAAAACAAAAAACTCCTTTCCACTAGGGAATAGGAGAAAAATAAACCTCTGGAGGTCCGGTGGAAGCCCACCCCTCCAGGGCCTTCTAAACAATGTTAATAGGTAGAAAATGTAGTTTTGTCTTTGCAGCATAACAGGTATGTTTTAGTTCCAGTTCACGGTCAAGCAAGGCCACCTGCGTCCGGAGCATCTAATTCAATGAGGTCTGGTCGTTCGGCTTTCTGCTAGTCTCCTGCATACTTTCCAATAAGAATTAATGTTTGCCTTTTTGAGATATCAGACCCCCTCCTGTGAAACAGCATCATACCAGTTTCCCTCAATGCTTGAAAACATTTGGCCAAAATGACGTAAATCTCTATGGTCAAATCCGAAATTGATATCGAAACTCGGAGGTGCCCCTCTGTACTGAGCCACACAAAAAAAACATTACAGCAGACATCATCACATCATGTGAGTTATTGTAGCAGCCGCTTTATATCCTTCAATCCCTGCAGTGACAGGTGACACAAATCAATATGTTGCTCACTTGAAGCCACTAGTGAATAAAAGATCCTCCTCCTATGTGCCTAGACTTCACCGTACCGCGGTACACTGCTTTTTTGATCTACGGGGCCTAAGTGATTCAAAGGAAAGGCACTATGTGAAAAATACGCATGGATCACTTTCGGTCGAGCTCTGAAGTTTGCGCTGAAGGTTTCGGCTGTGGTTAGAATATGAATGAGAGACACATTTGTTCTCACGTGCAGAACAGAGGCCCCACACACCTCAGAAAAGCCCAGAACCATGGATCTTTGTATTTCAGGAACCTGCGGACTGAGGAAGCTGCGTACGACTGATGAAGAACTGCAGGAAGAGGGTTCGGGACAAGCACGAGGACTTCAAATGACCAGCAACAGAAAACGTGTCAAAAACACGAGCGCTATTGCGGAAGACACATTTTTATTAAGGATTTTTTTTTTTAAATATTTGTTTAATGACTTGTTACTCTGCCAAAAGGTGGCCATTTTCTTTCTCAGCGCTTGCCTCAAATTCTTCCTTTTATGTACTGCGAAAAGGGGGCAGAACAATGTCACGTAAGGAATTGCTAATGTCTGAAAAGAAAAGGAATACAACACCAATTTCTGTGGCACAAAACGGCACAAATATAGCACTAACGAATGATCCCGGTTCCATGTATCTATGCTATCTAGGCTGAGTGACGTCACTGCCTAAAAAAAAAATTATATTTTACAGACAAAAAGCACAAATTCTGATATTTGTAGCACAAAACAGCACAAACGCTGCACTAACAAAAAAAAGGTTTTTTTTGTCTGTGCCATTTTTAGGGGGAACAACTTCACACAGCCTCTTAGTGGTTCATTCTGTTTAAAATATAGCCCCCCCACTGACTCTAAATAACCTTGGTAGCTCTCAAGTTACTTATTTGTCTAAGTTTTCCTGCCAGAGGGTGGGCAGGACTTGTTATATTTTTGCTTTAGTTGATTGTAGCTTCCCCTAGCCTAGCCTACCTTAAAAGTCATTATGTGCTTTCTGCTTAAATAAAGAATATTTATTTCTTTTTATTCTGGTCTGCAACCATGTCTGTCATATGGTGGCATCTTATATAAGAGCTTTTGTCCACAGAAGAGGGGAAATCCTAAATATTTTCAGTTAAACTCTTGGTTGTGCGGCATAATAAAAGTATAAATTGGAATGCTTGTCGTTTCTTGTTCAGTAATAAAAAAATTTTGACACCATAGCACCTAACACGGAGCCCTTAACGCGGGCGATGCAGCCAGTTGCTCTGTGTTCACAATCACGCATTGTCCTTACAAACAGAAGAGATTCACAGTTGCAGCTTCCATCTGTCTGGCGCTCCAGCCGCTGCCAATCCCAGCTCTGCATTAGGACATTGTTTTATTGTCTTTGCACGTTAAAACAAAATAGAACCTATGCAAATCCCACGTGGGCCACAGTTTTAGCTGCAGAAAACATGTATCCACATGCAGATTTGGTACCGCGTGCTGTTACACGTCTCCGATCTACACAAGAACAGCAGTTAAGAAGACGCAGGTCACTTTTACGCTGATATGCTAACGCTGCTGATGTACAGTTACTGTTTCTCACTTAAATCTTTTCCTTGCGTTGTCGGCACGTTATTATTTATTCATCTGGCTGATGCTTTTCTCCGAACCAATTTACAGTGCTACTTACATTAAAACAGCAGGGACATTTTTACTGCATCGATTCAGGGTAAGTACCTAGCTCAAGGGCACTACAGTGAGTGAGTGGGGTTCTGTTATACAAGAAAACACACAATGGGGCTCACTGGTCATGTTGATGGATAAGTAATCAGACAAATGAAAATCACTGTTTTTACAGGAATTTGGATCCCTAGGGGGCGCCAACGAGCTCTTGTCCTTCCTGAAGGGTAACCAGGTTGTTGCGCCCATACTGACCATTAGGAATTAGCATGACATGCACGGCCACTGTAATAATGGCGCAGACGTTTTATTGCTATTTTGCGGCAATCCAGCGAGGTGATCAAAGCATGCTGAGTTGTTATTCCCAAACAGCTACCGCACAGACCCTCCACCTGCTTTTCAGTTCACTTTTGCATCTCCTGGCCTGCAGGAGAACTTCTGCTGCTGCTGTGAGCAAACTTGTTGAAAAATTGCTAATGTCTGAAAAGAAAAGGAATACAACACCAATTTCTGTGGCACAAAACGGCACAAATATAGCACTAACGAATGATCCCGGTTCCATGTATCTATGCTATCTAGGCTGAGTGACGTCACTGCCTAAAAAAAAAAATTATATTTTACAGACAAAAAGCACAAATTCTGATATTTGTAGCACAAAACAGCACAAACGCTGCACTGGTTTTTCCAGAAGCTGAATGCAAGCGGCACCCTGGGATCCTGGGACCCGCGGACACGCGGGAAAGCCGACTCTGCCGGTGTTTTGCTAATGCCTCTAACCTCACTGAGCACCCCCTGTCCTGCACACCTGAGAGGTGTGACCCCAGACAGTGCTGACTGCTATCCAGAAAAGGATTTGTACTGACACCCATTTTCTGCAGCTGAGGAACCCCAAATCAAGATCACCAAGACTCCATCCGTCAACAGGTCACACACACATATGTACATTAAATTTGGGTTCAAATAACTAAAATGATATCTTTTTTCAGAACCCCTTCTTTATGTCATTTCCTCTTTTCTCAACTGAAACAGCAGTTCTTAAGTATGAATGAATAAATAAAAAGTGTGTCAGTAGGATTTTTTTCGAGATCATGAAGCAATGATTAACTTAATCATATACTTTTATATAAGAAATCAAAACCTGTCACCTAACTAACTGGCAACATGCATTATCGGCGCACTGTTTGGACACTAGTTTGGCTCCCCAGTCATCTTCAATTATTGTGCTTTTCCAGAAAATTCCGTTCTGGGACCCTTTCTGATTTTCTGTCAGCCAACTCCTGATTTGGGCACATTTATTTTTTTCATAAACATAGGGTTAATGTTTTCACACAACTAATTCAAGGTTGAATTTCTTCAGGTGTCTCAGTGGACTGAATAATTTTCAGTAAAAGCAAAAGCAATAAAATTTTCTTCTTCTTCTTCTTCTTCTTCTTCTTCTTATTATTATTATTATTATTATTTATTATTATTATTATTATTATTATTATTATTAATAAGATTGCAACCCAATTCCCAAGCCCTTTCTCCTGAGGTGAGCAAAGCTAAAAAAAAAAAAAAATTTCTCTCCTTTTGGTGTTAAGAAATTATCTTTAGCAAACAAAAAGTAAACTGTTCTATTGTGGCTCTCTCTCCACAGTAAAATTCAGGAGAAAAAAAAACGCAAGCAGCCTCACCCCCCTTCTGGCAGCTGAAGCAGGTATTTGCAAAAATTCTACACCAAAAGCAGACAATTCGCCAACGGAATTATATGAATAGTTATAATTATTAAAATAATAATGACTTTTATCACTGAATAATAAACCGCACCTTTCTCTCTGGCACAGGCCTCCGCGTTCCTCTCTCCCCTCTTCTTCTCCAGGTTTTCATTCCTTAAATGCCTTCTTTTTAATTGGCCAATTCTTCCAGTTGCTGCTATGTGGTGGTTAAACCAAAACACCCGCTTTTGTCCACTTTTATTGACGTTTAAAATTTATTACAGCCCTCAAACCCTTTACTGTCCCCTTTTGCCTTGAAAAAGGTAGCAGCTCTGTCAACTAAGTCAGCACCCCTGGTTTGAGCTACACGGGCAGGCCAGGTTCCCAGGTGTGGTTGTTACAAGCTGGACACCTGTTTGCCATACCAGGTGCTCACCACTGTAAGGATACCCTGCAGAGAGTGATCCGGGCAGCGGAATGCTGCACCAGATCTGATCTGCTGTCCCTACAAGACATCTACACCAGGAGATGCAGGACCAGAGCGACTAGGATCCTCAGTGACCTGTCTCATCCCAGCAACCATCTATTCATCTTGCTGAAATCAGGCAAACGCTTCAGAAGCATTATGGCCAGAACGGAGAGGCTCAGGAGGAGCTTCTACCCACAGGCCATAAGACTTCTGAACCCGGACATATCACAACCCTCACAGACCAGGGTCCTCAATAATCTCTGACCACTCCACCCCCCCTCCCCACTGTCACTGTCCTTCCAGGGCACCTTAGGGTTTCTTTACCGTTTTACCTATTTATTTATTTATTTGTTTATTTATTTATTTATTTACTTATTTACTTATTTATTTATCTATTTGGTGTTTGTTTCTATTCTTCTTGGTGTTTGAATGTTGTTTGTTTTATTTTCCATTATAGATTTTTTGCACAGTCTTCCTGGATCAGATCAGAGCACATTTCAACACATGGTACACAACCATGTACTTGACAAATAAACTCTTTTGACTCTTTGGCTCTTTGACTTTTGGTGTTCCTCAAGGCTCAGTTCTGGGGCCTCTCCATTTTTCTATCCCTCGCTTTCGGACCTGAGTGCCGTAAGCACAAAGTTCAGCTGCGTGTTCGGAAGAAATGTGCCCTGAAACTTGAGAACGGCTCAGTCATTCGCACTACATCTCGTCTCAGTGAAGTCCGAACACTAATTTCCTGCTGCTTAATTCCCAGTTACATTTTTGTCGCGGGTTCGGGCGCTGCAGGAAAGGCGTTCTTGCTTTAAAGATAAACAAGTGCTCTCCACATTCCTACAAAAAGGCCTTTTTCACATATTTAACTTAATGACACTCAACAGCCTCGCTTTCACATTTTACATTCCCTTTCAAAAGAGCAATATAACCAAAATTATTCATTTTTACATTTCAAGTTTATCCCAACATCCTGCTAAAAGGCTAATAAATATACCAGTTGAAAGCGGAGTAAACATGCATTTGGGGAGCTTTAGAAATTACAGTACATTGATTTTTTTTTTTTTTTTTTGGTCCCAAGTGTTGCATAGCAACAGAAGTCTGATGTGAAAAAAAGAATTAGCTGAACTGTGTTCCTTATACAAGCGCCCCATACTTGTACAAACACATTCTCCCTTCCTGAAAGTCCCGCAGCTGTTAAGTTATATTTTGTCAAACTTTTGTACTAGTTGGTACTTTGCAAGAGGTCGGCGGTGGGTGGTTTCTGCCGCACGTGGGTGTTTTATTTTGGAAGCGGCAACAGTCACAGACGGCGGAGAAAATAATCATTTGGGGGGGGAGGCATGAAGAAAAAAAAGCGAGTGTGATATATGACAGCATGCTAGTGTCTGTATAATGATGTTAACACAATATTGAAGTGGGAGCTGCAAGTTGGTGAAGAGCAGAAGTAAACAGATATGATCACAAGGAGCTGGCAGGGCCTCTCGTGGCCACGGTGGCACACGGCTCGCCGCACTCTTCCCCGTCTCCCGATGAATGTGTGTCATTGTGCACGTTGGTAAAATTAACTACGTTTTCTTTCTTCCAAGAACATGCGCGCCAGAAGGTGTTGGGCGTGGAGGTCAGAGCTCAGTCGGTTAGCAACGGACGAATAGACGAAACAACCTGCGCGCTTAGTTGCGCTCCAAGTTGTGTTCTTCGCTAACACTTCGCGTGGACGTGGGTCGCGACGGGAATTTTTAAACTCAAATTCTCTGTACCCGGCGGCTGCAATTAGTCAAAAACGTGCGTGGATTCGCAATGCCGGCTGTTTGACTGTTATTGCTGCTAAAAGATGTGGGATGGTCGAAATCTAAAGCCCAACGAAACTGGGATCAATCCAGACTAAATGTCTCGTTGGAATTCATTTAGAAACGGTTCAGCCAATTTAGAATTTATTCTGGCATCGATCGCTGGACAAAGTTTGTCAGATCTAACAGCCGTATCCATGGGAGGAAAAGCTTCGCTCTGCTTACGGCTTGCGAATCTGCTTTATCCTTTGGCCCCTCATTTCGCAAGCGCGACCGAAAGTCCGCTCGCAGTTTGTTTTGCTTGTAACTCCAATACCTCTAAATCGCATTCAGTCAAAGATTAATAATACAGATTCCCTCTTCAAGCATTTCATAGTTAGTTTGTGTAGCATCTTGGTTTTAGCTGTAATAGACAAAAATATTTGCGTTGCGATAATCTGAGCCTCACCGAAAAGTAAAACTAATTTTAAAATAGCCGAAGAATGAAAACGCGTTGTCTCCAAAAGCGATTACATGCCAGCTGATGGACAGGCAGCGTTCTTCATTCTTCACTGATCCCTAACACTTGGAAGCACAACACGTGGGTAGTAAACACTGTGGAAGTCGAGTTTAGTTAAGGCAGCTCCGTTCGGGTGCTCTTTACTGCTACTTACTGGCCGGGAGGGTAGTTGCAGATCACCGTCACAACTTACATTTTTGAAAATAGATCAGTTTAGAAGATGCGTTCTGGAAAATGTTTGCATTTTTAACAATTGCCGACAAGAAAGAAGGAAAAAGAAGGTAAAAAAACAAGAACGTACAAGGTACGTTAGCACCTGACATAGGGTTTAAACTCTCCGGTAACCACAGCCTTGGTCAGGTTCCCTGCAGCTCTGGTGCTGAACCCTTGACAGCCATAGTGGAGCTGATCCAGGAAAATGATGCGTGGAAATGCTGGCTATGTAGGTACCTCTAGTTAACTGGAAGTCACGCATTAATAATACAAGCAGGCAGGTGCATTATATTTCCCGCACAAGTACGTTTCGGTGGGAGTCCCTCCCTCGCGCGCCGACATTCAGAAGCCTGCCATCTGTTGGCTGCTCACGGCGTCTGCGTGATCAACAAGGCACAAGTGGGATTGGCAGCGACAGGACCAGAAATGGCAGTTGCCTCAGGGACGCCCCATTTCCATTCAATTACCTGCTGAGTCCCGCGTGGGTGGACGGTTCGAGGTGGGGGATGCTGCTGTGTTGTAGATCATGTTTCACATTAGTAACCCCGACTTTCCCCCCACCCTCAAAGTGTGTCACAGCCCCCCTCGCCCTGTTTGGCGGCGCGGTGCGAGGGTTCGGCTGACAGGCGGCTACGGTGGGGTCGGGAAAGGCAGGCGAGGAGTCCGTCCACGAGCTGTCGGGTGAATGACCTGCGGCACGCACGCATGCGCACGCTGCTGCCATCTTGACAGGATGGAGAGAAGCATGCAGGAGACCCTCAGCAGTCGCCTGCGATGCTGAGGCCTTCAAGGACACATTCGCCCCATCCTAGCACGAAAACCTGGAACTCCGCACATGACAATTAGTATATTTACTCTATAAATATATGTTCCTCAATTTCTACATTTCCCTTTCTCACGAAGGCAGGACAGCCTTGGTGGTCGAGACCCCTAGAGCAGCCCGGTAAGATCAACCCACCGCAGCGAAACACACACTTCATCCTGCATCCGCTGGTTTTCCAACCCTACGATCCATCGTCCCCAAAGGCCCACTTTGAGATAGAAAGTTCCTCGGTTCATTATTTCCCAGTTCTAGTTATGTTGCAGCAAACGCTAAATATGTGCAAAAATATGCATTGCATTGCTGCTGTAGAGAGGCCGGTGAAGCAAGCAGCAACCGGAAAAAGAAACGCACTTCTCTGAATCTCGACATCAGCAGCTTCCAGAAAGCACTCTAAAAATAACAGCAAGTTCCGGAAACATCTGTACTGTTCGGGCGTTCTAAATTGCATCTCGGTGAAACAATAGAAGGCGCGCTGGGAGTCGGACATATTGGATAAGGAGCCACCTCCGAGCGCTTCTTCGGCGCCTTTCCTAATTTCCCGCTAAGGCCTCGTAAATACGGGTTAGACACAGACGGGGGCGCCCAGCGGAGTCTGAGTGCCGCCGAACGCGCTGAGAGCTGCGGCGTCCTCGAGTCCTCGTCTCTCATTTGCAGTCCCGTCGCTTTCAGCCCCCAACAGAACAATTGTACCATGTGGGAACTGAACTCGTATTTGTTATGTAAGCTGAACAGCACGCAGCCAAGGTTTGATTAATGTTTGAGTTTTTCATCTGAAGATCCCGGAAAAGACGACATTCCACCAGAACAGACAGCGCTTCGGAACATTTTTACTCTTTGCTGTGCCGGTTTAGTGTCGTCGCTTTGCACGTGGAACATCTAGGTTTCGATCCCTCCTCCTGCTGTAGCCCCCACGATGAAGATCCTAATGCTGGGCTAAAAAGGTAAAAATTACCCTGCTGTATCAAAGTGTGAGTCACAGCAAGCAGTATAATATCATAAGTAATTTTGGAGAAAAGCATGAGCTGAGTAAATGAGTGTAAATCATATAAACCTCACACTTTTCTAAATCTGTGTGAGTAGCTGAGTGTGCAAACCTTTTCTTTTCTTCACTGGAACAATTTAGGGTAAGGACAGCACCATGATGTGGGAACTAGCGCAGGCGGTGGGAATCGAAACTGGGGCCTAAAAAAAGCATCAGCTAAATTAATTAATAATCCAATAATTATTTTTTCTGAATGAATGAATAATTAAAATTTTATTGCAGGAGGATATGGCATAATAATGCTTTTTATTTAACACACATGTGTGGAACTGTCCTAACTGCTCAGCAGGAAGCGGCGTGTTGGCTGCAACTCACCCGTTCGATGTTTTGTGGGAGGCAGGTCATGGGTTCAAATCCCCACTCCTGCTCCAGACCAGTGCCGTATAAATAACCTTGCTATACGTGTGGGTGAATCAGGGTAAGTACCCAAATGTACAAACCCCATATACACTGGGAATAATGTCAGGTAATTGTAGTTTTTACAGCATTTTTACTTGAAACTTGAGGTTTGTGCAGTGGGAATAAGTGTGAGGCCCATACTGATCACCGATGCGTGTTTGCGCAGCTGCACCGGCGGTGTGGTTTGCGGCCGGATGTTCGCGGGCCACGCTGGGGGCAGTTTGATTTTCATTAAAGAAAGGAACTTAGAGTCCCCAAAAAAGATGGATGAAGGAGGCAGTGGCTAAGTATCAGCGAATTGAGAAAAGATGGAGAGCACGGTTAGCCGCACGCCGCTAATCAAAGGCGTCACGGGCGGCAAGCGGAGAGCTGGCTGGTGGCGGCTGCGCTGTCAGGCCTTCCGAGCGCTATCCGTGATTTGGAAAAGAGGGAAAACACAGAGCGAAAGAAGCAACCTTCGTTCGTAAGAGCTTCTTAAAGACGAATTAGCCGGGAGACAACAGATTGACGTGAAAGCTTGTCCTCCAAACTGTTTCGACAGCTTCCTACTTGACCATGTGTGTCTGCGGGAGTGTGAGCGCGAATGCGCGCCTGTGTGGGTGTCTTTCCGTATGGACCGGGAGCTGGAGATTTACATAATTGTCTCTCTCCCCATGATCACAATAATTAAAACTCCGAGACTCGACAGCTCGGCCTCCGCCGTCCTGGACCTGTGAACCGCGCAGAGAAAATACCGGATGGACCGACTTTATTTACTGTTCATTAAAGAGGTTAATAAAATGAACTGAGTTGCACCAGCGAGGTGGTGCAGCGGTTAGAGCCCAGAGCTGTGTCACAGTCCACCTCTTGCTATGGTACTTTGGATCAGCGGAGCGTCCGGGCACTGGCTCTGTGGCGCAACGGACAGCGTGTTGGACTTCTAAAGAGTTGCTTGAAGAAGGGATTCAAAGGTTGTGGGTTCGAGTCCCACCAGAGTCAAACAGAGCTTTTGAGGTAATGGGCAGTGTAGTACTTTGCTCTGTCTCGCTGGTGCTGAAGGACTGAATTTGGGTTTGAACTCCCACTTCTGCTATAGGAAATCAGCTTAATGCTCTCAGATGCCTTGGAGAAAAGCACAAGATAAATAAGGAAACTGCTCTCTTTCAAAGTGACTTAAACTCGGTGTGAAGTTTGTACACTAAGCTACACTGATTTGTACAGCAGGGCAGTTTTTACTCTCAGTTCAGGGTAAGTACCTGGTTCAGCAGTGCTACAGCAAGAGGTGGGAATGGAACCTGGGTCCTTTGACTCTAACAAAGTACCGTAGAAGTCATTATAATGTACTTATGGGTACGGCAAAAATGTATGCGTTATCCTCGATATCGACTGATCGACTCGTGAATTCAGACAATTTACACATTCAAGTGTGTGCACGTGCCGTATCGCGATCTTGCCATATCGGACCGAGGCCTTTGGGGTTCCTGCCGCAGGCTGAAGCTGCGGAACGGGACGCACAACAATTACATCATAACATGTCGGCAAGGGTCAGCCAGCTGCGTTTACAGCTGCGGGTGGACAGACAGGACGTACTGGCCGGTGTCCTTTTCTCAAACAAAGAATTCAAATGTCACAACCAAAAATACGGTATATCCGAGTCAGTACCGAACGACAGATTTCCTATGGAAATGCACAGACTTGCTAGCAGGCCTACCCTAATAAACAACGTAAAGGTTTTTTACCCTCTCAGTTCAAGGTATCTGCAGCAGGAGATAGGAGTAGGACTGGAACCAGCAACCTTCAGCATGTATCAGAAGTGACCGATAACCTTTGGAATATTAACTTTGGGGTAATTGTTAGGGATCTGCTGAGCTTCTTCCACGTAGCTGTATTAACAACACACCTGCATCCAGGTGAGAGCACAGCAGTTTCCAGGTCCAGAAAAATCTCAGCAGCACAAAGATGTAATAACAGTCTGTGGTTAAGTACATTATTATTTCCACCCTGGTTAATCAGGCTGGAGGAGGATGAAGGAGCCGCCGTAACATCTTGCGGAGCTCCTCGGCTTCCGGCAGCATCTCAGAGTGATGAAACTACAGCACACCTCTTTCCTGCGACCTTCGACCCCACTGCCACTTCCTGCTGTTTAAGACTCAGCTGCAGGATTCTAGCAGCTCTGTGGCGTCAGGGGTCCCGTTGGACCAACCAGGGGACCGACCATGGAGGTCTCCCACATGTCGTTCATCAGAGGCCCCGTGAATATTAATGAAGGGAACAGGACTGTCTTTCCGACTGGGTCCACCGCCCCGGCCGCCTCAGTATTCCAGGGGAGAGCCAAAGCCCCAGCGTGATCCCAGCTGTTGGGGCACCATCCCAGGGACCCTTTTTAACACTGCAGACAGCCCGTTCCCCATCATGGGAGCAACGTTGCAACAAGCAAACAAGGCAAATCCGTGCCAACCGGGGAGCTTTTACAGAAACATGGCGCATGGCACAGTGGCACGTGGGGGGGGGGGCATCCCCCCCGGGGGTGTTTTCCCACACGCTTGACATATAGAGAAAGACGAGCGTCCAGCCAGACTCACCATCTGGACGGGGTTTTTATTAACAAGCACCAACAATGCTGCGTTTTCTCACGCCGCGATTTTTTTCTCAGCAGAAAAAAAAAGGTTTGGGTAACAAAAGAGGGAAAAAAGAAAGGAGTTTGGAAGGCAAACAATTGTGTTTGGAAGGCATTTAGAGCGGAGCTCTTGCGGGACTGCGAGTCTTTAGCGGAGGACTTGTGTTTTATTAGTAGAATGATATAAAACATGACAAAACAGCTACCCCCGAGAAGCACTGAGATTTTCCTGCTCTCCCAGGGATTTATATGTAGGGCATAGGCTCTCCTCCCTCCACGCTTCTCCCCGTTTTCTCTTCTCGCTGCTGTTGCGCGTCGGCAGACAAAAGTAAGGAAGGTAGGGGGCGCTGTGTCACGTACGGGGAGAGCAGGACTGCACGGACTCCTGCCCGGAGATGCATGTGACACACAACAGCCTGCAGAATGCGTGTAGAACAGCACCCTTCCTTCTTTTGCTTCTTTTGCTCTTACTGGCCATCTTCTGTATTGTGTTAACTCCTCCCACCAAAAGGAAACTGTGTTTGTCGGAATAACTGAACTGGGGGGGCGGGGGGTTGGAAGGATCTGAGATGCTGCTGTATGACAGAGAATGAGGTCTAGTCCTCCTTCAGCAGCCCCATCATCATCATCCTCTCACTAACCCATGCCACACCTCATTATAAGGGGATTCCCTAAGACAGACCTGGCAACCCGGGTCCCTTCATTCCCACAGGGGTCCTAACCCCATCCCCGGTCCTCAGCTCATCCCCTGTTCACCACTGTGTCACTGTGTGCTCTCGGTTTATTATCTCCTGTCCATCTTTACTCTGCTTTACCCTGCTGCGCCATGACCCTGGGAGGGTCACTCCAGTAAAGAGCTTTGCTGCTCTGCAGCTGGCGACCCCAAACTTTTCTAGCACACGGTTTGACTGTTCAGGGTCTCGACCCAACTAATAGAGTATCTCAAGGCGGGACCGAGCGTGACCTGGTCCACCTCCCAGTGGAACTCACAGTTTTACATGTCGAGAAAGCGACCTCGTTTATGGATACGCGTAACCGTGGGAACCGGAAGCAAAGGACTGCATCCCCACCTCAGTGATTGAGGACCCAAGCTGGAGAGACGCTAGCTGAGAAAAAACAAGCACCAGGTGCGGTCTCTTTAGAGTGACAGAGGAAGAGTGTGAGAAGGCTGGACTGTGGAGACGTTATAGCACAGACTTCTGGGCTGCGAGTAACGGAACTTCGCCGGGTTTTCACTCGCTTTTGCCAAAGGTGATATTCAAATGAGCTGTAAGCCTGCCCACTGCTGCCCGGTCCACACGCACCACTGTAAGTGAGTGTGGGTGAGATGAAGCCAGGGTGTGTGTGTGTGTGTATATCGCTCGCCGTGCGGACGCGATGCGAATGTGGGCACAGACATCCGTCACCAGTGGGCCCTCTGAGATCGCAGAGCCGCAGAGACGGTCCTCTCCCTCATTTGCATGTAAGCTCATTAGACTCCGCGTAGCCCGGCGTCCCGGGAATGAGCGACGGCTGCCGCGGAGGTGCGAATCCCCTCGCATCTCTCGCGCTCGAGATTCACATTGTCTCTCTTTGCCAACAGCCGTGCAAGATGGAGGAGGCGGGGTGAGCTGGCACTGGGGGGGGGCGGAGTGCTAGCGGTGGGGGTGGGGGCCGCTGTTGGAGATTCTCCTCCACTTCCTAACGGCTCCCATCCGCCGGCGGGATGGTTTTCATCCGTGATCTATTGGGCGATGCTGACAGCAGGATTTCTGGCAGCAATAAAGGTGGCCTGATTCTGAGAATAATTACCGCATGCAAATGAGTGTGATTTCGGCGCTGCCCTTTTATGGGCGACTGTCGTTTCATCCATCAGAGCCGCACGATCCTGCGGGGTGAAGGGGGGAGATTTAAAGGGACAGAAGGGGAGATGGCTGTGGTTTCTGTGCCACCCTGTCAGACCCCCCATCACCACCTTCACCGTCATCGTCTCCATCATCACCACCTTCTGTAAACGTGTCGAGGGAGCCGCTTCTCCTTCACCCCACCGTGTTTGGCTGTCTCTGCCGCACGCGTGCGTTTGGCGTGCGCTTGCTGTGCGACGGGTTGCGGTTCTCCTGCGAACGTTGTAGGTGGTGGGATGGTTTTCGCAGCTGCCTTTTGGTTAGGGGACAGATTGTGGGTTCAAGGCCTCAGTTCTGTTTTAGTTCCCTGGGTCAAGGTACTGCATGTATTCCCAGGGGATGCAGTAAAAATACAGTAAGAATGTGTGAATTGGTATGAAAATGCTGTAAGTCACTGTGGGGAAAAGGAACAGATAACATCGGTGTTTTCAACTGAGAATTTAAAACTAGAATGCCAGTTTATCATAGAATAGCGACACACACAGCGTGCATTTTAAGGTGACCAATTACCCTGAAGCAAAGGTCTTTGGACTGTGGGAGGAAACCCCCTAACAATCCCACCTTGCAGTCCGGGTAACTATTTCCATTTCAGCTGATGGCAAGTATCTGAACTTCCCCATGAGTTATGGAACCTGCTGTCACCGAAAGGACTGTAACAGGTTGACTCTGGTAGGATTCGAACCCCACCCTTTGAATCACTCCTTTGTGGATTTAACTAAAAGGGCAACATCCAACCCGTTGTACCACAGAGTAAATACCATCATCAAAGGGAACCCCCAACACGTAAAAAACTCAAATGGGGGTTTTCACCACCATGCTGGACTAAGCAGCTGGAATGTGTAGATGTGGAACTGAGAGACTGATGGTCACCGTCTCCTCATACGCCATTGCTTACAGATGCCCAGTGACTTCTGCTGCTCATCAAAACATCTACACATGACCAGATGTTTCTGGGGTCCAGGCATGCCAACCCTCCTTAGGAGCTGTTTCAGCGCTGACAGGAGAAACGGGATTTTGGGGAAACACGCATCACAGCACTGGTGATGTCACAGGACAGCATCCAGCACATGCGCCGGTTTGCAGCGGATGCTCATTAACCCATGCTGGCAATGTCCCCTGCACCTTCCTTCTGTCCACAGTTCAAGTGGATCAGTCCTGCTTCAGTGGCACCCAGACAGTTACAGATTGAGACCCAGCACATGAATGATTCCAGAAATGCAAAATTATGGGCATACTGGGGGAAATAGGGTTAGTAAATTTCCAAGGAATTGTGGGTAAAATTTGAGCCCAAAAAGCATGTTGTAATTTCTCTGCGTTGTGGCTGACTCTGTGGCGCAATGGACAGCGTGCTGGACTTCTAACTGAGTGCTCGAAGAAGTAATCCAGAGGTTGTGGGTTCAAGTCCCACCAGAGTCATTTGGTGCGAGTAAGCTTTTGTAGTAGCACAGGGATAATAGCATTGCTTTGGAAAGGTTTGTGTTCAGATCCCACCTCCTGCGGTAGTAACCCTGAGTTCATACAATAAAATATCACTGGTGGGACTCAAACCCACAACCTTTACAGCATTTCTTCATGTACACAACTGGAAACGTAACAGTAAGCCAATTAAGTGTGAGTATCATGATTATGGGGCCACAAGATATGTGGGATTTAAACTAATAGCCTTCTGATTTCAAACTGCCAGCTGTAACCAGCAAACGTGTTCATTTTTCTGCAGAGAAACACCGTCACATTCTCTGCATTAGCTGATCACGCCATTTAGACGAGTGTGCGTGAGACACGATGGATGTTAAGGTGTGTCTGTGTGTGTGTGGTCAAGCCACATACATAACTTCTCTATGACATGCAGCAGCCTGACGTCAAACATGGCAGTTTCCCAGTGCAAATACACACACACACACACACACACACTTCACTCAGCAGCCTCCTTCCAGAAGCCCGATTACCTCCTAATTAGCTCCCTGAGACCCGGCGCCCCCCGCTGGCGTTGCCGCTTTAAGTCTTTGCAGTCCTTTTATTTTATCAGTGATCCTTCCCTCTCCATATGGACACACTGATGAAGCCCCTCTGAGTCCTGCCTGCTTGTCCCATGGACCTCTCCAGTGCACCCCCGACCCCATGTCACTCTTCTGTTGCCCCCCCCCATCTCCCTTTCATCTGCTGAGGTCTAACCCATGGTATGTGTTGCACAGCAGCTGTGAAAGGCCTCAGAAACACACACTGACAGGACATGACAGCCCAGCCTATCGCTCACCGGCTGACAGATGGACACCACTCACAGAGAGAGGGAGAGAGAGAGAGAGCAGGGAAAAGAGAAGCAGAGAGACACAAACAGTGGAAGGGAGACAGAGTGAATATACACTGCCCGGCAAAAAAAAGTCACACACCCTAATATTTGGTTGGAGCGCCTTTGGCTTCAATTACGGCACCCATTCACCGTGGCATCATTTCGATAAGCTCATGCAATGTCACAACATTTATTTCCGTCCAGAGTTGCATTCACTTTTCGCCAACATCTTGTATGAATGGTGGGAGAGTCGGTCCGCTGCATAAAGTCACATCCCCAAGGTTGTCAATGGGGTTAAAGTCTGGACTCTGTGGTGGCCAATCCATGTGTGAAAATGATGTCTCGCTCATGCTCCCTGAAGCACTCTTTCACAATTTGAGCCCCATGAATCCTGGCATTGTCATCCTGGAAGAAAGAAATCCATTGATGGAAAAACCTGGTCATTCAGTACATTCAGGTAGTCAGCTGAGCTCATTTTTTGGGCACATAACGTTGCTGAACCTAGACCTGACCAATTGAAGCAACCCCACATCATAACACTAACTTAAATCCAGTTGGTGACTTTTTTTTTGACTGGGCAATGTATATGGAGAGATGGAGGAAGTGAGAGGCCCCATTCCTAGATGATACACCTGTGTTTGTGGCCCACATTTCACTGAGTGCTGATGAGAATCAATCTGAGCCCAAAGGCCAGGGGTAAAGTTTACAACTTAGTAGCACTGCAAGTCCACTGAACCAAGATGGACAAACAAGAGGTTGTGAGGTCAACACTGGGTGGGGCCCTGCCCTTGTACCCTTGACCGAAACCCTTAACCTGTGTCAGTGACAAGAGAGCTAACAGTTAATAAATACCATAAAACAACTCCATGTTACCCTGTTCCTAACCACCATGCAGGAGGCTGCAGCTCGAACCTGCAACTCCTCTGTGCTCCTGTAAAGCCAACACCCTGCCATCACACACCAGTGTGTTCTAGCAGGAGCAGAGGTTGCACCCTGGTGCCCACATGCACTGCGTTCACGTGTTACCGGGAAGGAAGCCGCACACACGTGTCCCCTCGGCCGGGTGGGGGTCTGCGCTCACTTCTCACTGAAATAGGAATGAATTTAATTTGAGCCACAATGAGGCCTAATTTGATTTTAACAAATTTATGTGAACATGTAACTGTTACAGGTGGTAACTGGTTCAAAGACAAACCTGTCTACTTGAAAAAGGACAACAGCAGTGTGGTCATTTCTATATTTGCAACCCGTCTGTCCAATCACAGCCTTAACTGGTCACATGACACCCCCAACCCCACTCACCACACACACACACACACACACACACACACACACACACACACAGCAACATTCTGGGAGCTGTAGTCCATAACCACTGCTACGTTCTCTGTTCTCCTTTCTATTTTCTCTCTTCCTCCCTCACTCACAAAGCACTATTTTAGCATTTTTCTGAGGCTTTTTCCAAAGTAACCCATTGGACCAAAGTGCTTAACCTCAACTGATTCAGTAAAAATGACGCACCCCTAAAAAAGAGTGCAGCCATGTAAGAGGTTTAGTGTACAAATCTCATTTTGTATTCCATCTGGGGAAAGTGTCCAGAAAACATGAAATTGTAAAAACACCTTGGATAACGGAGATAAATTCTAGATCATTTACTGGCAAGTAAGTAAAATCAGGGTAAAATCAGAAGTGGGGCTGCTGAATAAAAATGATGATTTCGCATCTCGTGTGAAAGTTTGGATTAGTCTTCATCGGACATGCTGGACGAAACGGTGACTGACGGCAAACAGCGACCTGCTGACACTGGGCGATAGCATCGCCACGAATGGAGCTGCCGGCACGCTAACAGTGCCCTTGGGACAAATCACTGCTGTTTGCCTTTCTTGCGCTGTCACGTAATCATGCCTGACAAACATGCCTTCTGTGGCCTGAACCTATCACATCCCGGTGTCACAGATTACTTGAATAAAGGCCCAAGAAACAGAAATAATTGAGAGCGATTGTGTTGTATGAATGTAGTCAGATGCGGAAGGTCATTTGTACAATTTGGTGATGGTGGGCTGAAGCTTGCATGTCTGACACCACCATGTTGCTGGTTCACATTCCTTAAGCAGCTGCCTGTAGGAGCAAGATTCAGACAGCCAACACCCAGAAAATCTCAGCAGATGGTGTGGGACTCATTTATGTAGCTGGCAGGAGGTCATGAGGGAAATGGCTCTCACAGAGATGGGTTGGTGAGGGATTCAGCAGCTCTGAGGGACACAGGAAGATAATTCCCTCACACTGAGTGAGTGAGTTACAAGGTGTCTGTACCATTACTTTCCTTTCGTAAATAATGTCCACACTCAGCAGCAGTGAGGAAATCGGATGCAGAGAGACTTTAAATCATTCAGCGTTGGAGAAAAGTGTAAAATTAAAAGTGTTAATGATCTGTAAAGAAAGATGTCAATAAAAACTGGTTTTTTTTTTGTTTTTTAACACAACGCTTCATGTGGAGGTTGGCAGCGGCATCACAGTTTCTGTGGCAGAACTCTCTCGTGCCAATCTGTCAATAAAAATGTTGCGGTGGCAAAAAAATCTGGGAATGGAAACAAAAAAATAGCAATAATAAAAGGAGGCGAGTCAGGGTATCACGCAGCAGCATATGATGACTGAAGTGGGGCCCGGGAAGCGTGCGCCTACTGTACGTTACATATGGCGGAAACTCACTTTTCTTCCAAGAAGACGGATAAATCGTACCAAAATGAGGCGGCAGCAACCGAAAGATCTTGGTTCAAATTCCAATCCGGCTGAAATACCCTCAGTCCAGGTACTTAGCCCGAAAAATACAGTGAAAATTGCCCAACTGTACAAACAGGCACATCAGTGTAAATAATATAATTAAAAAAACCTAGTACTGTAAGTCATTTGTGAGAAAAATGTTGTGAATCTTGTGTTTCAAAACGTAATGGATCCATGATAAACAAGTTTAAAAATCAGGAAAATTAATCGTTACTCACTTTTTTGTTCTCAAAGAAACCAATACCACTACTACTACTACTACTACTACTAATAATAATAATAATAATAATAATAATAATAATAATAATAATAATAATCTTCCTCTTCTTTCGGCTGCTCCCGTTAGGGGTCACCACAGAAGATCAAACGTTTCCACTTCTTCCTGTCCCCTGCATCTTTCTCTGTCGCGCCCACCACCTGCATGTCCTCCTTCACCACATCCATAAATCTCCTCTTAGGCCTTCCTTTCTTCCTCTTGCCTGGCAGCTCCATCCCTAGCATCCTTCTCCCGATATATCCAGGATCTCTCCTCTGCACGTGTCCAAAGCAACGCAATCTCACCTTTCTGACTTTGTCTCCAAACCTCTGCTGACCCTCTAATATACTTATTCCTGATCCTGTCCATCCTCGTCGCACCCAATGCAAATCTTAACATCTTTAACTCTGCCACCTCCAGCTCTGCCTCCTGTCTTTTGTTCAGTGCCACTGTCTCCAACCCATAAAGCATAGCTGGTCTCACTACCATCTTATAGACCTTCCCTTTCACTCTTGCTGGTACCCTTCTATCACAAATCACTCCTGACACTCTTCTTCACCCACTCCACTCTGCCTGCACTCTCTTCTTCACCTCTCTTCCACACTCCCCATTACTCTGGACTGTTGATCCCAAGTATTTAAATTCATTTACCTTCGCCAACTCTACTCCCTGCATCCTCACCATTTCTCTGTCCTCCCTCTCATTTATGCACATGTATTCTGTCTTAGTCCTACTGATCTTCATTCCTCTTCTCTCTAGAGCATATCTTCACCTCTCCAGGGTCTCCTCAACCTGCTCCCTACTCTCAATACAGATCGCAATGTCATCCGCAAACATCATAGTCCACGGTGACTCCTGTCTGATCTCATCTGTCAACTTGTCCATTACCATTGCAAACAAGAAAGGACTCAAAGCTGATCCTTGATGTAATCCTACCCCCATCTTGAAAGCATCCGTCACTCCTACCGCAGACCTCACCACTGTCACATTGTCATTGTACATATCCTGTACCACTCTTACGTACTTCTCTGGCACACCCGACTTCCTCATACAATACCACAGCTCATATGCTTTCTCTAAGTCCACGAAGACACAATGCACCTCCTTCTTACCTTCTCGGTACTTCTCCATCAACACCCTCAGAGCAAACAACGCATCTGTAGTACTCCTTCTCGGCATGAAGCCATACCGCTGCTCACTAATCCTCACCTCCCTTCTTAACCTAGCTTCCACTACTCTTTCCCATAACTTCATGCTGTGGCTGATCAATTTTATCCCTCTGTAGTTACTACAGCTCTGCACATCACCCTTATTCTTAAAAATTGGTACCAGTACATTTCTTCTCCACTCCTTAGACATCGTCTCACTTTCCAAGATTACATTAAACAATCTGGTTAAAACTACTACTAATAGTAATAATAATAATAATCTGCTTTTCATAGCCAGACACTTCTGAACTGTCAGTTATTTGTAAAATAATCATTTGTCACAAAACATTTAATTTGATGTCTCCAAGCAGTTGGTAGACATTTGTGGACACCCACCGATGCCTTGTAATCGGGGACTTTTGCTGAAGAGGGAAGCAGGACCGTTTCCAGGGTTCTGTTACTGAGTTTGAGCCACCAGAAGGGCATTGGGTCACTTTCGGCAGGACTGGGGTGAAGTGTTAGTGGGTTACGTTCCCACATAGGTGTGTTGCTCTTCCAGGAGAGAGTTTTCCTTTTCTTTTTGTGCCTCCGCTGTTCTGACGGTCTCACTGTGTGCCGTGTAATCATGGATTAGAACCCATTTTCCATCAAAGACAACGCCTCGGGCGTCCATGGAGAGTCACGGGGCCCAAACTGTTTCCCCTTCACATCACAGCTCTGCTTCCTGGCACCTGAAATTGTTCCTTTCATGTGTCTCGGTGGTGAGCAAACGCCAGCACGTCTCCCTGGAGACGGACCGCTGTTGCCGTGGCGTCGCGTCGTATTGGCAGCCCGTGTGTCATCTGTGTACAGCTGTCAGTCAGGCTGAGGCAGGTAGATGCGCCAGGTGTGCGTGAGGGCGCATGCACTTGGGAGCTGAGAGCACCTGCATTCGTGCTGTGTGTGTGTGCGTGTGTGTGTGTGCGCGCGTGTGTGTGTGTGTGTGTGTGTGTGCGCGCGCAGGGCTGTATGTAATCACACGTTATTGCTTCCCCCTGAATTAAACGTGAGCTTTTGTGCAGGCAAAAAAATAACCTCCTGGCAAACACTGCGCAATTCCTGTTTTCTGTTTTGTTTTCACACACAAGGGAAACGGATCGGCTCCAGATCTCTGTAAGTCACTTTGGAGAAAAGCAGGAGCTAAAGAAACAAATGTAAACGTAGACGTGGATCTCCAGTCCAGAAGGGATCAGGAGATGCCTCACAGCTTGTTGAACTGAAAGCATGAATATGGAAGACATAGAAAACACATTTAGATTATCTGTTTATCACGCTTCTCTCCAAAGTGACCTAGAGCTCAGACTGAACAGAAAAGCATCTACAGTCAGTGAAAATCTTCAGACTTAGAAACAGGATGATCAGCTCAGCTTGTGTGTCTGACACTACCATGTTGCTGGTTCACATCCCTCAAGCGGATGCCTATAGGAGTGAGATTCGAACAGCAAACACACAGAGTCACAGCAGATGGTCCACTCATTTATGTGGCTGTCAGGAGGTCAGGAGGGAAACAGCTCTCAGAGAAGTGGGTTGGTGAGGGATTCGACAGCTCTGAGGGACACAAAGGAGCACTTTCTACCACACTGGGAACAAAACTGAGGACATACTGGCTTTTGGACCATGTGAGTAGAACAACCAAGTAGCCAGAGGTTTAGGAGCTCTTGCTGGGGGGTAGAGACCAGCGCCAGCATCTACTTCTATAGAGCTTGATTTATGGACACGTGTCCAGCCCGTGTGTCCCAGCACCACCCCGTCTTCATATGTTAGTGACCAAAACCTCTGTGACTCATGATCTGATGTTTGGAGGCTGGGTTCTACAGCATGGGTCAAGATTCTGAGGTTTCCAGGCATCCTGTCCAGGGCTCCGTGTCAGACCCGACTTTCACAGCGGTACGACTCATGGGTGCGGCAATTAAATTAGCATCATCGCAAAGCGGATAAACTGTTCAGACAGATAATATGTCACGGTGCCTCGGGCTGCAGCTGCAACTTTCCAAAGTTTTCTCTTTAATTCTCCTCCAACTCAGCCAGCAACAATGAGAGTCCGATTCTGCAGATATGGGAAAGGCTGCAGAGGAGGGGAAGTAATAAATCTCGGGTATAAAAATTTCACTATTCGTGCTGCAGCCCAGGTATTGCCACTGGGCCGAGGGAAAAAAATATTGCGGCAAAAAGTCGAGGTTCAGCTGGCGGTGGTGGAAACCGGTCTGTCCGCTGGAGGGCTTCAGTGTTTGAGGCTACAGGTCTCAGTGGGGTCAGGCTGGTCACCAGGGTCGGTTTGCCCAAACATCTGCCGACAACACGCTGTACACACCTCTGACTCTGAGAATCTCGATTGGCTTCAGCTCTGTCACGTGACCCTGCGTGGCTGACCTATCAGAGCTAATCGTGCTGCATGTTCTCCCCGTGTTCAGGGCGCTCTGGTTTCCTCCCACAGGTTACAGCTATTTGACCATCTGTCAGCAGTTTAATCCCAGTAACTCAGAGTCAACCCCTTGTGATTCTTCTTCTTTTGGCTGCTCCCGTTAGAGGTCGCCACAACGGATCAATTGCTTCCACTTCTTCCTGTCCTCTGCATCTTTCTCCGTCGCACCCACCACCTGCATGTCCTCCTTTACCACATCCATAAATCTCCTCTTAGGCCTTCCTTTCTTCCTCTTGCCTGGCAGCTCCATCCCTAGCATCCTTCTCCCGATATATCCAGGATCTCTCCTCTGCACGTGTCCAAAGCAACGCAATCTCACCTTTCTGACTTTGTCTCCAAACCTCTGCTGACCCTCTAATATACTTATTCCTGATCCTGTCCATCCTCGTCGCACCCAATGCAAACCTTAACATCTTTAACTCTGCCACCTCCAGCTCTGCCTCCTGTCTTTTGTTCAGTGCCACTGTCTCCAACCCATAAAGCATAGCTGGTCTCATTACCATCTTATAGACCTTCCCTTTCACTCTTGCTGGTACCCTTCTATCACAAATCACTCCTGACACTCTTCTTCACCCACTCCACTCTGCCTGCACTCTCTTCTTCACCTCTCTTCCACACTCCCCGTTACTCTGAACTGTTGATCCCAAGTATTTAAATCCATCCACCTTTGCCAATTCTACTCCCTGCATCCTCACCATTTCTCTGTCCTCCCTCTCATTTATGCACATGTATTCTGTCTTAGTCCTACTGACCTTCATTCCTCTTCTCTCTAGAGCATAACTCCACCTCTCCAGGGTCTCCTCAACCTGCTCCCTACTCTCAATACAGATCACAATGTCATCCGCAAACATCATAGTCCACGGTGACTCCTGTCTGATCTCATCTGTCAACCTGTCCATTACCATTGCAAACAAGAAAGGACTCAAAGCTGATCCTTGATGTAATCCTACCCCCACCTTGAAAGCATCCGTCACTCCTACCGCAGACCTCACCAATGTCACACTGTCTTTGTACATATCCTGTACCACTCTTACGTACTTCTCTGGCACACCCGACTTCCTCATACAATACCACAGCTCATATGCTTTTTCTAAGTCCACGAAGACACAATGCACCTCCTTCTTACCTTCTCGGTACTTCTCCTTCAACACCCTCAGAGCAAACAACGCATCTGTAGTACTCCTTCTTGGCATGAAGCCATACTGTTGCTCACTAATTGTCACCTCCCTTCTTAACCTAGCTTCCACTACTCTTTCCCATAACTTCATGCTGTGGCTGATCAATTTTATCCCTCTGTAGTTACTACAGCTCTGCACATCATCCTTATTCTTAAAAATTGCTATCAGTACACTTTTCCACTCCTCAGACATCGTCTCACTTTCCAAATTTACATTAAACAATCTGGTTAAAAACTCCACTGCCATCTCTCCTAAACACTTCCATGCTTCCACAGGAATATCATCTGGACCAACAGCCTTTCCATTCTTCATCCTTTTCATAGCTGTCCTAACTTCCTCCTTGCTAATCCATTGCACTCCCCTATTCATAATCCCTACATCATCCAACCTTCTCTCTCTCTCATTCTTTTCATTCATCAGCCCCTCAAAGTACTCTTTCCATCTGCTCAACACACTCTCCTCGCTTGTGAGTATGTTTCCATTGCTATCCTTTATCATCCTAACCTGCTGCCCATCTTTCCCAGCTCGGCCCCTCTGCCTAGCTAATCGGTACAGGTCCTTTTCTCCCTCCTTAGTGTCCAACCTCTTATACAATTCACCATACGCCTTTTCTTTAGCCTTTGCCACCTCTCTCTTTGCCCTATGCCTCCTTGTACTCCTGTCTACATTCTTCATCTCTCTGTCTATCCCACTTCTTCTTCGCCAGCCTCTTCCTCTGTATACTCTCCTGTACTTCTTCATTCCACCATCAGGTTTCCTGGTC
Organism: Heterotis niloticus; assembly: GCA_018136845.1. NCBI lineage: Eukaryota > Metazoa > Chordata > Actinopteri > Osteoglossiformes > Osteoglossidae > Heterotis > Heterotis niloticus. The sequence goes on along the minus strand of CM030905.1, from coordinate 21,536,008 downwards.
CTCCTTCCTCTGTCCAGATGTCTCACCAAGCACCTTTCTAGCTGTCTCTCTTACCACTTCTGCTGTAGATGCCCACCTCACTGGTAACTTTTTACTGCCACCCAATGCCTGTCTTAATTCCTCCCTGAACTCCACCTTATAGTTTTCCTTTTTCAACTTCCACCATTTGATCCTTGGTTCTGCCCTCGCTGTCCTTCTCTTTTTGATCTCCAATGTCATCCTACAAACCACCATCCTATGCTGCCTAACTACGCTTTCCCCTGCCACCACTTTGCAGTCTACAATCGCCTTCAGTCTGGCCCTCCTGCATAAGATATAATCCACCTGTGTGCATCTTCCTCCACTCTTGTACGTCACCCTGTGTTCCTCCCTCTTCTTAAAATACGTGTTTACCACAGCAATGTCCATCCTTTTTGCAAATTCCACAACCATCTGACCTTCTGTGTTCCTCTCCTTGACACCATACCTACCCATCACCTCCTCATCTCCTCTGTTCCCTTCACCAACATGCCCATTGAAATCCGCTCCAATCACCACTCTCTCTCCCTCAGGCGCACTCTTCACCACTTCATCCATATCACTCCAGAATTCTTCTTTCTCATCCATCTCACACCCAACTTGCGGGACATATGCACTAACAACATTCATCATCACACCATCAATTTCCAGTTTCATAACCATCACTCTGTCAGACACTCGCTTCACCTCCAAGACACTCTTTACATACTGTTCCTTCAGGATAACCCCTACCCCGTTTTTCCTCCCATCCACACCATGGTAAAACAGTTTAAACCCCCCTCCGATGCACCTAGCCTTACTCCCCTTCCATTTGGTCTCCCGCACACACAATATATCAACCTTCCTTCTCTCCATCATATCAGCAAGCTCTCTCCCTTTACCAAGCTCTCTCCCTTTAACATTCAAAGTTCCTATCCTCACGTCCACTCTCTTAACCTTCCCCCTCTCCTCCTTCCTCCGGACATGCCTTCCTCCTCTTTTCCTTCGGCCTCTTCTCCTTCTTTGGCCAACAGTAGCCCAATTTCCGCCAGCACCCTGTCGGCCAGCAGTGCTGGTGGCGGTCCCGGGGCTCGACCGATCCAGTATGGAAATTTCTATTTTTGTCCGCATATTTGGTTTGGCAAATTTTTACACAGGATGCCCTTCCGACGCAACCCTCTACATTTGTCCAGGCTTGGGACCGGCACAAAGAAATGCATCGTTTGTGCATCACTTTGTGGCTGGATTAGTCAACCCCTTCCGATAAATTTTTTGAGTCTGTGAAGGTTTCTAATTCATGGTTGTAGCGGCGAAATCCTCACCATTCCAGTCAGACAAACTCTAATGGAACAAAGATAAAAACAATGAATTTTCTTTCCATTTCATGATATTTTTTGTTGAACTTCATTTTAATTCTACTCTAAATTATAAATTAATGGTGAAATGAAGTAAATATTTATTTTATAAGTGTTCATTTATTAAAGGTTTACTGGGCACATAGGGAAATACCGAGCTGCATGGGGAAATTTCCTCTTTGCAGTGGAGCTATGAGCAGAACTCCTTGGAACACGAAGGGTCCCTTGTAGCCTGGTTTTATATCTTTGCTTTTACACGTTGAATATTCACCGTAATGCACTTTTAAGTGCTAATAAATCAAGACTGAAAACCGGAAATATAAATTCTACTGGAAATTCAAGGAGGAAGAACAAAAAAAAAGTAAAAATTTAAGCATTAGATGCACATATATATAAAAAAAAAAAATGTGCATAAAATTCTGTTCTTGTCTAGAAGAAAAACAACATTGATTACCATTATTTATCAATAGTAATCCAACTCTAATGTGTTGTTTTTCTCCATTATTCTCATGGCTGGGCCGCTTTTCAGCACAAAATCAACCCAGAATAAACAGCAGCTCAGGAAGCATGTTTATATGAGCATTTCTATTATGTGCAATTTGCTCTGTCTTTTCGAACGTGGCAGCCGTGACGTTCAATAACGTTCTTCTCCCGGTCAATGTGATGCCGTTCGATTGCTGTCGCCTCCCCGTGACAACGGCGTCTCGCAGGGTGAGCAGACGCAGCGAATGACTGACTCGCTGTTATGAAAACTGCTTTTTCTTCAACACAAAGGGCTGCGAGAGTGCCTTTTCGGTTAAAATAGCAGAGGCCGGTGTTCTGCAAACACCGGGCCGCTTGTTAACGCTGTTGCTCCTATATTAACAGCAACAGTGCAGAGCCAGATGGAATGTGCAATAACATAAACAGTATTTTTTCCAAGACTCGTACTGTTCAGCAGAGTCACAACAATCAGATTAACCCTAGACCCCCGTCTCCACCCCCTCTCCATCCAATCTCCAACCTACCTCCACTGCCTATCCACCCATCTCCAACCATTCTCAACCACATCTCCACCCCTTCTCCAACCTATCTTCACTGTCTCCGCAGCCATCTCCAACCATCTTCAACCACATCTCCACCTTCAATGCCTGCTTGTCAGTAGCGATCACCAATCTCATCCACCAGCCGCCGATCTCCAAGGCAAATACGACAGCAGCCAGACATACGAACGTGGCCTAAAGACGTTACATCTTCGGACCAGCTGGACATTCTCTAAGAACCAGATGTCACAGGGATTACACAAACCTTATGGGATCTTCATTTTGGTCAATAAAGCAGCTTCACGTGATGTAATTGCTCACTCAGATAGATAGAGGGTCATGTCATGGTGGTGCTGAGGAAGAGAGAAGATGAGTTGGACACTCTGAATGGGTTCGACTGCAGAGTGTTTGTTCAATACAACCGGAGGTGGCAGGGGTTCGGTCGGTTGGGGGGGGGTCAGCTGCTGCACACGTGGGACCAAACCACAGCTGCACTATGGAAATGCGATGATTAGCTTCTCTCGGGAGAATTAAAGAGCTCCTGCCAAAAGCGGTGGCTACGTTTCAATCGCGATTTTTCCTTCCCTCCTTTTCGCTCGCCATGCAGGGAACCCCAGGACGCACACATATTAGGCCAGCGCCGTGCCCCCCTGCGCCATCTGCGCACGTCCCTCGCCGTAGAGCAGCGCTGACAGGCGCTTCGCATCGGCGGAGGACGGCCGCCGCGGAGCACTGAACCGATCCATCACGATGAAGAAAAGGGGCTGCAGAAGAGCGGGACGGAGGGAGAAATCTGGCGTGAAACTCAATCGGGAAAGGTCGTGTCGAGGAGAGGGGAACACATTCAATTAGCGTGGGACTGGATGTGGAGAAATGATCCCTGTCAAAATCATCTTCGCCACAATTATAATATATTAATTACATATTTCATTAAGGAAGTTTAATATGGTTCACAGATGAAATGATGCGAACAGTAACACCTGGAAGGAGCCAGTCAAGCTTGAGCCTCTCCTGCTCATCCCTCCTCCCTCTCGTTTGCTCTCTCTCTCGCTCTCATTTGCGTCTATTCATTTATCTGACGCTTTTTTCGCTAAACAGCAGTGCATCGACAACAGACAGAGCTTCTCTTCCCCTAAGATCCAAGGTGGGATTTGCAGTCAAAACTCGCGTTTGGACTACTAAGGTTCCTCTGTAGGAAAAACAAATGTTCGGCATGTGATGATTTGGGATGCTGACATTTCTGCACCCTCAGAATCAGGTTGCACTTTGTCGGTTATTATTGATAAACAGCAGAAGAGAGCGGGCTCGCAGCAGCAGCAGCAGCACCACGAAAAATTTTTGGAACGGCAAAAACAAACAGAAAGGCAGTACAAGGGCAAGAGCGGTCATCGGGTGCCACCTAAGAGGACCCAAAAGGGTGACCAGATAGTCCAGAGTTCATGAGGACCAGCATGTAGATCAGATGTTGACTTTCCCAGTAGAAGGTCACGAGCGACTGGAGCTGGAGGAACGTCTGCTGTGAAACAGCACCTTTCCCTGCCAGGTAGAACAATCAGCCTGCACTGCAGAGCTTTACCAAAAATAGAATTTGGATTGTGGTTGCACTGTGGGTTTAATGGCAACTTTTAATTGGGATTTCATTTTAGTATTTTTTCTGCTTTTCCTGAAGGACACAAATAAATGGAGCTGCATGTAGGAGGTGATGAGCAAGCATGGGAGCGTCTGGATGGAGGCGCCGTGGTGCACACCACGAGTTGTGGATGGCGCACGTGGTCTCTTTCCGACATCTTCGTCCTTCCCCTCCATCAGCCCCAAGGCCTGCCCCAGTGCTTCATGGGATTGCACAGGCTGCATCCCTCCGCCATTTGCAGATGTGACACTTCCTGGAAGGAGGACTGGAACACGACTGAGAAGATCACAGGTTTAGATCGTGGTGCCCTTGAATAAGGTGCAGCATTTACTCTGAAATGACACAGTAAAAATTACCCTGCATACAGTAAATGGGCAAGTCTGTGTAAGCAGCTTAACTTTGTAAATCACTTTGGGGAAAAGTGTCAGTTGCATAAAACAAGTTTTTTTTTTTTATGAGAAGCTCAGCGATCAACAAGAGAGGGAGCTGCACAGTCAACTGGCAAAGGAACCTTCCACATTTCCCTCCACTGAGGTGGAGAAAAGAATTAAAGCTCCTGTGACCAACTTCAAGTTCTTGACCAAATAAATTTTCGAAGTGCCAGGTCTGTTCCATCACAGCCACTTAAGTTTTCTTACAGGTTTTAGGCCCCTCCATTATAAATGTTTAAAGGACGCTGCTGTCGAGCGGCTGTTTTATGGGACCATTTTATGCAAAATGCATGCATGCAGAGAAGCCACCGCAGACGGCGGGGTGAGGTGTTTAGCTGGGATCATCACCAAGACGGACCAGCGGGGCCTCTCTACTTTTAAGATCATTCATTTAAGAAGGAGCAGAAAGGATGAAAATTGATTCCCTGATGAGATCCGCATGAATGTTGTCTTTTGGCCTCACAGCTGATGGGAAATCCCTGGATTTAGACACGTCGACAACGTTTAGGGTGACTTTGGGAGGGTTGGGTTTGTAATCGGTCTTCTGCTGCTTCGTCATGGTCTAGAATTTCACCGCAGAGGTACGATGGGGGCAGAGCCCATGAGAGAAGACCAACAAGGTGGCTGAACACCAGAAGGAAGGGTGGAGGTACAGAATAAAGTAAGAACCTACTGCTTCAGGGCCTTCATTTTCCAGCAAGGAAGCTCAGTCTTCTTCTTCTTGCTGAGAGCCACCAAGTACATGCTGAGTCTTGGCAGCAACAGAAACTCCTTAGCTTATAAGCACAGGTAGGACCATAAGGCTGTCCATAACTTGCTTTGTTCATATTTTTCTCTTTAAGCACCAAAAGTGTAAAAGTTCAGGAGAAGGAGACTCACGGGAGACTCACTGACTGGGTCAAGTTTTATAAAAATCTGGTGTATGCAGTAGCTGTAATAAATAAAATACTTTATAAGGCTTTTCATTTTTATGCCTTTGTTAGCTTCGGGCCACAACAATAATAATTTTAAATGACTGCAAATAAAAATGTTGTCTCCACCAGCTCCTACTCAGCAGCAGTTGTTGACAGTCCCATAAACATGAGCCACGTTCTTCATATTGGTGCTGATCGCCAGCACACATCAGAGATGAATGAAGGCTTCCCAAAAAATTCTCTGAGCTCAGTGAGTAAACGCGGTTTGAATTTGGCAGAACAAGCCTCTCTGCAATTTCGCAAATAGCTGCGTTAAGAAGATGCTGCTGAAATATACCGGGAAACGTTAGAAGAAGAAGCAACCAAAACTTCTCCAATTCTGCTGAAAAGCTGTCTGTTGCCACTGAGATCGAGTCCATCCGTGTGGTTGCTGAGCCTTTCCTTCCGTCTCCTGCAACTTTTTGCCATCTTTTTCGAAAGAATCACACCTTCTCACAACATGTCCAGTGTGTGAGACAACGTTTGTGTCATCAGTCCAGCCTCCAGTGAGAGAGGAGGACTTGCTGAAGGACACACTGACCTGTAGGTAGATAGAAGGTCTCCAAGGGACATTTGAGAAATATCTTCATTCCATCGGCAGAATGAGCCCTTTAATGTCTGCAAATTGAGCTGGGTGGCATCTGTGGTCCATTTAGCAAACACACATGCTCACACACTCACACACACACACACACACACACACACACACACACACGCACACAAGTACAGGAATGATTGTATTCATTTCATAACTGAGAAAACTGAACAAGAAAAGCTGAATTAGATGGCTGGGTGTAAACATTCCTGTCTCTTCATCACCTCCATTTCAGTTTCTCGTAGTCAAAGTTTCAGAAATTCTTCTTGCAATTGATGTTTTCAAAGGACGGCTGAAGCCATATTGATTCAGGAGAAAAGCCGTGTCAACGGCAACAGAAGATAAAAAATAAACAAAGCAGGGGCATGCAGAGATGAGAAGGAGAGGGGGCTTCTATCAGAGCAGGTACAAAGGGATTCAAACTCAGACACACGCGCAGCAGAGGTCAGGTGCAAAGCACACTGGGGGGAGAGAGAGCTGCAGGCATCTCATGAGCCTGGCGCCCTCCCATATCCTTTCATTTTCTCTTCTCTGAGGACTCTCTTCATATCAAACATAAAATAAACACAGCAGGAGCCCTTGATATGGGCTGTGGGCTGCAGGGAGGGTCTGGAGGTGCTGAATCAGGAGAGGACAGAGAGCGAGAGGAGATGTGGCGTCAGAGGAGGAATAGAATCAACAGAAGCTGTGCAGAGTCAGTGGAGGTGCTGGGAACGGTGGAGGTGTAAATGCACACGAAGGTCAAACTCACTGACCGGACGGACGCGCTACAGTTTGCCTACCGCCCCAGCCGGACTACTCACAATGCCATCTCCATTGCCCTTCTCCTGACTTTCTCCCACCTGGACAGGTAGGACAGTTGTCAGGACGTTGATCACCAAATTCAGCTCAGGATTCAGTACAGTAGCTTCGCAGAGACTGGCAGGGGAGGTGAGTCTGCAGGAAACGAACACCTCCCTCTGTAAACTGGACCCTGGACTTTCTGACTGACAGACCTCAATCTGCCAGTTTAGGAAACAAGAACTCCAAGGTCATCGCACTGAGCACCGATGCCCCCCAGAGCTGTGCCACAGGACTGTGCTGCTCAGCAAACGTCTGACCAACTCACCAAGTTTGCACACAGCATGACAGCGGTGGGGTTCATTAGCAACAACCACGAGCGTGCTTACAGAGCAGAGGTCAAACGGCCAGGGGTCTGCGCTCCACTGAACGTAGACGGCTCTGCTGTGGAAGGAGTCTGCAGTGAGAAGTTCCCTGGAGTGCACGTAACAGAGGACCTCACACCACCGTCATCAGCAAAAAAGCTGCGCAGCCTTTCCATTTCTTATGGAGACTGAAGAAAGCCATGTCTCCCCACCCCTGTCCCATCCTCACAACCTTTTCCTGAGGGACTGACCATAAAGCGCATCCTTCACATCTGCATCGCTGTCTGGTTTTATGCACTGCAATGCCATTGACCGCAAGTCCCTGCAGCGGACAGTGAAGACAGCTGAGAGGACCATGAAGCTTCTCTCCCAACCTTCACTGCTCAATAAACACTGCATCTGCCAGGCAGCCAGCATTATGTTGTGCATTTGACTTCTCCCAACCCTCCCGTGGACTATTCACCCACCTGGTATCTGGCTGAAGGTACCGGAGCATAGACTTTCTTTCCTCAGGCAGCCAGACTCCTTGATTCTTGAGCTCGCGTCTTGCACTGTGATGTCATAGCTGCACTTTATGCTGTGCTAACTGTGAATGCAGCACCGTGGGCCCCAGAGAAACGATACTTCAAGCCCACTGTGCCCTGGTATATGGATGGGCTGACAATAACATTGAGAACATTGTTATTGTCATTAACTCTGAGGTTTGACTCAAAGGGACATGGACTTTGACAAACTGCTGTAATGTTTTGGGGGGGCTGTCAGCATTGTGGTTAGAACCGTTCGCTTCCAATTGAAGGTCCTGGTTCTGAACCCCACCTCACACTGCAGCACCACTGTGTTACACAGCAAAAACTACCAAGCAGCAGCTTTAACCACAAATGCATAAAAACAAACATCAATATCTAGACTGAGAGTCTTATCAAAGGGAGCAACAGCACAGCCCAACCTGGGACTTAACCTGATAACCTCATGGTTAAAAGTCAGTTCCCTTAAGTACCGTGGTCTCTGAAGGGATGCACTCTCAGGAATGCAGGCTTCTGGGTGTCTGAGTATCACTGCGCACGAGTCTGTGTGTGTGTGTGTGTGTGTGTGTGTGTGTGTGTGTGTGTGTGTGTGTGTGCACGCACAGCTTCATCGCCACCTGCTTTTCCATCTTCTCTTGCTCCTCTCACAGATCCTTCATCTCTCCATTGAGGAATGGAGCTCATCCCTCCCCCTCTATGGTCCCACCCTCTGATCATCACAGGCCCAGCACTGCTAAATTATTCCCTGTATTCCTGCAGTCTGTGGGGGGGTCCCGAGGCCAGACGGGTGCAATGAGAGGAATAATGAGGGAACTGGGGGCGGAGCCCACCGCATCACCCAGCCCTTAGCTTTACAAATGCAGCCTTTGATCTCTGATTTTGGGGAGGGGGGCTGTGTGACTGGGGGCATGGGGGGTGCTATTGCCGTGGAGACTGGTCTGATGCGGTTGGTAACAAGGGGCAGTGCTGATAATGTCGGTCAATTTGCATTTCCTGTACGCAAATAAGCCGCCTAATGGTTTCAGTGTAACCCGCACTTACTGCTCATTTACAAAGCCCCCCCACTGTTATATCCTCTGACACACCCCCCCCCGAAACGGATCCAACGTTAAACCACGCGGCCGCAGGCTCCTAACACGAGCGTGACCGTCGCCAAAACATCTCATCAAGCACCATCGCCATAGCAACACCGTCAGTGCGCCATCGCCGCGGGAACCATCGCCATCGCCGTCACCACCACACGCAGGGCCCTACTGTCACAGCGACGTTGCCGTAGGAACGGCGCCAAAAAATGCCGACGCAGCGGAACTATGCCTGCACGCCTGGGGTTAGACATCATTTAACAGCTGCAGGTGTGGCACCGGTTATTGCTGCTGGTCCAAGTGATCCTGCTGTTGGACCGTTGAGAGGTGGCCTCGCAGTTTGAATGTCTCAGGCTTGGACTCCCAACCTGCCGTCACGCCACCGATCGAGGGCGTTGATGCAGCAGAAATGACCCTGCTCCATAAAGCGGGTGAATCGGTGTAAGCCGCTCAGGGTGCAAACCACACGCTGCAGAAAAGTGAGAAGTAAATTTAAAAAATAACCATGGCTGAGTCCTCCTGTTAACCGGAACCTCCCTTCCAGACCCCCCAGGCCCCAATCCCTTCCCATCACAGATGGATGCGTGTTTTGGGCCACCGCTGTCATCAGAAAAATCATGGAATTGTTGCTGACCCAGGGGTCACGTCTGAGCTGGGACTCACAGTCAAAGTCCCAAATATTCAAAGCCTCAACGTTCCCGTTTGACCACAAGCTCCTAACCTTGCCCGCCCCGACACACACACCCCGAACGCGAACCAGGAGACAAAGGGCTGGAAATCGCTCCGAACAGCAGACCGGCAACACGCAGACAGAGCGAAAGAGAAAGAAAGGAGAGGTGACGGCAGCGGAAGGCAGCGCCGCGTTACAGGTGCTAATAAAGACAGCTGTTGTGCAGTTCCACACCGTGGTGGTTGCATATCCATCCATTTATGTCTCACTTGTGTCTCCCCCCTCTTTTTCTCCTCACCCCCATGCGTGGAAAAGGTACTTCATTGTTTTCCGCGTCCCCCCCAGCTCTGAAAACACATGGAAATGCAAAACACAATCCGCAACGTGCGACAGACATAATTAATTCGCTCCATATGGAAGAGCCGAAGGAAAGCTTGCGTCTGATTGGCTCTCGTCCCCCCGCCGCTCTCACCTCTCCCGTGGCCTTAATTAGCATCGGCAGGTCTGGCTGCCACCGCCGGGGTCTCCGGAGAGGCGTCGCTGACAGGTAAAGGGAAGGGGCCCCGTCGGGTCCTTCTGCCGCCGTCAGCGAGTTTCCGTAACGACGAGCAAGCCATCGGTCAGGGCCCGGTCGGGCCGTCTCGGGGATGATGGGGTTGCGTGGGTAACGGGCAAGGACAGGTCACCTGACCGCCTGGTCCCGCCCGGTCCTGCCCCGGGGTGTCGCGGGTCTGCCGAGGTAAACCGGGGACTCGTGCGCTCGATCGTTTCTGAGACGGATAAAAAAAACAAAGCGAAGGAGGCGAGATCGCCGGACGTGAGCTTCGGGCTGGACGTCACCTCGGCCGTAAACAGGGGAACCTGGGCAGGTGACGCGTCGCACCTGAGTGTCGGAAACACAGAGCCACGCTCGGGTGATAACAGAGCGATCAGAAGATGAGCTGAATGTTGTTTGTTGCTCATTGCAGCTGGTTAGCCGATGGCTGATGGTTGCTCGGTCAGTTGGTCGGTCGATTTTTTAGTCGGTCGGTCGGTTGTTCCGTCGGTTTGTTCAGTGTTTGACTGGATCAGTGTTTTTTGGCTGTGTGGTTTGGACCTTTGTTGATAAATTGGTTAGCTGTGTGATCCTCAGACTGTGCAGCTAGTTGGTTGGTTGTGTGGCTGGTTGATTTATAGATCACCTGGTTGCTTAGTTGGCTGTTTAGTTGGTTCAAAAGCAGATACATTGGTTGGTTCTCTTGTCTGCTGGTTGGTTCGTCGATCGACCGATTGATGGGTGGGTTAGCAGATTGCCTGGCTGCTTGGATGGTTCATCGGTTCAATAGTTGAGCTACAGATGACTTGTTTGGTTGCTTGACCGACTGCTTGTTCGGCCGTTTCCTTGGCCGGTTCAGCGACCGATAGCTATTACTTTTCAAAGTCGCGATGAGCTGATGTTAGTCAGCAGCCTGCCCGTGCAGCAACACGAGCGCTCGGCGTTTCATGGCATCTCCCAAGCCAACGGTAAAAAATGTTTTCCCACGCTAGCGTGCTAAAGCGGATCACTCGACTTGGTGCATATCATCATTCCTCAGGAAAACCTGCGTGTCAAAGTTAGCGTGCGCAGTGATTAGTCTTGACTGTTCGCAGCCGTTCCATTTGTCATCATTTACACTTTTATTGCTGTTAACACTATTTTAAAACGCAGTAACACACTATTATCAATCACAGCTCAAAAGCTTTGAATGCGACTCGACAGAAAGGGGTTACGTGCATCTCGGGAGCCTGGAGTGATTCATACCCGTTCGGGTTTCTTTTCGGAACGATCGCTCTTTCGGTACGAAGGTGCAGACGCGTTTGTACACGAAAGCACAAAGACCCTCAGGTGAATTCGTGCTTGAGGATGTGCCATCGGTACAAAACCGGACGTAGAGAGAACGCTCCAGAGCCCTGCCAAGAGCATCTTCGCAGGTCAAGGGACTTTTTTTCTACTAAATGTCTCCTTCCAGCAGGTAGAATCTGAGCTTCCATTTTCCAGGAAAGAGGAGGAAAATGGGGACCTAACCGAACCCACAGCTGAGGGGAAGTAATAAAGAAAAACAAAACCCATTCTCCTGTAATTCGGCCCATGATTCAAACTTCCTGAGAGTAGTGGTTGATGTGTGCGGGTCACTTGCCACCATTAAGCAAGGGGGGATCTTAGAAACACACACACACACACACACACACTGGCTGAGGGGTGCAGTTCCAGGTTTTCAGAGACGTTTTCCAATGATCTGTGCTGACTTTCCAATAACAGTGATGCAGCAGGTTGTTCTTTTTGTGCACTGTGTGCCAAATTAGCAGGTTACCAGATCAATGACTATTTACAGGTGTCATCTTGGTAATATTTTTTTTCCAAAAAGTAAAAAGATTAAAAAAAACCTTTTCTTAAACTTCAGTCTGCTTCTTGTAAAGAGGAGGACTAATATGTAGGTTTCCTGTAGGGGTCCTTTTTAATGTTTCTTTCTCTTCTAGCAGGTGTTTGGTAAAGTGCTTTACAGCTTGGTAGTAAAAAAAATAGTTTTATGATATATTTTTTAATTATTTCTTAAATACATTTTATATTCCTAATGACTTTTTATTATGGTGTATAAACATGAATTGAATGATGGCAAAACATACAAAGAACGAAACTGGTGAATTCCTTTCAAGCCTCTGTCCAGCATGCCGTTCAACGTGTGCGTGTGTGTGAAAATCAGTGTAATTTGCCTCTTTTCTGACCTTCCATGGATTCTTTCTGTCTGCTCTTTCTACACTGGGTTCCATATATTTTCATGATTATTGGGTTTTTTTTGTCCTGGGGAAGCAGCGCAGCGAGGCAGACACTGGACTAAGGGGGTTAGTCTCGGTTGAACAGCTGTTCCCTGCCCACCTCGGCCTGCAGGGTGCGCTCCAGCGCTCCCTTCCGTTTAACCCCGGATGCCTGGGTGGGTGTCAAAGGTCATGACCGCTACGTTCCTTCTGTGCCACACATATGGACAGGAATGGCACCTGATTGGCTGGGTTCATGTCTCAGGCAGACAGGTGGATGCTGAGCTTGAGCTCTTATTGGATTAAAACCATCGCCATGGAGACTCTATATCATGAGAACCCATAAGCGATCATAATGTCCTCTGATTATCATCTCTATCCGAACACACCTGAGGGGGTTCATAACAAAGCAGGCGTCATCTGGCCTTGCCTCCCCCACCCTGATGCCTGTTGGGATCAACCCGTGTGTTGGTTAACGCTGCTCATTACAGCAGTGCTGGAGCGTTGGAGCAAAAGCGAACACGACAAATATTTCCATAATAATAAAATTATTAATCACCACGGCAATAAAAATCCAATCTTATTTTCTCTTTATCCCCCCTTTTGAAAACGCCTGCCTCTCGTCTTCGCATTAATTCGTCGATTTGTTTGGCTGTTTGTTTGTCGTGTGTGCTGTGTTTCCCAAAACTTCAAAAAGCGCAGATGCGAGCGCTCCACCCATCTCAGACCTGAGGGGGTGAGGGCATCCTTTGCGGTGACAGTTAAGCAGGTAAATTGATGAGGATCCGGCACGGCAGACGGCGGGAAGAGTGGCTGCCGGACCTCCCTGGGGGGGTTGGAAGAACCCAACGGTGGAGCACCTGAGTCGGGATTAAAGGCCGGCGCCACGACACCCGACCCACATCCGAGGTCCTTATTAATAAGTGGTAATGAGCAGTAATAACAGCCCTGTCGCCCGAGCCCTGTGACCCCTTTGCCTGGCACCGAAAATTAATGCTCCTTGCAAGGCAAGGTTGTCTGTTGAGGGTTTTACCCTGAATAAACGCAAATAAGCACAAGGGCATCAGGTATGGCACCCTGGGTTTGAATCCCGCTTCCTGCTGCAGGACCCTTTATCACGGTACTTTCACTGAAGTGGTACAGTAAAAATGACCCAGCTGCTCAAATGGGAACATCGGTGTAAGTAGCTTAGTGCACAAACCTCACCCCGGAGGAAGCTGTCAGATAAATGAATAAATAAAATGCAACGGCGTTCCGTTTTAAGATTCCATAAATGTGCACATGTTAAAAACACACATTTTCCAGTAGAATTTGGGTTTATTGTCAAGGTCCTCGTTTCCACCGAGGTGCCACGGCCCGGAGGAGCAGCTTCAGCTCCGCCACGTTTCTGCCTCCTTATTTATCTTTTATTTTGGCTGCATTAAGGCGTCATTCCATCTCTGGCGCGGCCCTGGCAGCCTTTAATTAAAGTGGTTTTACAAAACATGACATAAGGAATACACAGTGATCATTAAAGAGGCCCGGGCAGAAATAGACTCGCAGTGTACGTGTGCGGGCGGCGGATCCGTCCCCACGTCCACACGGCGCCGCGCCGCTGGCTGCGCGAGCACAATGAGCATCGCGCTATCGTCCCCCCTGCCTTTTGTCTAATTCGCTCGCCGCCCGTTCACGTTTCGACAGTGAGCTGGTGCTCACGGCCGGGCGTCTTCTCCAAACAAACACTAATATCACACTGATCTGATGCAGGAGGGTGAATCACGGTGGAAAACGGGCCATTACATTTATAAGAAGCAAAAAAAGGAAGAAACAAGACACAAAATTTGTGGGTTTTTTTATTGATGAAACACATTTTATACAGAAGGGATCTATTTCTGATACACGGCATAATCTTTCAAAAAACCTTTTTCTATGCGCTGCAGCTGCAAAGGATGCCTTCGACATATTTGGGGATAAAAATTAGATTTATTTTTTAGCTCATTTAACATCTTTAACACCAGAGCAGCCCATAGTCTTAGATCCTTTTGATGATTTTTGAACAGCCGGGTAATTTTTTTCAGTCAAACTCCACTATGCCAGTGGGTGGGTTTAAACCCTGATGCTTCACTTCCAAGCAAACAGCTCTAGCCACTGCGCCACCTGTTGGCCATGTGTTGTTTCGAGAAGGGAACCCCCCGCTTTGGACATTCAATCTCAGCTTCCGACTTGTTGGTCTGTATTTGCCCTGGAGAAGACACAGGTACTGAGGTTTGGTCCCTGGCTGGGAGGTTGTGTTTGGTCTGAGATGCCTATGACACCCCCACTGGGGGCTTTGTTAATATTATTTTTATCCCACAATCCTCTGGATGGGATATTGCAGTGTTTATCAATGGGAGGTTTTCTGCACGCTGCTCTGCGCGTGCGTGTGTATGTGTGTGTGTGTAACTGTTTGCGCGTCCCATAATATGATAAATGCCTTCTTCCTCATAATCTATGTGCTTCAAAATATGATATATGTGAGAATGAACTTTGAATTATGACCCAAACAGAAGCCCATAAATCTTGTGAGAACTCTGCACAACATATTCTTTGGGTTGCATTATTCATGGAATACAAAAAGCACAACATTGTGCCAACAGCGAGCACCCACCGCAACCTCACACCGCGGTAATTCAGCAACTTGCACCGCTAGGTTTGTGCAAGTTACTTACAGCAATTTGTTCCATCCAGCAGTGTGATTTTTTTTTTTGGCTGGAAGAACTCAGGGTAAGGATTACATCAGGTGGGATTCGAACACAGGCCTTCTGGGTTGCAAGGTAGCAGCTCGAATGGTTACACCGATACCTCCCATGCTGATGAAGGAAGGGATGGCAGTTGGGGTGACGGTTAGACCGGCTCAGAAAAGGCATGAGGTAAAACGTAAAGGTCATCTGCGCGATGTTTGTCACTACTTGGTCACGCGTGCGGGGCGACACGGGACGCGGCAGCAAAGGTCCGGCCTCTGCCGACAGGCCTGCGGCATCTCCGGCTGGGCCTGCGCGTCACCTCTAGGAGAATTGCGACGGAGGCGTTCGCCGAGGAACGTTTCGGACTTCCCGAAACTCAGCCAAGTCCATGCTGTTTGCCCAGATTTAAACAGACGGAGTCTCTCGCACACTCACTCACACACACCCCCGCTCGCACGCAAACCCACACGGCAACCTGGCGAGACGATCCCACTCCCACCACCAGCGTGTCCCTCCATTGTTCTCCCACACAAGGAGCTCCGTCGCCTCCCTTCTGCCAAATGCAAATAATTGTTTTACCTGCAGTACGTTTGTGGGCTGCGGCGTTCAAATTAGCTATGAATATTTATCACCTGTTCCTCTTTTGTTTTCCGCTGTTATTTCTTCAAACATGTTCATCTCCTTATGTTCTACAGCATCCCTGTCCTACATGGTTTAATTACTGTTTTACCGCCATTGCGACTACAAGATGTACCCTTTAAAAACGCATTACCTAGGTGCGCCGTTCGCTCCAAGGAAGGTGGATGTCGCCCGACGGCTGGACCGAGACGCACGTGCAGCTCCACGCTCGTGCATATTCCTACGTTTCAATGAAGGACTCGGCAGAACCGGGTCTCAGCAGCGCAGAAAAGATGAAAATGCAGACAAAGAAAAGGGTGCGTGCAGCACAAGGGGAAAAGGTCCCGTGGGACCGTTTGGGTTTCGACAGTTTATCATTACAATCGCAAAATTGCCGATCCGACATCATCTTTTCTCGCCGAACGAAGTTGACGTTTGAGTCGACCGTGCTTGCGGAGGGAACATCCGCTGTGGGACTCGGCGATAAAATGCTTTTCTTTTGTGAAATATGTAAGAATGGTCAACATGTGGTCCGCACGTCCATCAAAAACAAAGATTCGGGCTTTAAATCAAAGTAATTTTTTGAAAAGGTGCCGTGACATCAGGCTCTGCTTTTGCAGCTAAAATCCACATCGAGTTCCGTTTAAAAGCATTTTCCGCCCAGTTGCAGTTGTTGCTTTTTGTGGAAGATGATCTGCAGGAGTGTTGACGTCGCTGATGCCCACGTGTCAGAGGAAGAGGTTGGTGGGGGAGGGCTGACCCGGGCGCCGTTGGGCCTCCTCATCGACGCCGGACTGACAGCGACGCTCTGTCACTCGCCGGTTGCACAGATGGCTAATTTCCGAGCCGAGCGACACTTCCTGGTAGCGGAGTCGCGGCAAACCCGCCAGAGAGGAATGTCGTCCGTGGGGTTTCGTGGCAGCCGATCAGAAAGGGCCGCAGCCTTGCGGTCCCACAATGCACTGCAGGAAGCCTTGCATCAGCTTTGAAAAAACAGTTCTAACTGAAGAAGCTTACGATTGTCATGGAAAGATGTTCGGTGAAAGAAAGCTGAAAACCCGCCAGTGAGCGGACCCCCCCCAGCCACGAGCAGAGCTGCGCCCAAGCAAGATGGTGGCGGAAAGGGGGCCGAGGGGGGAAACTGCCCTTGTCGAAACCTCCCTGTCGGCCATCAGTCACCGTCCCCCGCAGACAAAGCCTGAGGAGATCATCAATCGCCGGCGCAATTCAGCAGATTCACTTCATAAATTTTAATTAAACGCCCGCTCCAAAATAAATGTTCAGAAAATATAAAACATCTGCCGTGTATATCATTTACATTTTGCAGACAGTAAATCACGGGCAGGGCCTCCAATGATGGTCAATTAAATTCGCCAAGGCTGGGGGGGGAGCCTTGTCACCTCTGCTAGGTGTCGGGGAATCTCGCCTTCCCCCATCCTCAGCCCCCAACCTTTTCTCCTCCAAATAGCCAAGATGGTGAGCAGCACAGTCACAGCTACCTTCTCAGATGGGACAGGAAATGATCAAACTGTGGCTTCTGAATGTGGAGAAATAAAAATAATAATAATAATAATCATAATAATAATAATAATAATGTTCTTAAACAATAATGTTTTTAAATGTGGTTCTTCCTACCTACGTTGCCACCACCTAATCTAAGCACCAAGAAGCCCCCTAATCGATGGCGCGAAGGCAGATGTCCCAGCTCTCCATGACACCATCTTCATCGTGTGCGGCAGAACAACCAGAAAAGGCTGTTTTAGAACTCTCTCTGTTAGATAGAATGCCCAGTGGGGCCTGGGCGGTCCTTTGGCTTTGGAACCCCTGCAGATTTTGCTTTTTTTTTTTCTCCAGTCTAACTGGAGCTTTTTTTGTTCATTTCTGTCCTTCTGGCCATTCAACCCTACTGTTCATCTGTAAACACCCTTTCATTGACTGGTCTACCCTTCATTATTCTTGTCTCTTTTTCACCTTGTAAAAGACTTTGAGCTACAGCATTCTGTATGGAAATGTGCTATACAAATAAATGTTGTTGCTGTTGTTAAAATGCCCTTCTGTCCCAAAAGTTGTCCATCTCTGAATATGTAAAGTGTTCATATTTATAATCCTTAAGAGGTTTATAGGTCAAAATTTCCTCTTTTCTCAACCAGATTTAAAAATACAGCTGTGCTAATTAATATACAGGGTGAAATATTTATGGCTCATACAAACATGCAGCATATCGAGCATTTGTAGGGTTAAGAACAAATGTGAATTATTTGGTTCAGGCTGCCTGCCTGTAGGATGTTTAGCCACTAAGTAATATGTTTATGAAAGCGCTTGATACTTCTGAATCCCCCTGCACCTGCAAAAAGTATTCACCCCCTTGGGGTGTTTTCTCGCTTCATTGCTTGACAGCCTTGTTTTTTAAGTGTAATTAATTCAGTTAAATTTAATTCAGTGCAATAAATGGATTTTCACGTTGCCAACGAAGAGTTTTTTTTGCGTGTTTATTTTAGCGATGCTAAAGTATATATATACTTTAGCATGTTATGATGTGGGGTTGCTTCCGTCGGTCAGGTCTAGGTCCAGCAACGTTATGTGCCCAAAAAAATGAGCTCAGCTGAGTACCTGAATATACTGAATGAGCAGGTTTTTCCATCAACTGATTTTTTCTTCATATTCCAAGATGACAATGCCAGGATTCGTGGGGTTCGAATTGTGAAAGAGTGCTTCGGGGAGCAGGAGAGAGACATCATTTTCACCCATGGATTGGCCACCACAGAATCCAAAACTTAACCCTGTTGAGAATCTTTGGCATGTGCTGGAGAAGACTTTACGCGACGGTCCGACTCTCCCGTCATCAATACAAGATGTTGGTGAAAAATTTGTGTAACTCTGGATGGACATAAATGTCGTGACATTGCATAAGCTTATCGAAACGATGGCATGGAAAATAAAAGCTAAAGGCGATCCAATAAAATATTAGTGTCACTTTTTTTTTGGCCAGGCACTGTGTTTTTAATATGTATGTATGTACAGTATATACACAACCTCCTTCCTTCTGCAGGCCTGCAGGTGTCTCCCATTTAGCTGCATGGGGTTTCTGCTGGGGGGTCACCTTTGAAGGGATTGGAAGTGGTTAGGTGAAGATGTTGAGTCCAGAACTTCTGATGTTCTGAAGCTGGACAAATGTGTGGGGCACCTTAGATTCTGGAAAATAATCCATGTTGTCTATAGCTGATCTGATTACTGTTGTCAAAGTCGAGCTGCTTTGCCGAGCGGCACGGTTATTAATAAAGTGTTGCTAATATTAACTTGTATTCCACCTGGATTCGTGTTGCGTTGACGACAGCTAGAGTCCCGGTGTCAACACGCGGCCTGGTGTTTACCGAGCACGTACAGCACCGCTCAAGCAGCCGCCAGCTTCGCGGTTCCCACAGTTCCCGGCATTCCCTGTGTCGAAACCCCTTGATCGTGAGATTGCCTGGAGCTGCAGCGTTTGATAGCCTAACCGCTCTTCTCGCATCGCAGCGCGTGGGACTCGGTGACGGCAGAGAACCGCAAGCGGCAGCGGTTAAACGCGCCCCACGGAGACGTTACGCCGCACTTTGGAAGGACAAGGGATGCGGGCGGCGAAGGGAACGATAAGGGTGGCCAAGGTGCGAGCAGGACCTGCTTAAAATGCTTAATCACGTGGGGGAGGCTGTGGGATTTTGCGTGACCCGCAATGTCGCCCGGATCGGGATTCGCCGGGCCTCTGAAGTGAAATAATGAACGCTGGGTTATTACAGACCCTCCTCGACGTGTTATCATTTCCACACACTTCTTTTTTGAGGTTATGGGGAAAAAATCTATTATGCTGCACTTAGCGGAACGCACAAAAATTTCTCGAGAGACGCTTTTGTGCCGCTCCTGTCATTATTAGCGTATTAAATACTAATAAAAGGAGACTATTGTCTAATGTCGCGCAATAAGGCGCAGGGAAAATGGGATGTGACACATGACACGCTGGAAGGGAGCCGTCTGGGGAGGACTGCAGAACCTCAGGCTATCGGCACAACTAATGCAGCTGTTTATTTTTATTTCCTTGCGTCACCGTTGATGGATATTGACACCCGGTGAGCTGGGTTCTGCATTTATCTGTTGGCCCCCGTTAACCCCCTCCCCTGCATGTGGAGCGGTGCAATGGATGTGGCAAAATGTGCGCAGCCCCTCCTAACCCCACCAATGTTGCTTGCAAAATGAGAATCCCATCCACCGGGGGCCCCGTGGCACAAGTGTATGAATGAGGTGCCTCCCAGTTGTATTGTATAATTTGAGAACCCCACTCCCCCTTGCCTCCCAGGTGCCCATCTCTACTCACCTGAGAGAGCGCCCTCCTGTGAAAGGCTCAACTTCTCATCCGCAAAGAAAATGCAGTCAGAAATAAATAAGACCAGAAGAGAGCTGTACATTTGAAAACTTCTAATCTGATTGTTTGTAAAATGATGATGTAACGTGTATGTGAGAGCAGTGCTCTCTCTCTCTCGCTCGCTCGCTCGCTCACACACACACACACACACTGCACTGCTCCTGACACTCAACTATCCACCAAATTCCTTGATAAGCCATCGGGGGCAGAGAGGCCCACTGCCTCATGGGACGCAACCCATTCAGCACCATTAGTGCAAAAAAAAAAAAAAGCAAAAGCATGTTGGTTTGGTTGGAAATGGCGCTTTTTAAGGGACTGAGCAACAATGACCTCACGTCTGATGGTGGTTCTGATCATTGTGGAAATTTGCGTGAAAACCTAGGTTCAGCTGAGGGTTGGGGGGGGACACTGGGGAGTGAGGCTCATTTGCATGGCTGCGCATTCGTCTCACCTGTGCCTGTTTATCGCAGGTGGTGCGAATTTCGCCCAACAACTCGCTGGGAGCTCAGAGGAGACGGGATGATGATTTGTTTGAAACAAATACCAAGTTGAACCATGAGCTTGGCAAACAGAGGGACAGGAGAGTCAGAGCGGCAGTTAAAGAGATGAAAGCCAGAGCAATTCTGTCAGCAAAAAACATGTGGTCCTATGCAGCCAGTTAAACCCCCCCAGCTCAGCTCATTTACACAGCAGGGTCATTGCTGCATCCACTCAATGGTCCAACAGTAGGAGGGCGGTTTCAGACTTGGGGCCTCCTGACTGAAAAGTGACAGTCGTAACCACTGTGCCACCTGCTGGACCTATTACGATGCACAAACTGGGAAAAGACTGCAGGCCTATATGAAAGCCTATAAAGGGATAGGGTGCTAATTCCAGCCAGTGCCATGAGCTGGATGACCAAGATGTCACACCTGAACACGGAATCGGGGGGCTGCAGATACAGCCGCATCTGCATCATTTGTCCTGCGCACTTTGATCTACAAAGTCATTAATAAAAATTAAATGTGTTAAAAGGGGGGGTGGACCAGGGAGACATTTGGGTGAAATTTCTGTGGCTTCCCTTTAGAACACTGGAGAAGGAAATACGGAGTTTTGACCTTGTTTACGCTCATCTGACTCGCGTTCCTACATCTCATCCACATTCTCTGCTCTCCAACACCAGACGGATGAAACACAAACAGAAGTAATGTGAGTAAGCAGAGCTGAGCGGTGAGGAGTCGGAGGCAGAAGGTCCCCGAGTGACTCATCACTCAGGCAGACACTCCCTGGTGGGCCTCTGACCTGGAGGTGCAGGATCCCATCCACTGATTTTGTTGAAAAAATGAACAAAAGCACTTATTTTTGATATCCCCGCCCACTTGGAGGTAACCGAGTGCCGGTGCCACGAAACTTGTTGAAACTCATAAGGAATCTAGAAGAGCAAAGATCTGCAGAACTTGGTTATCCTTTTACCTTCTTGACTTTCTGTACAGAATGTCCTCCTGCATATGGTTTGCAGGTTTTTTCTTACTCAAAACACAACTTTATGTAACCGACCGATGTACACAGAGAATGACTGGAGATCCCAGTTTTGAACCAAAATGTCTGTTCAAGGTTGAAAACCCAACAGCAGTTCCCTCTTTGTGGGTAATGGTCTCAAACTAAAAAGCAGAGGTCAGTGGTCTGTCCAGGGTAGTAGGTCTCCCCAGTGCTCCTGGTCATCTTCAGCAGTCACTCATCGCAAACCTTGAGCCTCCCTGCAGCTCCTCAAGAAGTAAAGCTAGTGCCATCCTCCAAACTTTAGCGAAAGGTCTTTGGTGCCCCAAGAACTCACTCTCAGATTTGATGCTGCCATGAAGGGTTGTCCAGTTAGTGAAAAGGGAGGTCTGCTGTTACTGTGGTTGAGCACATTCATCGCTAACATTTTCAACCACCATCTTTTCTTAGAGTCCAGTCTTTCTTTTATGTGTGCTTCCACTGACAGTTCTGGACTGACTTGATCCCTCATCCATCTGTTCTCCCGCCTGTCCATGGTGTGCCTAAGAGTTTCATCCTGCACTATAGTTCCAAGGCTTCTGGTTCTGGTCTCTGGGTTTTTAGATGTCCCATTTTCAGAGTCCACACAGCTACACAATAACAACACAACAAAACGCCACAGCTTCACTACATCTAATCTTTCTTCCCGGTACATTAACGCATCTGAGGATGTTTTCCAGAACTTTCACTGCAGCTCTTCAGTGTATCTCCTCCCTGCCGGATTCCTTGTTGTCCAACATCGACCGCAGGGGACAAACATCGCTGACAATTTCGGTTTGTAGCTCTGCCGGTTGTCATGATTTCCCCTTTAATCACGGAATTATTTTTTCTTACATTGACAGTAATGAACACAATGAAGAGAAGAGACGGCCGGAAAGTATGAACTGGTGTAAGGTGGAGTTAGAGAAGATTCGATGTACAGCTCCCAGGTACCAGTTCCTTTGGTTAATGAAGACCAGCTGTCAGCTTTTAGGGGATGAGTTAAGGTGTTTACGCAAGGCAGCTGGTCGGAACACGAAACTCCCCTTTTTCCTGACATTTGCTGTCTCCCGGTCACCTCGGTCACAAACACTTACCCTCAAACTTCAGTAAAACCTACACACTTCCACTGATCCTGCCACAGTATCTACAAAACTGTGGATGTGGAGATCTGTTCAGATGCCAGCATTCCTCCACTGGTGCCTCATCTGGTGCCGCTAGCCAGCGGCACGCATTTCACACAAGAGGCAGCAGTTAACCTTTAAACAGATGGATAATTCCAAACAGCACCATAAAGTTAAAAGGCTCTAAACAAGAGGTCCCCGAGCAGCTGCTCAGCCACCCAATCCTTTTCCCAAAGCATCCCGCTCGCATCTTCCCACCGATCATCCATGGCATTGTCCTGACATGTGCGCTTGCTTTTTCCAAGCATCAGTGTCATCTGCATGCACTATTCCAGCCATCGCCGCAGGCTGCCTGCATTTCGCGTGTTGCAGAGATTCGCACAATCGAGCGTCGGAAGTCTGGTGCACTGCAATAAACACTCCGCGATTCAGCTTTTCTGACAGAACCCTGACTATTAACACTGTTCTTCATTTACGTGCTCCTCGGTTGCAGCTGACCTTCCCTGATCAGTCGTATGAGTTTTTGCATCATTCACGAAGCCATTTTATATTCTATTTGATAGCTGTAATTTTTACCACATCGGTTCAGGGTAGGTACCTTAGTCAAGGGCACTGCAGCGAGAGGTGGGATTTGAACCCATATGCTTTGGGCCCAAAGCTGAACGAACACAGAGCTGCAGGAAACAGGTCATGTGGGTGAGGAACAGCGACTGCTGCGATCTGCTCCTGCCCTTTATCCCTCTGAGAGGAGAACGCCTTCATTAAGTGGGAAGAATGAAAGGAGAGACTCGATAAAGACGTGGAAAAAGCATTAATAAAGTGGGGACGAGATGATGTCACAAATACGGAAATGATTTTGACGGATGTGGGTGGAAACCCCCCGAGGAAAAATACGGTAAATATTTGCAAAGTGCAGGGATCCTCATAGTTCATACTTCTTTTTCATTATTCAGTAGGACATGTCATAGAAGCTTTACAGGAACCTTTCTGCATGGGGTCGGACCCATGACCTGCTGGTGATTACCTCAGTACCTTCTCCTTTCTGCCATCTGCTGTCTCAGAATGATGCGGAGACATTGCCTGCTGCCGTAAACCACGAAACGAACAAGCAAACAAAGAAACCCAGAATAAAACCATGAAGTCCTGTGTCAGATAAGAGCCTGGGTTTGGGAGGAGAGCATTTAAATTACGCCTAATAGAGTCGCTAAAAGGACCGATCAGCAATATAAGTGGCTGCGTCCCATCCCCACTGGGCCACCGCTCCCTGCGGGGTTCGAACAAACCCCCTCTCATCTCGTCTAACAGGCATTAGTACAAGTGGCAGGACAAGGAGACCCCGACCAGCCGCTCCGTATGTATAATTCATGGCCAGGAACCGGGGTAATAGAGTAAAGAACAACACGCAAGAGTCTGTCACCTCTCATACATGCAGATTTCAGTCAATTAAGCGAAACTTCCCCAAACAACGGGAAGGAAAAGCAGCCTGCGTTGTAATAAACATGGCTGCGCTAACACGACGCTAACAAGAGCGGGCGGCCCCCTGTCCCTGGCTGTCCGCTTGGGTTTGCGTCCCGGTTTGTCACGTCCACGCTGCAGAGGGTGTGGGATCGGGGTGTGTTTCGCTTGTCACCGGCCGCCGTGGTGCACATCCGCCAAGCCACTCTGCTAATGGCAGCTGCCGGATCACACCGGGGTCACGTTAAAGAGGGTCCGCCGGTGGCCCCGGGACCCAGGCGGCGATGCGGGCGGCTCTGTAGTTGCGCAGCCTTGTGCTGCTGCTGCCGTTCCGTGCTTCCGTCAGATGCCATCGTCGCACAGGGTGACGTGTGCCACCGCAGCCACTCGCCAGGCTTCTCAAATCTGGTTAAAGGGCGAGGGGACACATGGAAGCGCGGCACAGCCTGCAGGGGACGCCGTCTCCTTGAGCTGCCAGCCCTGCCTCCAGTCACTTCCTATTTCCTGTCTTGATAAAAGTTGCTGTGCATTGTCCATTACACACACACACAGGCCTCACACCCTGTCTCACTGTCTAATAACCACCCCCACCGTGGGCCACAGTCTCCTTGCAGACCCCCGCCCAGCACTTGCACCGTCCGCCGCCGCCACACATAAACATCATGTCAACATTTAAATTATGCCTGCGTGTCAAGTTCATGCGGGCGCCCAGCGTGCAGCCGCTGACATGTGTCAGGGGTCCCCGTGTCTCAGCACACGCTAATGACGCGCCACCGGTCTGCTGCGACCCCCGCCGACATCGCATGTGACCACATGTGGGCCCTGTTTGTGATGTGTGAACAAGTCACAGATAAGAGACGACAATCTCACCTGTAATCCCCTCCTCAGCCCAGTGCATTCTGGGTTTAATCAGATATCGTGTAAGAAGATACCTGCAAAGAACAATCGTCTCATACGGAGCTCTGACTCCTGTGACTGAACAAGCGCCGTGTGTGGCGGTTGAAGGACCCGAGTTCAGAACCCACCTCCTGCTGCGGTGCCCTTGATCAAGGGGGTTCACCTTAAGCGATTCAGTAAAAATGGCACAGTTGTGTAAACAGGTAAAACAGTAAAAGTAGCTGAACATCACAAATTGTGCCGAATAAATAAGCACAAACAACTGCTTCCCTATGAAGCAGCGCTGAACTGATGTTCACCTCATGTACAGAGTTCTTCCAGAAAGTTCTGTCCTTAGGGTTGAACAGCTTCTGTCCACTGTCACCATGATTGAGTCCTTCCATCTGGTTGCTGTTCCCCCTCTATCATTTCCAGCCATCACCGTGTTTTTGGGAGAATTAGATCTTCTCACAACGTGTCCAACATATAACAACCTCATCATTTGTGCTTCCAGGCAGAGTCCTGTCTGGATCTGAGCCAGTCTCCATCCGTTTGTCTTCCTGACTGCCCTCGGTATAAGAACACATTAGGGAATGGTAAACAACCTTGTTTCAAAAATGTTCTCAAATACCTAAAAAAATGTGCAGTTTCCAAGTGGAGGAAGGAAGATGCGAAGAAAGGCCTGAATATCATTACATGGTGCTGTTTATGGGATCTGCAATGGACTGCTGTCCCACCCAGGGTGTAGTTTCATAGCCCAGTGATTTCAAGATGGGCTCCAGACCACCGCAACCCTGACCAAAATAAGGCGGTTAAGGATAATGGATGGATGTAACCAGAGGTGAAAGCAGAGGGAACACTGACACACAGCACCATTATTTGTGTTGTCAGCCATGGCGGCACTGCACAGACGCACAGCTGTCACATCCCCGTCGCTCGGGAACATAACCTTGTTGTGATGTATAACTGAGTCATCCAGTGTGACACGCTGTGCCATTTTGACAGTAATACAATACTTTACCAGGGCGCAGTTTAGCAAGTAAAACCCAGAGCGACTGTGCGGCAAAGTGAGCTACGCGGCAAACTGAGGGTGGGCTCTCCTGTTTACCCAGACCAGCTGCTGATAATTAGAGGACAACCAAGGCCTTATGTCAAGCGGCTGGTCTGAAGGTGCAGCTGGATGAGGAGGAGGACAATATAGGGGGTGGGATTTTTGTGTTTGGAGCAGGTACCGCCTTGAGCCCCCCTGCTGCAGCTGTGTATTCCCCTCTGGCTCACAAACACAGCACTCCTACTCACCTTTCTGTCTTTGCGATACCTCCGAAGTGCTGGGCTGAGTTTTCTCTGGAGCTTTCTTTCAGAGATGGGTCTTGAACCTATCTCTCTGAGAGCCATTTCCCTCCTGACCTCCTGCCAGCCACATAAATGAGTCCAGCACCATCTGCTGTGATTTTCTGTGTGTTTGAATGTCGTTCCTGTAGGCGGCTCCTTGAGAAATGTGAACCAGCATCATGCCGTCTCTAAAGGTTTTTGTTCTTGATGCATTTTTGTCACTTGTACATCACTTTGGAGAGAGGTGATGGGTGCAGCCATACAGTATTGCATTATATGATGTACAGTCATGTGAAAAAGTTAGGACACCCCTCTAAATATTCCATTCTTTATTAAGAAATATTAACATATCAATATTAAATCGTTATATAAATTACATCTATAGATAAAGGTGATATAATTGCATCTTCTGTGCAAAAACAAGAAACAAATTCATTTATTCAACAAAAGAAATTAACTAAGATGCAAATTCCTACTGAGGAAAAAGTTAGGACATCCTATGCTCTAATAGGAAGTATTTCCCCCTTTGGCTGAAGTAACCTCAAGCAGACGTTTTCTATAACCATCTATCAATCTCTGACATCGACTGGCAGAGATTTTTCCCCACTCTTCAATGCAGAATTCCTTAAGCTGAGTTATGTGCGAAGGGTGTCTTGCATGCACAGCCCGTTTCAAATCACCCCAAAGCATCTCAATAGGATTCAAATCTGGGCTTTGACTTGCCCATTCCAGAACTCTCCATTTCTTCCTCCTAAGCCATTCCTTGGTAGATTTACTGGAATGTTTTGGGTCATTGTCATGTTGCATGGTCCACCCCCGCTTCAGCTTTAACTTCTGGATTGATGGTTTCACATTGTTCTCAAGCACCCTCTGATACGATGAAGAATTCATAGTGGATTCTATGATGGTGAGCTGACCGGGTCCTGCTGCAGCAAAGCAGCCCCAAACCATGACATTTCCACCCCTATGGTTCACAGTTGGTAGGAGGTGTTTTTGCTCAAAAGCAGTCTTTGGTTTACGCCAAACATGTCGTCGTTTACTGTGTTCAAATAATTCAATTTTAGATTCATCTGTTCAAAGCACGTTGTTCCAAAAGTCCTGGTCTTTGTCCAGGTGGTCTCTGGCAAACTTCAGTCTTGCCCTGATATTTTTTTTTGACAGCAAGGTTTTCCTCCTTGCACACCTCCAATATAACTTAAATTCATACAGTCTCTTTCTGATGGTAGATGCATCTACCTTGACATCAACCATGGCAAGAACCTTCTGTATGTCCCGTGATGACATTTTAGGATCTTTGGAGACTTCTTTCAGCATCTTGCGGTCTGCTCTTGGGCTGAACTTGCTCGGACGGCCTGACCTGGCCATGTTGGCAGTTGTTTTATATGTTCTTCACCTGTAGATTATTTTTCGGACAGTGGAATGGCTGATTCCAAAGTCTCTTGAGATCTTTTTATATCCCTTTCCAGCCTCATATGCATCTACAATCTTCTTTCTGATGGCTTCAGAGAGCTCTTTGGATCTCACCATGGTGAAAGGACTCATTCTAAGAATCAAGAGCAAAGCAAATTAAATGTCTGTGCTTTAAATAAGACAGGTTCCATCAAAAAGCTCTGCAACAATGTTCTAATTGTTGTCAGCTAATGTGGTGCACCCGAGACCAATTCTAGGCATTTTAATTTGTAATGACTGTGTCCTAACTTTTTCCCCAGTAGGAATTTGCATCTTAGTTCATTTCTTTTGTTTCTTGTTTTTGTACAGAAGATGCAATTATATCACCTTTATCTATAGATATCATTTATATGACAATTTAATATTGATATGTTCTTGTTCATCTTTCGGCTGCTCCTGTTAGGGGTCGCTACAGCGGATCAATTGTTTCCACTTCTTCCTGTCCTCTGCATCTTTCTCCGTCGCGCCCACCACCTGCATGTCCTCCTTCACCACATCCATAAATCTCCTCTTAGGCCTTCCTCTTGCCTGGCAGCTCCATCCCTAGCATCCTTCTCCCGATATATCCAGCATCTCTCCTCTGCACATGTCCAAACCAACGCAGTCTCGCCTCTCTGACTTTGTCTCCAAACCGTCTAACCTGTGCTGACCCTCTAATATACTCATTTCTAATCCTGTCCATCCTCGTCACACCCAATGCAAACCTTAACATCTTTAACTCTGCCACCTCCAGCTCTGCCTCCTGTCTTTTGCTCAGTGCCACTGTCTCCAACCCATAAAGCATAGCTGGTCTCACTACCATCTTGTAGACCTTCCCTTTCACTCTTGCTGGTACCCTTCTGTCACAAATCACTCCTGACACTCTTCTTCACCCACTCCACTCTGCCTGCACTCTCTTCTTCACCTCTCTTCCACACTCCCCATTACTCTGGACTGTTGATCCTAAGTATTTAAATTCACCCACCTTCGCCAACTCTATTCCCTGCATCCTCACCATTCCTCTGTCCTCCCTCTCATTTATGCACATGTATTCTGTCTTAGTCCTACTGATCTTCATTCCTCTTCTCTCTAGAGCATATCTTCACCTCTCCAGGGTCTCCTCAACCTGCTCCCTACTCTCAATACAGATCACAATGTCATCCGCAAACATCATAGTCCACGGTGACTCCTGTCTGATCTCATCTGTCAACCTGTCCATTACCATTGCAAATAAGAAAGGACTCAAAGCTGATCCTTGATGTAATCCTACCCCCACCTTGAAAGCATCCATCACTCCTACCGCAGACCTCACCACTGTCACATTGTCATTGTACATATCCTGTACCACTCTTACGTACTTCTCTGGCACACCCGACTTCCTCATACAATACCACAGCTCCTCTCTAGGTACCCTATCATATGCTTTCTCTAAGTCCACAAAGACACAATGCAACTCCTTCTTACCTTCTCGGTACTTCTCCATCAACACCCTCAGAGCAAACAACGAATCTGTAGTACTCCTTCTCGGCATGAAGCCATACCGCTGCTCACTAATCCTCACCTCCCTTCTTAACCTAGCTTCCACTATTCTTTCCCATAACTTCATGCTGTGGCTGATCAATTTTATCCCTCTGTAGTTACTACAGCTCTGCACATCATCCTTATTCTTAAAAATTGCTATCAGTACACTTTTCCACTCCTCAGACATCGTCTCACTTTCCAAGATTACATTAAACAATCTGGTTAAAAACTCCACTGCCATCTCTCCTAAACACTTCCATGCTTCCACAGGAATATCATCTGGACCAACAGCCTTTCCATTCTTCATCCTTTTCATAGCTGTCCTAACTTCCTCCTTGCTAATCCATTGCACTCCCCTATTCATAATCCCTACATCATCCAACCTTCTCTCTCTCTCATTCTTTTCATTCATCAGCCCCTCAAAGTACTCTTTCCATCTGCTCAACACACTCTCCTCGCTTGTGAGTATGTTTCCATTGCTATCCTTTATCATTCTAACCTGCTGCCCATCTTTCCCAGCTCGGCCCCTCTGCCTAGCTAATCGGTACAGGTCCTTTTCTCCCTCCTTAGTGTCCAACCTCTTATACAATTCACCATACGCCTTTTCTTTAGCCTTTGCCACCTCTCTCTTTGCCCTATGCCTCCTTGTACTCCTGTCTACATTCTTCATCTCTCTGTCTATCCCACTTCTTCTTCGCCAGCCTCTTCCTCTGTATACTCTCCTGTACTACCTCATTCCACCATCAGGTTTCCTTGTCCTCCTTCCTCTGTCCAGATGTCTCACCATGCACCTTTCTAGCTGTCTCCCTTACCACTTCTGCTGTAGATGCCCACCTCACTGGTAACTTTTTACTGCCACCCAATGCCTGTCTTAATTCCTCCCTGAACTCCACCTTATAGTTTTCCTTTTTCAACTTCCACCATTTGATCCTTGGTTCTGCCCTCGCTCTCCTTCTCTTTTTGATCTCCAATGTCATCCTACAAACCACCATCCTATGCTGCCCAACTACGCTTTCCCCTGCCACCACTTTGCAGTCTACAATCGCCTTCAGTCTGGCCCTCCTGCATAAGATATAATCCACCTGTGTGCATCTTCCTCCACTCTTGTACGTCACCCTGTGTTCCTCCCTCTTCTTAAAATACGTGTTTACCACAGCCATATCCATCCTTTTTGCAAATTCCACAACCATCTGACCTTCTGTGTTCCTCTCCTTGACACCGTATCTACCCATCACCTCCTCATCTCCTCTGTTCCCTTCACCAACATGATATGTTAATATTTCTTAATAAAGAATGGAATATTTAAAGGAGCGTCCTAACTTTTTCACATGACTGTATGTTAATGAATGGAAACAGCCTTGTTATGCCGTGCTGTGGTAGCTGAGGTTCGCTAAAGGTCGGCATCTGTAGTGAAATGGACTTTATCTATATTTTGGTGATATTTAAGAATAAAAGGCAATCGATCCTGTGCCTCAGAAACAAATAAAAACCAATTCCATTGCCCTTAATGCTAATTACTCTTTACAAAGGGTGTAAGTTTCTGGAATGAATCCTCTTTGTGCGGCAGGGAGAGCCACACGTGTAAACTGGGAAGTCGGGGTCCCGGGTTATCGAGCATCAGCTGAAATGATGGCGTCCTGTGGCAGAAAAACAGGGAATCGCGCAAATATTCAGTTGTACAATCTGGTGTCGGCCTCTGCATGTAATTTAGAGCGGACCTTTCGCAAGGCTGGATAAGCTGATATCTGACTAGCGTTACTGCGCATCGCCGAAGCCGCCTACTTGCTGCACCGGTTTAACGTCAAACCGTCCTCCCGGTTAAGTGAGACGCGTCAGCACAAGTGTAACATTTTCATTAGAAATAATAGCATTTTCAACAATGGCGCCAACAAGGCCTTTGTGTTCAGACTGACAGCTGTCTCATCGGATCGGGATCTTTCGTGGGGACAAGCGAACCGTCGCTACGCGGAGGCCCCGCGTCCACGCCTCTCTGTGAAATCAGGCCGACAGCAGAGCTCCCGCAGGAACAATACACCGCACAACGTCCTCCACATTGTTGTTCGGAGATGGCTGATCCCATAAACACTGTACTTAAAGGATAAATGGGAAATTCTTAAAGTTCCGTGTATTTTCACTGGCTTATAAAAATACATTTGCTTTGATTTCTCGTGCAAAAGTTTCTAGCTATAGTCATCGTATCAGTAGGGAAACATATTTTGTAGCTTTTTTCTTCACTCTAGCTTTAGTTTTGGTTGTTTTGTTTGCTTGTTTTGTTTGTTACTTTGATAAACATTCCGTTCGCGAGTTTGAGTTCGAGGCGTTCAGCCGCGGTTCTGCCTCATTGTTCGGCCTTTTCAGTCTTTTCTTCACTTGTTCTTTAAGGATCCTCCTCCGGCGGCAGTGAATGAGAGCAGGTGAATATTTTCACCATTGTGGCCCTTTATCTGCAGCATTCCTTGGCTCACGGGGGTACAGGATTCAGCTTATAAAAGGCATTTATTCTAAAAGCAAAGTTTTATTCTGGCAGCCTTGGATACGGTGGGCTCTACTCAAGTCTTCCTTGCCCTTGGTGTGCATCGAACGTCCTTCCCGGAATAAAGGGCAAAGTTTGTGCAGAAAGTCGGTGTGCGCAAGGTGCGTGACGTACGCAGATGGGCTCGACAGGACAGAGGGGACAGGGTGCACGTGGTCACGGTCATTCACAGCACATGGTTTTTCACTGATCACTCGCAATGACCCCTGCAGTGTTTGGGTAGACAAGTGTCATGGTTGGCTGGATTGGCAGAGGGGTGCTGAGATGTTTCGGGAAAAGCCTTCACAGCTGATGGGAACGAGAAGTAAAAATTGCTAAAATGAAGATGGGGGTATTTTGTGGTTTTGCAAAACTAAACAGCTCTTTTTCGGGTTGTTTCTTGAAAAACCGATTTCCCATGTGACAAATAGTCAAATTATCATTTCTCAAAGCTACCATTCTCATTTCAGTCACTGAACTGCGTTTCCATCTCTTACAAATTTTCTGAAATTGCCTGTCTGCAGCAGTTTACCCTCCAAGTCAACAGATGGCAGTAAAGAGCAGAAAATAGGTGCGGCAGACCACTTAATTCAACTCATTTCCACAGCATTAGCAGCTTGCTTTTTGTGTTTCTGAGTGTTGATGACCAAAAAAAGTTGACCACTGTACGTGTCTATGGGATGATCCAGTCAACGGTTGGTACTGAATAGCACCAAGTTTTAACGCAATTTGAAGTACGTATTTAAATTATTATTGCAATAGCTTAGCTCTTGATGCTAAGCAGCTAATACAACTTAATGACACAGTGGCAGATGCACATATCTGTTCCACAAATTATCCTCATGACTCCCCAGTAAGGCACTTCAGAGTCTCAGTAGCAGGGATCACGCCCCAGCACAAATACCAGCATTTACTAGAATATAAAGATGCCCTGTTGCTGCTCAAATCTGTGCCGACTGCACGTTTGTCACCTCGCAAGGTGGCACTATGTCGCATCATGGCTCCCCATTACAGTATTTACACAGGACCGCCGGGGGGGGGACCTTCCGCAGTGGAGACTCCAGTATCTTCGGGTTGTTGTCTCAACAACAGGTTTGGTGGTATTAAAGCATTATTTTTGTTCCTTTAAAGCTCCCCGCATTTATCAGCGACTCTTTCATGCGAACCCAACGATTCCTCTGTCTGGGTGGTGTTGCCGCTGTCCTCCTTTGTTGTCCTCCTGTGTATTAGACACCGAAATGCTCTTCTGCTTCCAAATCCGCACGGAGAAAGCGGACGGAGACACATAAAGGCACTGTGAGCCTGCTTCTCTGAGGCTTGCATGGGATTAAAAGGAAAATAAAATAATAAATCAAATATACCGAGCGCACAGTGACTGGGAAAAGTGTAAACGTGTAAATTCCATATACACTGTGCAAAAAAAGAAGTGTATTCTACCTGATATGCAAATGAGCACATGGAACTCTATTCATCAGTGTGAGAGTTTAAATAAATGCAGCTTTTCAAATTTTAACACCATACTGTTGGGCTGTGCCCACAAAACTTCCAACAAAAAAATCATTTTATAAAGGGCAGCTGAGTTACTGTAACTGCTTTTACGTGATTACATTTGCTTTTCATATTAGCTTAGAAATCCACCCCAGAAAATTCCAATATGTGTACAGTATATTGTCGACACTATGCGAAAGCCCACATTGGGTTAAAAAAGTAAAAGCAAGCCTTACCCAAGAACTGATTTACAGTTTATTTTACAATTAAGAAAAAACAAAATTAAACATGAAATGTTTATCGGTGCGAGCAAAGAAAACCTTTTTTACAATATTAATAAAACATTGAAATGTATATGCATTTATCATTGCCTTTATTCTCACACAATATCATGCATCAAAATGGATGCAAGAAGTTAAAATTACTTTTGTAAACCAAGCTCAAGAAGTTACATTTTGTTTTAAAAAAAAAAAAAAAAAAAAAAAAAAAAAAAAACAAAATCATGTGGCTCTACAGTATATTTATATACAGAATTTGTTGTTTTTATTTTAATATATATAAAAGGACATTATAAAAGTTAAAGAATGCACAGTCTTAAAGTACAAAGAATCATAACGTGTTGCAATTGGCAAGATAATAAGTCATATGATGCTAAGCATTTACACTAAACTGACATAAATCATCTGTACATCGGGTTCAAATTGAAGTGCCACACTATAGAAAGAAACCTGTAACAAACCATATAATTTGAAATTACTATAAAGTGATACTTTACAATGGAAAAAACACCATGTATATATTGTAAAACAAACTTGCATACTTTTTTTTAGTTCATTTCACTAAAAGCAGCAACTGAGTGTGACCTCTTACCTGTATAAGATTGTTTTAAACTTTTTTTTTTTTTTTTTAAACAATGACAACTTGCCAACTCCTCAAAGGCGACCATTTTTCAGTATTGCAAAGGCCAATGAATGATTGGGAGACACAACATAAAATGTGATCGTTCAAATAAAACAGATTATAAACAATGCAAAAATGCGTGGTTTCTTTACAAAATAAACTTGCGCTTCTTTTTTTAAGGTGCTACTTCAGTCTTCATATGGGCTTCCCCATACTTTTGGTCTACACAATTCTCATCTCAAAATTAGTTTTTTTTTTTTTCCCCAAATTATTGTACAGTTCTCATTTTTTTGTTGCAGCTGACTATCAAAAACAGTAGTTTTTAATTTTCCTTTTATTTGTATAAACAGTTAAACCTAGAATCACTATAACATGCACAGACAAAGGGCATATAAATTACATTACAAAACAAGTGTTTTAGGAAAGAAATGGAAAAAACAAAGAAAACAACTCTAACCAAAAACAATGCAATAATAAGGTCATGGTCCAGTTAGGCAGTTTCACAACAGAACTAAGACTGATTTCCGAAGGCTCATCTCACGCCCAGTGCAGTGCAGTTTAGTGCAATAAATTGTCCGATGTGGGGAACAGTGATTCCCCTGGGTTTTAAGGGGTATCCAGCTTCTCAAGCTCCGTGACAAACATCAGGTGGTCCTCGGGCGACTTGCCATGCGTCTTGCTGAGGTGCAGCTTGATGGCGTGTTTGCTCACAAAGGCCCGACTGCACAGCTTGCACTGGTACAGGGAGTCGTCCTCGGAGAGCGCCAGAGAGCCAAACTCTTTGTCTCCGATGGCTTTGGCGACGGCCTGCTGCTCCCTGATGTGGTCCACGGACAGCTTGGAGAGGTCCGTCAGGCTGAAACCTAAGTGCGACTCCAAGTGGCTGATGTAGGTGGAAGGAGTCCTGAACTGAGAGGCGCAGTCGCTGCACAGGAAAACCGGCTGACCAGAGTCTATGTTCTTCAGGAATTTGGTTCCCCCCGACCGCCTCAACTGGTACTTGACATTGGCCAGCCAATGAGAGATGGTGGTCATGGAGAGCCCTGTGAACTTGCAGATGTGCACCCGCTCCTGGGGTCCGAGGTCTGTCATCAGGTACTTTCCTTCAGGGGTCTCCCGAAGGCTGGAGGCAAACTGGGCCTGGAGGATGAGGAGGTGCTGAGGGTTCCAGTTGGACTGTCGACCTTTCCTCTTCTGTACGGGAGATACGTCCTCCAACGTGTCCTCAAACGCACTGCCATCTGCGTCGGACTTCTCTGAAATGGAGGACGGAGTAGAAGACTTCGGTGTGAGCCCACCGGTCAGGTTCTTCACCATGTCCGAAATATCCAACAACGCATTTTCCCGCAGCGGAGAAGACACCCTTTCCGACAAGTCCGGTCGGGCCTGTCGGTTTTTCTTCCCGTTGAGGCTGCTGTTGCTCACGGGAGCAATGGCGGTGCCATTGCCGTTTTTCGATTTGGTCAAGTCCATGGGCTGGTCATTGTCTTCATAATAGTATCGGTTTAGGGACTCGGCCTGTTTAACCTGAGCTGGGTTGTACGTGGGCTTCTCCATCACGCTGTTGCTGATCTTGTACAGCATAGCTAGCGGGTCCAGGGTGGGGCTAACAGGCTTCGAGGCCTTACCCAAGTGAGTGTTCATTATTGACTGCAATGCGCTGAGAGGGTTGACTGAAGGCTGTTCTGGTGAGTGGTCGGTTATTATGCCCAGACTGTTGCAGCCATTGTTGAGCGGAGATCTGACAGCTTCTTGAGTGTTCTTCGGGCCACAAGGGTTATCCAGAAGGCTCTCTCGAGGTTCCTGTTTACAGATGGTTTCCAACTCCGTACCTGCTTTGTCATTCTTGACCCTCGACCTGTTGCTAAGTTCGTCAGGAGTGGGCGAATCCCTGTATTCCTTTGGCACCGGTGAAGGCGTCTTCACCGGTACGGGTTTGTACTTATCGTAGTTTCTCTCTTCTTCCTTTTCTTTCTTTACAGAGATGTTTCCCGTTACCTTCTCAACCAGCTCCTCCATAGCGGAAACATTGTTTCGGTGACGGGGAGACAGGGAAGGGCTTCTCGGTGAGGGAATGACCGAGTCACAAAGCATCATTTTTGAGTGACCGTTGAACATTGGCTGGACCTGAACACTCTGCACCGCAGGCAACTGAGATTTCATCGAGTTTTGGAGCTGATAGGCAGCATGAATGCTGGGATATCCCCCCCAGGTCGGTGTGCCAGTCTGGGCTTTGCTGATTGCACTGGAAACTGTATTTTCCAGGGACTTGAGGATATCCATACCCCCTTTTGGAGTCTCCTCCAAATCCTCTTCTCTAAGGTATTTGTATGTGTTTGTCTCGCTCTTCTCTCTGGATTCCTCTTTCTCTTCTTTAATCCTTTTCTCTGGATCATACATGTCTACTTTTTTCTCCTCATGCTCTCGCTTCTCATCAGAACAGTGACTCGGAGACTCCAGCTGTGACTTTATAGTGGAAGCCGGCAGCCTTGCGATGGTGGGGGGCAGCGGGATAGACTGAATCTTCTCTTCCACCACAGGATCAAACACCAGCTGCTTGCCCTTCTTTGAGGCAGAATTGGTGACCTTGAGAAAGTGGCCAGTGACCATCATATGGGCGGTTAGCTGCTGCAAAGTGTCGTGGGAACTTCCGCACTCCATGCATTTCAGAATTTGGGCTTTGCGTGCCTCAAACTGCCAGGTGTAGCTGGCTCCATTCTGATAGCCGTAGCGATTGTTTGGTGTGACGTAGGGATTCGCCAATTTGGGGTCCTTCCCACTTTCCCCAGCGGGTACGCCACCAGCAGATTCCGGAGAGCTCGGTGACACGAAGTCCTGAAGCGCCCGTTTTTTCGTTGAGGGGACCAACTTTGAGGCCAAGGCTGGAACGGGCTCTTTTAGAGGCACTTTCTGGTAATGCTTGGTTTTGATCATGTGGACACTCAGGTCCTGCAGGGACTCGAACGAGTGCCCACAGTACATGCACTTGAGCACTTTCTGGGCATCTTCCTTGCCCTCCATTTCCATCAAGGATCGCTTCCTGGGCTTGGACCACCGCTTCTCCCTTTCGCCTTCTTTGTCCTTGTTGTCATCACGGTAGTGGCCTGTCTCACTCATGTGGACAGTGAGGCCGACTAGGGTGTCGTAGGCGGCACTGCAGTCCCGGCACCGGAACTTGCTGGCGCCGGTGAACACGGAGCCATATAGCTTATTGTTTTGCCTGTACAGCTGCACGGTGCTGAAGAGGCTGGGCTCTGGAAGTAGCTGGTAAGGAGTCTGTTGCAGGGTTTTGGCCAGAGCAGCCTGGTGCCAGTCATAGGTGAGGCCTCCACCATTGCTGGAGCCATGGTTAGCATTAGCACTGAAGGCAGCGTTGCCGGTTTTAACGGAGGTAATAACAGAGGTGGTGGCTGTGTTTGTGACAGTGGAGGCATTGCCATTTGCAGTATCGCTGCTGCTATCATTGCTGCTGCTTGCGTGGTTGTTGCCAGTTCCACCTCTACTGCTGCTGTGGCTGCTGCCATTGCTGCTGGTACTGGCACTAGCTGGCTTTGCCTTCATGATATCCATGGCGATACTGGACCAGGATGCATCCGAGATCAAGTTTGCATAGACGGCTTTCACACGTGCCAGGCTGTCCTGCAGGGAGACGCCGTTGCTCGCGGGGCGGACTTCCTCCCTGTCCTGGCCGTCTTTTGAGGAAGTGCTCCTGAAATCGGCCAGCCTGTCGCTGGTGTCGCTGAGCGGGGAGCCGTAGCCTGCGTCCGGATTGGTGGCGGTGCTGAGGGGCGAGTTTTGGTAACTGAGTGGATCTCTGCCGTCCTCGTCTTCGTTGTAGACAAATTCGCCATCCTGGCCGTCGAGGGACAGTCCGTCATCATGCAGCGGCTCCTCCTCGACGACGGCCGCTTTAAGCTCGACTTCAGGCTCGTACGCTGGTGGAGGGACAGAAGCAAGCGTGTTAAAGCTACGGCAAGCACAGCTCAGGGAAGCGGGTTTGGGGAAGGGGAGGGGGGTTCAAGAAAGAGGCAAATATTGCTACCATGTTTAATCTACAGGCTTTTTACCGGGTGCCTATGCAGTGATTCTTCAGAGAGAACGACTTGGCATGCAGCACGAGTTCGCAATTACAAGGATCAAAATATCCACCCGCCGATGGGAACGCGTGCCGATATCCTACCCGGGGCTGTGGGGCGCTGGAAGATAGTAGCACTTAAAAGGAACAAACAAGCAGCCGAGTTTCTCCCACTGGAGAGCCGAAGAGAGGGAAAAATTAACCGGAAATTAACCGGGCTCTTTTCGCATGCAAGTTTACATTTAAGATTCAATTTGTACCAGAGTTTTAAAACAATTTTCATGTCCTAGTACAATTTAATATTTAAATCGGTGACACGAATGACGAATGAGATTGCGGGAGAATTTACTGTTTATTTATTTGACAGTGGAAGCATTCAGACTGAGAAAGACTCCCCGCAGTTGTGCGCCATGATATAATATTCATTAATCTGTCAGAGTATCTTGAGAAGCCAGTATCTTGGTAAATTTAGATATTAGATCATCATGTGGCACTAAGTGGCAGGTTAGCCGTCGCTTTCTGCCTCCGACAGAGCAGCGCCTGGACTCTTGGCAAGGTCAACGTTTCTTTTTAAGTGGTACGAGTCCATTCGTCGGACAAGAGTGACATCTTTCTCTCGTCTCCCTTGCAATTTGCTCCGCTTCCCCCGGGGAAATATGACAGTCCATCCTGTCACCGGACTGAAGTTCAACTCTCCACTTGTTCCTCTGTCTGCAAACACAGACATTCACACCCAGTAGTTACAGGACTGTCAGCAGACGCGACGACTGCAGAGGACAGAGTCGGAGAAAAGAGGGGGGGGGGGAATTCTGGAACATTCCATACAGAAAAACATCTGTGCAAATTTCACCTCCACAAGTTTCCATTTGCCATTCTAACGTTCTCTTAAAATCTTTAAATCCCATTTTCCCCTGCACGGGGGTGGGGGTGGTACCTGTTCATTACGACAATTGTCCTTATAACTTCAGATCGGCAACCATCTCACTCACATATTTTGATCTAAATTTTTCCCCACGGTCAGACATCCACGCACAGTGTACATCTGCCAGAACGCAGGATGCCCTTGAGGGTCCCAGATACTCGGTCGGGTTAAGAGCCGCGTTATATCGCATTTACACATTTTTAAAAGTCCGACGGCTGTCGGCGTCCACCTTCCGGTCAGGAGTGGCATTTTTGCCATGAGCAGACTAGGAAAAAACCACCGCAGAATTTTGAACCGATTTATGACAACAAAGTGATTAAAAAAGTAGCAAACAAACAGTAACAAAATAACAAATAATAACAGTAATAAGTAGCAACAAAGTACAAAAGGCAGCGCCCAGCCCTTGACTGGGTTACTAGTGGTCCTGCGTCGCAGTGCATCAGGCCTACAGTGTGGCTTGCAGTTCAACTGTTGCGCAAAATTTTCCATCTGGGACAAAACAGCCAAAAAATGGGTTTTTTTAATATACGTACATATAAACAAATAAAAGCAGGCCCAAGTACGGCTCCGATGTGACTGGAACCCTTTGCGGCTGCCGGGGGGCGTTCGCCGCAGCGTCCGTTGGCGACAGCAGCGTGACCGAACGGCGTCTCCGGCAAAGGCTGCCTGGCAGAAATCATTCCAATCGATTCACTGGCCTAAAGAGGAGCGAACACAGCCTGCGCGCCGCTACTTAGCTAAGAATTGGAGGATTAAATCGGCCCGGCCTTATCGGCCGCCTCCGGTGTCGCATCGCGGACGCGCGCACAATGATGACACGTTCTCCCGCAGAAAGGGGCGAATCGCGTGGAACGCAGGCCGCTACAGGGCCACCTCGTCGTGTAATCGCCTCTTCCCTGGAACGGAGCTCGGGCCCGGGCTCGTGCGTGCGTGCGAGAGAGCTCGGAATACGTACGGGAGGGGGACGTTCCCTCTAGAGGTGTGTGTTCTGTTACCAGCATGTGAACAGATGCGAATGGGTGTTATGGACAAAATGAGGCCACGGTACGAACAGTTGAACAACAATCCTCTCTCTGTGTGTGTGTGTGTGTGTGAGGGAGGTGGTGGTAAGGTGGGGGTCTGACAGCTAAATGCAATGAAAGGCAGAGAGAAAGCGGGGGGGTGCCTCCTCGACGCTCCCTTTATCTCCCGCCTCCACGGCTGTCCTAGATGCCAGCGCTCGTCTCTCCTGATGAAACAGATGTTCTGTCAGCTTCAAACGCCGCGCAAACCCGCCGTGTCCTAATCTAAGTGGACATAATACCTGATACGTGCGAGGCGGCGGCAGCGGCGGCGAGTTTAGCGCTCGCTCTGAGGCACCCGGCGAGCGCAGGCAGCAGGGCCGCCGACAAGCCGGTGAGGGAGAGTGTCATGCTGTGTGTGTGTGTGTGTGTGTGTGTGCGCTCGCTACACTGAATTTAGTGCAGTTTCGCTGCACACTGCACTCTCCCGTGTTTCTTTACAAAATAACTGCTGTTAAAAAGCCATGTGTAATATTTACCCATTTATACAGCCGGGTAATTTTTCCCGAGACAATTCAAGGGAACTCAAGGCTCCTACAGCAGAAAGTGGGATTCAAACCTGGAACCATCTTTCTGCGCGGCGACTGCTCTAACCGCTCACATTATATAAATGAGCGATAAAAATAAGACATCATGAAGCAGTTGTTACCAAACAGACAAGAAATAGAAGAACAGAAAATAGAAAGCACAGGGAATTAAGTGTAATAAATACGTTACTTCCAGGAATGAGGAACCCTAATCGTGGTGAGGAATTCTATTTCTGGGGCAGCAGATGGCGCCGTGGTTTGAGCATCACCTCACAGTAAAAGGTCCTGGGATTCACATCCCCGCTCTTGCTGTAGTGCCCTTAATAAGGGTACTTGGCCTGAACTGAGGCAGTAAAAACAGGTAAATCGCTGTAAGCTGCCTTGGAGAGGAGTGCGAGATGGACGACAGCTGTTGTACGGCGTGGTTTAGACCTGCGGGGGGCGCTGCTGGGTACAAAGGAGCGCGTGCGACGGTGCTCAGCTGTGCTTCCCAAGACGCGAACACGCTGACGGACAGATTTAGTCTGTGGGAGGAACTCAGGCAGCCATTAAATCCCAAATGCCACATTTAGGGCTCGCAGTTCCAGCGCTATGGGGGGCGCTGCGTGGCTCCCAGCAGAGTTCTCCCAGCAGCACCCACATGGAGCGACGACCCAGAAAGATGCTAAAATGCGGAACCTCTTCGGGCTTCGATGGCATCACCGCCCAGCTCATTTCATCCTCACATTTCGAGTAAGGTTAAAGGTCAATCATATCAACAATTTTCAGTGTTTAAATCCAGGCCCAAATATATAATATTTCAGTTATTACCCAGTTGGTTGTTGGGTTGCAAGAACACTAGTCAGGACAGGTAAATACAAACCCCCCCCCGCCCATCTGTATTTTTTCTCAACACTGTTAAGCCTTAACTGAGGCTCAGAAACCTAAAAAAAAACTCAGTTTGTCAGTAAGGAAAATAATAAAAATTACTCGCCGGTCCATTCAAAAAAGTGGGATTGATTAATGCTTTCTGGCAGAACGGCTGTTAATACAGATGAGTCAGAACGTCTGAACAGCTGAATATTCAAACACATTTCAGCAAATTAATATTGCCGTTTTAAACACTGTGCTGCAAAATATCAACACGGGAATAATAATAAATAGGAACGACGCTCCATCCACAACATAACCTAATGAGTGAAACAGCTGCATTCATTCCTCTACAGAATGAATCCTATTAACAACTAATATGTAATATTCACCTATTTAGAACCTATTTATACAGGAAGGTAAATTTTACTGTATCGGCTCAGGGTGCTATGGCAGGCAGTGGGATTCGAACCTGAAATCCTCACACTAGACAGCAGGGGTGTTAACCACTGCTCCTCCTGCTGGTCAGGCTTTTTTTGACTATTTGGCTTGTTCTTAGACTCTGGTTCGAATCCCACCTCCTGCTGTAGTTCTCTTGACCGACGGTACCGATATCCAAACTGTATAAATGGGCAAGTATGTT
This sequence comes from Heterotis niloticus, assembly GCA_018136845.1. Taxonomy (NCBI): domain Eukaryota; kingdom Metazoa; phylum Chordata; class Actinopteri; order Osteoglossiformes; family Osteoglossidae; genus Heterotis; species Heterotis niloticus. Next base: position 21,493,912 of record CM030905.1, on the reverse strand, counting down.
AACACTGTAAGCTGTAGTGGGAAATATGTCAGTGCACGGGAAATGTCGCCAGCAAAGGGCAGCAAATCCAGTTGGTTGCGTGTTCCTAATCCGTGCTTATTGTGCAATTCTGTGAAGGAGCTCAGCATCCCACACCTCACCACGGGATGTGGAGGAGTGATGCATCTGCGAGTTTCTGCCGTGATTTCTCTCTCACACACACACACACACACACACACACACACACACACACACACACACAAGCCTTATCTGTGGATGCCGGTCTCTCCTAAATTAATATCCACCCCCACTGCCCCCCACTACCACCCGCGTGGAATAATGGGCCATATGGCGGCAGCGCCCCGGGCGGAGAGCAGCAGCAGCTGCAGCATCGCGGCTTCGTACGGTGTGCCTTTGATGTGCTTGATATGCTCATCTTGACACGCTTCCGGACACCCGGGAGCTGGGACTGGAGCCTACAACCTTCCCAGGGAATACAGCAGATGAACTGGAACATTCTGCACGGGACACAACAGTCCACACAAATGTGTGAAGAAAATCTTCAGCAGCAAAGAACGGCAGCAACATAAAACTGCACTGCTTATGCTGATTTAGCCACTGCTACAATAAGGTAATTTTTACTGTGCTTTACTGCAGTAATCCAGGGTACCTTCATCAAACCTGGGTGCTTTGACTGAAAAAGAACGACTAATGCCTAAACCCCCCGTTACATGCTCACACATGGTGAGGCAATGAAGTTTTGGCCATGATGACTGTAATGTAGACGCAGCGTCAGACCCCCCCAGGTGCTAATTTAAATATTCTAACAAAATAAGAGCATATTTAACAGATTTATAAACAACACAGCCTTTCAGCAATGCAGGGGTCACCTGACACCTCCCAAAAAACTATCTGAAGGCTCTACGGTTTCCAAAATCTGATACTCATACCTGTGTATCAACGTAACACAACGTTGAAATTAACTTCAGGTTGTGGAAGATAAATCAAAAGTCCAAATTCAATAAATGATGAAGTTTGTAATTCAACACTTACCCCAGTTTCAGAGCTCAGACTTGGTATTTTGGGCCAAAAATATAATAATGCAGAGCAATTAGCATATTTCCTAAATTTTCCAAAGCCTCCTGACTACCACCTGTAGGTCTGAGGAGAAGCTGAGCTCTTCAGTGTCGGTCACTCAAGGCCACAAGTTCCTCACATCTCCTTTCCTAAGCTGATCAATACTGTTATTGATAATTTGTTCGGCTGAGTTTTACTCAACATATTCACATTTACCATGGATAGGGGCAGGCCTGCGACGGTGAGTCAGCGCAGCACCCAAGTTAAAGGACCAGGAAAAGCACCCCAGGAAACTGCGGAAATGAAGCCCATTAGGAAAAATGAATAAAACATAAAAATGTAAAAGCGGTCAAAGTGACCCAGCACTGGAACAGCAGTTATGATTTATTCTGCAGGGTATTTTTTACTGTAACAATTCAGGGTAAGCACCTCAATCAAGGCATTAGGGAGCATCAGGGTGCAAGGTGAGGCCTTTCGCCACTGCGCCACCTGCTGGCACATGATCACGTCATTAAAACAAAAAAGGACATTAATGTTGCGGTTTCAACTAAGAATTTTGGTTCCATCAGGAGAAGAACGGGTTAAGCACCGAACCCGGGTTTGATCCCAGGGACACTTTCATTGGACAGTAAAGTCTTATTGAGCATCATCCAAATAAATAAAGGCTGGGGGGGGTAATATAAGTTTGTGTATAACTTAACATGGGCAGCAGGGGGCTTAGTAATAGCACCTAAAAGACCTGGGTTCGAATCTCACCTCTTACTGTAGTTGCTTTGTACTTTGAAGTACTGACCCTATAATGATACATTAAAAACTATCCTACTGCATAAAAGGGTAAATCAGTGTAAATCACTTTGGAAAATGATGTTAAGACAAACTACTGACAATGAGACACACACCCCCACACACACACCCCCCCCCACACACACACACACACACACACACACCTCCAACAGGATGCAGCAGTTCTAAGCCACTCTGACCTGAGGACTAAGCACAGTTGCATCTTCCTAGTCACCAACACGATTTTACAGCATTAAAACCCAATACAGCCATTGGTAGCAACATTTTCCACTGCTCCAGTGGGTTCTACACGGCGAACCTGACAGGCCGACGTGGTGAATTATCATATTGCAGTGAACAAGGTGTCAATCCTATTCAGAACCGATCCAATTCATCAGCTCCTATTGCAGGCACATTCAAAACCAGCTGGGTTACAACACCAGAACACAAAACGGACCAAGGCATCGGGGGTCCCTAACCTCGTGCCTTCGGCTCAGCTACAGGTGGCTCCTTCACACTGGATCTGCACTCATGGTTTAAAAAAGTAGAACCGGGAATAAACAGTCACCACCGCTTTTTCGTTCCTCAGGTTTGACTAACCATCCATCAATTTGTCCATCTGCTAGGCTGACCCCAGAAGCGCAGGGCATGAGTAAGGCCGCCTCCCCACACACATACACACAATGACCAATCCACCTGAAACACATACCTTTGGATTGCAAAACAAAACCAGACTCCCAGGGACAAACTTCATCCTCAAAGCATGCGAGACCAACCGACACATCGGCCATCTGACTCTGTGAAAATGCTGATGGAGGACAAAAGGTAAAGAGCAGCTGCGAGGTGAGCATGCGTGCCAGCAGGGGGCGTGCCAGCAGGGGGCGTCCCGCTTGCGAGGCCTCTCCCCCCCGAGCAGCCCGTCGGCCCAACAGATCCCCCCGAACGCAGCCCTCGTGCACCGACCGCCGCCGCGGCGAACAACAAGGCCCACATAATTAAACCATAAATCTCAGCATCTCCTTTAATTAGAACAAACAAACACGGGCAAGCGGAGATAAACAAAAGCCGGCGACATCGCTATTAAAAAAGCTGTCGTGCGTAAAATCTCGAACGAAAGGGATGAACTTTATTTCTCCTTGTTCAGCAGAGAGAATAAAAATGATGTATAAAGCAGAGGAGCCCTGACGCTCCTCAGTACATAAGCAGGCCAAATCACCAAGTTTCAAACAACTACTGCATTAAAATTGCCTGAGAATCAAACGGGTTTTTCAACCACTGTGTTAATGACAATTGCTGGCAGCAGGTGGCGTGGCGGTTAGAGCTGCTGCCTCGACCACGACGGTCATACCAACGTGCCCTGATCTTAGCCCAAACTGAGACACTAAAAGCTGTATAAATGGGTAAGCAATAGCAAGTAGCTTAGCACGCAAACCTCAAGCTGCGAGTAACTTTATGAATAAATAATGGCACTAATAATGCATTAAACTACTTGCATTGCCACTGGGGCTGACCTGTTGGGCATGAGCCCACAACCAGCCGGGTTTATTCATTTAAAAACATTGGAATCAACAGCGAGGGTCACAAGTGGGATCTACAACTCTATTTCACTACAATGAAAATATTAATTTAAACCCCTCCTTGTGTTTTTTAATAAAATACTCTTTGGTTGCTTGGCTACTCCTCGGCCTCCTCACACCACCTGGGCCTCAAACTTCTCTCACCACCCCTATCACACACACACACCCCCCCCCCTTGGTAACCCCACCCAAGCCCGGTCCCCTGTGTGTGGAAGTGCCCGAGTCCCCTGACGAACATCACCATGACAACAAGCTGACAACTACCCCCCCCCCCCAAACTGAAATTTGGCTCCGCCTGCTTTGAGTACCAAGACGACAGCCATTACATCATAACCACGGCGGCCCTGGGCCCATCTGCTCTGTCACTCTCTCAACACGCCAAAAACTCCCTCACACACTCACACACCCCACCCGACACATACACACGCCGATTTAATAATGACAGAAGGTGCATCCAGGCAGGAGAGGACATCAGGGAGATGGTGTCTGCTCGTGAACTCCACAAACACTGACACGTGGTCAGCAATGGGGCCTCAGTTCACAAGGGCGTGCGTTTGAATCCCAGAAAAAGCTGCGTTATCACTGAGACGGACTTCACCCCAACTGCAATTCAGTTACTATCCTTACTGCCAAAAGGACCCATTGCTTTAATAACTATAAAATTATTAACAGGTGAACTAAACATTTACCTGTAAAACTGCTTTGGAAAAAACATTAAACATAATTAAGATTTCTACTGTTAACCTTAAAGTAAATACATTAGCTAAAAACCAGGAGATAACCCAAAACAACACACTTGGGTCCAATCTGGGGTTAGAATTGTTCAACCTTGACTGAGCTACTCATTACATCAATCTGTCCATGTCAAACATTACAAACCCCATGCGTTGCTGCCCCCCCGCAGATCCCCGTTCCGCTCCTATTGTGATGTGCATGAGCCGGGTGTCTCGTTGCACCATAATGTCATCCCACTCCCACAATGCAAAGCAGCACCTGCACACCTTTGGCTCTTCGACCGGAACAAACCTTAGACGCTACCTAGCAACGGAGTGCGAACGGACGACCATACGCAGCTTTCATAAATCCAGGGTGAAGACTCGGGCTGGGGGGGATCAATACAGACCACACACCTCAACGCCTCTTCCCACCCCCTGTTCACCCACCTATCCCGCAAAACTTGTGAACTACAGGCATGTAGAGGACCACCCCCCCTTGGTGGGTGACCTGTGATGGCGAAGCTACATCTGGTTCAAAGCCAAAACTGCCAAAAAAGTCACAGGTTTGCGATCCTCTCCCACTGACAGGTTTGCTCCTCCACCTCTCACTCATCGGTTATACACTGGACTGCAACAAGGTGTGTGTGTGTGTGTGTGTTTTATGCCTAAAGAGTTCTTCAGAGATGATCAGATCCTGTAGAGGAGGAAGAGAAGGAGAAGGAAGGAGTGCCATTAACCAACCATGTACCATCACTGATCTTTGGGGGAAAAAAGAGTGCTGCAAAAACAAATTGATACATTTATTTCTAATTGGTTACATGAATTAATGTAAAATATATTGGAATATTTTATTTTTTGCTTCTTGCATTTTTTTCTTTACACATTCATGCTTCTGCAGGCAGTGGACACTCAGCTAACACTTTCACTGGTCATTAACCGAACCGCTGAAGCCACACCTGGTCAATACCTTTTCTGGAATCTCACAGTCACCGAGCAAACATCTGAAACCCGAGCGGTCACAAACCAGCGGTCGGGATCAGGCGGAAGATGGATGACGAAGAACGTGGGCGGCAGGTTGAGACTCCGGAGAGGAGGGAAAGCAGCACGCTGACCTTTGCGTGGCCTTTACCGAACACATTCTCAACACGCGACATCATTTCTCAAGCGTTCAGCTCACTTTTCAGCAGCTATGAGGTGGAGGAAAACCGCAACAATGAAACTGCGCAGACTGGTGGGAGAAGCGGGGGAGTGGAGAGCTGGGGGGGCGGTTTGGGAACGACCCCCATCGGGGAGGGGGGGGGGTCATGGAGTCATCGAACCCTCCTCTCACCCCGGGTTGCCGTGCCAACAACGCTCAGCAGCGCGGCAGCAAAAATCCAGCTGTTCTTATGACAGTCGTACAAACAGCTGCGGAAGCGCAAGGCCACACGTGAGGAAATGGCGCGACAACAGAACGCGCCTTTAACTTGGAAATCTGCATATTTCATTAGGAAGAACGGGGAGGCGTCGCTCGACACGAAGATGTCTGACAGACAGCAGTCGGGTCGACGCCCTGGCGGGGAATGCGGTCGCGGGAAGCCGAGCGCCGCGCGCGAGGTGAGCCCGGCCATCGCGTTGTCATAGAGCCGCACGCACGAGGAAACAAAAGAAAAGGAAGGGAAAGCATTCATACTCTTGCGATTTGCACATAAAACCCCCCCCCATTTCCATATTGGGGCGAATCGGATCAAACCGCGAGCTGCAAAGTAATCGTTCCTCAATGAGAGGCACAACCTTTGACCCGAGAGCACGTGAAGATGGTGCTGGACAAAGGGGAGGAGCTAAAAGGTGGAGGAAAAACTCGGGGGGGGCAGGGCGAAACTTGAACCGCAAACATGAACCGCAACACTCGGTGAGCTACAAATAGTAGCAAATTTGAGGGAAAACACAAGTCAACATTAATGTTCTCTGAGAAGAAAGGCGCTGTAAAAATCGTGGATACAAAATTAATTCAAAATGACCAAATACAAAATCTCCACAAACTCTTGCTTTAGTGCCGTTTATCATCCAGCTGGGATCATAAACGTTCAGTTACTGTTCAATACACAACACCGCTATACATGGACTGCAAACACTGCAGAAGTTAGTTGACTTGTGCCTTGCCACACCATTGCTCAATTTGCGTGCTCTTTACTGCCATCTACCACCTGGGAGGGTAAACACGGGTCAGGTTCGCTCGGCAGCAAACAGACTTTACATAAATGAACAAAAGGCTGTTAAAAATAAAACAGATCGCAGAACGTTTACGCCTTTACAAAATTTGCAACTGTTTGCGACACAGCAGAAAATCGGAGGCCGTGACACGAAGAGCCGGTGCGCTTTAATTAAAACTACCATGTATTTACCGCTTCACACGCAAATGAAGGAAAGTATGTTCGTGAAGGCGACCAAATCCACTTTTAAGACACGTGGGCGCCACCTTGTCTCCGGCAAGCAAGACGGAGCCTGACAGCTTCTTCTTCTCACGTTGCGAGGCCTCGAGCCGTGCTAAACGTCAGCTGTCACCACCGAAGGACTGACACACACTGTCAACTTAGCGGGCCTCAAATCCTCGACACGACACACGCGGCACAAAGAATACACTCTGTTTCTGCACATAATGTGAAATAATCCTCTGAGTGAGATGGCAATATGCTTGGCATATCTGGCCAATACAATCTGTCACTGATGAGCATTAATTCTATATTTATAACCTTTTAAATCTTATAAAGATGACAAAGGCACCACAAGGAAGGGTTATTACCTCCCGCTTTAATGTGTGCTTGATTAAAGTTATGTCCTAATGATCCTGATGAATAGGTCGTGTCTGTGTGCTAAAATAACCCATTATTATTAGTCATGTACTTCTTATTGGTTTCATGCGTAATGGTGGGCTGGAACGGGCCGGCACACAAGAGAAACGTAAAAAAGACGACATGCGAAACGCTCGTGACCGTTATTATTACTATTATCGTTATTGCTATTAACCTTTACTTATCCGAAACCTTTTTTCAGGGCATCCGGCAATCTTCGTTTCGTTCCATCCTCAGCTGCCCGGGCTCCAGTTTTACCGATTTTGGATTTTGCACACAAATACGCCAAAGGAACAAATCATTTAAAAACTATTCCCAAAACTAAAATAAGCAGAAATACATATAACTAATTGCACCTTTTTGGAGAAAATGACCTCATTAATGTATAAAATACTATTTTAAACACTGACACTGCATCTCAGTACGGAACCACCCCCCCGTGTATGCGATGAAGGCAGCACAGCGCCCCCTAGTCCCCCTGTAGCAGCACCTTAGTCACTGCTGTCTGTGTATAATTCGCTCTATTGTGCGATTCAGCTACAGCACTGTGTTTCGCTTTATTACCCACAATGCCTGCCCCTTAAACACTAAACAGAAGTATAAAAGGGTTACCACAGTACACAGTGTAGTGCTGTACTGCACAAAAGTAGAAATATTACTCTTAAATTACACTTCACTACTTCCCAACTTTGGCCACATCTGGACACCTCCTCCTCCCATAAAGTCCTGAACAATGAAGACTGACTGTTTCAGCTTCACAATGATTTACCCATTTGCGCATGGGGTAATTTTTACGGCATCAGTTCAAGGTTAGCACCTGGATCAAGGCCACTACAGTAAGAGTGGGGTTTGAATCCAAGACCTTGAGAACACAAAACCCACTGAAGCAAAGCCTGTGTCTCAGGTTTCTGAGGCTGAGGTACAGTAATACCAGCAGGTGGTTTAGTGGTTAGAGCTGCTGCTTTCTATTTAAAGGGCACAGGTTTGAATCCAATGCCCTCCTGTATAAATGGGAAATCACTCTATGTCACTTTGGAGAAAAGCATCACAAATGAATAAATATCAGTAAAGTTATATAAAAACACAACATCGACAGCAGAATCCCACATTTGGATACAAGGTGAATGTCTACCTCACCACCAACACCCCGGTAAGCACGTATATCAGCTGGGGGACAGGACCGGCTGCGAGAGGGGGCCACGACCCCAGGCAGGAGGAGGGGTTCTAGGACGGGCCCGGCTCCACGATGCAGCACTACGCAAACTGAAAAAGCTCAAACAAAACAAAGACAAGACTAAACTGACGACTATCGCATCTCTCAGCTATGCGGAACAAATACCAAGATGAGTGCAGAACATCTTTTTAACCCCCCCAAGCCCCCTCCCTCCCTGGAGTCCCACCCCCCTCGTTCAGCTGCCGCGTTTAAATAATATCCACCATGACAAATAGCACCACGGCTCTGATATCCACCATCCATCTCTGCTTTAAAGACACATCCATCTTCAGTAATGTTCACATGGAGGGGATGGGGGGGAGTTTGAGCCAGGCTGGGGGCATGAATGTGCTGTGCTGACCTCCCAGGGAGGGGGAGGAGGCAGTGGGGGTGGGGAATGGGTGGGGGGCTGAGTGACGCCTGTCAGCTCTGGCTGCAGAAATAAATTGGGCTTATGGAGACAAATGAAAGAGCTCCTCCTGCAGCTCTGACACACACACACACACCAAGAGACAAAGAGTCATGCGAGCTGCCAAGGCACACAGGCAAGAGCAGCCACATTAGTGCAGCCCCTGCACACACTGCACAGAACCCCCCCCCCCCCATTAACATATTTAGCCAACATTTTTTTAAAGCTATTTGCACTGATTTACCCATTTATATACAGCAGGGTGATTTTTACCATGTCAGTTCAGGAGAAGTACCTTGATCACAAGTACTGTATGGGGAGGTGGGAATCAAGCCTGGGACTATCGAGAGAAATGCGGCTGCTCTAACCACTGCACCCCCTGCTGCCCACTCCTCTCCCTGCTCAGAATTATCACTTGGTCAAGTGTGCGTGAGAGAGAGATCCTTCATCTCAGGAACAAATAATGCACCAACCCGCAAACACTGCAACTAAATGTCAAATAAACATTTTTATTTAAACAAAAAAACAAACATATCGTTCATTACAAAAAGGAAACGCAGCGGGTAAAGTGTCTCTCTTCCTGCACCAGCTGAGTGTAATTGCTGTAATGGGCAACAGGTAGCGTGGCAGTTACAGCTGCTGCTTTGTACTCGAGGAGTCCGGGTCCATATCCCACCTCCTGCTGTAGGTATTTACCCTGAAGCGGTACAATCTCATCATCATCAGATACAGTGGGAATAAGAGAGCGGGTTTCTGCAGATGCCCTTCTGCGCTGTGGCACCTCCCAGGGTTGAGATTCAGAGGCAAACCTGAACATCGTAAATAGATGAAAATACAAATGAAAAAAATAAGACCCAAGCGAGAAACTATGAGCTCGACACACTGCGGTCACACAGGTGTGATCTCTGTCAAAGACCCGCAGGTGACCCACTCTCTACCGGTGGTCCAACAAAGAAGAGCAGATAAGAGTTGTGGGACGAGTTGGTGGAGAGACGCAGCCACCACACAGGGGACTGTAGAGAAAAGAACCACAGACTGGGGGGGGGGGGGAGCTGGGGGAGAGGGGCTCGAGGAGTGAAATCTCCCAGGTCGCACTGTGTGCAACTCCCAGAGCCCCTGGGGGCCCCTTTGATAAATGACACCCGTCGTTCTGCGAGGCCCTGATGCAGCAGCCGGGTCACACCAATGTACCATTCAGCACCCCCCCCCCCACACACACACACACACACACTGCACCGCCTCAGCTCCTTACACCTCCTCTTTATTCTTACACACTTTATTAACAGCAGATGAAGAGCTTTAAAATTAAATGCAGGATGGTCTATGTACAGCTTGTGTGTATGACACCACCAGGTTAATGGTTCACATCCCTCAAGCAGCTGCCTATAGGAGTGAGATTCAAACAGCAAATACACAGATCATCACAGCAGATGGTGGCTGACTCATTTATGTGGCTGTCGGGAGGAAAATGGCTCTCAGAGAGATGGGTTTGGGAGGGACTCAGCAGGTCTGAGGGACACAGGAAGATCATTACACCACACTGACAAAACATACCGGCTTTTGATGTTGGATCTCATGTGAGTGGGACCACCAAGCAGCCAGAGGTTATTATAACAAGTAAATAAAACATAAAGGGAGAAACTCAGACATTCAAACTCAGATCAGTATCAAAAAGAGTATTTAGAAGCAGCTGTTTTCTTTCCAACTCTCCCAGCAGTCAAGTACTTCCATCGCCCCACCCCAGCTGTTCCATCCGCACTCCTTACTGGGAGTTTCACATACACGCGCAGACAGACAGACGCACATTTACACACACAAAAGGCACAAAAGAAAAGACTAGAGACATGGTAGAAGTTTCCAGAAGTCAGCCAGCACAGCAAAGCAAGGCCCCTCCCAACCACAGATGAAAGCTGATGAAGAAACAACACACCTGGCCAGACACTCTTTGTGTGTATGTGTGTGTGAGAGAGAGAGAGCGAGCGAGAGATACACACACTCGTAGGTCCTTTCAGCCACCCTTAGAGCTGTGCTGTGGGAAGGTGAACTTTCATGGCTGACAGTGTACAGGACCAGCTATGAGCCAATGACAACACTCTACAGCCGCCGCCCCCCCCCACACACACACACACACACAAACACACAAAGAGCTAAGCCTATTGCAGGAATCACTCCCTCCAGCAACAGACCCGCCACACAAGACGGCCGGATGGGGCCACACAGCAGGATCTCCCACTGCAACATTCTGTATTCGGTCCAGATGATCCCCCTGTACACCCCCCAGGATGATTTGAGCAGCACTGAGCCGAAACATCTGTCTCATCCCACACACAGCCAAAGAGTGCGGGTCCCACAAACCGGCCCGGTCACTTGCACCCACAGGTCGTAGTTCCGAGAACACCGAATTAGGCGTGCGCACATGCACACACGCACGGATCGCTGTCCACGTACACTGCCAGGACTTCGCTCCCGCGCACGATGTGGCAGTAACAGAGCAGCCCACCGACACTCGCCGCCATTAAGAGCTAATTGGTTGCTATGGGAACACCAGCTGATTGGTTAATGGATGCCTGGTGACTGAGGGAAGGACATGCGGGATGAGCTGTCCTTGGAGTGACACCAAAGCGGTTCACGCATACCACCGTGCACAAGGACACCGAACAGGGAAATTCTGCTGCTGTGGTCATTATTAATAAAACATGGATGCTGAGAACATTTCCAGCAAAAAATGGAAGAAAACAGACCTCATGAGCCAACTGACAAAGGAGGTCTGAGAATCACAAGGGGCCAGGGTGAGTTATGGGACAGGGTCTCTCACCCCCGCAAGCGTGGCGAACTGTGGGCGACCCTGCAGACGGAGGAGGAGGAAGCGTGGAGGACAGCAGCAAACTGCCTTGAGCTGATCTACAGATGCCCCTAAACCATCACACCATACAAGGACAGAGGGAGGAGCTTCATGGATACCATTACTTCACATACAAATCCAACTTTCACTGCTACGAAAGCATTCTGACAGCAGTGATTAGCAAGGAAATAAAAGTAAAATCTTGGCTTGTTAAGATCCATAATAATAAATTCATAATTACAATGACAATGCGGTGCTAATGGCCTGCTGTGGTGTGGGGCTCTGCGCAGTTGTGTAAGGATCCTGAGCCCCACAAGCGATAGCTAGCTTGGAGTAATGTAATACATAATCTCTAACCCCAGTCCTGTTCAGCTGGGTTCATCTCAGCTCAGTTCAGCTCCATTTGGAATAGCTTAAACCTAACCCTAACCTTAACCCCAAACTCCAGTCCAGATCAGTTTAGCTCAGTTTAATTTAGCTCTTCGACAAGCTTCAGCTCCATACAGGGCTCTTGCAGCAATTTAATTTGATGCACAGATTCAGAGCACAATGTCACTTTTCATGTTACCTGGGCAGTAACTCACCTCCCCCCTTCCTGCGCTCTACAGGTGAGACCAATGATGTCACCCCCCTCACCCCCCCATGTCACAGGAGGCCCGCATACTGTAACTCAAGCTAATGGGAACTGGGCCGCTCCCCTCTGCTTTCACGGTGCTCAGCGTCTTCCTCCTCAAGCTATCAACTGTCAAGGAGAAATGACAAAAATCTGGGTCGTTTGCTGTTTTTTTTTTTTTTTTTAAAAAACGCGAACGCCAATCTCTGTAAGCAACTTGGAAAACCTTTATCTGAGGACGTCTCCGTTTCCGGGGTTCAGGGAGAAACCTGGCAGGAGCCGAGTGACAACGACAGGTGCTCATTTTCTCACTCATTCAGCAGAACTATCTGGTTTCAACTATCGGGAGAAGAAGGAAGACGAGGGAGGCCTGGAGACAAGGGAGAGAGAGCGAGAGAGAGGGAGTGAAAGAGACAGAGGGAGATGGAGAGGGAGAGAGAAAGACCCTGTTGATACAGACATCAACCCTCACAAATCGAGCCTGAAATACAGTCCAGCTCTGATGGTGTCCAAAAGATGTCTATAAAACAGTTAAATTAACCATGAGCACCCAAACCAGCACAGGGTTGCGTTCAAGATATTTCTTCCAGCTGAAATGATAAAACATGACAATGGTGAGAATTGTCCACATCACACTTGAATGGACATGAGGATTCTGCTGGGCGGCGCAGCTTGGAACCCAACAGACTGCAGTCAACACTGTGCTGGAGACAGTAAACATCCAAAAGTGATACATTTATTAAAGTGTCGCCTATTGCATTTAGCCACCCTGCTATTTTCACCACTATTCTCCAACAGATTGGATGCGCTCACACACTTCCCTGCAAATACCTGTACTACATTCTATTATTTTACACTTGCACTTATTATCGAGACAATGCTTTTCTGCACAGCTGGGTATTTTACTGTACCAGCTCTGACCACCACACCTCTGTTAGGTTGCTGTTGGGAGTGAAAAGTGTGTGAATGAACACCCACCATGTATGTGCAAACATGCATGACCAACAAATACTATCGTATTAAAAGTGTTGTAAAAAGCGTTATTACCTGCAAAACAGAACACACAAGACCCAGATCCATCCAGACCTACACACAGCTTTGGCCGCTACTTCCTCTCATACGCCACAGCACCCCCCCCCCCCATCCCCCCGAGGCTCTCTGACACCTATATTCCCTAGACGGTCAAAGGTCAAGCTGGATCAGCATTCTACACACTTCACACGCACTTGTCGCACGGCAACGTCGCCTTATTAGCGGCGGGCAAATGTACAGGAAATGTCCTCTACGGAGGACATACAGCATCACATGTCCACCTGGCAACCTGGCACAACGAAGCCTTGTCTGATTGGCCATTCGTGACAACGCAACTATCAATTATTAGCAGAGAGACACCCATGTGGCGGCTGCGGCCTAGGCATAGGTGGGTGACAAACAGGGTAAAGCGCTGCACCTCTCTTAGGCAAACAGTAACCCCTCGCCGACACCTGTCAAGGTAACGGGTGCTACCGGTGTCCGTCATCCTGCTCACCTTTCAGCTTTAACAGGACTCTGAAAAAGAGCCCCGTGGGGCTGCTCACCCCAACTGACTCATTTACCTGAGGAGCAGCTGTCCTCGTTGCCTGTTCACCTTCCACCACATTCTGTCCATCTGTGTGGCGGACAGGGAGACCTGTAGCTCCGTGACAGACTCCACCGAAAAGTCAGCGGCTTCTCACCCCCCTGCTGCAGACGTGGTAAAAAGCAAAGTTACCATGTTCTGTGGCCATGAGCAATCAGAGCCGTGACTAATCTAAACGTCACGAACTGTCTCACTGGAATTCTTGTCCCCGAACACTGATCCAGTTTAAACCGCCCGCTGGAAGACAAACAGTGTAACAACCAAAGATGTTCGGGCCCCAAACGCAAAACGACAAGACAGCGTTATTAACTTTCCACCCTCATAGAGCATCAGTTTCCAGGCACCTTCGCCATTTACTCTGATCTGGACGTACGCCTCAAAACATATTAGAAATGCATTTAAAATGTTCTGTCTTTTATTATTATTAGAATTATTATTATTATTATTACTATTCTCAGCTGTGTCACTTTGTGGAAAAGCATAAATGCAATTATAACTGGTAGCAGCAGCAATAGTAGTAATAATAATAATAATAATAATGATAATGATAATAATGGATTTGTAATGAAGGTTGGAAACAAACTATAAATATGGTAATAATTTTCAAGTTAAGCTTTGGAGCAGCTGTCCATGTGTGATCATCTGCGGTCATCTCACATGGGATTCTGCGAAAAAGTTGTCCTGCTCAGCGCTGATTCATTGTCCAGCTCCGCCTACAACACACCTGACGGAACAACGGGAAACAGACGAGGAGGAAGGCCCTGAAGAGGCCCACACAGGAACACTAAAACATGCATTAAAATATGGAGATCACAAATTCATAATTAAAGTATTTAAATAAAAAACCCACTGGGGAGTTTATTGGTGTGACCTTCCTTTGTTAGTCACGCCCCTTATTGCTGACCGGGAGTGGGTCACTGCCCCTGGGTCACATGAACAGAGGAGCACCTCAAATATGCAGTTAGAGTAATAACAGTGAATGAAGGTGTGTGAGTGTGTGTGTTCAAGCCCATCTAATACACATACAGACCTCCATGCAGAGCCCTGCTTTACATCAAACACACCAAGCGCTGAGGTGATGGGGGGTCAACACTTTGATTTCCAACAGGCTGTCGCCCCGTCCTCACATGTAAATGAAACCATTAGGCCTGTGAGGAGGATCAAAGCAGCCGATCAACAGGCAGCGATCAAGCGATCAATAGTACCTGTTAACCATCGGCTCGGCAGCCACTCACAGGGACAGAGGCTTGCACTATAGTTCTCACCGACACAAATGCGCACAGAGAGGCTTGCGGGGGTCCGACTCGAAGCCGGAGGGATGACGAGTTCAAGTGTCCGGCTCCCCTGAGGTGGAGTGGGGCGGCATTAGGTCTGAGCCTCCTGTACTGCTGTGTACACATTTACACTGTGTGTGTATGTGTGTGTTTGCAGCGCAGTGCAACGCAATGCTACAGATCAGTAAAGCACCTACAAATACGCAGTAAAAGCAGAGAATGACCAAAAAGAGAGAAAATCTGCATCTCCCATTACATGCAAAGTGCCACATTCTTTTCTTCTTTGTCTATTTTATTTACAGCATTTTAAGCTTATCTTGCTTCCTTATATAAAGTAACCTTAAATAGACTGTTGCTTTGTCTATTTTACCATCTTCCTGAAATTTAACTAAATTTTGGTTTAAAAAAAAGTTCATTCATGCCCTGAAATTCCATACTTTACACTTCTACAATTCTATAACAAGTCTATTAACACTGCAATACTACACAATAACAAAAACACATTTAATAAAAAGTAACTTTTACAACAGCCTGAACACAGAAAAACAATGTATTAAACGTGTTTTAATTATTTTCAAAACCATTTCTGAAACTTAAGTTCTGCGCATGTGACTGTGTGTTTTATTTGCTCTGATAAAATCGGGCTACAAAAAACATTTAGTGCTGAGAATATCGTGTCACTGGAACGGCAGCCGTGTGATCGCCACCGAGGCCGAATCTGCGGCCAAAAAACACCCGACGGCGACAATAAAATACAGTCACACAGATCCCGCTTGCTGTATTTACCCCCTCAGCAGGAGGCCCCACCATTTTTATTGTCACTGAAAATTAAACTCCATATCAGTTAATATTAAATTATTATTCATATGTAAACCTTTTTCAAGAGCACAATGGTGGAAAACTGGTGGCACAAAACTCAATGTGAAAATGCAATTTTATAAAAAAAAAATCTGCGAGGGAGGAAAAGTTTAACTCCCTCAATAAGTAAATAAGTGTCAGTTTTGCGGTTACAGTTACGTATGCTCTAGTGTGCACGAGTCCGGTTACAGTTGGAGCCGTTTTCCGCCCAGGCCTCATCCTACAGCGAGGGTCACGGAGGTCACGAGGCGGAGGCACTCTGATGTCATTAGTCAGGTCATGCAGCCCATTTGTCACCTGAGCGGGTAGATTGCGGCAATGTGGCCTCGGGGGCGCCGTCTGCTCCACTCCCTATGGTCACATCAAAGCAGCCGCTGGGGCTGCCGGATGAAGCGGGAGGATGAGCGCGAGCCTTCGTCGCCCCCGGTAACGTCCACGCCGGCCAAACATACATCTGTATAGTCCCAGCAGCTGGGGTACAGTGGTCAGCACCACCACCTTACACCCAAAGCACACGGGTTTGAATCCCATGCCGCTGCTGTCCTTTCCTCAGTCAAGGTTTTTTTTTTTTTTTTTTTAAAACACAAAATAATAACTCCCCTGCTGTACAAATGGGAAAACCACCACAAGATGCGGTGTAGAAAAGTGTCAGAAGTGTGAATTTGTTAATATTATTATCTTAGTTTTCTTTCCTGTGCTCCTCAGTGACCAAGTAAGCATCTATCATGCACACACACGCACACACACACAAAAAGAATGCACAAAATCAGTTAATTGAACTTAAGATATAAATGGTACATATAAATGATATTCTGAGCTTCCTGAACCAACACGCTGCACGCCAAAGACAATCGATGAGTTCAAGTTCAGCGCAGTGGAGATGGCAGGGGCAACACAGTGGGATCCTGGGATATGCCAGAAGTGAGGAAATAAATACGGAGGGATCGGGCAGTGTTTAAGGTACAGAGACTCCCTCTCATTTAATAAGTTGTGCTCTTTCTAGGACTCTGAGGGGTCATGGGGGTCACCCAACCAGTCGCATTGGCCTCTAGGCTTCTGATTCGCTAATAATAAGAAATATGTATTTCTGTCCGGTGTCACACTGTGACCCTCAACTTGTAAAAAGTGCAAAAGATTAAAAAATATGAGAGTGCAATAACAGTATGTCATCTAGCATTCCCCCCACAAGTGCTTTCCAACAATTTACCAAAATCTCTGAAGTAAAAGGATAAAAAAAAGCACTGATGTAGAGCATATGTTTTGTCGCTTTCAAACACACACACACACAAGTGCACGACATCCGTCAAGGCCGAGTGTGTGAAATTACAGACCCGCCGAGTTCAAAGTCGCTTCTGTTTGCTTGCCTTCGCACCTCATATTTCAGAAGCTGCTTAAAATTCTACAACTGGCGCCGGTGGCGCGCGCCGCTAATGTCCCGCTTCAAAGGCGTCTCCTCGTTAGGGCGCGCGCGCACGTGCTTAAAAGGGAATATTTTCCAAAAATTTGCGGGCGGGCGGGCTTGCAGGTCCGAATCCGCGCGGCCCAACGACGAGCACTGACAGCTCGCACTCGCTGATGTTCACACCGATCCGCCGTAACCCTCGTCCTCATCCTCGACCTCGCGGAAGACGCGTGCGGTGTGTTTTGTGCGTGCGGGGTCTCCGGTGGACGACGCTCCGTTTACCTGCCTTTACCGGGACTTTCACCCCCCCGTCCAACTCTGAAACTTTTCGAGCACACGCTCTGCCCCTCACCCGCACCCCCCGCGTTCTCATGGAGAGTGATTTATCGATGCAGTCCCTGAAGCCGATCGGGGACGAACAGATCAAAGGGCGTCACGTGACAAGCGATCAATCAGGCATCAAAAAGACGGCGGAGCGCAACCTCTGCGTATCATTACATTATAATAATAATAATAATAATAATAATAATCGTTTCAATGCATTTTTACCTGCACGCTCCTGCTCGTGTGCAGCTTCAATATGTTTGGAAAATGATATCATCGACACGCGATGGCTCTGTCCAATTCGCTGTGTGTGCGCGCCCCACATGAATACGAATATACTGGACTAAAACATCATTTCTGGCGATGAATTCGATTATTTAATTCATTACGGCTCGGGCAACGCGGGGGTCCACAGCCAGCAGCGCACGGACAATGAGGACTTCACACCCCCTGCGCGAGCTCTCGGGGATGACCGAGCTTCTGTGCGTGTGTTTGTGTGCGTGAGACAGAGAGAGAGATTTTCGGTGTGACACCTCTTACCTGCAAACCTGCGGGGCTCTTGCTGCTTCCTCCTCGGCATCCTGCTGCTTCCTCCTCCTCCTCCTCATGCAGGAACCGCGGGCAAAAGGAAACCTGCTTCTCCAAGTCCTCCTGTGTTTTTCAAATGTATGTTTTCTTTAAAAATATATATATATTTTTTTTGTTTCAAATGTCGGATCCTCTGTGGAAGCCTAACTCCTGCGGCCCCCCCCCGGCAGCGACAGTGACACTCAGCGCATCTCCTCCCCGATGACGATCAAAAATGTTCAGTAAGGAGAGTGGAGGAGGGAGAGGTGTCCTCGTGCTCCTCCGTGGGGAGGCGGGCGGGGGTGAGGGGGGGGGGGGTCTGCCGAGCTCACAGAGCGCGCCTGCTGGGGGAGGATCCCCTCACGCGGGCTGTCTGTCGGTTGCGCTTACTTTCGGTCTCTTCCATGGGGGGGGTAAAGGCCCCGATGGGACGGACGGCTCCTCTTGCCGGGGTCTCCTTCCTGCCCGACCCCCCGGGGACCGAGTGCCGCTGGCGCGCTGTATTCCCGCGCAGAGCCCTGCGGAGACGACAAGGAGGAGACTGACGTGAAAGGGTTAACAGCGTCGACCACAACCACCTCATTAATTATGCTAATAACGGCGCTAATGATGCTGATGAGGGCGTTTCGCGTGGGTCCGAGCGCGCCTTCTGGACCCCCCCACTCCTCGGATACTTTGTATCTCCTTGTCCCTCCTCCTCCGCCGCTACTTTGTTACAATAACAGTTCCGAGTGCGTGGACGGACGGACGGACGCAGACACGCACGCACGCACACTCACTCACTCACTCACACTCACGCGCTGCCCACGGGCTCCCGACGCGACGCGGCGCCGCGCCTTCCAACCGCGGGGCGCGAAACAAAGCTGGGACGCGCGCTCCCGTGCAGGGAGGCGCGGAGGCAGGCAGAGTGCGGGCCCGTGGCGCTCCCACGCTGCCGTGTCCTGCTCCGGAAAGCGGGGAACCGTCGGGTCGGCCGCTCGCTGGAACCCGGGGCCGGCGCGCGGGTCCCTGTCCCCCCGCAGCTGCTCGCTCCACTCGCTGACTGACACATAGAGCGGCCGCGCGAGCTGCGCGCCCGCGCTGACTCCTCCCCCCGGCGCGCGTCACCGTGACAGCGGAGCCCAGCTGTCAATCACCGGAAAGCCGAACGCCGCGGCGAGAAAAACAAAACTGGATGCGAGGTGAACCGAGCTTTTGCGCACGGGGTTAAGGAGCGCACGAAAAGCACGACGATTGACGTTAGAACAACGATTAAATGAGTCTTTTTTTTATTAAAAAAAACAAACAAAAAAACAAAGTACTGGCGTGACAGTTGTAATATTATTATTATTATTATTATTATTATTATTATTATTAACAACAACAGTTGCTATTGGTATTCATTACCAATTATTTACGCGAACGTATTATTGTCGTAAACTTTATAAGTTTATGTGTGAGTGAGTGTTTTTAAATATTTCCACCTCTATCATAGTTTGCTGTGGGTGTTGCTGCTGAGGCTTCGTTAGCGGACAGCGACCGTTGTAAAGCGGTTACTGAACGGAGACACCGAGTTGAAACTCGTCTAACAGCGCGAACTTGACACACAAGCGCGCACGCACACACACGCAGTGACCCGCGCTGCCAGGAAGTGAACTCTGCGCCCCGGGAAGAGGAGGGACCCGCGCCACGCGCCGATTCCCGGTTCCCGGTCGGTCCGGCCTGTGAGCGACACCCCGGGTTAGAGGCGCGCGCCCCCGAGAACCGTCCCCCCCCATCCATCCTCCCTCAAGAAACGGGCCATGTGCGCCTCGGTGTTGGTCAGCGGCAGCAGGAGGCTGCGCGCCGTGCTCGGGAGCGCGCTCGTCTCGGGCCCGCGCCGCCCCATCATCGACCTGTCCTACTCCTCCCACTTCATGGACTTCGGGGGCTCTGCGATCCCCCCCACCATGAAGAAGCTGGTGGTCCGTGCGCTGAGTCCGCGCTTCGGGGACGCCGTGCGAGTGGACACCTGTGGGGTTCCCACACCTGGAGACGCGGACTTACTGGTCCGGAACCGGTGAGTATTTGCGTGTGTGTGTGTGTGTGTGTGTGTGTGTGTCCCACTGGGGTCATCTGTCCGGCGTGACTGCGGAGTGACTGTGGTCACCATGGCGACCAGCGAAGTACTGCTCATTCTCCGTTCACTCATTCACGCTCCGTCTTCCGTTCATCCCTTCATCATCCACGCGCTCAGTGCGGAAAGTTAAAGAAAAAGTTACAGGAAATGGAATAAAAATTAAAACAAAACGCAAATGTTTTCCACTCCTCTTCACCTAATACTTATTTACCGGTTCCGTTTGTTCCACAAACAATCTGCTGTTAAATGTAGGATAATAAAATAAAGCTCACGTTTCCGAGTTTAAAAAGTCGTTCAATTCTTAAAGTTTAAAATCTGTGCATATCTGAAAGACTATGGATATTCGCGTAAAAGGCGTTTTTAAAAAGGTGAACATATATTCTGTACAGTATATATTATATGTTTATACGTTACCTATTAATGCTGACATCAATCCGTTCTAGTCCTTACTGCTAATAAATGTCCCGCAATTTTTGATTTTTCATCTTGATTTTGACGACTGTTCGTAGAAACAAATATATAATTATATACTGTACTACAGACACAGAAGACAGTAGACAGAATTTATATTCACCTGTTTATAAAAATTAAATTAAAGCGAATCAACTGACTCTTCCGCTCCATCATAATAAAGTTTGATTTTTTGTAAATATCTTAAATATTTCAAAGGTACACTTTTAGTTATTATAGTACAGTTATTGTGTTAGTGTTTAAAAATGTGTTTACTGTTCTCTTAATAAATGAATACATTGCGGTAGTGACCTGTTTAACATTATTATCCGGCATCACAGTACCATTACTCTAGAAACTGTATAATATAAAGAGTTGTTATTATTATTATTATTATTATTATTATTATTATTATTATTATTATTATCATCATTATTATCATTATTATTACTACATTATATCCCACAATTTTGTACAAGATCAGCTGAATGTAAACGGGACTGAATTAAACATTTTTCTAAAGTGTGGGTTAAAACCAGGTTTAGTAAGACGTACGTGCGCAGATGAACACTCCTAGTGTGTTTAATTTTCCGTTTCAGTTTAGTCCGTTAAATATGTAGATATTTAGCACAATGAACTCTGTTTTAGCATAGCAATTCATTGCATTTGTTTATAGCCAGAGTTTAAGTAGCTCCTCCTGTCAGCATGTGTGTCTAAAATTACAGCATTATTAATAGTAATAATATCAGCAACGGCTAGAGGAATGCAGGCGCAGGATGACAGGAGGGCTCTCGGGAGCTGGACACCACCGGGGGCCACGTGGACATTTACCCCCGCTACCTGTGTCATGGCCAGTTGTTTGAACAACCTGCTCACACCCGGCGGATTGTGAAACGGCATGAGGTCACACACCTGTTACAGTGGTTTACCTGGTTATCAGGTAGAAGCACAACTGTAGTTCCCCTGATCGAGGTACCGATCCCGAACTGATCCAGTAAAAATTACCTTGCTGTATAAATGGGTAAATTAGTGTAAGTTGCTTTGTGTGTAAAGATAAACAGACAGGTAATTGCCTCCATAAATAACATGGAGATTGAGAGGATCTGTGTGAGGCACCAGAGTCCAGAGGAGAGAAACGGATTTGTGCGCACGAACGTATTGCGTTGTGTTGCTAAATATCTGTGTGACCATGTGATCCACGCGTTATTAATATTAAATAGTCTATTAGTGCCACGCATTTACCTGCAGTGATTTACAAGCTCTGGATCGGAGGTGTTTGTCACCGTACAGGCATTATTATAATTATTATGTTATTAGTAATGGCGACAGGATTGGTGGCGGCTGGGCTGTACTGTGCCGTCCTAGAGCGTTTCCTGCTCGCGGTGCTGTTCTCGGCCGACACGGGCGCACCGGGCCGAAGGAGGCCGGAACAGCAGGAAAACAGTCATAATGGCAGCCATTTATAAAAAAGCTGGGATCTTAGGGCTCAAGAAGTAGCCGGGCATTTTGGGAGCGATTAGTGCGTACATGAAGGTGGGGGTGGCGGGAGAAAGCAATTCCTGCTCAATTTGGCGGGTACATTTCTGCAGGACACCGGGGGGACAGGGGGACGAGGGCACGGGGGACAGTGCCGTTCAAAAGTCTCCACCCATCAGGCCAGAGCTACAGTCACACTCATCAAATTGAGCACATTGTGGCTTTAATACCGCGTATTTACTTTCATCTAAAGTAATTTACGTCACATGCAACGTTACAACTTTGACCCATTTTTACATTTTTACCAGGGTAACCTTGCGGAAGTACTTTGCTCAGCGGGACCCAGGCCCATTCCGGCCTCTGAACGGCAGCATTGTCTAAGCATTTTGATCCCCCCTGCCACACGGGGACCCATCTGAAGGGACAGATCCGTAAATGAGCAGAAGTTTCTGTTCCAAGCACGACGCTCGTGAAACCTGAATAGCCGACACCTTTTAATCTTCACGGGTAGCTTTCATGGTGGACACGTCAGATTCCCGCTTCTGTGATGCCCACACTGACATTTTAATGTAGTGAAAAAGAGTCGCACAACACAGGGAAGCAAAGTTTTCTCAGGCTAAATTGGAATATTATAATTATAATGAAGAGTGGTTGACATATTTCTGTTTAAGCTGCGTCTCCATGAAGCGCAAAGATGAGTCACAGCAGAGCCTCAGGAACGCAGAAAATCGCTTATTTATATATTTGTTTCATATGTTTTTTTCCCCCTCTTTCTATCCAAGATATTAAGTGGGATTAAAGGCTTTCAGAAAATTGTCTGGGGAAAAGAAACATACAAGATTAAAAAGTGTATTTTGTGCTCGAGTGTCTCCGTGGAAACGGAACGGTTATGGCACGCGCCGCGTTGTGTTTTGATACGGCCCCCTTTTTTGTCAGAGTTTCGTCTGCAGTTTTCCCAGAGCTGGGGATGTGTTTCCGAACCCTTCAGAAGCAGCTGGATCCAGACATTCCTCATATTTGCAGAAATCTGAAAGCGTAATTTGAATTATTTTGGACTTGGGAGTGTAGTGTTTCGGAAGGCCGACGTGCAGGTGATTAACGCCGACTTCGGCAAACAAAAAGACGGCACGTGGCGGTGATGCTGCTGCACAGAGGACTCTGCCAGCGCGGCTGCTGACATGCAAACCAACAAAAATGATGTAAATGTGGAAAATAAGCAGCACTGGTTGCGAGTTTTTTAGCCATCTTGTGCAACTGATGTTCTTCTTTGCTTGTTTGTCAGCATAGTCACTCATCGCTGCCCCCTTCTGGCTTGTTTGTTGTCTCTCCCTCTGTTCTCGCAGGTTCGTCGGCATCAACGCTTCTGACATAAACTACTCGGCAGGCCGCTACGACCCATCCCGCAAGCCGCCGTTCGATGCCGGGTTTGAGGGCATCGGTGAGGTGGTTGGCCTGGGCCTGAGTGCCAGCGCCCACTTCGCCGTGGGCGACCCCGTAGCCTACTTTAGCGACGGCGCATTCGCCGAGTACACGGTGGTGTCCACTAAGAAGGCTGTCCGTGTGCCTTCGGTGAAGCCTGAGTTCCTCACCCTGCTGCTCAGTGGGGCCACCGCATATATCGCCCTGCGGCGCCTCGGCGACCTGGCTGCCGGTCAGACCGTGCTGGTGACGGCAGCGGCTGGTGGAACCGGCCAGTTTGCAGTGCAGTTTGCCAAGAAGGCAGGGTGCCACGTGGTGGGGACCTGCTCCTCAGACGAGAAGGCCGGCTTCCTGAAAACCATCGGCTGTGACAGAGCCGTCAACTACAAGACGGAGGACCTGGGAGGTGTGCTGCGGAAGGAGTACCCCGGAGGCATCGACGTGGTCTACGAGTCGGTCGGAGGCAACATGTTCGACCTGGCCGTCAACAGCCTGGCCGATCACGGTCGGCTCATCGTCATCGGCTTCATCTCAGGCTACCAGTCGGACCTCGGCATCCCACCAATGCGCTCCGCGGCGCTGCCGGCCAAGCTGCTGAAGAAATCGGCCAGCATACGCGGGTTCTTCCTGCCACACTTCCTGCCCGACTACCGGGGGGCCATGGAGATCATGTTACGGATGTGCTGCAACGGAGAGCTCGTGTGTGAGGTGGACCGCGGGGACTTGGCTCCCAGTGGGAGGTTTGTGGGCCTGGAGTCTGTGTTCCACGCCGTCGACTACATGTATGCCGGTAAAAACATAGGGAAGGTGGTGGTGGAAGTGCCACCTGCGGCCAGTAGCAAACTGTGAGCTTACATGGACAGGAATTGCAGGTCGTACACCAGATTCTGGTGCGTAGAAGTATACGGAGTAGCGATTTGAATTTCGACTTGAGCGATCGTGATTTTCACAGTAGCTGCTTTTCAAGATTTTGCTTGCTTTGTTCCTGCGGACTACGATCGAGACTCAGCAAAAGACCTTCTCTTCATCGGTGGACTTCAACTCCTCTTCCTCGTTCGTTTTTTTTCCATCACTTTAGTCAAAATCTCTTTTCCCTCCAGGTTTTTTGTGCGAAGCTACACGGCTGCAGGCGAAACTCCAAGGCCTTAATTGTGTGCCGTTCCTCTAAGTGACATAATTGGTCAGACTGGGTCCCATGAGCTGTCATAGCACCACCGCTGGGGTTGCCAGTGCGAGTAGGGAGTGGGACCCGAACCCAGGGGAGCACCTGCAACACAGCTTCCGTGTTGCAATGGGTGCCACGCTGGACTGTTACCACGGGGATGGATCCAGCACCCGTTCAAACCTCATAAGATAAGCGAAATTGCCTCCGTTTTTTCCTAATTATTAATAATATTTTAAATTCTGTTAATTATATGTGCAATTAAAATGCCTCTTACACATCAGCTGGTCTGCCTTTGACTCTTAGCACTAAAGTGGTGATGAGTATTTGAACTAATTTAACATCTGAAGGTGTCCCACCCATAAATTTTGTGGAAATATTTCTACATAATATTGTTTGTCACCCGGGCAGCAGGTGGCATAGTGGTTAGAGCTGCCACCTTGGAGTTGAAGGTTGAATCCCACCTTCTGCTGTTTATCCTGAATGGTATAGTAAAAGCTACCCTGTTGTATAAATGGGTAAATCGGTGTAAGTATCCAGACATTTAGGACACATGGAGAAAAGTTTTACCTGGACAAATCATTTCTTCAGAGAGACGGTGTGTGTGTGTGTGTGTGTCTGCGTGTGTGTGTGTGTAGAGGCCAACGCGGTATATTTGCTTAGCAGATAACTAACTTCTGGCTCCTTAACCACTACGTTCCACACACGCATCTGTATGGTTGTTGAGAAAAAACAAATTGCTTTAATTTTGTTCATCAATGCACCGTGAAGAGAAATTCGTGTCAGCACTGGGACATCTGGAAACGTACACTTTGGGAGTGTGGAAACAAATGGAGAAGCATATTGGATCTTTAGATATTTGCCTTTAGAGATATCTCGGTTTTATAAGATAAATATATGTACTAGTGTTAATGGGTTCAGGAATTTTTTGTTGGCTTTTTCGAGCAGTTTAAAAGCAAGCGCAGCAGGTGTCTGCACAAAGACCACCTTTCTGGGCTTTTTTAGACAGTGGTAGGGTTAGAGGTCACTTCCTGCCCAGTTACTGTACCTGGGATCGCCTCAATTCTTCTCCAGTTGTCACTCTTCATGGTCACTTTGGTGACTGGTGACCTTGTGCCCAAATCTGTGCAAGAAGCATGGTGTGTTTGATATGAAGGAGACCATCTATGGTCCTCAAGAAGACGAACCCCACCATCCAGGACCCCCGAGGCCCCGCTTACCTCCAAGCAGACCGAGGCCCCGAGGTCCCAAGTCGGTTGGCACCTCCTCATCTCTTCCAGCTCGCGCTCCAGAAGCACCGCTCTGCCGCCCTCTCCTGAGGTCCCACGTCGACCGCCCTCGCAGCCGTGGCCCTTTCGTCCCCATCCAGACTCGTGGCCTCATTACGAAACGCTAATTAATCACTGCAGCCCGGATCACAAAGCCCATCGAGAAGGTGACTTTCCTTTGCAAAAATGCTCCATTTTTTCTTCTCAATCAGTGCTGCTCAGCCGTCCACGGGGGGCAGACTGGGTCTCTGTCTCCCCCCAAGGGCAACCATGCACAGTTCGCTCCTACTTATACACTCGTATGTGCATGTGAAACGAGCCGCATCTGTAGACTTCCAGCAATCTAATCGTAAAGCTACCAAAGGAGAAGGAGGTTCTCTGGCCTTCCGTGACCTTCCATGACATTGTGTTGACTCCAGAGCGTCCGCGGTGTCTCCCTGCTGCCTCCTCTGCCTTGTAGACTGTGTCTCTACCCCTTTACTGTGTGTGATGCTGAAATCATCGCCATCATCATTATTATGAGCTTTGATGCTGTAGTAATAAAACTGAAGACCAGAAGTCCTCACAAACAAAGCAAAGGGTTTTGTCTTGACCAACATGAACTTTTGTGGGCAAAGCGACTGTTTTATCCCACCGTATCTTTCGCCGAGAGTCAAACGCTCCAGCTGTGTCACCTTCCCTCAGCATCGACTCGGGTGAAACATCGCCCAAGTAAGAAAGAGGAACGTCCCTGAAATTCCCAAGTGTTTTGGTCGGACCAAGTGTGACGCTTTGCACAGTCGCGTCCCGATAGTAGCAAGATAATAAAACAGTAACGTGAAGCTCAGCGTCCATTTGCAGAGGTGCCTTTTGCACCATTACATCAGGTGAAAAACTCTCGGTGGGAAACCTGAAGATTTACTGCAACCGCATCAGAGGTTCCTTTTTTGCTATTTTTTTTTACATGTAACCCTTGTGTTGGTCTCTAATGAAATCCATGTGTGGCTCCGGTCGTTCTTTTTCATTAGGCTCCATCCCCTCGTCTGTCGTCGGTCTGTTTTCGTTCCCTCCCTGACTCGTGCCCAACACGGGTGGCTGTTGATGGCAATCGACTCGCAGATATTTCCTAAGCCAAAAGGGTAATAAATCAATCTGTAGACTATGTTACACTCGGTTTTTCCCCCAGATTTGTGCGCCTTTCTTGAGGCTACCAAGTGACTCATCCATCAAGGTGCAAGTTGGCTACGAAGACCTCCTGATGGTGACACTCCTGTTCCAGCTGCTGCGCCAAACAACCAATGATCACAGAGTACCGTAGTCATGGAGTGGTCACAGGGCAGTTATGGAAGGGTTATGGAGCAGCTATGAAATGGTCATATTCTTCGGGGGCCAGAATAGCCCTAGAAGAGTCATGCAGTGGTGATGGAGCGATCGTGGAGCAGTCAGACAGCAAATGATCCTGCTGCAGTCCTAGAACGTGAATGGAACAGTCCTTGGAAAGACTATGAAGCACTTATAGATTGGTTAGAGAGTTATCGTACACCAGGAATGACCATGAAATGGTCATCAGTTAGGGAACATCATGGAGGAAAGATCAGTCACACATCTGTTCATCTCAACATCAACCCACTGGTGTTGGTGGATCTCCTGGATCCAAAGTGGTGGCCTGAAGCACCATCAGGGCAGGAATCAGCAGAGGTCCACTGACATCACATCTATAAACACAGCAGACTCATAGTTTGAGAGAATTAGAAAAGAACATTATTATTATTATTATTATTATTATTATTATTATTATTACCACTTCCCCCAGTGTTCATTTTAATGAAGCTGCCTCTCCAGCATGTTAGAAACACACTATATGAATGTTTGTCAGTGCTTCTCTAGGTTTATCCTCAGTTATTATTAAAATGCTATCATCGTCATTCATGTGGGCTCAGTGTCAGCTGGGAAGGGGTCCTCGACCCCACAACATGCTGCACATCCTGGCAGGCTAACAGGGAGCAAACAACCTCCGCTGGTCACCAGCTGAGCTTACTGTCGGATTATTTATGGAAATACTTGTTTTTCGTGACATTTGTTGCTTTTCTCCAGTTTGATTGACAGTGCACAGAGGGGTGTTGGGTTGGGGGTGTCTTCAGCCCACAGGGGGTGGTGAGGTCATGAGGGATGAAGGTGTGGAAGAGTGCAACTTTGAACCCGTCTTTCTGCCGAGGAGAGCACGGGTGGAGAGAGAGTCCCGGCCCAACGTGACCAGCAGGCAGGGAGTCAAGCAAAGAAGAGGGTGGTGCAAGACGGGTGTGACCCCTCCCATGCGTCCCGTCCGTGTCTTTCATGCGTCACCACGCCACACCCTCCGTCATCAGTTAGCTCTACGAAGAGGAGCTAAAGTTCAGGGCAGGAAGTCACCCCCTTTGCTCTCCCCACCCACCTCAGTGCCTGGGGGGAAATTAAGCCACACGCGCCCCCAGCGCCCCCAGCGCCCCCAGCTTTCCTGCTCTCCGCTTGTTTACCTTCATGTCAGCTGTGACATCGAGCAATTAGAGCAACAAGATGCTTTAACCGCTGCCGCGGGACAGCTGGGAGTTGCCTGCTGATGG
This sequence comes from Heterotis niloticus, assembly GCA_018136845.1. Classification (NCBI taxonomy): domain Eukaryota; kingdom Metazoa; phylum Chordata; class Actinopteri; order Osteoglossiformes; family Osteoglossidae; genus Heterotis; species Heterotis niloticus. Next base: position 21,465,377 of record CM030905.1, on the reverse strand, counting down.
AGGTGGTGCCACTGTGGGGTGGGGGGGCTGTGCACTACCGCATCAGTTCAGGTGAGAACCTTCGGCAAGGGTATCACAGCAGGGTAAGGAGGGACTCAAATGGGAATGTTCGGGTTGAAAGGAAAAGGCTCGAACCAACGTGCCACCTGCTGACCCGACAGATCCTCCTGGAAGGGCAGGGGACGTACAGGTAAATCACGGTAAACATAGAGAACCAAGGCCCTCAAACAGGGAAAAAACAGCCCCAACGAAAATTCCAATGTGGAGAAGCGATCATCCGGGGGGCACAGTGGTTGGAAGCACCAGCATCTCTACAAGCAGCGTAGGTTTGAGTCCCACTCCCCCATACCCTGAACTGATGTGGTAAAAGGCACTCCGCTGTATAAACAGGTAAATCAGAGTAAGGATGTAAAGGCACAAACTTCAAATTGCTTTGTAGGAAAGTGTTGACAAATGAATAAATAATTAGCTTTTCTGTTTGCAGAAAGCGGTCGCGTTTGTTGCAGCAAAGAAGCGAAACATCGCCGTGTTTTGTCCCCCCGGCTGTCCCTGGGGTCGCGATGGAACCCCTACCACCACAAACGGCAGGCCTTCTCCTCCCCTCAGCACTGCCTCCTCGTGCAAATCCACCGCAGCCCACCCTCCCGTTCCACTGCCTGACATTTAAGGTGGATTATGATAAGCAGGATTACGCGATGGCATCTCGCAAAAACAAAGCGGCCCTCCGACTCCACCTGTGCCCCCCAGTGGCTCCATCCATGTGCGTGTTGAGCAGCCTGTGATTGAGTCCGAAACGCTGCTCTCGGGCTTCCACCCCCAAGTCTTCGAGCCCCTTTCCGCACACGAAGTCATTGCTGTTTTGCCCGGGCTCCCGGGTCTTCACGTTACGGCCTGTTGCGCCGTGCCGGGAACACAACATGGAGGAGCTGCGCTTTGCTGCCAGTTAATATTGCGCTCGCCGTAGGGACCTGCTGCTCACCTCCGTCTTCTCGTCTTTGCGGCACCACAACGCCCTCCAACATCATCGCCCTCTCGCTTCACCCTGACTCGATCCAAACCGACCGTCACGCAGCTTCCTGGCGCATCGTACGGGCCGTTCCTACCGGTGGTGTCTTTGCACTGATTCTCAACACCTTGGGGACGTGCATCGCAGTGCCGGGGACTTGAGCCCACCCAACCCCGGATCTGATAGTCCAATGACAGGCCTGTGATCCTGACGAATTCCAATACCTGGAGGATCCCGTTAACCCCGCCCGTGCCACACATCCAGCTGTGCATCTGGAGCCATCCAGCTGTCCTCGCAGGCACCAAGGTGCGAGCAAAGGTGAACATGAACCCCCACCTCGGCCCCGCTAATCCTCCCACCCAAAAGACGGGTTTAGCCCTAATTTCCATATTGGAAAGCGGGAGCGATTAGCCGGTATCGTGGACCGGGGATCAGTTTGTTGCACAGCCACGCTTCCTTTCTCTGCAAACAAGGTAATAACCACAGTGTACACATGTTAAATAAAATTCCCACAAATAATCTTTTCTTTACAGCAGTGAACCCGTCCCCCCCGTCCTCTTAGTACGTCACCGAACGGTAACAAATGCTCTCGGTGGCACAGCAGGTAAAGCTGGTGTCACACAGTCCTTGAGTTGCGGGTATGTGTGGGTTTCAGGCACATTGGTGACTCTAGATTGCCCATTTTGTGTGTGAGCAAGACTGCCCTCTGGACTGCCTCCCCTCCCTCCTCAGGCTGGGCTCCAAACCCCCATGACCCTGCATTTACTGCATATTGATAATGCACAGATTTATGAAAAGCACCCCAACATTCTGCGTTTCTAACCCGATACTCTGCATCTCTTTTGGCTTGTTGTGTTTTACTCTGTTTGAATGGATTTTAAATGTTTGTGATGTCTTTTTAAAGTTTGTTTTTGATGTACAGGTGGAGATGAGTGGAGTTGCAGGATATTTAATGTGTGTTTTGGTAACATTTCGTCTGTTTACATTGTGTTTTATCCTCTGTTTTGGGTATTGGCTGAAATCACTCGATCGTTCCATGTAAATTCTGAAGGTGTGAATTGGGGAAGAAATGTCCTAATGTTGACCAACTCTGCGGTGGCACCATTTTGCTTCATCGCGAAATGAAGTTTTGCCTGGTTGCTTTTGCTGGATTGTGAAATGTTTTTATTTTAATAAATGGAAACAGAAGGGTAGCAGTTTGAGGCCCAGTACCCGCTGAACTGCTCCAGGTGAAATGGGTCGACCACTGCGACTCCGGGTAAAACATGCGGCTAAAATGCACATCACTTGTTTATTAATAAAGTTCAGCTTCTCCAACACCTCCGTCCAAAGTGGTCCGGGGGGTGGATGTGTTTGCCTGGCCCAGTGACAGCGGAGCTCCTAGCGTAATGGGGGGGCCAGACACGTGTCAGAGCTGGGCGGCGGAGCGGACCGGAGGTCATCGCTGAGCGGATGCGGTCGCTTCAGGACCGGTGTTGCCGTGACACATCCTTGGCAGCGTCGGCTGCAGCGCCGCGCTCAACACATAAACACGTCTGAATTAATTTCTATACATTATTTTCCCCCACCTCACTGACCGCACAGCCGTCCACCTTACAGGTGACACGGTCGGCACTGGGGGGGCGGTCAGGCGACCTCAAAGGGTCACCAGCGGAGAGGGTGTCTGAAGAAGGGGAAGAACAGCCAAGTACAGGGAGGAAGTGGAAACTTGCTGACATGAAGCCCTTTACCATCATTCCACCCTCGAGCTACAGCATCTCTAACTCGAGTTCCGCTTTTTTACCGCATTTGACATTTAAGTCATACATGTGCAGATTTACTCTGTTTGGCTTCATCCACTGACATCTGGGTCTTGAACACATTGCTGTGGAACCAAACAACAGGTCAGTTAGGGGCAGCAGAGGGCGTAGTAGTTGGAGGTCTCGCATTCCGGTCAGAAGACATGGTTTTGAATTCCACATCCTGCTGTCGGTGCTGACCTGGAACTGACAGAGTAAACGTTACCCTGCTATGTAGGTAGCTTAGTGTACAAACTTCACACTGTAAGTCACCTTGGAAAAAAGTCAGAAGTAATAATAATAATAATAATAATAATAATAATAATAATAATAATAATAATAAAGGCAGATGCCACATGCAGGTGTCCTGCACAGTTTTTAAGCCTGTACCTTGACTACTTGACCCCCCCACATGGCCCAAGGCCCCTGCTCAGTGCTGTGGGCGCGACGCCCCCTTAGGCCCCGATGCTGCATCTCAGCATTGAAATTGCTGCTCCCCTTTGGAGTTTCCAGCCACCCTCCTCTGTTTTACCGCGTTTTTAGCTGTGATTGTAGGAGGCGGTTGGCGGGGGGTCCCTGGGGGTGGCGTGCCGCTCCGCTCTTCCCGGCAGGGAGGCCGTCAGCGTTTCGCTCGGGGCGCAATGCCGCGATCATAGCGACTCCTGCAGCCCTGAGGCATCGCGCAAAACCCAGTACTGTTTACCCCCCCCCCCCCCACACACACACACACAAATATGGGGATCTCAGGATGGTGTGAAGAACGGATGTGGGAAAAAGCTGACTTATGAAAGCAGAAATTAAAAATTAACATAAATTTTGGGGTGGGTGGGGGATTCTGGACACACAAGGGCCACCGCATGGGCTGAAATTAAATATTTGTCACTTATTGACAAAATATGATGCTGGATCTCAACTGACTGCTGATGACCCGTAAATCCAATTTACAGGTCGGCAGCAGGGGGCGTAGTGGTTAAAGTTGGGGCTTCAAACTCAAAGTACCAGGAGTCAAATCCCCCTCCTGCTGTAGTTCCTTTGATCAACGTATTTACCCTGAAGGCATGCAGTAAAAATACCCGCATTCTATAAATGGGTAAATCGGTGCAAGAAGATAAATATTAAAAAATGCTCTGGAGAACTAAAAAAAAATCATGTCACCATCTCCATCCTTCTGCTCACCTTCACTTCGCTATCTTCTCATGACCTTCTGAAGGGAGGTCCACTCCCGTGTACAGCATGGGATCAGGACCCCTTTAAGTTGCCATGTCACACGGAGTGTTTTTACCACCTTTTACCATCTTCTTGCCTGTTGCAACGTCCTTGTTCGTCTGTGACCCGCCCACTTGATGCATGGCCACACCCTCTTGACAGCATAGGCCACGCCTCCACCACAGCAGCAAACCCATGTTGTTGTGTGAAAGCCCATACAGCTTCCTAGCAAACAGTCATGTCCTGATTATGTGGACCCCAAAGAGTCTTTTTTACCCCTTTATACAGCAGGGTAATTTTTACTGTATCAGTACCGTGATCGAGGAGCCACTGCGCCAACTCTTGCATGACTAAAACTCCTGCTTTTGGCCAGAGAGCACCCCAGCGTCGCCATGCCAGTGGCATCTGTCTCAAGCAAAGGCAGGGTACCAGCAGGGTGCTGCACTCCCGCCGCCCCCATAACCCCTATTTACCATGCCATTTACCCTTCCTCGCCGGTAGACTTAAAGGCCCATCAGAGCAGCAGCGTAAAAACGCGGTTGACCTTTGAGAGGTTTTCAGCAGCGGCCGTCCTCCGTGCCACCGGAAACATATGCTGCTCTTAATAAACGTTCCCTCTTACTTCATTAAGAAATTTTAAGCATGCCGGTATAATTTTTACGATGGCCATAAAGGATCAGGCGGTGCAGCAGGGAACTTTCCAGGTCACAAAATGAGTTTCCTCCCTTTTCTCACCTGAGACCGTAACTCTGCACTGCACATCCTTCACCACAGCTTTTGGGACCCAGCCTCAGAAATCAGGACCACGGCAGGGGGTCAGGAGGGGTCGGGGGTTTGTGTACACGGGTGTGTGTGTGTACAGCAGGGTGATTTTTGCCATTCAGTTCAGGGTGCAAGTTGGGGTCAAGTTCAGCTGAATGCATATGATGCAGTCCTGAGAGGAACGACCACAACTTCTGCAAGATCTTGCAAGAGCATCTGCTTGAGGGAACCACTTTTCTACCCCCCCATCCCCCCCTACACACACACACACACACACACACACACACACACACACACACTTTCACTGGTCCACTGAGTCCTACATCCTCCTGACATCTCGGTGCCATCTCAGTGCTTCCCCGCGGAGGTCTGAGCCATGTGGTGGTGCTGGAGGTGCCGTACCCCTTGTGTGAAAACGCCCTCACACCCTACCTGCCTGTAGGTGATAATTGACTTTCCACACCTGCTTACCTGGTGCCATTAACTCCTCCTTTCTCGGTTTTGTCACATCTTCTCAGTTTCTTCTGTTCTTCTGCTCTTTTTTTGCTCTAGCCGTTCTGAATTGAAATAAACACTTGGAAATGAGCTCAGTTCACCAGAAAGAATTTGAGCGGGTAAATTTGTCAACATTCACAGCCAGCGGCACTCCCCACAGCCGCCCGGCACCGCGCAGTGACTTTCAATCAGACTTCGGCCGACTGCTGAGTGTCGACGCCGAAACCTTTTTCTGAAATGTTGGACGTTTGTTGGAAAAACACAACTCCAGCAGCCGCTTCCCTGCTGTTTGTCACTAATTTAGCCCCAATTTCCGGTCGTGCAACTGTTACCCTGCAGCGATCGCCCCACGGACTCATGAGCGTTAAAAGTTGGCGTCCCAGCAGCGATGAAGTCAGACTTGAGGACGAAGGTTCGATTTTGTTCAAAAGGGACACAGTGAGTGGGCTGGGGTGGGGTGACGGGGGGTTTGTTCCCTGTCTCGACCTAAACGTCCCACCGTGACTTTCGCCGGGGCCTCGGTGTGGCAGGTGCCAATTAGCAGCCGGTTCCAGTTGCACAGTGAGACGGGGCCACCAAGACACGGTGGGCACCAAGCACAGAGATCACAGAAGAGGTTTCGTGGACGCAGCAGAATAGCATCTCCATGCCCACCTCCACAGTGCGTTTACACAGCTGAGCCCAGCCGGCCTCATTAGAGGTGACACGCTGTTCATTCAGCCTGTCGATCACCGACGCGAGCCCGTCGGGGTGAAGGAACAATAGTGCTGTCCGGACCCCATCCTCACCTGTTGTCACGGTGACTGGAAGGACCACACGAGACAAAGCCAAGAGAAACGAGGCTGCTCCTCAGGGTGGCGCTCTGTGAAGAGGAGCGGAGTGGGGCTAATCCGTACTGAGAGGAGGCATGAACGGATGGATGGATGGATGGGGTGACAGATGGATGAAAGTAAGAAGTTCCACAGCAAACAAAGTTGGCACTCGTATGACGCACTTACAGTAAAAGCTGCTGATCTGCTTTATGTGTTACTCAGATTCAAATATGCTCATGACCCGTGGTCACAAATGGCCAGAACTTTATCTTCTCCCACATTACAGTCTTGCAGACCTGCAGTATAAAGGCAGCAAGATCCCTGCAAGAACCTGCATTGTGGTTCTGGTACCTTCACTACTCTGCCCTCCGCTGCCTCTAGGTATGCAGGAGATGAAGGCCTGTGTTGGGGACAGTACAGACGGTCCAGGTGGCCCCTCCCGCAAATGTGGCCCAGGTGCCAGAGGACAAGTCGGTGCCAGGGGGAACCATCAGGGTCATAGAGGTCCTGACCACCTCAGACTCAGAGTCCAAATGAGGCCCTGGCCCTCCAGAGACCAAAGGGCAGCACAGAGAGACAAATGGGGGGGGGGGCACCTACTTGGTGCCGCAGGGAAAAAGGAAACATAAGCCTGCAGGAGACCATCTGTCACCCTGTCTCCACCTGTCTGTACCATCATCCTTCACCAGCACTTCCAGCCATGTCCACCTCATCCCATACCTATCCTCCACCACTGTTTCCATCTCCATCTTCTCAGTGTCTCCACCTCTGTCTTCATCCCTGTCTTCTCAGGTGCTGGAAGCCCAGCGCACATTAAAATAAATCAAAGGAGCGTCTTTGAGGGGAGACATAATAAGGACACGTCAGGATGTCACGGCCGCCCCCTCAGAGCCGGAGATGCAGAGATGCAGCACAGCCCTCTGTGAAGCTGGGCGCGTTGCTACAGTGACGGGGGACTCCGGGGGCCCAGCTGCACGTCCTGCCATCTCCCATGGTTCCCTGAGGACTTCAGTCCACTCTTTAATGCAGTCATAAACCTGCTTATTATGCAGTTGGAGCTGAAGGAGGACGATGACATTCTGGTCACCACCATGCTGAGCTCTCAGGGGTCACTCACAGGGTTGGGGGTCAGAGGTGTTCCCACCAGGTGGGTAAGAGAGCTGTGTGTTGGCTGATCAGGCCACTCAATTTATGAAGCTTTACATTTTGAAAGAGAACAGCTGTAGTCTCCATGTTGAGGTGCCCAGCACATCCAACCACGCAGCTCCAGGAATCGAACCCCAAACCCCCCGCAGTGTACGGTGATCAACCGGAATGACCAACCGTCACACACGGAGGCCCCAGTGACACCCGGCCCCTCAGCTGTCCTGTTTCCATGGCAGCAAGACAGAAGCGAGGATCTTATGTAAGTTGTCCTTGACTTTGATGAGGTGGCAGAGTTTGGGTTGTTGCCTTGTAACAGAAGAATGTGGGTTCACATCCCAGCTCCTGCCACAGGGCTGCAAATACACCCATCAAAAATTATGTTTGTATGACAGTGGGTCAACCAGCAGTTTACTAGTCAGAGCTGTTGTCTAGTAACCTGAAAGAGCCAGGTTTGAATCCCTCCTCTTGCTATAGTGCACCTGATCAAGGTACTGATACAGTAAAAATTACCCTGCTATATAAATGGGTAAATGAGTGCAAGAAGCTTAGTGTACAAACCTCGCCCTGTAAGTCACCTTGAAAGGTGAGATTATTATATAATAATAATAATAATAATAATAATAATAATAATGAGGAAAAACTCAGGCCGAAGGGTAATTGTGGACGCAGATTCACAGAGCAGCTCGGGTCCACATGGATCCTCCCTGTTCTGGACATCAAACTGAAAGAGGAAAAAATTCCTAAGAAATAACAAGAAAACAAGAGGATTAAAAAGCTGGGGCTGCGAGTCTGTCAGTGCAGCACCTGCTCAGGAACATTCCAGATGAAGCAAAGGTTGTCTTTATTAAGAACATTAATATTCATGACACATGGTAATTCTGACACACAAAAGGTCTCCGTAACCTTTTCTTGTGCGAGATTTTTTCCCCGTCTTACTTCTCAAGGAAATTACAGTCCAGCAATGACTTAATTAATGCCACTTTCCTCTGTGCTGCTGGAGACGCCGTCCGGTCGGGGCTGCAGGATCCGTCACTCGGACACGGCCGGGGGACAGGAGGGGACGGGAGGGGACGGGAGAGGAGAGGACCCACGCCACCCCAGTCCAGGGAAGGGACAGAAAAGCACCCGGACTCATTTTCTCTCCTCTGTCGCCCACCTCCCCTCCATCTCCGTGCTACTTTGCGTTGTTTTTTGCTCCTAACCCCACTGCCACCGCATCCCTTCCGCTCCCATCTTCTCTGTCATGGCGTCACTTTTACTCGTCGGGAGTTTAACGTTCACCACACCTGACTTTCTGCTGCCCTCCTTCAGAGACATTCTCTGTTCTTTACAGCTTTGCACACTGAGGTGCTTTCACCGATTTACCCTTTCACACAGCAGGGTCGTGTTTGCTGTATCAGGCCAGGGTCAGCGCCTTGATCAGGGGAACCACAGCAGGAGGGGGATTCGACCTCAAATCCTTCAGACAGAGCTGTACCGACTGACTGAGGCGTGAGATCGGTCCACATATTTCCATCTCCTCTCTAATATCCCACTTTCATTGAGGCCTTGGTGTCACACAGCCCATCCAGAACAATCCGGAAGCCTAGACCAAAAGCATCACATCCCTGAGCGTTGTCAGCTGCTTCATGAAAACCCACAAACATCTTTGTTTTCCTCCTCTTAGGGCTGAGAGGCTAAGTGATCAAAAATATAAGATGGTGGACATACAGTAAAAGCAAGCATATGTGTGTCACTCTCACACACACACACACACACACACAGACACACACAGATCAGACCCCCCTGGCAAGGCAAAGTATTCCCCCCGACATGACAACGGCAAAACATTTGAGAGCATGGCTGCATTTTCATCATTGCGTCCCATAAAAACAGTGATTTGGTGGAGCCCTTGTGGCCCTGCTTGGCGGGTGGTGTGTGCGTCTCGCCGATAACCCGCAGGTGACAGTCCTGCAGTAGCCGGGCTCCTCTGCCTCGCGCCGTGCCGTAATAAATGATGCGCAAAAACAGAGAGGGAGCGGGCGGCCGGGCGGCTTCACCTCTGGCGCGGGACAGAAGCGTGGTTGCGCGCAGTTATGCTCTGCGTAAAGGAGAGCGTTAACTGGGCTGGATTCCTTTCATTACGGCCATGGGGACTCGGGGATGCATCCCCTCGCTCTTTTCTTATTACTTGGCACATGGCTGCTTGCAAGGACCCTCAGCAGGCCCTGCACTGCTGGATGACCTGGGGTGGGGGTGGAGGGGCTAAGGACAGAAGCAGGTGAACAATAGGCCTCCTTCATTGACCTGGTCAACATGCAGAAAGACCCTCAGGATGGAGATAAACTGTGAAGAGAAGCTGATGGAGCTTCTTCTGTTAAGGCAGAGTCAGCAATGCCAGGGCTTCTCTCACTCTTATTTCCTTTATCTCACGCTGAAGACACTCCTGTACACTGCACCTGGTTCCTACACTGAGCTGCTTACACTGATTTACACTATTATACCACATGGTAATTTTTACTGGAACAACGCAAAGCATTTACCTCGATCAAGGGTACGGCAGCAGAAGGTGGGGTAAAAAAAAAAAGAATTCTGATGATGTACGGCTACAAGCAGTCACAAATGTGTGCATGTGGGTTACTTTGTGAACTTCCCAGCATGCCTTGTAGCAGAATGAGTTCCTCAGAAAGGCGGACATTAATTTGAGCCATCAAATTTTTTAAGGTGCCAGTGATTTGAGAAACCCTTGTGGACCACGAAGGTCAGGGAGCAGAGAACAGGAGCCACCTGGCACAAAGGCGAGGAAGGCGAACCCCTGACATCCTCTAAGGAAACCATCTCCGGCCGTGACTGAAAGTGACATAAATGAAGAGACTCTTGTGTCCTTCGTGTTTCCGATGCCGATGGGATGCGATGCTATACAGCAGGGTAACCTTTACTGCATCGAGTCAGGGTAAACGTCTTGATCAGGGAAACTGCAGCAAGAGTGGGACTTGAACCTGGTCTCTTGAGTGAAGTTGACCGTGATTTCGGAGAAACCGTTGGAGCTGCCCAGGTGAGTGAAGGACACAGAACACATTGACATGGGCTTAGAAAGGAAGGAGTGGGGGGGCAATTGGTTTGGGGACGGATCCCATCACCTGGCGAAGGCTTCATTACCCCCCCCCCCGCCCCAGGTTCTGCTGCCGCCGCTAATGTCAGCCCTGATGGTCGCGTCTGTGTGCTGCACAGTCAGGCCCCAGGGAGCCCCTGGCCCCCTTCTAAATCACCGGCCCCCCACGCCGGCAACGGAAGGCAGGACACCAGCTGGCCTCCTAATGGGGAACCAGGGATCTCTGTTCTGATGCAAAAGTTGCACGGTCTGATGTCAGCGTCTGCTGCCCATGTGGAAAGGACCGGAAGCCTCCTCATTGTTTTCTGCGATGGCTCCACCAGCCGGTGCTTTCAACAGAGGTCTAGTCGGAGCTTCACCAAAAACGTGCAGAACGGGCTTTTACAAATGGAGCCACGCTGTTTGGGAATGGAAGCGATGCTCCGGGGAAGGAGCACAGGTGGACGTGCAGCCGGACAGCCGACCTCGCCGGCGGGGAAATGTTGGGTGGGAGCAAGAGAGAAGGGCTTTTCCAATGCACCACAGCAACCTTTTTGGCAGACTCCATGTCTGTTTGGTAAATCAGTACCCAGCCATGCGAGTGGACCTGAAGCTTCATCCCTTACCCCATTTTCAGGTTGTCGTGTGGTTTACTTTCACCCGATTAGCACAATCTGTGGGGTTCTGACGTGTAGTGCAGGACCTCAGTGAGATCTCCTGGAACTCCACCCACAAATTTAGGCAACTTCAATGTTGTCCTTCACTTCCTTCCATGTTTTTCAAGCTCTTGTACAGCAAGGATGTTTCCCTGGATCCCTGCAGTCTGCATATCCTGGGACACTGCCCATGATTTGTTTCCACCTTCCACAACCTCCACTTTCTCCTTTAACCTTGACCTGCAGGATCGCATCATGTGGCCACAAAACTTGTATTTCCCACCTGGTGTCACCTTGAGGAGGTCTGCGTGTTGTAAACCTGCCCAGTTGGTAGTCCTTCAGTCCACGGTGTTTCTTCCATCCTCCCGCAGCACCACATTTCTGAAGAGGATGTTCTTTCCTCGTCTTGCTGACCGCAATTGCCTCCTGACCACACATTTCAGCATTTGACATGTTCTTGTGAGGTCTAATCTGTGACTTCTTCTGCTTCTTAAAGTTTGATTTTGATTGGGTTACTCTTGCCCAGACCCCCTGTGTACATCCACCACCTTCAGATGTAACTCTGAATGACACCATATGAACACCACTGCTCTTCCCATTAGGACCATGAAGCTACAGTGCTGGCGGTGTCAAAAAAAATGGGGAAGGTCAGAAAATAACAGTGGAAAAACCCCTGAAACAAATGAAAAAACAACACAGAAAATGCGAGGTGCAGCTGAGAAGATCTCTCCATAAGTGGGCCACTTCGCAGGAGGGACTCATCCCCACTCTCTGGGCTGGAGTGCCGTTCACCTGTGCAGCGACTCGGGATCCACACGGGCCATCAGAGTGGCGGCACGACATCCAAACGTTAATGGAGCCGCAGCAGAATTAGGCCTCATTTTGGAGGAGGAATAATAATTCAGTGGCACATCAACAAAGCATCTTTAAAGACAAAAAAAATATCCTGCTCTCCCATTTCACTGCCAAAAGTCCAGACAAGCCAGCTAGCCCTCCACGGCTAATTGCTCCTCTCTTTCCCATTTCTGTGATGTTGAAACTGGGTAAAAATTTTAAATGTTAATATTGTTTTTTCCAAAATACAGTAGGGTGCATTTAAATGGGTACAAGGAGATGTGTACAGCAAGCAAGTTACTGAGCTTTCAGTGTTTCCAGGCAGCCTATGGTGGAAACAAGAGTGCGCACGCACGCACGCACGCACGCACGCACACTTGAATCAGAGCTCATTGTACTGGATCTGCACATGGGCCGTCTCTTGAACCCCCACTTCAATCTGTGTGCCATCCTCTATGGCACAGCTGGCTTCCACTCCCTGAGTGCTATCCTTCTCCTTCCCTCCTTCACCTCGGGATCGCTCGCTTGCCCTACTGCCGTCCCCCACTCACAACCAACAGACCGAAACAAACGCCGCCTCCTTCTGCCCTTCTTTACAGTCACAGCACAGTTATACAACAATGTACTTTTAATTTTCCTCAAATAGTCTCTTTTTCACTCCCTCCTCTGCCCTCTCTTTAATCCCTACCCCTCTTTCTCTGCTCTATTTGTCCACCTGACTCTCCTTTTCATCGTCCGCCCTTTCTTCCTTTCCTTTTATAAACGTATCCATCTATAGTCCGGCAGATGCTGTCCCATTTGTACTTCCCCGTGACATTCCTGCAGGGATTGCTTAAGGATTCCGGAGCCGCGGCCAGTTCTGCCTCCTGCTCATGGATCAAACTGACACTTGGTCGGCATCAGCAGATTATGAAGTATGTGGGACTGACACCCCTGCATTGTTCTGCCATCTAAATATGAACAATAAGGTCCAACAAATGTAGCGCTGACAGCTTATTCACTCTTATCATTCCTGTGGAGTTGCGCGGCTTGATCCACGGAACCCCTTCCCCCACCCCGTCTCCGGCTCCGCATGGGGGTGGGCAGGAGGTGGGGGATGTGAGGATGGGCCACACGGCTACCAACAGCTTTCCCCCTTGTCTGCCGCATCACGCGGGCCACTGGCCTTTATTAAGAGCACTGATTGGCCGCCCAGGCAACCTGTGTCTGATGAAAACGCCAGGAAATTTCCGTAAGGGGCTGTATAATAGGAGTTGGCCGCAGCAGGGGGATGAGAGGCAGGGACTCCTAACCAGGCCTAAAATTAACTGCCCCCCTGGGAGCGCAGATCCTCTCCAGTTCCCCAAGGAGTATTACTACCAGGTCCGTGCTTATCGGAACAAAATTAGGTGGTGCAGCGGAAAGGCCGAAAGGCACCGATATAACTCGCACATCCCCCGAAACGGGAACAGCGGTCAACTCGAGGGACGTTTCTGCAGCGGAGCTGTGCTGTGGCCTCCTGTTGAAACAGTGACAATTGTGAGGTTATTTAGGAATAAAGTAGTCAGCCATGTGTTCATGTAAAGAGCTCAAACAACTGTGTTGTCCCAAACAGCAGAAACCAATGTGATCATTTAATAATTAAAAAAAAAATGTAAAAAAAAAAAAAAAAAAAAAAAAACTGCTGCATTTCATTTACTTAGCCCAAAAATATAATACAGACAGGAAAATTTAACTCAAAGGGTCCTAAATTTGTCGTGGAATCTGTATGATTAGATTACACAAATTCGCTGTAGCAAATCGCACAGCAGCATTAAATAGTTGCCAGTTGCTGATTTTCCACACGTACAGTTCGCCACCGCTTGGATGCCATGAGTCTGTCTCAGTGCGTTAGCATCGTTGCGGCACGTTAGCTCCCTCCGTCCACCGCTGCGCCGCCTGTACGTTTCACCGTGCTGGAGTTGGCATCTTTGCGAGGACACAGCGAAGAACAAGTGTGTGAACCCAGACAACATCCAGTCTTTTCATTTATCTCCATTGCAAATGTTCTTACCCCATCTGCAGAGCTTAGCACTTCCGCCCTTCTTTCAGCTGAGCATTTTACTGCTTTTAGGGCAGCTTTTTCTCTACGGCACAAAACTATAGTCATCAACTGCAGGCGTTTTGTCAGCCGCCCAGTTCCTTAAGCACGATGCCACCTGCTGCACGGATCTGGAGAAGCTCAAAGCCCAAGCGCAGATGTGGCCAAGCTGAACCCATCCAGAGCCGAATTACAAAGCAGGGGCTTTGAGCAGCTGGATGGACACCCTGCCAAATTTTCATGCCCAGAGAAGTGTGCGTCCATGTGTGTGGTGCGTGTGTGTGTGCTTGTGCGCGTGTCTCACTGCCCACTGTGCTCTTTTTTGCAGTTCCCCAGTTACACGCTGGCGCCAGGTCCTCATCAGCCGTGCGCGTGTCCGTCTCAGCCCCGTCCCCTCACGTCCAAGTCATGGCTGTCAGGAAATTAACTCATCAGGTGGTGACAGCTGCTAATTTTTCTCCCCTTGCATGTCAGACGTGTTGCCTGCTGAGGTTAATAATACCCCCACAGTCTTATTAGGAAATGATTCAGAAAACACACACACACACACACACACACACACACACACACACACACACTCTCTCTCTACAGTGGTGTTGGTGAACTTCCTCCTCCTCCTCCCAGTAAATTATATATTTTCTGGCCTGGGTGGGGGTGGGGGGTCTGAGGTAGGTACCAGAAGAACAGCAGCACACAGGCCAGATGAAACAGATCGTCTGTCAGTGGGTGCGAGGGGTTTGCTGCTTTCAATTACAGGCTACTGTTACAGCATGAGAATACCGGGATTTCACTGTGCCGCTCCCCCTTGCTGCCATCCTCTCTCCATTCATCCGAATGACTCGAATTTGCTCTCCAGTGCCAACGTGGCATCGCTGCCTTCTGCTGCACTTCCTGACATCTCCCTCCTTTTGTGGGGGGGGAACAAAGATTGTTAGCGGGCATTAAGTTCCTCATAAACTCTTCTGCCTGTATTTCTACAGGACCTTCAGTGCAGCTTGATCAGCACTCAGCTTCACCTTTTCTCCAGATGGACTTTGTGCGCTAAGCTATTTACCCACTTAAATGGATGGGTCATTTTTACTGCTTCTACTTAGGGTAAATACCTTATTAAAAGGTACTGCAGCAGGAGCCAGGACTTGGACCCAGCGCTTTCGGCTACAGCGTAAGACAACAAACACTGTTACCGACTGTGTAGACGTGTGACTGGGATGACAAGATAAGACGATGTCCTTTCAGGCCCTCTTCTCACCTCCTTGGTCACTAAACTTCAAACATCCTACAGGTACTTGAGCTCCTCACTCTTCAATATCCATCACACATTGCAGGAGCAACCAGGAAATTCAAACCCAAACACTCAAATCAAAGATCCATCCAAGTTAAAAAATTCAGCAACCTTGTGGTAAACCCCTCACAACTCTGTCCCATCAGCCGGGACCCACCAAGCTGGAACCCAGATCCCCCCTCCTACTCTGAAGCATCTACACCAAAAACTGACATTGCATTGTTCTAAAACCCAAGAAGAGAAATTGAAACAAAAAAAAGACTTGTGTAGCAGATCATTTTTATTGACAAATTTTGGGGAAATCCACTTGCTCTTACATGTCGCTCACATTGTTCACGTCTCTAAATTCAGATTCGGCTACTAGACAGATCTACACTAAAGAGCAGGTAGTTTTGTACAGAGAAAAATGCCAAACAACTGATCGTTTGCAGTGAATACAGAGGACCAGGCTGGACACTGAAAATGTTATTTTATGTTAAATGTGGAAAAAAACAAAAAAAAAACTAAAGCATTTTCAAAAATAATTGTGACTCTCCATAAAGAAACTTCATTAGTTTATAATGTGTGGAGAATCCGACGTCGCTTCAGCCCAGTGTGGTACACAGGGGTATTGTGGGTAAACCAAACTGCCAGTTGCCTTTTTCTTGCAGGAGTGCAAAAGTAGACAAAACGCAACACAGAGATCTCGAGCAAAAAACGAGACCAAAGAAACCAAGGAGAACGTTGGTTCTTCAGAGAAAGTCCGAGCTAACAGGTTCTGGACCCGTATGTGCATTTTCTAATATCAACATTCCACAGATAAAGGGTACAATAATGAAAAATGTGTCCTTTTTCTGCTTTTTGAATCAGAAGGAAAACAATACTCTAATAAGTCAACGGTTAATGGTACAAACACAGCTACACAAAGCAAGAGTAAGGTGCATGTTCTGGTGTCGGCTGCACAGGACTGAGTCACACCCTTCCGTCATGAATTGCAATTCCCTCGATTTAAATGTATGAATCTCAAGTGGAAATTAAAGTGATCCTGAGTTTCGCGTCGCAGAAGCAATTAATAAAGCCGAATTCATCATAATTAGAAGACAATTGCGCCGAGCTGGTAAGGCCGGCAGTGCCCCACACATCCCTCTCACTGCTCCATGACGGCGTCTGGTGTGGAAGCGTTGGCGTAAACCACGACCGCCGCCGCGGCAGCCTCCGCCTCCTCCTCTGCCGCCGCCTCACCTGAGACTGCCTCCTGCTCCTCGGTGCCCTCTCCCGGGGTGTAGACAGCGCCCCCCACCTGCAGCGCAGACTCGTCCAGCTCGGTCACGATGAAGTGGGTGCCCTCGTCATTGACGATGACCTGCGTCAGCCCCTCCTTCATCATGAGCTGGCTGGCGGCGAACTGGAGCACCTCCTGCACCACGTCATCGGGGGCCTCGGACGCGCCGGACGAATGCACCACCTGAGTTACCACCTCCATGGGCTCTCCTGCTTCCTCCACCACCTCCCCGTACACCTCCACCTCTCCCTCCTGCTCCTTGTGCACCACCTCGGCAAACTGCTCCCCACCCAACGCCTGGTTTTTGTATGACTCCACCCCTGAGCTCACCTCCTGGGAGGCCACACCTTCCGCCTGGGCAGTGCCCAGCTCGGTGACGGCACACAGCAGCGCGTCCAGGGCGCTGGGCGAGGCTGAAGCCGCTACCCCCTCCTCGGGCCGGCCCAGCAGCCCCGCTTCCCCAGACTCCACCAGCACGTACTGGGTGGTGCTGGTGTGGCGGGCGGCGACAGCTGAGACAGTGTCTTGGGCGGAACCGCTGGTGATCACCTGGCCGTCCTCGGTGATGTGCAGCACTTCAGCCAGAGTCTGCAAGGCAGCGGCCGCCGACTCCTCCAGGGTGCTGTCCACAGCAAGTCCGCCACCGTAGCCCTGGATGATGATCACCTGCTGGACGGCCTTGGCTCCCGCCTCCTCACCACCGCTGCCCCCGCGCCGCACGCTCTGAGATCCCTCGTCCGCCGCAAATGCTGTCTCCGTCTCCACGAAGGACGCGCCCTGTCCCTTCAGGCGGCACTCAAAGGACTTGGACACGATTCCTGAAATACACACATGCACAAGGTTGCGTGAAAGTCACATACTCAACTCACTGGCCGCAGGCCTGTGTTTGCTCGGGTCCCGTATGATGAGTGCAGCGTCGTGGTGCTGTGAGGGTTTTGTATGACAGCGAGTTTACACAAGCAGTAACGTCGGCGTCTGAAACGGGTCCAGGAAGCAGAGCCACCGGAATGTAACCCAGCAACTCAACAAGGACCGACTCTGGAGGCCTAGCGTGCTCGCTCTCCTGCTCACCCGCTCAGACATCCCTCGCCGCCTGTCAACCTCTTCTTCCACAATTTCACTTTATGGTTCAACCCTCCGGATTAGCATATTTGCAGGCGCACTCTGCTGAACACACAAAACCGGAGCATTCTGGGCAAAATCCACCCAAACCCTCACAGGTGGGAGTTTGGGAAGCAGCGGTTGTCCCCATCGTCACCGTCGTCATTCACTTTTCCCATCTCCGTCCCGCTCTCTGACTGTACCTCCTTTACTTTTTACACTCGCCAACTTAATAACTTCAAGTGCTGTCCGTGCTGATGTTGAAATACGGCGCTAATAAAATGTAACGGCTCCAAACGGGCCATAAAGATTCATGGCGCCATTGGTGCCCTAATGAATATCCCGCTGAAATATGCAGGAATTTGAGGGAGGTGGTGGAGGCGGAGCTCCTCCTTCGCGGAATTAGGGACGGGGAGACGGATGCACATTGAGCGACACATTAAAACACCGTAACGCTGTTAGTCGGCGGGACAGGGCGGGCCTTGTGCAACCGCAAGCGCCACCAATAAATCCGTGAGGATTTAAATGCCATTTACATTTTATTGTGTAGGCAAGGACTCCGATTTATGGGTCCTACAACACACACACACACATACACACATAAAACACATTCAATACATCTCAATCGGTTCCACTCACACAGAGCTCTGCTTTTCTGAATGAAAAAAGAGATATCGGTGCCGTAAGTGTAAATACTGCTGTAACAAGATGAAAGACACCATCTGATTACAGACTATACATGGTAAAAACATGGTTTTTTGAGAAGTCAATTTTTCTTGGTGCAAACCCTATACGACAACATTACTGCCTGACTGAAAGTGCACACCACACTCCCTGCAGATCTTCATCATTTTTGTTATTGTTTATTCAGTCACCGGACCCCTTTCTCCAAAGCGAGGTTTGTACGCTAAGCTACTTTGCAGTTCAGGCTAAGTATCAGCTGTGCTCCAGCAGGAGGTGGGATTCAGTCCCAGGACCCTCGAAATGCAAGGCAAGCGCTCTAACACGAACACCACATGCTGTTTCTTCACGCAGCTGTCAAATCTGGAATGTTGACAAGGTTATATTTTCCTCATATGAGCGTTTTTTATACGTTTTGGTGGGACATACACTTACTGGCCACTTCATTAGGTACACATGGCTGTTTACACACAGTGACTCCACACACAGCTGTGATTCAGTATACAAACCCCAGACCAGGGCCAGAAGTTCAGTTACTGTCTGAGTGACCATTAAAGTGGACAACACGTGGGGTCTAACTGACAGCTCGATCACTGATGCCGGTCGTGCCGGTTCCAGAATTTAAGATATAGCTGACCTTGTGGGTTTCACACATTACTATCTCACAAACATTTACTTTACTACAACAACCTGTACCGTCCCACCTCTCAGGCCAACAGAGCATCTTTGGGATGAGCTGAAATATGATGTTAACAGAATGAATGCGACATCAAAACGTGCAGAAACAGCAACTCTGACACCAGCGTGGACAAAGATCCCCGTGGATCACCTTGTTGCCTACAAAATGAGGGACCTGCAGAAAACCTGGAGAAGGAAATGAAAAGCAAGACAACCAAACACACAACAAGTGGCCAAATGAACCGCGGTGATGCAAGTGCTGTGCAAATGAAGAAGGCAGATTAACACTTACATTCGTGTGTCACTGAAGTAATTATTTCTCATTACCGTGTTTCCACCGTGGTGGGGCGGGGGGTTGGGGGGGGGGGCGCTAAAATAGATGGCAGCCCTCTAATAAAGGTCTCTAACATCTCCTCTCATACCGAGTGCCAATGAGGTGCTGCGGGGAATGCCGTACCATCAACCCCCCCGGCACACCATTGTCCCACACGCTCAACACAATCCTTATAGAAACTAATGCAATCTGCTCAAAATAGAAAGTGATGGTGCCGGAAAAGAACCTGTGAAGCGGAGGTTATGGATCGTGTGGAGCTCTGCAGGAACACGGCACACGGTCACACTTGATACTGTTCATGGGCAGTAAGTGTTGAACACTCTGTGTGTGCGTGTGTGTGTGCGTAACCCCAGTGCCTACAGTTGTCATCAGATTCGGCTATTCTGACTTTCACTTGTGTCACGGAGGCTGGGGGCGTGTGCGTATATTTAAATGTCACGACCGCTTCCTTGTTTGTCGCTTTGTTTTTCTGTTTACTCTTTGATTATTAAATAGGCTTAATGACATTAGTCATTCCCACGGAGCTGGATGCTCTGACAGCCCCATGGCTCATGAGATCTCCCGCTTCCAGCGACTGGCTGTCACAGGGGAGGCTCCGCTTTGTTTTCCTCCCGATGACATAATGAATCGGAGGGGAGAGGAGACGCGGCGCGACGTCGATTAACAAACGCTAATGATGTGTTCATTAAACGCCCAAATATCTACAAACAGCCCCCCTCCCCACCAAAAAACAAGACAGCGGCTCTTTCTTGTCAGCTTTCCACTGGGGCTGCAGATGGTACGTGCTGCACCACGCTGTACCGGTGCAACTTCACTAATATCTGGGCTTTACCTGCATCGCAACATACATTAAAGCATATGAGGTGCATGTATATTCACTCAGTACTGTGTTTTACCAGTGTACTTACACTAGAACCTTGCAATTATCCCATGAACCTGCAGGTGTTGCCACACACTGTTGACTCAATGTCAGCTCTTCACCACATGCATACAGTTTGTCGAAAAAGTGCTGCCCTCCATTTGTGTCCTTAGTGGTTGAATGGGTGCATCTATTGCCACTGTGGGTTGCTGCTGATCTACTTCTTCTCCCTACAACACTTCCAATCATCAAAGGGTTTTTGAGTGAATCCAATCTTCTCGTGAGATGTCCAAACTGTGAGAACCTCAGTCTCATCACATGTGCTTCCACTAGCAGTTCTAGTTTCATTTCATCCAACAACCACTTGTCTGACTTCCTAGCTTTCAATGTTGACCTTCATCTCCAGCTACACTACTAAGAGGAGAAGAAAGCCAAGTTCAGCAGATGGACCTTGATCGCTCTTATCCATCTTTGTGGGTCTGACACTTGGCTCTCTAACACACTTCTAAGGTTCTTCTCTCTAGGTTTCTCCACGGCTTAAGCTCTATCTTTCTTTCCATCTTACCTGGATGTCCACAATGTGCAAATTCAATAATCTTCACGGAATGTGATAACACAATCTATGTCCTCCACCAGTCCGCAGAATCAGCAGAGACCATTTAATCTTTTAAATGGTCCTGTCAGTCTCGTTTATTCAACACTTCTAAAACATTCTCACAAGCATCTGGAGAAGATGACATTTTTGTTCCTTTTTTCCCTGCCGGTCACACGAAACCCCAAGTAAGTCACGTGTGCAGATTTAGATGCACTGAACATAACTTTGGCCATCGTGTCTTAAATAAAAGTGCTGGAAAGGGTAATGGTCAAGGGCAAGCGTGTCATGAACTGGACAGGAGCCCAACACCCTCGCTGCCCACAATAGGACCAGAACGTGCTCCAGTGTGCAGAGACTAGATACTTCCTGGCACATACAGGCTATGGGTCAGTGAGAACAGTGAGGCCACTGCTAACATGTTAACTGTTGAGAAGTTTGTTGGAACTCCAATGCAATTCAGTCACATCAATGCCATTTCAAAGCACCTCTTGGATCCGTTGCTTATCTTATAGCAATGATGTTCAAACGGTAATGATGCTGTGCTCCTAATACCACCATTTTGCTGGTCCATATCCCTCAGGCAGGAGTGGCATTCAAACAGCAAACCCCAAGAAAATCACAGCAGAGGGCACTGGACTCATTTATGTAGCTGTCAGGAGGTCAGGAGGGAAATGGCTCTCAGAGAGATGGGTTTGAGACCCTGCTTAAATTTGATTCATCATCTCAAAAATGGAATAACGCCAATTATGGATACACGCTAACTCCACCCCTTTCCACTGGGGACCCGGGTAAAACTTGATAACAGACCTCAGAGGAGGGGCGTGGGTATTGATCAGGCAGATCAATGACCCTCCTGTTGAGTGTTCTAAGTGCTGGTGTCGAGCAGGCAGAGCCACGTCGAGAGACCATCACTCCGTAACATTTAGAGCAATTAGCCTCTGAAACCTGACACGCTCAGGGGGAGACATCATATAGAGGGCTGGTGTGGTAGACACTGGCTCTGAGGAGGGGGTGGGGAGAGACCAGCCGTCCAAACGGACCTGTCACCGCCATGGAGGAATATATCTGCACCAGCAGCCCAAGCCATGTTACAATTACAATCTAACTTATTAGTTGTCCGGTAAAGATTAGAGTCTTCTCTGGTGACAGTTAAATTTCTTCACCGGGTCACATTTCTCAGCTCCTTTCTCGAAAGCACGAAACAACCACCTTCTCCGTCACAAGTCCCATTCTGCAACACGCTGCAAAACTTGGATCGCAGAGAAGAAACATCTGGGTTCAGCAGAGAGAATGAACAGCTGGAATGGCACATGCCAGAAGGGATGTCATTAATAAAGCGTCTATAATACAGACGTCACCATATGTGCGCCTCCACGCGGATCCTGTAACACCATGTAAGTGGCAGCTAATGAGGCCGATTCCACGCGGTTCCCCGCGCACGAGGACACGCACAAGACAGGCGCCTCGACTGCAGGTATTGTCAAGGGATCTTTCAACGTCAGAATTATTACACACCCAGACACAAACAGACAAAGATAATTATAAACACCATCAACTGCACTATAAACATATTTTTGCCATGTCAGTGAAGCACAGTGGACCGAACCGGGAAACAGACAGAATGGGAAATGTTCGCGTACCACAGTACAGCATGAAATGTAAAACTTGAGCTCTTCTGAAAAAATAAAAAAAAAACTGAATGTGCATGGATTGTTCCTACACATTTAGCAAGGAAATGTATTTTACAGCTATGAACCAAACCAGAATCTCCTTCAACAAATATGTGTTTGAATCAAACATCAGGTGTGACTCAAAGGTTAACATTTGACCGGCATCTTTATTCTTACGAACGTGGAAAACTTGGTCAGCTTTTGGAACTTTAACACGGCTCTGCTTGCCCTCCCCTGCTGAAATGCTGTCACCTTTTGCCCTTGTGCTGTTTTATGTATCTGTATGCATTTGTATTTTCTCAGCGTAATGCTGTTATGCACTTCTGTTCTGTTGTTAATTAATAAAATAATAAAAATAAACAAAAAAGAACAAGACTAGGACAGTGGTGTGAATTTTGTGCAGACATATTTTGACAGTAAGCTAAATGTTAACACAGTGGGAATCTGAACACATATTTCAACATAGTAAGTATTAGTCATTGTTTTGATGGGGGGGGGGGTGAACGTGTGCGGTAAATCCAGCCCTGTGACGTCTGTCCCGTCAGCAACCGACAGCTTCACTGCCACCAAATCCCTCAGCCTCTTGCTGAACCACTGTGCTTTCTCACCACCAACATGAGGGCTAAACTGAACACAGCAATGGACCCGACAGAGCTGAGCACCATGCGGAGAGCAGGACCTCAGCTGTGCGGGTGAGAAACCGAAAAGGCAACAAAGCGCCAGGCGTGAGTGATGCGTGGGGTGGCACACGACTGCAGCTTGGCAGCATAAAAAGTAACAAACAGGAGTACCTCAATGGCAAAATATAGAGAATCTACAATCTGGTGTTCACACCTGCGTTTTGCAGGTAAGTGACACTGCTAATCTTCAGCGCCCCACGTAACAGTGCGCCCTATGTCGGACCATAGAAACGTGCTGGTTCTCTCCACACTTCATACAGTGCCGACACGACACTCTGAATATACCCACTGGAAATCAGCTTTCTTCCTCACAGTGTTTTACACCTAGGCCATCCAGTCTGAGCAAAGCTTCATGTTCCTTCTTCCCCAAATTCAGTAACTCCTGGACAGTTTGGAGGTGTGTATCATACTGAAGAATGAAGAGCTGTTAAACTAGTCGTAGCCACGATGGAACTGAGTGCTCCCGAAGTAGGCAATGATAACCTTGTTAGTTGAAACAACCATGGGCTTGGTAAAGATCTCCAACTCTGTGACCATCAACGCTGCCCCATACCATGTTGCTGCACCATCGCGTTATACAGCGAGTACAACAAAGGCACAGCTCAAGTCCCGGTCATCTGAGCATCTGACTGGGTGTCAGAATGACCAACCAGCCCATATTTAACAGTACGCTAAAACATGGTGAAAGATCAGCAAAGTGGAACAAAGTGGGAAAAAAAATCACTTTTGATTCTTGGCATGATTTCATTACATAACACTTTTAATGGTGACAAAAATATTTTACTGTAAATGCAGAGTTGTTAAGGGCATGTTGCAAATGCTGCTCGATCTTCTAACCTCACGATCAATAGTTATTTTTCTCTTGAGTGCCTGTTTAACTGGTGGAATTGAAACCAAACCATTTAAATATTTGAAGTGACTTCCAAGCCACCAAACCATAACACATGTTGAATAATAAATAATTTATTAGCATATAAAAAGATAATGACTACCTCACAAAGATATAAAAAAGACAAATACGATACATCATAGTGATCGGTCAATCACATGACTGGAACCCCCATCCTTAGTCGGGTCATGGATGGATGAACTGTATATGGCAAAATGTGCGCAGGGCAAATTCTCTCCTCGTTCAATTTCTCATCCAGGCAAAACACACTCACAAAAAACGGACGCACCCAAGGGCACCGCAGTGAATTCAGTACGACTCAGCCTGCACTAATGTCAAAAACGCTACAAAAATGGTTCCATGTTTGCTTTATTAGCGGCCGCTGTCAGAGGAGATGAAGATTACAGCGAAACCGAGCCCATTAATAACCGGCCAGGCTGGATAGTGTTTACAGGACCAGTTGGACTCCATAAATAAATGGGGGGATTTCTGGGAAAATTGCTGATTATTTTTGCAAAAGGTTCATGTAACATAAATAGATTAGGGGTGTATGTTCTCACTGCGCTTCTCCCCCCATCTCTCGGGGACTTGGAGTTCACGAATGACAGTCTCCACTCTCGGGACTGTTTATCTCTGTTTGATGTTCGCTGATTTAATGCAGGACATCTTCGTCATGGTTCCACTCACAGATCATCCCATTTCTCCTGCACACACGCACACACACACACACACACACACACAAGCCATCCTTTAACCCAAGGCCCCCAGCTCTATCTCCAGGCTTGTTCTCTAACTATAAATATGACCTCTTCATGGTACACAAATGTGTAACCGTGTTACTGTTGTACTGTTGCACGGACAACATGCTAGAAATTTAACTATAGCTCTTCAGTACTTTTCCCACATGTGAACACAAGCCAAAATCGAATATGTCGAATGATACCAGAGACAGTGATATTCTCACTGATACAGCAGAGTAATTTTTACCGCATCGATTAAGGATAGATACCTTGATTAAAGGTACTACAGCAGAATGAAGAATTCAAACTCGGGTCCTTCAACCCGAAGATAACTGCTATAACTGCTGTAGCACCTGCTGCCTAGATCTACTTTTGCATACTGCACTTAGCCCATGCAGTTCCACTTTGAGCAAGGAAGTGGTGCAGGATGCCAGGGCGCATAGGAGGAAGGGTGTGAACTTAACCACCTGTTTTGCTGCTGTGGAGGGGCAGGAGGTGAGGCCTGAATGGTGGTGGAGGTGGTGGTGGTGGTGGGGGGGGGTGAGGTCTCCATTTGTTCCCGAGGCCATCGATGAAACCCGCAGTGGGTACCAGTTTGATCACTTGAGCAAATTAGCCCTTTCATATTTTCACATCCCTGTGAATTAAGCGGTCAGGTTACCCATCAGCCCCCAACCCCGTTCTGTCTGTCTCTCCACTGATTTGTTCATTAATTATGGAAATTTTGATAGGGAAAAAAGAATAATTATTAATCAAAACCCAATTATCTCGATGTAATTAACCCAGTTTTTATATATATGTATGTGTTCATGGGTGAACGTACAGGCAAATTGTCCCTGCTGCGTGATGGAAATGCGGGGGACAGTTGGGCGCACCACCGCGGGCGCGTTCAGTAGGAGGGAACTCCTGAGCACTGTGCTCCAGGGGACAACAGCTCGCTACATGTGTGGGCTCTCTTGTCAAAACACAAGTGCTACATTTACATGTGCATTAGCTCCAAACCGCCCAGTAAACAGTGCAGATCGCCCGTGTCGCTGTTCTGGCTCAGCGTCCGCTTTGACTTTGCCGATCGATGGCGCCCCTACAGTTGCAAAAGCTAAAAAATCTTAGAGACTAAAAAAAAAAAAAAAAAAAAAAAAAACCCAAATTAACACAAAAGCAACATTCACAACTTTTCCAAACCCTGAGCAACAAATAAAATAATTAGCTGCTAAAATGCTAAGAATGATATTGCTACTCAGCGTCATGAACTTCAGGGGAAATTGACTGAGGGATACCAGGAACATCCAGGTTCATCATATGTCCTCAGTCTTACCTCTCTAAACAGACGCTTGGACCGAGATCTGTTTACATTAACTCCAGATCATCCCAGCAATATTTACTCTCTATTTACCAAGACGATGCAATATGATGATTTTTATCGCTCAGATATGGCTAAATATAGTGTTTCCTGAGTGCTGTGGCTGCCGTGGTGGGAGGTTTCGCTCTAATCTCCATCTCGGAGCTGACAGGCAGGAGAATTCCTGACGAAAGCCTCTTTTCATCTGCGCGTCTCTGTGTATTTGACAGTATAAATATTTAGCGACACTGGAGTCGCCTTGTGATTTTGCCCAGATGGACTGATTGATGCCTCGGCCTCCACATTGCCAAGGAGCACAAATAAGCTGTAGAAGCTGTCCACCCTGCCCCCCTGCATGCCCGCCCCCAGCCCTGTAGCCACTAGAAAGGTGGTGAAATGGTGGGAGGCCAGGGCCCACGTCCAGGAAGAAGAAATAGCTTCTCTGCAGCAGCCGTCCTTTGAAAGCATTCAAACTGCAGATGGGGGTGAATTATCGCCTTATACAGCACTTTTGCACATTCAACACTGACATCTTTAAATGGCTCCCAATGCTGCGGCTACAAGGTGTCACAGGTAAGTACCTTATCAGTGGTCCGACATCAACAGAGGCTGAAGAGCTTTAACCACGACACCACCTGCTGTCACCTGACTGTACATTGCAACAGAAAGTTTTACACTTTACAACAATTTCAACTCTCTCTAATGCAGATTTCTCAGCTGTAAATTCAAAGTTACCAATTTCTTATGACATTTTACCCGTCTCCCAGTTTATGTTCCCAATCCATTCATGAAAGCATAAATAGGGAACCTATTTATTTAAACGGGAAAAATTATAATCTATTTCAAATCCCACAAATACGTTTCCACAAATACCACTGCTGTACAACACCTATATGACCAATAATTCATGGTCACTCTTCTGTTTTCTCTCCTTATACAACGGACATTTAGCCATGACATTTACACACAAAGCCACGGAAGATACCCTTCACTCACACTGAGAGGGGCTTTTCAACATTTCCCCACTCGTGGTTCTGACGTTATGACAGGTTTTCAAAATGTAGATGGAGTAATATAGGCACTGTTACACTTTATTGGGAACCTGATGTTATAGGTACCAGTTGGGACACAGGTCCAATGAGGACACACATGACACATTACAGGCAAGAGTTTTTATGCAAATTCAAATGGAAAATGTTGTGACAAATATTATTTCCACCTTAAAAAAACTACCATTTTGAATATTTTAAATAGTTTTGGAAATTTTTGGATTCAAAAACTTTTATTTCAAGATGACAATGGATACATGATTAGGCTAAATAAGGTTAAAATGAATTTTTGGTATTAGAAAAAAGATAAACAACCTAAGACATAAGTAAGAGTACAAGTGTATTACCATTGGTTATTATTACAAGAGAAGAAGCAATTGTATTCGATAAATTGTGATAATCACTTGCCTGCATCTATAAAGCTTCATCTGACATTGATACACCTTTTCTTCTGATTGCAACAAACTTTGGAGAAAAGATCATGCTACACGAATAAATGTAATTGTGAATAAGTCAGATGGAAGAGTACACTTGTACTCTTACTTGTACAAGTATGACTTGCTGATATTGGTCCCAGAGTGATTGCGATGAGCATACTGTATACTCAGATTAAGATCCCAGTGCTGCGAGGAAGTCACATGCGCTCTCATGTGCTCCATCTGAGCTGCTCTGAAACTCCGCAGTTGCACCAGTGTTCCGGCTTCCTATATAGAGCGCTGCTACGGGCCGCTTCGATATTGGCACAACAGCAGCATAGCAGAAGCCTAGCGTGGGGTACCCATCTCATACACTCAGCACGACAGTCCTAGAAACCTACATGAGCCCACGGGCGAGCCTGTCATAGTCCTTCTCTATTTTTTTTATCTATTTAAATGCGTTTAAGTGCAGATTGCTGGCCCCCGACCCCCTGGGGGTGCTCTGCAGAGACTGTAACAAGATGGCACAGATAATCTGATTTATCATAATCACCAGAACCTATGCAAGCCTCGCTGAATTTACATGAAAAAACCAAATCTCTGGATAATCCATGCCTCGGAGATATGGCACATTCCAGCAGAACCACAGGTGAATCCAACCCGCGAGGAAATGGAACCAGAAAGGCGTCGATCTGTAATGAATCAAACTCTGGGCTGCGGCTAATTGGTGCAATTTGCAGCAGGCCAGCATGAGGTTCTGAAAAAGATAACAAAATGCAGATGATTACACGCCACCTTTAAAGGCCGCCTTTGCCGTCGAGATTTTTGGACGACATGCAGCAGCATGGCCCCAGGTGGCAAATCATCCCTCCTCTTGCGCTAGTCAGCTCCTTAGCAACATGCAATCCCCCTCCGTTAAGAAGGTAGGACGATTCAATCCCTTTAGATGGTGGTAGGAAAAACCTTGGACAGGGAGTAGGTAGGTCAAGACCCACAGTGATCTGAGGATAAAAGGGGGGTGGCTACAGCCAAGACTGGGAGTGGGGAGTGGCTAAATTTCAGGCTGGGAGTGGTTAAACGTTGAACAAGGAGTGGCTACAGAATAAATGGGCGTGGTTAAAGTTTAGGCTGAGAGTGCGAACACCCTGAGTACAGGAGGGACTACCGATTGAAGAGGCACAAGTGTGTTACAACACAGTGGTTAGAGTCAAGGCTGGAAGTGTTTACAGACTGACTAAGGAGTGGCTACATACCAAGGAGAGGTGGCTAGATAGTGAAGAGGAATGGCTAGGATAGATGTGGCTACAGGCAAAATAAAAACCGATTAAAGGAGAACAGATAGGTACTAAAGGTGGAATTGAAAGGATGAAGGCTGAGAATAGTTTAGAAAGTTTAGAAATGTGTTTAATACAGCACACGTAGGCAGTAAGGTTAGAAAGTGCAAGGCAGATGTAAACAGACACGACTCAGCGTGTGCTGGAGCAACAAGGGGGGCAGTTCGGAACTTTACAAGCAAGGCGGCAGGCGAGCGATCGGCCCACATCACCGCTCATAAATCAGCTCTTTGCACATCATGGGGCCACATGATGAGTAGTGCGTGACCTTCAGAAACAAGTCAGCCTGAGCAGAAATATGCCATAGGACCATCTCTGATACAGCTACCAAGAATTAAGCAAACACCAAGCAGCATTCGAAAAGCATGTAAACATGGAGAAAAGGCATTTTAAGTTATTTCCACTATAAGCCGTGCACTCAGCATAATGAGATTCCAAAGTTTCTTTCACAAAAGAGTGAGGAGAATCTCAGCTTCATTATGTTTACTTTTTCCCAATTGCATTTTAGCTTCAAGTGGAATAATGCATCAAACGCCATTGTCGCGGTGTTACTGTTGCCTTAGTTAACAAACTGCATTTCAGTGGAATTAGCACTCAAAATTGGATGATTTCAACTGTGTAATTGGATGTATAATGCTATAATCCCAGTAAATAATAAAATACAGAAAGATATTGACAAATACATTATACACATGCAATGTACACAGCACCGTCACGGAGGTGGGGAAGGAACTGGACTTGGCTCACTTTGACACTTAGCTGTTGACGCACGTTCTTCCATCCTTTATGCCGTTAAGTCGCACAGAGTCCTCTACAGCTCACATGAAACATTAATAAGACAACGCTGGTATGGTGAGCATCACACAACAGCATGTAGCTCCAGAGCCTCTGGTACTGCTAAGTACTTGGCTATTTGCAGGCTAGATTTTGTGAAAATGTTGTACATAGCTGTAGCAAATAAAAAAAAGACTTTGTGAGACTTTTTCATTTAAGATTTTTTATTATCCCAGAAATCCAGCAAAAGCGGTTGTTCATTTTAAATTACCAAAGGTAAAAATGTGTTGTTTCCACAAATTCCTGCTCAGTGCTGATTTTTCAAGCGATCCATCCCAAGAACGTGCACAGTTCCTCATGTTATTGATCATCAATTGATCATCTCTAAGGAACACCGGACACGAACTGTAAACCCTGTGAAAGTGAGTTGAATTAAAGTGGCCCTGCATTCCTACTCAGATTATGGCACACTTTATTGCTGTTACACATAGTAATTTGGGAAACAAAAACAACTGTGAAGTAAACTGTGATAAAAATAAACTGGAAAAATGTAATATGTTGTAAGAATGTTACTGTTTATAATATGACGAGGTAATATAATTTTATTGTAGTATATCTATTACTAGCACAGCAGTAACTAAACTCAAGCAAAAGTACTTTGGTAGTAAAAAAAAAGGAGAGACCAAAACAAAGTAAATGGCAGCAAAATAAGAGCGCCATTTAGGAGGCTGTAGTGTCTTGTGGCCACGGTGCTCATCTTTCATCATCAACAACTGCAAACAGGCGCCTTCCGCTCTGTGCTTCTGACCCCCTGCATGATGCTCTCTGCCTCTCTGGCTTTAAGCAATGACTTGCTTGCATTCTAACCCCCTCCACCTCTTTAATACTCAAAGCTCACTGATGTTCCTCCAATGATACAACAAAATGCAGTGCCCAGACAGCTCTTGCTGCCCTGACATTGTCCCTGTTGCCGTGGTAAATGTAGGTCCCACTGAAGCCAACGGTTGCAGCCTTTCCAATAAGGTGAAGCTCCCCACAGACCTGTACCCTTAGCTATTTGTGAAGGCCAAGTATGGGCTGAACTTTCCAGTGCAATGAGCTGTTCTATAGAACATAAAAGTAGCGCAAGCCGCACCACTGATCACCACACCACCTGCTGCTCTAATCACATGGGTTCTCCAGACTGAAGACCTGCATTTCGCTACGAGCCCCTCGCTGGGGGCAGCTTTACACAAATACTACACCCTCCTCCTACTTGTCTCACCTGTCAACCTGGGTACCTCGTAATCATCCTACCCAGGATGCAGTGCTTCTACAGCCAGCCCATGTAACAGCAGTACTATACATGTCAAGTGAAGCAGACGTGGACTGTGGAACACTGCTAACAAGTACCTGGGATTACCGTGCCTCCATTGACCAGGGTCTGAATCCTGGTAAAACAGTGTCCTCAATAAAGTAAAGCAGTACTCATAAATAAAAACTCTTTTCCTATATAATTATTATTTTTATTCCATCATTCCTCTTTCAATGTCTTTTTCATTCAAAAGCTCAAGTCATCAAAGCACTTTTCTGCGCTGTATGTTAATCTGGGTTCATCTTATTCTTTGATTAAAGCCAAAGACTGCTTTTTGGTGTCTGGGTAGTAATTCTACCCACAAAGCTAAGCATGCACCGTAATTTGTCGTGCCAGCAGGGGCCTTGACCCCAAGACCTGCCGCTGTTCCCGTCTCCATCAGCCCTGTCAAACTCTCTGCTTGCCTTGTCTCTGCTGGGGTTTGAGTGACTCTGAGCATAACACGCGCGTAAACTGCCGGATCAACATGACCCAAAACACACCAATGAAAAATGGACCTCACTGTACTTTTAGCAGTAAACCCAGCAAATGAAAACATTTTTCCACCATTGTATAATTACAGAAAACATCAATTTAATATAAAATAAACAAAAGGAGATAAAAATATGAATGGCCCAGTCTGTAACCACTGAACAACTCTTCTTTTCTTGTTCATTTCATGGAAGACAGTCGCCTCTTCACAATTTTTTTTTAATTCAAGGGGAGAAATTCCAGTTTTTGCCAAAGGAGATGCCCTCCTTATTAACCTCATTTGTCTGACACCATGAAAATGGCATGGTATTACAGAACCTCTGGACACAAACTGGGCCAGGACTGTCAATGTCCCATGCAGGTGACCACTCAGTCCATCCTTCACGGTACCGATTCATTGCGGCCACATTACCGCAAATGGACAGGAACGAAAGGGTGGCTTCGTTGCCCAAGGAAACAAACAAGTACACGTGGAGAAAAATGAACGCTGACATTAGCCTGCTGTCCACACCATATTCCCGCTCACCAGCGATCTTGGACTGCAGCATCCGCAGGTTCAGATCCCAGATGGAATGCAAGGCTGAACCTGTGAACTGCAGTAACTGCACAGCTGTAATAAAACAGTGAGGGTGTGAGATTGTGTGTTCAGGCTGACACATGCTCTCCCTTCTGTATGAACCTCCTGAAGAGATGTGGATCAAAGCCCCCTAACCACACCCAGCTCGCAGTGCTCCGTGTGGATGTTAAACTGTCTCAGCACGTGTGCGACTGCTGCTGCATTTCAAGGCTCCTAGAAAAAGCGGTTCCGTATTTCTATACATCACGTTATTTAACCACTTGGAAACCCATTCGTTTCATGTCTGTTTTAAAAATGATTCTTCACATTTTTAGGAAGCAGGACTATCTTTGTGCAGTAAACAGGGGTGAAAAAGGGCCGACCCCCTCTGGAGTCTGAAACCAAGTTCCTTACAGCATCAAAGCTAGTTTATTAACTGATTTTCTGATTTATACAGCATGGTAATTTTTACTGTTTCCACTCAGAAGCAAAGATTCAAACCCGGATCCTTTGTTTGAGGAGAGGGCTTTACCACTACACCCCCTGCTGGACTGTCTAGGATTCTCAGACACCCTCTCATGAGCACAACAACCCCTTCTCATAACCAGTCTCTTAGTCCTTTTCTTGTCATTGCCTTCATTGAGTACATATAAGCTCAGTTGCACAACAGCAGTCTGGATATGAGCAACATCCCATCTATTTTATTTGTCTCTTTGTGACATTTAAGCTTTTTTGTGTTCCTTTGTAATTGGCAAGTTTGGTCTCAATCCCCTCTGAAAATAAGTGCAACCTTCATACTACTGTTATTACAAAGCTGGGATGCCACGACCCCCCCGGACCCGATGCCCCTTCCAAACCCCCATCTCCCAAGAAGCCCCACGAACATCATCGTAGTGCAGGTTTAATGCCTCGATGCTCGTGCTTCCATATATGCCGTACCACATTTCCACCTCTCTTCTGTTTGCCCATCTGCACTGGAGCAGAACCTTTCTATTACACTGCTGGGAACACGGAAATAAAACACATTCTCATCACGTGGGAGAAAGCATGAAAATATTAACCATTCCTATTTGTGTACGGAGAGATGGAAGAGTAAAATTCCTCCAAAAAAATTAATATCCTTGGCTTGTCGATAATTCGAAGCAGGTGTAAAGCATGACAAACCAATGCAGAATCAGAACCACATCGCTGCGCGGGTCCTGTTCCCATCCCAACTTTCTCCGATAACTAGGAGAAGCAGGACGAGCCCCCCCCCCCCGGGATAAGACTGCTAACGCAAAGCTGGCATCTGCATTTTCTATCTGAGGCCAAAGAGAGATTGAGTGTCCCGCTCGCGTCCCATTGACACCGTTTAAACTTGATGAGAATGTATGGATTCACACACCTCATTGGCTGCTTGGCTCCAACTCCCAGCAGCCCCTGCATGAAACCCCTCTTTTAATCAAAATGATTGAATACCACAATGTTCTGCGTTCAGGGCTTTAATAAAGGAGAGCACAGCAGAGGAGAGGAGTAAAAGCCAAATTCCCAAACTATAGCTTAAAAAAAAACCACGCATATGAAAATTATAGTCATGCACCGATATGAAATGGATTCACAGAAGTGCACCCACACACATATATATTCATACATTGCATGTATTATTCTCCACCAGCGTGAGACAGGGAAGCGGGGTCTGAATGTCGACAGATGCTCTCCGAAGCAGCGACTAAAACGAACGTCCGCAGCTTCGCCGACATATGGCGGAGCGAACCTGTGGAGCGCAGTTGACCCAACAGCTGGCTAATCCTCCAACGCCTCCTTCCTTGCCTCGCGTGGGAGCCCATTCGTTGCGTACGGCGTGGCCCCAGGTCAGCACTGGGATCAACAACACACCAAATCTATGGGCACTTTCTGGGAGCTGCTCAAACAGAACCCATGGTTATATGGGAAGTCTCCAGTGAAGTTTGGGCCTAAAGTTTGTCTAAAGGAAGAATAATGTGGCCAAAAGATGCAGGGAAAAGGAAGCGGATGGAAATGAAGTGGAAAAGACGTAGCTCAAAGCAGGCTGGATAGTAGCTGAAGGCCAAAGTATGCAATGCATGAACTGAAAAATGTCCCGAAGAGGGTGTGAACTAAATATGTTGGTGAAGATTTTAGATTAACTATATCATCAAAATCACTCGACATGCAAATCACTATTCATAATGATGCCTTAAGCAAAATCTCGCCATGCTGAGACCTGCAGGAAGAAGGATGAACTCTGTACCAGTGAAGAAGATGGGAATATGTGTCACGTGGAGTGAAAAAGAAGAACATGTCAACACAAGATAACTGGCCTTTAAACATAGGGCCAGCAGAGGGTGTAGTGGTTAGAACTAATCACCTTGTAACCAAAAGACCCAGGTTTGAATCCCACTTCCTACTATACTACCCTTGACCATGGTACTTACGTATGTTCAATTACCTTAAAATTAACCTGTTATATAAATAGGTAAATTATTGTACCATAGAATGCAAACCTGTAAGTCAACTTGGAGAAAGGTGTCAGAATAATAATAATAACAACAACAAAAACAACAACACACCTTTAGCAGAGAAAACAATTTTTTAAAGAAAAAACATTCATCCCACAGATCAGCTCATGACTCTGGTTACGTGTTTATGTCTTAATTTCAGTTTTCTGACATAAAGCTGCCACTGCAACACATCCTCCTATTATGTTGTTAGTGTTTTAAAAAAATAATAAAAAAATGCACATGTTTGTCTGACTTTTTTTCTTCATGGTGACTTACAGTGATTTACTCCCTTATACAGAAAGGTAATTTTTACTGTATCGGTTCAGGATAAGCACCTAGACAGCAAGTGAGATTCAAACCTGGGTCTTCCCAGTCCAAAGCAGCGACTCTAAGCACTACGCCACCTGCTGCCCAAGAGGGAGTGCAGAGGTGAGATGTGCAGAGGTTTCAAACTCCCCGAAGCCCCTGTCACATTACGAAAATGTCTCTTTAAACCAAACGTGAAATATTAGTAACCGAATGTGATTTTTTCCTCTTCTCGTCGCCGCAGTACTTCTGATGAGGGTTAAATTGGAAATGATTCTTTGTGTCAAAGCAATGCGGAAACGGCTTTCTGCGACGAGCCGCCAGTCAAAGGGACCCAGGCGCATTACGCAGCTGTCAATCTGCACGTCAGATGAAAAGGCCCCCAGATGCTCTGCTGATCAATATGAGTGGATAAATCCTCCATAATGCTGCTCTGCGATTGTCAGAATACATCAACACACGGAGGAGCGTCACCGCCGTTAGCATTCTTCGCGTTTTCCTGCTCCTGATGGAACGGGAGGGGTGTGTAGGGGGCACAGGGAAAGCAGAACTGCACACAAAGGAGAACGGCAAAATCACAAAATGAAGGCCATGGCCGAAGTCTAAAACCACTTTACTGGGGGAATAACTGAAGGCTTTGCAGCATGGTCCAAGCAGAAATAAAACCGGAAAATCAAACTGGAACGTTACCCGGTTATGTGCAAGGTGTGTGTATATAAGGACTTGTGTTTCTCCTTGTAGATCACGGATTACGGGGAGCAGCCCGGCAGCAGAAGGATCAAAAAGTGTTTTTGCTCAATGTTAAATTAATTGCACCGATTACCCTCCGAGCGAGTCGGCCGATGTGGCCCTGCGGAGAGCCGGTCTGTGGCGCTCTGTCGTGTTTCATTGGCTGTCCAGGTAAATAATTGATTCCTGCGAAA
The DNA here is from genome assembly GCA_018136845.1 of Heterotis niloticus. Classification (NCBI taxonomy): domain Eukaryota; kingdom Metazoa; phylum Chordata; class Actinopteri; order Osteoglossiformes; family Osteoglossidae; genus Heterotis; species Heterotis niloticus. The sequence goes on along the minus strand of CM030905.1, from coordinate 21,429,763 downwards.
GAGAAATGGGTTGGCGGGTACAGGGACCCTTCGTCATGGCCATGATGCCCCATTCACTGCCAGGTGCAAACTTCTTCATTTCCCAGGAATGAAGACGCAGTAATGGTAAGAAACTTTACAAATGTTCCTTAGCAAGTATGACCCACCTATTAGCATTAGCAACACATTTTGCCCCCTTCCTCCGACTCTGTCCAATAACACCATCCACAGACCACGCCTAATGGCTCTGCCTTGCGATCAAGCCCATCGACTCCTCACGCCGATCACACCCGATGCGCCCAGCCTTCCTTACCAATGTACCTGTTCGCCAACTACCCAGGAAAGTCAAAATGCAAAGAGAAACATCAAAAATCAAAGCAGAACATTTTCTCTTAAATATACTAAATGTAGTAAAATGAGAGCATGACCTGTGTCTCAAGGAGAACACTGAACCTTAAATGGCAAGAACTCTTGGGAAACTTAATGGAGGACCAGCAGTTCCAGTGCATACAGTATTTAAAAAATAAAAAAAAAAGTGCAAAAAAAAGAGGCTCAAACCCAAACTCCCTGCTCCAAGACGGCTGAAGAAACTGATGTGGCTTCCCGAGGACCCCGGCATTAACCCCGTTTTTGCAGTGCCGCACGGGGGCAGAGGGAAAGGGTGGGTGCAGGGCAGTGCCAACAGCATTCGGGAGGTGAAGCTAGGGATCACGGCGAAGTAGCCCTCGGCACCGTACGTATGCGCTCGCGCACTCGCACTCTCACACACACACACACACACACACACACACCAGTGCAAGCGGCTCACTCCATGGCAGAAGGAACAACTGAGCAGAACGGGGAGTTTTAATTGGTGAGAGGAGTAATCTGGCTAATCTGACAGACCGAGCGCAAGTGATGAAAGGCACTCTCGAACCCGCTCATCCATTTCACGTTTGTTCCAATCAATTATTTACCCAGACAGCCAATTAAGAGGCAGCGCAAGGCCCGGGCCGCCGCGCCTCCATCGCGCCAAATCATTTCCACTTTATCGGAGGTCACAGAGGGGAGAGCGGCTCCATTTTAACAGCGCCTGGATTAGAGGAGAGCCCTACGCAGAGAGACCTGTCGCATCCCTTGTACTGTTCTCCCAGGAAACGGGGAGGGGAAGTAACCGGCGTAACTCTGCAGGACGCAGACTTAAACCCGCAAAGGTTGCAAGTTCAATTCCTACGAGTCAAGGCCCTTGGGTAAGACGCGGCATTTGAAGAGCTTCAGCGAAACAGAAATCTTTGTGTGGATAATCAGATTATATCACAATGCTATGCATACAATTGCTAAGTAACAGAGCAACTAAAACAAACCATTTGTTTTTCAATTTGTCACGAGTCTGATAAGTCTTTGCCTCTCTCGCAATTTCATTTAGCTGGTAGGGAGATAAAAAATGCACGAGGTGCCCCCGATGCTCCTGAACAAACGCGCACACACACACACACACACACACACACCTAACCATTTAACTTCTTCTAGAGCCACCGTATGAGTGAGTGATTGTCAACCTGTAAACGCTGGTACACAAGGTCCTTCATTTATGAGGAAAACTGCAGTTACAAATCTGTTCAAATATCATTTATACAACTAAGTCACAATCACTTAAAGCTTAATAATACAGATGTCTTTTGATTTATCATCTAGGTTCTATTAAAAAGTGGAATGTGGCTATAAAACGTAAATACATTTTAACTCATTTTATTTTAATGTTTTATAAATTTCAAGCTATATTAAAATCAGAACAAATTTAAAATTGAAAAAAATGCATCGTCTACAAACTCTAATTAACGGCGACTCTGACTGATCCATCCCATAAACATGCAAGGTTTCTCATTTTATTATCGATTACCGGCACGCGGGAACACCAGACGTGAGCTATAAACATTGTGGAAGCGAGTTTAATCATACCGAGAAGTTCTGAGATTGTACAAAAAAGCTCTGAAAACGCAATAAAAATAGTACTCTATATATCTATACTGTATATTTCATCTCACCGTAAAGACCTTTGAGATTCTGCTTTCAAAGGATTACATAAAGTTATCATTATTATAAAAAATAAACTGGATCATTTGTAACACCAGAAGTCATTGTATATATTACTTTTTAGTACTGTATTGTTTTTAGACATACACTGCAATACAGAAGGAAAAGAAAAAAACTGCACTGTGTGCAAACAACAAAGCTTATTTTCATTCTACACATAAACAGCAGAGTGGTTTTAAAGCTCACATGTAATGTACAGGGAGCATTTTAGTGGCTACAGTTTAGTAAAGAAACAATTAGTGTAGAGCTCTCCATGGTGTCCGGCAAAATCAATAATCCCCCATGCCATTATAATCCTATTGACCAAATGATATTCTTCACCCTGACACTTAAACACACCCCGGCCTACGAGGGGATTAAGGTTTCCAGAGCAGAGCAAATTAGGCACAGAGCTGCGCATATTTAAACAGCCTGGAGGAGATATTTCACTGGACCCGCGACGTGCCGGACGGCACTCGGGCCGACAAATTCACTACACGGCTTCGGAGTCTCTGTATTTTACTCTTCTACTGCTTTGGTGCAGTCGCGGACATTTAGTACCGGTTATTTCGCAAAACGAAGATGTCAAAGCAGCAGAACCAACAGCATCAGCAGGTGACGGATTCGTGGTTCCTTCCGGCATCTCTCTGTGGGTGTTGCTGAGTAGAGGTCACCCTCCCCCTGTCGGGTATGCGTAACAGGACAGCGACCGTGTCACATGGAAGCATCTCTAATCCCCTATGTGAGACAAACACATGCACGACTCTTCCCCCAGTTTCTTCAGCACCACTGGACCTGCCCTGTCAAGCCAGAAAAGGATAAGAGGACCAGGAGGGGATGAATGGGACGGGTGGGGGGTTGTGTTTGCAGACCTTGAAAGCTGTCAATCACCTTGACAGGCAACTCATGTTGCAGAAGAGAAACAGAATTACATGAGGTTCCCTGAGTGGCCTGACAGCCCAACTGCACTGTGCTAACAGATGGGAGCAGCTTGTCCGTGTCCAGCATGACAGCTGTCAGTCAGGACGAGCAGTAGAACTGGTGCAGTGCTGGCTGGGGGGGGGGGGGTCTAAAGGCAATTCTACAGTGTTTTGTCACCACATTGTATTTGTATGCAGACCTTCAGCATCTGTAAAGTATTCATCCTTCCATATACATACTTTCATATCTATCTATCATATCTGTCTGTCTCCCTGTCTGTCCATCCAGGCATCTATTTATCTACCCGTCCATCAATCCAACTATCTGTCCATATAAAGAAATCCTCAGACTCCTACCACATAGACAATATTTTCTTCAATTCGACAGCTGATCCGATTAACTACTTGAGAATTGAGAATTTCAGACAGGAACCCAGTTTGATCCCCTCACAGTGGCAGCCCTTCCATCCTAACACTGAGATTATAAGTGCTTCATTCCAGATTGGGCAGAACAGATCCCAGCAGGAGGAAGCGTACCCTTTATCATCATTGGCTGGAGGAGGAGACACAAACAGAAACACACTGCCATTGTACAGCCACTTAAGTGAGGGAAATACAGATTCGTGTTTCTGGATTGTAAAACTGTTGCGATTGTCCCGTTGCACTGAAAATCAACAAACACCCAACATGGAGCAAATGGGAGGTGGTTTATGGTTGCTGAAAAATAATGGTAACATGTCGGAACTGGAAAATTGTTATACAAAAAGAGCGATCGAGGTGGAATTAACTGGTGAGCAGGAAGAAGGCTGTGGGAGGAGGAGGGAGACACAAGAACAAACCCACATCCCAACCACAGAGGCAGCAGTGCTACCCACTGCGCTGCCCACAGTAAGCAGCCAATAGGCATTTTCCTCATTTTTTGCTTTATGTATACTTATTTCTATCATCTCTCCATCTTTTCATTACCTCTGTGTCCGCAGGTGTCAGAAGACATTTCATGAGCTCTGTTATGTATGAATTCGCCACACCTGTTTAACTGTTAATTTGCCCTTTTAGGTCTAATCTCCATCATGGCGGCTTTCGTTGCTCCATAATTGGGCCGCAGGGAGTCGGCGGAGACGCGTCGGCACATCGCTCCCCTCCTCTACCTCCGCAACAGACACTGGCAAAGCTAACAAAACCCAGACACAAACTTGTACCTGTAGAACGCACCCCCAGACCCCTCGTCCCAGTGGACAGAGGCCCCATCAGGCCCAGAGCCTCTAGAATGCCGGAGAAACAGGTCCACACTTAGCTGCAAAGCCATTACGGTGATTTGAGCTTACAAGCTGGTGGGCAGAATTTGCTCACCAATAAACTGCCCATTGTCTCGATTATGGAGACAAAAGGAGTGATGCTCGTGGTCATTATTATTATTATTATTATTATTATTATTATTATTATTTATTCTCCACAGTGACTCACTGTATTATCTCCTCACCATCACAATTAAAAAGAGTTCCTTGGTAAACAACAGTAAGTTGTGCTCTTTTTAATACAGCTTAATTGCTGTGTTTTATTTTATCACAACACTGAAACGGCCGGGTCAAACTGCTACTCGGTTAACTCCATTTTTCTCTTTTTAATGCATCAATGTTGGTGAACGAGCGCTTGAAGAGATCTGGTCGGGCATCTGTCGCTGGTGAAGACCGCTGACAGGGTGATGGCCCACGTGGGAGAGGCTTCGATGCGCACAATTGCATCAAAATGGGAAAATGAACAACAAAAATACAAACCGCGCAACAATTAATTCCTCAATCTCCTTTGTGCTAACAGGCAGCGTTGTGTGACAAATTGGGGATGTGACGGGGCGCAGCCGAATCCCCGGTGAAGTTTTCATGCTTGTTGAAGCAAGTCATTATGCGGGAAGCCAGCGAGACACCGAGTGGCGAGCGAAGAGCCAGCGTGGGTGCAAATGTCCTCCGCACCAGGGAAACACGGCCCGTGGACCGTGTGGAACACATCAACAAAAACACAGTAATTATTCACCTATCCATTATCAGTAACTGCTCATCCTAACAGAGGGTGGAGGTCTGGAACCTATCCCAGAAGCACCGGCTGCGTACAAGATACCGGTCCGAAGCAGGGCCATCGCACACGCATTCGCTCACACACTCAACATGCAATTAAGTCAACGATCACCCTGAAACACATATCTTTGGACTATGGAAGGAAACCCACACAAGCATGGAAAACAAGCTTTACAGCACCGATTCTGTCACTGATTATGCTAAAGAAAATAAAAATGTATAGAAAATAATCACATCACCACCAACAGAAGTCAAAAATCTGGATGTTTCCAAAAAGAGATGCACACGTGTGCCGATGTGTCAAATATCTATCTTGTGTGTCAGTGCCACTAAAGTCACCATGGTCCATTATTACCATTTTCATGTGTTCATTTATATATACATTTTTCACTGAGTTTCCCGTGCTGTTACCACTACTTCTTCACGCAAATACCCCGCCCCACACATAGAGGACGGTGGCCACCTGAGCAGGGGCTGAAGGGAAGCCGGCTTTGTGCAGCATCTCAGAGCCGCGTGCCGGCGGGGGCGGTGATCTGCGTGGGCCGAGTGACGCTCCTGCAGCATCTTACGCTGGGTTCCATAGGAAAACGGAAATTAAAGCATTTTAAAATCAATACATCTTGATCTCCGTGTAAAATATGAGGCGTAGGAAACATCTGTCCCTCAGCGTGTGACGGAATGGACCGGCGCACTGCTATTCATACCATTTATCAATCGAACGCCTGTCCCTCTGTGCCAGATGTTAATTCTGCAAATATGTTTTGAGATGCATCATTTTTTCACCATATTCCACAAGGACCTCACAGGAGAAGATCAGATAGCATCTAGACAGACCTACAATAGGCCTCGGTGGCATCCTCCAGATGTTTCTTGTTTTTATTGTCATACACAACAACACTTTTTTGCAGCAGCATTGTCACGCACACAACTGTCACCTTCAACACCCTCCTATTAGTAACATCTGTTGATTTCAGTAGTGCTGTCTGCAGCCGCCCCACAATCTGCTCCCCACAGCCACACACTGTATTGCAGAACAAATACACACCTTTTTTTTTTTTTTTTACCCCATGTGCACAAGCGGTGCCTCTGACTAAAACCTCTGCGCTTTTGAAAAGCAAAGCAAGTCCTAGATAGAGTGAAACCTTGGCCTACACACGAGATGGTGGAAAGGTTTGGGGATTAACTTTCGATCATCTTAATAGCGCCTTTCTGTATTATGTTGCACTTATGAAAAGCCGTACAGTTTGCACCGCAGATAAGATGTCAAACCACAGGTCCATATGGGTGTTAAAACGCCCTTGAGCATGTATTTAGCAACCAGTTTAGTGCATTCATTTATCTGACTCTGTGACCCTTCTTGTGACCAACAGCAGTCGTGATGCCAGCATACTCATGACAAACAGTGCAGTAACGGTACTCTGAAGATATTATGACTTAAAATTCAGAGGCTTGATTCGCTTCAACTGGGAATAAATTTAATTTCAATAACTGCTAGGGCTGTTTTTACAGATTTTGGGAAGAATGTGAACTCAGGAAAACAGCACTTGGCTGTATAGAGGACTCACCGAGTCACCTTCTCTTCTACATGCCACTCAAAAGTCAGGCTCATGGCTATCATCAGATCCTTGGTCTTGTTAAACACTGCTGAGTTCATTGTCATCAACAAGGAGAGACAGAATACAGAGTTCCACCAACAAACTTCTATCCTCCACCAGTGCCCTTAGTGTAGAAAGCTGTGTCCATCATCGCTGGGATTGAGTCCATCTGTCTGCTTGCTGCCTGTCCTCTTCTTCGTTCTCCATCAACTCTTCAAACCATCACCATCTTGTCTTGAGAACCCAATCTGCTCACGATGTGCCCAAAGTACGACGAGCGAGTCTTATGGTTTGATTTGATCCAGAAACCATCTGTTTGTCTTCCTGACTGTCCATGAAGTTCTTGAAAGTCTCACCCAGCATCACACAGTTCAATCATGCCCATATTTTCCTATTCTGCTTCTTCAATGTATATTGTTTTTCTCACGCTTGGTCTTACTAGATGCTTCACTATATTTTGAGAAGCATAAAACAAGGCCTGATTTTCAGTTTCTTTTATATAAATTAATGGTAAATAGATACTAGGTCACGACAAACACAGTTAAGAATAACGGCTCAGTCAAGCAGTCTACAAATTCAGAACCTGTAAATTCACGAGCCAAGTAAGTGACTCGAAAACGTTATGGACTGTTTGCACTTAACAACCAGATTACAGCACGCATGTTTAATGCCAGCTGCCTCATAAACCAACACTGGCAGTGGAAGTGATGCCACGTTTATTAGCAGATCGCCGACAGCGAAACTATCATTGGCACTTCTGTTCCGCCATCTTCCAAGGTGCTCAGAGGTTTGTGGCGTCCCCTTTGAAACATGTTCCTATGTGTGCGCACGTGGTGCACACCATCCCTTCTTGTGAACGAGAAGAGTTTTAGGACTCGACTTGGGACCACAAGCTCACATCTGCTCTGCTCAAGTAACACGCAGTAGCAGAAACACTTCACAGTGCACAGCTGTAACCAGTTCAATAGACACCACAGGACGAGAGAGGTTTTCCTATATAAAATGCTGCGACAGGGATCTCGAGTTTTTTCTGGCCAAAGGCCATAACCAGTGAACTGGTCTGAGGTTTAAATATTAAAAAAAATCTAAGTGAGTTTCAAGAAATACTGACCAAAAAATTGTACATGTAGTTATTGCACTTTATTTTGTGTGAGTGCACTGTATGTTCAGGTATGTGTGTCTACCTGAGACTGTATTATGTTGTGATTCAATATGAGTTTATAGTATTTAGAGCAGGTACAATGTAAACAGTAATTTCCTGGTTATCATCGGATTTAGGCACCAAAGCTGAGCTGGCAGCCAGTAGCTGCACCTTGCAGGCCAACTGTGGCCAGGTTAAATGTCCCCTCTTGTGAGGTCATGTGATTGGTATCTTCCCAGTTATGGCAATATATACTTATTTTAGTATATATTTGTTGAATTAAAATATTACAAAATAAAAATCTGAGATGCAAAACTAATTTAAATAAATAAATAAAGTAAGTAAGTAAATAAATAAATAAATGCTTGGTCGGTAAAGGGCACCATCCTTGACTGCATATGTTCTTAACAAGGAAATAACTCTACTAATAAATTCTCAAATCTTCCTGCAGGCTGCACATCAGACACCCCAGCACTACTCTACAGTTCCTACGATGCTCCGCGGCGGTTGATTTAGACTGACTGCTGGTTTGGAGGTAACCGAACGTGGTGGAGACGCGGTGAAGAAAAGCCCAAGACCATTTCGGCGTCACAGAAACATTTCCTCAGCAGCACTCGTCTGTCTCAACTTGACGGCCTCCTTTTTCAATCATCATCCTTTGCTCTCCGTGATCCCGGCAAGGCGTGCGTGCCTCCCTCCCCCCCGGGTGCCGCCAAGGCTTCCCTTTCATCCCGGGAAGACGTTTAATTCCGAGCGCGACGTGGAAATTAAAACCGGCGAGTGCCGCGCCCGAGCAGTCGTCTGTCAATCAATCTCGCGGCTCAGCCTGAACGCTGACAACAGCGAGCCCATTTGATCTGTGCCTTTCAAAGGGAGCGAGCAGGAATAGCCTTCAGGAGCCATTTGCCTCTCGCCACGGTGCGAGCGTCATTCTGACAGAGCGCAATCATATGCCAGTTAATTCAATATCTGCCTTGTTAATCTTTTTTTCTTTTCTGAGGGGAGGGGGGTGCTTGTCCTGTCTTGTCCGATTAGATGTTTGAATGCTTTACGGAGCAAAAGCCCTTCCTCTGGGGCACAGGACGTTTGAAGCCAGGCCGCATTTGTGGGAAGCCCCGCCTTCTCTCGGACCAGGGGCCATCAGGGCTACCCAGCGGAGGGCTCTGTTTGTTCTCCCCCGGCAGTACATGGGTGTGAGACCCATGCCGGGGGCGTGCCTTCTCTCAGGCAGACTAGGCGGGGCTCCAGGGCGAAGCTGTCACAGGAGCTGCTCCACTTCCGTCCATCAAATGGCACCTGCTCTTTATTCTTACACACTGCGGTTTGATCTCTAGCTGCACATGTGAGAGGCATAGGGGTGTGTGATTTAAAAAAAAAAAAAATCTGCTTTAATAATACAATTATTAATAATGGCAGGCACCGGATTTTCATTTGGACATCGTGGAGTGGAGGATATTTTGAAAAGCAGTTCCACTCTTTCGACAGGGGGAGGTGACGACTTTGATCAGAACACCAAGATACCGACCGCAGTCCTTCTGCGGTCGATTAGTTCGTCGGCCCAAACTCAACACATCCACAGAGCCGTCAGCTGCAGACCCTCCAGAACCGCCTGCACTCGTCAAAAAGCCAAAATCAATTTCACAGAATTCGTAACTTTTACGTGCACGTGAGCCTCGGTTATAGAGGCTGCATACCCTCCGAACCATTGGTTAGCAGCGGTGCAGGCGCACCACGCAGAAATACGTGGGGACAGATCGTCTCGAGGAAGTGCGCTGGTGCAAGGAGGCATGTACCTGCATGCAAGTAGGCCAGGTCCGGGTTTTCAATGTCTGGGTGCCTCTCCTTCAGGTGGTTGCGGAACTCCATGGGGGCGTTGCTGCCATAGTCACACTTGGGGCAGTTGTACATCTTGACGCCCTCATGCTTTCCCGTGTGCAATATGTGCTTCCGGATGTTCTCCGCACAGTTTGATCTGAGCGTAGAAAAGAGGAGAAACATCTGCTTTAGGTGTCACAAAAGCAAAAAGGTGCAAATGATGGTGGAAATTATTTTGTTCTGTGCAGGAAATTTTACAGTCACGCCATTTGACTGCATCAAATGTCTGTAGGTTCTCAGGATTGTCCCCACTGTGGCAGAATGAGCTCCCTCTGTCCCTCAGCTACAAAATCCTTCCCAGCATTCAAGAAGGGTCTTACACCCATCTCTTTCAGAGCCATGTCTCTCCTGATCTCCTGCCAGCTACATAAATATACCCAACACCTACCTCTGAATCCCTCCTCATTTCTACTTTCCACTTCTTCGCTATTGAAAAGAGGCAAAAACACACAGCACAAGTGGCGAGCTGTGAACAATGCATATTCTCTACACATTAACTCTTTGAAAGGTTTTTCATGAGCATCAAAGCAGCGCGAGGTGACTGCTTTCATTGGAGATCTTCAATCTCTACAACTGATGGCTGACACATTTGACAAAGGTTGCGTTCGCTTACAGAAAGTAGCCCATTTTTACAGCGGCCTCCTCCACACGATATTAATTTTTTTATCTGTACTTTCCATCTGGAAAACCGTCCTTCGGTAACACAACGCATAACAACATTTATGATGCGCTGCTGCTATTTGTTACACATCAGTCAATCATCGTTCGGGCAAATTGAATGTCCTTAATCGGAGCCATCACAACACATCAGTGGTGCTCAGCAGTGACGGAAAACAATTATAGCCGTATATGTTTAAAAAAAAATGTCGGTGAGAACCCAAACTGTCATTCACAGCATGCCGCTCTCTCTCTCACACACACGCACGCACGCACGCACGCACGCACGCACGCATACATATAAGAGTGTTTCGGGGATATAGGGCCCTCCCGACACCCATATCCAGGCTCCCATCCTCTGCGACACGGCTGAGCTCTTGTTCTGCCATGATAAGCCAATCTCCTCGGGGATCTGAGCGATGTAGTTCCACACCGCGGGTGACAAGCGGCGGCCTTGAGTAACGGCCGCTCGCCGTAATGATGTCGGCCGGGGTGCTGCGCGGGCGGGGGGTGGCGCTCTGATTAATGTGGGTCTCGGTCCAGACCTAGTCCCTATCAAAACCCGTGTGTGGACCGGCATCCGGCTCTGCTCGCGGCTGCAGCACGAGCAAAATAAAAAGCGCACGCCAGGCGACGGATGGTCCCGCCTGACAGCCATCAGGTGAAGGCTTCCTGACAGAACAGTGCACAATTACTCTCCCTTATCAACTTCCTGCACCACCCCCGCCCCCCACGGTGCGTGTCAATGAAGGTGGAGCGCTTCCCTTCCGCAAACACGGCTCGGCCTGCGCCCCCCTTCGCGGACCAACGGGAGGCCGAGACCCTGGCCCGAATTATACTCTTCACAGAAATGCATGCAGAAATGCATGCAATGCACAAATGAAACAATGATCAGCTTTTTTTTTTTTTTTTAAAACCAATAAATTCCCAAACAACTGCAAAAATAACAGTCTCTGTGACAGTTGTACACTTTATCTTTCCATAACAGGGTCCCATAGAATAAAAAAATGCCACAACGACTTATGAAAATATAGCAAGTATGCTCATGTAACACAGCAGACTTATGAAAGGTTGCTCTTTACTGAGTCATTTTACTTCCACAGCAGGAAGAAAAAGCGCATACATAAGAATGTCAGTCGCCACACTTCTTTTTTTTTCCAGCCAGTGGCACATTTTAAAAAGGAACAATTCAGTCCCGTCACAATGCCCTCCTCAACGGTCTAAAACAATTTTCAATAAGGGAAACAATCTCAAAAGGTGCATAAATGTGTAAAAATTACCAATAAAAGCAAGGCAACCGTCCACATTGCATTGCTGTAACCAGCACGTCTCGGAGAAAACAAATCGATATGAGGGAAGCTTTCTGGCTGGTGTAAGAACAGCTCGGTGAAAGTTAAGAAGGTAAAACATTAAAAGTGCACACTTTAAAAACAGGTACGCCTTCCTTTCAGCGCTGTGCCTCTCCTCTCAAGTGTGTTTGTAATAGTCCACAGACATCTAGGATGGCTGCTGTAAGAGTGTCCCCCCAAGTTCAAAAGCTGTTTAAAATGCGTGAAGAGGAGTGTTTAAAACTCAGATAAAACACATACGGTGCAGCAGAAAAGGTGCCTTTTAGTAGCAGTGACTTCAAGTTCAAAAGGAGGAAAACTGGGCAGTGAGGCACTTCTTCAGGATGGGAACCTCGCAGTTTAAAGTACAAGCGGTGCAGGAATCGGTGAAAACGGCAGCTTTCTTCAAAACACAATAAAGCCTGAAGTTAATGAAAATGTGAACAAGTCTTAGAAATACTGCTTATAATTTATGAGACTTTCCAGAGCCTAACTTGTAATATCAGTTGGGGAACATCTGTAGGCTTTATCAATTATTACTTTTAACTAAACGTAAAATGAATTACAAACAGTCAGGATGTACAGTTAAAAGATGCAGGACTCTCATTACACCGGGGGAAGTGCATCTGTGCTCCCTCCTTGCCAGTGATCTTTCAAGGACCAAATACTAGAATATGACATCAGGCAAAGAAAAAGATGGGACAAAAAGAGGAACTGTTTACAAATATCAAATTAGTTCAACAAAAACCGATCAACTTTTCTTGGGAGAAATTCTATAAAGATGCCAGTTTTCAATCATTTACAACAGTGCAGTTTGCCTTAATTGAGGAGCAGTTGTTTTTCCCTCCTGTGGAAATACACAAGAGAACCCCCCCCCATCCTAACTACATAGCCCCCTCAGCCATGTTGTTATACCGCTCGCCGCCCCATGAGACGAGCTGCTGCCATCCCTTATAAACAGTGGGGGCGCCGTGGGACCCCTGCGATCTTTACGCCCTAATGGGCCTGGGACCACTAATTTAAGCAAGACTCCCTGAGCGTGAGCCGAGCATCTTCCGACACAGAGGGCGCGTAAACACACAGCTGTCACTTCGGCGGGGCACCCCGGCCAATTAATGTGCTCGTATTCACATTTTAACGCGCTTAAAAAAATAATAAAAAAAAAAAAAACTATTTCCAAAATTTTTGTTTTCCACCCATGTTTGTTTCCTAATATATCGATGCTGGGGAGCCGAATCTCAAACGTCATACAGTTGCTTCACATGTGCCTTTGTTATACACTCCATGGTACCGTTTAACCTTTTATTGTATTTTTTTTCCTTTTCCCAATTACTTGGAGTGTTAAAGTGTGTTTTTTCCCCAAAAAAATACTTTTTCCCATCATGCTGTACAGCCAAACCCAACACCACAATAACAAACAGGTTGCCGCACGCATCTTCATTTACGTGGATCCACTGCGAAACACGCTTCACAAAGCTGCACTGCAGCTCCGGAACGTGCGAGCGATTTTGTCTGTGGCGATATCAATGTACCGCATTAAAAAATAAATAAAACTGCCCGCAAGGACTCCTGGAAAGGCACGATCAGCCATACATCCCCTCTGACATGGAGATGCTATCATTTGTCACATTTAAACAATGTAAAATGCCATTAAGAGTCAGCAGGTGGCAGAATCATTAAAAAGGCCGCACTTTTCCGTGCAGGTTTCACTTCCCACCTCGCTTGACTTCAGCCGCACAATTGGCTCCACCAACTAGAGGCCAACTCCTTTATTTCTCACGTAGACCTCCTCCACATTGCAGCAATGTACAAAAAAAATAAAATAAAAAAGCATTTGGTGCATCTAAAAAGCTTAATTTGAGTCTTTGAAACTTTTTTGCACTTTTGAAACCCGGGGGCGTCGCCGCATTTGCATGCACGGCCTCCGGCTAGCGGCTGTCAGCTCCTCGCCGCGTCCTCTGCAGCGCCCATTGCAGGCCCCGTGCTCTGCGCCGCGTCGCTGCTGCTGCTCGCCATCTCACGCATCAACCGCCATCTTCACCGGCCACACAACATGTAAATGTACCGCTTTGCTTAACCTCTTTACTTCACGGTACGTTTTTTACGCCCAACTGCAAGGCTGGAATACTTAAAACATGCAAAGCGACAGAAGATAATGGAATGCAAAGCAGCACATTTTACAGCTTCAGCCCAGACTCTTCACTCCATGAATGTATCGTAATTGCAACAAGTTCATCAGAAGAAAGGATGAAGATGTTCTTTTTAATGCTGCCTAATCGATGTGCTTCAATTTATTACAACACGGTCACATCTTGGTCAAACTGTTACTTAACAGTTAATTCTGTTTTTATCTTTTCAGTGTATCATTACTTTTTATTCATTTATCTGACACTTTTCCGCAAGGCGGCTTACAGTGCGAGGTTTGTATCCTAACCGACTTGCACCGTATCTTGGTTAACGGATTTAAACGCGGTCCTTCTAACTGCAGCCAAACAGCCACCCCGACGCAGACATATTCACCGCCATCACCACCACTTTCAGCTGTGGAGAAACCCGCGTGCTGCTGCTCGGATGACGAACGTCAGCGGCACTCAAGCATCTCCATCCGTTCCAAGTGCCGAGGGAGGGTGTCACGCAGAATTAAAGAGACCAAGTGTGTCAGTGATGCTGCTGGTCACATTACTGCCTGGTGACCACATCATATCTCCTCAGTTTTAACAACCAACAGGCTACATGGCCCACCCAGACACCCACCCGCACCCCGAGGGCTCTCTTAATGCTAACCGGCTTTTTACTGTGCGACTCTATTTGCCAAAGTGCGTAAACGTTAGTGACGATCACGGCCAAAACCACAACGGAGTGAAAAAGGCAAGGACGATGAGGATGCCATCTAGAGCAGCAGCATCCCCCTGACCTGTGGCCTTTATTTATTTTTAATTTATCGATTCATTCATTCATTCATTCAATAAGCTCATTAGAAAAAAGAGTAAAGGTGTTCTTTATCATAATGTCAAGTTGTTCATTTATCAAAACGTGGTCACACCTTGGTCAAATTGTTATACAAGAGATAATTCCGTTTTTCTCTTTATTATCAACTGTATTATTATCATTATTAATCATTAATTTTATTAGTCTACATTATGTATGTACACTATGTTACTTACAAATGCCATCGTCCATTATCATTAACCGCTTTACCCTCGTGAAGGTCGTGGTGGTCTGCAGTCTGTCTCAGAATCACTGGGCTACAGGCTATGAAGCTACACCCTGGGTGAGTAGCCAGTTCACCACAGAGCGGCCACACACACAAGTCACACACTATGGATAGTGTGAGACTAGGTATACTAGGTATTTTACTAATCTTTACCATTATCATTTATCCACTTCCAGAGTTTTATTAGGATATTACGAGCAGCACTGAAACCTACCCTCAGTATCAGCAGAACACATTCATTCAGGGACAATGCTTCTACACAAATGTATGCTAAAACATATTCGAGCACAAAAGGACCGCTCTTGGGGCCTAAATGCCGAACATGGTGTCTGATGGCTCACGGCAAGTCAGAAGCTACCAGGCTCCCTTCAATTGACCTCATTTCTGAACTCATTTTCCTAAGAACTCCCACATTTCACAGCATATTGGAAGACCTGGTTGGAGATCAACCTCAATACTTCAGACCCAATTAATCAATCATGTGTGGTGCTCGGGATTGCGGGCGAACACCCGGTGTAGGTTTTCACTACGATTATGGAGATGGGGTTTAGGCTCGAGCTGTATTCACTGTCTCCACCCACTGCTTTGTTTCGCATTCGTCTTCCTCTTAAGAGGTGTCTGAGAAGAAACGGCACTCGTTGGACACTTACGTTACTGCGTTTTTAGTGTGCACCACATTACTGTAATAAATATGTGAAGTAAACTAAAAATCTGAAATCAAAGCAGTGCAGAGATGAGATGACCACAGGTGAAGAAGCAAGAGGCCAAATAACTTTCTCCGCAGCGGCGCATGGTAGTGCAGCCAGTTCATAGCCCTTGATGATTTATCCGACCTGCTAAAGGTCCTGTGATGCAATAAAAAAAAAAGGGTAAGAACAAAATAATAAGATGTGATGTTGGTCAAAGTTTTTCAATTTCACTGCCAATTTCCTGGGTAATTACTGACACAATGATGGCCTTTTAATGGCACAGCCACGATGGCGCTGTTGATGGTGATGGTAGTGATGATGATCATGATGATGATGATGATGGCGGAGCGATGACCACCCCCAGCACGGCCGGGGCGATGAGCCGTACCTGTAGTCACACCAGGGGCAGCGGTAGGGCTTCTCCCCCGTGTGGACGCGCTTGTGCCGGGTCAGGTGTGACTGCGTGGTAGAGGCGAAGCTGCAGAGTGTGCACCTGAATGGCTTCTCCCCTGGTGGGGGAGCAGAGCACATTAATATGTTAGTAACGAACACACACACACACACACACACACACACACACACACACACACACACACACACACACACACAGACTGCAACATATACATCTGTGAGGAACTCCCACCGTAACACGTATGTTGGATTTGATTAAGTTCAACTCTCTTCCACAGTGATTACGGCTTGTCTGGTGCACCTTGGGTGAGTGTTTATTTTTTACTTATTGTATCTACACATGAGATTTTTACCGAACCTAAGCCATAAATAAACCGAGGTACGTCTATTAGCTCCCAGAAACAGGCTGGTGCTGACAGCCAGTGTAGATAAAAAGCAGCCTTTTCTGTTCCCACAACCTGACCGCAGGTGGGTGTAAGTGGATCTATACCGTAATAAATCAGTCTCATTGTACATGGAAAATAGTGTTCAACATGGCTTCCTCATCCAACATCAGGGTTAATACCATTATGTTTAACTTATGGTACGTATTCCTATTTGTCAAGTTTGGAGATCATTGCTTTGTGTGCTGATTGCGGGTCTGCTTGTGGACGCAGCAGCGGCTGCTTGTGAGCTCTTAATTCACATCGAGGTGATGCAGAGTGAGAGTGAGGCTCTGTTACATTCAGCTGTAACTCAACTGGCCATGTTTTTCCATAACCTCTGCGCTGTGCATTTGTGTTCAGCACTGCGAAAAATCATCAGCACTTCCCATGTTAGTGTGCGTGAGTGTCCCTCTGAGTGTGTCAGACTGTGTGCAGTAATGCAAATGTCTATCAGCATATGTGTATATAGACATGTGGATCACCATGCACGTGTTTGTGCTTTTCGGCTGTCTGGGTACATGTGTGGATGTTGTGTTGGTCTGAGTGTGTGTTACACATTGAAAAAACCGAGGGTGTGTAAGAAACCCCCCTAGAAGAGACTATGGGGTGGAGCTCGTGTGCAGTGTGTGCGTAAGGACATGTGGGCGGAGCTAGCGGGAAGGTTGCTCACCCGTGTGCTGGCGACGGTGTTTGGTCAGGGCGTGTCGAGTACCACCCGCGAACCCGCAGAGGTCGCACAGGAAGGACTTCTCTCCTGGGGGGGAGGGACCCGGTCGGGAAGCAGGACACAGATCATTAAAACACATCCATCACAGCTTCCAGACTTAACTAATTCCTCCAATCAAATGTTTCCATGTAAATATGTCAAATGGGAATGAAATTACCGCTGCGGTTTATTGACTGTGATAAAATCTGAAAAGCACCACTGAACATAATTACATACTTGTCAGAGCCATAAAAATGAGCTTTATTATCAATGGGACGCTTTTTGTACAACTTCATCTCGGTGACGTGCCATCCGGATGGGGCTGCGCGAGCACCGGAGATCTTTAACGTGCGTCCCCTGTACGACCATTTCCGGCCCCCGGTGAAGCCGTCAACCTCCTCCCAGGAAGGAGGGGTCAGTAGCGATGTCGGCTTTGCAGGGGGCAGCAGTGAGGATTTTGGGAAGGGGGCTTCTATCGTAATTCTCCTACAGTCTCAAAGAGGAAAAGTGGGTGGGGCTGCCATAATCCTGTAGTGGCAAAGAGAATGGGTGCGAGAGGGGATTCCCAGGTAACCTTACAGTCGATATGGTATTCTGGTGATAAACTGGGAGGCTGAGAACCAACAGTAGACATCATCCGACCACTGAAGCCCCAGTTGAACTCGTGCAAGCAATGCACAGGTTCTACGGCAGACTAAAGTGGTCCCAGTTGTGCTTTATCACAGTTACAGGCATTAAAAACCAGAACAGCTCCACTCCAGGTGTGCTGTTAAGGCAACCAAACGTACGACCACACCTGCACAGGTTGGCTGATGCTGCTCTCTGGCAGTGTTACGTCACCCAATCCATTTGTGTTGCGCGCGCAGCTGCCCCATTCATGTTACAATGAGGTAGCAGGCAGTGGTTAGAGCGCCCACCTTGAGATCAAAGGACCCAGGTTTGAGTTCCAGCTCCTGCTGAACTACTCTTGGTGAAGGCATGTACCCTGATGCAGCAAAACTCCTGCTCTATAAATGAGTAAATCTACCTAAGCTGCTTAACACTACAAGCTGCTTTGAAGAAAAGTGCCAGATAAATCAACAAATTAATGAGGGGCAGCACAGCCTTAGCTGGTTGGGTGTGGGTTGGGTGTCGGTGTCGCATCCAAGGTGTAGTTCACAGCCCGGTGCCCAGCGACTTTGACTTCGACTTTGTCGCTTTCGACCACTGTGCCTCTGACCAGGATCAAGTGGTTACTGAAAATGGATTCATTTCTTAAATTTACCACGAACCCCCTCTTACAATTCTGTTCAAAAGGCAGAAGGCACGAGGGACGCCGCCCAAGGGTTTAACCCCGCCAGCATTCGAAACGCATCCGAAACGCACGCAACGTCTTCCGAGGACACAGCCTGTTGTCCAGAGGACGAGCCGAGAGGGCGGGATTGCCAAGAGCTCGGGGCTGTTTAAGGACACGATATTCCCATGCAGCGAGTACTGTAATTAGGAAAATAATTGGGATTACACAGCTTTTTCGGCACCGAAACGGCCGGTTCAGCTGGACCCGGCGCTGTCCAAGCGGGCCTCATCATAGCCCCTCTAATTAATAGCAGCCTGTTAGCTGCCATTAATTCGCGCCGAGCAGCCCGGCGGGGGCCGCCTCGCGTTTTAATGGCGCCGTTGCTCTGGCCGAGACTCATTAGAAAAGGGCTGCGCGGAGGACGACGGCAGCCGTTTGGAACCGCGCGGCTGACCTCGGAGTACATTCAGCTCCAGCTTCGCTACTACCTCGGTGCACCCGAAGATGCGAGGAACGTGACCGTCAACCAGCAAGAGATGACATCTACAAATTTGACCCGAAGCACACAAAACCCATCAAACCCATCTCGTTCAGAGCCAGTCCAAGTCATAAGTTAATGGTGGGACACCTGTATTACCAAATTTTTTCTGTATTTAGGGCTTTAAGGTAATTTAGGGCTAAAGTGACTCTGGAGTAACTAATAAAACGTGGACAATCGCACTTCTCCCAATTCCAAGACTCCCGGTTCATATTTTGAGGAGCTACTGTAACCTGAAAAAAGTTGGTGTTTCACAATGTCCATGATTGTAGTTGCAATTTTATTAAACTATAAAACAAAAAATTGATTTTTTTTTAGCGAGAAAAGCGGACAAATGGAACACAAACTATTTTCGGCAGCATGGCCGCGGCCAGGACCCCTTCCTTCCCACGTCGCCCCCTCCGCCTGGCATTCCCACAGTTATCGATTCCGTCTCCTCGGCGGACAGCGCGGCTGCCGTCGCTCCTTCCTGTCAGTAAACAACCGCCCCATCCGCCTTCCCTCATTACGCTGCGTGCCACGGGACCCGGCCCCAGAAACGCACGGCCATCGATCCGCGGCGACGCTCCGCAATTATTCCCCACGAGGAAACATTGACAATACATTACATCTGCTCTGGCTTTTTGTGTGCCGCTCGATGCGGGAGGCCTCTTGGGGCGGAGACCGAAAGAGAGCCGGTGCTCCGGGGCTGCGCGTCCGCCAATCGTACGCCGCGATCGTGGAAAAAAGGCTTCATAATTGGGGGATAACTGGCAAGGCTGACACGTGGCGGTGGGCCGCCGCATTTCCTGTTGCGCGTGAACGTGCCATCGCCTGCCTCCCCCTTCGCCACGTCCATCTGCCACGAACAAACCTTTCCTCCCCTCCGCCCCGCGGTACCAGCCGACTGTGCCCCCCCCCCATATAAAACGCCCCGAAGAGACCGCATGCGACTATAATTGCCTCCCTCATTAGTTATGTTTTCGCGGGAGGAACGGAGGGCAATTAATTTCAACACTTAATTTTTGTCACCGAATCCGGCGCCGTATTGATGCGCTCGCCATTTTGGGGCTCGTTTTTCAAGGAAATTAATTGACAAAGTGCGAAGATTTATCAACATATCGCCGGATTAAGCGACAAATTGAAGCAATAAGGAAATCAATTGTAGCCGTGTCACCGGCGCCCGGCCCTCGACGCGCAGACGGTACGGGCACCCTGGGCGAGAGTGACATTTTGATTTATTTATTTATTTATTTGGACGGGTCATAAATCAGGAGTTACGCATGACCCTGGCTACACGACGGGTGCTTTTTCAGCGGAAAGCCATGAGGAGAATTTACTGAATAACCTGCAGATCAACCCGGCGAAGATCCCGGAAAACGAAATGAGAACATTAAAAAAACCCATTAAATGAGATTCGTTAAGAAAAGCCGCAGAAAAATGTTCTGTGCGCTTAAGAGGGAAAACTTGATGCAAGTTCAGAGCAAATAAAGTAAAAGAATCTTAACTGCGCTTATTTTATGATCCGTTTCAAGGCTAAAGGGGCAAAAAAATGTGTTTCCCACGCTTCGCCTTTGCGGCGGACACCGATGAAAAAAACATTAAGAAGTTGATCGTGACCGGGCGCGTCCCCGCAACGGACCGGGCCGAGTCCGAGGGAACGACCTGCGGCGCGGCGCCGCCGAACTCGAAGGAACGGCTGGCGAATCGAAGGCGGAAAATAAAAACAAGCACGGGGGGTAAGAAACGCGGGTATTTGCGTCACCCGTCGTGCCTCCATTAGCGTGACGGGGCTGTGGAAATCAGCGCTGTCAGCTTGTGGGACATCTAACAGCGGCTAATCTCACTGCGGAGCCATGCTGGCCAGGAAGAGTGGCGGCTGGGAGAGAATACAGGACATCTTCAAGCCAACCCACTCTATGCTGCCCCCACTAATTGAGAGGGAGGGAGGAGAGAAAAGGGGTCTTGAGGGAGGAGGTGTGTCCTGTCCTGTTTGTACCGAGCCCAACAAGGAAGCATCCGGCGATCTGTGCACATTCTCAGCCAAGTAGTGAGTATCATACGCACACAGGACAGAGTCAACATGACCCTACTGTATAAATGGGTAAATCGTGGTAATTTGCTCTGAAGAAAAGAACAAGTAGAAAAATAAATGCGAATGTCTTTAAGCTGCGCCACAGTCTGTGGTGTGACAGGTGAGCGAGAAATGACCGGAACGGCACACCCGTCAGCGAGGCGGCTTCTCGGGGGCCACTGGACAGGAACGTGTGGGTGTCATCGATCCTGTCGTGAACATGACTGAACTGAAAGTGGTATTCATTGGGCGGGGCATGGGGAGGAGCCAGGGGAGGAGGCGGAGACTCACCTGTATGCGTGCGGTAGTGGTCCTTCATGGCAGACAGCGTAACAAAGGAATAGTGGCAGGATGGCCACGCGCACTTGTAGGGCTTCTCCCCCGTATGCAGCTTGGTATGATTGTTCAGGGCCCAGCGCTCGCTGAATGTGCGGTCGCAGAGCTCACACTCAAACTTCCTGCACACACACAGGGAGAGAGAAAGAGAGGCCGTGAGTTACCCCTGCAGCTCTGCAGGTGGGAGGTGCAATGGGGAAGATAAGCACAGCCAGGAGGTTAAGCAGGGTGTCGAGGGGCTGCTGAGGGCGCCGTCTGCCATGTCTCTATAAGCACACATTGATTTTTCTGTCCAGACCCTACACCTCTGCCATTTGTTCTCCGCTTGCCAGGGGGGGCCCCAGCAGCTGAGCAATTCTGTCACAGCCCAGTGACCCCCCAATGTGGGTAGCTTTCACCTGTAAGGGGGCTGGGGTGAGAGCTACGTTTACCATGCTGCTCCTTGGTGGCAGCAAAGGGGCAGGGCTCGCCTCCAAACTCAACCCTACCCGGCAGCAGGGTTTCAGAAATCGCGTTTGAATTATTATTTATCAATTTATCAGAGGTTTTCTCCAGAGATTTACAGTAGGAGGTCAGTTCAGGGTAAGCACCATGATCAAGAGCACAGCAGCAGCAAAGAGTATTTAAATAAGTGATGCTCACTTCAAAGGCAACAGCTCTGACTACTATGCCACCTGCTGCCTCCCACTGTGTATGACAGCCCACAGTCACTCATTTCTCAGTGTTTTTATGGTGCCAGTTAAAAAAAAAAAAAAAACTTCAGTTATAGATGAAAATGGAAGCATCCTCCCAAGCGGCTCTCCAATGCAAAATGCAAATTTCACTTGGAAGTTACAATTTGATTTTTTGCATTACATTTAGATTTTATTCAGTTTTGACAATTTACTTTTACTTTTTTTGTACTATTGTAACGCCACAATAAATTTCAAGCCATTAAACATGAACAATTCAAAAAAACAAAGTATGTCAAGCCTATCTCTGACAGTATGTCTGAAAGAAATCCAAAAAATGCTGCCTGTCACACTGTAAAGACAGTGGCACCGTGCGCTAAATGCACTCAAGCCTTTGTGACAATGACAATTAGAAAAGCGTGGATAAGGGCGGGAGCCAAGTTGTGAACTGTGGTGGCCTCACACCTCTCTCCAGAAGGTTTCAGGTTCAATTTCCGGGAACAGCGCAGTTGAGTTGTAACTCCCAGTTGTAAATGAAATAACCTACGAGGCCAGCGGTGTCCAACCTGTGGCCCACGGTAACATCTGTAAAACCATTACTACGCACTGTTAGAAATCTGCACGTGCATGAACCTGAAGCCTGTACCCAGACCTTGAAACCTGTCCAGAACCTGTCTGGAACAGACCCCAAAATCAGAACCATTTGCAAAAACATGGGAGATATCATTTTATACCACTTTGTTAGTCTCTGTGCAGAAAATGTTGTACACGAAGAATAACAAATACTTAAATCTTTACAATGCACGCTTACTAGCAGGTTCAGCTGGGTGAGTGAAAGTGACCAAAGTCCCACAGTGGCAGTTCAAATGCTCACCAATAACATTCAAAAATGTTTCCCTTTTTTTGTCCTGTGGCCCTGGCCCTGAAACACAAAAGCAATTGGATATACAGTGCAAACCACTAGAGGGCAAAGGAAAATGCTTATTCAAAAAGAAAGTTTAATCGTTTATACATGTGAACTTAAATGTATGTATTTATAGTTTTTTCATAAATACATCAATTATTTCTGTATTATCACTTTCAATTTACTTTATTTGTGATGTATTGTTTTCCAGTTTAGTTTGTCTTTGTCACTTTGCTTTAAGAATTCAAGAATTACTTTGTTTTCTGCTCCACAGATAACTGTAAGAGATGAACTAAAAAGCTACTGCTATAAGCAAAGTGAAAATGTCCACAGACTTTACTGGCTTTTACTGCCCTCCGAGTCACAGCGTGAGCCAAATCACCAAGGCGCACTTATTTTTGTGGAGTCGATTATCCTACAAGCAGGAACTATCATCCTGCAACAGGCTGTATTTCCACATGGGTAGCAAACAGTAGCGTAACTGCACAGTTTGCATGGCGCCGCACAAACACCCGCCAGTTCTCTTGCTATCGTAATTCGAAATAACATTACAGCCCCTACTCTGTACGTGACCGGCCAGCTGTTACCTGCCGATACCACCAAGTCGCATCGCTACAACGAAGCCGCCCCTGAATCATTTGGCCTTTTGACCAGATCTCTCTTTGCGAGTTTGCCACGCCAAAGCAAAATACAAAAAAAAATTAATTTTTCAATTCAGATCTAATTTCAATTTACACGTAAGCTCCAGTATGTGGTTGTATGTAGATGATTTTTACACAACTCACAATAATGATTCAGACAAATAAAGGTTAGACACTCCAACACCAGAGGCAGCTGGGGAGCGTCAGAACTGGGCAGGCAACTAACAGGGACCGACCGACCTCGAGATGGGCACAGGGGCAAGAATCAAGCCCAAAACGCACTTCTCAACTGAACTCGGTCACCGCATGTCAGCAGCGCATGTTCGACCGCTTTTCCGCTCAGCGACTTGACAAGAGCACCCCGAACGGACGGATACGCCGCAGTACCATAGCTAAAAGGCAGACCAGCACGGCGATCTCCTGCCTGTTCATAAACATCGGGCGAGGCCCTGTTGTTTCTCACGTGTCTCACGGACGAGCGCTCAGCGCCGGAGCCTCTGGAGCTCACGCCTCCGACGCCTTCGATTAATACGAGCACTTCTCGGGGATCGATACGCCAGAACGAGGGGAGTTTAATGCGCTTTATGAGATCAGATAGCGTCCTTTGATCCTGCCTCCGTGTCTCAGATCTCTCCTGTCCGACAGACTCGCGGATGCATATGCAAAGGGCGTCGGGCCTCGGACTGGGGGAAAAGAGAGAAGAAAAAACTGCGAAACATTTTCACACTTCAAAGCTGCCGTTTGTTAAATACAATTACCGCCGCATCCATTCGCGCTGTCGCCATTATTGTTGGGCCTCCTCAATAACTCACATCAAAGCGAATTAGCCGCTATTCGCGCCGTCTTAATTACAGATGCGGATTTACATCTTCATTGTTTCGAGTCTTGCTGTTGTCGTGGATGAGAGACACTCATCTAAGTCAGAGTAAAACAGTGGGGAAGGTAGCACTGTGGTTCGAGGGACGGAACGCACCAACACCCGCCTCACCGCGTTTCGGCTCCCCAAGTTCTCTGCTGCTGTACACTTGAGCAAAGCACTTAAGCGGACAGGGGTCCAGACCGTGATATGTTCGCGGCCCTGCCTTTCGGGAAGCAACGCAGCGCCATCGGGACAGCCTTTTCCCTGCGGCAGTGTCTCTCTCCAGCTTCTGAAGGTCATAAACCACATCCACGCTTGAATGCATATTAGGATTCCAGACAGATCAGCATCCGGCTTTTACCAGCATACAGTTAAGACTTTGCATTCGTTGTACAGAATACATCATAATGTAATATATTTGCTAGATTACAAACTTTAATTTTTTTTCATTTAATTTTTATTTTTATTTTCACATAATCTACAACCTAAAATTGAAATAAATCCTTGGACGCAAATAAAAGTGTTCTTAACATTTCAAAAAGCCTTTTTCAAAATTTTAAATAACGCATTACTTTTACCAAAGCAAGGCATTTATTTTCATAGATTAGGTCTTCAACATGTGTAATAGGTAAGTATAGTTTGTTTCCCTTATTAAATTTGATAACATCAAAATGAAAACAAAGTTTAAAATGTTTGAAAATATTTGTGCACTAATTTATCCGAGAAACAAGGCAGCGTTCCTTGTCCTGCTGGTGATCAGCGACCGTCGAAAGGAGTTTATAATAATAAATAATATAATAAAATATAATCTGGTATCTTCAAAAATTAACTGTGTACAGCACTAAGACCCAGTGTGCATCAAAATAAAAAACAGCATTTATATTAAAATAATGGTAGACAATGTTAAAATTTTTAATCATCAAACCAAACATTTTCCATGACTAACAGTTAAAAACAAAAATAAATACACCTACAAATTTTAACTCAACACTCACTCCGCATTCAGACCTCAAAACTGACCGGGTCCTGGCCTGCAGTGCTTTTAAAGTGTCACCAACTACACACACTGATGCTTAATCTTGCTGCTGTAGCCACATCTACGCTCAAAACGCTCACATATGCTCATACCCATGGCTGTAAGTAATTTGCGTGCACTGTTGATATATTATTTATTATTTGCAACCTCTATAAAATTTGTTTCTACACATGTTCACCACATCACTTTGATGTCCTGTAGGTTGAAAGCAACATCCAGCACGTGAGACTCCTTGTATGTGCAAACGTACGTGGCCATTAAAGTCCGATCTTATCTGAAGGAAAGGGTCTTAAGATATGTTCACCAGAGTCACATTTTCCATGAAACCAAACACCTTTAACGGAAACACTGGCTGCCTGCTGCTGCTAGCAAACTCCGGTACAACAGAACAGCAGTGGAAAAACACAGCAGCACAATAAAACGAAAAATGAGCGATCGGCAAAGCCGCTTTTCGCCTGGAGCGCTGATGAAGGGGTCCTGCTTCCACCACTGCGATAAGCTGCGTGCTCACGCGATCCGAGTCAGGCCAGCAGGTCCATCTGACCTGTGTCACAGTGTGTTAGAAGCTGCCCATTTCTTCGCTTGGGGGGTGCATCTGCTGGCCATATGGCACCTGTGGAGTTCTGCTGAAGGGCCACGATGAACCAAATGTGCTTCAAGTCGACCTCTGGTTTCCACCAAACTGAGCTCAAGTACAACAAGTGTTTCGGAACAAAACATTTTTGATCCGTGAGTGTTTTTACCGCCGGGGTGAGACGGAGTCTGACGAGAGGCAGAAGCCACTGAGTATCGGGTTGCGTCTACTGACCTTCCGGCTGACAAGTCGAGGAATCGGCCCGATAGTCGGTGGCCAGCACAATCGTTCAGCCCGCCGTTTACCTTGTTTATGGGCGTGGCCCCCCCGCACCCACACCAAGCACCGTGAGTCCGACATAGTCCAGACCAAATTAGGCGAATGAAGATTAAATGATGTCGAAGTCTCAGGCCAGACGGATATTAGCAGAGTCCAGCCATACTTCAGCTGTGTCACGATGGAGGACTGGGGGAGACGTGAGGACCCTGCATCGGTCGATCCAAACAGCATTAGGAAACGGCGGTGAAATATTAAGAAAAGGTTTAATTTTGGATTACTGCTTCCTGAAAACAAGGGAGACTTCATTAGTCCTTATTAATGCAGATCCAAACTGGACGTGATGACAGCACGTTTTCGGGATAAAAATCGTCCAGCGGGTCTGCGTGCACTAACAACGGGCGAAGAGCATGTAGCCGAGTCGCTCGCATGTAACAAGCATGCAGCTTGGAGGAAAAATGTTGAGTTTGCATCAGGAGCCGGAATCCTGACTGTATGTGCACCTCTACGTTGTCAGAGTTGATGCAGCCGTACACGCCATGACACGCAAGCGTCACACATGCCTTTGTGCCGCGTGTGAAGGGTCCCGTGTCGCTAGACCCTGACACAACTCCACTAAACAAACAGGTCGCATCATTACGCGGTGTCAGAAAAACAAACACGCACACCGCTGACACGTGGAGCCAACGGCGATTTCTGTGACAGAACATCCAGTCGCCGCCTGCCCATTACCCACAATGCACTTCTGACCATCGACAGCATGTATATTATGACAGTCATTATGGAAACTGGCCCAACACCTGGACCACATGCAGCACAGTGTCCATCAGCACCTATCACTTATACCGTTATTTTAATATAAATTCAGTTTTTCATTTTTATACATACTGGCTCCTAGTACTGTACACAGTTAATTTTTGAAGATACCAGATTATTTAACTGTATATTATTTGCTTATTTTCTTCATCGAAATGAACTTAATCATCAAAATCTTCAACACTTTCTTTTATGAAATGCTCAAAAAACTGCATATGAAACGTTTCCACACCGTGTACAACTCCTTTCGACGGTCGCTGATCCCCAACAGGATGAGGAATGATGCTTGTTTCTGGGATACATGAGTCCACAAATATTTTCAAACATTTTAAACTTTGTTTTCATTTTGATGAGCTCAAATTTAATAAGGAAAATAAAAAATAAAGTCAAACAAACTACACTTATTTACTACATATTTCATAGACCTAATCTATGAAAATAAATCAAAGGATTTGTATTTTGACTTAATTTTAAATGGTGGGTTTGAATGTATGAGGAAAACAAGTTGCAGACAAACTTCTAGACCAGCTTTGTTTATGAGTTGAGGAACTGCTGCATGCTTACGCTTTTATTGCCGTGCCATTGAAACTAACAAATCTGATTTATTCGGACAGCGAAGAGGACTAAAAGATGGACTAGATGGAACAGCGTATCTTGGACTGCAATGCTGTAATGCGGTGGAGCTGCAACCCAAGCAATGAGCATGTAGAGCTTTTCTGCGGAGGGGCGGCAGGACACAAGCATCTTCATGAGAACCTGCCACCCGGGACTCTGCTGTTCCATAAATCAGAACGTACAAAAAAGGTGTCCGACATTTTTATCTGCCCCTGTCCCTGAGAGCGGCAGGACAGAGGCGGAGGAAGAGCCGCATTAAACCCCTATTTTCTCATATAAACAGTCGATATAATGAGCGCAGCAGAGCTGAAAAAAGGGAGCAAACGTGTAAACCCCTTAAGCCTGATAAGCAATCGGGACCTTTTACCTTAATATTGTTTCCTCCTTATTTTGTCCACAAGCCAAGCAGCAAGTTATAGAGATGATGGGCTCCTGTGGGGCGGCCCCACAGTGCCTGCACTATATTACACCCCATCCCTCAGCACCCACATATCCACCGCATCAGCATCTCTGCACTGCCAGCGCACAAACTACAATAAATAAAACAAGTAGCCTTAAAGAGGTCACTGAGTTTGGCTCAATTCCTAATGATGCCCAGAAGCTTCTCTCTTTGACTGGGTTCTTTCTGTTGTTTTTTTACCCAGTACCTCCTTTACCCGTTTATTAAAATTACCCAGCCCACCTACAATAAGCGGTGGGGCAGAAAAGCTCACAGCATCCCCGCAGACTCCTCCCACTGTCTCCACCGTTTGTTTTCACAGCGGCTGTCTGGGAGACGCCATCACAGCCTTAGGGCCAAAACCACGAGGTTCATGAACAGCGTCCTACCAAAGGCCGTCAGGCTGCAGAACTTCATCACCACCATCACAACCACCGGCCACAACCACTGTCCATGACCACTGACTGTCTGCACATTTGGATTATATTTACAGTACAATGTTTGCACAGATACTCACAAACCTTAGAACGCAGCAGGTCCTCTTTACAGACAGTGGGTTTGTTTCTAGAGAGACTACAGTGCTGAAGAGAGCCTGTCCATATGTGCCCCCTTTACTGGACAGCTGCCCAAAATGAGACATTTGTATTTCTGTCCCATACAGGACAATTGTGTGCTCTTTCACTATAGCTCCATGCCTCAGAGCAATACAATTCAGCTCATTCTGAGCTAAATTATCAAAATGTCTCAAGCCCTACACCTCCAGGACAGACTCTAGATCACCATGACGCGCACTGGACAAATGGTTATGATAATGAATGGATATATATATACATATGGCCATTATAAATCTGGGGAAAAGTCTGAGAGAAATTAAAGTCAGTCAAAGGTCAGAGC
This sequence comes from Heterotis niloticus, assembly GCA_018136845.1. Lineage (NCBI taxonomy): Eukaryota > Metazoa > Chordata > Actinopteri > Osteoglossiformes > Osteoglossidae > Heterotis > Heterotis niloticus. The sequence continues at coordinate 21,400,774 of CM030905.1, read as the reverse complement.
CAGGACAAAGTGGTCAGAAGGGCCACAGGGCAGAAGCACTAGTGTTCACCCGATCATCTCTCGGTCATCACAGCCCACTGGAGCTCTCCCCAAACAAGGCTGCCAGCACACCGCAGTCCATCTCACTGTCCCCCTGCTCCCCAACGTGATCCTCCCTCACATGTCTCGGTGTGTTTTAAGAGGGACGGCACAGCAGGAGGAGGGTGTTGGTACCGCAGGTGTGTGCCCAACGGAGACGACACCTTCCCCTGAGCATTAACCACATGCAAACTACCGCGCCTCATTACCGGCAAACAAAATTCCCTCTCGAAATTAAAAACCGGGTGATTTATGGTAAAGTGCATATAACCTCGAAAGGGAAAAAGGCATTCAGGTAGCACAGGGCAATTTTGTGTAAGACTCTTCCTAAATATTCGCCAGTAATATCATAAAAAGCCATCTTTTCATAACTCACCTAATTTCCTCATAGAAAAGTGTGATTTTGAGAATTATTGGGATTTTTTTCCCTGGACGTATTGTGGATGATGAATGCCCAGAGGCCGCAGAAGCAAACGGCGAATATGGAGAGTGCCGGGTACGAGTATAGAGAAAGTGTGTGTGTGTGGATTCAGATTAAATATGGAGGGGGAATTACTGCACCAGTAACTGCGTTGCACACTTAATAACAGGTAAAGTCTATACATCAAAGTTGAGCGCACTGTAAATCACTGGGCTGTAAAGAGAGCGCTGCGCTGCTGCAAGCACACCCATATTTACTCTGCTCCGCATCATTTTAAAATAATGAGTTTTATCCGTTATCTGATTAGCCAGGGCCCTGCTCCGAATTAGGGGCTCGCATCACTTAGCCCACGGTTGTTTAGCAAATTGGCTTGGTGGCACAATAGCAGGCCGCCGGGGTGGGGTGAGGTGGGGGTGAGTCCGCCAGACTGTGAGGTTGGGGTCCAGGCGGTCGCACAGACCTGGGGGGGGGGGGTCTCATTACTCCAAGTATAATTCAATGATCACCTTAGATCACATGCGGGCCATAAATCAGGGCTCTGACACAAGATGAAAAATTGTATTAATAATATGGAAGCTATTACACAGTCCAAAATGCTCCCCTGATAAATGGCATTGTTCAGGCCTGACAATGATTGCATTTAAAACATTATTTCTGTTTGCTGGAGTCTGCGCTGCAACTCTCCTGCAGGAATCCTCAGCGGGTCGGCTCGACGGCACGCCTGGCGGAAATGCACGTGGTGTCTGGGGATGAGGGGAGGACAAAGACCAGGATGTGTCGAACCTGCCAGACCAGGAGGGAAACTCCTTCACTTAGATGTCTGAATGAAGCAGCAGTGAAAACAGCAAAGGGTTTGGAAGGCCACTGTGGAAACAGTAGGAGGTCTTTTAAGTGGTGGGAACACGCCGCTGTTGTTGTTGTCAATAATAATAATAATAATAATAATAATAATAATAATAATTATTATTATTATTATTATTATTATTATTATTATTATTATTATTATTAAACAGTCCAAGGTAACTTACTATTTACTCATTGTAACTGAGCCCCGGCTGTAGGAGCCGGATTCGAACCAGCGACCATCACCTAAGAGGGCAGCGCTCCTAAACACTACAGTTTGTGCTGTGAAGAATGTGTGTGACAGACAGTAAGTAACGGCGTCTTTTCATAAACTGAGGGAAAAACCGGGAGCTACCAAACGACTGACACACTGGGAAGCGAACGCAAAATAGGCGTCTCATGTCACTGCTGCGGTACCGGCCCGCACGCTGGCCGACGGAGCTGAAACTCTCGCTTAATATTTCCCCACGAGGAGGAAGGGGGGATTCGATCAGGACGCGTGCGGTTTTCTTTCCTTGGGCAGGTCGACGCCCCGTACCCCGCAACGCACACGTGTCCCGGGTCCCGGGTCCCGGTGCACTGTGCCGTTTCCGCCACTGTGATCACAGGGGCTGCCAACACACACTGGGGACCCGCACCCACTCTCAAGAACGCACTCCTCCTCTTGCCTCTCTCTCCTCCCCCCTCGCCGGTCGTGGGTGAATTTGTGTGCGCGCGTGTGTGTGCGTGTGTGTGTGTCAGTCGGGGCTGAAGGCGAGCGGCGCGCACCGGGCTCACCGCCTCTGCAGTTCGGGGGGGGGGGCGACTGAGCGCCGCCGCTTCCGGTCACCAATCGCTGTGGTCACGCACGGGCGAGAGACGGACAGACGGACGGACACCCAGGCGCGTCCACGAACTCAGTCAGTGCGAAGAAAAGACGCAAGCGAGAAGGAAGGGGGCCACGCAGTGGAGCACAAGGACCCGAGGGACGGGNATTATTATTATTATTATTATTATTATTATTATTATTAATAAACAGTTGATCCGCTGTGGCAACCCCTAACGGGAGCAGCCAAAAGATAAAGATAAAAATTATTATTATTATTATTATTATTATTTTTTATTTTTTTGACACATTATCTTCATTTATTCCATAAATCACAGATAAACCTAAAATCTGATGGCCTGATTGAGCCACTCCCCACACTGCTGGTCTGTTCAGTGCCAGTGAAGAACAGGAGGCAAAAACACAAGTTTCACCCAGCAAAAGGCAAATATTTTAGAAAATAAGTATGAAAATACAATTAAATATAAAAAATCTGGAAGAAAAAGATTATTGTGCAAATTTCGTAACTCATATGTCCATATTGCAAAGAGCTTAAAAAAAAAACAAACAAAAAAAACATTGCTGTCTACTAAAAAACTGATCTGTGATACAAAAATATTTCTGTTCTGATTAACTGTTTACTCTTTTATTGACCCTTTTCACTACTTAGAATAACCTAACTATTTATATAGTTGGGTAATTTTGACTCTATCAAAGGCACCACAGCAGGAGGTGGGACTCAAACTCTGTATTCCAAACATTCTAGCTACTGAATTACTTTCTCCATACACACTTCACTTCTCAAACCCCAGCCCTCGTCTGCCTCACGCACATTGGGAGGGTTTGGGTCATATTAATAATCACGATGGCATTTTGCTGTAAACACAACAGGAACTTTCTGACAAGTAACACGTTGGGATAAGAAATACTGGGATGACCGCATGCTGGACAGGGTGGGGTGGGGCAGGACAGGCTCTATCCATCTCACAGCTTAGTGTTTGCTGCACAAAGGTTTATCTGCCATGTGACCGGTGTGTGTTGTCCTGACCACCGCCAGGGAAATTCATGCAGCCAAGAGGGAAGTTTCCACCGCTACAATTCAAGTTGATGGCGAGAAGAGCGGTCCAGCACCACTCACGCAGAGACCGATGCCAGCATTTTCCCAAAATGTCAATAGCCACAAGAGGTCACGGGCATGTTCTGAGTCTAAGCCTTTCAGTCAGTTTAAAAGTATTTGCCCAGTCTGTGGCGTCCACGAAGCCTTGAAAACAAACACGATTAATCGGCCCGTATATCACAGGACTCAACAAGCGCTATTTTTCATTAACAGCTCCAGCATTTCTCTGAATTTAAACCATCTGGCTTTACAGGCAGTTCTGACAAATTAAAAGTAAAGAAGAATATGAAACGGTATATTGTCCGGGCACCAAAACGCCTCTGTGAGATAATTAAAAATGTAATATTTCTGACTTATTTGTTTTTCCAAAACTCAGAAAAAAGTTCCTAGAGCAGCTTTAGCACACAGCTCAGCCTGAGATCCATCTATTTTCTCATTCCTTCTGTCTATCCATCCTGAGCGTTTACACTGAGACACATGCACCGTGTGCCAGAGTGTGACACCGGGGGCCTGGTGTACAGTGAGGCTGTGCCGCATCCCGCATGACCCAAACCACCCCCCACCAACCCACCCTCTTCACTGCCCCCATCCACATCCGCTGGTCTTGAGGGCCCATTCATCTACATCTGCCAGCTGACAGAGTAAAATAAATCAAGAATTTCCCAAATATAACAATATTTGTATTGGGAGGCGAGTTGTAATTGATGACTGCGCCTGCACTAATTAAAACTGCTCCGACTTCCATTAATCTTGGTGGCGGGGGTGCAACCGTGTCTCACGTGCTGCGGCACGAGGAGGAATACCGTCCCTGTTCCGCTGCCACTCTACTTTCTCCCTTGGTCACCTGTCCAACTGCAGACTCACCTCTGGTCCCTTGCCTACCTGTCCAACTGCAGCCCTGCCCACTGACCCCGTCTTCCTAGCCCTGCTCCATCTCCAGCCCTATCCATCCTCACCCCACCCCCACCATTGCTGTTGTGAGCCATGGCAACAAGCCACCCCATAAAAGCTTAATGTGGGTAATTTTCAAGTAATCAAACCTTTATGGACCACAATCGCTTTTAAACTAACAAATTTTAATTATCGCTTAATTTTAACTGAGATATTAACACAATACCTCACTTGGAATGCTTGTCTAACATGAAATATTAAAGGAAAGAAATACAAATAATTACGCCCCTAAGCGAGCATTCCAAGATGCAACAAGGAAAGGACTTTACCTCTTTGAGGGTTATGATGCTGTAAAGCATCTCAATCTCCCCCACTGCTTTAACATATTATAATATTTATGTTGGCAAATACACTTACATTAGAGTGTGTATTTCACACTGCAATCATACTGCGAAAGACAAATATGTTGCCTTCAAAGGCTAAACAACCGGCTGCTGCAGATTAAAGAAAAACACCAACATCCCAGTTGGCTTCAGAGAAACATAATGAAAAATTGTGATGAAAATGATGACGCTGTGATGTGCTACTCCGTTTACTTTCACCTTGATCTAAGCCTTCCACCCTGACAAGTATCAAACTCACAACCTGTGGTTTGTCTGTCTGATGTGGACGGAAACAGGAGAAGACGGGCGAACTTTCAGCAGGCCTGCCGCATTGTAATAGAAGGACGATACAGGTTCAAATCCCAGCTCCTTCTCTCATACCCTTGTTCAAGGTAGCCTGAATTGATACGGTAAAAATTACCCTGCTGAGCAAATGGATAAATCAGTGTAAGCAGCTCAGCATACAAACCTCATACTGTGAGCGGCTTTGCGGAAAAGTGTCAGATAAATGAGTAAACAATAATGAGGAGAACATGGGAACTCCATTACTGTAACAATTTTTAGTGCAGCACATCGGTGGTTCGCGTCTGGAAAACAGCGAATATCCATGCAAAGGGAGACAAACACATTTGTTCAAACGGGGCATTACTCCACCGTGCAAATGGAACTAATAGAGGGTCTTTTTACCGCCATTTAAGAAAACAAGGCGTGAAAGAAGTCAGTTGTTATTATTTGGTCGCTCGGAGCCCTTTTGAAATTGCTTCAAATTACGTCCTATTAAGACAGGGTCAGGGCTGTCTATCAGGAAGGCAAACAGTTTGACCCGCGGTTAACAGGCGCTCGGCAGTCTCCCTCTGCGTGGCCCACAATGCACCGCTGCATCTTGGACGGTCACACAACTGGAAGCCACATGCATCATTACAGTGGAGGCTCAGGGTCCCGTTTCTGCCCCCCGCCCCCAGTTCGATGGGATTTCATCAGCTTGGATTTGTCATGTGACGGCAGTTTATTGGCTGTGGCTGACAGCCGCACTTTAGGGAAATTTTGGCCAAAAAACCTGTCAGACACAGCTGTTATTGTAGCGATGGGTAAACCAGTCCTGTCGGTTCAAATTAAGGTAACACACAGCAGAGTCACCTGGAAAATGACCGACGTTCCACAAGACCACTCACACCAAACCAGTCAGTCGCAACGTTCCTGTTCTCTATTTTTTGACTAAGGCACCAGCGACAGTCTAAAAATACCAGGTGAATAAGAGAGGGAGGCTCCGTGATGAAACATCCTCCAGACACGGGCCGTGGTGCCATCCATCTCGTCTCTTCCCTCCAGGTGATCGGTTCCCCCCTAGCCATCCCCAGTCGCCATGGCGATCCTCCATGTTTTCAAACTGGCGCAGATATCAATCGCCAGTCAGGGCTTTCTCACTGGGGGGTGTCGTTCGCGCTCTCTTGATGCCTGCCGAATTTGTTTCACCTATTAAGGCCTTGAGAATGTCTGTCTGCTAATTAACCGTGGCCGTGTAGGAAATATGATGGTTAATTAATGATAAGATAAATTCTGTCTGTGGGACTGCTGGGAAATAACAAGACCAAGCTGTACAGTGAGATTCTGACCCCTGAACCGACTTGCAGATGCCGCAGTAACAGAAAATCTTGCAAGAGCATCGAAAAAAGCATAAGGAACTCGTTCAAACCTATGCTACCCCTCCTCTTGGGCACTCACTTCTCTCTGGCTGCCTATGAATTATTGGAAATGATTTTATTATATAAAATGTTACAGTGTGTGACACGGATCTCACTGCTGCTGGCCTGTAAAAGTGTCTCCCTCACTGCGTTGGCACTGTGATGTAATTTGAATAGCCTAATGGGTCTTGTGGTCCCACGGGGCAGTGCTGGGCTCAGACTAGGTTGGCTTTGGCTGTGACACTCTGTGAGGTGAAGGTGATCCGGTCGCACCTACCGTAACGGGAATGGCAATGACATAATGCCGTCCGACACAGAGCAGATACGCAGCTCACCGTTGGTGAGCACAAGAGGATCCTCACACAACGGAGACAATGTTACGTGCCCCCCACCCCGTGTAGACCTTTCTTATTGCGGTGAGGGCTGGGGGGTGAGCGGTGTCCCGGTCTAGCTCATTGCTCCCACATTCCCATTAGCGGTACCCGGTGCCGAGATGACGACAGCGGCGGGATGATGGATTTAGTCCATCTGTATTCCATCTGATCAGTCTATTAAAGAGGCCGCTGCTTCCCCTGTGCACACCGCCCTGTCCACGTAGCCCTGCGGTTGGTGTACACGGCTGCGCGGTGGCAGGGAACACGAACACACGCACATCTGAGCGGAACCCATCCCGGTCCACCGCATCGTATGGCAGCACTTAATGAGACAGTACAACGTTGGGAAGCTGTAATCGTCTAAACCGAATCATAATTGTTCCTTAAAAGGCTTTAACCATGTACCAGAACTAATCTTTACTTTTGATTTTTTACAAATATTAATTAACCGTTTACAGAAGGGTTTAAGTGAATAATATATGTAGATTCACACTGAACATATGGTGCAGTCGCTTTATTAATATCTGAAGTCTCCTGACATATTAATTAAAGCATATTTTCGAGAAAATCGGTTTTTGCAAGTAAAGAAAAATGAAGAACAGTTGGGTATCATGAAGGGGCCGTTAACTTGCTGTATGCTGTGATGTTTTCTTAACATCGTTTGGGAACTCTGAGCCACTTTGCTGTACTGCAGTATCGTGCAGGAGGGCCACGGGACAGAGGCAGTGCACAGACTGCCAGCACTTTGCTTGAACCAATGTCGACGCTGAGGTCCGTGTGAGCCCATGAGGGAGTCCGCTCTGACGCAGCCATCACACCTCACACCAAAGAAAAAGGAGAACATGAGGTGTGATCTCACCACGCCTGGTGGTGGAGAACTCACAGTTCCAACCTTGGACTGGAGATCAGAGGGTCTCTCCAGCACTTCCCACCCAAAGCGCAAATAAAACCTTCACAACTCCTGCCCGTGCCCACACTGAGAAAAACGCACATACAGCTACACGAAGTGTGTACGCATATAAATATACACACAATTAAACTTTGTTTTGTGTTGCCATAGTTCCACAGTTAAATGTTCCACATTTAAGGCCTTTCCAAGAGCCACAGTTTGAGATGTCCTTTTCATGCGGAACAATGAAACTGCAGCTCTTGCGGTGCAGAGCAAAAAAACGATGCTCATTTACACTCACAATGAACATTTTGTTTGTGGGCAGGGCGCAGTCAATATCTCCCGAGACCAACAGGTGAGGAACGCGCTCTGTCCGCTCCCCATAGATAAATCACGTTTTCCTCCTGGCTGCCCACCCACAGGCAATACCCACATCCGTGTGCAGTCATGACACACATGTGCCATGGCGGAGGCTGTTGAGGCCCACTTGATGTTTCAGACGGGAAAACAAATTAATTACATTGATCTTGTTACATTTTCCCTGAAACACTGACTTTAATATTCATCTCCTCGAGACAGCCTCCTGTTTGCCTTCTGATGTAATTTGAGTTCAACAGCATGACAACTTCCCTGAGATGGAAACCTGGAACGACCCCCTCTTCCACCTCCATTCACAACACAGCATTGTCATCCAGCATCTCGACCACCTGCTGGCTCCTCGGCCCTCAGCGTTTTGAACCAGGTGACAAGACCCACAGGCTGAACATCTGAACCGAGCTGTTTGGGAACGTCACAAGTCCTTAATTCAGGACCTCGGAGCACACACGCAAACACGCACACACCGCATTTTCAGCTTCATCCCAACAGTGAAGATCTTCTTTCACAAATCTGATGCGCTTTAAAAAGTTTTTAGGCTGTGCTCTTTGCAGGGTTTGATTTGTCTTTGTTCCTCCCTGTCCTTTCCCATCACCACCGCTCCAATGAGGCTGACACGCTCTTTTGGCTCATCACAGCTGTAAGCACGATTACATGAATTTACTTTTAATAAATTACCGTCCCTGCATGCATCAGTCAAACTGCGGAGCTCAGCTGCTCATAAACAATCTGTGTTATGAACTCAGCTGTCTGTGCTGATTTGGGTGCCTCCTAACAGGCCCGGGACGAGCCGGGACCGTCGCTCTGCCGCAACGTACAGCTGTACTGCTGACAGAACAGCATTCGATAAAGTAATTTGCATAATTTTATAAAGCGAACGCTGCCTTGACTGAGCCTTCCACATAGGCTGTAGCATTCTGCTAGTTGGGTTCCTGTCCAAGATGACGGCATAATCCCGACTAGGTGCATACCAGGGTAGTCCAAAGGTTTATTACCGCATGCGCCACTAAGGCCCCACCTATAACCTCTCACCTTTCTTTGGGACGTCCCATGCCATGCTTCCCTAGCAGGTGCGTGCTCAGGTGCTTCTTCATCACAAAGGCCCACCTGCACAGGAGACAGAGAGAGAACACTGAGAACAGCACAGGAAGGAGGAGGTCCTGACCAACAAACCTCTTTGTCCCACAGCAGACAGGAAGTGAGCAGGTACCTGATGGCAAGCGGGGGCCGATGGGAACTGCCCATAGGGTTCAAGGCAGACATCTCCCACCGCATACATGGCCTCGTGAATAGACGGAGGAGCATTGAGACAGAGAGCGGGTAACAGTGAGATGCACACGATGGCCCCCACCTCGCCGTCTCGAAAGAGTTGTATAAATATTCAAAGTAGCATTGCCCCCCAAACCAAAGTGAATCCATTTGGAATTACAGATGTCTCACACTTACAGGTGCTGGTCATAAAATTAGAATATCATGACAAAGTTGATTTATTTCAGTAATTCCATTCAAAAAGTGAAACTTGTATATTAGATTCATTCTTTACACACAGACTGATCTATTTCAAATGTTGGGTCTGGCCTTTGGAAATCCGTGGATTCTGTGCCTCTCCTCTCTTCCTCCAGACTCCGGGACCTTGATTTCCAAAGGAAATGCAAAATTTACTTTCATCAGAGAACATAACTTTTGACCACTCAGCAGCAGTCCAGTCCTTTTTGTTGCGAGACGCTTCTGACGCTGTCTCTTGTTCAAGAGTGGCTTGACACAAGGAATGCGACAGCTGAAACCCATGTCTTGCATACGTCTGTGCGTGGTGGTTCTTGAAGCACTGACTCCAGCTGCAGTCCACTCTTTGTGAATCTCCCCCACAGTTTTGAATGGGTTTCGTTTCACAATCCTCTCCAGGGTGCGGTTATCCCTACTGCTTGTACACTTTTTTCTACCACATTGTGAAGAGGAAGATGCAATACGCCAGACCCAACAATTCAGAAGAGTTGAAGGCCACTATCAGAGCAACGTGGGCTCCCATAACACCTGAGCAGTGCCGCAGACTGATCGACTCCATGCCACGCCGCATTGCTGCAGTAATCCAGGCCAAAGGAGCCCCAACTAAATATTGAGTGCTGTACATGCTCATACTTTTCATGTTCATACCTTTCAGTTGGCCAACATTTCTAAAAATCCTTTTTTTGCATTGGTCTTAATTGATATTCTAATTTTCCGAGATACTGAATTTGGGACTTTCATTAGTTGTCAGTTATAATCATCAAAATTAAAAGAAATAAACGTTTGAAATAGATCAGTCTGTGTGTAATGAATGAATCTAATATACAAGTTTCACTTTTTGAATGGAATTACTGAAATAAATCAACTTTGTCATGATATTCTAATTTTATGACCAGCACCTGTATAATTATACTGTTACACAAAGGAGAACGCCAAGGCCAACAAGGCATTCTGGGTAACGACAGTGTTTACAGTACTTATGCATACATACATTTACAGTATACACGAAAAACTTAACAACGGCGGAGTATCAGATGCTCGGTGCTTCTTCTTTAAACTGCAGCGCAAAGGAGGCTTGCAAACACTCCTGTTAATTATGTATTACAGCTGTCCTTTTATTAAGTGCTGAAAGGCAAGACACCTCATTTGCACATTCTCACGAAAGACAAGGCGTTCGCAAGCGGATTATTTTTTTTAAAAAGCCTTTAATATGGGAGCCACGAAGAAAAAAAAATCTGCGTCCTGGTGCGGAGGAACAGCTCGGTGGTCACCCTGGTCCTCCAGCGGGTGACACTCAGGATACTGGCTGGCACCTGTGCATTTCAACACCTTGTGTGCTTGCAGAGCTCCTTGCAGGCCCGCAAAAACGTAGTACAGTTACCACGGTACATCTCTCCCTTGAGCTGCCTTCGGGTCGGGGGTGGGGCAGGGGAAAGACTACAGCGATGTAATTTGGTCTTTTTTCTCCCCTAATGATTGTGTCTTGATTATTATTATGAAAGGATATTATACGATGCCATTCGTTCTATCAATTTCTCAATAAATTTAACTAATAAGACTTTCTCAGCCGGGGGGGAGACTGATAATGCCATCATAGATAAAAAGAATGGCTCAGATTTCCTGTTTCCCCCTCTAACTAATCGACATGCTTCACATCTTCAGAAATATGAACAAAATAATGATGTAGCAGAGCCTTAATGATAAGCCAAGGGACATGTCTGCGCTCTATTATTTAGACACACAGCAACATGATGACATATCTGTAATATGCACATTTATATCTCACATAAACATATTCATATGCATTTACTTTATTTGTATGAAAACTGTTAAAAGACATGAGAGTGCCGTGCTTGGATGTGGCACAAAAAAATAATTCTGCGACACAAAAAGAAAGTTTTATAGTGAACAGTTCTGGTGAATAATTATTAACCTGTTAGAGTTGTTATTCTCTAAACGCTGATGTATCCGACATAAATGCCATCAGAATGCCCCTCTAAGGTCACAAGGGCAGTGGTGATGCATTTTGGGGGGAAAAAGCATCACCAAAGTATTTGACCTGGCAGCAGCCTCAACAGTCTGGGTTTGCCAATAACCCGGTTTTTGTAACAAAAACGTATATTCTGAGTGCCAGTTCTGTTTTATACAGCTACAGCCATAAAAAACATTTTATCCAAACCATCTCATAGACAGCTATACAGCTGGTATTTACACAGCACAACAGGTTTAGCCCCCATATCTTACAGAGGGAGAAGATCCTGTTTCTACCTAAAATGCTGCTCTGCCTTTATGTCACTTTCAGCAGCTCCTCTTTGGACAAACAGGAGCTCCTAGGGGGGCCTAAAGGTTTCCACAGAGCTACTTTGTGAGGATAACCGATGAGCGCGAGTCCCCCAGTCTCTCTTGCCCCACGATAATGACCACATCCACCTGCTGTTTTATTGCCGTAGCAGCAGCTGGAGGTCCGAGCCCGGGGCCACATTCGCCGTAGGCCTCAGCTCCACACCTCATTACAGTCAGGGCTGCTAGGACCTCACCTGCAGGAGACAGAAGTTTCACTACAGCAGTAATAGGGGGTGTACAGAGATGTACGGCACTGGGGGTTCGACTGACAGCTCCAAGAAAGAATTAACGGAAGGTCTGTAAGAGTCTTAAAGGAGGGACTGACAGCTGGCTGGAGGACTTGGCAAAAGACTCAATGGAAGGCATGACGCAGAATCCTATGAAGGAATCCCTGGAAGAAGGAGTTGATGAAAAATCCAGGAGAGAACTCAATGAAGGATGGAGGACTCAATGGAAGACCTAATGGAAAACCCAGTAGAGGACTCAATGAGGGATGGATTATGTGATAGAAGATATGATGAGCTCTTGATAGAAGACTCGGTGGAAGACTCAGTAGAGGACTCGATGGATTGAACTATAGAGATCTCATTAGTGGGCTTACTGGAGAGTGGAGGACTTGATGGATGACTTGATGGTGGGCATGACAGAAACATGTATGGAAGATTCAATGGATGGCTTGAATGAAGGCCTGAACAAGAGTCTGACAGAAGGCTTCATGGATAACTCAATGGAGGCTCAGTTGAGGTATGAAGCAGAGCTTAAAGCTTACATTCTCCGTACTCTCTATTCATGTCTTATTGTAATAATTCTCTGTCTATAATGCTACATCTGTTTGTCTATTTATTCTTTATGCACAACTTTGTTTTTCAAGAAAAATAATTTGGCAAACGGGTACTTTTAACCCTAAGTTAGGTGTTTGCATAGTAAAAAAAAACACACACACACACACACACACACACACACACACACACACACACACACACACACACACAAATGATGTAAGAGTAGAAAAGTTTGGTGAGCTACATTGTTTTTTCCCTTTCCATTTCACTTGGTCTGTACTAAATATTCAGTTTAACAGTAAACCAGTTTGATGATTATACAGTGTGTTATTACTATTTACCATTCAACAACCACACCGGGTATCTCAGCTGGTGTTACATAAAAGTTTCTTGATTTCACCAAGAATCAGATGCAGTTTTGGGTGGAGGCGGTACCAAATAACCGGAAGCAAGAATGTCAGCATCAGTGTCAGTGGAAAGCAGGATAACTGCTGGTTCAGAGTCCACCCATTCCCACCAGGCAGTCTGCCCCCCAAACCAGCAGCCATTTGACAGAGGCTCATGGTTCAATGGGTTAAATTAATAACAGGGTCTAAAAGCAGGGGCCAGCCCGCTGCACAGAGGGGTCTTGGAGCTGGGAGGCGCCAACTGTGGTCAGATTGGTTCACGAGACGCAGGGGACCCTGACGGCATGTCGATATAGCCAGGAAATGGCACGGTGCAAAAGTCTGTGAAACAGGACTGCTTTGAGGCGCTCTGACGGAGCAGAGTACAACTTACAGAGGACTAAAAATGGCCTCTTTGTCAATCACTTGTCACAGGCTTTACGAGAGCAGACGGCCCTCACAGCGCTAAGCAGACACATCTGCGCATGCAAACCTTTTTTCCACCGTTACACTTTACTGTTGCTTCACCCTACTCTTGAATCAGTCACTTACGAGTCCTTACTGGAGACGACAGGGTGACGGAGCACGGGGTCTTATTGGCAGCGACAGCTCGGTGAGGATCCAGGAAGCAAAGCAGGCTGTTACTTTAAAAGTGGATTTTAAAACAGTACAAAATAGTACAAAACTTTTAACATGAGTTCTGTTATTTATTCATTTTTTTAAAGCAAATTACTAAGTCAGGTTTGAATGTAAAGCTACTTACACTAATTTACTCATTTTTACAGCAGGGACATTTTTGCTGTGTTAGTTCAGGGTCAGTGCCCAGATCAAGGATTCCAAATCAGGGTGGGATCTGAACCCAAGTCCTTCAATTACAAAGCAACAGCTCTGACCACATGATGTTCTCAAATACAATAAATTCAGCAAAATAAATTTAATACAGGGTAACTAACCCTCAATTCCAAAAAATAGTGGCTGTGAGTATCCTGTATAAATCTAATTACATTACAGCTGAAATTGCTCTGACTACAACCGACAACCAATAATGGTTTATTCACCAGAAATAAACACAGGTACACTGAAAGGGACAGATCTCAGGTTTTACTATGGCATTAAAGCAAACGTGAAGCTATTGTAACAAACAAATATATTTAAGTTCTGTTACACTTGACAAGTTCGCAAAATGAGCATCTCACGTGATACCAAATGAAAAACGACTACCTTAGCGTCACACAAACAAACACTTAGTGGTCTTCAGATGCAGGCAGATGCTCCTTCTTAAAAGCCCATGTTGTACAAGAGATAAAGGAACAGCAATACTAAAGAAATCATTCTGCTATTTTCAGACAGGGTTTACACCTCTTAAATGTAAATCTCAAATGCAACCAAACGAGTGGATTTTAACAACCATCTCAAAAAGCGACAAATGTATTTGGTTTCAAGTTGCTCTGTTTCACATTGGGCCATTTTTGCACACAGCCTTCTCTTCTCAGCTCTTGCACAATTATTAAAGCATAATTACACTGTTCTTTGTCCTAATAAATAATCCAAGTAAATTATTACAGAAAACGGTATTCCTTGGAATAAAATAAAGTGGCAGCTTCCGAGTAAACCAGAGCTCATGCTTGCAATCAATAATCAATAGCACAGTTCATCCGTTTGTGACTGAACCTCAGGTTAATGACTCCATAGTCCAGTGCATTGTAACACTGACATATTTTCAAAAATTAAAACACGTTCATAAAATGGCATAGTGACGCACCAATTGATAAAAATGCTAGAAATTACATATCTGCTCAAGTTTTAATAATACGGTCAAAGATAAAACATTTACATATATTTAAAAATAATTTAAAACACTTTAGTGCGGCCAATTGCCACTGTTGAATGTCTATTTTATTGCCTTATTCAGTTGTGTTATGTTGCGTTTTGTTTACTAGCATGTCAAAATGTTACATCCGATTTTCCAGACCGAACAAGAATTAAAATTGACTCTATGATCATCCCTGTGAAAAGAACCTGTACACCACTGCTGAGGCCCAAAACTCTGTACAGCTCCCCAAATACGGCCACGCCCACCAACACCTGCTGACCAACATGACATTCAACAGAAAGGCGGCCCTAAGGTCCACCCCCCGTAGGACCTTGACAAACGCAGCCATAAATGGCACTGTGCTGTCCGTTTTTGGAGATCATTAGCAAACCCATCTCCTCCCTCCGTGTTGGTTTTAAGGGTATGAAGAATATATGTTCCCTGCCCCTGGCAGCCCCAGCAACCACCCCCCATGGCTGTGCGCTAAATCATTAAACAGCAGCCCCGCTCATTATCTCGCTTAAACAAAACTTCTCCAAAACGAAATAAATCAGGAAGTGAAGCACTAACAGCCGTGAAAGTGTAAATGAGAGAGTCTGCGCCGTGACAACCCACCATTTAAAACAGCTGCCTGTGATATTCCACTATTTATTATATAACAAGTGTCTCCTCGGTCATTATGTTCTATATCCTTTAAATGAGGATGTATAAAAGGGGAAAGGCACTACACAATAGTTACAGACAATAGAAAAAAAGCCCAGCAGATTGCCATCCTACTATGCAATATTCATAGCTTCTCTTCAAATGCTTCTTCACGGTCAGACTGTTCTCTTAATTCTTGTTTCAGTCTGATATGAAACTTTGAAATCGCATGCCATCTTTCTCCAATCTGTGGGGCCTTACCAACACAGCCGCTACGGCCATGGCACATTTCACAAGACGGCCGTCATTAAGCGCAAAAAGTGACGCCTCTACGGCACCCGCGTCACCCTGGCTTCGAGTTTGCGGGTTTAAATCGAGTCTCGAACCGAGACCCCTTGTTCCGCTGCTCTTCTCAGCCTCCGACAGTCCCCAGCATTTCCAGGATTGGCCACCAATCACCTCGATCGTAATTGGAGGATCACCAACGAAAAATGGATGGATGAGCTAATTAGCCAACAGTAAATGACCAAACCAAACATCAATCCTGCTCCTGAAGCTCTTTTTTGTTCTTTGTGTGTTCTGCTCACACTGTCATACATGTGGAGGTCCTGCTGGGCTACTGCGTTTCTTTATTTTTTTGACAACTCTACATTATTTTCTGCAGACTCTTGAATGCACATGGGAACTGGACTGTGTACAGTCTTCTGGGAACCTGAATTTATGTTGGCATTCCGCCCGACGCAAAAGCAAACCTGTTTCCAAATCTTGTCCCCAGCTACAGGCAAAATAAAGATTCATCTCCTGAACAGAAATGGCACCGGATGCCCAGCAGGGTTCGAACTGTGTGTGCACGTTGAGGCGACGACTCTCAGGGGCCACAGCAATTTGATGCTTTGGTTCTGTAAAGATTCTGGCTGCAGCTCTAATAAATATCCTTTGTTAGCCCTTTGAAATATTTTTACTTTGAACTACATTAAATTTAAAGGTAATTTCAAATTACAGAAATAAAAACAAATCATCTCCACAAACTGTTTAAAGCTCCCTCTCACTCTTGCGTGCTCTTTACTGCCATCTATCAGCTTGGTAGGTAAACACAGGTTGCATTCGTTTAGTCTACTGCAAATTTTAACAAATGTAAATGCACACGGACATACATACACACACACACGCATACTGCATATGAACACACTGCGAATAAAATAATTCAACAAAGTGGAATAATGTTCATATCTTCAAACATTCATAATCCGCTCCTTTCCAACAATATTTTAGAGACTTTTCTCCTGGACAGAAACAGCATGTGACGCGGCTCAAAGCACGCGACGCCTCTCGGTGGTCAGCGCCCCGGGGCCGCGACAGAGGCGCAGAGGAAACGAGGCGCTGCTAAGCCTACGTCAGCACATCAAACAGGCCTGAAGCTTACTTTCACAACCGTGAAGAACTGCCACACGAGACTCAGAGGAGCTGCCATGAAGAAAAAAAAATGAAAACCATTAATTATTAAGCGTGTTTACTGCTTACTGTTTCTCCCATTCCTTGGAGAGCAAATTAAATGTAAAAAAAAAATGTTCCCCAAAGTATGAAACACCTCCTGTATTTGTGCGAACCCCAGAGTATAGAAGCAGTGGAATTATGGCCTGTTAGAGGCGCCTTTGATTCCCCTCTTTATTATCAGCGGTGACTTCGCTCCATCCTGCTCCTGCCTCCCACTATTTAGCACGTCCATGAGTATTTCACCACCAAAAGTCGTCAGTCACCCTGGGCACGGATGAAATTACGGGGAAGACGCGAGCTTCAGTCGGTTCGAAGCGAGCGTTTCACCAAGATGCACATATATGCTGCCACCAACCTAGTAAAATTAAAAGTATATCAATAACAAACTGTAATTTAAAAGCTCGTGAGAATTTTTTCCTTCAGTAGTTCCACTGAAACACCTTTGCGAGACACAGAAAGCGTGAAGGCGGAAGGAGGATGATTTTGCATGTTGAACAGATGTTGTGTTAAACACAAAGCCCCCAGATGAACAGTTCCCTCGAAGCTGCAGGTCTCCAGCAGGCTGTTTCTCCGTCAACGTGGCCACGCGGACGACCTGCTCCGCGGGTCACACACAACCTGCTGTGTGAAGAAATCCCGTATAACCAGTTACCATCGCAGCTGCTAAGCAGATGGCTGCATTAGACGAGATTTACGGAGGGATGTATTTCATCTATGCATCTTGATGTTTCTACTGACACCACACTCGTGATCAAGGGTCCAACTGATGGCTACCTCTTCCTTCTCAAAACTCTGAGCTACTTAGCTGTTGCATTACTGACATATATCTGCAGAATGTATCCATTATGACATGCACACCACTGCCTCGATTGACCAATACAACTGGAAGCAGAAGTGTCTCGGTAAGTAGTTATGCTCAAAACTCAAAGCTCACTTTTGCCACTAAGTGACAATTAATAAAGCTTAAGAATACCGGCTTCACTCTATTTACTCACAGCTTACTTGCTGCAAATGTCTTGGCAATAACTATAATAAAAACACATGAAACTTTTAACTTAAAGCTACATTAAAGTTAAATAAATCAGCTGTTTTCGTAAACTAATTGACCGTCTCACTCTTCTACTCAGCTTGGCTGCTCTGTTCAGTCATCTACTGGCTCAATAGGTAAACACAGGTTGCTTTCCCTCCTCTGCAAAAAAAAAAAAAAAAAAGTAAATCCAGGAGTTCTTTGAGATACCAGTTTTCGCATACGTATATCTTTACAATTATATAAATACCCTTTGACAAATTACAAACAAATGTGAATGATTTTTCAACAAATCCAACACAGGGGAATTTTCAAGGTTTGCACTATAATGGTAATCACACGTGTGACTTCTCTGAGATTTTACCTTAAATGCTGAGGATACCTTTACACGAAGAAAATGCGATTAATAAAATATTTATTAATAAATGCATAAATAGGCAGGAAAATATCTGCACTGTTGTAATTCATAACTTGTTCATAACATGAAGACCCAGGGTGCAGACAGGCTCCTACACAATAGTGATGTCGATCAACCCTCGTCCCTGAAATTCATTGTCTGGTTCCAATTAGCTCTGCCTGCATGTAAAAACAGTGTTCGCGATGATTAATATACATGTTCATATCTGTATTAAGATAGACATAATGGTCATTTTTCTCTTCATAACCTTTTCAGCGACACATTAGGCAAAAGTGATGGCAGGTAGCCGCAGTGCTGCTACCATAGTTATGCGCACACCCGCTTTTTCGTGACACTCTGCAAACTCTAAACGGCGGCGGTGGCAGCGGGTTCCTTCCCCTGCAGACACCAAAAGTGCTGCTGACAACACGACCTGGGACCTTTACGATATAATCTCCGTGAGCACCGCTTTACCTGACCAGCTCATTTACATCCCCTTATGCCAGTGCCCCGCGTCTACCCCGTTTACAGCACGAAAAAAGTCCCGTTTAAATCGCAAAGCCCACGGCTGCTGGCTGCAGAGGGGCCCTGTGCGAGAACACTGCTAGGAGAAATTTAAAAAAGGAGCGAAGAACGAAGGGGACATGCAAACGAGGGTGACAAAAGCACGCCTGCAGCCAGCTCCTCCACATAGCAGCTATTCATCACCTGAGCACTTACAGAGCCCACTGCAGGCCTTAGCATAGTCTAATGAAGCGGGCCATGCAAATGAGGCGGCCCTTTCCCTCTTTGCCTTTATTTTTTTATTTATTTTTTTATTTATTCACGTTTGCCTCTTCATAATTATACAACACACTCACGTGTAATACATCATGCATGCACACTTAGTACACAGCAAAAGACCTCTAAGAGGTTCAACCTAATTTAAATATGCTCATATAATGTCGATCTTCTGTCACGTGCAAAACGCATGCAAACGGACACAAACTTCAACCTGGGTCGACCTGGGGAAAGTTGTTGATGGCCTAAACTAAAAATGAAGCGTGTGACTAAGACAAATATGCAGCAGTGAAAAATAAGAACATTTCTGCAGCCATAACTGAATCTAGTAGACAGCTCCTCAAGCACGCTTGCAAAATCGGCCTGCAAATCGCACCCCGCTCTCCCCGGCTCCGTTACAGTCTACAAAATGGTTAAAGATCTGAATCCCAACACCTATGGGGCCCGATCACTCCCTGCATCCCAGCAAGAGCGCTATGCTCTGAAACCCTTGGCCTCCAGGTGGTCCCATTCATAAGGGACAATGCGTCAGTTATCAGTTTTGGTGCTAACGTGGCAGAAAGACCTGCACTTGTCCCTCAGGACTGCTGGATTCCGTCCGCATTGTTTCGAATCACACCTTGTTCGCATGCATTTCTGTCCCTGAATGTAACGTAAGTTCACGCGACCGCGGAGCACAGTGCACGCCGATTAAATATAACTGGACACCAGCTTTCAGTTCATCCAGCTACATATAACCCAGGGGCTCAGTGCCAAGTTTATTACACCATCTAAGAGTCTTCAGAGAGCATAGCCAACAAAGCAACTTTACACATTATTCATTTTGTCAGTGTGAAATTTCACTAATTTAACACTGATCTCCCTTGTTCTCTAAGCACCACTTGTCTCCAGGATGATTTGGTCCATCTGCTGAAATGCAAGCTCCTGTCTAAGGGGCGACGCTCCAGGACGGACTGTACAGCCATCCGTGGTAAACAGCCATATTCCTGGACGATATTTTAAATTACGTCATCTTGATATTTCTGACTAAAAGAATAAACAATGCAACACAGTCCATGACAAACACAAATCTTAAGTGCATTTCTGAATCCAAGAAATCTGTCCAACACATCGGGAGGTGACCAAGCCAATCGAGTATCCGTCTGTGTTTGTTTCACGGGTTTCTCGTAGCTCATGTGGCAGCTTTCCTTTTTTGTTACCCACCCCGGCTCTGTTCCTGGTCCGTCTCTATTTCTGATTTAATATAGAGCGGCAAAACTTATCGTGGACTCACAGAGATCTCGGGTTTCAAGAACTACATGCTTTTTATTTCTATCTGTCTGGAAACGCATCATCTTGAAGTTGTACATCACTTTGGAGAACAGTGGCAGCAAAATGAGTAAATGTGCAAACATCCTGTTTCTCTGAAGCTGTGAAAGGCTGGAATTTGGGGGCCTCACAAAGTGGGGGCAAAAGACACCAGAAGTTCTGCAGCTTTGCAGTGACTGAACTTTTCAGTTAAAAAAAGGAAATAAAAAGAGGGAACAAAAATAGTAAAGTGAGTATAAGGGGGGGGGGGGGAGCGGGGTGCTATGGTGGGGGTGGGGGGTTTGAGGCAGGGGGTCCAGAATCTCTCCAGCGGATGAGCAAACGGGACGCAACCTCTGTCGGGCGAGGAGTCCATTTCCTCGACAGTTATGGATAGGAAACATTACTAGGACGGGTAATTAAAGTAAAAACTAATACGCTTTCTTGGATGGGGAATTTCATACAGAGACACCATTCATCACTGCCCAAGACCGGTCCCACCAGAATGAATTACATACACGTTTAAGGCCCGCAAACTACACAGCGCAAGGGTTTTTTTAACGTATTTATCTATTTATTTCCATTTTAAAATAGCCACAGCTTAATCACATTCAGTCATGTGTTACCTGGGATCGAAAAGATTGAGATGCTGTATGAAGAAGAGCTGTAGGGGTTTAGGGTCGCTGCCGACAGTGCGTCTTGCCTCTGTTCAGGCCAGGAAGAGGCATGCAAAGGTCTACCATGGTTTTTCCACGTTGTCCCATGAGGCATGGACCTGACAGCGATTCCAGAGACATTCTGATTCCGCTGTCTTGTGCCATCAGCTAGTAGGTCAGCTAGCAGACTAAGCCTGTGGAGACGTTTCGGCTTAAAACACCAGTACCGTGGAACACCAGGACACACACGTGGGGTTCAACGAGTCGAATCTTTCGCAAAAGCGAGTCTCTCTTTACAGGCCGAGTACAGCTAAACAAGCATTAATGATCTTTATTTAGTATTAGCTTCTCAGATTTTACTGAGAGGAAGTTCTGCAGAGTACACATCACCCAACATGACACGGTCAGCTAGGAGGCAACGTTGGATCAAAGTTCCAGTCCTGGTTTTGGCAAATTTAGGGCAGCAGAGTTTGCTCCTGTGACAAAACAAACAAAAGCAATGCAGCGATGGCTGGCAAACTGTAGGCCCCACAGGGCTCAGGCCCAATTTCCACCACGGCGCTATTTCCCAGCTAAGGGTGACCTACCCGCCACCTGCTGATGCAGTCCCCACTGACAGGAGACATCCTAGCGTCACGCTTCTCGCGGTAACTGTGACACGAGTGCCGGTTCTCCGTTGCTTGGCAGGTGCACGGGCACGTCGGCTGGAAACGGAAAAGACAGGGGGGAGCCACACGCAAACTCACAGGAAGACACTTCGCTGACGGCTTCTTTACCGCTTCTGACAGAAGGTCGGACCTGCAGAGTGCGGTCGCCCGCTGTGCCACCCAGCGCCTCCGTGGAAAAGGATTGACGACCTGAACTGTGTGACCAAGACAAATAGGCAACTGAGAAAAATAATTTGCAAAAAAATTATCAGCAGCTAATGGGATTTACATACCAAACGTTGCTTAATCGTATCTGGAAGCCACTTTTAGGGCTGTAATTTGGAGACATCAACATGATGTGCCATTTATTACCCAATCTAAGGGTCTTCATTGGGCAGAGCCAACAAACAGCTTTACACATTATTCACTTTGTCAGTGTGAAACTTCATTAATTTAACACTGATTTCTCCTCTTCTTGTCTCCTGAATGATTCAGTGCATCTGCTGGAGGCTTCTGTCTACTGAGTGAAGGATGTATAACGGGGTTAAAAAAAAAAAATCACTGCATCACACTGTACCACACAGCCTTGACTTTAAACAAAAACATTTCAGCTTACATGTGGGGCGGTGGTTCAAGCCCTTGGCTTCCAACAAGACGACCCTGGGTTCAAATCCCATTGCCTGCTATAATGCCCTTTATCAAGGTACTTGCTCTGAACCGAAAGAGTATAAATGAGTAAAGCAGTTTAAAGTATAAACCTTGCACTGTCAGATAAGATTGATAGCAAGAACTTGCATTTTGAGTATTGATCGGCACTTACAGGGTTCATACAAACAAAAAATGCACACTGCGGTGTGTGTGTTAGCGTTACCGCAACCTGATGTTCCAGCAATGCTTCAATAGGACTGGCAGCGGTGCAGCGAGCCGAGGAGACCACAGCAACCTGTACTGCACTCACCGCTACAGCTGATTGATGCTGGGCAGCTGTAGATGTCCAGGTACAGTAAAGGGGCTGGCCAGTGACCCACTGTGGTCCACAGCATGGTAGTTGGCAGCCTCCCCAAACAAAGAGGCTGCGAGTAGGCGAGGTGTGGCCTGTCACTCAGCGAGTCGTCCATCTCTTCCCATTCCTCCTACTGATTTCAGAGATGCGCCTCTATCGATTTGTCTGTGACACTCGGATCTTTACGCTTGAAGTCATGAAGTAGAAGAGATCCCCCCCACAGACAGGGCCCTCCTGATATAACAAATACGTTCATGTGTAGGATTACACAGATCTTTTATAACAACCTGCATGGTGACCTGGAGCCTGGTTACAAGAGAATGAACCGTGAAATTCACCGTGATTGAGTAAAAAAAAAAAAAAAAAAAAAACCCTTAAATTTCTCGACTAAAGGGGAAAATCAAACTTATTTTAATGGCCGATTGACCACCGTCCTGACTTGCTGGGACGATTCTCAAACATTGTAGGCAGCAGTTTTGCTGAGAAGTAGACACTCCGCCTATGTTATCGTCCAAGTCGGAAGCAGGGTATTTAACGACAGCAGCCGTGGACACTAAACACACACCATTCCGGTGGCTTCTGAGCGCCCGGCCTGGACAGCTGAGTGCTTATTCTGGGTTTAACTGATCGTCTGTGCGTGGGAGCAGCTCTGTGCAGCCGGTGACGTTGCAAACGCCGGGGTGAGACGCCACAATCTGTGTGGCAGCAAATGTAAACACATGCTCTCTCTCCCGGGTCTCAGGTTCAACCACAGCAGCAGGTGTGTTTACCAAAGGGCAGCGGGGGGCGGTCCACACTGCCATATGTCGGATGGAGCTGAAGAGACTGGCAGGGAAATGCAAAGCGGACTTTGTGAGGCGTGGAGTGAGGACAGGCGAACCCCACGTGAATCCTGATACATTTCATACAAATCGCTTGGTGGAAAAGTCTCGTGCCAACGGATTATACAAAACAGGAAGCAACACGAAAGATACCCGTACGTCTGTGTGGTTGCGGCCGAATTAGGTTCGTGCCAAGTCACACGTCCCCATGCTCCTGAACTCAGTGTACACTCGCTTTTGAGTTACAAAGCGCCCAGTTATGAATCCTCCAAAATACAAACATTTTCAGTTATTTTAACAACATTTTTTCCACTTATCATTTTTCTATGATTTTGGTTTGGAGCAGAGTGACTGTGACCATGCAAGTGGAAGGTAAAGCCAAGAAAAATAGAACAGGAATGTGTCGCTACGGTAATTAAACTCCCTTCCACAGTGTTTACAGCTTGCGCTTGATGTTCCTGAGTGTCGGTGATCAAAAACAACTCATGTTGCACAAGTTTATGAAATCAATCGGTCAGCGATCGACACTGAATAGGAGTTTGGGCAGAGTACGTGTTTTTGTTTTCACTTATAAGATTTCTTGCCCCAGTTGCTTTCGTGAGTTCAGGCACCAGTTTATACTGGCGTTCCACACTTAGCCCATCACACACACCTACTGCGAAGCAACACTGTCAAAAATAAGATGCTGCAGATAAAGAGAAATATGTGACGTATTTAATTTTTGGATTTTCTGCAAAACATTTAAAAGTTTCTGACACTCTTTATTCCAGAAAAGGGAACCGTTGCACTTCCAGAAAGCTTAAGTGTTCCTTAATAAATATGCCAAGATGAAATCTTTGGCCCTGACATCAATCGGACTTGTCACAATGCGAAGGGCCCAGGAGCAAAGGTCCTGAGCGGGAGGTGGCTGCCAGCACCTAGGTCCTTTTCCCTCCAAAATAAGCTACTGCCGCGATTTTTCCCGGCTTCAAGTTGCAAACCAAACAAAGAGAAAAACTGCCATGCAAATGAAAACAGGAGAAAGTGATGAAACTAATAATTATTTCTCACTTTAATGGTGCCTTGAGACAGTTACCTGGTCTTCAGATGACAAGCCAAAGCCAAGTGCTACAAAAAAACAATCCATGCTGATGAATATGTTCGTGTCACAAAAGTGTTAAAACCACCAAAAACAGTTTAAAAAAAAAAAAACCACATAAAGGGCAACAAAAGCCTGTAAAATAAGCATTGGTGTAACCACTCATTATATGGAGCTCAAAGCAAAACCTGAACTATGTTGAGATTGTCACACTTTTTGGTGTAACAGTGGCAAGTGCTGTTTACCATAGGGCTTCAACACGGCTCAAGACTTTTTTTGTATACTTACTTGTTTTTTTCTGTAATTTTTACTTAATACAACTTTTATTAAATTACTTAGTACACACTTTCTCCAAAGCCACAGTAGGTTTCTAAACTATTGCAGTTACTTCACTATAGTGCTTACACTGATTTGCCTGTATAAAACAATTTAGTTTTTACTGCATCAGTTCAGGGTAAATACTACATTGTGAGAGGACTCGTACCCTGGATCCTCACCCTGTAAGCCAAAGGTTCCAACTACTGTGCCACCTGCTGCCCCCCAGCTTAACATTGCACACAACTAACCAGGGTGATTTAATACTTACAGCAGGAGATTATTCACATAATTCACACATTCTTTTGCAAATTTTATATAAAACAAAGATACTCTTGGATGACACAGGCCTTTAAAAGCTTTGGAAAATTTCACTATGAACAAAATGAATAAATCACCTCAAAAACTAAACCATATGCTAGTTTCTAATAAGTTAATTAAAAGTTGAATCTAACAAATTGACAAAAAATATATATGTGAATAAATTATTTAAAGGTTTCAAGGTTAAAAACTAAAAAAAAGCATATCGAGAACTACTGAGACTAAACAAACACACGTTTGTTTGTTTGTTTATATATATATAAAATCAAACAAACACGTTTGTGTGTGTGTGTGTGTGTGTGTGTGTGTGTATATAAAATCTTTTTTCTCAGTACCATTCTCAATTTCACGACACTGTTGAGTGTAAAAGGAAAAATGTTCATTTAAACAATAGGTATAATTAATTAAGACTTCCTAGAGGCCCCAAAAACAAACACAGTCTGCAGGACAAGGAGGTAAAACCACAGCCATCCCTCCCACAGCAAACAGAAGCTGGAAAATTATTTTTTTTAACACACAGCGTGAAGATGGAATCACAACTAGCTTTTTTCCTCACTTGTTTTAATCTTGACATCTTTCTCTTCCCCCAAAACAGCTCATATTTTATCAAACATGCTTCATTTTTGTTCTTTGTTTCACGCTTTGAAAAACACAGCTGCCGACTGCTTCTTCGTTCCCGATTTTTAAATTACGCTCAAACCCCTGAGATCAACAGCTGCACTTTTACTCCAGATGTAGGTTCTGTGTTAATGTTTTAACTGACTTTGTATTGTTTTGCATCGATAATCAGAATGAAAACATACACACCGACTTGCTTCCCCTAGAAAAGTTAACTTTTGATCTGCATCATAAAACTTCTTACTGCTACACAAGCACCCAACATAAAAACAGCTTTTGTATTGTGTGCTGTACCTGTATATGGCTGCATATTCCTGGTATACTTGTGTTTTCTCTGCGAGCTGACCCAGTTTCATTCTGGTGTAAAATAAAGTCATATATAAACTGTACAGTATAACACATATAACTGGGAAGCAGGTCAAGCTGTAAGAACACATTACATGTACCTTTTTTATTTTTAACACTTTTCCCCAGAGTAACTTGGTGTTTAGCTACTTATAGTATTTTTTCAGGTTACTATGCTCAAGGTTGCTACAGCAGGAAGTGGGATTCTAACTCGGTTCTTTCGAGGGCAAAGTTGGCAGCTCTGACCAATATGTCACCTGTTGACCCAGTGTCCTTGTTACCCTCCCTCCAAGTGTGTGGTCAAGAGGAGGGGCTATGGCCCTCAGGGTCATTAATAGGCTTGAGGTCTAAGGAAACCCCCTCATCGCACACCAATAGGCGGCGGTCAAGTAAAGCCTCTCTCTGGGCTGGGGCAGCTATCTGCCGGCATGCCTACAGACCCCCTCAGGCAGCCAGCGGGTCGGAGGTTCGGCTTCGGTTTTAGGGCCGCTGTCAGGGACTCTCTGGCTCCTGCTTCATTAGAAGGAGAAAAGCATCGTTGTGGCTCTGTGATGGCCACACCCAAGCTGCTAGCAGAGGATAATTCACTTGCCTCCCTTGCTTTGCTCCACTGAGAGCCTCACTGCGTGTGACATGCATCTTACTGTGTCCACAGTTATGGCCATGACCCTGCTCCCCATCCCAATTGCCAAACCTGCTCTTCCTCCAGACAGCACTTTGGTGAAGTGGTAGCAGCCCCACCAGCTTCTCATCTTACTGAAGGGGGGTGGAATTACCACAGATACTGTTACAGCCACTCGCTGTACATGCAAAGTTTCTAACACACACTCACACTCAAAAACACACGGTTCATACATACAGTTCATACATGTATATACACTCTCATTTACTGTATGCATACAGAAAACAGGTATGTGGTTTGTGTGTAGGTAAACACATGTACTGACAGTAAGTATACAGGCACAGCAGCACAGTGTAAAGTGCAAATACAGCAGCTATGAAAAATGCAAAATTACAACAGGGCCATAGGTGGTGCAGTGGTTGAAGTCAGTGCCTTACAGCTGAAGGGCCTGGATTTGAATCCAACTGCTGCTGTAGTGCTCTTGATCACAGTACTTGCCCTGAATTAATGAAGTACAAATTACAGCAACTGTATAAATGGGTAAATCACTGTACGCAACTTAGTGCATTAACGTTGTAAGACACGTCAACAAAGTGGGTTCTGTCATGATTCAGAGCCTTGATTCGGTGGAGGTCGCGGCAGAAGCCAGAATGAGGAAGAAGCTACAGTCCATCATGGAAGTCGGTTCACATCCCCTAAATGTAGTGATCAATGATCACCACGAGCTGTTTAAACCACTGGGTTGTTCTACTTAGATGCAGCAAGAAGCACTTCTGGGGTCCCCAACATCTATATACCTCTGTAATGGCACACTAGATCAAATTTATTAATTATTATTATTATAACAACACAGTATACCGTACAAGCCTAACGCTGTAAATCACACACAGTCAGAGGGACAGGTGCGCATGAAGCACTGCAGATCCCATCTACACAGCTGCCAACAGCCTGTGTCCTCGGGTCCAAGAGAGGTTCATTACTGACACAGGAGAAACCTTCTGCAGGTCTGGAGAAGAGAGGATGTGAGCAAACGTCCCCCTGCTGTCCTGCTCTGAGTCCCACCGGGCCGCCACATCAAAGCACGGCTCCCTGCAGAACAACTCACACCCATGTTATTTCAAGACCGGTGTTGACTCAAACCCTTGCCGCTGGGGCATGGGGGTGGGTTCCTCAGGCTTTGCCAACATGTGCTTCGGCAGTGACCATCACGGTCCGGCCATGCGTGTCAGTGAAAGTGTGTGTGAGCGTGTGTGTGTGTGTATATCTGCAGCCTTCATTAACAAGTCAAAATATTAAAGTGGCTGCTAAGCAACAGTCTGTTATTATGGTGGGTTCAGGCACGCGCTACAGATGAAGGTCTGAGTCCTCAAGATCACCCAGCAAGTGCTTTGAAATGTTTATCCACGTCACTGGAAACAAAGCAGAGCAGACAGGTTTGAGAAGCCAGGCGGTGCCCATGTGTACAAGCTGCCTGAGATGAAATGGCACTCACCGTGCGTTATTACCCTGGAAAAACAGTTTAGTGGTTTGTCTTGGCCTGAGTGGTCCTTCCTAAAAGATATGCCAGACCTGCACTTGGGAACACACTGTCATTCTCATTTGCTTCCTTCGCCTTCTGGAAGGTTCAACAGCGACAATGCTACAGAGCTCTGAGTTAGAGTGAGCCTTGCTTCCCAGCTCGAGGGGATATAATGTCACCGGTGATGAGTGTTGAACGGCCACCGGACAAGGACCAGGAACCAGATTGTCCCAGGTAAATGCCATTTGATCTCCAGGTGACCTAGGACAGGCAGGCCAGGACCCAGGTGGGATAATGTCATCAAATTTACTATGGTATTACGCATAATTTCTGCCCTGTGAGCTCCAAAATTCTGACTGTGGTAAAGAAATTATAGGGTAAAAATACAGAATCATTACTTCGGAACAACAATAATTTGTTCATCTAACACTTCTCCAAAGCAACTGTTTCTGCTGAATCAAAAGTGCAACAGTAGAAGGTGGGATTCCAATTTGGATTCATGTGTAAGACTGCAGCTATAATCACTACGCCCCCTGCTGCCCTGGTAATTCGGCAGCTTCAGCTTCAGCATACAAATGTGCTGAGGAGGAAGAAGGTCCTTGCGTGCAGTGCAACACAGCCTGTCTTCTGACTCGTTTCACAGTAAATGAGGTGTCAGAGATTTGTGCACCGTATGTGTGTATACACACACACACACACACACACACACACACACACACACACACACACACACACACACAGGGGCTCTATTTCTACCATCATTCAGTACATCATGGTCCTATTCTCTGCCATCAGGAGCCAAAGAGATTATCTGAGATTCCTCGCAAAATGGAAGCAAGATGCAAACAGAAGGTGAGAAAAACAAACACACACACACGAGATCAGATTTGTTTAGCAAATTGTTACACTACCTAAACAAGCCATGCAGTGAGAAGCACATAAAAACCTGTCATTGAGCGAATTTGTTTTATTACAGACCTGCTATCAGACAAAAGACACAGAGAAAAACACAAGCAAATAATCCTACCATTACAAGCAATTCTCGACCGTGAGCACAACGCACGCGTGGGGGTGCGAGCGCACAGCTCGACGTATTGCACTTATATCTCCCCAGCAAACTATTAAATATTACAGAGCATAAGGCTCAGATTTAACAGCAATCAGCACAATCACAGCAGCTCAGTATGAATCCTTTCAAACAGAAAAACGGGTTGGAGGAACCTGTCAAGGCCATAAATTAATCAATTTCAAACTGAACAGAAAATTGTTCCCTACTTTCCAAAGGCAGCGAATCTGGAAACCCCTGGAAAAGAATTCCGCAATTGAGGGGGGAAAATCCGAGGCCTAATTGTAAGTAATTACGGCTTTTCATTTCGAACATGATGAAATAATTTGATTGTGTTTAAGGAGGCTCTGGTTTAACTCAGCGCGGACACCCGCCCCCCCGCCGCACGACAATACACATCCTTCTCGCAAAAACGAGAGGACCAGACGTGCAGGGACCCATAAATCATAAAGGTAGCATTGAGAGCTCATTATTTATGTGTCCCGTGCATGGCGGGCCACACCAACGGGATTAAACAAACAGAGCCCCGGTAAGGGGAGGCAGGGGGCGCTCCGGCAACCAAACAGCAGCGCTTTCTCCTCGCTCTGGTTCTACCCGGAGCGCACTTCTGCAAAGCAATGGCGTCCGACATGGGGTTCGGTGAGACTTGGGAGACTTACGCTAAGTTTGTACATTAAGCTACTTGGCTATGGTTATTCATCCATTTATACAGCTGGGATACTTTTGTCGTATCAATCCAGGGTGACTTATTGATCAAGGCCACTAGAGCACGAGGGGGGACTCAAACATGGCTCCTTTGCTCTAACCATTTCGCCTCCCACTGCCTCCCATGATAGATGAAGAAAAGCAGTCAAAACTGCAGGGTGTTATGAACGCAGTGTTTCCACAGCCCTGTTCTCTATCCAGATCCACTTTGAAATAATATCTGTGGAGTTTCAGTCACACTGCTGCTGTGTGTCGGGACAAATTAAAGAAGCAGGAGAGAGGAGACCTGTTTGAACCACCACGGAGGACTGTGAGTCGCCACCTGAGTTTGTGTGAAGCCCCACACGAGGCACTCCTCAAACGCAACTGGCCTGCAGTATCAAACACCCTTCCTCTGTTGTGAGGATGGGGGCTGAGGGCTGTTCCAACGGGACATCCACAGAGGCTACAGCAGAGATGAGCTGTTTCAGCAGCCCCGTCTTTGTCCTCCAGTAGACCTGCACCAACTCCACACACTCTCTCGATTCATAACATAAATTACATGCACTGCACATGCCAATCCATGCCATGCAGCGTGGTGTTAGCTGCTGCACAATATTTTGTTGAAGACATACCAAGTTTCGGTACAGTTCATGAAATCTATTCCTAAAAAACAGCAGAAGTTGGAAAAACAATTTTTTAAAAATTCTCGGCTCCAAATTGAAGATATTTCCTTAAAAACGGATTACTCCACATAAACGGCAACAACAAGAATGCTTTGCGAAGTTTTACGCTTCCTTCATTGTATTGCTGGAACTTATAAATGTCACCTGTTCGACACCGCAGGTCCTACTTTAGCAAACTATGGAAGAAGTCTCAGACCTTCTGTGCCCATGAACATCACTAAAACACTGGAGGTTTAATTAAAATCCCATGCAACTGCTTATCAATATGCGAGAACAAAACAGGTAAAAATATAAAGTGAAACAAGGGATGGGAAGGCCCATTTTCTTGTGCTGTGATGCTTCTCTGCTCATTTGCTTTAAAAACCCAAAGTGATTCTGTTCCACGTTGGTTGAGCCGTGTAAGAGACAAACGTAAAACAAGATTTTTAATAACAAAGGCCGGACGCTAAAGCACTCTGCGGCGTGTAAATGAGGTGAGCATCTGTCCATTTCTCAGTTTCCTGCCTGCTCCGCAGCGAAGCTGGAAATGTAGACATAAAGCGCCACAGAGATCCGACCCACCTGGAGGCTCTCTGCGCCCGCACTCTCGCATGACAGCACATCGATTTTACTTCTGGCTGCATGCAGACGTCGACGTGGAGGAGGCCATTAGGCTGACAGTTCTCATCTCCACTGACTGACAGAGCTGACGGACCCCGAGCTGCACGCCCTCCCCACAGACTGCCAGCCAGCACGCTTAAACAAGCCTTCAGCCTGCCGTAATAGTGTAAAGCACTTTCAATTACCTGGGTCAAACAAATCCTGCATCTTCCCCTATGGCTTACCCCGCGCCCCTGCCCCATGGCACTGACCCAATCCACCTGTCCAGTCATACTAAGCCCAAAAAACTTCACCCCTCCATTCAAAATGCGCACTGAGGGAAAAATTCAAAGTATAAGAAACTTGTTACGTCAATTTTTTTATGGGCCGGTATTCTAAACCAATTAGGGCTGCTGTGAGCCCGAGCCTCAGCTAGGGCAGAAGGCGTACGGGGTGAGGTATCCCCAGGACTCAATGTGGATCTGGGTCACGGAAGCATCTCCACAGCTCATGTTCAGACTGTGAAACAAAAAGAAACCACAGCACCTGGAGGACACCCACACAATCACAAGCAGAATATGCAAAACCATCATTTTCTCTCAATGACATTAAACATTAACAACTGGGGGGGATCGGTTTGGCAGAGTTTGAGGTTTTATGGGGAGTTTGTCTTGTGTACTGTGGAAAAGGGCTACATCTAAGCAGAAGATGCATGCATCTGGACAATGCAGCTCCGGGAAGCCTCAATAGCTGCAGGCCCCAGGGTCCACCTCTGAAATCCCTTGTCCTGTCCAATCAGCATCCTCTCGGCGGACCTGCTCTTCCTCCACTTGTCGCAAGGAGCACTGGCAAGGTCTCGATGTAATTCACCACTCTGTGTGTGTGCGTGCGCGTGCTTTCACACACATATACACTCCCCTCCCTTCCAAGCCTTTGAGGAGGATCCGTTTTGACAGCATCCGAATGGGCCGCTCATGTGCTTGGACAGTGTTTGGACAGCCTGCCGCCCGGAGAACAGGGGACGCCGGGTGCTAGCAAGCACACTGCTGAAACCGATCCCTCTCCCCACACGCTCCCACTCGACTGGCTTCCCCACGGAGGATGTTATAACACAGCTGCCCACCCGCAGCATCTCACATCTGTCATCTGCTGCAGATGTTCTCCCCTACCTGAAAACAAATCACAGTGGTGGCTCTCTTGCTTTATTGGGGGGTTTTCTATTGATATTCTCTCTGTCTCTCAGGACACTGCCGGCTGTAACAAGGCCGCTACTAAAGGTACCACACTGTCCACGGGTGAAAGCACACGGGGAGAAAGACAGAGGAAAAAAATACACTCTTAGAATCCGAGCCTAAATTCAGGAGCCAGGCGATAAAGACAAAGCAAAACTGTATAGCTGACTTAAAAATAATGAAGTTCTACAACTGAATATTCATCTCGGTTATTTCCATTTTATATAATTTTCCTCCTCCTCAGAGCAAATTCTACACTTCCTCGCAGGCTGGAATTGAGCATTCAGTGTTGCATTTAGCTGCCTGCAGTCTGCTACAGAACAGAGAGCATTTGACCAGGTGTATATAGTATAAATTTAACGTATAATATACATATAAATAATAATTATATATTTATAATATTTGCTGCCAAATATTAGCATCCTTTGTAAAAAAAAAACAAAAAAAAAAACCCACCAGTAAAATATTAACCAAAGATCAATTCGTAGCTCATTACTCCACAAGCACAGGTACAATTAGCCGAGCTCAACTGTCAGGAGTCCACCGGAGAGAAGCAGGAAGCCGGCAGAAAGTAGGGAGCCTCGCCTCCCGGAGGCCCTGGAGGAAAGCATTAGAAAGTGCCGTCCCGCCGGGCCTCTTGGCTGGCCAACCAGAGCCTGCCAACGCCTTCGTCTTTCCAGCATGGATATTCCTTTTGACTGGTAATTTTCATTAAAAAAACACCAATAAGCATAGAATCGTTTTATTTAGCTTTTTTCCGCTCTCAAAAAACGCTCAAGCCCAGTTTGAACACAGGACTGTCTGTTATTAATGTTGAGTGTTTTTGTGGTACCAAAATTACAGAGAATGTGCTTTTTAAACGTATGTTTAGATTTATTTTTCCAGCTATTCTTCACACTGGATCATTTGATCTGCTCTTGTCCTTATATGCAAAGTAATAAACAGCGATAATCTCCAGTATCAACGTACAACAAGATTTAAAGGAATTTACTGAAAGCTTTGGAAATTATTGCAACAAAACTGACTAGAAACACATATAAAACCGGTGACATATAATAAACCAAATGTAGTATAAAACAGACCAGCTACACCAGTTAAGAATCTACAAAGAAATATTAAAACTGTGCAGTCCCTTCAGTAATGTTTGTGCCTCGTAATGAAAAATACATGATAAAGCTGTGAGGGGGGAAAAAATAAATAAATAAAAAAAATAAACCCGTGTTGTTTATATTCCTATGTGAATATATTTTTTACGTCTGCTCAAATATATGGCTAAAAGTACCGCCTTAAAATTTACTACAATAATTAAAATTTACGTAACTTTAAACAACACAGGCAAAGAAGCGGCATTTAATCACTTGTTTAAGTTTCAGTTTATTAGCTAATCTGTACTACAATGTCTATGCGTTGTACACAACTACATCAGAATAAAAAGTTTAATTTTTTTTTTTTTTTTTGGTTAAAAACCCAGCATCAGCAATGATATTTTAGTCACAAAAGAGGGCCAGGTCACCAGAGCTATTGATCAGGTACCAAATACGAGTGGTAGAAACAGCAGAGCTTCCACATGTAAATAGCACGGTAATTCTGTCGAGCAAAAAAGCAGCACGTTCACATGTAAGTCCTAAACCATATGCACACGCAGCTCCATATTTCCTTTTTGAAAATGCATTTTATTTTCCCACAAAATACACAGCTCGTGTCCACGTAACATGAACACTGCCATTAAAAAGAAAGGAAGATGTTTTTTTGTACGACTCCTGCATTGATGTGGAATTCTGCAAAAGTGCCGTCTTGTCATAACCATCGTGCCTCCAGCTAGAATACTAATTAAGCCCAGGAAAGGAATAGATTAAACTTAGAATTTGATTATCAGGAAAGATTGGGCTCAGGGTTTTATTTTTAGAAATAATGAGAAAAAACACTTTACTGTTAAAGGGGAATGTCCTTTGATATGTTTTATTTTAAAATTACAGATGTAATTCATTTATAAATGTATTTTTGAGTGGCAAACCTGCAACAGTATTCAGAGGGCACTCATAAAAATCTTTTAGGCCACATCAGCACTTTTGAGACAGTAATAATAAATATCCATGCACAGATATGCACACAGTTAGGATGTTCGTGGTGTTTTTAGCCAAACGACACTATAAATTAATTTTAAAAATCTGCAGAACAAATAAAAGTAACTTTGTCCAAATATCATGAAATGTTCAGTTTCAAATCAGTTAGACAGCAAATGAACACGATCTTAAGTTTTGTCATTAAAAATGTATACATTTCTATTTATCTTCAATTAATTTCTGAAATCATATTATGAGCCAGATTTGCTTCTACAAACCATGAACACCGCATGTATGTTCATGTGTGCTTTATAAACAATTGAGAACAAATGTATGTATACAAAAATGTGTTTTTATATTTAACCTTTCATACTGTATACAGGTCTGGTCTGTCTTACTCGATTACCATTAATTCTTTTTTTTTTTTTTGGTGTGTTTGTTTATTTCCCCCCCCCCCCATTTTCCTCTCTTGTGCTCTCCAGTTCTTCATCCAGGAGATCACACCCACGGATTTTCAAACTTTACCCACACAGTAATTTTTGCAAAATCAGAAGGCTTTATGCATCGTACCGTGTACTCGGGCAGTGCTTTTCCACTGTGGCATTTACCACATTACAGTGCTCCGTAAGCTGCAGTAGGGGTAAAGGTGTTTTAGATGTCCGCTCCGTCGCTCCTGATCCTACTGGTGCTGCGAGCACCTACGGTCCAGGCAGAGCGGCACGCTGCCGTGCCGACGGATGCGCTGACAGCAGAGGCCGAGCCGGATAGGTGACCAAAGCCATCTGGCCAAAGTGACCACGAAAAGGCCTTTTAATCATAAGAGACTCTGCTGCAAATCCTGCAGTAATTACTGGAATCTACAGTACATGTGCCTTTGTGTCTATTGATCTTTATTGTGTACGGAGGTACGGTTCACAGATGTGATGGCGTGGCATCGACTCCCCGGGCCCCCTCGTGAGCCGTAACCAAGACGAACAGCGGGATGGAGCCATGATCACACAGTGGCGCTGGCTTAGGGGGGGTGACACCGGGGCAACATGAGAAAAATAACTCTGCGAGGGTCTCGTGAAGCCAGAGGTTTCGGCCACAAAGCCGCGTAACCCAATTATCACAGAATGCAGCTGCGAACGGCCACCGGGTGTGGAGGAGCACGGAGCCCAAAACGGTCACCAGACTCTATGTCATTATACACGTTTGCAGTGTATATGTTTATAAAATTATACGCACCTATCAATCACATAACAGGGTAAAGTCATCGAGTGACATCATTCCATCTGGGGTGGAAATGCAATGATTTCTCAAAGGCAGGGGGATATAATAAAGACGCAGAAAATACAATTTCTAACTGACTGTGTAGCTCTGCTGACTGAAAATAATTTTCACTTGATTGCCAGATTAAGGCTTCATTTACACCACCGTAATGGTTACGTCTAAAAGTGAGAACTGGACCTGCTTTTTATGTCGCTTATGTGTACCTCAGCCAATTTTACATGCCACAAGGTGCGATGGGGAAACTGTCAGTGCCACGGAGAGGAAGCAGACGGTATAAAGTGGGTTTTGACATTAAAGATCGGTGACTGTTAATAAACCGTTTTGGGGAACATCTGTCTGCATCCAATACCGACATTAAAATGTCTGGTACAAGCTTTTGACGCTGGCGCTTACACACAATAATACACTTGCCGTGGAAGTAAAGTGTATACAGTCACACACAAGTGGTAATTTGCCAGAGTCTCCAGCTCCTTCTCCTCCTCCTGTAGTAAAATCTGGTCAGTGTGGCCTTATCCACATAGGTCATACAACACAGTACAAAAACAAAAAAATTAAATTAAAATAAAAAAAATCACAGCAGTATAAAATCTGATAGCGGTAAAGAAGTAACTGTGCTGGGATGCAGCGGTTTGGGGCTTTATTTTCCCCATCTGGGTTTTGTCCTGCTCCCTCTCAGACCCCTCTCAGCTACCCTGACCGAGGTGCGTAATGGGGTGTAGTTGCAGAAATCAGCTGCCATGAAGGCCAGTCACACAGACAGAGTAAAACACTAAAGCCTCACCAATGGTGTCTCCCACCTCCTCACTGCCTCAGGGGGACGTTTTCCAGAAAATTCCCAATGACACCCCTGCAGATCCAGCTGCCCGCTCGCCCCACGTGCCCGGTTCATCTCCAAACCCAAGGTGACATGCAGTATAGACGTTCAGGGCGAATCTGTAGAGTGGAAGGGACCGGTGAGCTTCACTGGGCTCCCGGGGATGAGCCGCTGCTCACTGTCAGGAGGAATTCACATAATCCAGGACACGAGAGGTAGAGAAACACGGCAAGATGCGGAGGAAAAGCATGCAAGTTGGTCTCCTCAGCACTTCTAAACACTTCCTCATGTAGTGCGTAGTGTGTTAAATGCAAACAGAGTACAGGGATCTTTACTGTAAACTCCCAGAAATCCCCTCCACTCTATTCATGTTCAAATCAAATACAAACCAAGTACATGAACTGAAAAAAAGTTTCCCTTTGCTTGTGTGAAGAAGGCAGTTAGATGTTTATTCAAGCAATAAAACACCCTGATGTGTTAAGCAGCTCTCTTCAGGCAGCTGCACACACACCTGAAATCAAAGTACCAACCCACACCACACACACACACACACACACACACACACACACACCTGAATGCAAGAATGAGACAAAGAGGGGCACTTGCCCTATGCTTCTGCAGATCCCACATGCTAATGCCATTTAAAACAATAATTAATAATACATAAAAAAAAGAGAGAAAAAAAAAAAAGATGTTTTCACCCCAGCTATACAACATATGTATTTTTAATATGAATTTCCAAGAATCGATAGAGTCAATTAAAAAAATTGCATCCAAACGCTTTATGGGGAATAATTACTGTAAGGTCAGTAGGTATTATTCAAAGTCACTTCAGTTTATGGCATTACGAGGAGACGCGACGCCAGGCGAGAAATTATGAATTCCTTCCCTCAATCTGTGCTGCTGTGATTTAGATGGATGAAGAATAATTAAGTCTTAATTATTCACATGACTCGGAGGCACTCTGGGATGCGGAGAAGAACGCCGAGTCGCCTCCGTCCTGCCACTCCGGTCCGATATCATTCATCAAATTCCGCAACTTGACCAGTGATGAATATCAAAAAAAAAAAAAAAAAAAAAAACCCTGTCCATTTACCCACAACCCCCCTTGCTGCTCCGCAGTGTCTCGTGGAAGAACGTCTCCTTTTAAATTCTACAGTATGCAAATTCCATACATGTGATTTGCATTTTAAAGTATTTAACTACCCATATTTATTGGATTCTCAGGCCTTGCTGATCATTGATTTATATGCCCCTGGCAATCATATTTCCATATTTGTATGGCTCTAATGATAGTAATAGCTCAAATATGCAAAAAGTTCTCCTTTGAATGGTATCTTTAATTATGTCCTGAAAGCACGGCCGCCCTGCGATGCCGCCCTGGTGGAGCGGTGACAGGATACGCCTGTCCCAACCGCTCAGATGTGAAAACTTTATTAATGTTGTCACTCCTTCGTGACAAATTCAGTCAGGACTCCGAAGGGCTCGGAAATGCGGAGGCGGACACGGTCTGGTCCGCGAGGGTGCAGTCGCTGCCGCGTCCCGTTGGCGTGTGCTTATGCCGGGGCTGCGAGGGGCTCCAACCGCGCGGCCCGCTTACTTCAGCAGGATGGTGCCGACAGAGAGCCCGGCGTAGAGCTCCGACGTCACCCCGTGTGTTCGGGAAACCTAAAATGCAAAAGTGGGCTGCTTGCGCGGAACAACCAGCTAATGTGCGAGACTCGTGTGTGGGCATCAAACCGGCTCAGGCCGATCGCAGCGGTTCCTAAAAAAAGCACGCAAACAAAAAAAAAAAAAAAAATGACTATTTACAGTGAGCCTGACTTTGCTAATATGATATCATACACAGGTTAACTAAACAAGTGTGACTGCATTTAAGGTAGAAAAAAAATGTAATTCATTGCAGATTAGACGCAAGACAAAAGCCTCTGACCCACTTCATGCGGTAGCTCATATGCTGAGTAATTCATTTTTGGTTACCCGACAAAACACTGCTGTGCAAAAAAATGCACCATAAACAAAAAATGTGAGACTGTGAAAAGTTAATTTTAAAAAGAAAAAAAAAAGAAAAGAAAAAAAAATACCTAAACAGACTAATTAATTCATTGTAAAGGGCAAAACAATAAACAGATATTGAATCACCAGTTAATGTAAAATACTGTTCAATAAAAAGTAGAAAAATACAGCATAAAAAAACATAAAATCTACATATTACTCAAGCAATACACACTGCATATGTAAAAATGCTGTTTATTAATAATGAACCAGACTTTTTAAAAGGTTTCCATAAAGTGTCCAGCTACTGTTATTATCTTTCTTTAGGTGGTAAAATAATGACATAATGTGATATTTATTCTACAATATATACATCATATTTAAAATTCCCTAGCACCAAATACACATATTCCACACAAAAGAAAATCCTTTCCACTGCAGGGAAAGACTTATAAAAACCTGGCATTTCATTCTTCAAATATGAATAATTAATTATTCCAACTAACACAACATAAATTACTATGGTATAGCCTGGTTAAAAGGAGGTGACCCCTGATGATGACAGCGACGGTGACAATGACACCAAGCCCGGCAGCGCCTGTGCTGTTTGAACCCGCAGGTCGCTGGCCGCACACGTGTAGCCTCAGGTCAAAGCTCCACGCAGCCGAGCGTGCTAACAGCTCCGCCGACCGATGCACGAGCACCGCTCGCACACCCTGTGCTCACAGCACATCTGCTCACATGGAGGAACAGCGGCAATTTATCCCTTTTATTTTCGCTAGTAAAAGTGCAGGAAGAACAGCGCATACGATGACTCTTCCATTTAAGGTCAACAGTGGTCTTCCATTTCAATATTCATTTTAGACTTTTAAATAAAAAATTAAAAAATAAAAAACAAATGCACTCAGTTCCTGCAAGTCAACCTCGATACAGTTGTCAGCTAAATAAAAAAAATAATAAAAATAGTATAAAATAGTCCCATCAGAGAGCACGCTTTACAGCAAATTATACTATTTGATCTGTTTTTTCTTTTAAATGTGAAAGACAGTGTAAAATGGCACCATTTACTGTAGCAACAATTCACCACGTTGCAGGCACGTTTCAGGCACGCTCCTACGCTCACTATCCAACAGCGGTGCACGCACACATGTGTTTTTAAGTCTGCGAGACTCAAATCCAGATCTTCCAAAAAAAAAAAAAAAAAGAGAGAAAAAACCTTCACAGGAATCTGGTCCTATTTCTATTTCTTACTTGTGTTCTATCCGCTTTCAGCTATCCATCTTTCTGCAGACCCTCTACATCACCCTGCACTGCTGACTTCCCCACACAGAAACACACACGCAAACACACGCACATGCAAGGTCTTTCTGCCCCTTTTCGTGCATTTTTACTCGTTGCAGGAGCGCAGACGTTTAAATCGTTTTTCACTCGGCACAGGAAAGTCTTCCAGAAACTACTATGAGAAAAACTTTATGAATTATGAAATGAGGAAAGCTTCAGCCATATTTAAATTTATTCTGATATTAAAATTTTTAAACCATTATTTCATATTAATGCAAACAAATTAGCTTTCTAATCATGTACAATATTTATTAACCATTTTTAAAATTCAAAATATATGGACCAAAATAAAATGGAAATGAAGTTCTTATCAGTTTACAAAACAGTACACTGGAAAATCAGAAGATACATCTAAAACTGATGTTTTAAAAATAAAAAAAAAAACATTATAAAAATTAATATTTAAGAAAACCTCTTCCAAAATGACTCAGCAATTTTGGGGGAAAAAAATAAAGAAAACATTAGGTTTGTCTAACCTGTGTGTGTAAAATGTATTCGTACTCATAAAAGTTCAGTTTGTCCATTTTTGCACCCACCCACCCACCCTCATTATGACCTGTGCTAATTTCCCTGCTCTTGCGTCCTGCTGCTATGGGGACCTGTCACCACACACTCTTTGTCCTCGCAGTAATTGCCCTCTGCGGTGGGACCGCCCCCCCCGGGACCCTAGTCCCAAAGCCGTGCGACCCCAGCGTGGCGCTATTGTGTCATAGTTAACAATC
The DNA here is from genome assembly GCA_018136845.1 of Heterotis niloticus. Lineage (NCBI taxonomy): Eukaryota > Metazoa > Chordata > Actinopteri > Osteoglossiformes > Osteoglossidae > Heterotis > Heterotis niloticus. Next base: position 21,360,063 of record CM030905.1, on the reverse strand, counting down.
TGGGCAGACGAAGGTGCCCAGCAGTGGCACGGCACACCGCAGCAGGAGGTCCCAGAGTGCCGCCGTTCTTTAACTGTTCCCTCTTTGCTTTGTTAGCAAGCGGAGAAGCAGCCCTCACAGGTAGATCAGCGCCTCGTCCTTAAGGACAGGGTTTACACCTGGGCTCAAGCACGAGTCCCTAATTCTGCTGCCTTCACATCGCACTGCACTGCGTGTGTGTGAGAAAGAGTGAAAACAAAGCACTGCTCAGCTGTTCTACAGCCTTCATTTCCTGGTAAAACATAACTACTGTCGATTAAGGGAAAAAACTCTGGTTCTATACTTCATAATGTTTGTCTTTTAACCCTTTTAAATATTGACATGAACTTAAAAGTTGCTGCCAAATGAAAATACATCCTCAGAAATAAATGTCTGACTGCATATGTGTCACACAAGTTTTAATATAAAGAACCAAAAACCTTTTTAAAAAAAAAAAAAAAAAAAAAAAAAAAACTGCCATTTTAATTGTTCCTTTCTATGACAACACTAGTATTTTTCCCAAGTTAAAACTATGAGTGACTTTCAGGGATTATTTGAGCATTTAACTTAAAAATGTGGAATTGTACAAGTTGGATTAGTCCACAGTATTAAAAGACACAAGATGATGAAAACAATAACCTTCGTGTAAATGCGGCCACTTACAGTACAAGCTTTTTACAAATGCATGCGAGCACTCAGATTCAAGACCAGGATGGGCTGGACAGCCAAGTAGCGCCATCTACTGAGACAAACCCGCTACAACAACACATCATTCTCAATTTCAGTTGAATAGGGCATTAACTGGGCAGTGTTTCCTTTGTCTATTATTATTATTATTATTATTATTATTAATAAATTGTTTAACTTTTTTTTATTAACACTTTTCAGCATTGAGAAACTGGTCTTTCAAAGGAGAAAAACACAATCCATTCCTTCCTTTTGTCAGCAAAAAGCTGAAAATCAAAAGCCAATAAATTTTAAATTAAACAATCATCTCCATCTCAGAAAAAAGAAAAAAAAAAAAAAAAAAAACAAACCAACATGCAGTCCAGATGTGGGAATATTGCTCGGTACAATACAGATCCAAATTTAAAGCCAAAATAATCAGCAACTGAGGAATAAATCATATTCGGCTTAACCATCAATATCACCATGATATAGCAGAAAAGGCTCAGTAAAAGCGAAAGCTTGAGTACAAATGCCTCTTCTGCAGCACAAAGTGTCACTTTAACGCATGAGTAATAATGCCACTATCAATGACAATAACAACAAATAACTGTTGAACGAGTGTCTCATTCACTGTGCTCCCCCCCAATGTCCCCAGGGAACACTGTGCTGCTGGACAGAGGAGGAAAGACGCTGGTGCTTTAAGAGTTGCTGTGCAATTAAGGGGNCCCCCCCCCCCCAAGATTCGCGCTCCACTTGGCCCATCTCTGGCTTGGAGTTGATGATCTACTGGTTCATTGTAAGCAGTGGTTGGGATTTTAATTCCTCCTGTAGGTGATCTCAACCAGTGCTTTACTAGTTGAAATCAAGATGTGTTTTTATTTGTTCATTCAGAACTGATAATGGAGAGCATTTTCCACTGCTGGATGGTTCAAACTTCACAGCAACATTAAATGTTTTTCTCCCCCTCATTTTACCAAAGGACATCACACTTGAATATTTTTTAGAATTCAGACTGAACCAGATCATCTCAGCAGAGAGGCTGAACACTTAGTAACTTTCCTATTTGACAGTTGTCAGCTGAAGGAAGTTCCTTTTTTTAAAAATATTTGTTTTCTCTCTTCAGCCTTTACCCTTAAAGCAGAACCATCTCCCCAGTACACATTTCTGCTCACAAAAGGGTCAAAGATGAGATACCAGGGAATGCAGACTTACAATTGACTCAATTAACAAAAAGCTGCAAAACATCACAAAGACAGCAGGTCAGAACAAGAGATGCCATCAAATAGCTGTGGGCCAACGTACACAGAGGGGAGTTCATCGCAAACAAGTTGGCAAAGAGCAAGTGGTGGCCCAGAGCAAAATGTTTATCGGGAGAGCAAGTGTGGGGAGCACTGTCCACCTTTCAGACTGGCACTGCACAATGAGTGCTGAACATATTGTAAATATTAACCAGGTTACATAACCCGTTGTGAAGGAATGTGAAGGCTGAGTAGTTTATAGCAAAGCTGGGAACACAGTGGCCTTCTGACACACGCACATGGAAGTTTTTCATGAAAACATTAAAACTACAATATCGAATTCTGAAAATGTCATTTTGGTCTGCAATGCTGATGAAAACCACTGAAACCATCTTGTAGGGGTTATGCACAATTATCCTTCAGTTAAAGTAAGTTTAGGCAACAAAAACAAGATATTCAGTTATGTTTTGTAAATATGTTTTAAATACCAGATCTGCTTGCACTGTAAAGTATGGGTTGGACAGTTAATGTAAAGCTATAAGACTTTTTCAAAGAAAATAAACTTTCCTCCTATCTGCAAATATTTGCTTAACAGTAAATGGACCCAAGCAGAGGCAAGGAAGGAATGAAACCCTTCAACTATAGCAGAGGTGCAGTCAATTTCTGGAAGGAAAACAATGAGTGACTAAAGTACCAGTTGTTATCAAATAAAGTGCGATAGTGTGAGAACTTTCTGGGGGGTTATTTTCAACTTTAAGAACATGTTGGGAAGAGAGGAAAAACAATGAGATGGCACGATAATGACTCACGCTTGGGCTCACTTATGAGCTCTCATCTGCATCACCTCCTAACTTCTCCTTGAACAAATGCTACCGAAGAGTACCGTGGTGCAGAGCAGCCCCCTCCCCCATCCCAGCAGCCTCGGGGTGGAATGCCACAGCGGTCCCTGAACTTAAAGACACCACAACTAAAGCCCCTATTCTTTCAGAAGACCCCAAAACAAAACGAGACCCATGGCTTCACTGCAGCGACACAGCCCAGAGGGGTTAAAAAGAAAAAGAAAAGTGGTCTTGTTTTGCACCAGTCAGGAGGAAAATTTTTAATTTTTTCTCTTTTTGGAAGGGGTGGGGGTTGTTTATCTCAGGTTTCACTTGTCACTGTGCTTCAGCTTTCAAACAGGAAATGAGGCCAGCTTTTAGTACATCAGGAATAGACTTTCTAGACTGTTTCTGCATGCATTGTGCTGAAACTTGTTCTTAATCTCCTGTTTTTTGCAGAAGTTGCCTGAGACCATTTTGTACACAAACACGATACAAAGTAGGCATGAGAGGTGGCTGGCGGGGTTTCTTCCCTCCTCTGTCCTGGCTGATGTTCCCACCCAGTCCAATGAAGCGCTTGCTGGGCATCAGGGCGCCAATTCAGGCTTCTCTTGGTAACCTGCCTGCTGGAACACACTCAAGATCTGGAGTTACTTTCTTCTCTGTCATGCCAAACATCTTAATCTGCAGTCTGATACGGAACCAGCCCACATTTGTGTATGAGAAGCTGTGTTTTGGAGGTGCAGCAAAACCATGAGTGATTTGATCATTTACTCATTATAATCATTGAAATACTGGCGTCAGAAATATTGCATCAATCTGTTCCAAGGTGGCGATTCCACCACCCAGCAGCAACAAGTAACACCTAAAAAGTGGCAGTAAGTGGCACAGTTCTCAGAAATGTGAAAAAAGTTAAGCTTTTCAGACGACCACCAGTCCACAGTTTTTACTAAAATGGGAGACTATGGTCCTCTGATAGAAGTTCCCAGTTCCTCTGTGTGTGTGTGTGTGTGTGTAGAAAACTGCTTTTATTGCAAAGTTTCATCCCAGGAATTGTTTGTTTGGCCTGCTGAAATCAGGCAAATGCTTTGGGAGTATTGTTGCCAAAACAGAGAGGCTCAGGAGGAGCTTCTATCCACTTCTGAGCCTGGAAATGCCATCACAATTTTTTTTCAGCTGTCTATTATAATGTATATTGAACTTTCTACCTCATTGTATCTCAACTGCTGCCATGTCTATTAAGTCTATTTATATTAAGCAGCTAGACACTGCACTATAATGTACATACATATTCTATTCTATTCTATTCCTTTGCACGTTGTTTAGATCTTGTTTATAATTGTATTGTTTATTGGATTTTTTTGTAATTTATTTGTTAAGTGGTATTGCGCACAGCCTCATGGCCGATTCAGGGTACATTTCACTACATGTTGTACTTGCATAACTGTGTATGTGATAAATGAAGCCTAAAGAAACATAAAGAAGAATGAAGAACAAGAAGCCAAACTGGGCGAAATGTGCGTGCGCTTTGTTCGGAGCAGACGGCGAACATAAACAAAACCACGCTGAAGCGCTGCTTCCTCGCCAACACGTCAATGCGATGGCAAAAATATATTGCATAACATCGCAACAAGGACAAACGGCAGTGAAGCGGCGGTGCAGTTTACTCTTTGAGGAAAACAGCCAGATGGGGGTCGCCCTCCATAAACTTCCTGCGGCGACAAGTCCGGACCTGCTCTGCTCTGGCTGCGGATCACGTGCGTTGGTGACAGGCCGGCGCGTCGCAACCGAGGCGTGTGATTGGTCGTCCACATCTCCGAACCGCCCTCCAATAGGCTGGGCGTAGTGACGTCACTGGCGATCAGCTGTTAACACTCGGCGACAATAACAAAGAGATCAGTGGGAGCTCGGGAAGGCGCACGCTTTCTTGTAACAAGAATATATTTTGTATACATATATTTAGATGAATATTTTTAAATTAACACACTTTCTACCTCTACGCCTAACGGAACTCTTCCTGCCGATTTTCAGCCCCTCCTGTTCTTTGTTCCCGCCACAGGTGAGTGTTGTAGTCCAGGCCCGCCAGACCGGCGGTCCACTGTGCAGCTCGGGGGTTCCGGCAGGTTTCAGCACTGCTGAAAAATTGAAACGGGCAAACAAACACAAGCCGAGAAGGAACGCGTTGGTTGAACGCGCCGCGCTTTCATCGGCGATCGATTGCGTTGTAATTGCTGGCGGGGGAAGTAACGCTCAGAATAACTAAAGCCGAGGATGGGAGGGTGCCCTAGGGGGCTGCTAACCCGTTTCCTCGTTACGAGTCGTCGATGTCACTGCCCCTTCTTGGAGAAACCTCCGACACGAAGTTTTACCATAAAATGTACCGCATCGTGCAAAAACAACAACTCAACCAGGTTAGTTGAGTGGTGCGCACGCACGCTCGGGCGTGATGTTCAGGTGACGTCACTACGCGTTGGCGCAACGCGGCTGCAGTTTTACTTCCTCATTGCGCTGTTATTGTCAACACGGTCTTGTGGGTCTCCTTAGCTCTGTAGATTTCACATTGTGTATTGTTTTTTTAATCAGAAAAACTCATATTTAAGACCATAGACAAGTACAGGTATGTGGAGATGCGAGGTTTTTATGGTTACGTGGTGAGAGCAGGTGGTGGTGGTAGGGTTAGAACCACCACCTTGCATTTAAAAGAATGAGGTTTGAACTTCACGTTGTTCTGTAATACCATTGATTGAGGTTCTTTCCCAGAACTGCTTCAGTTAAAATTGGTCAGCTGTATAGATGTTTAAATTTGGTCAGTTGGTTGTAAGTCCCACTGCAGAAAAGTGTCAGCTGAATAAATGTAAGTGGTTATAGTTTGTAGCAGCAGCTGAAGAACAGGTGCAGCAGATCAAGAATGAGCTCTTTCATATGCACATAGGGGTGTGGAAAATCTGCACTATTGCTCAGACAAAAGCCTCTCCAGGCCCATATGTTGCTGTGACAAACCCAGCTGTCTGCAGTAGACATTGCTGATCGGAGAAACTCCTGCCCACAACACACATTGATCAGACACTTTTCTCTAAAACAGTGTGTAGCAGAATAAGTGCATCAACAACAGTTGAAGAGCTATAGATATGGACACAGGATGGTCTTTATACATTTCTGCACCAATCTTTTGTTTTCTTTTGCTTGTTTTGAATTTGAGATCAAGTTAGAGCTCTTTGCTTTGAAAAAAAAAGTTTTGTCAGTCTTTCAATTTTCTACATACTTATTTCTCAGTCTATACAACTGTTAACAGTCTCTGTATGTGCTGTCCATTCCACAGGCACATCTGTTGCACACAGAAGAAGCATGACTGCTGCTGGGCCCACTCCCCTGCAGTGAGACGCCATTCCTATGCACTTTAGCGCCCTCTCCAGACGCCTTCCCGAGCGGCCCCAGCGGGCCTTTAGCAGAGTGCCTGGTGCTGCACACATTCACCCAACTGCCCAGCATGTTCCAGCGGTTCACCAGCGCCCTCTTTGGAGATGAACCTGTGGCCACTAGCAGAAGTCCTGTGGGGCTCGACTTTGAGGAGAAGGAGGAAGACGAGTGGATTCTTGTTGACTACCTAGGTTAGCCCCCCTCTTCCCTTCCCATGCCCCACACTCTTGCACTGCCGCAAGTTCTCGGCCTCTGTTTGATGTCTCTGCCCAACACTTAGTGGATGCAAGTTGTGTTCCTGCAGGCAGTCTCTTGATTGCATCTCACAGAACAAAAGCGATGGATATGGGAAGTTGTCATGGAGACAGTGCATTATTAAGGCTTGTAATCTTTTTGTGTATCTTTATCTTTGTCTGGGGAATCGGGAACAAGCTAGTATCGCCCTGAACTGGTTTATCTATTCAGTAAACAGTGTTGGGTGACCTGCAGCTGAGCTTCTTCCTGGTGGCCTCATGTTCAGTGGGTCTGACCATTAAAATTCACCACATCTTCTCGCCAAGACCCATTTCTCTGGCTTCCTCCAAAGGGGAACCTGTGCTGCTTGGCTTCTCAGTTTACTAGCCACAGGTATTGCTTACCTGCAGACCCAGAGGATACAGCTTGGAGAGAGAGAGCGATCTGGATGCTTTTTTTTTTGTGTGTGTGTGTCAGTTGTGGAGATGTGCAGGCTGATGTGTGACTGAAACGTACTCAGACACAGCCAGGTCAGTTCAGGTTGTAAGTAGAAACTTAAGTAGATTTAATATGCACATAAGGCATACTCTGCTGTATAACTGGGTAGGTAAATTACTGTAAATGTTACCTGATGCAAGTAACATGTATATAATAATATACGTCAGGTGGAGTAGTGGCTAGAAAATCACTGTAGACTCACCCCCCCTCAGATTTGAATTCCCACTCCTTTTATAGTTTCTTTAATGAATGTATTTACCTTGAATTGATTTCATAAAAATTACTCTGCTGTGTGAGTGAGTAAATCAGTGCAAGTATGTTAGGGAACAAACCTCACATGGGATAAAGGTGCAAGAACTCCCACTAACCCTTTGAGAACCCCACAATAGTCCCAAGTATAGACTGGCAACATGGCTGTGACCACTACCCCACCAGCTGGACAAATGATGGCTTCACCTAACATTAGTTTTTAAATAATATATCAACAGTCAGTTTTGTATTGTGAGGTTCAGTTGATGTTTCTTCTTTGTTTAAGTAACAAACACAGTGGTCCATATAAAATTGTGCTTGTGATGGAAGCAGTCATGATCACCCGTTGCAAAGGTAATTTCTCCAGACATGTTAGTCACAGAGCATGATTTTTATTAATGATGGATGACCAGAGGTGACAGAAGACGGAAGTTTTTGTCTCACGGGCTCCTGTTAGGACCTCTCTGCTGCCCTCTAGAGGGTTTTTGTCATATTGCGTAGACTGCCATTGACGTCACCACCATCCAGTTCCTTTTTAATAAATTAAATCGTTTTTAAAACTTGACTTTAGTTCTTAAACTGCAGCATGTTCCTTTTTACACCATAATAGGGTAGGTGCAAGACTGAAATCTATTGGTATTGTTAAACAGCACTGGAAAAAATCTCAACTGCTTGGATTTGAATGTAAAAAGTGGCTGCAGGCGAACACGGTTCCCTGTCCTGATTTTGACCACATTTTTTTTCCAATGCAGCCGAGGGCTGTGGGAGTCGCCACAGCGAGGGCTCCACAGGGATGTGTCCACCAGACGAGATTCTGCCTACCGAGTGCCCTGCCCTCTGCTCCTCATCCTGCTCCTCCCTCGACTCAGACTTGCAGGCCCTCGAGGACTTTCTGCGGCTGGGTTCATGTGACCTGGAGGGCAGCTGGTTCATCACCCCGCCCCCTTGCTTCACGGCCGGCGGCCACGGCCCCATGCTCCTGGAAACAAACCCACTCGAGAACCTGCTGATTGAACACCCCAGCATGTCGGTGTATGCGACCCACGCCCGTCTCCTGGCCCGTGAGAAGAGCCCAAGTCGCTCGCTTGACCAGTCCCTCCTCAGGTAGGCGCTCATCTGGCCTCTCAGGCCTTCAATGGGAGTCCCGTTTCATTCCCTTAAAACGCTTGCTCAGATCTGTGTTTGGCTCATGCCAATGTTTTCCTGTGCTTAGTGATCAGACAGGCAGCTGCATTAATTCCATTTCTTGCATGTTTAGCTATCACGTTAGCCACCTTGTGGTGCCCCCACAGCATATACATGGACTGTTAATAGTTTCAGGAATGTGTCAATTGTAAGAAGTGGTGAAGTAGTTCCAGCAACTACTGATCTGAAGGTTGTTGGTTCAAGTCACATTCCTCCTATTTATTTATTCATTTATTTTTTATGGATAATAATTCTAGGTGAAATCTCACATCAGACATAATTACCATTACAATGCAAAACAGGAAAATTCCCCACATTTGACTAGTTCTGTGTAATTATATTAACAATATTAAATAATTGCACTAGTAAAGGCAAGACTTGCATCTTGAGAAACCTGTGTAGACTGATTAATCTGTTACATTTTATAGGTATATACAAGGTTGGACTCATGTGCGTTTTGAGCGTTGTACTTACTGCTCTGCGTTCTTGTCTGCAGGTCAGAAGCTTCCCTCCCTGCCGATCTCCCTGGCTGCGCAGTCACCCAATCAGCCAGTGCAGACGTCCTTGACCAGGCCAGGCTTGCCCGGTTTGGCCACCACATCCAGGATGGTGCAGAGAGGCAGCACCTGTCTCGCAATGCCCTGCGCCGTCTCAACCCGCCGCGTGAGGGCACTGGACGGTCAGCCAAGGGCAGCGGGTTGCTTGTGCACCAGCCAATGCAGAGGCAGTTCAACTACTGAGGCTCCTGATCCATACGCGCTACCATACACCCCGCGTCCCTCCCCAGGCCTCACTCGGTTGGCACCTCCTGCAGGGACATCACCAGAACAGTCAATGCTGTTGGACCTTCAACTCCAGGGCAGGTTCCCTTTGGATCTTAAGCAGCACAGGACACAACTCCTGTTTTTGATATTATCTACATGTAATTGTTTGTCAAAAATCTAGTTTGGACCCCAAACAGGGTGTCCACTCTCCTGTCAGGATCCTACATGTCTCCTTTTGTCATCCTTATGTATGAGGAAATCTGAGGTGGAAGGGTACACCCCCCCCCTACCGTTAAAAGCCCAAACAGGTATAATCATTTTCTCCTTGATAAGGGGAAAACATTCAGCTGCACCTTTATAATGTGGAGTTAACCTGCCTTTTACAAATCAGTACCTTCACTTTATTATCTATGTTAAAAGTACTGGGTTAATTATCACTAAACGCCTTTTAATCATTTGTGGACTTAAAATGAAAATGTATGTAGATGGAGGGGATGAAAGAAAAGAGAAAATGACTTAAAAATATTTTTAAGAGGAAAATCATGAAAAATATTACATATCAGTATATATGAGTGTGTGTGTGTATAAAAATTGAGTATGTGTGAGCTTAGTTTAATGGTTGAATACTGTTAGTTCATTGTTGGAAAAGAAAGTGTTTTATTGTATCTTTAAAAATAATGGTTAAATCTGCAGTTTATCTCTCAGGGTCACGAACATTCATCTTTACACTTGCAGATTACTTGACAACTGTTTGTACCTGTACATATTTGTAAACTTTACAAAATTTGTCATGAATTTAGCATGATGTGGCCTTGTGGAAAGTGTGTATTCCCATGGACTTAAACATTTTTTTAGACCCCCCCCCCCCTTTTTTTTTCTGAGGACTGTGGGGAAACTTCACTTTGTAACTCAGTCTTCTCAACTGACTGTTATACCAATCAGAAGAGTGAGTTCAGGCTTTTTTTTTTTTTAATTTTTTTTTTTTTTTAATCTCTGTTTACTCACTTGTTTTCCACTGAGAAAATATTGTAACTAAATATTTAAACCAAAAAAAAAAAAAAACTAGCAGCTTCTTTTAAAACCTCTGTAGCATTATTTCTAATTTTTTTTTTTTTTTTTTTTTTGTATTTTGTACTGTTTTGTCATTGATGCGGAGCTGAGTGTGTATCATGCTACCAGTGTCTGACTGATGTCACGTCAATATTTATGCGATGGTTTGGATGGAGATTCGAGGCAGGTTGTCGTCTCACACCAGATCTGTGGCATTAAAATTCACTCGTGTTCCTACTTAGGCAAACTTCTTATATGTGTGTGGTAAATTTAAGCTTGTTCTTGGGAAAGTAGATGTTGTTGCAGATGTATTTAGCATGTTTGTTTGACCAAGAAACACTAACATGGTGTTTTTGAGATGGCTGTGCCTCTGGCCTTGTTTATAGACAATGCCTGTAGTGTTCCCTGTTTACCCTGTTCGGTGTATTTTTATTTTTATTTTTTTGGTTTTTAACTGTGCTATGATTTCATCTGGAAAATTTTGTTTGTGTGACATAGGTCAACAGCAGAAGGGAGAGGATCATAGTGATTATTTTTGATTTGTAATGCTGGAAGGAGCCGGGCTGTTCTCAGTCATCTCACTTTCACTGTTGTAACAGGGAATACTGGTGATGTTTTCTTTATTATAATACTTCCTAGTGCTACTACTACTTCTGCCTTGAATTACATTGTGGATCATGTGCCTTCCAGGTTAACAGTATGGCATTAATGAAGAACTTGAACTGTCCAACAGGACGCCGCAGACGACGGTGGCGCAACTATGCACCGCAGCTAGCTTTGCTCTACGCAACTGTCGCACACGAAATGTAGCAACTTTTTTCCCTCTTTCTTTTGTTTAAAGCGTGAAGAACATTTTACGTGGGAGTTCTCACCAAGTGTTAGACTTTACTTGATTTTCCTTAGTTTACCAGCATAATGCAGCATATTGCCAAAAGCGGTAGAGTTTAGTGTTGCCTGTTTATCTGTGGAACCTTTTTATTTTGGTTGGCTGTATTACAAATGAATACAATTTTTTTTTATGGTTAGAACATGTGCATATCATGCTAGTCTTTTGAATTTTTGAACATTTTTAAGATGTGTAAAACCACCATTCGTCAATAAATTGTCAAATGTTTTTGTGTTTGTCTCTTTCAGTGTTGAGTTTTTATTTACTAGCTCCTTCGCAGTAGAACAAGTATTTTTCTATTAGCTGTTCCTGTGAAATTCCAGACAGTGGAGACAGAGGGTGGTCATGGTATTTATGTTTATGTATTAAAACCAATAGTTGGCATAACAGCCATCACCTGGCATATATAACCTGCTGGGTTCAAGGTACTGACCCTGAATTTTTACAGTAAAAATTTCCCTGCTGTGTAAAAGCGTAAGAAGAGTAAGTAGCTTAGTTACAAACCTCACATTTTAAATTGCAGTCGAGTCACAAAAATGCCAGTTATCCTTCCACTTTCCAGCTTTATACACATTTGTTAGCTGTCCAACTTTTAAAGCCTTATGGAGATTTTAGTACTAAAACTTGAAAGGGCAGTCAAAGTGCAAAGTTGTTTATCGACGAGTTTGCTAAACTCTACACTCGTACCTCAAACGCATAACTTGTGTGGCGATTGACAGTGTTTTAAATCTGGCTTGTGAATGAGCAGTAGGTGGCGCCCTGGTTAAGGACCGTACATCTGAAGGTTGCCAGTCAAAGCCCCATTGCTGCTGTCGTGCTCGAAAATATCACTTCCTGAAACACTCGTAAAAATACCCAGATCAAAATACCCAAGAAATTTTTTAACAAAATCAAAATCCGGGAGGTTTGTGACAGCGGCTCTCGCGCGTCGGCCTCACTTTGTTTACATTCCGCCTCAAAGCACGTTGCCTCGCGCTTCCCGGAGCCCCATTGGCTGGCACGTCGACAAGCCCCTCCCACGGGGCGGGATCGCGCCTATTATTATTTCGAAGGTGAGCAAAAATTGCGGGAAAGAAGCGATAAAATGAAGGACGCGGGTTGGGGACATGCGGGGACCCCTCGGCGGGAGCCTTCCGACGCGTTTGCGTTTGACCGCGAAACAAAGAAATCCCTCCTTTTTTCAAATCTTCAGCGAGTAAATCCCTCCTTTTCGGTGCGGCAATACCCACCCAACCCCCCCCCTCCCATGTCACCCAACCTCGCAGTGCGGGAAAACATATTTCAGTCAAATAAAATGCGGATGGCACACAGTGTGGACGCGACCCTGCGGGATGGCTGCAAACCAAAGCCTCAAAAGTGTTTTTTTGCTTTTTCGTAAATCTAATTTTCAGTAAAAAAAAAAAAGAAAAAAAAAAAAGATCGGAAACCGAAGAGGCGCCCTTGCGCATGCGCAGTGCGTGCTCGGCGGGCGCTTATAAGAATTGGCGCCGGCGCCAGCTGATGCCTTCATTCATTCGCTGTGCTGCGTTGGTGCGGAGCTCCAGGTAAGGTGGGCGCAGATCACTTTTAATACATTTCCTAAGGGTTTAAAAAGTGATCTTTGGCCGTACACTCGGCAGGGCGAAAAAGGGGTAAAAAACATGTAAAATGGTGGCGATAGCGGTGCATTCTGGGGTTGTGCCGTGTTCTTCGGGTCTTACGTTTGCGTGATCTGTGTTGCGTTTAATTGCAGCGCTGTTTTTCTGTATATTTTGCACTTTATACGTGTGAATATTTGTATTTTTAGCAGCTTGTGTGTTATTTCAGTCTCTTTCCTACTGTTCGTTTAATTCCCTATCTGCCTGGCTGAGGGCACTTTAGGCGGGAGGGGGGTACGCGGCAAACTGAACGTTTACACGATTTTTACGTTATTTTTTGTTATTTTGGGACTGTGTCGGTGGTGCAGGTCGTTGTGAGAAGGGGATGGGGAGCAGATGAGTGGAGAATGCCGTTCTTTTTTTTGTCGTTTCGGGCCGTTTCGAGTCGTTCTCTGTGGAGGGAAACTGACAAAGGTTCAGTCCTCCCGCCTGGCGAATTGGCGCGCAGCGCGCGTTCCACAAACCCGCACAAATATCGATCACGAAGTTAATATTTTCCTCAAATTTTGCAAAAAATATACCCCCAAAAGTTCGTTTTTTGCAGACGGTTTACTGTTAGTTTTGTTAATTTGTAAAAGTCCTTTACATTTTGCGTTAAGATTTGAGGTCCCGATACCGCCAGGGGACTGAACGAAACTTTGCCGCCTAAGTGACCGCTTATCGAAATATTAATTTGAAATATTGTAGTAATTTTAAATATTTTTAAACATCACTTACTAAGTTAGTTATCTGCAGTCTCTGTAAATGAAATATGACTTCTGTAATATTTAATGTACTTTTTTTTTTCCAGAAACTTTGGTAGCTGACCCAGTTCTAGAATGTCAAGACGGAGGTGAGTTTTCCCGCAAAACGACTCAGTATTTCTCTAAACTTCCTCCTGAAACGATTCCTCTTTTTAAATCGGTTATCTATGCTCAATCGTAATATTTTTGTTACATTTTATCATATTTGTTTCGTTTTGTAGCCCGCAGCTTAATTCACTTGTTACATTTGTAGTCCTTTTTAGTGGTCCTTTTGTTACTTTGTTGCTTATCGTTTTGCATCATGGACTTGAGTTTCTTTTCGGTCAAGGTTAACGTTTGGTTCTTAAGTGATTAAATTTGAAAGCATTTTTAAACAAATTTCTTGTTTTATTTCCTCAGTGGTCGTTTAACATTGCAACAGAAGGATGAAAATGCAGAGGTGCCCAAAGTCAAACTAGTCAGAAGAAGGAAGCTGGGGGTTTGTATTCATTTTTATTTTTAGTGGTGGTTCATGTATCTAATTCATTCACTTGTGTGCAGATTTTCTAACATATCTTTAATTTTTGATTTTAGAAGAGTGGCAAAAAGAGAACGCAGCTTTCCAAGAAAAAGCACAGCTATGAAATTCAGGTAAACCTAATATAAAAAAAATAATAATTTTTTTTTTTTTAAGTTGCCATTCTCTTCACATACAGGAACTATTAAAGAGAAGCTGTGCAACTATATGGAGGGATGTGTCTTCATATTTTATGAATGTATGTATTTTTCCTACATTAAGATTGCATTCTGATATCTAAGTGTAATTTTCCTCTCCTTCAGAATCTGTGGTCTGAGGAAGGGGTCGGTCCTTGCATCCTATTGGAGACCCCATACAAAGAAGTGGAGTTGACCAATGACCTGTCCGGATTCAAGCATTTTAGGTTCAAGAACCTGTTTGTGAAGCCATCCCCCCTTCCTTGTGTCAGGTATACTGGACCCTCCCTGCCCCCCCAAACACTGATGTAGTCATGTGGTGGTACAAAGGCCCCAATGACATAATCATTACGATCATTTGATGCAATCATCCCTGGGAGTGACTTTGCAGTTTGTCTTGAGTGGGTTTTGAGCTTCTTGCGCTTCCAGAATGATCAGTTGATATTCTCCTTGACTGGAGTCCTGTCCAAACCACAGACCTGTTGATTTGGCACATCCGGTCATTTTGGGAAATGGCTACTTCCTGCGACTGCTCTTTATTTCTAATTTTAACTTTAACTGTTGTCAGTGTTTCTTACAGTACCTATGCAAAATCTTGCACATAATTCACGAGATTTCAATTTCTTAATGTCAGAAATTGACTCATCTTCTGTGGACTTGTCTTTGGTAGCTGGGCCAGCTCAGATGATGTATGGATCAAGATGCTGAACAAAGAACTCAAATATGTCCATGATAGCAGCTTCATGGACCGGCATCCCAATCTGCAGCCAAACATGAGGTCCATCCTTCTTGACTGGCTTATGGAGGTAAGAAAAATGCATTTGTATCTTTTACTGGACAGAACTGGGACAGCAAACTTATTTTTATTACCAGTTCCCCCAGGTATCACTAAAACGTTCCTGAATATCTCTGGGATCTTAGTAACCATGTATGTGACAAATTCTTTTGATCTTTATATAGTAAGATTTATTTGTGAGCTTTTCAACATTCTTGGACATCTTCATTAAAAGTTAGGAAGATGATGGCAATAATGCACAATGTGTTTAAAAAATGTTACCATGAGATGGGATATGACTGCATGCCTGTTTTCTTGGCTGTTGTTGACTGGTCTGAACTCAGGCTAGATTTACTGCCCATTCCCACTTTAAATGTGTTCATTAATGAACTGAAGCCGGTATACACTGGGCAGCCCCAACTTTGTAGCTATGCTCCTTCTACCAAATGCATACATGAGAAAAACAATCTAGGTTACTTAAATTGCTCAATTCCCCCACCAGTTAATACACCCAGAATGGCCAACGGGCACTTGTAAAAATTGCATACATTTCCCATGATGCCCCACTTTTAAAATAGTCCCTTCACATTCCTAATGCTTTATCTTTTTGCTTGGATTTTTTTTTTTTTTTTTTTTTTACTTTTTACTTTGTAGAATTAGAAGAGCAGGTATTTTAATTGGCAAATTTGTGTACAAACTTTGAAGTGAATTTTCATATTTTTACAGATTACTGGTGGCAAGGGGATACCTGGGCTGAAATTAAAAAAATAATTTTACACTAATTGTACAGTTGTTTCTCTGGCTAAACATGATATATATGTTATGTCAAAGGCAAAATTTATCAAAGATGTTCAACTGCAAACCCCCCCCCCAGGTGAGTGAAGTGTACACCCTCCATCGAGAGACTTTGTACTTGGCGCAAGACTTTTTTGACCGTTTCATGATGACCCAGAGGGACATCCAGAAGACCCGTCTCCAGCTTATTGGAATCACTTGCCTCTTCATTGCCTCCAAGATTGAGGTGAAACTCCTTTCCTTTGCTTGAGCTGCTTTCCCACTGAGCTTCATTCAGGCCCACTCCAGACTAACAGTTACTCCTCTCCCCCCCACTTCAGGAAATCTACCCACCTAAACTGCACGAGTTTGCCTATGTCACAGATGGTGCCTGTGATGAAGAGGAAATACTTGAGATGGAGCTCATCGTGCTCAAGGTTTGCCTGTTACTTCTAGGGAGCCCACCATCAGCTTCTGTGTTATGCTCTGTATAATGTACTTTATTTATTTATTTATTTATTTATTTATTTATTTATTTATTTTCGTTTCAGGAACTGAACTGGGATCTCTGTCCCGAGACAGTCATCTCATGGTTGAAGCTGTACATTCAGGTGGCATCTTTGAAAGATGACCACAATCTTTTAGTGCCTCAGTTTTCTCAGGAGACTTTTGTACAGATGACACAGGTGAGAGGCAACTCCGGACAGCAGCAGTGATTGACATTTGCATCATGTAAATCCTTGTGCATGGTACATGACTGCTGACCAGATTTTACTTTTTAAATAGCTTTTAGATCTTTGTATTCTTGATATCGACTCCCTCAAGTTCCAGTACGGCGTGTTGGCAGCTGCTGCGTTTTGTCACTTCACATCATTTGAAGATGTGCAGAAAGTCTCTGGTAAGGGAACTGTACTTCACCTGTCATTTTGGACACATTTGTTGGCTTATTCTGATGAAAGTGTCAACTTGAGAATTGCTTCATTTATTTCTTATTGGTTTGGAATTTTTTCCCCAAATACTGACTGGGGTTTTGGGGGCTTTTTTGTCTGACAGGTTTGACAGGGGACAGCATGGCAGACTGTGTAGCTTGGATGTTTCCGTTTGTGCGAACGGTGCGCCAGTGTGCGCTCGTACAGCTGAAGGATTTCAGAAAGGTTTCCCCAGAAGACCGGCATAACATCCAGACTCACACAGACTACCTGGCCATGCTTGTGAGCACCTCCTCCCAAATGCACACATTCCAAATAGCTTCTGTTGCTACTCATGGCTCATCTCAGCCAGGCTTTGAACTTCAGCTCTGCTTGTGATGTGTTGCTGCTTTTAAGTAGTTTTGCACGTTGACACATCTCTTCTTGTTTCAGAGTGATGCTCACCTGAAACAGCAGGAAAGCAAGGTTCACCTGTCACCTCTCCCTGTTGGTGGGATTCTGACTCCACCCAAAAGCACAGAGAAGGCTGCTGTTCACTGAGCCCTGATGTCTCAACACAGAGATCCAGGTGGTCCTTCTTCCGGCATCTTCTGTTCTGAAGGCAGCCATTTTCAATAAAAGAGGGAACGTTACATCTTATGCAGTGCTTCCAGTCAAGGTGATGTTTTATTGAAGGTTTTACTCGTTTTGGGCAAAAGCCTATGAAGTGTGGTAAGGAGCAGTTTTTTTTTTTTTTTTTTTTTTTTTTTTTTTCTTCCATAAAATGTTTACTTTGTCACCTACTTTCTGGAGGGGTGAGGCAGGGGGTGACTTTAACACTAGTGTCTGCTTGAGTTTTTAATCAGTGGAAACGTTCATTTGGAAGTATTTTAAATGCCTCCATCGGCGGCAGCACCAAAAACAGTTCAGTGTGTGAAATTTGTTTGTTTCTCTGCCTGTTTTGACTTGTGACTCTTCGATTGAATTTTTGCTCTTCAATACATTTTATTGGTGCTGAAGTCATCACAAGGACATTCAAAAGGTGCAAATGAATCTACCCAGAATGCAATGGACTCCAGGAAGCTTGATCGGTTCAATTAATTGGAATTTAATATTGTAGCATTTCCTTTTGTCCATTATGTGGAAGTAGTGGGCAACATTGCTAAGGGTGTTTAACTGTTGAGCTGCCACAAGGGATGATTGATCATGCTTTTACTGTAATTGGTCTTTACAGTATTTTGGAAATCTGCCTCATCAAACTGCCACAAGTTGAGTTCTTTGGTATGTTTGATTTAGCTGTGTGACCTCAAGGGGAGGGGGACTCTCCTAGATGTGTGTTGGTGCTTTGCCATTTTCATGTTGTATCTTCCTGCAAGACTTGACTTTTTTTTTTTTTTTTTTTTTTTCTCTTCCCTTTCCCCTTGCATTGGAGAAATTAACAGTGCAAATTTAATACATCTGATATTTATTACTCAATATTTTACTTTTTCTTTTGTATAAAGTATTGTATATCCCACTGTTAGTATAGTTATCTTAACCCTGCCAGAGAGGTGTATGTGTGTGGTCAGGGTTTGTACATTTACTGCCATTTCAGAGCCACAGCGACTGATTTTTCTCCAGCAGTCACTGCACCCGTTGCTAAGCTACAGAGCAGTGCCACCAGGGTCTGCTTGCACCATAGTAAAGGATACAATTAAAGTTGTACATAGGAAGTGTGTATATTTGTATAATGGACAAATTGGAAAATGTTTATTTTAAAATAAAGAGTTATAGAACTGGCATGTGTCTTAGTTTTTTGAAAGATTATGACTGTTTGGCTGAGGCCCAGTGGGGGACTTTATTAACCTGAACATCCACTGGTAGGATTAATATTTATTAAGCTCATGCTTTGCTCCAAAACAGGTTCTAAGGTGAGGTGTCTGCCCTAAACTTAATGATTTGGGTTTTTTTTTTTTTTCAAGCTGCTAGTTGAGAGTAAGCATGGTGATCAAGGAAACCACAAGAGTACAAGCCAGGGCCCCTACCTGCACTCATAATGATGAAATGCATTGGAAAGGCTTGCGTTGGTAAGGGTGACACCCCCCCCCCCCAAAAGGGGGGGCAGCAAAGACTGAGTTGTGCCTGAACTGCATGTGGGAGGAAACCCACAGGAAGAACATACAAACTCCATCCTGACAGATCAGGAGCCGCATTCAAACCCACAGCCCTGCTGCAGCAATACGAAACCCGTCAGCCAGCTGCAGTCCCCAACAAAACTCCCAGAAGTCTCTGCATTCAGTGCTCTTCCCCCTTACAGGGAAAAGCAGTCCTGACTATTAATACAACAGCTTACAGCAAAGGAATTGAAAGGCATTTTGGTGGGGGGGGGAGGCCTTTCGCATGCGCATTCAAGCACCAGGTGCTAAAAATGCTGGCAAACCGAGCTCTCTTTGGGAGCTGAGAAAAAGGCATCGAGGTTCAAGGTTTATTTGTCATGATCTAACACAGCATAGCAGTGTTGTCACCATGAAAAGTTTTTGTTTCCAGGCATCCTCAGTAAATAGGTATAGAAAATTAAATAATACTGAAATTGAGAAAAAGGAAAATAAGGAGAATGTAAGAGGAGCCTGGAAGATGGCAGCCATCCACGTCAGCACCATCTTAACATCACCCTCCCTGAACAGGAGAGGAGGACAATTGCTGGATCTCCAATGAGAAGAGGAACAACCTTAGCGGTGGTAAAATGGAACCACTTCACACAGGAGGCAACAGCTGTTGTACCTTTGAACACAGTACATAAATACAGTGCCTTACTGTGTAAACAGTGTAAATAAATGTCACCCAAGAACACAGATTATGAAGTACAAAAAGAGAGCCAGTGCCAGTATCTCACACGCACCGGTCCCCTGGCTGCCTGGACATGTTCACACAGGAAATGCGTGTCTTGTGACTGAATCTGAGACAAAACATGATTCAAAAACTGCTGCAAAGTATCTCCTGACATTTAATAAACCTCAACAAGCCAGGAAAGTTCCAGAAAACCAATTTTGATGTCAGTGAAGACATTTAATTAATGCAAGATTCATTTATTATGAAACACAGCAAGGCAGGTTGTCACATGTGACCAGCAGGTATGAACTATGCATGATGAAAATTAATACATTGATGACGACCATCTGCAAGCAGCTCTGGAAGCGTTGCATTCTGGGACCTCTGGCCCAGCTTGAACAAAAACAAATAAATAAAATTTTTAAAAAATTTAAATACCACCACCCCCGACCTACTCGATGTCCAAAGTCCCTTTGTTTCTGTATTGTAATGCCAAGAGCCCCCCTCAGACACATAGGTGTGTAGCAGTGTAGGGAACACCCAGTTTCCACACCACTGTCCTCATTCATACCCCCCCCCCCATAAATCAGCTCACATGCAAATAACTACATGAGGAATAACAACTGCAGAGGAGCAAAAGGTCCAAGTTCACACCTCTGAGCACCCACCCCCAGCAGAGCACCATGAGGAGAAGCTGCTGAAAACAGGACTGTGACCTCCGTCCTTGTCCCACAGGTAGCAGCACCCTGTTTCCAAGAGAGCCTGGTAAGCATGACCCCCCCCCCGAGTGGAAAAAGAAAACATCTCCACCTGGTCAGAAAGCAGCCACAAGCAGGAGGTGCAGACGTTCCCCCCTCTGGGGTTTCGAGAAGCTCAGCTGCTGCTTCTCACCTCCTCCTCCCCCCCACAGTAAAGTTTGTATCAAACGCACGCCTGGTTCTGCCCGTCCCGTTTTATCGTGCGGGGCAGCGCCGAAACTTCAAACCGTCAACCCCCCGCCGCTAGATTCCCTGGGGGGGTCGAGTGACGCAATGAGTCACGTGGCAAATGCAGCTGGACGCGGGCTTCCAAACGCTTTCGAAAACGTCGTCGCCGGGAATTGGAGCCGCAAGGGTGTGGGGTCCAGACCCGCTCTTGCCAGCGTTCATTTACGCGTTCTCCAGCTGTGCAAATGGCTGAACGTCTGCAAAGCTGTGCTGTTAATGGCGAATGAACGATGCAGCTGAAATGGGGGAAACGGTTAAGTTCCGTTTAGTGGGCAAACCCGTCGCTGGGAAATAACGGCCGCATCCTCTTTATTCTGTGTTATCACGACCGAACCAGCAACACACCGGCCAGTTTTCCGTCCTGAAGGAATAAAAACGAATCCCGGGTGAAACTCAGGACTAAATTTGGGCTTCAAACCCGGGCCGGAAGACCCAGCGTTAAATTGTCATGGGGCAATGTGGCCACCAGGTGGCAGAGTGACCTTGTGAGAATCCCGCTCGGTCCCGCTTAATCGCCCACGTTCGCTGTCACTCCTTCATACCGGTGGCTCCGTCACCTTAATAATCTCCTGCCCCAAACAGCTGAGACACGGAGAACAATGATGTACATTTTGTCTTTTTTGGTTACCGATCTTCTTAAAGATGGAAGATTCATTTCGGAGGCCCAGATGTTTCCCAACACATTGGCTAAGAACACAGCATCTCTCACCCTATTTGTCTTCTGCTTCACTCTGCTCAGGATCTGCATCTCCTTACAGTGCAACCAAGCACCCCACCCCAGTCATTCACTTTTGTCCACTCTAAAGGACATATTTTTACTTTGGGGGGTGGACCACTTCCTAAGCTGTTCTTGAAAGCTGGGTCTCAGGAGGATGTGGACCAGCAGGCTTTTGCTTTTGAGCGCCAAATGCTGGTTCTTCTACAGACGTTTTCCTCTCCAGAATAAACCACAGTGAGATGCGTTCAGGAAAATGTTTTTATTAAAACTGATATAGAAAAGGAAGTACCTGATGTTGGGCTGCTATAAAACACAGTATGTACACAATAATATACAAGAGAGGTGTTGTCCTCAGGTGTGACAAGTGCAGGGATTGTCACCAGGTAGGGACGCATCAGTGACAACAGGACACCGTACACAGTGCAATGGAGGCCGACCAATCGCAGATCCCAAATGTTAACACTGTGGTCAAGGTTCTGCTGAAGACCAGCCAGTCAAGGGTCCTGGGGGTCACAGTGTGGGTGGGGACATCCACGTGGTGTCACGCAAACGTTTTTTTTTTTTTTTACAGAGTCCTTGGTGACAAGCGACACTGTGGCGTCTGTACCGTCCCCCATGGACAGGAAGTTAGATGCTTTCATAGTGTAGAGGACACCTTTTTAAAATTGGCAAAATGTGTAAGAGATGGAGGCTTTTATGGGAAGTACAAGTTACACAGCCAGACAGGTGTCACCTGTTTGGTGACAGCATCTTTTTATCCATCAGGCTGTGTCTCAGAAGCCCAATAGCACTGACTTGTACTATACATCTGTACGCTTTTATGGAAAAGTTTGTCTTTCTTTCAATAGCAATGCAAAACATTTTTTTGGAGTAAAATGTAATTATATATTTTAATAAAAATATAAAGGGTAACCATTTTGGGACAACTACTATTAAATTTCAGATATATGTAAATAAAATATATGGATTTGATACTTTAAAACAAGTGTCATAGATTTTTGTGATTGTATTTTTCGCTGTTTTCGTGTTCTCTGGTTTCTGGAACATTCAGCCGCATCCACCTTCTGTCCGCACACATCTCTTGCCAGGAAACGCACCTAAGTGGTCATGAGGGAAACCCGGCACATCCAGGTAGGAATGTACTGGAGTATAAAAATAAACAACAATGTTAAAGGTCACGCTGTCATTAGCGTTATCATAGCGGCTCTTCATCCCCTTCCTCGGTTTGCATTTATAAGTCTGTATTTTTGGCAAACGGACCCAGCACTTCCTGCAGAGGAGATTGATGGTCCTTCACTAGTGCATCTGGGAGGGTAGGGAGAAGTATGTCCTGGTGCAGACTGTGGGGACGGGGGGGAGGCACTCAGTGGGGGAGCTGTTCAGGTGGCCTAGGGTCTCCGGTTTGGTCAGCATCCTGACGTCTGAAGGACATCAGTGGGCCATTCCTACCTTACAGACATCATTAAGGTTACTAATGCTGCCTGAATTGCATCATGGGAAGTGTAGTCTTAATCCTGCTTCCATCTTTCAGAAGTACTCCTGACCTAAAGGCCTGTATAAGAAAATGAGAAAGAAGGTCTGACTCCCTTCTGAAAGGATGAGGTCTTGGTTCCCCCGGCTGCTCAAAACCTACTCCCTCCCAAGGAGGATGTTGGGATACGACCGCTTCCCCCTGTCCCTGTTTAAACGGCAAAATAAATATAGCATATTAACATTTCACTGGGAGAAAAACTCAGTAAGTTAGACCGATGCTGATCCTTTAAGCGCCCTGTGCTTACGAGCCCCTTTTGCAGATAAAGCTTTTGCAATATCCTTACGGAGGAAGAAAAGGAAGTAAAAGTCACTCTGGTCCCTTGTCTCAAACCATTTGCAAGAATCTGCATTTAAATAATAACACTAAAGGACACAAGGATGAGGAAGTGGGACACTCTGCTGGACTTCTGCATCAATGGGGGTCCTCGCTGGGGCTGTAGCCCTGGATGGCATCCCTGTAGGTGAGGATGAACTCGGGCCGATGGTACAGCTCCCCCAGGGCCTCAAACTTGGGTCCCCACTGGTACAGGGATTCGTAGGTGAAGGGGGTGTCGGGTGCGATCGAGCCCAGCGAGCTGAGACTGCCAGCAGGGGATGCTCCACCCTCAAAGCTGTACACGTGGTAGGTGTCGACCGGGAAGGCCTCGCTGTCGTTGTCTGCCTCCCACACGATGCGGGAGACGTAGCCCTTGAAGTCCATGGGACAGCCGGCAGAGTGGGGACAGGCAACTGTGGCGATGGCCCCGCCTCCGTGCATCTCCTCCTGGGAACCCTGGGATGACTTGATGAGGGGGGCCGTGGTGCAGGAGGACGACTGAGACAGACTGGAGCCCAGGGGCCGCTTGAGCTCGGTGATGTCGTAGGCGTTCTGGAGCAGAAACATCACACACACACACAGAGGTTGCTTCCATGATACAAACAAAACAGTTCAAATAATATTAATGGGTATAACATGTGCACTTTGTTTAAGAAAGTTTCACAATTAATACACTTGTCCCTTATTCAATGGGGTAAATTCTGGAACAAAAAATATGTCACCTAAATGTAAAAATTAATCACAATGCAGTGATGGCCAATGATAATGATATTAATACATTTGTGGGGAAAAATTACTGGTAGCATGAATGGTGCAGGGCAGTGAATAAAATTTGGGCTATCAGTATAAATGCTCTAAACAAAAAAGAGAAATATTTCATTCTCTTTAGTGTAAGGCATTACATAGTCTGTCTACATGATTTAAGCCAATATTTACTTGTTTATAGTTTTTTCTAAAAGCTTGTATTCAGCAAACTTTATAAACGTTTTTGGTATAATCTCTCAATGTTTTAGAGTCAATTTTTGATTTCTGCAACGAAAAATCAAGCAAATGTGCATAAGCGACGCAGAACGACCATACAAGCTGTAGGTCGCGCCACTGTACAGTCTGCAGTTTCCCGTTGGCTCCTGTTACGTTTGCTATGTGGGGGTGGTTATTTATGGCTGCAAGTGACAGCGCTCACCTCGCGTTGGGGTAGTTTTTCCCTGCAGGGGAAGTGTGTGTTTTTGGATCAGGTGGTCGGTGAAAACCAAACAGTGCTGCCATCCAATGGTTCGACAAAACCTGCTTTGCCAGTAAGGGCCTGTTCTCGGTTAAAGTGTTAGCAGTGTGCCAGCACAGTTCCAAAGGATGATGGGCGATGACTATCTGGTGCACAATGAGGGATGGATGATCGATGGTGGAAACTCTCCACCGAATCTGGACTTTGGTGTCGGCTGGCGTACCTGGTCCTGCTCGCCCCCACCCTCTTCGTTGTAGTTGAGGATGTTCTCTCGGATGTCCTCCCAGCTCTCATGCTCCGCCGGGATGTGGTACACACCCCTCTTCTGGAACTTACTGCGGCTGCCCTTCTGGTTCCACACGGTCACGGCCACTAGTACAGCTGCGAGGTGGGAGGGGAGAGAGGAAATGAGTGTCCTAACATGACCCCTCAGCCTAAAAGTGCACCCCCTGCGGGAGTCGGTTAGAGCTCCTTGTGCGTCACTCCCCCAATCGCAGGGGCTTGTTTATCCACAGCTGCTTTACGGATGACAACACGCATCGCTTCTCTTTCTCAATTAGGAGCGGTGAGAAGCGGCAGCCTGGGGTGGGGGGTTGACGGAATCGGTCGGATTACCTGCTGCAGCCCAGCGCCCTGCATCAGCTTTCTTTCCAGAAATGGAGCTCAAACCTACACGTGCGCTGGTGAAAGATGGGGTGGGCAAAACAACCGGACCTCGATACACATCAATCCTCCCCACCTCCTGGTGCCACTCATCAATTCCACTGTTCAGTCCTACCCATTAGTCCAGTTTACTGGCATCACCTATGAATGCTGCCCATTGGTGCCACCCATTAGTCCTCCAACTGGTCCTACCCATCAGCCCCTCCTATTTGCCCCAATCACTAATTTTGTCTACTGGAACCACTCATTGATCTGTCAACCCCACCCCTTGATGTCTCTCATTGAAAGAACTGCCCAGTGATCCTACTGTTGCCTCCACCCATTGATCCCATTGCCGTCATCCCAGAGTTTACCCAGACATCCCACTTTTGGCTTTGGCACCTACCAACCTGGTGTGTTCCTACTCTGGGTGAACCTTGAGTTATCGCAGCGATCGTGCTGCCTTTGTTACCACAGATTCACTACCAGTGGTGAAGAATAAAGTCTGAAGCTTTTGTCGCCATAGTTACCGAAGAAGACGAGGAGGCACATGCTGATGGCCAGGATGGAGCTGGGGCTGAGGGCGGCCAGTTGCAGTGCCTTCACCTGGCTCGCCTCACACCACTGGCCCCGGAAGCCGTCGGGGCAGCGGCACTGGAAGCGCTGGGGCGACTGGGCGAAGCACGTGCCTCCGTTTCGGCAGGTGGAGGGGCCGCATGGGGAAGGGGCACAGCGCTGAAGCCCAGATGCCTCGTCGAGTACAGTCACTTGGCCAGTTGGGCACCTGTAGGCCAGTGGGGGCAGAAAGTCAGGAATGCAAAGGGATGGGAATAAGCATAGAACTGAAGTGTTTCTTAAATTACTCAAATGTCCCGTCTGCTTGTTAGTGCCCCCTGCTGGCAACTCCAGGGCCTACCGGCACTCGTGTTTCCTCCACAAGTCGACACAGTAGAGGGGGCTTCGGCAGGGTGCTATGCTGCAGGCATCCGAATAGCAACCGGCCAGCACACCGCGGCGTTCCAGTATGCCACTAAACTCCGTGCTCTGGCCATCCAGCGGCAGTGAATGCCCATCCAGCCTCACGTCCCGGAGGCAGCCTGGTGCGGAGGACAGTGGACACGTGGTTAGCACGGTCTCTGCAGCACCCTCCATCTGCTGCCTGTACTTAGCACACCGTAGGATGCTAACCATGCTAAGCTGCTTTAGCATACCCTACCCTGGAAGTCTCCCTGGGGGTGGCGGGTGGGGCCGCTCCCCAGCTGTGCACTAGATGGGTAAAAGGCCATATCTCGGTCTTGCCCCAACATGGCGCTGGCCTCCCTCGCCCCACCACCCCGCTCCAGTCGCATTGTGAATAGGTTGTCATAGCGCAGGAGGCTAACAAACACCCATTGGCCCCCATCCACCCGCTGGCCAGGCAGCCTCATGGTGTGGTCGCCATCACCCAGTTTAGCTCGTACAGTCAGGTGGCCATTCACCACCTGAGAGAGAGATCGAGAGAGAGAGATGGATGAATGGATGGATGGATATTAAATGCAGTTGCTGTGTGGTTAATGTCACCTGTGATCTTGCGTCCTTTAGTGGCCCCCATTCACTAACGTTCACTTATAGATTGCACTCATAAGTTAACGCTGACATCTTCATCCACATTTCTTATAAAATAGCTTTTAATTGTTTTGCAACTCAGCTGTTCACTTTCATTGTGACCGACACATTTGTACCAAAATAAGGGCATAACTTCTGCTCATTGCCTGCTGATTCCTCCTTTAAACATACAACGCTCTCTGTGTTACTATGGACTACCAGACATGAGACATAAATACTGTGAAAGTGAGTTGGATTACGGTACCCCTCCCACTCTTATTCTGCTTAACCATCATTATGAACATTGGGAGGGTTTACACCACCCCTGCTATTTGGGCAAAGGTTTATATCTGTTATGTAGTTATGAAAGTTTTTTTTTAAACTGTGTCTGTTCTCTGGCGGAGTCCTGCCAGCTCGCACCTCAAGGACGATGTGGTGGTGTACGTCCCGCGAGGTCAAGCTCAGCACGCTGCCATTGGAGCTCCGGGTTCGGAGCAGCAGCTGGATGTTGGTTCGTCTTGGGTTACCACCACCCCGCAGCTGGTAGCGCAGCATGCTGTCCCTCTCGAAGGACCACTCGGGGAGGGCTGGGGGCAGGAGAAAACACAGTGGGGCGAAGGTCAGGGCACACTGTTGGCTCAGGGCAGGTACCTGCACGAGGGTCCTACAGGAGGAGGTGGGATTCACACCTTGGTCCTTCAACAGACACACATACACACACACATACACACACACACACACACACACACACACACACACACACACACACACACTCACCTTGCTCACACTTGTGGCCGCTGAAGCCCGGGTGACAGTCGCAGCTGAATGAGCCCAACTCCCCCAGGCACTTGCCATTGAGACCACAGGACGGCCCCCCAGCGGTCAGACACACCCCATCTGTGAGGCCGCAACCCGGGGTGCTGTTGAGGCTCTCGGCAGGACTGGCCAGGTCATACAGCTGAACAGGAGAGGGAGCAAGACCCCAGGTGAGTGTTACCAGCAGCTGAGCTACAGTCTTTCCAAAATACATCCAGTACCCCATTTGCCACTGTGCAGAGCATCAAAAATATTCCAGAAAAATATGAAAATAATAAATACTAGAAAAAAAATGTTTTAAGCACAATATAAGGAAAGATATAAATATTTAACTATTAATTGCATATTTAATGTTAAGCTTTTCTGGACAAAATAACCTCATTAAAGTATAGAATAATGTTTAAAGTGTTGGCACTACGTTCATTGTCGGTAAGATGAAGGTAGCACAGCACCTTTTTTCAAGTTTAAATATATTTCCATAGTGTACTGCACCAGTTTTTCACTGTAAGGGACCCCATTCTGTGAGATGGCTGTGTTGCTCAGGTATATGTACCTGGCTGTCGACGACCAGGTTCCTCACGCAACCTGAGAAGCTGCGGAAGTGCAGGTGTGTGTGTCTGAACAGGGAGTTCTCCTTCACACCACCCAGTTGCAGGGGCTGGTTCACATCGAGGAACCTAGAGGAGGTTGTGGTGTTCAGAAGGACATTGTGGCAGCAGACCAATGGGAAACAGGGGTTCAGAATCCAGCGGGGGTCACAGGTTTCCTACCTGGCTGTGCCAGGGGTTTCTCCGGATGCCCTGCAGGTGGACTGGTCCGCTTCTGGCACATCCACGCCCTTGCTGTCCAGCTCACTGAGTGTGGAGCCCATACAGTGGTCCAGCACAAGCTGCACAGTCTACAGGAGGAAGAGGAGGAGGAGGATTAGGAAGAGGAGAGCACTGCTCAGTAACACTGCTCCCTATATGGATCGTGAGCTACTTCAGTCCAAAGGAAAACTGTCCTTGAAGGCCCCACACCCTTTGCTGTGCTCCGCCCCCTTACAACTTCCTGGAGCGAGCACTCACCTTGCCGTCACTGATGACATCAAGACGATGCCAACGCCGGTCAGTAATGGCGGCCCGAGAGGGCAGCTGCAGGGTCAGGGTACCGGAACCGTGGCTTACGCTCAGGGATGGTACCCCGTTCTTCAGCTCTGGGGGAGGGAGAAGACAGAATGGCATCTTTGTTTATTTAGCCAATGCTTTTCTCAACAATGTTAAACTATTTCTCCTGATTCACCCTGTTGGACATCTGGGTCCCCCACCCCAGTAGTCTGGTCATATAAGGATGAACTGCACTTTAATACCAGCTTTGCTCGCGCCCATTTTCAAAACATTTTCCTGCAGAAACTGCACAGAAAAGTAGCAACATTGAGTACGCACCACCTCGGCAATGCCAAGTGCATCACTAGGGGGGCATCATATCAAATGCCTTGATGTGACTGCAGCGCTGCTCCTCTAAGTTTCTATAGTCAACTCAGTGCAAATGTCAAAGGGAACTACGTAACAGCTGGGCAATTTTTACTGCATCAGTTTGGGACAAGTATTTTGCTCAAGGAGCTACAATTTGAACCTGGCTGCTTCAGGAACCTTAACCACTACTTTGTGTGCTACCCCAGAGATTATAGTTGGTCCCCAACCAATGATCATAAATTGAATCTGAATAAATGTAAATGTCAGCAATCTGGACAGCTCTGCAGGCTGGGAGGCAACAGCAGACATGAGCTGAGCAGCACAATCTCTCCTCCACAGAGATCATGGACAGCGTGGTGAGCTGGGATGCCTCATGCACTTCTCTTGGTGTTTTGAGTCCCCTGGCACAGTTTGTGCAACACGGCGTAAATAAGATAGCACAATAAAGAACCAGACTGATGGAGGGTTGAGGAAGATGGAGAGGCTCAGATCTGGCAGACACAGAAGCCACAGGATCAACTATAGCTTCATCTTCTGTTTGACTGTTTTACACACTTTTGAAAAACTTAAGCCAGCGTTTACCAACTCGTGACTGCTATCTGTCGGCATGTTAAGTGCTGCTTTGGCGTGTGGTTTGAAACAGTGCACCAACTCTATCTTTATGAAAAGATTAAACACTTCTTAAAAAAATCTTTCCAAGATTGTTACTCCAAAGTTTGTAAGCTGGCGACAAACATGAGACCACCACCAAAGGTTGCCGTGGCGATTCACAGCTTTTCAGATGGCTGATATCGCCCGATTCCTTACCCAGGGCGATGAAGTCCTCGCGGTCGCCTGCCTGTGCGATACCAAGGGGCCCATTGTAGAGCAGCAACCCATCGGGAGATTCGCTGATGAACTCTAGAGAGATGCGGCTCTGAAAGCAGGGCTTGAGTGGCGGGAACCAAGCATAACCGTGGCCACGGAACATGTGCTTGGTCTGCTGGCACTCCGGCCCATCGAACATGGGTGGACACCGGCACCTGCAGACAATGAGGAAGTGTCACAAATACACACATTCAACCCTCCACCCACCCTACCCTTGGACCTTAGAGTCTCTGCATGAATATGAACATATAGGACAAACAGCATCATAATCATGCACATGCAGGTGGTTATTCGGCTTATGGTGACCCCACTGACCCCATCACAGGTAAATTTTTTTGCATCAATCATACGAATAAAAAAAAAAACTAACATGCATAAACGCTATATACTAGCACTATATTTTATTTTTTGCTAGTTTTTATTATTTGTAAAAAATACACATAATATGAAAATAATCTATTTTAACATGAATAAACCGACTTTCGGCTGCTCCCGTCAGGGGTGGCCACAGCGGATCAGCTCGTCCGCATATTTGGTTTGGCAGATTTTTACACCGGATGCCCTTCCTGACGCAACCCTCCATTTTGCCCAGGCTTGGGACCGGCACAGAGGTGCATCCCCTTGTGGCTGTATTCACATCAACACCCAATGTAGGACTCAAACCCACAACCCTGAGATTACAAGTCACATGCTCTACTGAGCTAGCCGGGCAGGGTTTTTACCATGAATAATAATTCAAATTAGAAAAAAGTGAAAAATATAATACTACGCACAAAAATTGTAAAATGAAATACGATGCAGGTAAGTAAGCATAAAAATTGGACAGCATTTACTTAAAAATAAAGAACTGTCATTTTTTTCACTTGTTAGCCATTGCTACTAAAAAGTACCATTGAATGGAATCACACGCAAAAACATTTGTGGACAAAGCAGTCGCTGCCAAACATGGGCCGAGGTGATGACACACACGGTTGCTTGATGCTACTGTAGAGCGGATGGAGACGCTACAACTAAACATTGGGACTCAGAAATACTGGGAAGGCGTCACAAGGTTGGTTGTTTGTAAGTCGAGGACTAACTGTATTGCTGAAAGCAGAGAAACAATTTAGCAAGTTGAGAAGTTAAGGAACCAAGTTCAGGTCACTAAGGAATTTGTTCTAAAAATGTTCAAGATCAGAGGGGTTGTGCTGCAGTGTCACACCGGCAACCTTTGCGCAAGATTTAACCTACCCACGCGGGGCACCGCACACATCATCAAATAAACATGCAGGTGAATTAGCTTTGAAACATCTGCTTCCTCAGTGCACCTGTGGTCCAAAGAGGAGCTGCGCAGTGAGTCTTTCGAACCCCGGCAGAGGTATGTGGGGGGGAGCGGTTACCTGTATCCCAGCTCGCTGTCAAGGCAGGTGCCTCCATTGAGGCAGGGGCCGCTGGGGTAGGAGGCGCAGGAGAGGTGTGTCCTCCCCCGGGCTTCGCATCCGCACCGGGCCCTGATAGAGGCGGCGAGTGACACCAGCACCGTGGCCCCGCGGCTCAGCGCACTCGGGGTGTCAGCGAAGCGCACGCTACTGCTACAACCCCCCGCCTGGCTGCAATCGCTGCAGGGGCACTCATCCACACCCACCTGGGAGACAGTTACCCCCAGCGCGGCCTCCAGCTGAGGGTACGAGAGCAAAGCGGCGTCACGTGGCATCACATTCCGTACTGAGAACAGTTATTATTGTTATTAATCATTTTCTCCAAGTGACAAGTTTGTACACCAAATTACACTGATTTACCCATTGGTACAGCAGGGTAATGTTTACTGAATCTTTTTACTGTTAGTGGCTGTAAACAGGGGTACCTTGGCCTTGTACACAGCCACATTGCCGTTGAGCTTCTCCGGCTTATAGTATGGCGAACCATGGGCCGCATACCACACGTTGACCTCTTGGGGGCGCCATCCGCCACCACCAGCAGCCACGCTAAAAATATGGACGTTCTCCAGCTCTGTGCCCAGGATGCCCGCAAGGAGGCGGCGCAGGTGTGAGAACCTGCTTTCCTTGCCGGCAGGGACTGAGAAGAACTCCTCCAGTGTGATGTCTGTGGACAGGAGAGGGGAATCACTGCAGGAAGGCAGGTGGGGTATGGACGCTCACAAAACACTGGGTGGGCGTGGCTGGAACATGCTCTGCCCCCAGGGAGTGGGGTCCACTCACTTGCCAGGCGCAGCGAGCCTGCATTCTGCACCGCCTCCTGCTTCAGCTCCATGACGACAACCTCCACAGTGGAGGTCACATCTGGCCAGACACCATCCGCCACTCGGACCTGCAAGCTGTAGGTCCCGGGAGGAGTTCCTGGCTTCACGCTGAGCTGCCCAGAGCTCTGGTTCAGGACAAAGTGTCTGCAACAGAGCCACAGAGTCGATTAATAAGCAGAAATAAACCTATGATACACCTGTGCTGCGAGAAATGTAGCCGAAATGGAAATCAGAGGGATAGCAGAGGTGCATGGCAACCTGGGGTGGGATTCTCACTTGATTTGTTTCAGCTACTTTTCCCTCTAAATGTTCTTTTCTGCACTATATGCTGCGGTGTTTTCCTCACCTGGCAACTGCTGGGACTTACATGCCGCTGTGACACACTGTATATAACAAAAAAATCCACATACAGTCTCCTGTACTGTACAATAGGTTTTCTTAGCTTTGTTTGATGACAATGTTTACCTGTGACTCTAAAGACAAAGATCTGGTCAGTTTTGGTGATACTGGTGACGATTTGGACCAGTATGTTGGTGATGTGTGACCAGGTGCTTCATAGTGTACTCTGTATGTTCATGTTAAAACCTTTATGTTTGGGCTGCTCTTCATGCTTACATTTATCTTCTAGTAAAATAAAGGCCTGTAAATTACTGCTGTTTCAGCCACTGAAATCCCAGTAACATTTTATTTCTAATAAATATGTGATAAACTGTTACTGAATGAAGTTACTTATCCATCTGAGTGCTGCTGCAACATGTTTTTAATTGGTCTACATGGGTCCATCATGAACATAAATACAGGTGTGGCCTGGTAAACCTGTTCAATGCACTGTGGTCCTACAGGTAAAAGACCTGCTTCGTGTTACTTGTATTGCGATGCCACTTATCTGCTTTTTTTTGTTGGATGGTCCCTGAGTTACGATAGTCTGACTTACGATTTTTTGACTTTATGATGGTGTGATAGCCATGCACATTCAGTAGAAACCTTACTTCGAATTTTGAATTTAGATTTTGTCCCAGGCAAGCGATGTGTGATACAATAGTCTCTCATGATGCTGGGTAGTGGCAGTGATCCACACCTCCCAGTAAGTCCCGCAGTCGCTAGTGTATAAAACCTCTACAGTGTTCTGTGTTGCCAGAGTTTTTTTGGATACCCCCCGTGTCTACATTGTGTTTTGTGCATCCATCATGTATACAAAATGCTTGTCTGTGATCTGTGTCTGTGTTTCTGAAAGCAACATGAAAGCAGCAAGCCCGTAATGGCTGTAATGACTTTTAAGGTAGGCTAGACCAGGCTATGATGTTCGGTAGGTGTTATGGCATGGTTTGGTGGAATCAATCACAAAACACCACAGTAATAGGTTTATGTTCCGTTAAACTCTTTACCGAGTGTTGTTTCCGACAAAGAGTGTTGCCATTAGCTGGGAGCTAGTGCTAAGTATTAGTGATTGGCAACAAACGAAAACGGTGCCACAATTCAAAATAAATAAAATACAAAGTCTTATCAAGACAGCGGTTGCAGGAGAGTTCATGGTGGCTGCGGAAACTGAGTAATGACAGGAAGTCCGGAAAGGAACTAAATCTCGTCTGTGATTGGTTCCTACGCCAATCAATCAATCAATCAATCAATCTGAAAATGGGGATGGAGAGGCTGCCTATATTGCATTGCTGAAACGGCCACAGGAGTGACGATAGTTGAGGTGTATTAAATACATTTGTGATTTCACTACACGGTGTACTTGGTATAACTGTGTATGTGACAAATAAATTCTTTGATCAATCGATTGACAGACTTATAATGGGTTTGTCGGAATGTAACCCCATCGTAAGACAAGGACCATCTGTACATGCATTTTTAGCGAATGAAACTTACAGTTCAGAATGGCTTTCAGTCTGGCAAATAAGGTGTGTCCCTCCAACTTATTAACTGTTTAAGTAAGGTTGTTGGTGGCGTTGGTGAGAGTCTGAGCAACAAGCAGGGAGAGATAAAGTTCCACTCAAAGGACATTTCGATTTTACTGTAAAGGACAGCGGGGTGCAGCCAGCTCGTGAATCACGGACGTCCCCTCTAAAGCTGACACAAGTTTATTACCGACTCTGGGCCCAACCGAGTCCTCCAAACTGACCTGGGCCCGTATTCAAATGAGGTTTTAAAAGGTGCCATCATGGTCACGGAACGGAAACTGCACTTGGCTCCGGCAGTGACCTTCGGGGGTCGAGCCAAATTAAGTCATTAACTGTCAAGTAAGCAAATAAAATGGGGCTCCAATCAAAGAGGTGCAGCTGAGAAGAGCAGGAGATGCCAAGCCTGGCGGGAGCGGAACCACAGTACAGTAATACACTAATGAGTCCATTAGACACATTAACTGGGACAAATCCTTTCAACAGCACTTAGAAAGCAGAAGTGCGATTCCGACTGAAGAACGGTTCTAGCTATTATCTAGCATTAGGCTGGAGAGCTAATTAATGCACTTGTGTTGTAAGACAGAAGATGTTCGTCCACTCCAATCAGGATGCTAAAGTAAAAAAAACTATTTAGATATTCCTAGATTGGTTCATGGGTTGGGCTCTATAAGAACAAATATGTGTTTTATTTTAATCTTTTAATTTCCTTTGAACTACAAAACTAACTTTTAAAGACAGAAAATAGCAATAAATCGTCTTGACAAATAACTTGCTTTGAGATTGCATTAAAATTAATGGTTTATAAAAGTAGGGGCCCCATCTTCTCCACAGACTCCTGTTTTGTGTCAACTGTTGCCCACCACCACTCAGGATCCCCAGCAGGAGTGAACGCGATCCTGCTCCCCCGCTGTGTTTGGGGGCTCTTTACTGCCATCTATTGGAATTAGTGAGTAAACGCAGGGTGCGTTCACTCCACAGTAAAGTAGAAATTTCAGGGAATAGATATGATGAATATTAAGTTAAAATGTATAAATAAACTAGAAATATTCTTAAACCGAAATATCTATGACATGCCCATTCTTAGTAAGAAATGATTAAAAATGAAATTGTAGGGTTATGAAGCACAAGGACAATGACAAACTTTATGGTGGGGTTGTAAAGCTAAGGACACAGGGTTACGAGAAGCAGGAGCTGCTAATATTAATGAATGCCAATCGGTTTATTATCTGGTTATATGCTCGACAGGAGAGGGCGCAGGCTTTCTTGTGCCACGGCACAGCTTTCTGCACCTGGAGGGTGTTCCTTCCAGTCTGTACACCTTCTCATTCCAGTCATCAAGGTCTGGGGACTGGACCTGCCCAAGTGCTGCAGTCGGGAGTACGCCTGGTTGAAACACATAATTGGAATACAGAACAAAACCCAGAACATCTATCAAAAAACCATCCGCCTTGGAAACAAATGAAAGAAACGAGATAAAGGAAGGGATGCATTTTATACATAGAAGCATGGTGAAACATTACAGCGTGCAAAAAACACATCTGTACACTGCACTCTTTGTTGTCCAAAAGCAAAATGTAAGGCTGTAATCCTGTTAGGCATGAAATCAACAGCTTTTTAAAGAGGCCCTGTTTATGTGCCTATTATAGCGAGGATTTAAATTGTGTGCTTCATGACAGGTTAAAAAAAAAGAAAGTATACTGTTATTAGACAGTTTGATATTTAAGTCTAAAAATACACACAGCAATATCTATCGAAACCAGGTGTTGTGGCATAGCCGGCAGGAACAAAGAATGTACAAAGGTGGATAAATAAAGGCTGAACAGATATGTTTTGCCTGCTGCTGAACAAATAAACAAATAAAAAGAGCGGACACCTA
Source organism: Heterotis niloticus (assembly GCA_018136845.1). Taxonomy (NCBI): domain Eukaryota; kingdom Metazoa; phylum Chordata; class Actinopteri; order Osteoglossiformes; family Osteoglossidae; genus Heterotis; species Heterotis niloticus. The sequence continues at coordinate 21,324,542 of CM030905.1, read as the reverse complement.
CCATTGTAGCTGTACACGATGAATTCGGTGTGACCCGCCACATGGGGATGGTCATTCCGGTCTCCAATAGTAACGGTGAGTGTGCTGGTGGAGCTCATTGGAGGACTCCCGCTGTCAATCATCAGGATGGGCAGGAGGTACTCCTTCTGCTGCTCACGGTCAAAGGTGCGCAACGCTGTGATCATGGCGCTGCCATTCCTCAGGTCGGTCAGGTTGAAGTTGGTCGCGTCGCGAGTTGACGTCAGCAAGCGGATTGAGAAGGGTCCGGCATTAGGTGCAGAGTCCCTGTCAGTAGCATACAGCAGGGCGGAGGTGTCATTCATGCGGACCACCTGCGGTGCAACCGAGTTCTCCCATACTATCGGCTGGTAGGGCACCTCGAATTCAGGACCGTTGTCGTTGACATCCTGAACGGTCACCAACACAATGGCAGTGCCCGTCAAGGCTGGATTGCCCATGTCTGTGGCATGAACCATGAGGCGATGCTGAGCCACCTTCTCCCGGTCCAGGGAGTCTGCCACGACAACCCACCCATTCTTGTCCACCAGGAACTGCTCATGAGGATCAGACTCAGGTGCGATGCTGTAGAAGAACTTCCCATTCTGCCCAGAGTCAAGATCAATGGCAGTGACCTGGGCAACAATTGTCCCCATGGGGACGTCCTCAAACATGGTTCCTGCTTCATAGAACTGGGGGAAGAAAACTGGGGCGTGGTCATTGGAATCCTCCACCTGGATGACACAATAAGCCAGACTGAAGAAGTCCATGTCCTCCACTTTGATGGTCAAATTGAAGGTGCGTTCATGGGGCTTCTCAAAATCAATCTTCTTCTTTAGCCGGATGGTTCCCTGATGGTTCACCTTGTCTGTCTCAATGAAGAATTTGCGGTCATCGTCACCGCTGATGATGCTGAAGGTCATCATTGCGTTCTCTCCCTCATCTCCATCTGTTGCAGACACCACCAGAACCTCGCTGTTGATATCCAGGTTCTCTGTCATGGATGCCATGTAGACTCTCTGAGTGAAGATGGGAGGGTGGTCGTTGATGTCCGACACCATGATAGTAGCGGTTCCGGTGCCAGACAGGCCTCCTCCATCTCTTGCTTCGACAACCACGAGGTAACGGTCCTCTACCTCTCTGTCCAGTGACCGCAGCACTGTATAAATCGTTCCAGTTGAAGGATTGATGGAGAAGAGGTTCAAGTTGATCTCGTTGCGCACATTCTGGACTATTCGATAGCTCAACGCAGCATTCTTCCCTGCTTTGGGGTCATCCAGGTCCGTGGCCCTCATTTCCATGATGGAGGTATCAGCGGGGGAGTTTTCTGGCACGTGGCCTACAAAGCAACCGTCGGTAGAGCACAAGAAAACGGGGGCATTGTCGTTGACATCACGCACTTCCACGATGACGTCTGCAAAGCCTGTGAGCCCCGCTCCATTCTCGTCAGTTGCCAGCACCAAGAAGCGCCACACGGAGCGTTCCTCGCGGTCCAACTTTTTCCTGGCGTAGATCCGGCCTGTCCGGTCCTCGATGGTGAACTCACTTCCCACACCCTGTCCGTGCAGAGAGTAACGCAAAGCCGTCTGGTCAGCCTCCTGATCCGGATCGGTGGCTGAAACCTGTAGTTGCAAAAAAGAAGCCAAACTGTCAACGGCCACCTTCCTAAAAAACTAAAGGCAACCGCAGAAGAGCATGCTAACAATTTCAAAGTATCCATCGCAGAGTGCAAAACACAATTAAAAGTTAATATGCACCGTAAAGAAGAAGTTCAGATATTTTTTGTGTCATCTTGGACCGGAGGGTTTGTTTACAAAAACCTTTGAAGTGTTTCCCTCCAAAAAATGCACAGCGCAAGACACGGAATGGCGGAACACGCGATGGATAAAACCGAGGGAGCAATTCGTTCCAAACTGCAGTTCCAAACATACCCGGGTGCATTAATAAACAACACGGAAGACTTGATGGGGCTATGCCACCAAAGACAGAAACAATCTGGTGCATTATTTGAGCGCACAGCTTGGCAAATCACAACTGCCTCAGAGGAAACAGCTTGGACTGAAGCATTCTTAACGCACGACTCCATCCTGCTCTGCTTCCATCCTTTTCCCAAGCTTGCTTTTCTTTCTGGCTCTTTCCCACAAAGATCAGGGAATAGATTTTTATGTTGCTTTGCCATGTTTTAATGTGCTCTTTGAACTGATACACTAAAAATAACAGCTAAAAATTAATTAACGCGCCGCTAATTCCCACATGTGACCCTAAGGCTTCGAGAACATCAGAAGAACAAAGCTCAAGATTTCTTTGTTAATAGAGCCAGAGCAAAACATCACCCCGTGGTGCCCCCTTGGGACCCGGATGGCCGCTGACCTCAAGAACCAGAACGGGCAGCTCATTCAGTTCTTCCATGACGGCAGCATGGTACTCGGTCCGGCTGAACAGTGGTGCCTCGTCGTTGCGGTTGACCACGTTGACAATGACCAGCGTCTGGTTTTCCCATTTGCCGTCGGAAGCAACCAGGCGCAGCTCGTAGCGTTGCTCCATCTCGTAGTCGAGCCTCTGAGCAATGAAGATGGTCCCCACCTCCGGCTCCACGTCAAACGCACCCATTGCATTGCCTGATGTGATCTGGTAACGCAGCTTGGCATTGGCACCTGTTGATGTACAGGAGAGAAACACCGTTGGTTTTCTGCTTGACTGAGTGGATCATGAACCAGACCTGGGTTCACAACCAGCATATGCAGCACTGGTCAAAAGCATAAATACACCTGAGCTAAGAAACACAGAAACTGGAGATTTGAAGAATGGAAGTCAAACTTGGGAATCATTTATTTCAAATAATTCGGCCCAAGTGCAGAGTTCATGTAGTGCACGAGTGCCTGTGGGGTTCCCACTCCCCAACATGGAGGCAGCAGTGTTATGGTGTGGGGCTGCTTCTCTGATCACAGAGTTGGTGATCTTCATCAAGTCCATGGTTGTCACAGCATACCTCAGAGTCATGCTGTTCTGGGTTATAACTTTGTGCTTTGGCAAGATAAAGACTTCAAACCCACTTTATGCAAGAACTTTCTAAAGAAAAAAGAAAGTGAAGGACAACTGAAAATGACAGTTTTCAACAATTGTACTCAAACTTTTTACTGTGTCAGTCTAAGAAAAACTGAGTTTCTTCCAACTGGACCTCCTTCTGTCTCTGGCTTATACTGATTAATCTGGACTCAACTGTTCCTTAATATCCCCAAAAAAAACAGACAAGCCACTGTGGAACTTTAATTTTTCTCTGAGAGAGAAAAAAACATTTCATGGGGGGCTGCTATTATCCTACTCACCACCGTAGTTGGGTATTTTACCAAGAATTTCATCACACAGCCTTATTGGAAAGAAGTAATAATCGTATTTTACTTGTTCAACTTTTTCTCCCCTGCTGTTATTAATTTGAGGACTCAAGAAGAAGAGATGCTGGCTGAGATTCGCCACTCCTCTAAAAATTGGATTTGCCTTGTAATTATCATTTTTATGCAGACGGGTTCACGTGCCAGGAACAAAAGCCTTATTAGTGATAAAGGTAGCTTTCCAACTGGGAATCAGTTACTTGCATGTACATTTATTCATTGTGGCAGATGCTTTTCTCCAAGGTGACATACAACTCAGAGAAACTAAACTACATTTGACAACAGATTTTAGGCACAGGATGATCAGGGCACTGCTTGTGGGTCTGACACCACCATGTTGTTGGTTCACATCCCTCAGCAGCCACCCATAGGAGTGAGATTCAAACAGCAAATACACAGAAAATCACAGCGGATGGTGGCGGACTCATTAATGTGGCTGTCAAGAGGTCAGAAGGGAAACAGCTCTCAGAGAGATGGGTTTGAATGCTTGAATGCTGGGAAGGATTCAGCAGCCCTGAGGGTCAGAAGGTGATCACTGCCTTACATTGGGGATGAAACTGAAAAGCAGCTCCGAAGACTTTTGACTGTGAACCCTCTGAGCAAGTCCATATCTAGCAAGGAACGGGCTGAAGGAATGAGGGGATGTGGCCTTAATGACATCACGCAGAAATCGAAGGAGGACCTGAACATTAGTAGATGGACTAAGTGTTGCCTAAAAATAACTAAGAACGACTCATGTGTGAAGTGTCTCACAGCTGCTGGAACCAGTTGTGCAGCTCCTTCTGGTTCCCGGTCAAGGACTGCCTAGAGCGTGGAGCAGATGTGCCCAGAATAGATGCAAGGTGGACCAGCCGTCCCCTTGCAATCCCACCACTGCCCGACACCTCTGTGATCAGCGGTCCACTCTACTTGAGGAAACCAGTCCTGCTTCGACCTGGTTTACCGGGTGAGATCAGATTCCGTGAGACACACACCATCTGGGCACAACGCGCAGGGTCTCGGTAGGGGAGCATCACGGACGCGTAGTTCATGTTTGTCAGCGCAGCGAGCGCGATGCGCTGTGACACGCGTGGAAAGGAGCACCGGTACTTTTGCCAGCAGCTGCCCGCTTAATGAACAGGCAGGCCATATGGTGCCCCCCCCCCTCGACACAACCCCAGAGCGTAAGCCGGGGGTGGGGGGGATTTTAGCACAACTCCGCCATTTCTCCCCCAACTACTCCATCTCCCCTGAACCCTCTGACTCTGTTCCGTCAAGCCAACCTGTCCTCCTAAAGTTCATCAGCCCGTAAATTTTCCACCTTTGAAGAAACTCAATCCCAGGCTAAATGAAGATTTGACAAAGAACGTGAAACTAATACGCTTTGCGAAACATTTAAAGGGACCATAAAATTTCTTTATTCCCTTTGGATCCATCCCTAATTATTCCAATCCCCCAATTTCCACTCTGACTGTAATAAGAAATATTTAGATTTAATGGGAAGCTATTTGATGTGCTTTCATGGGAGGAGGAGGCGGGGGGGTGAGGGGTGACACCGAAGATCTCGTTCTGATTAGCATTTTGATCCTGACACCCATGAAAATATTAATAAGTGATTGGCCTTAAGTTGGCTTTTCTTGCTGAGCATCTTGAAGATGAGCCTTAAAAAAATGGATCGTGTCCAACCGAAAACGTCCCTGGGTTTACCTTGTTTGTGTAGCAGCACCATTCACCTGCCTGCGAGCTGAACATGCAGCTAACATGCGTATATTTATCTCACGCTTGTTTTCCCCTTTGCTTCTTAAACACGGCCTTGTTTATGTTAACTGAAATCAGCGATTTCTTTTGTGCGAATGGCAAGATACCCTGAACCCGCTAAGGCTGGCTAATCCTGTAATGCGTGTGCCTGTTGTTGACAGCTAGCACACCAGCAGCGACGTGGAATTGATGTGGAGGTGGCGGGACAGGATAATTCCTCCTGGAGCATCCCACACGACATCGTGGGATATCGTGCACGCAATCCGCAAAACAGCTCTTCGGTCTTTATATATCTGCCATTACTTGAAGGTAAATATGCAGACTTGTCACACTCACTCTGGTTTCAAGATCTTCCAAGAGTTGCACCTCTCTCATCTTTTCTCAAACAATGAAATGCCACCACAACACCTTGTGAAAATATACAGCATACTTGTGGGCTTTTGTTTGAGTTAAACAGCATTTTTCTGGACAAAGTGGTCATATTTGCTGCCCTTATGCTTCCTCCGCAACTTCACCAAATACTTTACTGCTTCCTGCCACACTGACAGCTTCCGCCAGTCACACAGATTATGGCAAACACATAGCTAAAATAGCAAATTCAATAAAAAACTTTCAGCAATAAACTGCACAAATATTCACAAGAAACTTTAAACTACTGTAAACAACATCTCTCTTTTGTTTTGCAAGTCCAAATGCAATGCTAATGGTGCAAAAATTGTTCAATTTTCTTCACAATATGTGGCCACTGTCTTAAAAATGTGGACAAGAAGCAACATCCAAATTCAATACCCAGCCTTTGTCTTTAACTGCTTTATCACGAGCAGGACCGCAGCAGTCTGGGGTCCATCCTGCAATCGCTGGGCTGTGAAACTAAACCCTGGCTGGAATGCCAGTCCATCGCAGCATGGCCACACACACATTCACACACTATATGGGTATCATAGAGTTTAGACTGACCGACAAACTTGAAACGCTCATCTTAGGAATGCAGGAGGAAACTACTCGCTGAGCCACTATATTTTCGACAAATACTACAAAATTTGTCTGTGTTTTTATTTTCACAATTGGAAGAGACCCAATATTTCAGTTAACTTTTAATTTCAGGAGAAATATATTTTTTATCCAGGAACCAGACTGTATTTATTTCTTTTCCCCAGTAGAAATAATATTAAACAATCCTCTAATAATGGGAATCTACCTAACGGTGATTTTGCTCAACAAATTAACCACAGGGATTGGTGTGATCGACATTCTTTCCTTCAAAAGCCCAGGGAATCCTATCTGGTTTCTCTGTATCAGCTGACCCTTTCACGCTGGCTTGTTGGAAGCTTTATTTCCAGACTTTGCCCTATAAATAAACTGTAATTCAAGTCCGATTTCGTGGCATTCTGCTCCATCTCAGCCAGCCTCATCCCACGGAGTCCACGTGTCGTCCAAGCGCACCAGAGCAGTGGATGCGAGCGAATCACGCATGCTGAGTTATCTCAGGACCTCGGGGTATCATGAATAAAACAGGGACGCTTCGCTTCGGAGGTCAAACAATGCAACGCATTATTGTATGGGGGCTGTCAGCCGACCCCACGGAGAAGCAGCGAGGTGTTTCCATCTCCGTGGCCGTCAGGGACCGTTCTTGCTGCTTCGTTCCCGTTTCGCCGCCTGGCTGTTGTGTTACTGAGCCGCAGTGGTACCTAAAGAGAGCGATGCCCCCGCTGGGGAGCCGACCAAAGGAGGCAGCTGTGGCTACTGTTTAGCCAGAGGGTCATCGCAGTCGGCTGCCTCGCCTTCCAAACAACCTTGTGGATGGCCTGAGCTGAAATCTAAGTTTCAGGATCCCCGGCACAACTTCTCGCTGCCTTCCAGGCACGGAGGCAGGAACGAGAACATGGAACCTGTGCCGGACCCCAGAAAAGCTCAGGAGCGCTGAGACATGCCTGATCAGCAAGTGCACCGCCTAATGGGATCAGATCATGTTTTATGGATTATCTCCGGCTAATGCAGATCATCTGCCTCGTCGGACACCTGGGCCGGGCAGCGGACAAGAGGCAACCGGAGGCTTCAGCAGACGTCAAGCTCCTCTCGAAAAAGGACGCGATTTCTCTAATGAACAGATGGGAGCATCGCCCAGACTGCAGATTCGGCAAAGTGTACGGCGGGGGGTGGTGAGCGCCCAGTACCGGAGCACCGGAGCCTTCGCACGGCTCATTTAGCCGTTCGACGTCACTGCGGCTCTTTCTCGCCGCAGTTCCGCTACAAACAACCGCCTTTGTCCTGCCGAACATCCGCTGCCGTTAGACGTTCTTCCTAAGTGCTGGGGAAAGGAAACGTTCACCCAAATTTGCATGCTCTACCCCCCCCCACACACACACACCGTCTCGCTTGTGCTTTGCAACCTTGTGCCAAATCAGATGTCGCTTCAGATGCCACACGGGTGTCACGAAATGTGACATCCCACAAAAATAAACCCGGCGTCGTTTTCACTCAGGATTTAGCGCTGCCATTAAAGTGCGCGCTCTTATTTATTTATTAACCTTGTCAGACAGCTTGGGACAAAGAAAACAAAGCAACATCAAATAATTACCTCGGGGGTTTGAATCAGTAACTCCTACATTCGCCGGGGAGATTTGCTAACAAGCGCTGAGGAAAAGAAAAAAAAAACTGTTGCTTCGCCAAGGTTTCCCTCGGTCGCTTTCGGTGCCTCTGTGAAGCCTGGATCAATTTTCACCCCCGTACATCCACCTGGCGACGCACACAGCCTGGCTCCTCTGCCGAGGCCCTGTAGCTGCTGACACGGTCGTGAGGGTGGGAATCCACCGCGGGTTTTTGCTTCTTGTGTCATCGAGACGGTGACGACAACGAGGCCCCTGCCAACGGGAAGCTAAATAGGTTCCAGGACGCCATTCACACCTCCATTCCCCTTCCAGCAACTCTGTGCCTTCATTCGTGCTCACCTTTGTTCAGTCTAATCAAACCTGTGGATTTGCTCACCCGCTTCTAGGTTGTTAGAACTTTTGATCAGACCCTCTTCAGCCTTCTGTCAGACAGCAGTGCTTTTGTTAAGTGCAGTTTACAATGTCAACCAAACCATCTTGGACTTGCACTTGGATACCTTAGACCTTCATTTAGACCAACCGGTACTTCCAACCAAACCATCTTGAGTCTTCAGCTTTATTTAGACATCTTTGGGAAGATACCCTACACCTTCATTCAGTCCATCTCTTGCCTTCAGTTAGTGTATCTTCAGCGAAAACGTCCTCTACCTCAACATTCAGGAAGAACCCTTACATGTCAGTCAAACCTGCAGCTCATTTCAGACCATCTCCTCCCTTAATTCAGATCCCACCTTCGTCCTCGTCATTGGCGGTGACGGTGATGACAGCAAAGCCTGCTTCCACATCCTCCTCCACGCTGATCTCATAGACGGGCTGAGGAAAGGCAGGGGCGTTGTCGTTGACATCCGTGACGAAGATACGCACGTAGGCTGTGTCTGTGGGATGCACAATGGACCACATGAGACAAAACTGAATGTTAATAAACCCTTAAACCCCTCTTTGTGTGGCCGTGATTGAGAGAAACCTAAATGGAGGGAACATAAGGAGTGACAGGCGCTCGGGAGACACATGTACACACCTGTGTTTGGCTGTCCCTGTTGGCCCGGTCGGGCCGACTCCGAACTGTCCTGCGACTGCACCTCGATCAGGTAGGAGCTCTTCTGCTCCCGGTCGAAGGAGGCGCGTGTGTATATGACCCCCGTGTAGGAGTTGATGCTGAAGAACTGCGAATCTCCACTCTGGTCCTTGAGGATGATGTAGTTGATCTAGAGCCATCATGACAGAGCAGTCACACTCATCTCCTTGCACAGAATGTGGATCATGATGCTAGAAGGTCACATTTTTATCTTGCTTTTATCTCCACACTTCAGTTCTGATTTTATGAAGGCTTGTAAAAAGATTCCAGAAAAAGACAAATATCGTAAATCTTTAAAAACAATATTTTAAGCATAATATATGGAAAAATATTTCAATTGGAGAAAAAACCTCTTGATGTATAAAACAATGTTTTTACCAGTGTTGACACTATGTCTGTTGTCAGTGCGATGAAAGCAGCACAGCGCCCCCTAGACTCCCTGTAGCAGCACCTTCGTCCCTGCTGTCTGTGTATAATTCACTCTGCTGTGTGTGTGTGTGTGTGTGTGTGTGTGTGTGTGTGTCTGTGTTTCAGCTACAGCACTGACTGTGTTTCAGTTTATTAGCCATATTGGCTGCCCCGTACACACTAAACTGGGGTACAAAAGTGTTACCGTAGCACACAGTGCAGCACTGTACAGCACCGTAGTAAAAATATTGCTCTTTAATTATGCTGTCGACTTTCTGGACTTTCGACACATCTGGACACCGCCTTCCCCCTATAGTCCAGCAAAGGATTGACTGTATCTGTTTTCAGGAGCAATATATATTCATGAGCATAAATGTGATAAATATTAAACATCAATAAAATGAAAAAGCGTGGATGCTGATGATGCTGCATTCACTGTTCTGTTCCTACGGTGTTTCCATGGAGACCCTATTACTGAATCTCACCATCCCGTGGGGACCCGAGTCCAGGTCTGTGGCGGACACCTGGACCACCGACGTCCCGATTTCCGCCCCCTCCGGGACCGTGGCCTCGTACGTGGGAGACATGAAGAAGGGCACGTTGTCGTTCACATCTGCGAGGGGGTGACAGGTGCGGGGTTACACAAGGTCGCCCCAAAACCTTTGGGTCTCTTCCGGAACGAAACCATCCATTGCTCTCAGATAGCCTCCGAAAACGTGAAATGAAGTAAAACTCGCAAGAGTGATTTTTTTCCCCCGCTTAAAATATTCATTCAGAAACGCCGAGATTAAAGGTGACTCGGGCGCGACCCGCCGAAAGGCTTTTAACTTCGGTTTGGGCAGATTCGGAGGCCGCGTGACCCATTACAGAGGCGCTGTGGCGCCGCCTCCCTGCGGACCGCTGATTACACCACATCTATAATGAGCTCCGAGGCGCCTTTGTCTTCCTTTTCATTAGATTTCAATTTCCATTCTCCCTTTAATTAATGATAATGTATTTTCAAGTGCGGCGCCTGGCCGGAAAAAAAAGTCCCCCCTTGGCTCCCCCGACCCGACACTTCCTACGCCGCACGCGCCCGGCATCCGAATAAACGCCGGCGAAGGCGCCGCAACCTTATCGCTGAAAACATGGGAAAAAATTACATTTGGCAGAAAATAGAAGAGATTATTGTGCCGCTTCCAGGGCGGCAGGTGGGGCACCGGTGGATTTCGGACTCACAAAGGACTCCGCCTCGGGGTGGTGGCCTGAAAATCGACTGATTTTCATTCCTGAATTTGTTTTCGCTATAAAAGGTGGAGAAAGCTGTCAACATACATACAGTGCATAGAGAAATGAACAGCCGGAGCTCTCGTGAGGAGGCCAGGGTCCCAGGAAAGCCAGACGCACCGACACCTTCTTTTCACATCCAAGTTAAACATTTTTGACATTGCAAACATTTTTCCGCATTATTCATCTTGAAGTGCAATTTTTTGGTTTCTCCCTTTCCTACTACAGGTATTTCTGTCCGTTGTGAAGCACGACCCGCTATTCTACATTCAGCCATTAGTCGGCAGCAAAACGCGCTTGGACAGAACAGGATTGTGGGCCGTCGCTCAAGCTGGTTCTGCGCCCGTCGTGTCTGCGATCAATAACTTACGCATGTTTATGCCATAGATATGCAGTTCAAAATCATTAAAAACATTAATCGCTTAAGTTAGTTAATGAAAAATCTGAGTATTTTATATTACAAATTTATCCAAGATTTTTCAAGCACATAAACTGTAGATAAATCAAGGGACGCTGTTATTGTTGAGCTTTATGACCAGATAAAGAAACGGTGTAACATGCAGATTTGGCAAATTCTTTATTTTTTATTCATCATCATTAACTGTTTTATGCTGGTCAGGCTTTTGGTGCTGTGGAGCCTGGAATCACTGGGATATGAAACTACACCCTGGATGGAACCACACACACACACACACACACACTATGGGTAAATTAGAGAAACCAGTTAGCATGAAATACAGGCCTTTTGAACTGTGGGAGGAAACCAGAGCACCCAGAGTAAAGCCACACAGACTGAGCCGAGTTCAAACCCACAGCCAAAAAGCATTAAGGCGGCAGCGCTGCACTACCGTGACTCTTTATTTTCGAGTTTTAAATTGGTTTCCGTTTTAATGTAGCTTGAAGTTAATAAAAAGGATGAAATAAGGCTTACGGAGCATTTATTTATGCATTATAATTTTATCTGAGGTTTTTACAAAACATAATGAGCCCATAAATCGAGGGACGACCCCATTATTAACATTTTTCAGTTATGACTTAGTGGTAACGGGGGCTTTGGATTTATGGACAAATCGAGTTTTGAACAGACTTTTGAGGAATCAGTGCTATAATATATGAGCAGGGTGGCTGTCAAAGGTCAAAGGTCGCCGGGAGGTGCTTCTCACCTGTGAGGTTGACGTAGACCGTGGTGAAGGAGGCCAGCGGGACGGCGGCCACGTTCTGCACACGGACTCGCAGCGTGAAGAATCTCGTGCTCTCAAAGTCCAGAGGCTCTGCCACCAAGATGGACGCCGAGCCGTCCGCTCGGTTGGGTTTGATGTAGAACCTCACGGGCATGTTGGTCTCGGGGACCTGACCCTCCTCCAGGTTGTAGGTCACTCTGGGGTCTCCCAGGGGCGACGTTGCCTTAATCGTCTGCAGAGGCGGTAGACAAATGGGGTAAAACGGGGCGAAAACTGCTTCCTCGAGCTACAATCTCTGCAGCAGGTTTTTAAAAGCAGTTTTAATATAAAAAAAACAGCCAGCTACTCAAAAGTGCAACTTTAGCCAATTTGTACTTAAGATAATCAGCATTATTAGCAAAAGGGCATCTTAAATCAGCACAAATGTCAGTCACCCCCTGCTGACTCTACCTCACGCATACATTAGACACGACCACGCGTGATCCATCTCATGTCTCATCGAGCTCAGATCGACACGCGTGGAGTTTCCTTCAGCAGAAATGCACCTTGGTCCTGTTCCCAACCCAGTGGTTTGCGGGACTGGACCACAACCGCTCCTGCAACCGGAATTTCGCTAGCGTTTTTCTTTAACACAGGATACAACCGTATCCGTAACTGAAAGGAGAGACTAAACGTGTTTGCACCCTGCAGAACCGACAAGTTGGACCAATTCTGGTCAGGTGAACTGCCTCTTCCCTGAAAATCGATACAGAATACCCTGGTATGGGCTTGAGTGTCTCTCCTCAGGCATCAAAGCTCTACAAAGCTGCAAAATTTTGCCTGTTAAACCCTTAGGTAGCAGTAAAGAGCACCCAGACACAATAGAAATGTGGGACCACCTTCATCCAACTCACCTGCACAGTGTTTACAGTTGAGTGTTGGTGCCCAGAAGAATGTTGCGCGTTTCTATATCAAATATCTGGGCGTTCATGTCACTGAGGATTTGATATGGACTGTACACATCCAAGCTCAAGCCAGTAAAGCAAAGCAGAGTCTTTACCACCTCAGACAGCTGAAGAAACTGCAGGTCTCTCCGTCGATCCTTAAAACCTTCTACTCTGGTGCTGTACAAACCGTTCTGACTCAGCACATCACCTCCTGGTTTGGGAATAGCTGTGCTCGTGACATCAAAGCACTGCAGAGAGCGATCTGGGTGGCGGAACCGGAAGGACCAGAGCGACTAGGATCATCGGTGACCTGTCTCATCCCAGCAGTCACCTGTTCGGCCTGCTGAAATCAGGCAAATGTTTCAGAAGTATTACGGCCAGAACAGAGAGGCTCAGGAGGAGATTCTATCCACAGGCCATAAGACTTCTGAACCCACACATGCCATCGCAATCCTCACAAACCAGGGTCTACAATATCCATTGACTGCTCCCCTCTCTGTCACAGTCACTGTCCCTGCAATGCACCTTAAGGTTTTAATTAATTAATTTATTTATTTACTTACTTACTTACTTATTTATCTATTTGTTGTTTGTTACTTGTCTTCTTGGTGTTTGGTTGTTTGTTTGTTTTTACTTGTAAATTTTTGGAATGGAACCACACACAGTCTCCTGTTGAATCAGGGCACATTTCACTACATGCTATACTCAGTAACCATGTACATGACAAATAAACTCTTTTGGCTCTTTTTGACTCTTTGACTCTTCTGAGATGAATAAACAACAGTTGGCCTTAAGTAGGCATTTTCGGCAGCAACATGTTTTTATTTATTCTCAGCCTTTTTAAATTAATTGCAATGTAACTGAAAGGAGATCAAAGATTAAGATGAAAATGTCGCTTATGTTCTATTACAGCTCTGTGTGAGACTTTTACTGAACCCAGCTTGTAAATATACTGAGGTATGTGGAGCTGCTTACCTTTGCTGACTGTGTGTTTAAGTGAACCTGTACAGATGTGGCTAGCGTACAGGCGTGCTGGTTCAGGTGAGTAAGCTAAATAGAGCCTCTCTGCTGAAAGTGTGTGTGGGCATCGGGACGTGACCACGGAACCGGTTCCTCGCTGAGCGCTCAGCAGCGCCGCCTTGCTGCCACCAAGGTTACCACTGAAACAGGTGAATACTGCGACGTGGGGTCCAGGGCGCCATTCACTACACCTGCAACACCGTACAGGGTCCGCAGTTTCTTTCATGTGTAAAGCTGGATATCACACCTGACTCCGTTCAAGCAGAGCACCCGACTGCAGGGTACAACAGTAGTGCCCAGAGCGGATCCTTCACCCCTGCACCACCTGCTGGCCCCAGGGCATCCCTACACAGAGCAGTGCTACGGACCTTCGACACAGTAAACAGAAACCTTTTAACTTTTACCCCCTTGGCAAAGTGTTCTCGCAGAACAACAGAAAATGGCACTGAGGTGTTGCAGTCGGAGGTACGGATTCAGCATAAATGTGCATCAGAAAAAAACCGCGATGTCGGTTGGAAGCGAGCGTTTGCTGAACGAAATGGATAAACAAATAAATAAAATGTGGCTCCAACGTGAGGGAATATTTGATGCGAACAAGAGGCAACGAGCACCGACAAGCGCTGTCAGATTCACCTGAGGATGCGAGACAGCAGACTCTTCCGAGATTTTTTTAGCCTTGGCCCATAAATGAGCTAAACTATAGGCTCTGCAGTTTGGATCAACAGAATCTGCTGGTTGAATGGGATCTGCTAGAGGCTTAATTTTAACTGGGGAGGAGAGCAGCGGAAGCCACCAGACCTGTGCTAGTACTTTTGATCAAGGTGTTTACCCTGAAGTCGTACAGTAAATGTTACCCTGCCGTGTTGCTTAGTGCACAGACCGCACATTGCCAGTCACCTGCAATAAAGGTATCAGCTAATGTCAATGTCAGTGTCAATGTTTATGTGGCTGTCAGGAGGGAAATGGCTCTCAGAGAGATGGAATTGGGAGGGACTCAGCAGCTGTGGGGGACACAGGGAGATCATTCCGCCATACTGGGAACGAAACTGAGAACCGGCAGATTGTTGACTTGGGACAGAGGTGGAGGAGCTCGGTGTTCTTGCTGGGGTGTTTAGGGAGTGATCAGGTCCTGGATGTGTCAGGTGCACAAGCTTCTGTGTGCAACCTGTGGAAAACCAACAAAAACCACCAACAAAAGCGCATTTCCTTCTCAGCTATCAGTGTTCACCGCTGCAGATGTAAACCCTAGCAGCCCATTCGGTCCAGTTTCAGGTTCCAGGCAGTAACCGTACCGATTATTAATACTGACCACATTATTAGCAGCGGGACGCTACGTCTCACCGACAGTCCTGCGCTCCAGAGCTGCAGGCCTCCATCAACAGAGCTCTTCGCCGATACGCAACAATTGCCGTAAAGGTTTTTCCTTTCCGTCTAAACGCGGTATTTACTCCTGGGTGCGGCGTAACCGCGGAAACCGACTGTTAAAATCTGTGCTGCGAATTGGGAGCCGTCGCAGTAATTCGTCTTCAGAAGTCTAAATACAAATTAGGCTTGTTAAACAGCATAATGCATTCGTGTGCAGCACGGCGGCCTCGTCTTCTGCGCGGCGCCCCATTCATCTCCCGCCTTTTTTCACCCTCCTATCTATTATCCGTGTCTCTGTCTCGTAATTAAAATTTCAAGTATCAGCCGCCTCGACGCGGAATAATCTCGAGGAGCCGTGATTAGCAAATTCCGAACGCCATAATTGCAACCTTGAGTAAATAATTAAGAGGCGGCGCTCCTTCGTGCGCGACGGATAATATTGTTCTCATCGAGTGGCCGTGGAGCGAAATACTCGCCGGGGTAAATTAGCCGGGTGGGCGTCCCGAGGCCGGACAAGTTTGTATTTCGCAGCAGATCATCGAAATTAATTATTTAAATGAGCCCTTGCCGTTATGAATATTTAAGAGGCTTCCGAAGCAGGAGTTTAAAAATACATTCTGCCGAACGGTGCTGCAGCGTGCGTCTGTCCATGCTCTCTGCTGAATTGGATGTCAATGGCTAAGAGCTTTTCGGTGTAACATATTTAGACATTTCCACCGCTAACCAGGCAGAAGGAATAGGTAGTTTGAAGGACAGGTGGTCTGTTTCCTGCTCGCCGGCACCCCCCCAGGAAACCAAAGTGGACTTTTCCATTGGCGATTTGCA
This sequence comes from Heterotis niloticus, assembly GCA_018136845.1. Taxonomy (NCBI): domain Eukaryota; kingdom Metazoa; phylum Chordata; class Actinopteri; order Osteoglossiformes; family Osteoglossidae; genus Heterotis; species Heterotis niloticus. Next base: position 21,308,744 of record CM030905.1, on the reverse strand, counting down.
CTCTTCATAGCATAGTGTCAGACCACTACCACTACCACTGACCACCGCCTTCTGCATTGATCTGTTTAATCTTACCTTAGTTATCATCCATTTTTTCATCTTTTATCTTACTTATTATTAATCTATTTATTCATATATTTATCTCCAATTTGTCAGCGTTGTCCGATGCCCTTTAAATTTCTGTTCAGTGTGCTGTGCCCCACGGTCCAGGCAAACTTCACTTTGCTCTCTCGTGCATTTGTATAAGTCAGAATGACGGTCATGTGAACCTTGAACCTTTCACCTCAAACTCTTTGTACACATTTTTAACATTTTATCTCTATTTTTGCATAAAATTTATTCCCATTTGAATGAACTGTGGAGAATAGAAATTCCGTAAGGGATTTTGTAATTTACTTGAATGTTTGTTTGAATGTGGAATGTCTCTTGCATTAGTAACGTACATTTTTATTGACATTAATAAAGCATTGCATAAAATTTTTTTTTTATCAGTCAGTACTGAAATTTCACAAGTTCTCAGTTTTGGCCCCAATGTGTGCGTGTGTGTGTGTGTGTGTGTGTGTGCGCGCGTGTGTGTGTGCATGTGGGGCGGGCGGGGGAGGGGGTCAGAAATTGTCCAACCAAGTTGCAGAATCCCTCAAAACGGTCATGGAGGATCTCAAGCTGCATCTCTTTACCGTATCAGTCGAGGGTAAGTACCTCAATCAAAGGATTCAAACCCAAACCCTTCGCCTGCACAGTCATGACTCGCACAGTGCCACTACGCCCCCTGCTGGAACAAAGCAGGGGAAACACATGTCCTGGCTGGTAGCCTCCATCCCTTATTTCACAGCAGCTACAAAGCCAGTCATCAAGGCTCCTTGCTGGGGGTTGTCCAAAATCAAAAACTCGGTACCCTCCCTGGAGCAAAACGCTGATCTCTGACAGCAGACCCTCACTGTGAAGGTGAACCTTTGCTCACCTGCATCTCACCTGTGCCATAATTAACAGATCACTTCGGCCCTGTTGAATTTACCTTGGCAATTAAGGCTCAGCAAGGAAACAGCAGGGGTTGCGAGAGGGAGGGGTCACGTTCAAGCGCTCCGACAGCTCCAGATGCTTCTGCCAAAACGGCACTTAATGCATGTACAGTAAAGACCCCCTCAGTGGATTAAAAGGGTGTTCGTTACGTAGAGCGGGGTGCTTGCACGAGGTACATGGACACAGTTATTAAGGGTCTTTCTGCTGCACCACCCGGAGCGGTAGGGGGGCCATTGTGGAGCTCAACCCAACACCCCTGCGCAACTGAACGGTGCCAAGAATAACAGCTCATTGGTTTCAACGGGGTCCGATCCAATATCTGTTGAGGGCTCAGCAGCTTTAACCACCCTTATGCAAACTGACAGAGATTGATAGAGATGACAGACAGAAAGATACACAGACAAGACCACTTTTTGAGTGTTAGTATCAAAAGGGGGAAACCCTGACTGATGTGCCAGTTTAGAGAATGAAGGCACCTGGACTGCATCCGCTGCACAGTGTTCAGCCCCACCCACCCACTCAAACATGCTGATGTGGAGGAAGGTAAAAGAGCGCAATCGAGGCTCCTCCTGGCCTTGTCTCCCGATGAATTGGTGGGATGTGAGGACGCACCCCTTCTTGCGAGAAACAAAATGAAAGGGAGACTTGAGAAGCGCTGCACAGGCAAGCCGACATTTTGATCAAGGTGGGGTGCGACATGGGTGGGAGGGGGGGAATTCTGGGAGGATTTATGGCAGGCAATACATTGTTTTGAAAGGTAGGATTGTTTAGAAAGGTTAAAAAGATTAGTTTTTATTTTTGGCCATGAGGCTCAATCCTTATGCTGACTTTGCCTCACCTGCTCAACAAATTTAACCATTGACGTGAATGGTTAATTGTGCTGTTTAAAAATACACTTTTACCACATAAAATACAATAAAGACTCTCCTCTTTTCAACAATTAATTTTGGCCTCAACTGACATTACCTGGTTATCTTGCAACCGTCTAATGTGACAAAGGCAATTTAAATTTCCATAATTTATTTTTATTTAAATTCAAATGGTTAAGTGAATCCGCAACGTTCACAGATGACTTGAACGGTAATAGTTAAGTCAAGAAGAAAAGAAGCCGTTTAATTTGATGGTTAGTGCATAGAATTCAAGTTTGAACGGAATAATTAAATGTTATTGGGTGAAAAGTGTGTAATTGTGTGCTTCACTAAGGATGCCAATAGATGCTCTTAGACTGGAACTGATTTCCTTCAAAGGTTCCATTGAGCGTCCCTGCGCAGAACATGGCCGAGCGGAAGCCCCACTCACCACAATCTTGGTGTCCCGCACAGTGTTTTCTGGAATGGTGACCCAGTATTCGGCCTGCTCCCACTGGGGCGGCTGGTTGTGAACGTTGGTGATGATGACGGTGAGCTCCACAGAGCTGCTGCGGTTCCCGCCGTCCGTGGCGATGATCTGCTGGCTGATGCGGGAGGTCTGTTCGTAGGGAGCCCGGTCATAAGGTTTTTGAGCCATGCGGACAGGAAGAGACCATCAAATCGATATTACTGTACACCCTCTAGAGCACCACCAAGCATCTACTTTCTCAAACATCATACAGCTGACCCACTGCTTTCCCAACTCTCCCCACAAGAAGTACCGGGTTCACCCAGAAGCGACGATGAATTGCCGCTCAAAGCGATTTCCAAACCTTTTGTTACAAATATCAACGCAGCTCAAATAAACACTGACATTTACGGTTGAGTTAAAGTCGACATTTTTTGTTCCGCATTAATGGGGAAACATTGTGTTGAGGAGCAAACGGTTCCATTCACGTCACCACTATCTACTTATTCTGACATTTAAGGCCAAGAAGAACTTCCTCCTATGGACAGCAGAGCCTGGGAGTAAAACCATGTAAAAACCATAGCTAATGTCATCCCTCCAGGCCAGAGACAGGGATTGATGGGTAAAGGATAAAACATGGAAACACACCTGTCACCTTCCAACTCGCGTTTGATGTCCTCTGATCACGAGGCCTCACCTACTAGCCCACTAATTATGTTTCTACTGTACTTTCTGTGTGATTTTACATCTTATGTGGGAAAACAGTTATATTACAGCAAAGAAAATGACCTTGAGCTTAGAGATGTACCTGTATTCCCTTTCTAAAACATGACTCCTATAGAAATGTGACTTTTAACAGGTGGGGGGGGGGCACTTAACAGCTGACCTGGGTTCAAACCTGCTGTTGTGCCATTGGTCAAGGTGCTTACCCTGGACTGATAAATAAAAATGGATAAATCAGTGTAGGTAGTTTAGTGTACAAACCTCACTTCATAAGCCAGTTTGGAAAAAAGCACCTAATAATAATAATAATGCACTGAGAAAATCAGAGTAAATGTGGAGTGGAGGGCATGCTTTTCCTTAGCCGCTGTCTGAACCAATCCCAGTCACAAACCTCATAGTTAAAAGGTGTAAAATCTGAAATTTGTATAAATTGTGGCCACTCGCACCACCTGGCAGATGCTTTCCTGGGGTGGCAGCTGGGAATAAGTAAACTGAGATCATATAAAGTGGGAGCAGTTGCAGGGTGGCAGGTCAGGACTGAGGTTCAAAGGCTAACACTGAAGTTAATTCGTCCTAGCTGGGTGTCATGGTAATGTTGTAGAAGCGTGGCATGGGGCCCTATATGGTGCTTGATCGCAGCCCTGAGGTCCCGTTTGGCATTGGGTGCTTGGTGCCACGATGTCTTACACCCCACACTGAAGTGACAGACACGGCCAGAAAGCGAGGGGGCTCCTGTTTACGCCCCTCTGGAGAAGCGAGAAAACCGGGAGCGGCGGAAAGAGGCCACGCATGAACCCTATAAATAAACCGTCACAGCGCGGTGTCAGTTCCTGCCGCCTGCAGGAAGACTACAAAATTTGTTGGGATCCGCGCTCATTAGCATGTTTGCGTATGTTTGCACGCACCCCCCAGGGGGGCATCCGTAAGAAACACATGTACACCAGCTCCTCGACTTACAAACGCAGCTGGGATCAGAAAGCGGTTCCTAACTCATCTTGTTCAGAAGTTCATAGTTATGTTTACCAAGGTAGAGTCAACAAAAGGTTAATGCAAACATCCCTCCATTTCCTTACAGATCAGATTCTGTAAAAATTTTAGATATGCTTTTAATAAGTGAAACATTTTTAAGGCTTTTTAGTTTAAAAATTCTGTTCTACAGTAAAATTAAAAGTACAGATGGTCTGACTTACGATTTTAAAACTTTATTATGGTGCAAGAGCGATGCGCGTTCAGTAGAAACCGTACTTGGAATTTTGAATTTTGATTTTTTTCCCCGGGCAAGCAACATGAGGTACAACACTCTCTTTTGATGCTGGGCAGTGACAGTAATCTGCGTTTCCCAGTCTGCACCACGTGGTCACTAATGTCCACAATTGATACTCAACAGCATTCTGTATTCCCAGTGTTTTTTTGGATTACACCTCCCCCCACCCCCATAGCTACACTGTGTTTTGTGCATCCATCATGTCTACAAAATGACCATTTGTGTCTGCTGAAAGCGGCATGAAAGTGGAAAGCCCGTTATTACTTTTAAGGTAGGCTAGGCTAGGCTAGGCTATGATGTTCGGTAGGTGTTTTGGTGTGGGTTGGTGGAAGCAATCACGAGACACCATGGTAAAAAGTTTAAGTTCCATTAAACTCTTTACTGAGTGTTGTTTCCGACAGAGTGTTGTCATTAGCTGGAAGTTAGTGCTAAACATTAGCGATTGGCAATAAGCAAAAATGGAACACAATTGCTACTATTCAAAATAAACAAAACACAAGGTCTTAGCAAGACAGCGGTTGCAGGAGAGTTCACAAGTGGGACTGAGCACCGACAGGAAGTCCAGGGAGGAAATAAATCCCGTCCGCGGTTGGTTCCTATTCCAATCAGTCCACCAATCAGTGCTCAGTCTGAAGATGGGGGCGGAGAGACCACTTATGTTCCGTTGCTGAAGCAGCCACAGGTTTATCAGACGTAACCCCATCGTAAGTCGGGGACCATAAAACCCATTGTCTTGCAAACTTACACTCACCAGTCTGTCCCATAAACATGCAGCGTTTCTCATTTAGCTATTGGTCGCCTATATTCAGGGACACCAGACAGCTGTGAACAGCCGTAAACATTCTGTAAGTGAGTGGAACTGAGGTGTCCTCATACTCCAGTCCTATGTTTGACTGCTCTTTACTGCTATCTGCTAGTTTGGTGGATAAAAACAGTTCAAACTGCTAAAAATCAAAATTTTCGAAAATGATAAAGTGGAAAATGTGTTCTTGAAAATTTGTAACTGAAACGTGACATGCGGAGCAACATGAGGAGCCACAGCGGTTGCAATGTCACACACATTATGCTCTGTGTCGTGTTTATAAGGAAAGGCTGAGGGTTTGGGTCCAGATAGCCATTCGGGTTCAAACCCCAGTTCGGCTCACTTGCCTGTGAGATGGGATGGTTGACGTAGACCCATCCGGTGCTGGGATTGATGTGGAAGTAGGCAGGGTGCTGATGTGACAGCGAGTAGCTGATGGCGGCGTTGGTGCCCTGGTCATCATCGTGGGCAGCAGCACGCAGGAAGCTTGTCCCCACTGGTGTGTCCTCTCGCAGGAAGTCTACCCACAGGAAGTGGTAATGCGTCAATAGCAGCCGCTGCATTTCCTACCCAGCAGCACTCTCAGTACCCCACAGACTCCCAGTTACTGCCTAAACAAACCCATGTCCCAGAAAACACTCTGGCTGTCCCAGTAAATACTTAATAAGCATGTGTCAATAAGCAATTCAAACTGCATTTTTCACATTTCTGACATCAAACTCAAAAATCATATTTTATGTGCATGGCAAATGAATGTGGTGATAAACAGCCCTTGAATTTCACCCTCCGATGTGCTTCCCCAGATTCGAAGGATTAAAATCTTACAACCGACACGATGGCTTGATAAATGTTCACTCTCGCCATAAAATATTTTGACCTAAAAAAACACGCAGATTAGGTGCCCACCTGGACCAGAACTGCAGACCCGTGATTTAGAAGATGCTAAGCCAGCAGAACCCTGACCTTGGCAGGTGGAGCGCCTGTAAAAGGTGGGCCTCTAAATCTTTAAAAAGTGCCTAAACCCATCTGGGAACTCATGCATGAACTTTCCAATCACTGTGTAGCCTCAATTTAATACCAGCAGACTCACTGAGTTTACACACCGCATTGTTTTTGGGTTAAACAGTTAAACTTTAACGCAAGTGGTACCCAGTAAAGAAATGGACGAGGGTCAAAAAGGAAATGAGCATTTGTGGGTCCTGTTGGTACAAGACAGGAGGTGGTGTGGTGGTTAGACCTACCACGCCCACAAAGGACCCAGGCTCACCTCCTGCTATAGTACCCTTGAGCCAGGTACATATCTAGTATTGATACAGTAAAATCTACCCTGCTGTGTAAAAATGGGTAAATATACTGTAATTATCACCCACTTACCATCAGTGATTGGAATCGAGTTTACTAACCAGGTTAAATGCCTCCCTCCTCCCAGTCCTCTGACTGGTACAGTTTTAGTTAAACCGACATACAGATATTTTAGTACTGATGTGTTGAAATAACACTATACAAATTAAAAATAACCAGCAGAGCTGCAAAAGAAATGAAAAGCAGCTAAAATATTAGTGCGTACAGGAGGGTGACCCCACCAGCGAGCACAACTACTGGTTGGCAGGTGCAGTCATGCTGTGGAGCTCGGACTGGTGCCCATGTGGCTGCTGCCAAAAGCTCCTCATTTATATTTTTAATAAAACTCGGCCTGATTCCACCCTGCCCCGCCTCACACCTGGTTACCTGGACCCCCACATGCCAGTCTTGTAAAATAATCTGTCACAATTTCTCTCCTTCATTCATGTTATGTGATGCAGAACCTGCACAAGTCGTACAAGTGTGCTGTCCTTGACCACGTTTGACCGTTAACTGGGCAGTGACTGCAGCTGTAAGTAGCTTAACGCTGTAAGCTGCTTTGGAGAGAAGTGATAAATAAATAAATGTAAAGAGCCATAGAGGAAATGAAACAGTGGGGTCACGAGGGAAGCAAAGGACTGGTGACCCCCTTTGACCGGTGGTTGGTGGCCCATTGAGGAGCACAGCATGGCAGGAGCTTGTGAAACTGGAGTTTAAAGGTTCGAGAGGCGGGTGGGGAAGCGGCTGGTGGACGGCTCTCTTACACTGATAGCGGCTGTTCTCAAACTTGGGGTCATTGTCATTCTGGTCGGCGATGAACACGGTGATCTGGCAGATGCCGATGAGTGGCTCCTGGGCGAGGTCGGTGGCAGTGACAGACAGGGTGTACTCCCGCTGGCGCTCGCGGTCGAAGCTCACTGTGGTGCTCATCACACCTGTGGGCGCGGTACACGATACAATGACATATTGACCCCACATTACTCAGCCTGCTGCTATCGCCAGTCTATTTCACCTTGTTTTACCCATCTGCAACCACTAGGATGCTTTAGCGCAATCCTGCCACCATGGTACAATACCTCCTACCTGCTATATTATAGCCGTTTACATTTATAAATTGATATGTCACCTTCCTCCAAAGCAACCAATCCAAAGCAATCAGTGTTAAGCTAATATTTACAACAATTCACCCAGCTGGATAATTTTAACATATCAATTCAGAGTAAGTACCTCAATTAAGAACATTACCGTAGGAGATGGGATTCCATCCCAGTACCTTTGGAAGGAAGCAGCTCTACACACTATGCCACTCAGTAACTGTACTAGCAAAATATGAGGCCTAATGAATACGGCATTTGACTTCAGATCAGATGGTTGAAGGTTTGAGTCCAATTGTGGCCTCTAAGGTTTTTAGAACCTCCCCGGTAAGTATTTCATTAATAATAATGTAATAACATTAACAGTTTGGAAATACTGGGCTACACTGACTGTAATACTCAGCAGGTGGCCAGTGTTGGAGCTGCTGCCCCCAGTCGAGGTATTTACCCTGAATTAAAAAGTGAAAAGTAAAAACAACTCTGAAGCATAAAAGGGTAAATGGGTGTAATTAGCCTAACACTGTAAGTTTCTTTGGAGAGAAGTGGTAAATAAATCAATGTAATGTGTCTGAAGGCCGCAAAGCCAATAGAGAGGCAGCAAATGTATGCACCTGTGTCGGGATCAATGGTGAAGCCAGACGAGGCCCCGTCGCGGTGCATGATTCCGTATTTGACCTGACCGTTGAGGCCAATGTCGGCATCATGGGCATGAACCTGCAGCACAAAGGTACTGGGGGGCTGGTTCTCCAGGACCCAGGTGCTGAGGCTGTAGTTGTGACACTGTTAGGGGGGTAAGATGGAGGTTAGTGTGGCTGGAAGAGCTTGATACACACACACACACACACACACACACACACACACACACACAAATGGGGCAAACAAAAACACACCCCCTTCCCAACAGCCTCAGCATATTGTACCTTGAACCCCTTAACCAGACCTCCTAGAAGACTCTCATTGATTCATATTAATATTTCAGGTAAGAGCAATATTTTATTTAAGAATAATTGTGCTCCAGTACAGAGAGCACCGTGCAGGCTCAGCTAATGCCGGTTTGACAAGTTGTGGAAGCTGGCTCCTGCCAGCCTCACACATGCTAAACATCGAAGGCCTATATCCAACCAGAGGGACAGTTCGTGGGCGAAGCTCAGGTGCCTTGGGCTATCACCTCTCCCTCATCACCAAACCTCTGAAATGACTTGTTCTTTGGAAGTGATTTTAAGGCCAAAACTTCAAAAAGACACCAAAAAGAAGCTCAACTTGTGCCAGATTCTCCCAAGATCCTCCTGGCCACACTTTCTTTCTTACATTCAGCTCATTTATGCACAATTACAACAGTGAATAAATATATGTGAGCTCCTTTCTTCATCCATGTCTTCATGTGAAGAGGTGCATCATTTCTTCTAAAGTTCTCCGAGTTCCCATCAAACAGCTGTTCACTTTCCAGGTGTTCGTAAGTAGCTCCTTAACCACTGCACCACCTGCTGTAGTTTAAGCAACTTACAGCCCCTTTTCATATCCACCGCAACGCCCCCTTGGTACTTTGCTGCTGAAATATTCATCTCTGCTGCAGCGGTCTGGGCAGCTCCAGCCTGGAACCTCTCATGTCGTGATTAAGCTCTAGTGCAGAGGCTCCCAGTAGGGATGGGGAGTCGTTCAGATGTTTCCACCACCAGCTGTCACCATTGGAGCTTTAACCCCCCTCCTCCCCTGGTGCCCTCAGCACAACTGAGGTCCAAGCCTAGACCCTCACTGACAGCAAACACAGCGCACATACACTGCAAAGGCACTTTGTTGTTACATCCTTACTTGCTGAGGTAGCCGGTGCTGCTCAGGTCACAAAGGTGTAGCGGTGGAAGCATATACAGTAATAACAACTTATATAGTCAGCTAAAACTACTTTAACATTAAAGTGGTTGTATTTAGTACATAAGCGTTATTAGTGCTGTTGGAGAAGCAGACCACAGATTGTGTGTGAGATAGAGAACCTCTTCGGCTGACCTCACCTCTTCAAAGATGGGCTTATTGTTGTTGATATCGTTGATGCCCACGATCACCTGGGCGGAGCTACTGAGGGGGTGTGGCCCACCAGAGGCATTGTCATCCGTGGCCGTGACGTTCAGCACGTACTGGGGCCCCCGCAGCTTTGGAGGGGGGCTTCTTCGCAGCTTGATGATTCCTGGAAAGGGATGTGTTAAGAAAAGGACGTGTCACATCCTGCCCCATGCCACCGCCAACCACCAGCCGACTCACCCCCCCCCCATACTCAACCCTGCATGGCCATTCCATATCAAATATTTCTCAAAATTCCAAATTGAGTGGGGCCTCTGCCTCTGAGGATCACATTAAAGGGAAGGGGAGAAAAAATAACCCACACAAAGGAAAGTGTTTACTGTGAAGGGGAAATATTTGCCTTTATATAACATCCTTTACAATCTGGTACAACAGGCACTTTGGCTCTGTACATCTTTGATGCTTTTCCCCCCATGAAGCCTCTGTGGAGAAATAAATAAATGTGTGTGTGTGTGTGTGTGTGTGTGTGTGTGTGTTGGGGGGGTAGAGGGTTGAAAAATAAATAAAACGCCGCTAAGTCTTTGAAGTGACAACTTTTCACAATTTAACAGTGAGGAAGCCAGGGGCCATCTGTTTTGTTGGCCTGTAATAGGCTGGATGAGGAGGCAGCGGAGCAGAGCCAGCGATAAGCAAGGGAGAAGCTTAGCATAAGGTACAGCTTCCATCTCTCCGGCTAAGGCGCTCGTAAACAAACGATAACCAGACGCTGCCGACAAATGCAACCTTGACTGTGAAAAGCACGCTTGCCTTCCCTTTAGCCGCAACTGCAGCAAACAAGAGCGGGGCAAGATGTGCCGACATAAAAACACAAGGGAGCTGCATCTTGGGGGGCATTTGTTCTTACTGAAGACAAAGGTTGAGGAAGTGAGCGGGACCTGGGGTGGGAATATTAACTGAATAACGTGCTCAAGTGGTATCAGATGGGCTTCACAGTTGATCTTTGTTGCTAGAGAAAGTGTGGCGAGTCAGAGTAATGGGAGAACAAAGTAACCACGGCGACTCTTGGTGCAAAGGTTTGAAGAAGTGCTAATCCTCTGTTGGACAATATCACCTCCTCACCCTTCTGGTTGTCCAGCTCGAAGTTGCTGTCCTCATTGCCCCCAGTGATGGCGTACGTAACAGAATCACCATCTGGATCCTTGGCGTGTACAATGGCCACCAGCGTGTCTGGCCCGGCGTCCTCAGACAAGAAGGTCTTGTAGCTGCAGAAAGGAGAGAAACCTCAGACAGAGCAACGCAAACAAGACTGAAAGGACATCAAAGATGAGCAGAAATCCTCAACCCCACCTCCAGTGCACCAGATACTAAACATCCCTCCATCCCAACCAAGCCTTTGCCGCCCTTTAAACAGAGCAGTAGCTGTTTTTTTTTCAGAGCCCCAGGATTTCCTAGAGGCTGACTCGACACTTTATACCACATTATTTTGAGCTCCCTTTCCCTCCAGATGGGCACCATAAAACCAGACCCCCCCAAAAGCTAACACGCAAGAACAGCTACCGGAACTATACATCACAATAAATACAACTAAAGTCACCACCAGAGCAGTGTTAAAACAGCTATGGAATCAATGCTATCATGGCAATGCAAACAAGGCTACGAGGCTACAAGGGTAGTGTTACCATGTTTACATTAGTATTGTTACAATGACTATATGACCAGTGTTACAATCACCACAGGATAAGTGTTACTAATGCCGTAGGAACAATGTTACCATGGCTTTATGGACAATATTATGATGGCTACAAGGGCAATGTTACACTATTACCATGGTTACAGCTGCTTCAGGAACAGTATTACCACCACTATTGAAACAGCTTTGTCTACACGGACAATTTTATGATGGCTACAAGTGCAAGGTCCCAATATGTTCAAGAACAATGTCACCATGGTTACAGGAGGACGGTTGCTACAATTACAGTACTCGAGCAATGTTAAAGCTGATACAGGGACTGTATTGCTGTCAACAGGAGCGATGTTACCACACTCCCGAGAACAGTGTCATCATGGATACAGGAAGGATGCTAGAAGGGTTACGTGAGAAATGCTTCAGACAACACAGGTGCAATGCTACGGTGAAAACAGGAACAGTGTTGCACTGACTGCAGAAGAACAGGTTTGGAAGCTACAACATGAAAAACTGACTAGTTCCTAGAAGTAGAAAGCTTGAGGACTCACAGTGCCTGGGAGAAGATGGGAACCTCATCGTTGGCGTTGGCCATGCGGATGCGGACAGAGGCGGTGCCAGTGCGGGCTGGAATGCCCCGGTCCACAGCCACCACCACAAACTCATACATGTGGTTTGCCCTTTCGTAGTCAAGCCTTTGGCTCGGGCTCACCACACCCTGCGTGCTGATGTCAAAGTCCAGGCTTTGGATGAAGTAGGAGATCTCTGAGTTCAGGCCTGTGTCGCAGTCCCGAGCCAAGACTGGGTTGGGGAGGAAAAAGCACAGCATTTTTGCTTTGATCCCTTTTTCCTGGTGAAGGGACATGTGACCGGGCTGATATTTATTCAACCCCACCCTGGGAAAGCAGCACATCATGTCTAAACAGGCTATGAAGCAACGGCACCCAATTACACACTGACCAAGGTTCTCCCCTGTAACGCTCAGTGGTGCTGTAGGGAAGTTATTATCATCACAGTCTTGATGTGACGCAGACCAACGCAACGCCCCAGAAACATAGCCTTGTTTCAGGAGACCTCTGAAGCAGCAACGTTTTTGCACTGCTAACACGCAGCGCCTTTGTGAATATTTCTTCTGAGGGAAACTTTGAAAGCGCGTAGTTTAAAGTCGCCTGATCGTACAGGAACCGCTCCTCAAGGGTGACACGGATCCCAGAGGTGGAGGTGCCGGCGCTGTTAGTCCTTTTTCCTACAGTTTTTCCTCCTCTGCCACTCGGCATGCAAAGATGTTTCGTTTGCAGCAGGGGTTGCCGGATTTGTACAGTAAGTGCTTTTTTAATTAAGTACTCTGTCATGTTAAAAGAGCCAATATTAATTAAAACTATGTTGCGAGGCCAATTCTTTATTTGATAAATTTAAGGGCCCATCTGCTGGAGACGCAGGGAGAGCTGGTGTTGACTCTCGCAGATCAAAAGTGAAACTTCAAGAAGGGTTTGCTGTCATTAGGCACGAAGCCAGAATCAGCGCCAGGATCCGACGGGCCTGGCTTCATTATAGCTCGGGCAAGCTGTCGTCGGATCCAGCCAGCATAGTCATTTGGTTCATGCAGATGAGGGCCCCTAATCTCCAAGGCAAATGCCAAGCTCAGTGGTGCCCACAGATGTGGCAAACGCACACCTGACCCACTGCCCGCCCCCGCCCCCCCCCCCCCCCGTGCAAAAAGAGCAGGAACGTGTTGCAGATGGAGGCCAGAGTGTGGCAGCAGGGGAGTGGGGGGTTTGATGTGGACTGAGGGAGGGAGGGGGTGTAGGTATGGTGGTATACGAGGATGTGGTGGTACAGCAAGGGCCTAAGGAGGGGGTTCAAACAGAAGGTTCATTAAAAATACACAGGCTAATATAATATCACTTTGGCCCACCTATTACCATTTTTAATGCATGTGCTGTAAAATTGGAGTCGCAATGGAAGCTAATTTAAACATCGGAGTTGTAGCACATTTGGAGACAGATGAGGGTTGGTGTTGGAGGGACAGTTGGGGTGGAGGTCAGTGGAAGGGAGGAGTGGGATGAGCGACAGCACTTTGTCAGTAAATTCATTCTTCTGTTTTTTCCATGATGACTGGTGGGTGTTTCCAAACCAGTTGCCTACAAGATTAACACCACAGCCCGATTTTCAGAGCCCAATCCAGTAAACATCAATAATAATCTTCAGCCATGCTTTTCTCCAACCAGCCACAGGCTGGTGGTTTGGGTTGCCTTTTTTTCCAAATTTGGATTTGATAAGCAAATACCCAGGTGGTGTTTGTGACCGTGCTTCTTTTCCTGCTATGTGCCTGGGCACCAGCACCAGGACCCAGGTACCACTGCTTTGTGTTGCAAGCTGTAGCAAAAGCAATGCGGTGAACCCAAATGCTGGATCCACCATATTTGCATCGAGTTACAGAAACACCACAACATGTGGTGAAGAGTTGGAGAGGCTCTTTTTGGACGTTGGAAGCAGATGTCGCGCAATCGCAATACCAAATGGGTCTCGGAGTTTACGGACATTGGATTCCAGATCTAGCGAGTATTTAAGCAGTTTACCCTCTGCAAATTCTCCCCACCCCTTTCTTAGGCCTCTGGAGACTTTTTTACAGTTTGACATTGGTGGAAACATGGCTCTGATCTTCTCTTCTTCTCTTTCACAAGAGCCCCAGAACAGTCCCACTGGTGTAAAATACCAGTTATAGTCCTCAATGAAAATTCAACACTGCGTGAAAACTCGCTGTAAGATATTCACCACTGAGGCTCTGTGTAACCCCCTCTCCTTGTCATACATGCGTGCGCACGAGCACACATATACACACACCTGGATGTCTTTGTGTATACTGCAACCAAACTGCCAGAAGAATGTATTTATCTACGTTATTACACATATGTGTCCATCCATGTGTCTAGTGTTTTGCGTGCATAAAATATGAAAGGATACCGCTATCTGTTTAAATGCCAGAACCGAAGGCCAAACCCCAGGAGGAGCGAAGCTGCTTGGAAACACAACACATCATCCATTTTTTAACAGACATAAAACACTTTCAATTACTCAGATAGGATCGCGGGTGCGTCGGAGCACAGATAACCGGCCCCAATTCCATTAATGCCGTAGTTTAGAACAGTGCCGCCTTTCCTCCACTTGTGCCCACAGCTCACTCCCATCGGCCCGATAATCTCCTGGGGTGAGGGGCAGCGCTGTCGGCTGTCAGACCATTCGGCTTTGCCAGTGCCCGCGCCATGTCTGATGGGTTTGAGACAGCGTAAGTGCAGCACTTTCACTTAAAAATGCATACATATAAAAAGTGTGTGTGGAAGATTCTAGAAGTACAGCGGGTGTTTACTTGGGCGGCCGCACACAGTCGAGTCACAGTGATGCAAGGAGTGTTTTCGCATTGGAAGGGATTACACCTGCCTAGACAAAGCACAAGAGCTTTAGCTTGATGCTTGGAGTCATGAGCAGACATTGACTGCATCCATTTGCCTCCTAGAAAGCCCTGCTGTAACAATTATTCCTTCGTCATTCTTCGTATGATGCTGCTCTTCCGCAGCTTGGTGTTTGGGAAGCCAGCATGGGCTTGTATTTGCACCTGAGGAAACCCAGGCTTGGAAATGCATCCAATTTCAACCTTATCAGAGTCCCAAGCTCAGGATTCAACTTGGGTGCCAGGGACTGTCAGAACCTCTAAACTTAGGACACAAGAGTGGTACCGTATGTGTTGTGCTACCTTGCAGGAGAGAGGTTCCGGGCATGGTGGTCTCTGGAATGTTGTCCCGGCTGTAGATGGAATGCATGAATTCCGGAGTGCAGTCATTCTCATCGGTGATGTGCACCACTACCTGGAACGAGACAGAAGTAATTGTGTTATCGAGCGGGGGCATGTCATCGGGCTGAGTCCTTCCCTTTTACGTCGGCAGTTCAGGCCGCCGCATCTCGCCGTGTCTGCTTTTCTGGGGCGTGTTGATGTGATCAATGCAAATGAGCGCGTGGGAGATGGAGTCCGGAAACCGTGACCGACAGGCCCGGCCACTTGCCCTAAGCTTCGCCTCACCACTTTGTGAATTCATCATAACTCGCCCCCAACCCGCCTCTGCTGCCCGAGAAAACGTGCTGGCCAAAAATGCGATTTTGTTCTCTCCCTCCAGGCCTGACCCTACCCTCCCCTCAAACTTCCCTCTTGTCTTTTGGTCCCTTGCTATTTGGACAGCTGTCAGAGCACTGCTTCACCGAGCGGGGAACTGGGGGTGGAGTCCAATGCCAGGGTTAGTCACGCTGGTGGGAGACTCCCAGACGGGGGCTTATCACTGAGCAACAGCAGTGCCAGGAGGGGATGAGCCCCGGTCAAGACTCAATGACTGAGGAGTAAAAAAGTACACTTTCTTTCAGTCCGACTCAATGTCCTGTTCCTCACCCATATGTGTAATTATTGCTATTAAGTTGGTACGTACACAAGCTCTGTTCTTCAAAACCACACAAAGCACAAATTTATTGTGCTTCCAACACCAAACCCAATCAAAAAAACTCAAAAACATTAAAAGTCTCCTTTGGAATCATTAAGAATCACCATGACCAATGGGCTGTCTCCTAGTGCCACAGATTAATGCGGAGTAGCATTAGCATTACTTCAAGTGAGCTGGTCTGAATACCGAGCTTAGTGGCGAGGAGGTACCTTCGCTCCTCCCATGCATGTTCGCATTTACACTGGCAGCTAGCGATTTTGTTGAGTGCGGCTGGTGGTAGGAGGACGGCCGGAATGAGAAACACCTGGCCGCAGCTGCCGCTAGTGTGGGACAGGTGGAAGAGGGCAAAACTGTCAGGGACCTAAAAATGATCTGGGTGGATTTGTTACGTGACTGGGAATTCAACATGATTTCAGATTTAATCTTGTTCACTCGGTCTGATTATGAATGGTGACCCACGATCTTCCCATAGTTCGACAGGAGGGTTGCAGAAATGTCTATGCAGATACAGAAACAGAAAGAAATGTTTCTAGAGATATTTCAGCTGGCTGGACAGAGAGCAGCATATGGAACTCCTACCTCTGCCACGGTGCTCAGGCCTGTGGACGATTCGGACGCTCGGACCTGCAGGTGATGCAGGTTTTGGCCGCCCTCGTAATCGACAGCCTGTGTCAAGCTCACGGCACCGCTCTCCTGGTTCATGCTGAACAGGTTGCCAGGGTTCTCCAGGAGCATGTAGGAGAGGGGCAGCCGCTGGAAGGATATGGCCTGCACCACGAGTACGCTGCAGAGATGCATGGGAAACATGTGGATGATGTCACTTTGTTTATGGGAATCAGTAACGCTAAAAATGAGGTGTCTACCAATTGTTTTGGGGGCCACTAACTGCCCTGTCACATTGCTTCCTGGTGAGCACCAAGGAGACCTTTTCTATCAGTCTACATCCCCAAGCTGCTTTAGCCCTCACAAGCACATTTTGGGTGAAGCCTAATATACCATGTTCAGTCAGCATATCTGTCACAGCTGCTCGATGTTTATCTGAAAGGGTCTTTTGATAAATATCAGAGCTCACGGCACATCCAAATTCGGTGCCTGGAGACAACAGCACGTCTGCAACCCCAGCTTTGCCTCGCACCCTGCCACCCCAATCCCACGTATTCACTCACGCTTGGCCCGCCGCCGTGCTTTCAGGTACGAAGACCACGTAGGAGGTGTTGACGAATTGTGGAGGGCGGAGTCCAGCCAAGACAGCCACATTCGCTGGTGGACCCTTGCGACCCTCTGTGTCTGCCGCTTGCACCTTCAGCACATACTCTTTGTTTGGCGTCAGGGGTCGACCCGTAGTCCTGATCTCTCCCAATATCCGGTCCACTTCGAAACGCCCTTCACCCCCTGGGGCCAAGCAACAAGGGGAGAGAATAAAACACAATGAGAGAGGATAGTCCACAATATGTCGCATGTTGCAATGCCACAGACACCATTGGATGCAAATGCTGGTTGTACTGAATCCAGGCTCTTTGGAACCACAGTGAAAGATGCGGAAACTCAGAGTCGGGAGACATTTACTGCATCGTACCCTTTCCTAGATGTTACCCTGCAGTCACTGACGCATCATCTTCATCTCAGTTTGCCTCTCTGTTTGAATGACTGACCACCACCTTCATCTCCCTGCGGGTCAGTCCACCTGTCAGGATCTCGTTCATTTCATCATCCTCTTTGTTGGTTAACAGCTTGGGAATATTGATCAACTCAAGTCTCTGCTTCTCCCACCATATCAAAGCCATAAATTAGCCCTGCAAATATGTCCGTTATATCAGCCACAGGATCTGATCTTATTTAACAACGTTCTCTGTGGAGCTCTAGGTCCAGACTGTGGTGATATCCTGCTGAACTACTCTAACTCCTCCTATCTGGCCTGTGCTTAACCTGCCAAAGTGTTCCCATGATTCTCCCTTCTTCATCTTTCTCCACTGGCTTCGCAGCAGCTGGAATGATTTCAACGCCTCAGTCATGGCCAAAAAGATGGTGAAAGGATCTGCTCCCCAGTTGCTGCAGGACCCGATCACTCTCTACACCGCAGCCACTCCCACGGGGTTCAAAACCAAAATCCCAAAGGTTCTCCCTTGTAGCTCCAAAGTGGAGGAATGAGCTCCTTCTGTGCCTTGGAAGTGCTGAGTCCCTCTGAACATTCAAGAAAGGTCTCACGTCTCTTTCAGATGCACTTCTCTGCTGATCTCCTGTTTGGTCACTTCTATATGCCTCAACATGTATGAGTTACGCTGGCCAAAATGGTGGTATTAGACTAATGGACCAAAGTACCTGCACTTGCCCTGCCTCTTGGCGAAATGCATTTTTGTTCACTCTGAGCTGTACATCACTTAGGAGCACAGCATCTGCTAAACAAATGAACATAAATGCTACCTTCCTACTCAGAACTAACAAATCCCAAAAACACCTCAGTCACAGCAGCCTTTAATTCTGTCTTGTTGATGGCTGCCCTGTCTACCTTAAACACACACATCCTGCACCACCCCCTTACAAAAGTAAAAATATTAGTGAGATAATTATTAAAATTATTCACCCACAGCCTCAAACCAATGCTGTTCACACTGTCAGCTCCAACCACTGCCCTTCTCTAACCCCCTGTGAATGTCTGTGCTCAGGCATCTAAGTATTTATAAGTGTATACAGCACAGAAGAGGCAGTAGAATCTGATCTCTGCTCCTGTCTTGGTTCACCCCATCGGCTGCTCCCCACCTTGGGGAATGAAGACAGCGGAGGGGGTGTGTGTGGGGGGGTCCTATAAGCTCCCATCTGGCAGCTGCTCTAGTGTTGATGGTTGGGGGCTGAGGGGGGGTGGCAAGCAGGCAGCCGGGTCGTTTTAACCCCATGGCCCCCCCCGGGCTGAACAACGGCACATGGAGGCAAACAGCTGCTTCCTCCCAGACGCGGCTGCGATGCCCAGGGCCCCGGCCCAGTTTGGACAGCTTCACCCTCAGGATCCCTATCGGTCCTGCTGCGCCGTCCCTCCGGTCCAAGTTGGTCCCGGTTCAGACGTTGCAGCACCGAAGGTCCAACTTGGTGGGGTTTCAAAGTCATCGTGGTGCCACAGCTCCAAGCTGGTGTTATTTCACAGTTGCATCGGCACCGAAAGCGAGAGCTGGTCCAGCTTCACGGCCTTGGGGCGCCTCGGTATGCTAATTAGGCTGCTCATTCCTAACCAGATTCCTCTTTATTAGCAACCAGCAAAATTCCCTCATCTCTGTGTTCAGTCAGACTAGAAAACAGTAAAGGACATAACAGCATCCATTTATAATAATTTTAATAAACCTCGAATGCGATTACTGCTGATCAGTCATTTTTTCAGCCCGCCTCGTGTCAGAGTAGTAAACTCCAAAACCGTTGCTGTGATTTAAATTCTGCAAATGAACGTCCGCTGAAAAACATCAGGGTGGTGTGAATTCAGCTTGAATGTCTCCACCATTTTCACTCTCCCCTGACCTGAAAAAAGGATTCAGATTCTGCAAAGGTAGCAAAGTAATCAGTTTAAATCTCGGGCATACTGACAGCCCCCATTAAACAATAGTGCGAGTGGTTATTAAAAATGAAGCATTAAAACTCCCTCTCTGCCAAGGTGCCTGTCCACAGCTGTCACACAATAATTAGCGCCTGGCGTGGCTCTAGAAGTTTCCGGTGAATGGGCGCATGCAGCAGAGGAGCATTTCCCCCCCAGTTCAATGCTAGGGTGCCGGGAGTCTAAATCTGACAGATTGGCGTTACACAGAACAGCCAGGAAATTACCGGGAGCAGTTAACATGGACAGCGGGGTGTTTGCCGCGGTTTACCCTGCTCAGAGTGGAACTGAAACTGAAAATCATGACAATGTTGCCTCCACTGTGAACACATCACATTGGGGCAGCAGGTAACAATAGTTAGGGCCACTGAAGGGTATTGGTTTAAATCCTGGTTAAAGCAGAGCCCATAAGCAAGGTATTAAACCTGATTTGATGTAGTAAAAAGTACCCTGCTTTATATTTATATAAGAGTAACATTTGCTCTTTTGTGTTTGGCAGAAGCTTTTCTCCATAGTGACGTAAAGCGCAAAGTAAACAAAGGTAAATGACAAGCGATAAAAACACATGGCAGATCCTCAGATATTTATTATCTTATTATTTAACATTTTGGGACATTTTGATCCATATGACTATGGCCCAATGTTATTTCATATTTTTTCCAATAGGTGTGAGTTATGATGTTTTAGATGCTCAGTGTCTGTGTGGTTATGAAGAATCAACCCCCCCAGACCTCGAAGGCCTTACCCTCCACCAACAGGAAGTGGGAGGCCCTGGGGGTGGAGTCAGTGTGACGGACCGACAGGCGGTAGACCACAGAGCTTGGGGCCACGTCGGGGGCCACCGCTGCCAGGTAGGGGTGGGGAAACATGGCCCACTGCAGGTCCGAGGCGCCGGGGACACTCAGGGCCAGGCGGCACAGGTACCACTCATCACCTGTCAGGGCAGGACAAGCGGAAACACAGTGAGAAGAGACCACTACACCACAGGGACACACGCTTCCAGTCAGTCATTGCCCATCATCTCAAGCTGGAGTGCCCAGGTGAGGAGAATGGAAAGCGATCACCTTCACTCATGGTTTTTCAATCCTCCCCCACTGACACGGCAGCTAGGGGTCAGCACTTCACACAACTTTCCAGCATCTACATGTAGATGGGGCCGTAGGTGGGGTAAGAGTGTGAATCCTCACATCTGTTGCTCTACCTGCTTTCCCTAAGCAGGCGGGTTTATGACATTACATGAAGGCCACCAGGTGGTATTGTAGTTAGCACTGCCACTGTTGGCCTTGAAGGGTGCAGGCTCAAATCCCACGTCCTGCTTCTCAAAGCAGCTACGATGCAAGTCACCCCAGGTTTTACACACTCAGGGAAACTGGCATCTCAGCTTGGCTCCACCTCACTTCTGAAACACTGTTCACACAGTGTTTCCCCCAGGAAGCTCATCAGGATTTCGGTCGCCCGTCGGAGGCGCCCCCCCCCCCAACTGTAGGCCGCCAGGTCCGGTGCTCAGTGCTCAGCGCTCCTCACAGTTGCCTGCGTCTTTGTCATTTAGCCCAAGGACTCTTTTGTGCTGGAAAAATGACATTTCTGTAGAACACATCAGACCCTTCTCGCTAACATTTTCTGTTTTATTTTACTTTATTTTTACCCCCCTTTCCTTCACAAAAGGCTGTCTGATGGATGCTGCCAGCTCTCTCAAGTGCTTTCGGCAGATCAGAAAAGACGAAGGAGGCGGGGGGACCAGATTCAAACACAGGAGTTGGCTGAGAGGGTTTTGTTTCACGGCTCTGCATCCCGCTGCCGGGGAGCAGCAACACCCCCCCCCCAACCCAAACCACCGCAGCGGGTTTGGAAGCTGCCAGCAGAAATCGGGAGGAACGACCAGAAGAGCTCCTGACAGCAATCCTGGTGCCGCCGCCCCTTTCATGTGAAGTCTCGGGTCCGGGGCCTGGGGTACTCCTTCCAAAGGAACATCGGCAACCAATACCGGCAGGAGAACGTTCCGGAAGCAGTTGTGACCCAGGGTGACCGCGGCTGTTGTAGACACACTTGAAAATCCCAGCAGGGGAACTGATATGAAATCCCTCAAGAAAATACACATCAATATTACAGACCAGCAGGTGGCGTATCAGTTAGGGCTGCCAGCTTTAGCCTGAACTGATACAGGAAAAGTCTCCAGCTGTATAAGTGGGTAAATGAGTAGCAGGAGCTTTAGAGAAGTCTCATAAATGCCAGACATTATCATTTAATCATTTAGCTCAATTTTTTTCCAAAACAATTTATGATCCTAAACTGTAATTTTTCTCCAGTTCATAGACAGAGGTATAACTTGTGCTCTTCCACAGGAAGCGCCTTCACCAGGTATTAACAGCACAGGTGGGATTTTAACCCACAACCTTCTAATGATACCCTAGCACTGCTAAACCCCCAGCTGCTGAACCATGTGGGGAACTTTGAACAAAACCATCTGTTGTGTAGAAAAAAAATCAGAGCTGGTTTGTCAGTGAGTGAGATTTGGGCTCCAGTACCACAAAAGATACCTTCTATGTAAATTAGATATGCAAATGCTGTATTTTTTTGAGTCTGTGTTACATATTTGTTATTCAAACTTGAAACATCACAATTCAGTGGTTAACAGAGAGTTGATAGTGTGGATGTGCATGTCATGCGAACACACGAGTGAGAAAACATGCACATGAATGTTAACCCACACGGTTCACGCTTGCATATGGCGACTACGAGATGGGTTGCTATCCCACAGGGTCACGTGACATACAGGACTGAGCCATAGCTCATGGCAACCGTTTTGCGACCCATGGCAACTGTCCCACAAACACCCGGGTGACGTGTGGGGCAACTGTGTAAGCCACTGTGGGAGGATATGCCTCATTCGCAGCTGAATAACTGAATGAGGTTCTCAGGGGGCTGGCGGTGGGCCCAGTTTATGGCTGCTGGCACTGGCACCGTGTCTGCAGAGTGATAGGGACATTGCTGTCCCTCAAAGCCATGCTGAGGAGCACCAGGACCAATTCCAGCAGCATCAGAAGGAACACGGATGGATGTAACACGTCCTTGGATCACATGACTGCTCTGCATTCCTGTAAATCTCCCCCAAAATCACAACCTCCCCAGGTTGACACACACTCCCCAAAATGAAAGAACCAAAGTCCATCATGGAGGTCTTTTTCATCTAAAATCTCTAAAAACATCTGAAAAAATGTTTTCAAGGGTGGTGTAAATTAATCATGTAAATAATAATAATATTTATTTCATGACACTTTTCTCCAAAGCAACTCAGTGTTACTGTTTACCATGATTTACCCACTCATACAGCTGAATAATTTTTACTGCGGCAATTCAGGATATTCCCTTCATTAAGGGTATTACTGCCAGATTTGGGATCTGAACCCAGCTCCAGGGAGCTGTAACCAGTAGGCCAACTGCTCCCCCGACCAAGTCTAGAAATTTAACCAAGAGACAAACTTTATGTTCTTTCAGTTGATCGCCGGATTTTCATTGATCAATTCGATTATCAGATTACATTTTCGTTTATTCGTTTAGCAGACGCTTTTCTCCAAAGTGGACTACACGACACCACATGTTCACGTGATGTAACTCCACTAATGTTCTCCAGCATTCAGACTCACTGGGTCTCCCACCACTCAAGAAGCCGTCCTCGCCCTGATGCGAGTGTGCACACACACACACGGCGCTGATATAAACTATGAGCATTTGTGAGGGGAGATAAAGAACACAAAGGAAGTACAGCGATGTCATGCCCACATGTGTTTGTTTATGCTGCTCTAATCCCTTTAAGCCTGAACGGCAATGAAGCAAAATGCCCGGTTTAATGTGGACGGCGTATAAATAGCTGGTGAATTTAATCGGAGTGTCCAAAGCGCTGCTCTCATTTGAATATCAATAGGGACAATGTCACGCATTGTTGTGCAAAAAAAGGAGGAAATGTGTTTGCGACCAGATTTTTTTGACCGCTGATTTGACTTATAAAGACCGCACTGCAAAGTGAACTGAGTGTAAACAGAAAAGATGAGACTGCAGCACTGGTCAACCAGCATGAAAGCGGGAGCAGGATCCCCCCACCCCGTATGCGGCTAAGTTTAAGAAAAGCAATTTGTGAAGGACTGGAGGCCACTGAGCTCCGAGGCATCACAACACTTAAATATGACAGTCAGTATAGTACGCGCGGCCTGCATATCTGGTCCAGTCAGTAGAGTAGGTACAGGCAGCACAGTGGCCCCAGACACAAAATGCCCCCTGCAGCCATCTGGCTTATTAAATGGCATCCCTGACCGCACCGATGGGGTGAAGTTTTGGTGCTGGGGGATGAGTGGGATGGGTGATACAGGATCAGATTATTCAGCGCTCCATGCTAACATTGGTTTAGCAGTTATGGTCCATCGCCAGGCTCCCAAAAATAATCTTGGATCTGCATATGGAGGGGATCCAACAGTCTAATGAAAGGTGAACAGCGTCCTCGCCTGCACGTCTGATCCCCCAGAAACTGCAAACTATTGTAACCATAGTCCGTTGTCAGCCCGAGTAACATTAACCACCCTGAACCGTCCCATGATTCTTTTGAAGAGCAAATGATTCCAAGATACATGTTCACTGTGATCATTTTGTTAAACAATTAGAGACGGAAAATCTCGGCGGCTTAATGACGCACTGTGAATAAAATACGGTTCAGAACGATGATAAACAAAAGGCAACAGAGCAGACCATCTGGGAATAAAAATATCCCGGAACACAGAGGAAGATGAATATTAATACAGCAGCGATTTCACAGCTGAGGGACACGGTGTTTTGTTTCAGTGGCCCGGGGCTATTTTTGGCCCCCTGCGTAGAGCGACATATCAACATTGGGGTGCGGTTTGGGCTGCGTCCCTGTCTGTCCCCTCCCGACCCCCATTGCACAACCTTGTTCCCCACCCCACGAACGTCCATCTGAAGGTGTCGTGGTCATGTTGTGTAGGTCCGTTTGCTCCGAATGTTTGTGCCAAGGAGAGGATCGATGGTCAGGTGGTCAGCCACTGTGTCGCTGGGGAGGGTTTTGTGTCCATTCACAAACACACACACATGCGCACACACATTTGCTTTGAAAAAGATCAACTAAAGGAAGATACAATAGGAATAGTTGTATAGTGGGGTAGTTTTTACTGTATCAGTTTAAGTGCCTAAATCAAGGCAACTACAGCAGGAGGCTTTAGCCATTATACCACTTGCTGCTGTAAAAGGGGGTGAAACACAGTAAGTAGCTTGACACTATAAACCATGCTCAGTGGCACCTCCTTTTGTGCTATTGAGCAGGTTCCTCAACACCAAAACTGATGGGATTCTCCTCAAACTCAATTGCTATAGCAACAGCCATGTATCCCGCTCCACCACGAGTGCAACCTTCCACGATTGTGCCACCAGCAGCTACAGGTGTTTATCCAGAGCACCTGGGTGAAATGATGGGGATGTCTGGTAGTGAAGAAACTGACCAGAAGAACGCAAATTCAAATCCCAGTGTGTACCCTGCTTTGTGTAATTCAGTGTGACTTCTCATTTTTTTCCCTCATTTCTGCAATAACAATATTAAGGCTGCAGATGGCATAGTGAGTCGAGTTGCTATCACACACTTGAAGGAACCCGGTCTGAACCCCATTTGCTGCTATGCATGTTGCCCCATGTGACCAGAGAGAGAACCCATCACCCTCGATAAGGCCCAGCCGTTTGATGTCCAACATGTTGGAGGGGTGAAGCATGAACATGATCGCTTCTCACAGGTGCCACAGTGTAGCTGTTTCCTTAATTTACTCAGACACTTGGGTGCAGAAGGGGGTTTAGAAAGCATCAGTGCTAGAGTATTTGGTACAGCAGCCTACAAGGTAATCAAACCCAGGAATCAAACTCAACCCCCAACTCGGTAGTGAAACTCCCCAAAAACCCAGTAATTAAACACTTCTCCCATCCAATTACTCACACACATTTGAACAGCTGATATCGCCCAAGGTCTCTCTCTCTCACACACACACACACACACACAGACGCATGCATGCACTCACATACGCATACATACACATGCCGCAGCCAGCTCAAAGTCACCGATTCACCTGAAACACACGTCTTTGGACTGTGAGAAAGCATACATACAGAAAGTGTGATACTAAATATGCTAATTTAACAACATGTTTAATAAAATGCAAGCCTGTCAGTATGTGACAAACTTTCACTACAACGAGAGCTAAAAAGCTACAAACAGTTCTTGCCATCTTCTTTTCCGTGTGTCAGTTTGACTCTTGATCATCTTATCCCCCTTTGCTGATTTTGCTAAGCACATGAAAGGAGTTCTTACTGAGAAAACCACACTGGCTAAGAAGCAGAGAACCCAGGTCATTCTGGATCACTTCCTCAAAGGCTCTGAGAGGGACCTTCTGAATTAAAATGTGTCCTTGAAAAAGAAGGCAAATGCAGGGACTACTGTGGTCATGGAAAGGGATGATGGGACATTTTCTCCTCACCGGGGTCGGATGAAACTGCTCGCATCCTAGACACTTGCCCCCAAGGCTGGATTTGAACCAGGGACCGTGTTTCTTTTTCTCTCCAGGTCAAAAAACAGAGGCGGTTGCTAACGGATACCGAGGAGGCCTGGACAAACACCGCATCTCCCACCTCCACGCGCAGACCTGGCCTGATCACACGGCGTGACGGTCAAAGCTTTTCATCAAAATGCTAATGTTTCGTCCAAAAATACGTACTGAAGCATAAGCAGAAACTATTGCAAAATTTGCATAAAAACATAAACAAGAGTTGTTTGAAAAATCACTGCCCCGAAATCACACTTGTTACTGAGCATGGCTGAAAGTCTCCTCCTGCGTGTCTTTCAAGAAGCCGCCAGGGAATTTTGATGATTTCATCACAGGCGAACCTTGACCACTATTTATTTATTTATTTTATTGCAATATTATCATTTTTTTTAGACCCAGCAAAGTTCCCGACAATCCTTTCCGATCAAATGAAGAGAGCGAAATGGCAGGACTACTTCTTGCCCGTGTGGCTCGATACGAAGAGACGAGTTTGCGGAGATGAAAAGGGAGAAAAGAAAGAGAACTTGAAAGCGCAGATAAGACCTTCCAAAGCTCAATATTCCACACCGTATGTAATCAAACCGGTGCTTTTTTCCCCTCCAACTTTTTCAAGTCTTTTTTTTGTAAAGTCACCTCAAAGGGAGCGATACAGAGAATGCCTTGGTGGTTTTCAACAGAGGAACTCATTTACTGTATGGCTGCTCTGTTTTTACAATAAATCACACTGCACCCACAGGACACATCTCAATAATTCACAGGACTCACATTTATAATAAGAGGTCCGTGTGTAAAAACTATTCTGGATCTGGTTTCCATCATTAACCCAGTGTCTCCATACCACCTTCTCCAGCTCTGAAGAAATAGACTATCTGAAATATGGAAACTGTCATTTAAATTATGAATATCTGAGGACTTTTGTTCGGCATTAAAAAATAAAACTTTCAAAAATTTATTCGCAGACTCATGTGTTATTCATGATTTGTGTCAAGAAATTCTTTTTAAAACTGACAATCAGAAGGGCTTGTAGTGGGGGGTTTTAGGGGTGGAGATGAAGAGTGGAAAGGGGTGGGTTGCCCGGGTAGTGTAGAAGGTTGGAGGAGTGAAGATGGGAGGTGGCCGTGGGTGGGGTTGGTGAGGTGCGGGTGGGTCGAGTGATGGCGATACAATTAGAAATGGGTGGGGTTTGTTGAGGTGTACTTAGGGGTCCGTAGGACGTAAAGGTCTGTTGTGTCCGCCTCCTGCGATGCCACCTCTAGGGAAAGCTGGCCTGGTTGCGTCAAGTTGCCTTTCGATGAGGCAAAACGGGACCCGCCTGTCACCGGCACGTCTGCTCCAGCCCCGGCGGGATCGTTCAGCTGCCCCAGCTGCACGCCAAGAAGCCCCTCTGCCCCCCTCCCCCAATGCAGACTGTGCAGCTGAGGTCCGTATGTGGCGCCTGCGACCAAACTTCGGTTGCGCAGCTGTGGAATACGTGGAAAATGTGATTAGAAAAGTATCCTTTTCTTCCGTCTCTTCTGGCGGTCACACCCTCCCCCTGGTCAGGCTCAGGTGAGCAGAGAAAATCTCCCCAAGGACCCCGTGAGTCCCTCAGGCATCTGACCCTCAGGTCCCCACCAGCAGTGCCTGTCCTTTCAGCCCTAGGAAGAGCTTTTTTAATCCTCCTGCAGAATAGGCCGAAGATCTTGTGACTCACGTGTCCACGCCAGGCCTCTAAATCTGAGTCTGAGGGTTTGAGGGACTGGATTAGGCAGAGAGGGAGTCCCCAGTCCAATATTCCATCTGCGGGCTCTGTTCAAATTGTCATACAAGCACCGAAATAAAGCACACATGAGCAGTGAGCCTTTGCTTCAACACGGCAAGAGCGGCACCGGAAGGTCTTTGCATCTTTTATTTCTTTCCTGAACCTGCAGGGGAGCGATGACCTGCTGCCAGCTGTCCTCAGGTTGACTCCCCTTCTCTGAACATCCGCCCATCTCCATCCAGGGCACCCCTACCGGCAGCGACCCCCCCACCCCCCGCCGCTGCTCTCCGGCACAGAACCTTAAAACACTTAACGCTGTCAGTTGAGAGACGAGAAGAAAGGAGCCTGGTGAGGCTGCTCTGATGCATGCTGGGAAAGGTTCTGGCTCTCCATTTCCCGCTCCCCCATAGGGTCTCCTGTGAGCTACCGCTGGGGCTCAAGAGCAGTTCTGGCCGAAAAGCTCCAGCCAAAAGCAGATTTTCCACTCAAATAGCTGTGTATGACACAGGGGTGCCCCGGACCCTGGTTCTGTGGGCCTCAGTACCCCATTCCACCAGCATCCCATCTGCAGCTGTCACACAGACTGAGCCCTGTACTCCTGCACACCAATACACACGACCACACAACCAAAGAAAACATGCACACTCACACTCTTCCCCCAAGAGAAAGGTTATGGTCCAGTGGTCAGAAGAGATTGATCCTATTGTTGGCATAAACGTCTAGCAAAAGCTGTTAAAAAAAGAAAAAAAACATAAGCCATCCCTGGGTATCGGGGAAAATTTGCAGCTATTGTTGCTGCATGAGGACTGATTTATGGCTGGACAACAATGGCCGACTGAATCGGTAAATCTCCTTTGATCCTGGCAATCTGCCATACTGGCTTCTCCTTCTCTGGAGGGGAGGCATGCCGGGGGAAAAGTCGAGTCCTTCATTCACCCAGGATGAGTTTTTCTCCCCACCCAGAGTCTCCGTTTCCTCACTAGGGCCTGTGAACATGTGGGACTCAAACTGAACCTTGCAGTTTCCATGCAGGTAGCTGTGATCAAAAGTGTGGCTGCGCACAGATCACGTATAACTGTTATCATCGAGGTAAAGAACTCCCTGCTGTCTATTTGCAACCCCCCCAGCCTCCAGAAACCTTTTCTAGCAGCTTGCCATGCATGTCCTTACATTCTTTTCTCTGAATTCCAGCCGTACTGCAGTTCAGAAGCGTTCAGCTCGTGGAGAGACGCTAATTGAAAAACTCAGTCACATTCGCTTATTTAAAAGATCTGCGTCCCCACTGGGGGGAAGGCCAATAAGAACAAACCATTTGCACATCTCTCGCCCCTTTCCCCCCCCCCCATGAAGATAAAACTGTTCACTGCCGTCCCTAAGCCCAGCCCCAGCCTCTCGACTCTTCCCTCACTGCAGTGCAATATGATCGCAGGTCTGTTTCAAGCTCACCCTCCTAAAATATACTTACCCTGGGAATACCCGTGTTACGCTGCTCCTGGCATCTACACATCAAAAATCTTCCTGAAGCAAATAATTAATCTTGAAGCGCAAGATGATTAAAAAAGCAGGGTGGAATGCATGTTCTCTAATGAGAGCAGCTGTCTAATGGCGGCCTTTGATAAAGCTGGGCTTTCGCAGTCCTGGCATCTCCGCAGAGGCAGGACGGCCACAAATGAATTCCCTTAGTTACTCTTGGCCAGAGAGCCTTCAGGTTCTCTTTCCATGTCCACTGGTTGCCAGCATTGGGAAGGAAAGCTTGCACAACAGGCCTTCTGAAAAAACAAAGTGTGATCAACGAGCCTTCTGGGGAGGAAAGCATCATCGGTGGGCTTTCTGGGAAGGGAAGTCTGCTCAACAGGCCTTCTAGGAAGGAAAGAATTCTCTACAGGGCAACTGCAAAGGAGGGCATCTATGTAGGGGGAGGAGGAAAAGCCGCATCAATGGGCTTTCCTGCAAGGAAAACCTCCTTACTGGACATTCTGGGAAGTAAAGATTCCTCTTCAGGCCACATGGGACGAGAAGCCTCCAAGATGGGCCTGACAGGATGGAAGGATTCATCGCTAGGTCCTTTGGGTAGGAAGTCTTTGCTCTAAGCTTTCTGGGAAGTAAAGTTTCCCTGCTGGGCCTTGTCAAAAGGGACGTTTCCTCACTGGGCTGTCTGGGAAGCAAGACCCCCATGCCTGGGCTTTTGAGAAGGAAATTATCCTTAGAAGAAATCCTGGGGAGAGACCCTCCTGGCTGACACTACTGGGATGAAAAGTCTCTTCACTGAGCCTTATGGGAAGGAAAGCCTGGTCTTTCTTGCAGGACCAGTTGTCACTAAGAGCAAGCCATTCTATTCAGCCTTGAGTCTTAGGCTTTGTCTTTCTCTTCTTCAACCACCTTTACTTGCTGTCCCCAACACTGAGGAGAACGTCCCGATTCCTCAGCAATGCCGTCCTTTGTTCCCCAGCTAAAATCCAGCATGGCAGATTTGGTAGATTGGTACACTTAAAATGATTTAAAATCTTACTAGCCTCTGATCAGATGGCTGGGGACAGTTAAGCAGATTGAGCCACCTAGCTGTTTAATAGAGTTGGGCTTCATATTTTCACCCAGATCAATACGAGCACAAAGGCAACCCAAAAGCCAAGGCACAGTTAAATCTAACCCGGTTGCCTGGGGATGTTAACTCATATCCAGAATGGCAGGTTCAAATCTCACGAGGAAACCCGCTGTTTTAGAACTCAGACCGCTTCTGTAACAGCATGGCCGCGTGGCGCAAATGTGTGCAAGCGTGAGCAGCAAGTTGCTCTGGATAAAGGCGCCCACCTTGCCAACACGTAATGCCGTGTAACCGATAGCAGGAAAAAGCCAAAGCTGCTCAGAGACCGCACATTAGGAAGCCGCGCAGTTCCGTCTTTGTAATTGCAGCTCTCCGCCGCTCCGAGCCATCGAGCACACGGAAGAGCGTCCGAGGCATCTATCATGGCAACATGTGGGACCCAAGGTGGAACGCGCGCTCCAGCATAAGGCACATTTGCAATTCAATCGCAGCTGGAGACGAGTGCGTTTAGCGGTACACTTTTTTCCTCCTCAGGTGCGAGGCGCGACCGAGGAGATAAAAGCGCGAGACAGAGCGAGCGAGAAGGAGAGAGAGGGAGGGAGGAAGGGAGAGGAGAGAGAAAAGGAGAGAGACAAAAAGATATGTTAATGGAGCTTCCTTTTGCAGCTCGCTGCGTGCCGCTGTGTTAATGAAGACTTGATTAATGGCGGCCGATGCCCGCGCCGCTCGACGCCGACACCCTCGCCGTAAACAGCCCTTCCCGTGCAACCGGCGACACGCCAGGGCTGATTAGACCGGTCCGGTCATGAAGAGGCAGGATCGAGCGCCGCTCCATGAATTATTGAGCGCAGTGTTAGCGATTCC
Source organism: Heterotis niloticus (assembly GCA_018136845.1). Lineage (NCBI taxonomy): Eukaryota > Metazoa > Chordata > Actinopteri > Osteoglossiformes > Osteoglossidae > Heterotis > Heterotis niloticus. The sequence goes on along the minus strand of CM030905.1, from coordinate 21,277,694 downwards.
CCTTCTTCCAGGAGGCGAGCACCGTGGGCCCGGCGTCGTCTCGGATGTGTCTCCTTCCCGAGTGCCCACCCTCGAGCGCTTCCTCTAAGTGGCGTTGATTAATAACCGGGCTGCACCGTCGGCGCAGGCCCATCCATCTGCATTAGGGTGGCGTTTGGTTTCTTTTTTTACCTTTCCCTCTTACCAACTCCACCCAACTCCCCGACCTCAAACCCCGCGTGGTCTTCAAAGTGCATGCATGTGAGGGTATGTGGGGCAAGGCGCCATGACAAGTGCCTTCTATTCCTTAAACAAACTGGGATCTTCTTAAAGATGAACTTTGCTGTCACCCCCCCATCTAAATTCCATTTTCCAAGGAAGAAATGGTTGGGGTTTGTAGGGGAGACTGAGAGAGGGGGCGGCAGGAGTGCGGTGAAGGCTTCTCCCCACCAAGGTAGAGGGCACGCTATGCACGAGTCGGTGTTTAGCAGAATCGTCTCAGAATGCTGTCCGTTTAATCGGGCCTTTTAATGTATTATTTCCACACCCTGGTAATGAATTCCTACGGAGCCGCTGCTTTCAAAAACAGCCCAGTGACAGGAGAGAGGAGAGGGATGCTCTTGAAGGGGTCTCCAAGTCCCCAGAATCCCACCATTACAGCGCTCCCATGTTTTATAATTCGCCACATTAATATTCAGCACCTCTATTGAGGTCATAAATGTCCTACAAAAACAGTCCTAATGATTAAATGGAGTTCCCTCCACTTTTTTGCACAGCCAATTATTTCTCCATAATTCCACTATCTTCATAAAATAAAAAACCCTCTTGCTGTTGCTTCCAACTTGAAACAAGAAGCCGGAACCTTGGTTAGAGGAAGCGGGGTCCTCGGCCACGTCCACGAAAAACACACGCGCTTGGGTTCCCGCTGTGCCGAGCGCCCGGTTTGTTTGTTTGCTCGTTTGTTCCGTTTCGAATCTCAGACACGTTTCCGCGGCAAGCGGGAGACGGCGGGGGGGGGCAGAAAAACCGTAAAACAAAACAAACGAGAACTCCGCCGCAGTGCCGCATACCTGTTCGCCCTTCTGTTTACTTTGATAACAGGGGGAAATATTTTTGCATATTAGTTTAAAAATAAATGTAATAGGCCTGCAGCTCTCGCCAAAAGCCTACAGACACCATACTTAATTTTACATATATTAAAGCCGAGAAAGTGTAGTGTATTATTTATCTTCATTCTACAGAGAGGGGATTAGCTGTGATTGATGTGTGTTTGCCGTTGGGAACACTGCCAGCACAACAAGGTTTGAATAATAGCGCAACAGCGGGTTGGAAAGTGAATCACAACTAAGGAACCTCTGTAGGGAGTGGGCAGGGGGCGCGGGGGTGGGGGTTCTGAGGGGAGGGTCCGGCTCTAGCCCAGGGTCCGAATGCAGCCCGGTGCGGATTTCCGGCAGGCTAACGGGACTTGCATCATGCGGCTCGCGGACTCACTCTGACGTCCCCACCTGTGCGTGTGCGGACGGCACACCCTTGCTTCGCTTTGATATTTATCGTGGCGCGTGGCGATTGGCAAGTCTTCCTGTTTCGCTGTCGTTTCCCTTCATTAAGCATCCTCTCCCCCTCTTTCCGAAAGAGTCGACGGTTTCTGTAATGAGTTTAGGGAATCTTTCTCCTGCCTGCTGATATGTGGGATCGATGCCATCTCTTTTATGTATAACTTTGAGGAGAATAGAGGCTTTTGCTTTCCCACGGACACGCAGGCCGTGCGGTCGTGTGCAGCTCCCCATGGCGATGCGGTGAAAGATTTGCCCGCGTGGGGCAGTGTGAGCCAGGAACAACAGTGAGTATCATCACCTAGCGTTCTGGTCCTGAGCCCAGGACCTCAGGAGGAGGTGAAAGGTGGCGATGGCAGCGAAGTCTAGCAGTGACAGCCTCTGATGGACGGGCTCACGTCTCCTTACACTCTGCTGCAGGCGCTTTTCCATTGTGTGCCGGAGTAGATGGTGAAAGGTTGTCACTTGAATGAGCAAATGGGGGCTTATAAGAAACTAACAGCGAACAGTCAGTCACCAAAGGGGTAAGTAGAGCTGTCAAAAAAACCAAAGGACATGGGTTTTGAACCCCTCCTCAGTTGATCACAGTAGTGATCCCAACACATTAAAAGATCTCCCCTCGATGTGATGTACACCTGTCGAACTGACCGAGTTGTTGCCGGTTTGACCCCCTACCTGAGAGCAACAGGTACACACAGCGCAGCCCCGAGCCCCGCATCGTATTTACAGGCCTTAGCACTTTGCATTCCATCGGCGCCAGCGCCGTCGACCGCTCCGGCTTCCTTTGTTTCCCCTTAATGCTGCTATCTGTCTCGCTCTCGCTTCTCCCAATTACAGCAGGGCCTTTGATCTGGCCATTACCCTGCGTATCAATTAGTCAGAGCCGGAACAATTCAGGTGAGGATTGATCCGGCAGCAGAGCTACAAAGTGGAAACAAGGCTTTTAATTCGTTTAATTAAACCGGGGCAAAACCTTCTGTGTTTTGTAGCCAATATTGGTGAGCGCCGCAATACTGGCGGGAGCCGAGCGAGGAGGACCGGCGCATTCAGCAGAGAAGCAGCGTCTGCGTAACAAACCCAGGGAGAGCCAGCAGTCGTCTGCCGCCCCAACGCCCCCCACCAATACTGAAGGAAGGCATTGCAAGTGGTGGACTGATCAAGCAGTGCACCTGTGACCATCGCTCCGCTTGTTGCCGTCCAGCAGCTGCCCTCAGGCTCCGTCCGCTGGTGGTCTCCTGCACAGGACTTTGGCCCTCCCTGCCCTGTCACTAAAAAGCCGCTAGCAACGACCGGATGGTTGACGCTTCATCACTCCATGACTTTCATGAGAATGTCTTTGGGGAAGCTAAGAAAAAAGCAGTTAAGTAACTGGATGAATTATAAAACATGGGAACTATTTGTGCTCTCATATGGTAGCTGTGATCAGCCCATCATTTCAATGGGTGGCACATGAGTATTTTTTGGTGGCTATGAGCTTCATTTAGGGCACAGGGGTCACAGAGGGGGAGGTTAACGCCTGTTAGCACAGGAACCAGCCACTTAATCCTCCATTCGACCCATCAAAACACTGGTGCATCTGGGGGGGGGGGGGTCTCTGGGGGCCTTTGGGACTCAGAGTTTCCATGCTGCCAGTCACTCACCCCCACCTCCAGTCCCGTAATGCACATAACCCCCTCCTTCATGCCAATCACCCGGCTTCCACGCATCCAAGGTGTGAGTGACACCGTAGGGTTGAAGGACAACTTGGTAGGTAATACTTGTGAATACAATAACAGCTGGGGGGTGGTGGGGGGGGTGAACATATACAAGCAAATACACAGGTGATTTACCTGACAGTGTACATACTTAAACATGATGTATATTGTTATATGTTGATAATTTCACTTTCTGCTGCAAACCCAGTGACCTTGGCCTTGGACAACGCTAGAGGCCCCCCTCCCCGGAGATCAAGACACATCAACTTCACACCTACTGGCTAGTAGCTGTCTTTTGTAGAAGTAGCTTGCAGACTCTTGTTTGTTTCTGCTTATCTCTTTCTTTTGAGCAGCACTCCAGTTCCCACATCTTTGCTTTTTGTTGTGTTTTTTGTCTCAAGATCTTTTTCTGACGGACTGAACCATGTTCATTGTAAATAAAAACTCCCCAGCAGGATTCCCCCTTGATTCACTTTGTTTTGCATCGCTAAACTGACCCGTTTTGTTTTGTTGCGTCCCACCTCTGCACATCACTCATACTCATGCAGCCCTGTTTTGTACCCGTCACTCCCACGGTGTCACCCGCCGGACAGGATGACCCCCAGAGGGCGGGTCTTTTGATGGCTCTGAAGGGCTGGTCAGAGAAAACAAATTGGATTACAGAGGAAATACTGGATCGAGCCACATTAACCCTTGGAGGAATTCTGAATGAACACCTGGTAGGACCTGCCCGCTGCTACAGTGTTTTTAACACCACTCAGTAACACATTGGGTATATACAGTAGCACCAGCGAGAAGTGCAAGACAACCTGGGCAGCCTTGGCTATGCAGCAATACCTGGATTCTTGAAAAACAGAACCCACAGTAAAACAGGTCATTAATTCAGTTTATTGCATAAATGGAGCTTGAAAACTGCATACAAGCAACTTAATGCAAAGTAGACTTGGTATCCCAAAGAATAACAGCAAATAAACACAGGAAATCAAAGAAATCAAAGTCTACTTTGTGAATAACAAACACTAATTTACAAAAAATTTTGCGAAGGGCTAATCCAGGTATTACTGTACCCAAATGCCATAATAATGCCACATTGATCTGTGGTCAGGCTTTCTGCTTTATGAAACCAGTTAAGTGGTCTACGAGGGCTGCTAGCAGACACACACAGGAGGTTTGGTGTCTTCACCAAGTCACCAGCAGGTATCTGCACTGTTGCTGCAGAAAAGTACATCTTAAACGTAAGTGTCATCAGAAGACTGGGTTCCACAGAGCAGCTTCACTCCCACTTTAAAACGTTCCTTGCTGAGGGGGTTGTGGTCAGCAGGCAGTCTAGTTGTTGAGGCAGGAGGCTAAGGGGTCAAGTAAAACAGACAGAAACTGAACTGCATCTTTAAATCTACGTTAATGAACTTATAGCTGTACGTGTAGGTAAATGCGTGACACCCAAAGCTACGGAGGTGACCTGTTTAGAGGTGTTTGCCAAGCGTCAGGAAACAAGCGCAGGAAGTCCAAGAAAAGCACCGATCGAAGGATCTGATGTAGAACAATCCAGAAGTCAGCAGACTGCAGAAGTTAGTGGGACTCCTGGACAAGACGCGTTGTTGTGTAGTTGTGATGATGAAGTAAAAGGAGGGGTGAAAAGAAAGTAAATGGTGGGCTTACCACGCCTGTATGCACTCACAAGTTAGCCTATTGGGAAACGTAGCTCACCTAGCGATGCTCTTCACTCGACACACAGCAATGCCGGCAACATCACATTCCAACAAGGAGCACCAGTGAGTGCTGGAAGCAAAGGCGCAAAACAGATTTTGAAAAGAAAAATGGATGAGATGAGAAGGCAGAAGACACAGAGAGGGAGAACGAGAGAGGGCGAGCGATAGAGCGAGAGAACCAGCAATCCACTCATAATGAGGCATGGCCGTTAACCTGATTAATTTTTATCAGTAATAAGACTAATTATTTCCTCTCCCTCTTAAATACACAGCACTAATCCAGTTAGGAGGCTTGGTATTTTGGGCCAGTGCTTAACTGGCACAGTATGGCAAGGAAAGGGGAAAACAGCAGCTGCAATTATTGGGGCCCGTATTTAATTTCTACAGCTGATAGCAGAAGAGCGTAAGCGGCTTTCCTGCATTCGACTGTATGAAATCAATTAAACATGCAATAATAAATCTTGCGGTTTCAATGACACATGCAGCTCCACATAATAGCGGCGGCCGACTCCCGCGTATCTGCACAAATGCCCCCTTTTCTGACAGCATCGTTCCAACGGCAAGGTGCAATCAGGCCTGCCGCGGTGGGTAATGGGGGCGATAATGATGCACAATGCGCACCGGTCGGCACTCCATTGTGAGACGCGGGCGAGCCGTGGCGGGAGGGCTTCTTCCACGCCTGCTCCATTATGGCCTTTACACCTCCGCACGCAGGAGGAATTAGCAGCAGCCAGACGGCAACAGCTACACAACTTTTCCTCTGGGTCGTTTCTCCTGCCAAAGATCGGCGGCGCAAGCAGGCACCACTGTGCCATTCTAGGCAGCGTGTGGTACACCTGGACAGGTGGGGTGAGGTATAAGTGGATAAATGGCTGCGTATACGGGAGAAACATACTGCTCCAACTCCCACGCAGTAAATAAAAGAGGACCTCCTGCTGATGCAGATTTGTAGAAAAACTTAGCTTGGCTCAGAGACCGGGAATAATGGGAACAGACCATGAAACTCATCGACGGTCAAAATGAATATAGACTCGCCGAGGCTGAGCCAGTCTATCGGTCACTAGCCTCCCTGGCTGCAGTGCAAACACAGGGCACAGCATCGACTCCATCTGTCTCCTTTTGCACTGACACCGCAGCTAGAAGTGAAAAGTCCAGCCACCCTCCGCGGACTGGTTCAGGGTAAAGGAAATCTATCCCTTGCTATGGGGCCACAGGGCCAACAAGGTTCAGCGAACGAGAGCAGACGCATAGGCAGCTGTTCCCCGAGGCCATCAAAAACACAGTAGAAAAACAGGCCACGGGAGTGAACATTGCAGAGATGTTTTTCTATCAAATAATGATGAGAGGACAAAAGAGGGTCACCAACTTTCTCCTCTGCACAGCCGAGGGGGTAGATTTGCGGCTGCGGTCGCCAGAAGCGGCTGCGGTGCTGCAGGGTGAATATGTTCCTTCATGTCAGCCTTGTCCGCATTCAGTGCCGGGAAGATTTCAGGTTAAATAAGTGGCTCTAAAGGGATTTGTCCCCAGGCTGGGCTGGTCACGCAGCAAGAGAAGCCGGATCACTCCCGGCACGCATTTGTTCATTTGTGCATAGTGTTGCTGCACTTCCGGGCACGATATCAGTCAGTGCATACGTGAGAGTCATCGCAGCCATGTAGGTGCTGAGCCAATCCGGTGCCTGGTTCCGGATGCTGTCCACACGAAGCACGGCTGGCGGCAACTTTAGAGCTGGTCGAATGCTCCAGTAGGGAAAGATAGCAGTCCGAGGTTTGAGTCAGCATGGAGACAGAGGAAACAAAGTCCCAAGGCTCAGCATGAACTATCCCAGCAAATTGAGGAAAGTTGTTAAGAGGGTGATCGCAGAGGGTTACCATCAACCGCCACCAACGGGTTGCTAAAGGTTCGTCATTGCAGGTGCCCAGAGTTGGCATCCACAAGGTAATGTGAATACCTTCATGCTGCAGGGACAACTTCACACACTTGTCCTTAAAACTTGCTGAGATACCAGTTCGGACAAGTCTGATCCTCGGTCACTGCAGGATGAAGCAGGTCAAAGTAACGTGGTCTTTTCCACATTTTGTTTGTACCTGTAGAAATACCAGAACTTCTGACCACCGACTCTTTGGATACCCCTCAGAATTTGCTTTTCTCACCCACTTGTCACCCCTCCATTAACATCCACCTGCCCCCCCCCCACACACACACGCACACACACGCACACACACACAGACTCCCGCTGACCAGCGACCCATTAGTGTTGACTGTTACCAGAGATGAGCAGGATGATAAGAGGAAGCAAAGGAAAGCCTGCATCCCACCTGCACCCATAGCAACCCGCAACTTTTCAGCACCTATTTGAAATGGACTCTCTTCACACTGGGTGCAGAACACTCTCTGGTTCCACGCTTCATTTGTGAAGAAAAGGACCTGGACTCTCAGAACGGCCCCTCGATGACAGACCTACACCCCTCGCACATCTTGCAGGCAGAACAAAGACCAGAGAAAACATTTGGTCCATCTCTGCCCAGAGCACCTCGGCTTCTGGCTAAGATCCAGTTGCTTTCACAAAGGTAGGGACCTTTCAGCACTCCCCGAAAGCACAACAAACCTGTTAGTGGCTGCACAACAGGGATGAGAACACACCTTGGTATAATGCATGCGTGATGCTCAACTTAAAGACAGGTAGAGCAGAAAGCCGGCAAATGATCAATTGCGAATGATCCCGGATCCGCTCTGTTCACAGTGCACAGTGAGCAGGTGCTGGCATGAGGCTTTTTCTCTCCCTCGCTCTATGTGTGTGTGTGTGTGTGTGTGTGTGTGTGTGTGTGTGTGTGTGTGAGAAAGAGAGAGAGACAGTTTCACCAGCCCACCGCTTTCCATCTCCCCAAGACACAAGAAGACAAAAGAGGCGATAACAGCAATGCGAGGCAACGTAAGGCGCATGGCTTCCATCTTCACCAGTGCAGCTGCTTTTAATTTCAGATAAGATTTACAACAGGCCCACAACCACTTAAAAGCCCAAGTGTTTGAACTGGAATCAAAAACAATCTGCTGGGATTACACAAACACAATGTTGTTTTTTTCTGCCTTTCCTCACAACTCCTCATTTTAACATTGCATTTATATTTAAAAAGGGATGAAATGCTGGCCATCAATAAATAAATACATCCATGCTTTTGTTGTCTTTCACAGCATGCGATCAGTATTGTTCCTCTGTCCTTACACCTCTACAACAAATACAGCCTTGCACAGGGTTCCCCCCCACCGCAACCATGAATTTCAAATGTGCCTTTTACCTTACGAAAAATAAAAAATAAATAAATAAATAAATAAATAAATAACTGTCCAAAATGTTATCTAGTCAGAGGCTGCCTGAACAATTTCTGACAGCATGGACTTCAAAGTGGAACAATTTTGATTTTGAAAGGCAGTCGCAAAGATCACTCTGAATCCATTAAGCGTAATGTGCGGCGGAGAGAAACATGCAAAAATCACCTGACAGGGACAAAGCCCTGCTTCTCCCCAAGCATGATAACATACCTAGTCCTCCTCGCCCTCGGGCTCCTTTACGTCCAATCTGTCACAAAGGATACAGAAGCAACCACAACAGAGGCTTCATTGGGCTTCACAGTGTCCACGAGCCTCGTATGAGCGGTGCTACCCCCTTCCCCTGCGTGAACAATTTATTAAACCAAAGGTAGACGGGCACTTCAACAGAAAAAGCAGGTTAACCAAAAGTGGCACCATGAATGCTCTGTATAAATTTCAGCTTGTAGTGCCGCAAGGCTCGGCACCGAAGCCCATGCTCTTCTTAACTCGCTCACAAACTGTTAATGGAAACTTGACCATAGACCAAGCACTGGTGCGGTGAAAAGCCGTCTGTGCCAACAACAGTGCAGTCTAAATCCAAATGTAGCTGTGCGAGACTGAGGAAGGGGATGGAATGGCAAACATGAAATATCAAGAACCAAAAGTCATATATGATCCAGCTTCCTTACACAACAGATACACAAGGCAGCATGAAATGAAGTCCATGGCGTGCAGAACAGATGAGAATAACATTTAAGGAATAAATAGATAAAATATAATATAGATAGAGATAAATTAAAGAAGAATAAATAAAATATTTAAATGTACTGGTTGTGTAGGCAGTCAGTGGTCATGGGTAGTGGTGGTGGGTGTGATCAAGCCTGAGATGATGATGAGTGAATGAAGAAACTGTTTGTCGAAGATGGAAATGTGGGCCAACAGAAAAGGAGCGTGTCAATGGGAGGAATATGAAATGACTAAATTAATTTCAATACCCTGGCAATCTGCAGGACCAGTCATCTTCAGACGTTACCTGGCTGACACTTTCGTCCAGAATGTCATGTTCTGAACCAAGTCAGGTTTGGCAGTGCTGAAGTACGCAATAGCAAGAGCCCACTTGGGTTTAGAACTAACAGCCACAAGGTCTTTGTGGACATGAACACCTGCCCCATGCCAAATGTACCTGGTTAAAGGTATGACCAGGTGCGAGGCAGTATGGAGTGAACTTATAAAAAAATTTAAAAACCAATGTGCAGCAAACTGTAGACATAAAACGTCATCTAGATTAGTTTGAGTGCCACAGTGTGATGCCTCCTTCCTTCAAAAGGCCATTTAAATATGCATTTTCTCATCTGACCCTCATCAACCAGGTGCTGCCAATAGTCACTCTCTAAAGCCACACAACTATATAATTCCACATGCAAAAAAGAACACAAATCACAATACAGCCACACAATGTCCTGACCCACGATCCTCTATGCCTTGTCAAGTAAAAGAACACAAAATAAACTACAATTCGCAAAGAAAGCGGCTTAGGCGGTCAAAGTGTCCGGTGGAGTTTAATGTTTATATTCCACTGGCGTGACTGGAATGAGTCTTTGGGGGCCTCCACGATTAAAGATGAAGTAATGCTGCTGAAATGAAGGGCTTTTGTCTTTTGAAATTAATCAGTTGTTATGCTATGGATTAAAGTATGGGTTTGCCTGTATTATTTTTTATGCTGGAGCTTAAAAAAAGGGCCAGAAAATGGGGGGGCCGGGGAACCGGGAATGCAGAGAATCTGAGGAACGCAGTTCTTACTCTGAATACCTAGTTTACCTGTAGAATTACATGGGGCGGCAGGTTGGGCAGAAGTTAGCTCTGTCACCTTAAATCACAAGACCTCGGGTTCAAATGGCACCTCCCACTGTATTCATCAGGGTATCCACACTTAGCCTATACTATAAAAGTTACCCTGCTGAGGAAATGAGTAAAATGAGAGTACCCTAATATGCAAACCGCACATTGTAAGTTGTGTTGAAGAAGCATCAGATAAATAATAAATTGAATAAATAAAATTATTCTGGATAGCCATACATAAATGATAAACACCCTGTCCTGACATACATAGTGCAGCATGTGTATACCTAGAAAATACATGTGGGCATATCTGCAGACAGCAGAGTGACATGATGGGAATGTAGCGTGACTGTTGCGGGAGGTGTGGAGGACCTGTTGAAAGACCAACTGTTTTTTGGGTAGAAATGACCCCCAACATCAGACGGTCCCTCGCCGCAGGGGACACAGTTTGACATCAGCGCCTTCTCGGGTGTCGGGAACAACCGATAGGGCTCAGTGAGTTCAACCGTAACCAAACATGGGTGTAGCTGTCCCGATCATCGTTTCTGACAACCTCTTCCCCCACCCCACCCCAACAGCCACACATCGGCCACTCCACCTCACTGGCTCCTCCTATCATCAGGGATTGTCCACGATGCTTCCAAACTTCTCATATCCATCATACAGTTTCAGTAACTACCAACCAAGAGGTTTTAACTCGAAAGGCCAAGAGAAGGTTGAGCATCTTCAATACTCAAAGCTGCATAATTTGTTTTCAATGAAAAAAATAACTGCCAACATGCAACACTTTACTGTCGATACAAGAATGTGCATTTTATCAGTTAGGCCTTCCTTTGGTGTTTTCAGAATCACTTGAGATGTTCACATCTGATGAGTGCCTTGGATGAAGAAGAACCCTATCTGTCCTCTTAATCTGCCTTCTGACACAGAGGTGAGCGTGACGATGAAATGCCTTAACCATTTAAACACCACAGCCCCTCCACAGTCACCTCCCCCAGCTTGGAGACAATGTAGAAAGCTGAAGACACCCAATGTCGGGGGCGGCCACGGCCTGGAGCAGCATCTCGGCGTGTGCTGACAGCAGGCCTCGGGCGCTCCACACCGTACAGGAACTTTGGAGCACCTTTTGAAGTGGCAAGATGCTGTTTGATCTGGCAGCTCTTTGGACACCACGCGAGCCCGGCCTCCGATGCCGGCTGCCGGAGGGACGACGCAAAGACCCTCTCTTCTCCTCTTGTTGCCATGGCATGAAAGATGACGGGATGACAAGCGAAAGGGAAGAGAGGCAATAGGCAGTCATGCCACGCTCCTCAAAAACACTCCACAGAACTGTGTGTACAGTTCGCTGCACAGTGCATGGATTGACAACCACAGAGAATGGTGAGGAATCTCGTGTTCTTACTTCGCTCATATTCTGCATTTAAATGTTTAGCTCCCAAATGCAAGCTGTCACCAATCATACCCTGCAGTGGGTCTCAGCTACATGTCGACCTGTGTTCCACTGAGACTGTTAAATGTTTCCAAAATAAATGCACCTCGAGTCACATGTCTGATCCAGGGTTCCGGTGATGCTGAGCACCTAAAGGCCTGAGAGGAGTGCAAGCCTCTTTCTGTGGCAGCCTTCTGAAGCGGATTTCACAGTAGCACCAAGGCCAGGGCTGGGGGAGGTGCTTGAGCAGTGGGTCAAGGATCGGGTTGGAATCGGGCAGTAGGGACATGGCATTTGGAGAGAAGGCCTGGAAGGGGCTAGCAGAGGCATTTTCCGTCTGTCCTGGGGTGGCACCAGTCCAAATGCTTTGGCCCCTGTCCATCGACAGCTGGGTGATGGTCCATCTGCCACCAAGTGACGTGGCCATGCTCTGAAATGCCGGCAAAACGGCAGGGCAGGTTGACTAATTCTGCAACCTGCCCTGGCATGTTCCAGGGTGCCAGAGTGTGGACTCCCACCTGCAGGAGGTACAATGGCCCAGGAACATCCCACTGAGATTAATTTTACAATAAACTCTCAGTGAAATATTGAACAAATAAACACAAATGGCCTAATGGTAGAAACAGTACCAGACTAACTAGCTGTCTAATCTGAACCCTAATCCTGACCCTAACCCTAACCAGAAACCAAGGAGAAGAAAACAGGAAGCTTCTAATCATAAAGGGGAAAAATAACTCTCTTGAGGTCCAAGTACCAGTGGTTTGCCATCCCTCCTGGGCATTCCTATCTAACACACTGGGTCTATAAAGGTAGAGTCTATAACTAAAAACACAACAAGGCAAAACAGAACTAATGTGTACAAAGACAAAAGTGATGGTTTGGTCTTGGCTGCTGATCCAGGAAGGGTTGGGAAGCAGCGATCGAGTCCAAGCATCAGGCACCAGAGCTGTCCCTTTGTGTGTGGGACTCAAAGTGACGCGGCATCTCCAAGAAGAGGTTTCATTAACCATGAAGAAATCGGGGTCTTCTGTTCCCATTTTGGTTCCAATAAACACGACGTGGACAAAAATACCGAGCGCAGCCAGAGCGAAGAGAGGAGGAGAGCGTGACGCAGAAATGTATTCAAATGTCAGCGTGCGGGAGAAACTTTCCGCGAGTCCTCCTTGTCTTTCTGACACACGACAAAAATGGTATGAAAGGCTCATCTGCTGGCAGACGAAGGGTTCCACTCAAGCCTTCGTCAGCGAGAGATCTTCATACGTCTCATGTTTGAGATTTACTTGCAGGTGACAGGCAAGTAAAAAAAAAAAAAAAAAAAAAGACGAACCACCACAGACGTTCTGAGGATGTGTCATTCGAGGCCCAGGTTTGGTTTCGAGCTCCAGCTAGCGCAAACAAAAGCCATATTCTTCTCTCTCGGCATTATGGGAAGTGGGGAAACAAAAAAAAACGGCAGTTTGTGTGGAGGAATGAATGATGAAATGGCGCCTGCGCTGAACACCGGGGTGGGAGCAAGACGAGTTCCACGTCGCTCCCGGTGACGACGTCAACTACCTGTGCTGAGAAATTTGCAAACGGGCCGTAGCAGCTTGCTGGTGCTGTTCCCATTACCCACAGTCCTTGGTGCTGGGGATGCCATGGAAACACTTCTCATCCTTTAACTTTGAGCCCCATCAGTCCACCACTTCCCACCTTGTGGGTGCTCTAACTGCACACAAATTAGTTGTTTGCATTAGGCACAAGGTTAGCAGTTCAAGTCCCACCTACTAACTGCAGCCTCCTGTGAATCGCTTAAACCTTTATGTCTAGAAGCTACTGCTGGATATACATGCTCAAAATTTAAAATCTGAAAAATATAAGCAGCGATAAAAACATTTGCCGAGCACCTAAATATGGATAAGTTTGGGCTGCCGAATGATGCGATCGCTTTAAATTATTTGTCCTGTACTGAGCCTGCTTTTGAACGTTTGGTTCAGTCTGCTGCCTGGTAATCGAAGGAGCTGGGCTTGAAACCGCACTCGCTGTACTGACACAGTAAAAATTCCTCAGCTGTATAAATGGATAAATCATTGTAAGTAGCTTAGTGCACAAACCTCACGCTGTAAGTGTCAGATAAATTAATAAACGCACATTTAAAATGGCTTTGATAATAGATATCCTGCTTAGTACTCATTCATTGTAATAAGGGGCTGTAATAGACGCTACCACCTGATCTTTATTACTTGTTCCATTATTAAAACACAGTCCGGTGGCTGATTTTCAGGTTCGATTTGAACAATTTTCAGGCACTGAGATAAAAGAACAATGAGCTTGATTCCTGAAGGCTGAATCCTCGGGAGTGCGATTAAAGCCGAGGCCCCTGACCCGACCGTGTCCCCTGCGATCTGGGAGGTCTTTTTTTCCATGGCACCGCGGACGTCAACACCCGCAGCCCTCCCACGGCTGGTGCAGTCAGCGAAGAAGCGCGGTCCCAGTGGCCTCGGGAAAAGGCAGACATGCCGTGCAGTTTGTTTCTGAACAGTGAGTCCCAGTGAGGAGGTGCCGCGCCAGTCGTTTACTTTGTGAGACGGAGCACCACATTGTCTTTTATCTCAGCCTTCTCAGGCCAGGAGGTATCTAATGCATTTTCCATCCAGTCTCTTTCCTGTCAGGAATCCCAGCAGAAAGGCGTCGGGCGGCAAACATCAAAGCCGCTGCTCTCGCTCGCGAGGAGGAAACTTCAAACGTTGGACTTGTTACTCGCTGCAAATATGTGTGTTCAGCTAAAGCTCGCACCGATAACACTCGGTGCACTGTGGCAATTTCACGCCCATCTCGCACACCATTTCAACCTGGGGATCGACTTCTGCTGTGTAATTAAAAGTGAATGTTTGGAGGAAGATTTAAATATCTGCTGCTTCCTGCGGGCACCGGAAACCCAAAACGTTCGCCAAGGGCCTGATGTGTGTCTGATTCACTTACTGCTTCTCCGGGCGCCCTGTGACGCCCAGTGTGATAAAAAAAGAAAGAAAAGGAGAAAAAGAAACGGGCATTTGTCAGAGCGCTCGTCGCTGACATGATGCAGTGTCGACTTCGGGGGATTGGACAATAAAACTCTCATGAGGCTCCATTGAAAAAACGTATTACCTCTGTTGTGCTCCTCCTGAAAAATGTGACACAAATACAAGCTAACAGCGGCGAGCAGAAAATTGCTTTCATAGCACAGATAAATTAGCTGCCGGGGCGAACGTGACGTGGCAGAGAAGGGATGGCACTGCTCTCGTCCGGAGTTGACAATGCGGTGGGTGGTGCGGCGGTTCGAGCCATCCACTTCCCACTGAAGGACCGGGACTTGAATCCCACCTCCTGCTGTAGCACCTGCGGTCGAGGAACAGACCCTCAGGTGATGCTCTGAAGAACACCCAGCTGTTCAGATGGGTAAATCAGTGTAAATACCTCAGTGTTGCAGTCGTGTTTACACATGCATGTAGATTAACATCCTGACAGCCTGCAGTTAAACACACCACCCAGCAAACAACCCCTCAAGAAGAAGGGATCTCAGCCCCACAAGGATGCATGTGTATGTACAGAACTGGTATCTACATGAAAGATGGACCCAGCAGTAGAAAGTACTTGGCTCTCCTGGGAACTCTGGTTTATCTGGTTGATTGAGGCCATGTGATTACGATCCATTTACCTGAATATCCTGAGTGACTGACTTGCGTGAACGCAAACTAGCAGCAGAACACCGGAAATGGTTGGGTCCGTATCCCATGGTTACACCATCTCAGCTGTACTCCCCATCACGAGTGCCATCCCTCCACCCACCCCCCACTCAGTCCCACATCAGATCCACTTTCACATGGCTGCTGCGTGCGCGCCAACAGCCCGGGTTGCTAACCCCCTGCCCCCCTGCCCCCCAGCGGTGCTCAGAAGCCCCGTAAAGGCGATTAGCAGAACCAGAGAGCAGGCGACCATTGGACATGTCATCTGTCCCAGGGACTCAGAGGAACCCCCGTTTTGAAAGTCTCACACACACATGCACGGTTCATGCGGTCACACTGTGTTGTCACCGTAAGCTCCCAACAGCACATGTACCCCCCTGGGCTGTCCTGGTGACACGTGGACGCAACGACGGGTATCACAGGGCTCTGCAGAGAGGGCATCTTTCTTTAGCGCCGGGATTTACACTCCGATGAGCCTCGCGTCCGAGCTTTGCGACAATAACCAATAAACATGTCTTTTATGCCAGCCGTAAAAAAATCCAGCCTCCCGCTTCATTCCTGGATCCTCCAGATAAGACAGAAATAGCCAAAAACCTCAGGGGACACCGATTCAGGCCTTGAAGAAGTCAGCGATGTCCAGGAGGGTGGCGTCGCTCACACTCAGTGGGGCATCATGGGAGAGCGTTCAGTCGGCCAAATTTGGGATTAATGAGTCCAACAGTACGACTTCATATAGTGACACCGTCCAAAACACAGACCCTCCGGGATGCATGACAGGGCAGTGGTGTTTCCACAGCGATAGGGATGATGGAGGGGAGCAGCTGCGGCGGGGCCGTGTCTCCGAGGCGTCCCAGTAGTGCTCTTTCACACTTACTTTACGGCGCAGCGTGTGGTGTTGACAGGGCAGATAATGAGCTTTTCATGTACCGCACCGCAGCTCCGGCGCAAGTTTATAACCTGCCTCCCGCATCACGGCAGAGACCCCAGAGTGCGGCTCATGTCCTCAGCACAGGAGCCCAACAGATTAATGTGCCGGGGGCGGTGCGAGGCGCACGTTCAAACGCCACCACTCAAAATGGGTCCTGCTGCGGTACCCTAGTTGAAAACTGTATCGCAATAATAAGGTGATAACATCTATTTCTTCGATTTGTGTAAAACTATTATTACAACATAAATTCAAGAAACGTATTAATTTTCGACACATTTCCCAAGGCAACTTACACAGCTTCACAGGTGGGTAATTTTTACTGCATCAGCTCAGGGTAAATACCTTGACCAAGGGTTACAGAGGATGTAGGGATTCAAACCCAATACCCTTAAATTGCATGGTGATGGCACTAACCCTGCAGCCACCTACTGTCCTACACTAGCAGCACAATTATGATGTGAATGACTTCCTCTGACATCAGCACACATCTATTTTTAATATTACAAAAACAAAAAAGTAGCTTCTCAAGCTCCCTGATGGGTCCTGACACAAAGATCTCCACCTGGCGACACGCATCCTGGGAAAGGAGCAAAGGGGGAGAAGGAACTTGAACCTTCTCCCCTGCAGGTCAGAGGTCATCTCTGCTACCTCTTCCCTGTCCCGCCAAAGTCGGCTTGGAAGGCTGTGAACCCAGAACTGTTTGAGGCCCGGCTAAGGGTGGGATTCGACTTTAACAAGCTTCCAGTCATTGGGTGAAAGAGGAGGGAGAAATTCCATGTTGCACATTTAATGCACAGTTCTAAGTGAATTATGAAATAAAAAAATATGTATGCCAACCTCCCCTAGTGATCACCAACTGAAAAATGAAGAGGAAAAAATGATGGAGCGCTAAAGGAGCGAATCCCTGATCCCTGTAATGAACGCGGTCTCATTTGAACGCTGAATTATTGATGACAGGGACTCGTCCAACGTGAGGGAAAATAAAATGCTATCAAACAGTGACACTGATTTTATATTCTCAAAGTGCCTTAAGGAGATTAAGGACTTCTGAACTGGAAGCATAAAATGCAATAAAACTGCCCACTGCAGGACGTTGGCGGTGTTATGGTGACCTTGAATGCTTGTGCTGATCTTACAGATCAATTATTAATTCATCAGATGATTCTCCTCAAAGTGATGTACAGCTGAGAATAAACAAAAGCGCAATCAGCAGAAGATGAAGAACTTTGGACTCAGACATAGGATGATCAGAGTACCGCTTGTGGGTCTGACACCACCGTGCTGCTGGTGCACATCCCTCAAGCAGCTGCCTATAGGAATGAGATTCAAACAGCAAATACACAGAAAATCACAGCAGATGGTGTTGGACCTATTTATGTAGCTGTTAGGAAGTCAAGAAAGAAATGGCTCTGAACATGATGGGTTTGGGAGGGACTCAGCAGCTCTGAGGAACACGGAGCTCATTTCACCGCACGATGGATAAAACTGAGAACCTACTGGCATTCATTTTTGGATATGTAGTGAGTGAAACCACCAAGCAGCCATAGGTGGAGGAGCTCAGTGCTGTGACTGGGCTGCAGGGAAAGATCAGGTCCTCTAGATATTGCGGTTCAGAAATTTTGACCATAACCATAGTGTTAACTTGAGACCAAAAATGAAATGTACGTTTTGAAGATGCTGCCAGAAATAAATATGCTATCTGACAGCTCAACCACTACACTTTCTAGATACACAAATGACCTTTGCAACGTTCATGCAATTTGCCATTGACTACAACTTCATTTCTGAGGATCTCGGAGGTTGCGCGACCACATTGGGCTCCTGCAGCACATGGTCAGCTGGACTGAATCCTTATCCGATGGACTCCAATCCGACACCGTCACTGCAGTTTGACATTTAAACGCCACCTGTGTGAAAAGCACCAACCCATCAGTCAGAGTCAGAGGTCAGGGGTGCCGCCCAGCTACTGCTCCCCTCTGAAGCCCAGGTGGGGACAGGGTCGGGGTGCTGACCCTATGGTGGCCAGGGCACACACTTCACAGGCTGCTGTTTTTAAGGACCCAGATCTCATTACCTCCACCGGTCGATAAATCAGGGGTGTCGACTAGGAGGGCAGGGGAGGGGGCCCTGACTCGAGCTCCCAGCCCATAAAACACAAACTGTGACCCTGTCAGCCCCAACCTGTGGGGAAACTTCCCTTGCTTTGATCCCAGAGACCTGAAGGAGTGGACCTCCGAAGGGGGGGGCATCTGCTATGACAGACCTGGACGACAGGACTCCTCCAACCATCAGACAAATCCACCATTTAATCCCTCTTCTGTTTAGTCATACATTTATTTATAAACTTTACTCTCACGAGTGCATCATTTGCAGGCCGAACCGGAGCAGGAAACAGGTTTTCACTCACACATCATTAAAGCGCTGCACGTAACCAAACAACCTACTGATCATCACATCTCACAACAGGATGTGTGGCTGCTTTACATGCTGCTCGGTGAAGCAATGCAACAGCTTCACGGAAACTGGAACCTAAATTTGACCACAAGCATCCAAGAAGATGAAGATTCAGACCAGGGGAACGCGATTATAAATTATGATTATCGCTGTTTGGCTGACACTTTCCTCCAAAGCAATCATCTCTGAATGCTGACTTACTTTAGTTTACCCTTTTTCGGATGATTTTACTACAGCAATTCATGGTAAATACTTTCATCAAAGACGCTAGAGTAGGAGTGAGGATTCGAACCCCAGATTGCCAGGTTATACTGTGAAACACTTTCACCCCGACTATCATCAGTGATCTGTCTCCCCTAAGTGTCCTGCTGAGGGATTATGGGTAACGCAGTGTGCAAATGACACCATGCAAAATTTCACAATGCCAAATGTGCAGTTTTGGCACTTTTTTGTCCCAATTAGCAGAATTTCTATTGTTCATTTTTGGGGTTGGTCTCACTGAGCAGCAGGTGGTGCAGTGGTTAGAGTCACTATCATGCATTCAAGGCATCTTCTTCAAATTCGTCCTCCTACTGTAATACCCTTACCTGGAATTCATATGGTAAAAATGACCCTGCTGTGTAAGGTGGGACCCTCTCTCTCAGTGGATGGGCTGGACATTGGGTAAGAACCTCAAACCAGAAGGGTGCAAATATAGATCTCGTCAAGAATTCAACTCCGTCTGGAGCCCAAAAACTCCTAAAAGTATGAGCTGCACGGAGAACTTTCCGTGAGTGTTTATGAGCGTCGAAATGTAAACCTTTTTCGCCCGCTATCAAAGTAGAGGAACATCATGCTGCTGCTTTATCTTCCCCCACTGACCTTCAAAGCACAAAGGAATACAGCACAGGATCTTCAAAGTGCAAAGCAGAAGCACAGTTATGAATCGCAGATGTTTCTGTTTCATGCTGCCGCTCCATTAAGGGCAGAAGTGATTAAGGAACCGGATAGAATGAGAGAAGCTTTCTGCAGAACCCTGTCGTTCGCATTTTACTGGCATGGGGTGATCAGAGAAACGTGCCGTATCTAGACGGGCTTCACCGGAATTTTCCAGCGCAACATTGGGAAGCGGCCAACGTGCAATTCATTCCAGGCAGTGTTTGGGGGGGGTGGTTAATGAGGAACAGGACCAGGTCTTCCACCTTGACCCTCTGGAGAGATGCAACTTGGTAAACGCATAGGGTCACAGTCTCAGAGAAATATGAAAAATTCAGACTGCTCATCACTCGAGAGGAGGGGGGAGGAGCGTTAAAGGAACATGAATGGCACCGAAGTGACATCATCGCGTCACCAAATGTGTTTGATCACCGAATGTGTTTTTTCTCCTCGGTCACCACGATTCAAGAGGACATGAGTGGAAGACGAAGGCAACATCTTTTAAAACCTAAATTAAACAGACATCCCCTGCAGAGGGAGCTGCTCTTTACTTTTCTCGCCTCCACTATATCTTACTGTTGCTTATATTTATTGTTGTAGTTGTTTCTTGTGTCCAAAGCACTTTATACAAGGTTTGTATGCCAAGATGCTTCTGACAATTAACCAGTTTATACAGCTGGGTAAGTGTTTGGTTCGATGTAAATACTGTATATCCACATTTAATATTCAAGAATTAAGAATCATTTATTGTTGCAGTGCCTTATAGGTGTACAGGGAGAACCAAAGTTCATCTGGGTCTACAGTCTTCAGCACACTTAATAGAAATAAAAGTAGAAATAGAAAAATATGAAGAGAGAGATAAATGTAAGAGAGGTAATAAGCAACGGAGAGATGTGTTTGTGTAAACAACGCTTCTCCAAAGCATCTCACGCTGTTGTACTATCAATTTAACTTGTTATACAGCTGGGTATTTTTGTAGACTTTTTAGGATAAATACTGTACTCAAGTGCACTACAGCAAGATGTGAGATTCAAACCCAGGACCTTCAGATTTAAAAGGTGCGGCTTTAACTGCTGTGCCACTTACTGCTTCTACTTGGATTAAGGACCTTGCTTAAAGGAACCAAAGCAGCAATAAGGATTCAGGACCACAACCTTTGGCTGTGAGGTGACACTTCCAACCACTGCGCCACCTGTTGGCCTTCCTGGTTCTGTTGTTTTTGCTAAAGTCACACAGCAGCAGAGATTCTGGTACCACTAAGCTCATGCCCCCCCGGGACCTGGAAACGGGAGTTAAGCACTGGTATCTTATCCAGTGCTTTGGGCTGCGTGCGATCCGGTCGATGCAGCACCACCACCCCCCCGCAACTGGGCCTGACTGCCACTCAAACCCCAAGGGTCTCCTCCTGTACTGCGGTGGTTCGCAGCTTGTCTGCCGCCGCAGCCGCAGCAGGGCGGGTCGCCGGAAAGCGGTGCGTTACTCCGCACGAGGCCCAGTTTACTCCTGTTTGCTTACTTATCAAAAGGAGCCCCGATTGGATGTGAAACCTCAAACTCGCCGTATTTGTTTGTTGATTTTCCGCCGAGCGTAACCAAAGAGCTCTTTGCTTATTTGCTTAATTGATTTATGCAGCCTTTAAATCTTTAAATGAGCTCTTTTTTTCTGCCAGTTTATTTCCCCTTTGAAGTTGGCATTTCAAACGAAGGGCTGCGCAGCAATATGCAAATGGTTGTCTATGACTTTACTGCGGTCCCGCGTGAAATCAATAACAACACAGGAGGGGTTTCACGGCCACGCTTACATAATATTGATTTCCTGTCTCGCGCTGGCTGCTCGGGAACTTTTGTACGCCTGTTTTTCCCTCCATTCGTTTTTTTTTTTTCTCCCCGACGCTCACCCGGCTCCCGGATGTGCAAGGGGCTTTCGCTGTGACAGGGGTGCCGTAGAGACCTTGCGCGTGGTCGTTTATGGGTACAGATGTTGGGCCGGATGCGAACAGCTGGTGAGAGACATGTGTGATGCTGCAGAAGTTTGCACAGCCTTATCCTACACTGGTGCAGGTGTGGTGCACATCTACCGCACGCCTAGGTATCGCTCTACCTGGTGCTTCTCATTCACCAGTCGCAGCGATATGGCTGCAAGGGGAACATGCGCAGAAAGACCCTCACACTAGCCCATTCATAAATGGACACATACACACACACACACACACACACACACACACACACACACACACACACACACACACACACACAGTGTGTCAATGCCTTCACCAGACTTTCCTTCAGTTTCTCCCCACAGTCCAGAGATATGTGTTTCAGGTAAAGTAAGTGTGTGTGTGTGTGTGTGTGTGTGTGTGTGTGTGTGTGTGTGTGTGTGTGTGTGTGTGTGTGTGCGTAGGGGGTTGGCATCCTGTCCAGTTTGTACCCTGCTCATTCCTGTGTATTTATTTATCTTTGTGTTTGTTTGTAATTCTGTAATCCAATTTCTGAAGTTGCTGTTACTCCTTCTTAATATGAGTTAATTACATCTAAGTACAATGAGTAAAATAGCACAGTAGAGTAAGGACAGTGCCCAGAGTTGTGGATTAGTTTACCACAGTATTACCACACTGCTGCAGTTCAGCCTCAACCTCGACACAGCCACGTTATAATCTCACATTGCAATAAATTCATTTGCAGCTGTGACTGATGAACACATTTTACTTTTCTGGACAATCCAAAAGTACCTTCAAACCCAAATGAGCCAGGTTCAACGCTCCACTCCTGCTAAGCAACTCTGAACATGGTACTTACACAAAAGTGCAGTAAAAAAGTAGCCCAGAGCAAACCATTATGTTACTTTGCAGAAAAACATATCAGATAAATAAATGAGGAAGCATGATTTCTTAATAGATAAAAGATGGAATAACAAGCAAGGCAGCACTAATCATATTTATAGTAAAAAGAGAACAACTGGCTCACACCGGCTGATTCCCTGAGCAGCACAAGGTCAGTGTGGACGGTGAAGCCCAGCATGTGGGCAAAATGATGCTGCCATGTTCGCATCAAGGGCGCTGCAAAAGGTCCTGTGAACCCTAAATGGACTCATCTGCCAATTTGCTGCCGGAGTTCTGATCTCTGTCTTTTTTTGTAACAGGGACCATTTAACCCCAAATCTCCACCGCCGCCGAAGTAGCTGATTTGAAAGAGCGACAACGTGTGCTCCAAGCATTAAAGAAATCCCTGCAAGCCTGTTGAATTCTGCAAATAAGATCAAGCCCTGCTGCTGGCACTGTGCTGCGAAGGGTTAATGGTATGGCGGTCTGGGAGAGACTCTGATGACCTTGTCCTTGTTTGTCTTTAAAAATGTCACCCCCCGGGGCCACATCCGCATATCTTGTCAATAACCTATTACAGCGCAATAGCAGCGGGGCAGCGACTGTGGTTCAATTAACGGAATGAGGCTGTGGACAAAGGAGAGGAAAACAGAGGAAGGTGGGATGCTGGAACTGGGACTGGGGATGGGGGTGGGGCAATGTGCCACCATGGCATCACTGAAATGGGGCAGGGCATAGTGTTGAAGTGACATCACTCACAATCAGTTCTGTGAAATGAAGTGGGGCTAAGTGTCAGGGTGACGTCACTGACAATCAGCTTTGAGAATTGGGGCGTGGCTTAGCAACTGGGTGACATCACTGACAATCAACATTGTGAAATGGGATGTGGTTAAGTGTCAGGTGACATCACTGACAGCTCAGTATGAAATGGGACAGTGAGGAGGTAGAGACACTTCCCTGCCACGAAGAATCATCCCCCCACTGAAGAACAGCAACGTTGTTTACTCACAGTGTAGCAGTGATGCACGCGTGCGCACACGTGTGTGTGTACATATATGGGTTTAGAGTGTGTGGGAGGGGCCTGACAGGACAGATTTCAGGCAGCAAGCGAACAATCACTGCATTTTACTGTCAAGACAGATAGGGGTAGGGTGGGGCAACCCCAGAAAGACCACACTGATCCAAATGGCTGCTGCATACCCTGACCCCCCAACACAACCATCAAAGCCACCTGCACACATACTGACAGCCCACATCCCTACACAATGGCTCCACCCACCCTTGCCTTGCTGGTAAACACTGGTTCCTGCTAACCTAAAAAGTCTGTAGAGCTTAGTTTGTAAAAAAAAAAAATTAAAGATATCACATAAAGGTTTTCCTCTTTACAATGATACATCCTGCACAAGCCCCAGCTCTGGTTCATGAGGCCTGACAGCGCTGTGCCTGTGACCACGTGAACATGCGTCTGCACCACAGCTAGCCGTTGTCACATGGAAAGTTGGAGAGCTGTGGCTCCCACAGCAGAGCTTCAGCACGATGCCGTCATCCCAATTGGACACACGGGGGTCCGTTCGCAGGAAGTCCTTAAGGACATCTTCTCTTCCCACCATTGTACTCTGATGACAGGACACTGATTTTATCTGCATATTTACTTCCACATTTATTCATTTATCTGACACTTTTCTCCAAAGCAAATTACAGCGTTAAGCTTCTTGCACTCCTTTAGCCATTAAATGGGGTAATTTTTACTGTATTGGGCCTCAATCAAAGGTCAAAAGTGGGATCTGCATGTGTGCCCATCAGACAATTGGAGCTATTAACTCCTCTTGAGCTTCAACCAACAGTAACACCACAGATGGCAGCATTTTGGTTGGACCAACTGGCTGCGGATGCTGGTCCACATCCAGTTCTACTGGTCTTTGTGACCCAACGCCAACCCTCACTTTCACTCCTTGTCACCAGTATCTCATGTATTAATGGGGCAGCTGTGAAGCCACACCTAGTGACAGTCGAGACCCCTGCTGGCCAACAAGTCTCACACAGGTGGTGGGGGGGGGGTTCTTTTTTTTTTAAAAAAGAACCTTTATTAAAAAAGAACCTTTCAGAAATGGAAAAGGCTGAACAAAGTTCAAGATGGGCTGCTGGATCATGATAAAGTGTCCCCTGCAGTACCAGAATGGTACAACAGGTGTGAGAAATAAGCAGAAAGTGGGCGAGTTTCGTTGTTCATTAACAAAAAAAAAAGGCAATGATCCTCCAAAGCAGGGGTTATTGGGGTTTCCATTAGAGACCACCAATACGCCACTCATTTTATCAATATCAAAATCCAGATGATCCTCACAATTTATTTACCAGCAGATACCATCTACAAACAGGCTGGGCTGTGAGGTAATGAAATATTTTTCATGGAGGTTCACTTTTCTTTCTGTCCCACTCATCTATATTTCTAGAACTTTCTCCATCTCTTAGTTCCGTTCTCGCTCAGTCTCTCTCTCATTTTCCCTTCACAGCACCCCCTCTGTCTTCCTCTCCATCTCGCAAACCCCAGGCAAGCGTGATCGCGGAGTATTTTCAGTCTACTGGGAAACAAAGTTGTTTCTTGCCAGTTCCTCAAATTTTCGTGGGTGCATCTGTCGAGGGGCGGTGGGGGGGGGGGGCAAACCTGCTGTAAAGGTGACAACGGCGGACGTTCCTTATGTACAGCGCAAAGCCCATAATTGGCGTTCACCAATCCAGTGGAGGATCCATGGAGAGGACCTTCTAGAGGATTAGAGCAGCACCCTGCAGTGTTGATCGGACACACGCGCGCCCACAACCCAACCAGTATGTTTGAATGGAGTGCTTCTTGTGGGAGAAACCACTCGCTGACATAACAATAACTCACCAATTCTGGACCCTCAAAACACATCTGTGGACTCATCATCCTGTCGATTTAGTTTCACACGCGCACACGTAAGTGACACACAAACACACCCACACCAGCCCTCAAGACACATCTTATCTTACTACGTGCGTGTAGCACTCCACTGTTGAGCGGATTAAATGGCGGAAGGAAAAAGAGAATCGGTATCAAAAGTACAATATCGCCGTGCATATTGAATGTTACAGGTTCTCTTAAATGTCTACATTTCTGATTGTTTGTGGAAAAACTTGATCGTCGGCCTAGTTACACAGATGGTGTTTCGGAAGCAGCGCTGAGTGTCAAAAATCAAAAGGAGGGGAGGAAGAAAAGAAAAAATACACTGAGCACACACACATACACACATGTGGAACCATTAATCTAAGGCTCTCATATGAACAGGAGAAAGTAAACACCACTCTTCAAAACGTTCAGAAAGAATGTGCCGGCAAGGGGCTAGACAAAAGTTTCAGGAATAATTATCTCCCAGAAGACCACCGGCTCGACTCCCTTTTCCCCAGCTGTACAGGGAGTGAATTTCTTTGCGGAGGATTCAAACGAGACACCGGAGACCGCAGAAACGGGCCTGTAATTGGCTTTTGGTGGCGGAACCCGAGACTGGAGCGCAGCCCCCAAGTTCTTGCACGACCGGGGAGATTCATTTTGAACTCAGATGCCCAGCGCTGGAGAGAAGCTTCCACATGCGAGACGATGAGCACGGGACTACAGAGTCTTCCTGTTTGATCTCCCTGGCCTTACGCTTCCAGTTAACAGCATTACGTGCTTCTCCTTGAAGGTAAACAGTAGTCGCTACTAGGCCAGAGCCTCTGCGTGGCCCCCAGTGGACTGGAAATCACCTGCCA
Source organism: Heterotis niloticus (assembly GCA_018136845.1). Lineage (NCBI taxonomy): Eukaryota > Metazoa > Chordata > Actinopteri > Osteoglossiformes > Osteoglossidae > Heterotis > Heterotis niloticus. The sequence goes on along the minus strand of CM030905.1, from coordinate 21,251,601 downwards.
GAGGCAGAACATTCATCCCTTATCAGTTCTTACCATGGAGCCCAACACCTAGAGTTGGGAAACAACAATAACCTACGTGGGAAGACCATAATGGAGGCGACAGAGAGTAATGATCAGCTAATGTCCATTTCCCATCTTTTGCAGCAACAAAAATCAAAAGGAGGGTCTGAAACTCATCCAAGAAGGGTCTCAAATCCATCTCTTTCTGAGCCATTTTTCTTCTGATTGCTGCACAAATGAGTCCAACACCATCTGCTGTCACTGAGTTTGCTGTTTGAATCTCACTCCTACAGGCAGCTGCTCCAGGGATGTGAACCAGCACACAAGCGGGGCTCAGACCATCCAGCGTGTGAGTCTGAGGCTCTTCATCTGCTGCTAATGCTCTCATTTACTCTGTTTTACCAGTCTCTGCAGCACAGTGCAGAAATGAAACGAGCAAGTGTTCAGTGCAAAAGTGCGCACAACGTGTACGTAACCAACCGACACCTTTCCTGCTATTCTGTGCGGGAAAACACACATGGAAGACGTTGAGCTGCGCTCCTCTCCGTTCACTTCAATTGAAGCTCAGCTCCTGCCCTCCACGCACACTCACACACATTTTTCGCGTTAAAAAAGCAGCTTTGGGGGGGTCTGGCGTGTAAACTATGCGGAAAAGTCCGTTAAATAAGCAAACTGTCGCGGGGGCGCGGGATTGTTTGGAAGCGCGGGACCACATGCGGCGCGCGCGACTTTCCAGGTGGATAAATATTGCTAATTAGTTCAAACAAACAGAGCGCGAGCCCGCCCCACCCCCCTCGCGGCCCAGTCCAAAAAAAAAAAAAAAAAGAAAACCCGCACAGGCAGCACTTTGCGGGATTTCCGCCGAATCCCCCACAACCACTTGCGCCTCACTGGATATTTACCTTGACAGCATCGAATTTCAGCACATTTTTACCGCTCACTTCGCTGCCCTGATTTCTTGATTTGCTTTCGGGCTTCGAACGCAAAGCGGAGGAATTTACACGCGCGTATATAAACTGTACAAAAAAATGCACAGTACACTGGAAAGTGTGCAGTTCCATGGTTCTGTATGTGTAAAACATGTTGAACGAGAAATAGTGTGACGGGCAGTAACACAACTCGGGTGTTCCGTTGCCCACCTGTCACGCAAACGGCAAGGCGGGAGCGCGCCTCGGGACTGTGCCTGGACCCCGGCCAGGCGCAAGGGGCCGCGCCGGGCAAACAGTGGCCAGAACTCGGAAAAAAAAAAACACCGTTTGAACAGCTTGGACTGAACCAGGTGACCGTTTTCCTCCCCTGTTCGGTCCCGCCTCTGAAAAGCGCACAATAAATATTTTCGGCGGGGCTTTTTAACCTGGGGGGCAAATAAATCATGCAGTGTAAATCAGTGCAAATTCGCGCTGAAGCTGAACTGGGCGCCACAGACGTTGCCGTCCGCAGGGACTCACTCAGAAACACGGTATGTTAGACACTTACTGCATTTTAACGTTAAGAGCAATTCGGTCAGTGTATTTCATGGACAAAATTGGAGTTGCAGCTGAATTTCGGATATTCTGAAGAATATTTCAGGGACTGGGAAAGATATCCGTGTCTATTTTAGGGTTAGATGTAATTCTGGAGCAGGTTTCACGGTTATGGCCACATTTGCAGGAACGCATCGGCGAATAAAGTGCATTTGAGAGCCCTGTTTGCTTTTGGAGGTAAATGCCGGGGGTTAGGGTGAAATTTCCGACGTATTTCAGAATGAGGGTCGGACTGAAGTGTGCGTTTCAGAAGCAGGGTTTTATTTGGAGGGAAACTGGGGGAGATTGACGGTATTTTTCGGTACGCTCTTATGTAACACAGTTCCACGCTGAGCGTTTAGGCGCAAATATTGACACTTGGGGGCGCGGTAATTAAACGCCAGCGCGGTGTGTGGATCACAGACTCCGCTATCGGGCTCTGGCGCTTCGGAGCCCCTGCGTCATGGAAACATCTCGGGGGATCCATCACTACATGTGTCGCATGGAAAAAAAAAAAACTGGATTCCGGATCACAAAACCAAGAGGCGAAACTCACGATCCGGAAAATCGCACAGCTCCTTCTCACCAGGAATCCACCGTAAACATTCAGGTGCGATACTAAACACACTTTAATTATTTACTAACACACCCCTGTATTTACACACCACTACGCCCCCCCCCCCCGAACGTGAGACAACTGCGGCTTCGGCACAGGGATGAACGATTAAAGCTTTTATGAGTGAATCAGGTAAGTTAATCCACCCTTTTTATTACTGAAACTTAGTTCCGCCCCCGGTCTCCTCTACAGCCGTTTTCTGTCATTGGAACCAGATTGTTGATCTTTTATCTTTTTTAGGTGGTTGTAGATTCATACCAGGTGTCCTGCACCGGGGGTCGGGACCCTCTGAAAAGCAGCAATTTCAAAAACTGTACCAATTAGTTGTCACCGTTTCCCCAGATGGAGACATTTGGTTGCCTCGCTGGTTTTCTAATGCGAATTTTTAGCCGCCAGTGTTTGTCTGCGCGCTTCTTGGAGGGAAACGTTCACTTCGCTGCAAATTTACCGTAAACGCGGGTAAAATGTGGGAATAAAACGCAGACCACGTACCTCGGAGGTTGTGGATTCTGATGAGCACCTCGGCCGGGCTGTGCAGCCGGTGCCTTAAGGAGATTCGACCCGATTCCCTCTCCACCTGGACCGGCGAGTCTCCGGTTCCGACCACCTCGAACCACTTCTTCTCGAACCTGCTGTCAGGCACCGTGAAGAGCACATCTCCCACTTGCACGTCTTCGGACACGGACACGGTGTAGGACAGCTCCTCTCTCACTGCTCTGGGCTTCCTCGGTTCGGAGAACCGAAGGGTTGTTGGGTCGCTGCCCAGGTGTCCTGGGGATGCATTGCGAGTGACCTCTCCTTTGGTCAGTTCTGAACCCACGGGAGCCACCGGGTCTTCAGGGATGGATGGAGGTGTGTTGTCGTCCACGGGGTGGACTCTGACCTCCATCTCCACGGCGCTGCTGAGGCACTGAAGTCCAAGCCCCGTCAGGGAGTAAGAGGAGTTCGAATCCCACACTAGAGTTCTCGTTGTCTCCAGAAAGAAACCCCCTTCCTCATGCCGGTAGACCAGACGAAAGTCCTCGGCTCCATCCCCCCGCAGATAGACGTCGGGTTCGGTTCCCGCACATGACCCACGGCGAGGTTCTCCAACGGGCACAAGCAGACCGCGCACTCTCGTGCCCGCCGGTGCCTTCTCTTCGACGTCCCCACGAAACACCGGTAACGATGCATTTACATAGAAACATGGTATAATACAGAGTAAAAAGAGAAGCATCTCCAAACCGGCTGGTGCGTCCGCACCTTCGCGACGTGGCTTCATGACGTGCCGGTCCACCAAGTCTCTACTGTGGCCGGTGAAACATGAAACGCCCCCTTCTCGCTTAGTTTCTTAATTCGCAGCAGGAGTTTTAGGAGAAACGTCTTAAGAACGGGACGAGGGTGCGAGAACGGGGGGGGGTGGGCGCGCTGCCTCCCGTCAGACGGAAGTCCAAGTGTCTGCGGAGCGGCTCGCGCACGACGCACGAGGGGCAGCGCGTCCGCGTGGTGCGGGCGAAGGAGGGGGGGAGTCGCACCGCCCGGCAGCTCGCAGCCAATCAGAAGCTGCGCAGGGCGGGGCCTCGCCTGCGAGCCCGCCCACATGCAAATACGCCTTTTGTGCAATGGAGCGTCGCGGAAGTTAGCATGCAGGTCCAGTCCCGGGTGCGAGACCGTTACCGGAAATGGCCGCAGCATAACGGGCCTTTTTCGCACCGCTGACTTCGTATAATTTGCCACTGTACGCACCGGGAGGGGGTGGCACCCAAATTTTAAATGTACACAAGCTTGTTATTCACCCCCACCACCCTTAAGTTCCCCAAAGTTGGTTTATGGTTTTAGGCAACCGGACCACTGAAATCACTATGGGCAGCTCACGTATTTATCCTGTTTACCTTGTTGAGATGTTTGCCTGAATTCTGCTTTTAGATACATCCAAGCTGATTTATTGTATGGCGCTATGCTTCAGCCCTCAGTTTTAAAATTCATCTTAAGTTTGTGCACTTACAGTAGCTCAGTGTCTCATGTCAGCTGACCTTGCACTGAACTTCAGCCAATGTGTAAATGGGTAAGTCGCAGTAAAACATGGTAAAACATTGTAAAATGTCTTGCCTAAGGCTGTAAGTCATTTGGTTTTAGCCAATAATAAAGGAAATGACACAGTAACACTTCATCTTGAAATACTACCTTCAAAAAGGAGTTTCTGCGAGTAAAGTGCATGTACCATAGTACAGACCTTTATCGATGTATGATGATTTATAATTATGTCAGCCAATAAAAAAAGGTTCATGTACTCAATTGATTGATTGATTGATTGATTGATTGATTTTTTAACAAATGGAATTGATGAAAGAATCTTGGGGGAGCAAATGAGTATCTCATAATTAATTAAAACATGTACATGTGGACATGCTGTAATGTACAAAATACAGTACTGGTATGATGTTGTAGTATAATGATAGCGTCTGCTGACATCCAAACAAAAACATACAGCATTATGACACGACTATCCACTTATAATTTAGATGAAAATGCAATAAAACGCTGCACATCTGTGTGCGGCATCATAACGTAATGATAGCATAAGGTGAACGCTGTCCAAGACCGTGTGCTAAGAGGGGCAGCACATCACCCACACAGCCAGCAACCATCTTCTTGAATCTCACAGTGTTAGTTGTTCTCAAGAGCAATAAACCCCTTCACACAGCTTGTGATGTTTCCATCCTACACTGTATTTTCCCGATTTCCACCAAAACTGCCAAGAGAAAGACTGGATTCACGTCACCACCATCCATCTTAGGACTGATGCGACTTGTGAAATGACCATCGGTCACTGACCCAATTGTACGCTGAGAACAGTCTGGATATTTCTTGTGTCTTGGCTCAAACTAACTTTTTAATGATGGAAGTCTTTGGCAACAAACACTCGACGATATCTGTGGAGAAACACAGCCACACTTCACCTCAGCTGAACGCATCATCCAAATGTCATGTTTGTGCCATGACATTTATGTTTCAGTTAAATCGCATTCATTTTAATCATCAGCTAAGATGCTGTGTGAATTATTTATACATCTATTTATTTATTTAAACACATTGTATTATTTAGAGACATGTCTTATCATTACTGAAGAAAAAATAAACTGCACTGAGTTTGAGTTTCCAAAATAGTAAAATTTCACCAAAAAGTAAACCACCAAAACAAATATAATAACCTTTGAAACTGTAATTTCAGAAGGAGCCAGAGTCTTGCCCCTTACCGAGACAGGCAGGCTACGTTGAGCCTCACGACACAGGTTGCTGGTTACTCCCAGAGGAGTACACAAGAAAATGGCAATTATGACAAAGAAATGGCTGTCCATGTTCTCTGAGCTCCTGACAACCCCTCCGTGTTGTTATCATAACTTAGTTCCAATTAATTCAATCTAGAGGCTACGGTTTGGGGCCAAAACCTGTCAAATTTCATTAGGGAGCAGGTGGCTTTCTGATTAAGCGAGTTTAGAAACCACATTTTTAACAAGCTACAAGTCCCTCGAGGAAATCCGCAGTTGTACCCTTGAACAGGGCACTTACCATAATAAAGAGAAATCTCAGCTATGTAAATTTATGTGCCTTTTAAAAATAAAACCTTTGACTACTTCATTTGTTTTGGATGGAAAAAAATCCTACCAACCAAGTGTGAATGTAATACTCTCGTGCGTCCTTGGAACAGGATTAATGGCGAATATCCATGGTGTTCTCTGAAACTTGTCTCTATACATGATCATGATTATGACCTGCTGATATGGAAGATATTCTAAAATGTAGCACCAGCCCAGCAGTAGCATCACATATAAAAGTTCCAACCTCATGCTTCCAAGTCTCAGTCTGTTTGAGGCCACCCCACCGGGCACTTGGTCAACTTAGGTCATTCACAAGGCTCATTTGTATCTCGAGAGGTTGTTGGCCTTGGTCAAGGCAACCAAACATCATTCTGAACTTCATTATTCCAGAACTACAAGTCTTCGTCATTCTAAACCCAGCATGTTTCCATAACTCCAAGCTTGCAGTACTCCGTTAAAAGCATCCAATATTGTGAACCTGCAACACTTCTTCATTTAGTAACTATATGTCTTCATCCTTCTGGACCAGCAAATCTCAATTTTTTACCTATGAGACTCCATCATTGCAAACCCTCAACAAATGTTTGAATCTAACAAATGTATGTCAGTCATTGTCAACCCAGTATATTTCCACCTTTACAAACCCAACAAGCCTCCATCACTCCTTCTATGTACTGTATGTTGGCCCATCTGGGTCCAAATATCTCAATCTTTCTTGATCCACAAGTGTCCCGTTGGTCAAAACTTTTCTGGATCCTAAAGTCTTCATCATTCTGGACTTACAAACCTACTTCATTCAGATCCCAACAAATCTCCATTATTGGAGCAGCAAATAACCATCGTTCTGGATCCAATAAATAACTGCCCCTCAGTCCCTCGAATCTCCAACATCCCAAGCCCACAATTCCCCTTCAATTCAAAGCCACTATTCTTCACCGATTCTCTTTTCCTTCAGACTTTCCCGTGAGACTGCTTACATCTGCGAAGACCATCTCATTAAGAACAACATCTGAAAAGGGATTCAGACATGCAAAAAAATCTATAGATAAATAGCAAGCAGGCATTTCATTTACCTTCCTGTGCAAACAATAATAATGGCATAATGGAGCTTCCAACCAGGAGAGCTCAGAGGAGCATAAAACAGCTCAAAGGCTTTGACTGAAAGAGGATGGAAGGCATTACAGCAGACCATGGTTGTGCGGTTATACATGTATGAGTGGAGTGTATTTGCACTTGATATACTGCTAAGTGTGTTTGCTCATGTGAATGAGACACTTACCATGTGTATGTCTGTGTGAGCATGTAGGTGTGTAGCTGGATATGGAGGTGTGGTAGATGGGTACTGGTTGTGTGCATATGTGTTGGTGTGCTTGCATGCGTGTAAGGTGGCCGGTGAGTGTAGGTGTGTGTGGCTGCTTTTCCACATAGAGGTGTGAGGGGGTTAAGTTGCCAGAAAACCAATGTTTCACTATAAAAACAAAAGAACACATTTATCTCACAGTCTGCATTAATGTGCATTGAAAAGCTGAAGCAATCTGTCTTTGTGCTGCTTTCAAATAATGCGAAATAAACTGCTGTAGTGCAACGCCGTCGCCGGGCACAGCTCTGGGAATTAAAAAAATGAGGAAGATGCTAGAAGACATCACTTATAACCAGGGCTCATTCACTGCTTTTAATTTTCCATCAAAAGGAACAAATAATCACAGCTTTGCTCTCTTTCCTTGCACTCACACACATAAATGTTACACTCTCTCGTACACACACACACACGCGCGCGTGTGCGGGGCCCAACATTTCACGCACTTTGAAATACACAAACAGCACGCTTTCAAAATTAAACGCACCTGTCGCACAAAAAAAAGTTCAGATGGAAAGTGGAGAGTGTGGGAAGTTTATGCTGAAATACACAGCCAGCTTTTTTAATGCACCTGAATATTTCTAGCGTTTAATCCGAATTGGTTAAGCTTCAAGCCCCCGTCATAAAGCAGTCGCCCTGCAGCGAAAGCCCCCACCTCTGCTTGCTTTGAAAAGCGTAACACAAATTACAGCAATTTACCCCGAGCGGCAGTGTGTGTGTGACAGGGGAATGGATCTCCGGTTGACGGTGTCGAATGCCATGTCACAGGCACTCGTGCCACTCTTTCATCATACCCTGGCAGGCCTCTCCATGGGAAAAGTGACAAGAATAGTGAGCGGGAGAAGGCAATCTGGTGAACCCTGATTGAGTTTCCCCGTCTAAGGTCACCAGCAGAACTGACAGGTTCTCTTTCTCTTTCTTCTCCCCCCTCTCCCTCTTTCCTCGGCACCCCTTTGCCGCTTTCATCAGGACGGCGACGGCACTTTCTTATCTGAGAGCTGACAGTCAAATTAAAACCAGGTGGATTTCGCTCTGCGCCCAGAGAACACGGAGAGAGAATTATTTAGCACTTCAAATGCAGCTCTCCCTATCGGGGGGGGCGGAGCCTGATCCGGATCCCTCCATCCCCATGGAGATGTTCTTTCCGTCGAGTGTTGCACACGTGATAGGGGGGCAAGTCTTCTTGCGGGTCGCGACCCCCTGTCTTAGACGTATAATTAAAAACGGGCTATTAATGAGCACTTGCCACCTCCCCCACAGGTCACTTTTCTCTCACTGAATTAAATGGATTAAATGCAAAATAAACTTTGGTAGAGATTCAGAGGTGAACAGTGTAGGAGGTTCTTGAACCCAGACAGGAGAAGCACACCCCCTCAGCTGAGTTTTGTGAATCTTTTTAGCGGATGTCGATCCAAGTCACGACACCTCATGTTGGCCCCCCTGGGGCCATAGTGCACCTGTGATGATGTGATAGTTGACATGTGGTGGTAATGAGCGATCTGAGGTCCCTCCCCTGCGCAGGGGTCTGCTCCCCACCTGCCTCTCCCGCACCTTCCCTTCTCCGCAAATCGACCCTTATTCATTGAAGTCAACAGGATGACTGGCCCACTGCTAGGAGCCCCTTCAGGGTCTTCTGTCACTTGGCATCTCTCCCAAAGTCCAACACATCATCACCCCAAGGAGAGATTCAGTTATAGACCCCACGATAGACTGCATAAAAAACAAACTCCACTATGGTGGTGGCAGTGCTGTTGAGATGAATTTGAATGATAGCGACCACCAGCGTGGTTTCCAAGGCAAGGAGGGCCAGAAGAGATTTGCCATCACCTTTTTGCCTGCGTGTTTGAGGGGGAATGTAAACTTCACACACCCTGAGCTTGGCTCAGACCCCACACCAGGGGCTGTGAGGCAATAGCTTAACTTACTGTGCCACCACCTACCTCTTAGAATCCCCTTTAGACTTAACTGTAGACCCCATGATTGATGCCATGACAGACTTCACGATAGATCGCTCAATACACTCCATAACTGACCTCAGTATAGACCTAACCTTCTCCGCTGCCAACCACCTTTTAGGTCGAGCCCAGCCTGAACCATGCATAACACAGCACAAGGGCAGGAAGGGGTCAACGAAAACTTCAGGAGGTGGAATCCAATTCTGAACTGCTGCACAACAGCGATAATTCTATGAATACAAATGCTGTACACAGGGAAATCGTTTATTCCCCATTGAATCATGAAACACAAGCCATTAGAGCATAGCAACATAGTTTATTCTGGGCGGCCCTCTTGGGCAGATTCAGCCTCTGACACGGCTATAATGTTTGGTACTTTTCTTTGCATATTAAAGGCGAGAAGAACAAGGAGAGCAGAGTGCAAGAAGGGGGCGCAACCCACGCACGTACTGGTCAGGTTGCGGGAGAAGTGTGGGTTCGCTTCACAAGGTTGGGTGCTGTGGTTCCACCCTTGATGTTACCCAAAACGACTGCGGAAAAAAGACTCCAAGCTCAAAAATGCTGAACATCAGGGGCTGGATATGCAAAATCAGCCAGCATTTCAGTTCCCCAATTGGTCCTTCCGGATGTCCCATTTCTTCTCATGTCACTTACAGGAAAATACAAGGGAAATATCCTGGTGACAACAACAACAACAAAAAAAAAACTGCCTGAAAGGTAAAAACGAAAGAAATGCTTATCGTCTTAGGGGGCTGATCTAATAATAGAATCTCATGACTCTGTTGGTTTTACAAAGCATAGCCGCAGGCGACGAATTGTGCATGGCTCAGTGTTTGTCGAATGCACAGCACCGCAGTCCCATTTGCAAATAACCCGTCTTTGCGTCTTTGGCACGTTCGGCTCGGGCACCCCACGTTCACGCCCGCCTCCTGGCTCCCAGAACACGCAAAACCTGCTTTGTGCGTGACTTCTTCTTCTTCTTCCGTGACTCTGAGAGCAGCCTGAGGAGCACAGTTGTTTCCAGCTGCTGCCACAACAAAAACAAGAATGCGATTATTATGAGCTACAAAGAATGCGCGCTCCTGTTCGCCTCTCAGAATGGAACCAAGAAACGTGGCCAGATTATATATTACCCCCCTCCCCACTCCACCTGCACCCCCCACTCCCCATTCCACCCCTCATTGCAGGTTGGCATAAATCACAGTGTAGAAAATGATGGGTAAGGCAGAGGTATGAGCTCAGGCGGAAGAGCGGAGAGGACAGGAGCAGTAGGACAGAAAACAATGACTGCAGGGAGACCCTCCAGCAGGCCATTCCTGGGGCAGGATGGGGCTCTGAAGGTATGGGACATACTGGAAGGCCTGGTCTGGTAGGTGTGTTATGTATGTTGTCTGTGCTACTTTGGACCAAAAAAGCTGCTTGTGTGCTGTTGGAGAAAAAGAGAAAAAACCCACCCCCCCAGACACACACACAGACACAAACACGTGAACACTCACAAACAGGCGAAACCGCTTGCAGGAGGGGGGGTGTGGATCAAGTTTGGATGAGATAAGAAAAGACAAATATGGAGCTTCTGTTGAAAGCTACTCAGAAGCTGCTTTGTCTTTGATTCTGGTGTTCAGAACCCCTCCTCCCCACAAAGAAAAAAAAAGAAAAAAGAAAGAAAAAGTAGATGAAATACAAGAAACTGTTAGCAAAAGTCAAGTGCCGGTCAGAGGCCTGTTTGTAAGACCTGTCTAACACTCCTCCTATCTGCTGTCAGAGGGAAGACCACAGAGAACAAATTAAATACACACATCCATCCATGGGTCACAGTGGTGCAGTCCATCTCAGAAGTTCATGGTTTGAGATGGTGTTACAGCCTAGATGGGACATCACTCCATGACCAGGCAATAACGTACAATTGCACTCATTGTCGGCTGTTTTCACTTTGAGGAAACCCACACAAGGATGAGGAGAACACACAAACCATACACCTGAGCTGGATTTAAACTTACATTTGAGCCCACGTCTCAGGACCTGTGAGGCATGAAGGTACCTGCTGCACCATTATGCTGCCCACATGTTAAAGCTATAACTTTTAATTATTATGATAAATAAAAGGCTTATTTTGGGGAAATGGCCTGTAGGAACATCTCCGTGTTTGAATTTTGCCGTTCTGAGTTGCCAGTGTTGTGGAAAATGGTCCTGAGCCAGATGTTTCCACCACCTGAATGTCTGCCTTCCAGCATGTTCTGCTACGTACCATTCAGGGGTGCGGCTTACCAGGATGGGAAAGCTAAACTATGAGGTGAGTAACAGATGAGCCATTTGGAGAAGAGTCCCTTGAGCAGGCCTTTGGGACGGTGCCACACACTCGCAACAAACTTCCACTCTGATGATCTTACTAAAAGTCATAAAAGTTTCTCACGGTCCAGCAGACCCAGGGACAGAGTCAGCAGTTCACTGGACGAGTCTGAAAAGTCCCTCCTCAAGCAAAAAAAGTAGGTTGCAGAAGGAATTGATGCAAATTCTAAAAGTGTGTTACTTTTGCACAGAAACCCTCTCCGTAGTACGGAGCCTTGAAACAGAGGTGACCCTGATACACAGCCATTTTCTCAGTGAGAGAAAAATATGAAATAAGTTACACCCATCTGGGAACCCAAGAATGACTTTCAGGGAGTTTCATTTAACCCTCCTACATTTCTTCATGTTAGGACAACCAAATCTGAGTTTTGAGCACCTTCTGACCACTGAACAGCACCAGAAACACCATGTCTTCTTCACACTTATAATTTGTTTTTGGCCACAACCTCCATTACCCCTTGTATGCCAATTTTACCTGTTGCAATTTCAGTACAGACGGTCCTTGAATTATGATTTTTCGAGTTTCCGTTGGTGCGATAGCGATATGCATTCATACTTTGAATTTTGAATTTTGATTTTTTTCAGGGCAAGCAATATGCAGTACAATACTGTCTCATGATGCTGAGCGGCAACAGTGACCCGCATCTCCCAGTGTGCCACGTGGTCTTAAGCATATACAACCAATACTCTACGGTATTCTGAGTTGCCAGCAATTTTTTGGATACCCCGCCCCCCCATATCTACAGTGTGTTTTGTGCATCCATTGTGTCTACAAAACGCCCATCTGTGTCTGTGTCTCCTGAAAGCGGCATGAAAACAGAAAGCACATAATAACTTTTAAGGTAGGCTAGGCTAGGGGAAGCTATGATGTTCGCTAGGTGTTATGGCATGGGATGGTGGAAGTAATCGCGAGACACAACCGTAATAAGCTTAAGTTCCATTAAACTCTTTACTGAATGTTGTTTCCGACAAAGCGTGTTGTCATTAGCCGGAAACTAGCGCTAAACATTAGCGATCGGCAGTAAACAAAAACGGAACACAGTTGCCACAATTGAAAATAAACAAAATGCAAGGTCTTAGCAAAACAGCCGTTGCAGGAGAGTTCACAAAGGGAAGCGGAAACTGAGCACGGACGGGAAGTCCGGGTATGAACCAAATCCCATCTGCGATTGGTTCCTATGGCGATCAGTCATCCAATCAGCACTCAGTCTGAAGATGGGGATGGAGAGACCGCCCAAGTTCTGTTGCTGAAGCAGTCACAGGTGTGACAGCCGGTTAGGTATATTAAATGCATTTTTGACTTAGGATGGGTTTATCGGAACGTAACCCCATCGTAAGTCGGGTACCACCTGTAATCGTGACCCCTGTTTCCCACTGAACTCACGTCAACTTGTCTGGTGAGTATGAATCTGGTGAATTTTTAAAATTGATTTCTTTCGTCATTGCCACTCTTTTTCTTTATTTTTTCCTTTAATGGGTCAATTAACTTGTACATTTTTAGCATGCTATGTATGTTTTGTTTGTGAGCACTTAACAGCAGCAAGAGAGGCCTTGCTGAAAAGAGGCAGCATTGAAGCATATTGGGTTAATGTGAAATTTTGAAGCAACTGTATCCATTTTAATGGGATTTGCTGGGAATTTAGCATATATGGGAGTCAATGTTTACCAATGAAACTATCAGATCTTTCGTTTATAAGAATTCACCTTGCAAAGGGTTTTTAGGAACCCACTGCCTTTTTAAGGAGGGGGAACAGTGTACATAGATATGGCTCTAAATTCTAAATTATGTAGCATTAGGGTTGCCTTGCAGTTCTGTTTATCGGAGATGGGGGAGTGGAGCGGAAATCCTATAATTCACACCCAGCCTGAAGCTCACAGAAAAAATCCTGTCCACCGTCATCGGATGAGAAACAAACAAACAAACAATTGTACAACAAATCACTCTTACTTTTCTGTACACCGCCAGTGAACGTCACCCAAGCTGATGGAGCAGTTAATTTGGAATTTGGTCAAATGAAATAAAACCTAAAATAATATACGGGGAAGCAAATCCAGCATTTTGATACGGTCATTACACTGTATCCAAGGCATTTAATTCCTCTCATTGTCCTGTGGATTTTGCTGGTACTACTGTATGCATGAGAGTCCATGCTACACGCCAGGTAGCCCTCACACACTAGCCCCATGGTGGGGTCTCAGTCCCAGCCTAGAGCCTGCAGCTCACAAACTGTTGCTCAAAGGAACCCCATCTCCAGCCGGATGATGACAAACATCTGCTTCGGCCAGATGTTGGCACGGAAGCAACGGGTGGAATGGCAACAGGACGGCAATGGATATGTGGGCTACTCAGTGTATAGAACCTGCCCCATAGACTCACTTCACACTTCTCATGCAGGAGAACAAGGACGTGACTGTGGGAGGAAACCAGAGCACCTGGAGGAAAGCTGGGGAGAAAATGCAAACTCTAGATAGAATGAGCTGGATTTAAACCTGCAGCCCAGGAGTTGTGAGGAACCAGCAGTACCGGCTGGCCCACAGTGTTGCTCCTCTAAGATCTCAGATGTACACAAATCCCAAGCAGCCTTGAGACAAACAGAGGTGCTGCTTCTTCTAAACCCAGAAGAAAAGCAAGCAGGTGGCATTAACATCCTGAAAGTTCATTTTCCAACAGCAGATCGTAGTGTGGCTATTGTATCATCGAGAAGGGGTTTTCACATCTAAGCACATCCGGATGAAACCAACTGCAGAACAACAAAACGAGTTTCAAGATGCAGCCAGAGGACCGCAGATCTCGCCGTCACACACCTTTAGCCGTGACCGTTACACACTGCCATAAGCGGCGTTATTAAAATGCGCCGCATTTGGAAGAGAATGGAGCCACACTGCCTCCCCGGCTCCGGAGAAATGCAAGTACAATTGTGCCTCACAAATGAAGGTTCGAGGAGGCGGAGAGGCGGCGGTGGGGGGTAATACGACCCACAGCGTAATCCCTTTATAAAAAGCAAATTGCAGTTCATGCTTGAATACGGCTCGAAAAATGACCTGAATCCAAGACATCAAATACACGCCACAAAACTCCACGACAAGCAATTTTGTGAGACTTAAGTCTCCTTTTTTTGGGACTTTAGGCAAATGCTGCGATGGCTGCTCTCAGGCCTGCATGCGCCGGGCAACAATATCACATTAAAGCCAATAATAAGAGCTGACAGTTTTGGGCAGAGCAAAACCTGAGGTGTTATTGGTCTGGGGGGGAAGAAAAGAAAAAAGAACGGTGCACATCTTTTCATCTTTTATCGCTCATCACTTTAATGTATTTTTTAAGCATTCTGTCTTTTGTGGGTGCACAGTTTTGTTTCAGAGGGCAGCTGCTGGAGAGGTGGCCTAAAATGTAATGTGTTACGGCATCAAAGTATTTAACTAAATATTTTTAAAAGGATTAAATGTAATGAATGTATTAAAGTTGAACTTTTTAAAAATTTATTAATGTTCATCTCCAAAGTGACTTGAAATGTTAGGTTTTCTGATAGGAGTATTAGCCAGGTGTAGCTGGGTAAATTTTACTGTACAGTTCAGGGTAAGTACATCTACAGCAGGGGACCCAGGGCCTTTGGTTGTACAGTGAGAGCTGTAACCACTACACCACCTACTGTCCCGTTCTTTCCTTATAACCCACACAATTTGAAGGCAAATATTAGCTCATTGAGTTTAAAATTAATACTGACAGCAGAAAAGATTTTTAATGCATCCGTCAGTTGCTTTTTTCATTGCTTCTAAAAGGCCACCATGCTGCGTGTTTCTCATTTAACCTGTGAGGAGCCAACCAGCTGTCACGACTCGCCTATTAGACAAAGAGGCGGTGAGTTGTTTAGCTGAGGAGATTGACGGCTAAAACGACCAATTTCGTTGATGTCAGCAGCTTGTGATGTGTGGAAAACGGCAGCTCCAGGGGCAGTTTGGGGGGGCGGGGCGATGGGGGCCACACCATCCTGGTGATCTGTAACTGAAAATGGATTCAACGGTTTGAAGACAAAGAGGACTTTCCCCACTTGTGCTGCCCCACCCCCACAGGATGCATTCTGACAGGAGAAACAGCTGTGAACCTTTAGCGCTAGCAAATAACACACACGCCATCCAGTTTGAAAGTAAATGGGGTGAGACGCACAACAGTCACTACATGATCTGTGCCCCCCTGTGTCTGGGAGCCAACGGTCTTGCCAACATGTCTCCAGCACCTCAAGGCTTCCGTCATCTTCAGGGGCCCTTGTGGTGTCTCAGGGCTTCATCTTTCCATTTGACCAACCGTGCCCACCTTCCCTTGGTAAGCAAGCCTGTTTTTCAGTACAGCACCGTAAAAAAGTAACGCATGACAGCCAAAGCTTCCCCATTGATATCTCCACCAGGTGCTGTGTTGGTACAAGACCTCATCTCGCAGTTTACAGTTATAAAATACAACTAAACACAGCAGTGGACATGGGTGGCATGGTGGCAATGGATAGCGCTGGTGCTATGCAGCTGCTGGCCTGTGGGTCCAGAAAAAGGTGTACGTTTGACCTACTGTGCATGGTTCACGTGTTTCCTCCCACAGTCCAATGAGGTGTTTTGTGGGTCAACTGGTCACTCTGAATTGCGTGCAGTGAGTGTTAGACTGAGTGAGCTTTTCATTGTCATGACTCCGATAGACTAGCATCCTACCCACGGTTGGTCCTGCCTCCTTGTGGTATCGACTCCGGATCACTGCAACCCCGCATTGAACACACACTTATTGATAATGGGTGGATGGTCACTGTATGGAATTCTAGTGGAAATGTGGTCAAGATGATGTGTTATTGACCAATGCCATCTCTGCCATCGTGAGCTGTCATCTCATTTACAAGCTACTGCCATGTGACAGAGGGGGTATTAAATATCTAAAATGACAACACTTAGAACGATGGGGTTGTAGTTACTGCTTTTGTTGCAAATATAAATGGAATTCAAAGAGTCAAAGGAAGGAACATTACTTAAATTCATCATGTGTAATTTTATCAGGGATGATTGACAGAAGGGGAATGCATCTTCTGTATTTGACACCAAGCTACATGGGAGATGAGTGAATAGTTTGTAGCTGTTAAAAGGTACAAGGGCTCTTCATCACTGAGGGAGGTGTGTTTGTATTGGTGAGTTTGCCTGTAGCTCGTATAGAAATGGGAAAGACAGACATGTGGCTGTGGAAATGTAAACTGCAGAACTCTTGTTTGCCTCCACGTGGGCGCAAATGTCAGCAAAAAGGTTTTGATTGGGGTTGGGTCTAATCTTTAAACCACTCCCACAATAAGCACCACCAGCATTCCAGTTGTTACCACTAGAGGCTAACACTACATCTCAGACTGTGCCCGGTGCTGGTCCATCTCAAATAGCTGCACTGCAGTCCGAAGGAGGACAAGATACACATCAGCGAGAAGGAAACCTCCAGAGGAAGATATTCTTCCCCTCAGATCCGAGGAACATCAGCTTGGAAGAGACATGTGGAGAAGAAAATGAGCCGTAGGAGACCCTCAGCAGAAATGCACAACACCAAAGCAGCGCTTGATGGCCTCTGGAAATGATGCACGCCGTGAAAAAAGGCAATAACATGCAGGACAATTAGTTTGATGGCACTATGATGAGGGTGGTGATGCCAGCACTCTAAGAACTCCCCTCGGTTGGGGAGACACCTGTAAACAGTTTTATCAGACACATTATAAAACACATTATGAAACACTAGATGTGTATTTTTGAGGGGCGCAAACATCTTTAAAGACCCCATGGGAAGTCGGGCTAAAAGACTTTCAATGGCCGCAATGAGAATCATCTGCTTAATTGAGCAGCTTTTTAACATTTCAAACCTGGTGCTAAAATCAATGATGCTCCAAATGGGATTCGATAAAATGAAAATATATATTTTTAAAAAAATCAGGCATGACAACATCAACAACAACAAACGATAAAATATGCAACAGTTTAAAAACATTTCATTAAATGCATATGAAAAAGAAAAGATACTAAATAAATTTGATGCTTATCCAGGCACACTGAGCAGAAATCCCACTTGATCCTGTGGCCTTGAACCATTCCAGGATCCCAGCTTGTTGGCAACCCTCGATGTGGTGTTTCAGTGGTGTAGAATAGACGTCAAGGTGAACTGGACATCATGAGCCAGGTCAGACAAGGCTCTGGCTCGTGTTATTCTAGCTTCATCACAGAAAAATCACAGCCTAATATGGCGGAGCAGCCAAGTGCAGTCGAGTCAAATCTGACCCATAGGGACCTTTTGTTTGGTTTTCGAGGTAAGGAGTCATCACCCTTGAATATGAAGGACACAGCTTCAAATAATACCTCTTGCTGTAGTACTCATGATCATGGTACTTACTCTGAACCGATACAGTAAAAATTACCCCGCTGTATAAAGAATGTGACATGCAATGGTTGCGATTCTGCATCATACAGTCACCCTTTTCACAACTGAAAGAGTTTTGTAAATAAAAGCCTGCAGAATCCAGACCATTTCTCTGTGTTCTCTTGTGGGAAGAACCAAGCATTTGTCAAACTGGGAAAATGATGGTAAATAGCATAACGGTGTAAGTGGCTTTAGAGAAGAGCATCCACTAAATGAATAAATGTAAATGTAGACTTCCTGGTATACAAGAACTAGAAGAACTAGAGATACCACAGGGCTACAGGTGCAACAGGAACTACATCTGTGGGCCTATAAGGTTGTACCATTGGAAATGTCCAAAGGGTGAGCATTGGGTCCACCGGCCGGCATTGTTTGGAGGATATGAGATTACACCACGGTAAAGCGATATTACACTGGTGCTCAAGGCTACGCATCATTTTGATTTGATTCTGCGAAAAAAAGCAATTCAATTTCACAACAGCACAATGTTCCCATAATGGCAGAGCCAAACAATGATCCAAATGTCTATTCCCGAAGATCCCTCTGATATCTGACCACACCCTTGGGTGTAATAATATGTGTTATTAGTGAGGCAATATGGGAAAAGCCTCAGCAAGCTAAAGTGGAGGCCAGATCTGGCTGTGGAATGGTGCAGGCGACCGACAACAGCTGCATTGCCACTGGCTCTGCAAATGGCTTCCTGCCTCAATGCATCCTGCATTTCTTTTTATTGTTATTTTTTTAAATTTAGGACAGAATAAAACAGAACCGGGTTACAGAACTGACAGAGCTAGTACGCCAAAAAAATGCAAATATCGACACTTACGCATAAATACACCACAAGGGTAAAATGTTATAGCATTTAGCAGAGAGGCCTGTAAGGCAGTAAATTCCAAATAAGGGAAAAAAATCTCACAAAAGTCAACAAAATTATGATTAATTTCCAATATTAACTTTTTTTATCGAAGAAAATTAGACACTTGAGTCAAGCATGTTTGGTGAGAGAACTGCTTTTGACCAGAGCAATAAGATGATTCTCACCTCACATATACACACACATACACTCCTTCCTGGCTCCCCGTTGGGTTGGGATGACGTGGTATTCAAACTTCACCACATGTCATGAGCCCTGTTTTCTGTGTAAAAAGAAATAAAGAAGGACTTCAGCATCAATCGATTACCCAGACTTCACTTTCATCTGGTGGGATCTAACCAATGTTTAGAAGCGTGAGGCCTGGTGAGCTACAGGGACACATTAGTGCTTTCCCAGTTTTCAACTGGAATTCATGCCAACAAATTCTCACTGTTTCAGTCACCTCCAATTTAATTTGTACCTGGAAGTTTCCATTGAGCATTTCCTGTTCCGTCTGTCAGTGAGAATCTCCATCTCAGATTGTAGGTGAAACCAATGTAAGGTGGCCTCTGTCAAACAAGCATTCCTGTGACTAAGACATATACCATGACGGAGACCATGTATCATGTTAGCATATAGGTGGTCCCCGACTTACGATGGAGTTACGTTCTAATAAACCCATTGTAAGTCACAAATGCTTTTAATATACCTAACCGACTGTTATGCCTGTGGCCCCTTCAGCAACGGAACTTAGGCGGTCTCTCCGTCCCCGTCTTCAGACTGAGCACTGATTGGTGGACTGATTGGAATAGGAACCAATTGCAGACGGGATTTAGTTCCTACCTGGACTTCCTGTCATTGCTCAGTCCTCCTTGTGAACTCTCCTGCAACTGCTGTCTTGCTAAGACCTTGTATTTTGTTTATTTTGAATTGTGGCAAATGTGTTACATTTTTGTTTACTGCCAGGCGCTAATGTTTAGCGCTACCTCCCAGCTAATGGTAGCACTCTGTCAAAAACAGCACTCAGCAAAAGAGTTTAATGGAACTTAAACTTATTACCGTGATGTCTCGAGATTGCTTCCACGAACCCACACCATAACACCTACCGAACATCATAGCCTAGCTTAGTCTAGCCTACCTTAAAAGTCATTACGAGCTTTCTGCTTTCATGCCGCTTTCAGAAGACACAGGCACAGATGGCTGTTTCATAGACATGATGGATGCACAAAACACAACATAGATATAGGGTGGGGTGGTAATTCAAAAAAACGCTGACAACACAGAACACTGCACGCTATTGGTTGTATACACTAGCGATCACGTGGCAGTCTGAGAGATGTGGATTGCTGCTGCTGCCCAGCATCATGAGAGACTGTTGTACCGCATATCACTTGCCTGAGAAAAATCAAAATTCAAAATTCTAAGCATTCTATTGGATGCGTATCGCTATCGCACCATCGTAAAGTTTAAAAATCGTAAGTTGGACCATCGTAAGTCAAAGATCATCTGTATAGTACTGGAGCTTCAAGAAAATCCTAAAATGTGTTCTTCAATTGCTTAGTATCAGTATATGGATGTGAAAGCTGGATCTCAAAGAAGCAGGTCATGAAAAAGATGCACTCTGTGGAACTTTGGAGATGGAGAAGTGTTTTGTTGACAATAGAGTGTATAGAACTAATAAACTGGAAATTGGAAAATGCAAACTCACAGTGCAAGCTCACATCAGTAAATTGAAATTGTCAAACTTTACATTTATTCATTTAACTTGTACTTTTCTCCACAGTAGTTTACAGTACCAAGCTACCAATACTGAGTTACCCATTTACACAGTTAAGGTATTTTTATCAGAAAAATTCACAGTAAATACTTTACTGAAGGATCTTATAAACTGAGAGGGGACTCAGTCCTGCAACTCACAAGTGCAGAAGAAGGAATGGTAACCACTGTCTTGGAAACAGCTAAAGAAGAAGAAGAAGAAGAAGAAGAAGAAGAAGAAGAAGAAGGCATCAAAGGGATAGACTGAGTCCAATAATGGACACATACCTTTCAACACCAAGGACACAAGTGAAGAATAGTCAATGTGGCTGACTAGAGTAAACACCAGCTCACGGGCACTTAAGAACAAAACAAAGTAAAGTGCTGGGCACACACCATACGCCATACCACATGCTCTTGGTCAAACATGAAAGTCACAACACTCCTGTGCTGCTCATCAACTTCATCCAAAAAGACCCAGTTTGCAAGCAACCTACAAAACTACACCACATGTGCGAAAGTGGGGGGGTTTACTGGTCAGACACCATGTTTTGCACCAACCCTCAAGCAGACGTCCTCCTCCCATCCAGGCCCAGTGGGGGCTACAGGGCCTGGCTAGAATACCTGAATAGTGTTAGAGTCCTAATCTCACACCCAAAAACCAGGCAGTGCAGGATTTACTCCTTCACACTGTTCTCACGACCACATCTCCCCTCTTTAGAGTGAGGCGCCAAAGCAGCTCGACTGGATCTGGAGACCAGCTCAGGTGCCTTCGCAGGAGATCCGCTTTCGGGAAGTAAACAAACGAACAACACACAGGCCTGCCTGGATCCCGACACTCCAACACACACTAATCCTATTATTACACCCCACTGTCTGCCTCCTGCTTTCCCAGTCATTAACTTCACACCGGCAGGATTTCCCAGCCCCCGGTTCCAGGCGCGTGGATGGAGCAGGGATGGCTTCCAGCAGCTTATGGGTGAGGGGGGATTTCAATACACACACACCGCTTTTTTAATGAGCGTCACCCAAACTCTGAGGATAAGCTGTTCAAGAGATGCTCCCTCAGCTTTTTTCCAGGGACTCAGAGACGTCTTTCTGTCGTCTGGTTTTTTGGGAGATTGTTGCTCCTAAAACCCCCTCCAAGTCTGAGAGTATTGACCCCTCCCTGCCAAGAGAGGGAACGGACATGATGGCCTCACAGTAACTGCAGGAACAACAACCCCAGCCTAGTGGAAGTAGAGCCTGAAGTGGGGCCAGTGAGTGTGTAAGAGTGTATGAGGTGTGACTGGTAAATGTGTGTGTGTGTGGGGGGGGGGGTGTCTTTGATATCTGAGAACTGTTATGTTTGTATATGAAGTGAGACCAGTGTATGTGAGGCCCCCTTGTCTTTGTGTGTGTGGAAAGAATTTATGGATAAATGAGGTGTGAGCAGTGTGTGTGTGTGTGTGTGTGTGTGTGTGTGTGTGAGTGCATGTTGCATTGTGTAAATGTACAGATGAGAGCTCTCATTAATAAGTCCTTTGCATGCACCAATTTGAATGCAAATAGTAACAAATTAACATTGCACTCCATTGTAAGGCGGCACTGAGATTTATGAAGCTTGACATTGCAATGAAAATGCACAAACTTCAGACCATCTGTAAAGGACTTCTTGCTGTACTGTGCACTCGTTGCTCACACACTTTCAGACCTCAGTGCTGGAAAATTCTTCCTCTGTCTGCTTCTTGGGACCGGACTGTGTGGTCAGATTTAGCATGAAATTGGAGGTCTCTCCGAACATTCTGCTGCGAGGCGCATCAGCAGCCCTCCTGTCCCACAGGGGGTGCCAACATTTCCTCCCTGCCGTAAAAAAGTTTGCTTAAGCATTGAGGGAACTGCAACCCTTTTCTAAGGTGGTGGCAGAGGGGTGATGTCATGAACTGCAAACTAAGAGGCCAAATCAAGTGTTGCTGTTCCACCAGTGAGCAGAATCCACTGAGACAGAAGGAGGTGTGTGGGGTGAGGGGAGGCATCAGACTGTTCATCCATGGATCAATCTAGAAGAATCTTCTTCCAGTCGACTGGTCACCCTCTCAGCTTTATGAAGTCAGTTGCTTTCATCCAAAGTGGCTTCAACTGCTGATGCTCTTCCACTTAATGATACAGCAGAACCCAAACCAGATCCAAACCGTAGGAATGTCCAAGGAGAAGTAGGAAGTGACCAGCTGACCGTACCTTTCCCATGGTCCTCTGCTGCCAGGTCCTCGGCACATCTCCCAGACACCAAAGAAATATTTTATCTTTTAAAGGAAAAAGTTCCCAAAGAGGAAACCCTGGGTGCATAATGAGTTTGGGTTGCAGTGGGGGGGGGCTTCCAGCACCAGCAGTAGTTGAAAGCGTGACCTTGCCTGCTAAGATGACAGAAGGAACCAGCACACATTATTTTATTATTCATGCAGCCTCCTTGATTTTGGTCGCTCGCCCCACATTTTAAATGCCAGCGCATCTAATTTGGATGTCGGCAGCCGCGGAGGTGAAGCTTTTTCGCTGCATTTTTAATGCTGCCCCTTTTTTGTTTAGCTGTTCTGTCTTTCTCTCCCTCCCTCCCGTCCATCTTCTCCGGCCAGCAGAAATGGCCAGGTGCCAGTAGCTCCATGATCCGATCGCTGCCCCTGGTGCCGCTCGCTTTAGACGACTTAAGGAACTTCCTCGAGTCCTCCAGCGAGGACTTTGTAAAGCTGGCGAGACCTTCCAGGTCCGTGTGACAGGTGGAAGGTGAGGTCCACATAAGCAGCTCGAGAGAAGAGAAAAGTGCTTCGCCATGTGATTCCTTCACAAACGCTGAAGAATACAACGTGTTTGTGTGAAGCCATGGAAACACAGGAGGAGAGAGCAAGAAGAAATGAACAAAGGGGATTAAGGAAAGGTTTTCAAAAGGCATCCCCTGCACTGACATCCCAAACTTCTATCGAAGTTAACTTGGAGTCTCGATTACAATGAAATATATTCAGGCTCGTGTGCAGCGCAACAGCGTATGGACATCATCGCAGGTTGAACTGCACAGAACGAATGCAAGCCAAGGAAACTGGAGTACAGGCTCCATTGCGGCTCTGTAGAGGGAGGAGAAGGGCTCATGCGGTGCCTTTCGGTTGAGGTGGGCTTGTGAGAAAGGGGACCCCCAATGTGGTGTGGTAGACATCAGTATTCTGCACATTTGTGGGCTCCAGCTGGCCACCCCCAGCGGCAGCTATGAAACATCCCTCACCCCACTGCTCCAGCGCAGGAGGGTCAGTTTCCTGACACCCGCCTTTATGAACCATCCTCAAACCGTGATAGAGCAATACGCCAACAGTGCACCAGAACACATGGGCAGTGTTTTCCGATGTGTGGTGTGTGGTGTGTGTGTGTGTGGAGGAGGGCCGGGGGGTCAGCATGACAGACAGCAAAGTAATCAGACTCCAGCATAAAAGTGAAAGTAGCACTGGGCCTTTGAAGGAAACCGTCTAAAATGAACAAGAAAGGATGCAGAGTACTGGGGTGTACAAAACGCACACACCTCAAAAGGACAGTCAATGGACTGCGCCTGTTGGCCATCATATTTAGTTCATTTTGGTTTTTTTTCTTTCATTTAGAGACAATTTTATGAAAAAAATACTCTGCATTGCTTATAGTTTCTGATGTTTTAGATAATTGTACATAGGTAGATAGATGGAGAGACACTTCATTTATCCCAGAGGAAATTACACATTTTATTGTACTTAGTGACTTCCTCAAGAGTACAACAGTAGGATCCCCCACTAAAGTCCTCATCCTCCAGGCTTTTCGTGGCCACTTTTGGATCTCGACGCTCAAGGGGGATTCAGGCTTCTCTCCAAGTTTAAGCTCAGTAGACCCCCCTCCAGCCTCGGCTACAAGTTTAGGCCTTATTTAGCCCCACTTTCCCTGGCAAGAGGAAGTCAGACTGCTCTTCTCAGACGTTTCTAACCGCAGCGGCTCCTCAAAAGGAGAACATGGAGACGGAGTAGTGGACGGTAAAGCGGCACCGTGTCAATTTCCAGCATCGTGGTTTGCAAGTCAGCTGTGGAGTGTGGTGCAAAGGAGGCAAATTGGGGTTTTAAGGCTTCCAGCACCCACAAAGGGATGCAAAATCTCACCTCTCTGTTCACCTGAAAAAGGACACAAACACACCGCTCAGCATCAGATCATAACCACAACAAATGTGTGTGTGTGTGTGTGTGAAAGATACATGACCACCTCCAATATTGCAGGTCAGGATCCGTGCGGGTCTCACAGTGAATCAGAACTGCAGGGTTGGGAATATTTTCAAACCTTTTCTTCTGTAAGTAAAGAGTAACGCAGGCTGACTATCCACACTGGCTATGGGAGATTATTTTGTGATTTTTTTCAGGAGTGATTCTGTTGCCCCTTGCTGGTCCCACAGGAAAGTGCAGTCTGAGGGCAGCGACCATAGAGTGACCACCTGTCCATCTGTTCATCTTGAGGAATGGCATGAGTAGGAAGAAGGGAGCACCTGGTGCTGATGGGTCACATGACTGTTGTAGCAAAAACCCTACCTTTCTTCTCCTCTCTCAGAGTCGAGCCCCTGCAGACAAGCTGGGCTCCACAACCACAGTCTGAGCCATTCTAAGTCATTGCCTTAGGTGGCAATAGAGAGGAGCATTTAATTTCCCTGGGACGCATGAGTGGCTGTGCCATGGCGGATGCTGTGCACAGGAGCTGCTTGGGATGACCTTGCGGCACTGCTCTGCGATTGATTCGCCTGCCTGCTGAAGCCATTTGTATCAGGAGACACATCGCTCATGCCTTGCCAGAGCAGCAATGAAGGCAACAATGACGCAGCCCCTCGCCGTAGGTTTGATAAACTTTAAATTTGTTCCACAACATGAGGAACGGAAACGCAAACCTCTGCTGGAGGCCCCCGAGAGCCACCCACGCATGTTTGTTTCTCTTCCTGGGCCGCACCAATAGATGTTATTATGTCCATATGCATGTCCAGTTGGTTTTGTTCCGCTGCCAGCTCAGCATTTAAGTCCCCGGGTTTCTGACAGATCAGAGGGGAAGGGACAGCTACATAGACCATGATGAGTTTTCCCTGCTCCACCCTACCATTGCCTTGGGGTCACATCTCCCCCATACAATACCCAAAGAGCAACTTACACTGTTAGGTATACAGGCCAGGCTACCGTATTTTCTGGACTATAAGTTGCTGCAGATTCTGGCTTTTTTTTTTGCGTATCAGTTCAGGGTGGGTACTCTGATCAAGGATACAGTACAAGCAGGATTCAAACCCAGGTCCTTCAACAAGAAAACGATCCTCTCCTTCAGCTGCTGCCACCAGAATTGCTGGGCTTCAACACTCCTGAAACAGTGAAAAAAATGGGATCAATTGGGTCTCCTCTTCCTGACTTCTAATCTGACTTTAAACTCACCTTGGAGACTCCGGAGCTCATACACCTGAAGCATAGAGACAAAGGAACCCTTCGCTCTCATGTGCTTATTAATATTTCACTGCATGGCCAACGCTTTTATCCAAAGTGTTAACAATTTATGTAACCATATATTTCTCAGGAGCAACTCAGGTTAAGCATCATGCTGGAGGACAGTATAGTTGAGGCCACGTGAGGCTTTGCTGGACAACCTTCAGGTTGCAAATGTGTGTTTTATCCATTAAATTCCCAGCTCTTCCTACGGACGCAACTGTAAGAACCCTGGTGCACATGCAGTTTAGCTGTACGTGGGGAATGGGAGGCCAACAGGATGCCGATACCCAAAGCTTGAGCAAAACTGCAGTGGTCTGAGACTTCAGAAGCAGCCGAAGTTCAATGTTCTGCCAAAAACTGAAGCACTGGAAATATTAAAATAATTTTAGAAGCTGATTATTGATGTGAACGAGAAAAAAATGCAGTGCAACTGAAAAATAGGCTGTAAAAGCAGGGTGTGTTGGAGAAAATTATATTTAAAGGTTGCAGTCACCACAGGTTGTTCAGTTTCCTCAGCTTCACCAAAAACCTGTCAGAACTATGTGGCCACGTGTGTCTCCCCCACCCCATCCCTCTCCAGTGGCTTCCTGTAGCTGCTGGTATCAAGTTCAACACTCTGGTTATGGCCTACCAAACGGTCAAAGATACTCCACCTCGAGACCTGCAGGACCTGATAACTTCCTACATCTCCGCAAGAGCTCTAAGCTCCTCCGCCTCTGGCTACCTGCTGGTCCCAGTGACAAAGGGTCTAAAATTGAAAGCTTGCCGGGTCTTAGTTTTATACCGTGTGATGCAATGATCTCCCTGTGTCCCTCACAGCTGCTGAGTCCCTGATTTTCTGTGTATTTGCTGTTTGAATGTCACTTGTATAGGCAGCTGCTGAGGGATGCGAACCAGCAACATGGTGAGCGCTGATCATCCTGTGTCTAAGTGTAAAGATCTTCATCTGCTGTAGATGCACTTTAGCGCAATGGCTCCTTGATGTTGAAGGTAAATGGGTCAATTCCCTCACCCATAGCTCAGTGGTCCCTAACGTGCTGTTTATTGTGTGCCATTGTCTTGGGCGATCGATTTAGCGTCCGTGTTGCTCACGTCAGCGCCTGTGAGTGTCTCTCCTCCAGGCTTGCAGGTCTCTGTTCTTCCTTCTCGAACCACCTGAATTTCTCTGGAACACAGCGTTACTGAGGGCTGGATGGCCTTACTGGCTGCCTTTCTATCAGCACCAAACATTGAATTTGGATAAAAGGCCTTTTTCTAGCCTGTTCCCTGACCAGCGAGATCCTGCCAACGCTACTCTCCAGGTTGAATCTGCTCAAGTTTACAGGGGGTCATAAATGTGAGTGAATCTGAATTTCATGCGGACCTCTTTCAGGGCTGCTTGGACGGTGCTCTGCCGTCTCGTGCTTGTCTGACGCCCGGCATGATGACACCTGCTAAATAAATGAGTAAATAAATTAATAAGTAATAGCAACTGGGCGGCGAGTGATCTAATATGCAAAGCGCACCGCATGCATGATGCAGCGCCCCCCGTGGAGGCAATGGGGGGTTCGCTTCTGAGCCAGCAAGTGGCACCGTCACCGTGCCGGACCCCACATCAGGGGACAGGTGGCATGGCTGACGTACAGCACGCTGTCAGCTGCAGTGAGCCGGAAGAATGGTGAGCATCACTGTGTGCATGTGGGTGTGTAAAGTTGGATTTAAAGAACTTGAAACAGCATGAAAGTGTGTTGGTGTTTCATCACTAAGGGGAGGTCTTGTAGCAACCTGCAACGTTAGTATTACACACTGATTTACCCATTTGTATAGCAGGATAAATTTTTATTATAGTAATTCAGGGTAAGCGCCCTGATCAGGGGAACTTCTGCAGGAGAACGGATTCATAAGCAGGACCTACAGCTGAAAGGTAGCAGCTTTAACCACAATGCCACCTGCTGCCCATATATTGTTCTACCACTGAGGAAGAAGGTTCTGGAGAGAAGGAAGAAGGTTCCTGTGTGTTTCACAGCGATTGAGCAGTGGATGTGAGTCAACTAAAAATAGCCACCGCGTAGCAGTCGCACCTCAGGCCACACGAGGTCTGCAGAGGGAGGGGTGGGGGATGAGGTTGGGGGGGCAATTAGAGCACACGCGTGTGGGAGGTGACAGAAAAACGCGGGTTCTACACTGTGAACATTTGTGTTGGTTCTCGTTGTTGCTCAGCTGTTTTGAGGGGGTATCCCTCAGCTCCCTTCTGTGTGGCACTACCTCCACCCGTACTGGTAGTCAATCGATCACATTAACGTCTATTGATCTTTTTTTTATTAATTCTAATAGAGTTATTATTGTTGGCTCTAATAGTGTTATTATTATTAGAACTAATGATGTTATTATTAGGATATTAGAACTTGGGCAGCATACAGGGCTCCTGCAGTTGTACCTTTGACCAAGATGCTGGATGTGAGCATCTGAGTATCTGCAGCTAAAATGTCCAGAAATTAAGGCATGAAATATGGTTGTGCATTGAATTTATTTATTTCTTGTATTATCTGCACCTGAGGGTCAGAGAAACAGAGAAATATGCTGAATACATAAATACATACAGGGATGCGAGCAGACACCCATCCTGAAGTAATCGAGCGCATCTGTCCTGCAGATGTGTGCAGGGTTACCAAGTTACACAAAGAGAACGAAGGCCTCGGTAGAGGAATCTAACTCAAATATTGGCAGTAATAATAAGACAAACAGCAGATTTTCAGCAGATAGACTTGGTCATGTCCTGCTAGCATATTTAAATAAGTTTTAGTGCTCCTACCTTTAAGTATAGTGGCCTCATGAATGGTCTGTTGAACTGGAAGTCCTGTTTTACTGTAAAATAACAGGAACCCCAGTCTGTCACACCAGAGAAACTAAAACTGCAGACCATGTGATCCAGATAAGAAGAAAAAGAATCTGTTTGACTTTGGCTAGGAAACTGCAAAATAGTAGCATTCAAACTGTACAGTAATACAATTTTTTTAATAAATTAAAAATAATAATAATACATGCATTAGTAATCAGTTACTGCTTGTCCAATGGAGAGTCTCAATGGTCAAGTGTGTATCCTGGAAGTACAGGTTGTGAGGCAAGATGTATATAATAATAATAATAATAATAATAATAATAATAATAATAATGTATTATTTATCTGCACTGCTCAGCAACAGGGAAAGAAGCCCCTCCTCCAATCCAACATTTGTTCCAGTAAAAGGTGGTGTATGTTAAGGCATCATTTCCAATTCAATGTTCACGGGGTTTGAACCAATTGTCTCTGTTTTAATTAACACCGAATAATTTTGTTGTTCCACTAGTTAACCAAAGAATTTCCAAAGTGTCTCCTTGTGTTCTCTGCAAACAAGGCGGCTCCAGGATTCCTTATCGGCACCCTAAACAAGGCACTCAGAGATGTGGGGGTTGAAGTGCACGTGCACACAGAGCAGCGGGTCCACCATCGCTACAGGATTCCAGCTGAACGACACTTTTCAAAACTGGAAAAAGAACATGCAAAAGTATAAAAGTGTAAAAAAAATTGCGTATTACAGTGTATTACATATTCCTTTCCAGAGGTTTCCGCATGAGCCACTCTGGCACACGAGCATTAAACAGTGTTTAAAATTTTCCATAATAAAGACAAGACATAGTATCTGTGAGCTAAAGATACACTCCTCATCTTGTGAGCATCTTCATTATGAAAGTGAACATTTTCTTATTCACTATTTTTATTTACTATTATAATTTTTATAACCTCTTGTTATCTCAAGGGCTCGAACTGCTACACCACCCGGTTGCCCGTCAAGCTGGCTACCATCACACTGGGGTACCAGCTGTGTCAAGTCTGACCATCTGTGGGTACGATCCCACCCCACTGTCCCTGCCTGGCACCCATGTTATGAAACAGTCCTGCACTCGGAACACACCGGAATGTTCTTGAATCGCCCAGGGCAAACACATATTATTGATCATTGCCTGTTGCCAGTGTGCATGAGTTCACAAAAACCTGCGGCCATGGGGCTGTGACCCAGCAGTGAGGGGGACACGGTAGTCTATTCTGGAAGCAGAGACTGTGAATCAGAGTGCAGCTTGGATGGGATCTATAAGCACTTTGCTCACAATAACTACAGCAAGGGGAGTGGGGCTTGAACCAACAACCTTTACATTGCAAGGCCCTTTCTTCAGCAGCTTTACTATCTCCTGCTGCACTGATTTATACAGGTGAGCAATTGTTTACTTTCTAAATCCAGGGTAAGAACCTCAGTCAAGGGTACTACAGCAGAAGATGGGATCCAACCCTGGGTCATTCAAGTGCTAGGCAGCAGCTCTAACCACCATGTCACCTGGTGCCACAAAATAACCACCCATCCATCATAATTAACCACTGCGTCCTGGTGAAAGTCATTGGGTTCTGGAGCCAATCCTGGAGCCACTGCATTACAACAACAACAACAACAACAACAACAACAACATTTATTTGTATAGCACCTTTCATACAGTGGTCTGTAGCTCAAAGTGCTTTACAAGGTGAAAGAGACAACAATGAGAAAGAAACAGTATACAAGAGTAAAGCAAAAATGGTAAACAGGAGTAATGAAAGAGGTCAGACTGAAAATGAGGTTGTACAGATGAGATGAGGTTGTATAGATAAGTAAATAAGGTCTAAAGGCTGGGAGGACAGAAAAAACAAAAAAAAAAAACAAAACAGAATCTGCAGGGCTTCGAAGGCCAAAAGACCGCCCAGCCCCCACTGGGCATTCTATCTAACAGAGGGATTTCTAGAACAGTCTCTTTATTGGTCATTCTACCGCACACGTTGATGAGGGTGCCGTGGAGATCTGGGGCATCTGCCTTCCAACCGGCGATTGAGGGGGCTTCTTGTTGCTTAGTTTAGGTGGTGGTGGCGTAGGTCGCCACCACAGAAGAACTGGAAAGAGAGACAGCAGAGATTAGCAAAGATTAGCATGGGTCCCTGAACAAATGTAACAGTAACAAGTCCATGCAATGTAATAAGGCAAGCATTATAATAAGGAAAGCATTATAACAGAGGTAGAGCAAAGGCCATATTAAAAAAATGGGGTTTTAACAGCTTCTTAAAGTGTGCCACAGTACAAGCCTGACAAATCTCAATGGGTAGATTTTTCCATAGTCTAGGTGCATAACAGCAAAAAGCTGCCTCCCCACTTCTTTTGAGCCTAGCTTTTGGAATTTTCAGCAGACTTCCATTTGAGGATCTTAAGTTATGACAGGGGTTGTAAGGGGATAGGCAGTCCACTATATATGATGGGGCAAGATTGTTTAAAGGCTTATAGACAATTAGAAGTATTTCGAAATCAATTCTAAAGGGTACTGGTAGCCAGTGTAAAGATTCTAACACCGGTGAGATATGTTCCGATTTTTTTGTCCCAGTTAAGATCCTAGCTGCAGCATTTTTCACTAGCTGCAGGCGATTTATTTCTTTTTTGGGCAGTCCAGTTAGGAGAGCATTACAGTAGTCCAGTTTACTAAACATGAAGGCATGAACTAATTTTTCAGCATCTATGAAAGTTAAGAGGGGTCTAACTTTTGCAATGTTTCTTAGATTAAAAAAAGCAGTCCTTGTTACCTGTGCAATTTGTGACTTAAAGGTTAGGTTAGAGTCAATGATCACCCCTAAATTTTTTACCTCTGTCCTTATTTTAAAACCTAAGGGATCGAGTTTGCTTGCAACAGCTTCGCTACACCCCTGTTTACCGATTACTGTGATTTCGGTTTTTTCCTTATTTAATTTCAGATAGTTGTCACACATCCAGTCTGAAATACTACTGAGGCCATGAAAAAGAGAGTAAAGAGCATCTGGGTCATCAGGGGCTACAGATAGGTAGAGCTGCGTGTCATCTGCATAACTATGGTAACTCACATTGTATTTTGCGATCACCTGACTTAAGGGGAGCATGTAGATTGAAAAAAGAAGTGGACCCAGAATGGATCCCTGTGGAACACCATACTCAATGTCACGAACCTCTGAGTTGTAATTACCACAGCCTACAAAGAATTTTCTATTTGTTACATAGGACTGTAACCACTTTAAAGCACTGCCAGAGAGGCCCACCCACCGTCTGAGGATATTAATAAGTATACCATGATCTATGGCATCAAAGGCTGCACTAAGATCTAATAGAACAAGTACAGGAATAAAACCTCTATCGGTATTTAACCGCAGATCATTTATTACCTTAACCAGCGGAGTCTCTGTGGTTTATTCTGAAACCTGATTGGAATTTGTCTAAAAGAGAAAGTAGATTTAGGAAATCATTTAGTTGGGTAATTACGGCCTTTTCGATAATTTTGCTCAGGAAAGGGAGGTTACATATTGGTCTATAGTTGCTGAGTACTGAAGAGTCGAGATTGTTTTTCTTGAGTAGGGGCTTCATGACTGCAGTTTTCAGACATTCAGGGCAAACCCGCAGTTCTAGAGATAAATTCACTATCTCAAGGATACTGTCAATAAGAGCATCAGAAACTGTTTTAAAGAAGTATGTTGGGATTGGGTCGAGGGGACAAGTTGCGGGTTTCAACTGTGAAACTATTCCACACAGTTCTTGTTTATCAACTTTATAGAACAAATTTAATTTACTTGCGGGTACATGCTGTGTATCTAATTTTGTAATTTGGGAGGGGACGCACAATATTGCTACGAATATCAATGATTTTGCTTTTTAAAAAAAGAGCAAAATCCTGAGAGGTTTCTTTGGCAATTTTTGGAAGACGTTCCATTGAGTGAACTGGGTTTAGAAGTCTGGTTAGTGTTGAAAAAAGAACTTTCATATTACCCACATTATCGTTTATAATTTTAGAGAAATGTTGTTGCCTTGCATGTTGCATTGTGTTATTATATTCAGAGATTTTCACTTTTAGAATCTCATGGTGGACAGTCAGGTTAGTTTTTCTCCATTTCCTACTTCTTCCAGTGCCACCGAATCTGCTGTGGCCCTTAACTTGGTGATAAAATGTTTGACTTTACTGTTCACGGCATCTGCATCATTTGGGATTATCAGAATATTAGGGTCACTAAGATGCGCACTATAGTCTGGTTGGTTGTTGACAATGTCGAAAAACCTGGACGCTGCAGTACTATTGAAAAAGCGCTTTTTGACAATGTGCTTTTCATTAGGTATGGCTAACATAGTTTCAACAGTAAAGAATATGCAGTAATGGTCTGAGATATTTATGTCGATAACCTAAATCACATCAACTTTTAGACCGTTGATGATGACTAAATCCAGCGTGTGTCCTCCTTTATGAGTGGGCTGGTTAACGTACTGGTTGAGCCCGAATGAATTGAGTAAATTTAGAAATTCTTTTGCTTTTTCGTCACACCTGTTGTCTATATGGAAATTAAAATCACCTGCGACTATAAACCTGTCATAGTTGGTTAGTAATATGGATAGCAAGTCTGAGAACTCCTTGATAAAAGAGATACTGTATTTAGGGGGTCTATAGACAGTAAGCAACAGAAAAGGGGAGACTCCTTGAATAGTAATTGCAATATATTAAAACGAACTATAAGCACAGAAAACAGCGTTTTTAACATTTAACCAGCTAGAATAAATATATGCTAAGCCACCGCCTTTCTTTCTTTGGCAAAACGAATGAGTGAAACTGTTATTTGGGAGAGCCGCTTCTATTAGTACATCCGCCCCATCCGAGCTGAGCCATGTCTCAGTTAGTCAGTCTACTTTGCTGTCACTAATAATGTCGTTGACAGAGAACATCTTGCCGGTTAATGCTCTGATATTTAATAAAGCCATGGTTAAGGTTTCAGAAACACAATGCTGGTTCGGGGATTTCATGATTGATTTCAATGTAGATTAAGTTGTTTGTGTTGATGCCCCTTTGCGTGGATTTTTCTTTCATTTATGATTAGTTGTTTTAGTTCTCATGCAGCGATAAGAGATGGGTTGAATGATGAAGGAATTTTCCATTGTACCGCTAGGCCTGGGTTTTCTAGTCAAGTTATGATTAGTTGAATTGGTGCTAGGACAGTGCTTACCTCAAGATAAATTTCCTTCAGAGTTATAGCATCTAAACATGGAGTTAACATAAGTGCAATGATCACTTAGTCAAGGAAGACAGATTACTTTAGCAAAGTTGCGACTGGAGAAGCGCGGCCTTTCCCAGAAAAGATCCCAGTTGTCCACGAACGAGATGTTATTCCTCCTGCAGAAGCTTCTCAGCCAGTCGTTTAGGGATAGTAGTCGATTGTAGGTTTCATCTGACCTTCTATTTAGTGGCAGAAGACCGGAAATGACAATTTTAGCAGCCAGTGACTTCTCTTTCACAGTCTGGACTAAAGCAGTGAAGTCCATCTTTAGGACCTCCGACTGCCGATATGTCATGTCGTTCACTCCTGCATGCAGTACAATAGTTCCCACGGCCTTATCCTTGTATTTGTCAAGGACTTTTAGAGCTGTTCTTGTAAGGTCCCGGATTTGTGCACCGGGAAAACTCGATACAAAAGATCTCTTTTGAGAGCACGAAACATTTAGGTTCTGCACAACCGAGTCTCTGATAATGAGAATATTTCCAGGGTCAGCCTGAACGTTGGGGGGGCGAAGAGGATCAAAATGGTTTCAGATCTCGACGCTTGCCTGAGACAACGATGGGGGCGACCTAGCCTTGTGCCCCTGCCTGCGGCGCTGGATAAGCCAGGTACCATCATCATCATCGCTGTGTGAAGGAGCAGGGGTATAGTTGACCAGTCTCAGCGATTGTGCACAACGGCAGGGGGTTGGACTTGACAAAACTATAACCTGAACAGGACACCAATCCATCACCACACACATACAGTGGTCAATTTATATGACCAATTAACCTGAAACACATGTCTTTGAACCGTGGGAGGAAACCCATGCACACACAGGCAGAACATACGAATTCCATACAGGCAAAGCTGGATTCAAACCCACATCCAAGCAGTCCCTGTGCACCACCATAGATACCTGTGAATTATAAGTACAAACTCACCTTAGCACTTACTCTGTAGTGTATAACACAGGTGTGTAAGAAAACATGCAGTGTAACCTCCCACCCCATCTCACACATTGGGGACTCTCAAAGTTGCCTCCAGTTTGGAGTCTGGGAAAAGAAAGCACCAGCATCTCTGGTTTGAGAGAAACAAGGATCTGCACTTGGCAGGGCCCCAAAATCCCAGACGGAGAACAACTTCCATGGAGCTCGTGAGTTTGGCAAAGGACAGGCGAGCAGAGGTCTATAGCATGCAAAGCGCCACTTACTGACACGGAAAGCCACTTACTCAAGGCCAGCGAGCAACGTGGCTGGGCTCACCTACGTGTTTCTTCATGTGTCACATAGCCACACTTAGGTGGAAACAGAGGTTTTTTAGATCCAAAGTTCTTCATTCCCAATCATATTTCATTAAATCACCATAGCTGTGTCCTCACCCAGAAACACCGCAGACAAAAAACCGGATTAATTTTGTAATCCATTCCTAAAAACCCGATTTAAACTAGGAAAACCTAAACAGAGAACCTATTTCCTGTTTTTTTTTTAAACACAAAAAATATAATCTGTTGTAAAGCCCGCCAACCCTTGAAAAAAAACCCAACCAGTTTCCACAAATAGCACTAAAATGCTGTAAAACACCTTGTGAACTCTCATTACTCTCATGTTTTCTCTTCTTATACAACAGACATTTGCGCACAAAGCTACAGCAGATCCCCTTCACTTGCATTGAGAGGGGCTTTTCAACATTTCTCTGCTCACAGTTCTGACATTATGACAGGTTTTTGAAATGTAGATGGAGTAATATAAGCACTGTTACACTTTACTGGGAACCAGATGCTGCAGATACCAGTAGGATAGTGTTTCAAAATTATAGAGGGGAGTTTTTATACGCAATTCAGATGGAAAATGTTGTATGTTGAAAACAAACTGTTTTCACACAAAAAAGAAACTATTGTTTCAGATATTTCTGTGTAAAAACTTTTGTTTCAACGTGAGACTGGGCACACGGTTAGGTTAAATAAACGGTGTATGGGGAACTCTAAACTTAAACCGAGTTTTAGGTGTAAGAAACGAGACGCTTGTATTGGGAGGACGTAAACCGATGAATTCGCGCACTTTCGCGAACAGGAGCGCTGGCGTGTGACGTTACTGCCCCCTGGTGGCCACGAATCCAGCACAGTTTCGCTCTTTCGCTTCACCCCATTCGTCTTTTTGGCAAATAAAGTCGCCCAGCGAACAGCAAACAAAACGGATGAACGAATAAATCACCTCGTTCTGCGCCTGTTCAGTCGGAACAAAATCACTTCTTTAAGTTCAAAAGGAATCTCGAAATGTTTCTGCTGAGGGTTGAAATGATGCGTTAGGTATAACATTTAACGGTTTGAACACAATGGATGGCCAGGTTCATCGGTAAAGTGAGATTAATTATGAAGAAAAACTACCTTAAAAAACACGGCTAAACGTTATATGGATTTTCACATTCTCTTCACATGGAATATCGTGGTAAACCGAACAAATGCGGACCAGAGAAGTTCGGGTTCTCATGGACGCGCTTTGTAACGCGTAACAACTGTGGTTCACCGTGAACCGGAATCGTGCAGCTGTTTACCCTGTTTTTCTACCAAAACAAAAATCTTGATCATTAATATTTCATCCTGCAAAGCGCAGAGTCAGGAAGTCCAGACCCACAGGAGCTCACCAATGGTGGTGGGAAAGTCAACCGTGAACAACTTTAGAATCAATAAATTCTGCCTGTTTCTGGGGTAACTGAACGGATCCAAATGGAAAACAACACCGTGAATCAACAATTTAAACTGTGCCACATGGAGAAACCATTTTAAAATGCTAGTGTAGAAAAGCCACGAACCTAGCACAAAGTTAGGTGAAAAATATAACAAAATGGAAACTGGAGTAAAAAAAAACGCAAAACCACCTCAGTGACAAAATTCTGGCCCTTCAGCCGAAGAAAATGCGCAGCCAGATGGTCAGAAAGAAAGCGCAAATGTAGGCTTCGTCCACACGGATGCGGATATTTTTGAAAACACAGCTTTTTCTCTACGTTTTGACCTCTCCTGCACACGAAAACAACGTTGTGAAACCGCCTTCCAAAGTGGACATTTTTCAAAACTACGGTTAAGGCGTAATCGTGTGGACGGTTAAAACGGCTATTTTGTGACGTCATTGCTTCACGTCTCGTGAGGCGTTGTTTTGTGTGTACACTGCGCACACGCCACACACTATAATGAAAGCAATGGCGGAGTGCCTGTTTTTATCATGTGTGGTCAGTAATATTGGAAATATTCACTTTCAGGTTTACATGCAAACATTACTTTACTATAATGCCGCCCTGCAGAGGCATGTGAATATAATTTATTTTTGGCAGGACTCCCAGTCTACATTCTCCTGACTTTTGCTAGGTTTATATTGAAGGGTAACATTCAGCAGCAGCTCTATTTCATCATCAGTCCAGATGAACGAGTCCGTCTTTGCTTGCTTTTCGCCATGTTTGTGTGTATCGTCTGTTTACCCCCGCTCTATTTACATTCAAGTCAGCCTCACTGCGCATGTTTGTAATGTTTTTCTTTTGTGTTTTGCCCTAAAGTTTCAGCACCACCTGCTGGCACTGCATGATTATATGAGCGTTTTACATTCTCGTGTGGACAGAGAAATTTTGTAAAACACCAATTGTGTGGATGGATTTTTGGGTCGATTTTTTTACACGGATGAGGGAAAAACTGCGTTTTCAAAAATGTCCGGATGTGGACAAGGCTATACGCTGACTGTCCAGAAAGTTGCCGCCCTGCTTCTGCGTGCCAGACACGACCCTCGCATCTGGAATAAAGGAAGAGTGGAGACCAACTGGATCCCAGCAAGAGAAATTGGGGGGGGGGGGGGGGAATGAAAGACGGACACAGGGAGAGAGAGAGACAAAGAAAAAAAGAGGCAGAAAGAGAAACAAAGGGAAGGAGAGAGATAAAAAGAGGGGCCGAGTGAGCAAAGACTGACAGAGGGACAGAGAGAGACAGAGAGCGAGGGCGACATAAAGAGAAAGAGGGGGAGGGAGAAGAAGGAGCTGGAGACAGAGAGGAGCTGAGTGAGAGAGCGAGAAAGAGAAAGGCTTCTACCCATCTTGGCTCTACTGTGTTTATTAGTGTAAAATACTCATCAAGCTGCGGCGCTTCCCGAACAACGGCATAAAGTTCCTCTGTATGACCACAAGGTGGCGCCACAAATTCGCGGAACGGTTGCCACTACAGAGGCTTTCTGGCTGCCTCATTATTCTCATCTCTGTCAATGTAACCCATTTTTCCTTCATATCAGATACTTCAGAGGAGCACAGATTGTGAAAAATCTGCAGATTTTCTGCCATCTTTGGCAGCTTAAAACATCGAGTCACCCGAGACAGGTTTGGCAGAAGAACCCATGAGCCCATTTACGCAGAGCGCAGAGCAGAGGCTCGTGGGTAATTAGAAAGCAGCCCCTCCCCTGGGTACGACCAGCCTGTTATGTCCCTGCCCTCCTCACAGGTGTGCTTACCTGTGCCCAGGGGGCAGGAGATGCACCCATGCAGCATGATCATATGCACAGACACCAAGGTGATGGTACAACCACAGCAAGTCAGGACCCCCCTTCCCACACACAAGAGCTCATGGGGGTAGGGCTGGGGTTTAGGTCTCAGCTTTTCCTTATTATCGCTGCGCTCTTTATTTCAGGTCCCGCCAGCCCACCCAGCCGAGAGAAGGAAGAACGTCCGATGGGATGACAAACAGGCAGCCGCCGTGACCCCTGGGTCAGAACAGATTCGTAGACCCAGCGTGAGCTTCACACAAAAGGGTGGGTTTGTTTGTGGGTGGGGCCTTGGGGGGGGAGTCCGAGGAACATGTTTACCATACGTGTCAGTTCACGTTGCCCGGTTATGACCATGGTATGAGCAGCACATCTGTTCACAGGCTTGCTTATCTGCTGAGCAGCCAGACGCAGAGACATCTTCTGTGCCCTCCTGACACGTCGGCCTGCAGCCACCTGGGATCCCGGCGGTGTTTAACGTAGTATTTGGGCTATTTTTTTTTACTCAAATCCATTGCTATGTGTAGCACTGTGAACCACTCATTACGCCCCAATTTAACACAACTGAGACTAAAATGTATTCCTAATTTTATTTTATTTTTTTTGTGACTTCAAAGTCTTTTCTTACCAAACTAAATAAATTCAGGTTTCT
This sequence comes from Heterotis niloticus, assembly GCA_018136845.1. Taxonomy (NCBI): domain Eukaryota; kingdom Metazoa; phylum Chordata; class Actinopteri; order Osteoglossiformes; family Osteoglossidae; genus Heterotis; species Heterotis niloticus. The sequence continues at coordinate 21,212,510 of CM030905.1, read as the reverse complement.
TCCTAGAGACAAGTATCTGACATACGAGGTTTTGCGGATCCAAGTGAATTATTCAAGAAACTTCACCGAGTTATATGACCCATGAACCTGATTTTTCATGTTTACAAGATGTGTGTGGGTGGGGGGGGGGTGTGCAGTTCAGGCTGGCAGCCATTGTAGTGAGTTGCATCTGTGATAGATTAGTTACATCTGTTTGGTTCAACAACACCAGTATCAATGGACATACAAATATACTGTATATGATTCTGGGTGTGTGTGTGTGTGTGTGTGTGTGTGTGCGTGCACGTGAGAAACAATTTGAGAGCAGTGTGAGTGCTTTCAGTGTTCTCAGTTTAGTAAAGGTTGTCTTGAAAACCTGCTGCGCAACTTTCTGAGCCTTTTTATTATTTGTCATGAGGGACCAACAAGGACAAAAAAGCCACCCAGTTGTTGTTCGCAGTCACTGCTTCCTCAAATTCGTTTCCAATTGTGCTCCGTGATTCTCGTGTACAATTTTGTTATTTCATCTCTAGTCATCAAATGCATATAATAATAATAATAATAATAATAATAATAATAATAATAATAATAGTTGTTGTTGTTGTTACACTGCTGAATATTTTTAATGAAAGGAAATTTCTAAGATTAAGCTATACTCAGAAGCAGGGGACTCCTAAACCTTCGCCCATTTATTAATGGGTCAGACTTGGTAAAAAAAAACGCAGACAAAGCTATAAGTAAGCTATAATAAAAATAGCGTGTAGCACCATAACATCCATTCAGTATCATGTACACTCATCCAGCGCAGGTTGTGCTGTATCCCTGAAACAATTTAATTTTCTTAGAAACATCATCTCCACAGCCTTTCATTTAACACCGCTGACTTCACGTGTCCATCATCTTCTGACAACTTTCAACTTCGTTCGCACAGTCAACAAAAGCAAAATAACATTTGATTTACTTACATGAAAGGTTAAGTAAAAATCTAGACTACAGCTGCCATAACTAAAATGCTTTCAGGAACATCGAGCTGTAAACACGGAATTGAGCAAAGGCGACTGTTAATACTACCGAGTGTGTTTTGCTACCAGTTGAGGGGAAGTGTCGGTAATTTTCACTCAGCAACAGAGAGGAATTTTAGAAAAAGTGGAAAAAACAATTAAAAGCGACAAACCGGAAAAAGTTGGAATCTTTGTCGGTTCTCACCTTAAATATTCATGCATGAGGAAGCACCGTACATGATAGTGGCACAGGTTCTTCTTGTTCTGGTTTCAGTGCCCTCATTGCCTTCATGGCTGCCATTGTCTTATCAGCACCATGGGCCACCAGCTGTTTACTTGCCTATTCATAGAACAACAGATGATTCCCTAATATGGCCGAGAGGGACTTGTGCCGAAACGAATACGGCGTCAATTCAATTATTGCCCCCTCAGTACCTTTACCACTGCCCCCTTCACAGTTCTCCCTCGATTACCACTGTCCCTTGGCAGGTTTACCTTACATGACTCATGTCTAGATCTCTGGCCTCGGGCCTGTCTACTCTGAAACACATGAGACGCCTGCGGCACTGGTGCTCGGGCTTCAGCTCCTTGGCACCAGCACGGTGGCCTTGGCACCATCGAGGGCCAACGTGCGAGGGCATAAGGGAGGAAAACATGTCGGCAGGACTGGGATCTAGAGTAAACATAGCTGCTTGGCTCAGGTCCTGGTGCCGACTCAATAACACAGGGCACGGAGGCCATGAGTCACACAGACACGTGCTGGGTATTGCAATAGGTGCTGCGAATGCTAATGTTGCTAACTGTGAGTTTACTGTTACAGTCACAGTATGGCTCATAAACTGGCTCCTCATCTCCTGTAGAAATAAAATGAACTTTTCATGACCTCACAGTACTCACCTCACATGGCACACATGGCCGCCAAAGGAAAACATGAAAGAAAGAAAAGAGCTGCTCACCAGAGGACAACACACAGCTCCCCACTACCCCATCTGTGACTCAGCTGCCTTGTTGTGACAGGGCAGGGATTCGTGCGTTTGTGCGACATTTTGGCTGTGTGAAGCGTTGCCTTGCCCCCCTGCGCACACACCACACAACAACGCTAAACCCAGCACATCTGCCCCAGCCGTAAAGTTCAGCTGCTTGTTTGTAAAAGCAGAATAATCCCTAAACAAAGGCGGATATGAACCATGCCGCAAAGTGCTGCTATCATTTAGGGACCCTGGGTGGTACAAAGATCCTCACATCTCCTCGTGAGACGTGGAAAGCCCAGATTCAGGCAAGCGCTCAAGTTTGCTGAAGCACAGAGAAGCCATTTCCTTCAGTAACACCATGTTTACGCTTGAGATGGTCACCAGTGATAAAATGCCGTGAGTTCTCTTGCTCACCCACTGTTTGCTGCCACATTTGCATGAGGTTTATGCAGAAGTTAGAAACACCTCATCATAAAGAGAAGTGCACCAGCAACAGGGGACGAAGATAGGAGCATGCAATTGTTAAAGCATGGCGAATTTGTTTCGTTCCGCCGTCATCGTGACGCACACTCCAGCAGCCACATAGCCAAGGCGGACTATAACAAAATTAGGAGCTTGGGATGGAAGTGGGTGTGAAGGAGGTGGGTTTGAGGACCATCCTGAGTGCTAGGTGGGATTCAGCAGTTCTGAGGGACGGAGGGATTTGGTTCCACAAACTGAGGCCGAAACAAAGTTTACATTTTGGAGCCTTTATGCCCCCAAATACATTACATGTGTGACTCTGCTCTGAATGTGCATTTTTATACCTCGTCTACATCAGGTAGTTTGGTAACCACTGGCAACAAGAAGCAAACTGAACCTCAGTTTTGGAAGGGACAAACTTGCTGGGTCAAATGGGTGGAATAAACCCCAGTAGTTGTGACCCCAGCACCTCAAGTATTTCGGAAATCCTTGTGGCCGCGCTCTGCAGCCTCCCACACAGCTGCTTTTGAGGATCCTGTGGTCCATTTCACCACCTGATGGGAGATTAGTTTCCACAAAATGCCATCACTTTTATGAGCATTTTATTGAGCCGAAAATACAACACGTAGACATGCACACCTCTGTTTTTTTTACATTTTGTGCCACAGCTCAGCTCCTGGCCGTGTAAAAATGTGCCCATGTCGATCGCGTTTTGCTGGCAGCTCCAAAAGGAAAACAAGGCATGTTAATCTCCTGTGCACTGGCCTAAAGAGGATCGCTCTCCCCCTCCATCTCTATTCACAGAAACCTGCTTTCGCACAAATATTTACTAATTCTGCTGCGCAGGGATTATGTCCTTGGCCACTTGGCCACAGCGTTTCTCGTGCCACAGCGACGGCTGAGAAAAGCTGCATTTCCGCAGCTTGTGAGAAAACATAAAACAGAGTGGCTGTGCTTAAATGCGCCGCCCCCCTGCAGAGGTTCTGTAAACACGCTTGTACCGCACAGCGGGTGTTTCAAACTCAGCTTTTAACATTTTCATTCTTTTAAAGGGTTTTGTTTTCAGGCTTTATTTGAATGTCAATTTGAGGAGTGCGGTTTTGAGAGTAATGCAATACCTCTGAAGCCATCAGCATGAATGCCTTTATTATTTACACTGTCTTTAGTAATGTAACACCATATATCATTTATATCATATTCATATATCATATATAATATTTTATTTTGGGATTTACACTGTATAAGCAGTGATATTATCCCCCGCTTACATGTGGTCTTACATGTGCAGTACTTCTATAAATAGAACGCTGTAAACACACACACACACATATATACTGTATATGTGTGTGTATTCTGTATGCAGCATCAAACCGTAGGAGGATCAGATAATGATTTTTTTTTTTTTACATTGAACCGAACTTAAATGAACTGAAAAGGATTCACAGAGGCAGTCAAATTTATTTCAGAGTTAACAGATTTTGAATCATTACCAAAGGAGTTCCATTTATAAAGGTGTGACTGTGCAGTGTGGTAAATGTCATCCCTTCTTTACTGCTGGGAAAGACGAATGTCAGTTAGCGAAAGGCAGAAGGTGTCAGCAAAGGCCGGAGGATGTCAGCATTTCCTGACTGCACCGCAGTAATGTGAGGAATGCTGACTTCTCACACTAAGTACCTTAGTACAGTACATTAACATGGCCCAACTTGTCAAATATTTACCGGCATTACATGGGATCCCAGCACCTCGCTGTCCAATCAGGACCGTCCTGGGGAACCACAGGGTTACCCATGTGGCCTTAACCACCAGAAGTGCTAAAAACAAGTTTCCTCAGAGTGACCTCCTTGGTTCTGATACGCTGTGGAGAAAGTGAACAAGATAGTGGCTTCTTCCAGGGTTGGGGGCAGGGCTTTACTGCGGGGCAAAGGCTGAGGGTTAGCAACGTGTTGGGTGTGTAAAGTTTATCTGAAGAACAGGATGTGTGGATTCTTGTCAGAGAGGCCTGGTTCATGGCACAGCACAGCACAGCAGAATACAATGCAGCACAACAGAGCACAGCTCAACATGACACAACACAGCAAAACACAGTACAGTCTCCGTTGAGCGTGGGTGCATCAATGTCTGACTCGCCGTATTGGCAAAAGCGACCTTTGCAACTGTACAATAAAATGCATTCAGACACCAGCACAGAATTCAGGGGTTCTTAAAATTTTAGTGCCATGGACTCTTTTAGCAGTCTGGCAAAACCCATGGACCCCGCTACCTATTTTTACCCCAATAAATAATATTAAAAGATGTCTGTAAAAGCTGATATGCGATATGAAAACATCTGTGATTTCTACTGGACACAAAGTCACTGGTGCTGCTTGCACTGCTTTGCTTTGTGGTCTACTTTCATGACTGAAGGAGGTGCTGAATTTCAGGGAGAACTTTGTCAAAAGAAACATGTAAATTCTCTCGCTTCCAAGTTCACAGACCCCCCAAATTCAGTGGCCAGCAGGTACAGACCCTCCAACCTAGACAGCGATTCATGATCACCCCCCTGCACTGTATTATGTACCTGCACACATTTGCTATTTCCTGAAACACAGATTCTATCTTCATCTTTGTGCTGATAACAACAAATAAAACAGTAAAAAACACATTAAATAAGATAATGTGAGCCTGGCACATTTCACTGAGCAGCAAGCCAGACCTAAACAAAACAGGTAGTTCTTCCACGTGCCTGAGATTACCGCAGTAAACATGTACAGTATGTACCTTTTTCTAGAAAGAATGAAAGGAAAGTTTGAAGGAAAGTGACACACAAGAGCAGCTCATCTCCTGCTCCATCTTACTGCCCCAGCAGGGTGTTAAACGTTTCTTAATAATCCTTGTACAAACGCAGCTATGAGTGAATATCTTTGCAAAATCGGGAACAGCAATTTGGACGTTTTGAACAAACGTGGTTGACATCTTCGGAGAAGCACTCCAGCCAAATTGTCAAGTCTTCACTTGCATTTTCTCCCAGTTTTGTGTGCCGCTCCTTTTGAGCTCTGGGGGCAGAAAAAAATGCACCAGCTCCACGTCCGCCAGCGAAATGTGCAGGAGCCATCGACCGCAAGCGGAGGGTGACGTATATGTTGGTCCCGCCGCCACGTTACAGAGCCGGCGTTATGCAACGCTTGACAGCTGAGCTTCTGTGAGGCATGGGTGTGTTAGGCAATGTATGGGGATGGGGCACGGAGATCAGTCCAGTGTTATGCTGTGTTTACACACCTCACGTGGCTCCAGCAAGGTGCAGGATCTTTCCTATACCCAACTCAAGTCTATTCCGAGGGGTTCCTTAAACAGAAAAAAGCCCTAGAAGGAGAAATGAGAAACTGGGTAAAAATAAACACGAGCTTTGCTGCCATTTTTGTTTGACCGTGAGCTCTTTGTGTTCCGCAGTGAAAATAGATTCTTCCAGCAGATAAGATGGTTGGCTGTTCCTCAGAACTGAAGCCCTCAAGTCTAAGTTCTGATTGTCACAACACGCCTTTCTAAGGGTTTGGTGTGGTGAGTGATGAAGACATGGCTGATGATGGAGATGACTATAAACCCCAACTTTTAAAGTTTATCTTCCAAGGAACTAAATATGGAAATATTGCAAACCATTCTCCAGCGGATGCTGCTTCCAAAGCAGCTTCATGCAATATAGACTCAGAGGACCCAGGGTTGAATCCCACCAAAGAGTAAAAATTACCCAGCTATATGAATGTGCAAATCACTGCAAGACCGATAGAGCAGGGTAATTTTTACAGTGTGAAGTCAGGGTAAGTACTTTGATCAAGGGATTAACATCAGAGATTTGAACTTTTGCCTTTCAGCTCCAAAGAGTCAACTCTGACTACTTCAAAACCTGGCGTTACCAGTTAGTGAAACATATTGGCAGCAAACACCTCACAATGTAAATATGTCAATAGTAGAAGGGAAGCAGTAGACCAGCTGTCCTGTTTTGGTTTGGATCTCTGCAAGGGGAAGTGAGCTGAACGTCATGAAGGGCTTTATTCAAAAGTCAATGAAAGCCAACTATCAGATGGACACAACTGGCTCACTCCCTCGGTGAAAGACAGGCAGCAGCTCAGTCTCGCACCTTTGGCCATGTGTGGCGGGCGGTGAGAAACAAGACAGGGACTGCTGAGTTTCCGACTCCTGGTTCTGGACGAAGGCAAATCGTGTGGCACGAAAAGCAACGGAAGCAACGGGAGATCACAGTGGGGCCACTGTTCCTGGACATCGAGGTGATACGGGTCGTGATTGTCCTGGAGGAACAGTGGACTCTGGCTCTGAGGTCCTCCATTTTAGAAGGGAAGGTGTGAGAGGAACGATCATGGTGGAAAGTGGACAGGCGGAGGCAGGCAGGAGCTGGAGGAAGGAGAAGGAGGCCAAATATTTTTTAAGATCAATCATAGCAACAATGTAGAAGAGGAAAAATGAGAATGAGAAGGTATGGGAGGGGAAGATGGGTGGAGAAGGAACTATCTTTTCCCATCACCTTCAGCCTCAAGATGATGAGAATCATATCTGCTCATCTTTAAGTGAAAAATACATTCAATTTGCCCATTAATACTGCAAACTAAGTCATACTTTGTCAAAATCCTTATTAATTACAGCTCAACAAATTATCTTTATGAAGCTGGCTATGGAGGAGCCTGTGGTCGAACATCTGTGGGTGTTTAAAACCCTGTGACAGTTAAATATACTGCACTGAGAGGGGAAATGCAACGGATTGTCTCTGGGCCCCATTCTGTGGCACCACTTCCCATATGACTACTTCAGCAGAAACTCGCACCCTCGACCGCTTCCTGCCCGGCAGGGACTGCCACACACACGATACCGAAGGCGCTCATCCTTAACCGCAGATGTTCTGAGGCTGATGAGAGCGAGCAGCACTAAAGCAAGGCCTCCTGAAAGTGGCAGCGGAAATGGCAACGGTACATTTACACTCAGACAACAAAGCTGTAACTGTCGGCGGAGGAGGGGTGGAGTGGAAATACTACAACAAATCTCTCACACACACACGCACGCACGCGCACACACACACACACACACACACACACACACACAGATACACACACTGCCTTTAAAGTCTGCAGATAAAAATACTGTCACTTTCGTTATGTGCAGCTTCTCACTTTATATTGCAGTACTGGTACATTTTAAAATACATTTCCATTCCTTTGGTGATTTCAATTTTAGTGCCTGACTGCCACCTGTTCTTCCTCCTTTTAACACATCTAAAGGTCACTTGTGTGTTTTTTACCCTGAAGTTGTGTGCAATTACTTTAACAATAAAATACATTTTAAACACCGAGTTAACCTCAGTAAGCCCACTCAGTAAGGCAACTTCAGCAACAGATGTGGGATCTTCTTGTAAGGGCTGTGAGTGAATTAATAAACTCCCTCCTGCTATGACTAAATATCCACTGGTATCAGAATGTGTCACTAGCAGACAAAAACAAACGCACACCTTGCTTTCCTGCCCCCACCCTGCTGCTAAAGTACTAGAGGGCTACAGAGAGCCTGAGGTGCTGTCCTGAAACAACGGCAGGGCGGCCGTTCATCTGAACAAACAGGGAAAACCTGACCACGCAGCAGTCCCTCTGCTTTTTTTATTTCACAGTGACTGTGTCCTGAACAAGGGTTGAGGGGGGTCACCCAGTGTAACTGTTGACTATGAAAGCATGGCCTAAGAATCAATGAAGAAACCCAGTTATTTTTAGGCATGTAGTGCAGTGTGATAAACAAGCTGGGCCTGTTGCCCTCACATCAGCTCCACGTGGCTGAAGGGAACTATAAAAACCAGGGGGGTGCAGAGCCACGTGGGTCTGTTTGCCCTCCCTTATATGGGCATCAGTGCGGTGGTCTCACTTGAGGCTCAGCCCCCAGACCTGGCAGCCAGCGGAGAACCTTCTCGGAAGCCGACTGCTCTGACTAACAAAGAGACCTCCTATTTTTACATCCGAAACCTGAAGGCTGCTACTATTGTTGTACCCTTGAACAGGGTATTTACCCTGAATTACTCCCCTGAAAATACCCCGGTGTTTAAATGGGTCAGATTCTGCTGAGAAAACAGATAGCCAACTAATTCTTTATAATATCCACTGGTTTTGAGAAATGCACCACTAACGGTACTGAAGGAGGAGGATAATAATAATAATAATAATAATAATAATAATTCATTTTAGCCTATGATTTGAGCCTTTGTTTAATCAGTCAAACTGATTTATTAATAACAATAGTAATGGCATCCAGCAGCTGAGCTACAGATAGGCCAGATACCACACATGAGCATCCATTCATAAAGAGCCAAATGTCCCGGGCCGATGTCTTCGTGCAGAGGCGAATAATAATAATAGCAATAATAATTAACACATACGTGCCATAATTCCAGTAAACCAACCGACCTGTGAAGAGGGAGGGGGGGGAGGTTAACGAGGACAAAAAGTATTTTTAATACATGCATAGAAACTCTTGGAACATGCGAGCAAATCGTGTTATAAATTATTATGTTATAATATTATAACATTTAACAATTGACCAATTATGTAAAGTTTTTATTTTTTTGTGATTTTGTGAGGCCTGTGTATGCAGCAGAGGATTATATTCGAAGCCTCCCGTGTAAATGTTAAATGTTGTTGCTTTAAGATGTTGTAAAGGCGACACAAATCTGTAGTAGTAGTAATAATAATAATAATAATAATAATAATAATAATAATAATAATAATAATAATAATAATAATATAGTTGGTGTGGTTTTGTTAGCAGGATTTGACACCCTGCAGTTGAATTATGTAACGCCAGGTGACGTCACATGCGGAAGGAACCAGGATGCGGAAGTTCGGCGGGAACGAGCCACGTATCTGTCGCAGCCCAACACAGAGCTCAACATGACAGCAAACGTAGAAATGGTCGTTTCCGCTCAGCGTGCCGCCTCGTAATGCACGGAGTGTCGTGAGCTCAGCGTTCGTTGACTTCTGTTGTTGTTATAAGTGTTTAGAAAATATTGTAAGCGGGAACCCCCCCCCTCCGGTTGTGTGGTGCGGTCCACACGGAGCGTCACCCATTGTTTACAAATCAAACGGAGGAGTCGCTTCCCGTCGTCGGCGTGCAGGGCGCGGGTGCGCTTGGCGCTTCACACCGCCGCGGTGATCTGGGAAACGGACGCGGGACCGGGACCGGGACCGGGCCCTGGGCGGGGACGGGGACAATGCCCTGTCGGAAGGAGAAGTACATTCTCGTGGAGCAGTCGGTCACCGTGGACTCGAAGGACGTGGACGCGCTGGTGGCCAAGATCGGCGAGGCGCTGCAGCTCCAAGGCGGCGGGGGCGCGCAGCCCAACAGCAACAATAACAACAACAGTGGCGGCGGCGGCGGCGGCGGCGGCGCTGCGCTCCGCAGGCGCGCCCCCTGCTGCGCCCGGCTCCGGGGACGAGCGCTCCGCAGCCGCGCCAGCCCCTACAGCGTGCCGGGCTCCGGCGAGCAGGAGTGGGAGCGGGTGCGAGCGTGGAGCCGCAAGGGCGTGGAGGTGCCGGGCTCGGAGGACGACCCCCACCGACTGCTCCAGGAATTGATCCTGTCCGGGAACCTGATCAAGGAGGCCGTGCGGCGGCTGCAGTTCTCGGCGGCGGCGGCGGCGGAGCGCGGTGACCACGCGAAGCCCGCCGATGTGCCCTGCTGACCAGGCGGGGGGGGACTTACTGTGATGATGATGATGATGATGATGATGATGGGGACGCGACACCCCCGTCCCCACAACCAGCTACCTATTTAGTTTTTTTTTTTTTTTTTTGTCCTCGACAAATAGTCAATATCGATTAGTGACCCCGGACTCTTTTTGTTTTTTCTTTGAAATGAGCGCTTATTTCCCAGAAGCCCTTTTGGGGTTTTATTGCGGGGCGACGGCTCATCCCTCGGTCATCGTTTCTTGTTCTCCATGGTGCTGGTGGCCACGTGACCGACGATGACCGCGATGACCATGTTTACACGCCCGGCCTGGAGTAAATGTGGGCGCCTGGCCACCCGCCATCGTGTGGCTCCCATTGTTGTCGTCGTTACGAATTGTTGCTGTTCTTGTTCTTGTTGTTGTTCTTGTTGTTGTTGTTGTGGGTGAGACGCCCCCCCCCCCATGTATGTGGGGGGGGCGGGGGGTGTATTTACGTCGCACGTTGTGGGGCGGTTAGCACACGTGTAAGGGTTTTGGGGGGGGGGGGCCTGTGTGTTTCCAAGGTCCAACGGCGGTTTCTGTTTCTCAGAATCTGTGTGGGAGGGGAGGGGAGGGGGGTGCCTGTGCTCGGTGCCCCGCGCGCCTGGGTTCGGCTTCGGGTTCGGGTTCGACCGGTTCCAGCCGCGTTCTGTCAGGTTGGCCGACTTGAGTTCACTTCGCAGCGAAGTGTGTTTTTATTATGTGGAAAAAAAAACGCGTTTCCTGGTTTTCTCAGGACTTTGAGTGTCTTAAATAAACAGTTTTTTCCAGTCGTTTGGCGCGTGTGTTTTTTTTTAAATTTTTATTTTATTTTTATTTTTATTTGAATCTGCTTTCTCGTTGAGTCGATGCTGCCAGCGGGGTTTTCGACGTGAAAAAACGGCCGGGTTCCACTTGCGTGCCGCCTGGAACATTTTTCCAAATTAAAGTTTGTACATTTCGACCTGGGTTATTTCGGTATAAATTTGCTGTTCCGCATGTGCTAAATTCTTAGGGGTTTCCTACATTAAGTCCGACGTTTTTGGTGGAAAGTGAAACGTAACCATAATAAAAGTTGCACTACAATTCTTGCACACACCACCTATCTTGGGCTCAGTTACCAGCCAGTCTGTTATTTGGCCTTAAATGTTCATGTACAAACTTCAGTTAATTTTTAAACTTTCTTTAGCTTAACCTCGTCTTTAAGGTGAAGTTGTGCCGCTTTCCCTACACATTCCTACTATTTTTTAGAAACGCCACATTCTACACCAAAATGCATTGAAGCAGCTTGTACAAATTCTTTATGAGCCCTCTGTTTACAAAGAGAATTTGTATTCTTACACAACAGTTCATGCAGTTTAAAATGTATTTTTACTTTGTTTTCAGCTGACGTAATGCTGAATATTTACATTTTTGAAAATATTTATGGTTTATCTTTTGTTAATGTGTTTGTACAACGGTCTGGTTAGTTGTGTTGCTTTTGTAGAGATGATGTTGTATTTTACGCTTTAGAAACGCCAGCAACAACTTTTGGGGAAATGCATTACACCAGAAAAGTACAAAACTGACATCGCATGTAAAATTTTTAAGCTGCACCCAGTACGGTTGCGCTTTGCAGGCTTTCTGTACATCTGCACCAAACTCGCAGCATTTTTGCGTAATGAAGAGCAAAATTTTGCCCATCATTTCTGGAAGGTGAGCCCAGGGCCATCCTTCACATTGAAGCACCTCACGGGCCTGCAGGTTTCACTCAGCCACAGCACCTGAAAAACAGCCCACGTTTTTATTTCTTTTCAGACATGACAAACAAGGTGCAATAAAACAGGCAGTTAAATTGTTTTAAAACATCTGATTTCTTCAGTTTGCCGCAGTTTGGTGTAAAATTTTAATCCCGGGAGCTGCGGTGTCTTTAAAAGCAGTAGCCTAACGTTGGGCGATTTCCTGTTCCTTCCTCCTGAGACCCGGCAGTTTGCGTCCACTGTCGAGGACGCTTATTTTTAAGTTTATCTTCCTGCTACAGTGCACCTATAGAGGACTTTTTGTTTTTGAACGATACCACCACTGGGGGGGGCGGGGCTTCCTACGAAACCTACACTTGTTTATTTTGCTGACACTTTGCTCCAGAGCAGCTTGCACTGATTTAGTCATTTGTACACCGGAGCCATTTTTACCACATCGATTCAGGGTAAGCGCTTCGCTCAAGGGTACCACAGCAGGAGTGGGGTTCAAACCCAGGTCGCTGTTGTCCAAAGATATCCACACGCTTTTTTCTGGGTCTCATGGGGACACATCAGTTATACAGTAAATCAAAGCAACTGAGCAGTGATTTATTTTGCACATTTGCACATAAACATTTTGCCTCAGCCAACCTCATCCAAAGGCACCAAACGGGATCCTTTCGGGGACCAGAACCTGTAGTCATACAGTTTGAAAATGTATCCGCTTAATCATAACGCCACCTGCTGGCCTAGTTCTGCCCACAATCCTGACAAGTGCTCTCCTGTCAACACTTTGAACACCCAACAAACAGGCGGCGTGTAGTCGGTTTCTTCTGTGTTCCTTCAGCTTCTGCTCGCATTTTATTTGCAGTGGCGAGTTGCTCTGCTGCCTTATGTAAGGCTTCTGGGCTGGTTGGGTCTGCGTTCCAATCCAGTTTGCGTGTTCCCCTTATGTCTGCGGGGGTATCTTCGAGATGCTCTGGTTTCCTCCCACAGTCCAGAGGTGTGTGCTGCAAGTGAACTGGTCGTTCTAAATTGCCCATGGTGTGTGTGTGTGTGTGTGTGTGTGTGTGTGACCACACTGACAGACTGGAGTCCCAGCCAGGGTGTAATTTCGCAGCCCGGCACCCAGTGAGCTCAGTTTAGGCTCCGGCCCACCGTGACCCTCACCAGGATAAAGCAGTTAATGGACGGACGGAAATGTTGTCACACGGTACAGTGTGGGGGCTCAGATCCCTTCTCAATAACCTTCTTATATTCATACACACATTTAAAGAAAATTGGCATTTACTGTACAGTGCAACTGAAATGCCTCAGATAAGGATTACACTGAATGAAAGTGAAATGTACCGCGCAAAAAACAACATCCTCCTTCTGCACTCTCTGTATTAAAGTTTTATTTTCTAGCTCCTGGCTGGAAATGTAAGCCAATATGACCAAAATGTGAATGTCAAAGTCTGCACACCAACATTTAACATTAACACGACGACAGAAGATGCAGCTGCCAACATCCTTTCTAATGGGATCAAAATTCCATACATTTTAGTCATTTCCACACACAACAACATTATTTTGTGTTGTTTTCAGCCTAATTCATCTACTTGTTACATATGATACGGTGAAGCTGTCAAACTAACGCTGCAAAGAGGTATTTGAAGCCCCTGGAAGTTGAGGAAGAATGTGCACCAGCTTTGCCTGAACAGCAGGGGGAAGCCTAGCAATGACAAACTGTCGTGGGAAATTATTGTTCTCCATTATTCCAGGTTTGCACTCAGCAGACAGGATTGTCAGACAAAACATTCCCGATGTCCCAATGTTCACAAATGCATTTTAAATGTCTGTAATGTGTGTTTTGGAAGGCAAACCGGGTGCTGAGGGTTGCGCGAAGCAGGAAAATGCTTGGTGCTGCAAAACTTCCCAGGATTCCTGCTCCCTTTTTAAAAGCATCAGAGAAGCTTAGAAGCAAAAAATACAAAATCTCATTAAAAGTCATTTTTACTGCAATGACGGTAATTTTATAACTGAATACACTACCGCGAGGATGTACGGAGAATAACACACCCACAGATGAATTTACCCTGCTGAATGGATTTGAACTGCACACTATTTTTTTAAGAGATCATCTCTGAAAAATATGATTTTAATCAAGCAGCGATAAAAGTTTTGACAGCAGAAATATTGCTTTGCTGTGGATCAGTGACTCCAAGCTCCACAAATAAAGAACAAGGGAAAGAATAAAGGCTGGAGCCTGAAAAAATGACAGCAGAATGAGCAGAGTGTGTGTGTGTGTGTGTGTGTGTGTGTGTGTGTGTGTGTGTGTGTGTGTGTTCCATGCTGTTGCACTGCTTTTCAGTGTTTGACAGCAGGACGTCTGGCTGGTGTCTCAGGTCTTGACAAGCAGCCGCTGATTCGTAATGGCCTCAACGTGAGAGTGCGAGGAAGGCGACGAGGAAGCGGAAGGTGACAATGAAAGGCAGGCAGATGAAGGAGAAGAAGAAGTGGAAGAAAAAGAAGATGAGGAAAGGTGATGAGGAAGAGGAAGGCAATGAAGAAAAGTTAGGATGATGGAGAGGAAAGAGAAAAGGAAGCAGTAGTAGAAGAGGGAAAGTTGGGTAGGAGAGGAAAGCAATGAGGAAGTGGAGGGATATGATAAAAAGTGGAAGATGAGAAAGGGAGTAGAAAACAAAGGAAGTGATAAAGTAGGAAGAGGAAGGTGATAAAGTAAAATGGTAGATGAGAGAGAGGAAGGATTAGAAGAGAGTAAAACGTGATGAGATCGGAAAGGAAGAAGATAAAGGAGATGAAGAAAAGTAAAGAGATGACATCGAAGTCAGAGATGAGGAAGAAGTAGCAGAGGAGGGCGAGTAAAGAGAAATCACAAGAAGGAAAGAAAGATGAGGAAAGGAGGAAGAAGCAGAAGGAAAAGAGGAAGTATAAGAAAGACACAAGGAAGAGTTTGGAGAGAAGGGTAGAAAAGCAAGACGAAGGGGCTGAGGACCCATGTTTCCACCACGGAGGCACAGCAGCTGATTCCACCACAGCAGTTACACCTTCACGTTGTTCATTCACTGAAGCCCAAATAGCGCCCCCCTGTGGAGACTGCTGGCATCTCATGCTGCCCATCTCCTGCCTCAGCAGTGGCGACAACTGTGCTCCTAACACACAGCTCACGATCACACCCACCTTCGCACCCGCCTGCTGCAGCCTGAAGCTCAGCCGTTACTGGGACGTGACTCACATCCCCCCCCGTGCTGCTGTCGATTTTCGTCACACAACAAACCCCAGTTTTCTCTCTTCGTCGTGTTTTATATGCGAGGTCTCCTTCATCGTCAAGCCGCGTCCCAGATTCTGACCCACATTCCAGCACTGTGGGTAGGAGAGCTTTGTGACTGAAGGTGAGGCTGGGACAGACGGCGTTGCTGATGTGTAGGGACAGCAGGGGGCGTGGTGGTTACAACATGGAGCGTTCCAGAACACGGTAACTCACCCTGAATTGATAGTGAAAATTACCCTGTGACAGTCCCCCGCCATTTTTGGCCAGCAATAATTTTGATAGTCAATGTCAGCGTGATTGTATATTATGTTGTACGTGTGTGTGTACAAATTTTAAAAATTACCCTTCTGGTTAGCTGAGTAAATCATAGTAAGTAGCTCAGTATACAAACCTCACACCCTTGCAGGATGGACCGAGCTACTCTCATGCTTTGCTTACTTGCTGGAGTGAAGCACTAGACTGACCCTCCCCCGACCTCCCCAAGAGATAGCAGACTGGACCCCAGCACCCACAAAACCAGCCCTTCCATCTTCTTAATCCCAACCCAAATGTGGTAAAAATATCCCCCATGTTGCCCCATTGGGCATCTGCATCAGTTCATCACTCCGCATCTGGACCAGTTTTGCAGGTGATAAATGCCCGTCGCCGTTGACAACAGCAGGCCGTTTGATTGAAAATGAAATCGACATAATAGGATATTTCCAGCACGGCGGCGACACCGTCTGTCAGAGCAGAATGCGATTTATGGAATTTCCAATATTTGGGTTTGAGAGATGAAAGGCATCTTGTCAGTTATTATGGGAGCTGACTGTTTTCATTTGCAGATTCATAACGAAAACAAAGCGATTTGGAATTTTTATACGCTGGAAAATCTGTGTGTTTGGATGCGTCTGACTTTCCAGACAGGCCGATCGGGATCCATCCCCGCAGCCACAAGAACCCCGGGAGGACGACAGAGCCCAGGCAGTGCGGGAGGCCACTGACAGGGACGTGGGCCGTTCGGTCGCCGTGTTTGACTCCGAAAAAGAACAGACGTCTGTGGGCAGCCGTCAGGGACGAAGCCAAGGTGACACCAAGGATGAAAGCGGCAAGGAAGCAAGCGGTACCTACACACCTGAAAAAGCACCGCAGGTGAGGCTTGCTTTTCTGTCTGCACTCATCTGCAGCCACAGTTACCTGAGAGATGGGTCCAAAGAGCTTCCTGGCAGCAGCAGCAGCACCAGTGAGTCCATTAGTCCTTTCCAACGATTCCAAATGTGCGCTATTATTTTTGTTCACATTTACATTTGTTCATTTGCCAGATGCTTTTCTCCACAGCAACATACAATTATAATTTATTAGTAATAAAATCCAGTCACACAGCCCAGGTGCTGTGAGGCACCCTCATGCCACTCTCTGTGCTATTGTTATTCATGTTCTTCTTCTTCTACCTGTAGAAATAATGAACTGTTGATGAAGATGAAGATGTGCGTGGAGCTCTTTGAAGTCTTCAGAATATCACTGAACACCGAGAGGCAGATAATTAGATTTGCTTCCTTTATACCTGTCGAATGCCAGCCCAGATGCTTTTCATGAAAGTACAGATCATAATGTTGACTTGGCTTTAAAATTTATTGGAAAAACTCTCAGCACACCGCACGTGAAGGTTACAGGGAAGCTAACTTGTGACCTGCACCACAATTCCGATGATTTACTGCTCCTCAGTCCCTCCAGCCTAGCTGCTCCACCGCCATCGCCATCCTCAACACCCACACGGCTCCCAACGTCAGCAAGCCAACTTAAACTTCCGAACAAAATGTCCCACTCGCTATTATTATTCGTGCGTCGTCATGGCCGCAACCCAGCTCTCGTGTCCAGCTCACCTCTCTCACCCGGCCATCTCACTGAGAGAATTGGTGCCTGGTTGTTATGAACACATTTCCAGTTGAATGGAGGAGCTCCATCCCCAGTTAAATTTACACCTGCCCATCATTCTGTCAGACTTGCTTCCTGTGATGCTCGGCTTCCTTTTCCAATATCTGATCAGGGCACTTCAGGTATCTCCTCCGATTTGCTAGATGAGGGGCTTCGATTCCCACCTCGTGTCTCCTCCCGCCTATGAGATCCTGCAAGCGAGCAGTGAACGGACAGCCTGCCATCACGAATCAGCCACCCATTGTTTCCGGAGCTGTGGCGCGGCACCGTTGGAGGTTCCCATCAGACCCCCGGCTGCGCCCCCTCGCTGCACCTGGCCAGGGACCGAGCCGCGGTGGAGGAGGACAAAGCAGCGAGTCCTCAAAAGGCCCCATTAATACTTCATTGGGAAACAACAATAGATTTGCAGCACATTAATTATGTGCAACCCCCGTGTCTCTGCAAACCACACCAAGGTGGGCTGCAGCAATGAGCCAAAAGGACATCAAAACACAGGTGTGGTCTTACCCACTGGGCACAATGGTCTGAATGAGTGGGCGGCTGAGCGTGGCTTTTCAAATGCTATGGGAAGCGTGAGGAGCTTGGTGGTACAGCAGGTAGCTGCGGTACACTACCAGCATGTATGGGACTTTCCTCTAGGTGCTCTGGTTTCCTCTCATAGTCCAAAGATGTGTTTCCCCATGAACAGGGAACTAAATTGCCTTTAATGAGTGTGTGTGTGTGTGTGTGTGTGTGTGTGTGTGTGTGTGTGTGTGAAAGACTGATTCATCTCATCCAGGAGGTACCCTGTTTCATGCCCTGTCCTTCTCAAACACAATTTGGACCTCTGTGACCCCAAACTGGACCACTGGTTATCGATGATGGATGGATGGATGGCTTTTAATTTAATTTTTTTTTATTGCTTTTAGGGTTTTAATTCATGGCTTTTGAAAAAAGTTTCAAAAACTGTGTTGTGTTTATGTGCATTTAGAATTAACTGTCTACCTGACTGCAGGAAAAATACTGTAGATAAACACTAGTGGCTCCCTTCTCTGATTTCGGCATCTGTGACTCCCTGTGGTTCTCCAGCATTCTCCTCCATTTGATGTTCTGAGTGTGTTGTTGGTCAGCAGCCTTCTCCTGTGTGTGGCAACATCCTTCTACTTGGTTACTTAAGCAGAAGGGAATCAGATGCACTGAAGAAGTCAGGGTATAAATTCTATGTTTCAGTCCTAGTCTTGGCAGCCTATCCCACACCACCACCACCACCTACATCCTCACCACCATCTACATCACCAAAACCGTCACCATTGCCTCCACCACCATCATTAGGTTCATGTGTATCACCACCACTATCATCATCATCACCATCTCATCAACATCTGCATCACCACCACCATCTCCATCTCTGTCACCGCCACCACTACCATCACCATCACTATAACCCCGACCAATCTGATCACCATCACTACCATCATCTCCATCTCCAATCCGATCACCTCCACCATCTCCAACATCACCATCCCCTGGTCTCCATGAATGTCCAGCACAGCACCCAACAATCACCACAAACAGTGCAGCAGAAAGATCCCAAATAGCCGACATGTCCGGCGTCGCTATGGCAGCATTCGGGACAGTAATAACTGCTCTCTTTTCATAATCCGCCAGCAATCGCACACTAAGAATATGTAGACATGAAACGGGTGGTGAAAAGATGCTTCTCGGCGCAAAAATAGACCTCTAATCCAGGCAAATCAGCTCCCGGTTTCAACAACGTTTTTCTTTTTACTCATCTCAGAGGTGGAGAAGACACTTCTCGACAGCGAGGATTAGAATCCTTTGTGTTCCCCTCCTTCAGATTTCAACCCCAGGGAAGACAAGGAGTATTTTTTAGGCCCAGCGATCTTAAATATGAGCTTCCACTCCTCTCCTCTCCTTTCCTCTTGCCAGGGTATAGCTCCGACCCCGGCTGTCATCTTAAACCTCTCTGAAACAAGAATGACCCCGAGGGCTTCCGTTCTCCCCGTATTTCTGCAGAATCTCAGTTTTGCATACAGTTGGGTTTAAATTCGTATTCAGATTCCATGCATTTCCAGTAGCTGGAGAGCTTGTATGTACTGTGCATTACAAATAAAAGGAAAGAATAAAAAGCCAACATTTTTGTCAGTTTTTTGGTTTGGATCAGAGCAGCAAACATACAGATTATATTTGTTTTGCACAAGTGCTGTATTATCTTTCTGTCTCTGCAAAATATATCTTATAATTATTCTTTTTAATAATAATTTGCATGTAAAATTAAAACAAGGTCTTTCTCTTTATTTGTGTTTTGCTATTGTTGCATTAAACGTCCTTCCTTACTTTAGCTTAAAACAACATCCATTCCAAAACTTTATTTCCACACTTACTTGCTTATTGTGCTAAATATAATAAAATGATATTTCATCGATTTAGTTCTGGTTCTTTTGATCCTCTTTTTATTAATATGCGAGAATTCCAATTTTATAATGAAATTCAGTGCAAAACTTCTATGAACAAGCACAATAGATGTGAGGGGAAGCAAAATATTACTGCTGAATGAATAAATGCAAGCATAGTTCAATCCGATGGAGCTTTGATGATTAAAAAGCCTTGTGGACTCAAAGCAGCTTCTTCTTCTGAGAGGGAATCTGCACTTTGCCTCTGTTTGAGCTGCACAGATGAATCTCAGCAACACTCACCCAGAAGGTCTTTTGATCAAAGCTGGTTGCAGTCAGATCCCCTCCCTCTTCATTTGGTCAAGGGTATATTAGCAGGACCCAGCTCCAGTCTGCTGCCAGAGGGTCTGTGATCATGTCCTTCAGCTCTCCTGAGCCACCTGAACCCCATGTAGCGTTACAGTGCCGTACCAAGGAGGTTTGGATGCCCAGCTCCAAAAATGAAGATTCTTTTTCAAGGATCCTTTAAGTTTCCCTTCTGTAACCCCACACTGGGGCACTGTCTCTTTGCAAACCAAGGCCTCGCTGTCACATCTGTGTCAGCTTTGTCTGCTTCCAAAGTACCACTGAGTCAATGTCAACATGAGGTGACCGCAGATTGAGTAATTCCAGAATGTTCTGCCCTCTAGTTGTTCCCTTAGGGTTGAAATAGGTGTGTCCATTGTCACTATGATTGAGTCCATCCATCTGGCTTTTCTTCTTCTTCTTCTTCTTCTTCTTCTTCTTCTTCTTCTTCTTCTTCTTCTTCTTCTTCTTCCTCCTCCAACCTTCATCATTTTCTCAAGAGAATGTAATCTTCTCATGACATGAACAGAGTATGATGGACCACTTTGGTCTTGAGGACCTAGTTCTATTAATGATGTTTATGCTGTCCTAGAGGTAAAACAGGTAAGGCTGGACCTTTACATATCCATGATTCAAAGTATCTTCAGTTGTGTGCACAAAGACTGCATGTTGTTCCACTGCGAAGGATTTCTTCTGGGTGCTTCCCACAGTCCCAAGGCAGGTGCCTCTAAAGTGTTGCCACTTTGTATACCTGGACCAGCCAAACTTGACTCTACTTTGTCTTTTCTATGGCAGCTTTTGGGTCAATGCAGCCATGACGAAATAAGTCTATGCTGTCTGGATATCACTTCCGTAGTCAGCTCCGTGGGGGATGTGAACTAGCAACATGGTGGAATCTGACGCATTTTTTTTATCAGTTCTGAAAAGAAGGAGAAACACTAACTTCTAAACAGTGTGCAAAGCTGGAGCATGTTTACCACAAAATACTTAAATCCGTTATTGCAGCAAAAGGTGGTTCTACTAAATATTAATGTGTGGGGTTTGAATACTTATGCAAGCAGCAAGTTTCAGCCTTTAATTTCCTATAAAAATTTCTGCAAAAAACTTATTTTGGCTCTGACAATCTATTGCAGAGCATGAGAGTTAACATTAAAAATACTGAATGGGAAAAATATTTGTAAGTATAATTTTTAATCCAAGCGATGTTGATGATTTCCAATGGGTCTGAATACTTTTGCAAGGCCTGCATGTATGTAAGTGTACAGTAAATGAGGTCCTCTAACATCCGTCTGCACCGTACTTTACTTGTGCGTCTCACGAGTGTGAGAATGGGGCAAAATGAGCTGCCTGGGCTGCAGTACCTTGGATAAAGATCTCCTGCGTTTGTGAAAGGGAACACCCACGATGCCCGTAAAACTTGCATGTTTCTCCCACATGCGGTGAGCCGTGGTGAATGCCACAGAGTGGATAGCGGTATCCCTATGTCAGGCCCCCGTTCTGTGGCGTCCCTTCGTATGAGTCACTCCAACAGAGCACACGCAGGGACGCTTGCAGCCAAACGCCGCCTGGCATGGATCCCCAAACAGCCTGTTATGTATTCCACCCCCAGACACAGATCATAAAAAACATGATCCATACACCTAACTGTGACTGGAGCCGTGGGTGGTTTTCACATATGTTTTTTTGTTTGTTTGTATGTTTATTTTGTTATTTATTACGAGCTGCCATGGGAGACGTGTTGATGGTTACAGCACATGATTTCCGCATGTTGAAGAAGAGAGACACGGACCTTTCATTTGATATGATCAAAATCTCCTGCAGAACGTGTGTTCTGCTCCTATACTGTGCATAGTAAAGGATCTTTACTATATTTAGTCATTTTCTCCAAACTGATGTACAAGAGGAAACAAAAGCACATCAGCAGGAAATGAGATGCTTTGGACTCACAGGATGCTCAGTTTGTGTGTCTGACACCACCAGGTTGCTGGTTCACATCCCTCAAGCAGCCGCCTATAGGAGTGTAGGGGACCGAGGTGGCAGGCACAAGGAATCACAGGCTAATTGTTAACAAAAATCATTTATTCCAAAAATAACATTTTAATATCAAACAAAGCATAAGATTGGGACCATAAAAAGGTCAAATGACCCTAACCACAAACCAAACATGCTCAACTCAAATGAACTGAACATAAACTGACTTAGCAAACACTCAACAATAGGACTTAAATAATGGCTGATCAGTCCATTTACATGCAACTACATACAACAGGGGAACACAAGGACTATACAAACACAAATTCACAAAATACAACACACCGGTCAGTTAGCTAAATCATATACATAACAAAATCCACCTGAATCAAAATACTATTAGTAAGAGCACAAGACAGAAAATTAAACCTACTAAACTTTTACACCAATATTCCCTCCCCCCATGCTGTACTAAAGGTTTGACTGACCCTTGGATCCACTTCTTGTTTTATATGTCCTGGTTTCCCTCTTCCAATCTTTTGTCTGAATGGGTGTTTGGATGGACCCATCGCCCAGAAGTCACCAGCTCAACTGGTAACTGAAAAAACATAATATTTTTCCTCAGAACTTAAATAGTAAATTTAAATTAACCATTTAATTGTTTGAACTTTCTAAAGCAAATTAATATAAATAAACAGAAAATGTATTTGCGTGAACCGTATACTTATCTGTGAGGCTCCTGGAGCAGCCATCACAAGGAGTGAGTTTCAAACAGCGAACACACAGATCATCACAGCAGATGGTGTTGGACCCATTTATGTGGCTGTCGGGCGCTCAGGGGGGAAATGGCTCTGAAGGAGATGGGTTTGGAAGGGACTCAGCAGCTCTGAGGGACAGAAATAGCTTTGAACTCAAAAACAGAAGCATTCAGACTTTTGGAAATTTTGGATCCCATCTGAGTGAAACCACCAAGCAGCTAGAGGTGGAGGAGGCCAATGCCAATGAGTTTTTTGACCTGAACAATGAATCCACTCCAGTGCTGCTGGTATACTGAGGATGTTCAGCATCTGCAAAGACACTTGTGGCCCTTTAACTGTACAAAAGAAAGCCCTTTTGCTACTGCTTTGCAGCTCATTTTCACAAAACCGGAAGGGTGGGAACTTCTTAACAAGACTGTGAAATGCAAATTAATGTTCGAGTGCTTTTTGGCGATGAAAGAGGTGAGGCAGAATGGTGCCATTTTCTGAGCACCGTGTGTTTGCCGGGTGGCGCACCATGATGGTGATTTGAGCCCCCAGACCAACGGGAATAAACCTCCTGGAGTTGAGACAGAGACGGAGGGCCATTTTGTGACCCTTGACCTGTAGACCAACTTCCTGGACGGCCCCAGCTGTGTAATCTCTCAGCACACTCCTGCCCAGGGGCTGTCTTCTTCACCTCCCTCCCCCTCATTTGGGTCTCCATCTGGTTCCTGACTTGAGGAGAATCCAGCTAAAATCTCACCAAATTTTCCTTCCAAGCACTCAACGTGTAAGACTCGAACTCATTTTCAGACTGAACGGTCCCTCCAGATGACGCCCCTATGAGGTCCTCAGAAGGTGCTGGTTATCGGATGCTGTTTATAAACCTGGCTGTGGCTGATTTAGATTTAGTTTAAAATATGTTTAACTCCGATGTTTATGATGTTAAAGTAGTGTCTGAATACAGGGTTGCTGGCACCTTTACCACCGTGTACCTTAATCTAGTTTAAAAGGGTAAACCATCCACACGACGCAAGGTTCTGACCCAGGAGACGCTGCTGGAAGACAACCCAAGACATCACAAGGCAGCCTTATGTAAAAGGTGACATTTCGTGAAAAAATCTGTCCGTGTCCCAGATTCATTTTACTGCTGGTGTTGCTGGATGACAGCTGAGGCGGGCATTGGGGAAGAGTTAGGGGTTGGATACCAAGGTTTGGGACCATTTCTGGAGGAGGTCCCAGAGAGGAACAGGAGGTTCAGAGGTGACAAAGTGCTTGGTGTCCTCTGTGCCACCTCACGTGGGCCAGTCCTTCTCTGACGAACAGGCCGCATGGTCGGCTCCCCTGTGACTCGGCCCTATTTGCGGGACACCGACAAAATTAAAGGCCTTTTTACAGCCACAGTCATTTTTCACCCGGGTCCCATGAGGCCTGAGCAGTGGCATAGCCTCAAACACGTCCTTCCCAGCCAGTTAAAGGGTATTTCTCCTGCAGGTGAGGCATAAATATCCTTACAGGAAACTGGAACCATCATGCAATGTCTACAAGATGTGGTACACTTCACGTTCATCACTGTAAACTGTTTTATCACGATTTTAACATGATCCTGTGAGCGGGTTTATGTAAGAACACAATAAATGTACAGAACAAGTGTGTAAAAAAAAAATCATGTTAATACCTAAGAAATAAATAATGCACAGATTATCAAGGGTGGTCTGATGAAGGACATTCGTGTGAGACAAAAATTTGAGCACAGTAACAAACTTACCTGGGCCAAAAAAATAGAAAGTTGATGTTTAAAGAATGGACCCCTTTTTGGGCCCCGTGTGAGTGGAACCACTAAGCAGCCAGAGGTGAAGGAGCTCAGAGCGCTGGTTGTTCAGGATGTTCAGCATCTGCAGAGACACTCATAGCTCTTTAACTGTAAAAAATAAAGCACTTTTGCTACAGTTTTGCAACTCAGGTGCACAGAACCAAAAGATGGGTCTTACAGGCTCCTGAGTCAAGATGTGAAGTTATCTGAGTTTGGTATTGAAGAATTTGTAAAATCCAGGAAGGGTGAGTTTGTGGCTTTTGAGTTGTGTGGCTCCCAGTGTCCAGCATGAGGAAGGAAGTGTCATGGTGACTTTGCTGGTCACAGACCTGATTCTCTTTACCAAGTCCACGGAACATCACCCAGTGTGGCTATCATAACACTTTTTCGAGGTAAACCATTCTGTCAGGATCATGACCAATTGGGCAGAACCTCATTCTCCCCAAGTCACCGACCAGAAACATCTCGCAGTTACACAACAACTGCACGGTGTAGAACAAAAGTTATGACCTGAACATAAAATGATGTCAGTTTGAAAATATTTTACAGCAAGTGTACTCAAAGTATTGTCTGATACTACATCCATCCATATATCCATTTTCAGTGACAGCTTATCCGCTTAGTGGTGCTGTGACTTCAAATGCACTGCTGCTATTTTTTCCAGATGAATATTAGAGGTAAAGATTAAACTGACATAAAGTTCAATATTTCCACTTAGTTTGAGCCCACATTGGGTTGAACTGACAGGTCACTGTTCGCTGTCTTTTACCCCAATGACCGTCGCCCTCATCTTGTTTCCAGTGCTGTTCTGATCTGACTCTGAATTTTTGGATGTTCACCAGCATGAAACGTGACTGTTGGTGAATTTGACCATTAAAAAATGTAAAAATTAACACAGCTAGGCCTTGGGTTGAGGTAAGAGCCTCCATAAAACAGATACTGCATGAATAATGTTGTTGCAGATGCAACGCCAAGGAACTGTTTGGTGTCCTGGGTATTGTTGTTTCAATGAATGGCACCCAACCGTTTTGAAGCACTTAACATAAGCAGAGCCATAAATCTCACTGGAGCGGCTGGCCCAACGTCTTCAAGGCCCATTTCTGCAAAATACAAAAAGGGATGTCATAAAGGAAACACCAATAAATTCTTAGGAAGGCAATTCCAATAGAAATGGCTTTGTACCTGAATAATCTCTCGTCATCTTCCGAGTTGATGGTGTGCAGACCAGGTTGATTTGACTCATGTGTCAGAATTTTGAACCTGTTGTGTTCTGTCAGCTGCAGCCTTTTGAAGATACAAAGGTGCAGCCTAGGCAAGACAAAGCAAACTTTCTTTCAACTAAATACAATCAGTCTATCAGTCTATCTTACATATGAATATGAATTATTCCTTTTAAACTGTTCAGATTCAAACTAGCTTTGTCCTCATTATGCTCTGAAATGCTGAGACAGAACTTTGAGAAACTTACTGAAGTTTTGTGAATATCCAAACATTTTTCAGTCTGTTTGACCATCCTTGCGAAAAAGGCTGGTCTCCGCCGACCAAATGTCTTCATGGGGTAAATCAAAAGCAATCCTGCATTGGTGTTAGTGGTGGGATGAGAGCCACAGAGAAGGAGCCTCTTTACTGTGATGAAAAGGTTGGGATTTCCATTTTTGCTCTCGGAGGCTTGGTGCTGGCGCATCTGTTCCCTGCAGAAAAGCTACAGAAGGCGTTTCAAGCGGGAAGAACAGCTTGCGGTCTGTCGGCGCTGCCATGAGCTACATCTGCTGGGGGCTGTTTGTGGGGAACGAGAGATGAATACTGCCCGAAACGCAGGAATAGAGCTGGAGATCCTTGTTGTGCAAATGCAGTTTTGACTGGAAACGGTCAAACCAGAGCACCTCACACGCCGGCTGACCCGAAGGGACTGGAACGGGCCACCAGACGGAGGACACTAGTTCCCCAAGGACGCTGATTAGTGGGTTCCCATACATGCCTTTCACTTCTCTGTTTTGTGGATGAGGGGCTTGGGAAGAGTTGGCTGGCTGGGGACCGAGCTGGGAACTCATTACTGTGCGTCAGAATCGGTCTGAAAAGCTCTGTTTATATCCCAGCAGGAGAGAGAACATTAATTGTTGTTTTTCACTGATTTAATTCAGTCTTTCTCTACAGTTTATTTATTTAAAACTTTGCTCCACTACTGTCATAAATGCTTTTGTTATTATACTGCTATGCCTTAATACACTGCATGGACTTGCCCCTGTTATCCTTGATCAAGGAACCATGCTAATCTCTGCTAACCCCTACTGTTTCTCTTTTTTTTCGGTTCATCTGCGGTGGCGCACTATGCCACCATCATCGAAAACCAAATCCCCCGCAATCGCCAGCAGAAAGGCAGATGTCCCAGACCTCCATGTTTCAATCATCAACATAAGCAGCAGAGTAACCAACAAAGACTGGCCTATAAAATCTAAATGTTAGATAGAATGCCCAGTGGGGGCTGGGCGGTCTTTGGGCCTTAGAACCCCTGCAGATTTTGGTTTTTTTTCTCCAGTCTACCTGGAGTTTTTTTTTTGTTTTTTCTGTCCTCCCGGCCTTTAGACCGTATTTGATCTGTACATCCATCTTGTTTTATATCCACCATCGCCCCTTTCTCCTTCTTGTTTGTACCGTCTCTTTCTTACTCTTGTCTCTCCTTGTAAAGCACTTTGAGCTACTGACCAATGTATGAAAGGTGCTATAGAAATAAATGTTGTTCTTGTTGTTGTTAAAACCCTCACTTGAGATGTAGGGGAGGGAAGACAGAAGCAGCTGTAGCTTTGTGTCTAACAACTTGCTCCAAAATATTTTATTTTTTATATAAAATACAAGATAAATATTTTTAATGCTTTTTTTTATTCCATGCGCACTGTTTTAAGATCCTTCACCTCCAACCAGGCTCCATCTATCAGGGCTGCTTTTCCAAAACACATTAGAGAATTACAATGGTTATAATAAATAACATTAACTTCATTCTTTCCAGAATGCCTAAAAGGGTTTTTACAGTCATCATAATTCTGTGGAGGTTTTGGAAAACCCAACCCTGGTGTAAGCCTGCAACCTAATGGGGCTGATGGGATCTTTTCCACATGTCCATTAGATATGCGTCAGGGACCGAACTCTTTGATAGCCTCTCAATTATTTTTCTGCTTTTATGCCAGAAAAAAGAGCCAGGGTCCACTTTTCAGTTTATTTTTCCTTTCGGGTCCTCATTTTCTTCCCATACGCGATGGACCATAATGATGCACATTAACTCGAACTGTACCTGTTAATGGCACCTCAGATATACACAGAGACACTGGTATTACACCAGCCTCACTGTACAGTATGGCAGCCCAGCCCCCCACGTCCACATCCAGCAGTCGCCAGGTAGGAAGGAGCCGAGACCCAGTGCTGTTCCGGTGACACTGGACAGATTACACAGACACTTTGCCTGGACTCGCAGGCAATCAGTCATGCGTTGAGAGACCACGGCCAGTTCAACACCGAGCTGGTTTGCCTTTTAAGGAAACAACTCTTTGTGCCAAGAGGCCGAAAAGCTATAGAAAGCAGATCCAGAGACATTAAATTTACTTTTATTTAGTTAGCTGATGATTAAAATGACTTACCCGCCTGGATAATTTTACCACATCCATCTAGAGTGAGTACCTTGAGCAAAGGTGCAGTAGCGGGGATTTGAACTTCGGTCCTCCGAGTTTACGACTGCAGTTTGAACCACCACTCCACCTGCTGCCCCATTATGTTAGAAATGTTTTCCCAAAGTGTAGAAACTGCATGGAAGAAAAGGCAGGAGAGGGAACCGTGAACTTGGACCCTTTCAGAAAAACCCACTCCTGTGTCTGATCCAGTGCCGAACGTCCGAAACCTGGTCACTTTTGAAGCCACCCTAAAGGAACACAGACGCACGCCGCAAGTGCCGAGCGGCGGATAAGTTGTGCAGAAGGTAAGAAACAGAGATGTGAGAACTTGTTTGTCTTCCAGTGCTGGCGTCCCCCAAGCAGTCCGATGGGAGACAGAGCAGTGGCAGCAACTGCAGACACCGTGTATTTCGGTCAAGGAAATATTTGCTGAGACCAGACGGGCATAAAAATTACATCACTTATATACTGCAGAGGATCATGAAATTTACTCACAACACAGCTGCGTACTGTATGAATGATACAGCAACACCTCAGTCATTGCTACTTCCCATAGCATTTTACAGTAGCACTCTTGTTTTAACCCTTTGCTAACTCTTATCACAATTGATTATATTTTTGGTAAAATGTCAAAAATATTATGAAAGGTTTTTTTGGTAATTTATGTAATCCGTTGTCCTATTTTACTTTATATTGCAATTTTCACATTTATGCAATATGCTGTATTAATGGCTTCTTATAGTGCTGTTCCATTAAACCCCAATTCATGTGTTACTGTATCTGGCTGTACACTATATGCTTGAGAGTTGGGAGAATTTCCATTGAGAAAAGTGTGTGCTTGTGTGAGGAACCACATTTTATTTGGTCAATCTCTGCTAATCCACCACTTACAGTTGAAAAGCCTTCAGAGCACTGCAGTGTAAAAATGCTCTTTTCATGCTCTCCACCGTCGAGATGAAACACACAGCAGTGCAGCTAAATCCAACTTCAAAGCCTAACGCACAAAAACTTGATGTAAACACAGGAAAATAAGTTTATTTTTGTAATTTCAGGACAAAATCATTTCTTCAACATAATATATGCAGAAAGAAAACTTGTGAAAGGAGAGTGATTTTTCTTTTCCTCGGGATAAAGGCTTAACGTTTCAGTTATGGATTTAAGTTGTTGGGAGCAAATTTTTCCAAAAGGCCTTGACAAGATTTAATGAGGGAGTGTTGACATAATCATGAACACACTGTTCGAGTTAAAATATTGACTTTTCTGCAGGAAATGAAGATGTTGCCACCAAAGTTCATGAGAAGGATGGTGGTGAGGGTGAATATAGAGAACATTTTAGAGAGAAGTGCTCAGTTCTGGTCCACCAGAGGCAGAACACAAGCTGACCTCCCCATGGGTCTGGACCCACCTGTTCATTCAGATTACAGGTTCACGTGGATTTGTTCCAAGTCAACAGCAAATCCACATGATCTGCCTGAAAGGGAGTTCCGGCCGAACTCTCCGAATCTTCTCAAACACAGCAGAGGACTGCGGCTGGACTTGCACTTCAATATCTACTCAACTGAATTCCACAAGGTCACAGTAGCCTCCTAAATATAACCTGTGATGCTGCAGAAGAGCATTCAACCCCTGTGAGACCAGAGAAACACGAATACTTCCCCTCTTTGCAAACGATAACAAAATGAAGAAATAATTGCTCTCGAGCTCAGTATGCTCCCAAATTACAGTGCAAAGGCCTAACAGCTAGAAAAAAATGGAAGAAATTTGCTTTTGAGTGACATCAACGCTGAGATATACCAGTTTGATCAAAGAACACAGAACAAATAAAAACATGAAAGCAAAGGGTGTACATACAGTGTGATACAAATAAATGTGATTTCTTATTAAATAAAGAACAGCTTTGTAATGTTAGTCTGAGATAAGAAAAAGATCTATGAAATTATACAGTAACACCTCGATTATTGCTTGAGATGCATTGAGAAATTAAGTTGAACAAATCAGCATTATGAGAGGTTAACGTTGTATTTTTCATGAATGGAGCTTCAAAACTGTGCAATGTGATACCAAATAGTTTAATTTGATGTTTAATAATAGTGAATAAACAGACAATGTTTCATGGACAACAAATGTAAAAATCAAACATTTTTTTGGTATTTCTTGAAATCTTAAAAATATGTTAAAAATATGGCAACTTCCTTTGATAAAGGGCAATATTGTAAAACTGTGTTTAATGTAGAAGGTTGTGCTAATCGTGGTATTACTGTATTTCCGTATGTGAAGGAAAGTGCAGCGTTCCACCTCCCTGGTCCCATCATGCCAAGTATCACAGTACGTGACAGACAGACAGACAGGCAGACAGACCCGAACGCACGCGCTACCACCACAGCTCGTCCCCACCACTGCTGCGTGTACTCGCCCGCTCTCGGCCCTGCAGCCGCAGCATCTCCATGACGCTGCGAGCATAGGCATCGCGCAGGTTCACGCCGAGTGAGCCCTCCGACACGGAGCTGCGCGTAAGCCTCCGGAGTGCCTCACCCTGGCGCAGTGCCGCCTCCTTCATCTTCAGGGTGAAGTAGCAGGCTGAGAAGCGGTCGTTGATGATGGCGATGGGCAGTGCCAGGATCAGGATGCCAGACAGGATGCAGAGGAAGGCGATGACTTTGCCCAGCGTGGTGTCGGGCCGGATGTCTCCGTAACCTACTGTGGTCATAGAGGTGGTGGCCCACCACCAGGCACAGGGCACGCTGGTGAAGGTGCTGCCCAGCATGTCATGTTCCACGGCATACTCTACTGTGGCGAAGATTGAGATGCCCACAGACAAGAAGAGCATCAGCAGGCCCACCTCCTCGTAGCATTGTGCTATGGTCATCCCAAGGGACTTCAGACCTGCGGGGATGGAATACACAAGGTCGGGGGGGGGGGTATGGAGCACAATGTGAAGCCCTCCAGTCAATTTTGTGTGTGTGTGTGTGTGTGTGTGTGTGTGCAGAATATACAGTATATAGAATGTATATATAAAATGTGTATATATACTATATATCTATGATGTTTCATTCTATGCATTTAAATGGCAGTATAGATAGGGAGATGGGGCTCGGGCAAGTAGAAATCCTTAAAATAAATCCAGAAACCCTTTTGCCAGAATCTCATTAACCTATAAAAGCTAAATATTAACATAAACTCAAGAAGACACACTGATAGCAGTTAGAAAAGTGCAAGTCCAAAACCCCACAGGAAGCCGGACGTCACCTAAAGTCCAGGCTACAGACATCTCTCCTTTAAGGCTGCTTCAGAACAAACATCTACTTATTTTCCTCATTTAATTCTTTTTTGTTTTTCTTGTGCTTTATCTGCGCTATACAGGCCGCTCACACCTCACTTTGTCCAACAAACCCATTCGTTTTTGCATTTCTTTCATTTTTATCTTTGCAGTGTCCTTTGGGACTATGAAAAGTGATCGAGTAAAGCGCATGCATACTGAATATAAGTTGCAAAACTAAACTTTGTGTTCAAACATCTATATAAAAACTAAGCTTTATAATAAAATGTACATTAAAAAAAAACTATGATTTTTTTTGTTATACAAAATATGTATAGTGCGTAGCAGTGAAAATGTATGTACTTAAACAACATGGGTTTGAATCCCACCCCACAGCACTTTCCCTGAATTCATGCAGTGAATCAAGCACCAGACTGCATACATTTGTAAATCAGTGTACTTTAATTATAAGAATATAAAATATTATCTAGCTGTTGTGAAGATATTTAGGGAACATTGTGCAGGATTATCAGTCTGCTGGTGTTTAAAGAACTGAACTCAGCTCAGCGCAGCTCAGGCACTAGAACAGGTGAGCTTAACAATGAACCTCGAGCTCCGACTGTGGCCCTGAGAACGATCGCGTGAATGGGGGTGTCGCTCAGCACCTTCTCCTGGCAGCTGGCCGCGGTGCTTAGCAGACGACGCGTGAACGCGATGAAAGCGGAGGGGAAAACGTGTGAGAGGACCCACAAGGCAGAGAGTGCAGAAAGAGTGGCAGCCATTTAAACCCGTTCACGTCAGACATACGATCGTTCCACATTCACGGTTTACACCGCACGTGACATTTCTGAAATGTGCATTTGCCATCACGAGGCTTTTTCAGCGAGTGAAAGACTTGCAAATCAACCTGCTAAATTTGTGTGAATGACCCAGAAACATCAAAGAAACTGAGCTGCTGCATATTAAAATAGAAGATACTGCTAAGCCCAAACCACACTATCTCCTATGGTTAATAACATTGGGTGTGTATCTAACATATAGCATCCATCCAAAACCTAGCCATCCATCCATCCATAACCATTTGTCTAATGCAGTCTCTTTAGTCCAGAATGCATGTCATCATTGTAGGCAATGGAGTAGGACTCACCCTGGTTGGGATACCAGTCCACCGCAGGACAGTCAGTAAACAGTACATCTCAACCAAGGGGGAAATAATCACACAGAATTTAATGCATCTTTTTCTATACAAATAAGTCGAAAGAGTCATCACTGCAGACGTGCTAGTGTGAACTGTGCGGGTTTTTAAATCCTTAGTAACTGTGAATATGAAGTCAAACGCATAAATTCTGTAAAGAAAACAATTCTTAATAAGCAGGGAAGAGCAAAAAAAATTTTAAAGAATCACAGATGAATATTGCAATTGTATATTTACTATATTTTAATTAACTTTAGAAAAAGCAATAGGATTATTATAATAAACTATAGTACTGACCATTATAAATGTTTGCCTGGCACTCTGTCAGAATGATATATTCCATGTTTTGTTTAATTTCAAATGCATCTCATTGAATTTCAACCTCAGAGAGCCTAAACATACTCCAATAGCCAACTTGTTACAAATGTTCTAAAATCACAAGAAACTTTACAAGTATTAAATGTAGAGGCTCGCACTCTCTGGAGGTTTTGAACGTCCGACGTCCCGGCTAAAAATTTTATGAAAAGTCAAATCTGAGCCGAATGAAATGCTAGTAAATGAGCTCAAAGAGAATGCGGAAGCATTTGAGGGCTGAGGGTTCAACGGGCCACACATAGTTAAGCCACAGTAGGAGCAAAAGACACCCTGTCCTGTTTAGCAACTCCGTGTTGTGTCCTTCACCACGCTGCAGTGGGGCAGAAAGGGTTTCATCTCACTCTGCTTTTTAATGTCCTTCGGTCCTTGGTGAAGAAATACGACAAGCAGAATTTTTGTCCATGAGAAACAGCTCCCCTTGGCTCGGCAACGCCGGTCTCGCTTAATTATTTACCACATTTTGCCCTAGTCTCGCAGCAACACATTTTCCCTCAAAAACTGGCGAAGATCAAAGCCAGCTGCCCAGGGCCGAGCACGATTTTTCTCTCCCCTGGACTGGCTTGCATCTCTGTGGGAAAATGTCAAAATGCAGGCGAATAAATGTACCCCCTGTTAACATGGTCTGCAAAACCCTCTTAGATGTGACAAAAATTTCTCAGAGGATTTCCACACTTTATGATATTTCATATAAAGTGTGGCACCAGTGACACCAACCTAAAGCTTTCACACCTTTGCATGTTTTGAAGCGCATTGCCTTTGACCAAACCTCATTATGTATTAAATAACGAAAATAAATTAAATTATTTATTCTGAGGCTCTTTGGAGGAATCTTGCTGCCATTCTTAGTTACTCCCTTCAGCTACGAGACTACACTTTTACCAGCAACTACTCACTTAGTTCATGCTTTCTCCAATGTCACTTGCAAGAAGAGGTTTGGTTTATGCACCAAGGTGCACTAAGCAGGGTCATTTTTACTGTATCAGTTCATTGTAAATACCTCGATGAAGCTTACTGCAGCAGAAGCAGCAATTTGAAACCGGGTTCTGAATGTAAGGTGGTGGTTCTGACCACTATGTTGTTTGATTGTGTTTTTGACACATCCTGCACTCATGGCTAAGAGACATTAGCGACGAGTGCCCCTTACCTGTGGAATGTCGCCCCAATTTCAGCATCCTGAGCGATCTCATGAGCCTGAGCACCTGGACCACCCGGCCCACATTCTCCAGCTCAGTGGAGCCCCCATGGAGGCTCTCCACCGCCAGCGTCACGTAGAAGGGCAGGATGGCCAGCAGGTCAATGATGTTCACCACACTCCTGCTGAACTTGCACTTGTCCCTGACGCAGGCGAAGCGCAGTGCAAGCTCGCCGGTGAACCACACGATGCAGATGTACTCCAGCGCGTCTAGGAAGGGCGGTGCCAGCGCACTGATCTCCAGCGAGACCAGCGCCATGTTCACGATGGAAACCACCACAAAGAACACAGAGAGCGTACCGAAGGTCTTGGCCGCTACCGAGGAATCCGGCTTCTCCATGACATCCCACAGCCGTTGCCTGATGCTCTCGCACACCACCCCGGAGAAGTCCTCCTCCTCGCTCTCGATCACCTCAGCATCCCTTTGGATGTCCAGTGACTCCTTCATCTCCTTCCTGCGGTAATACTTCTCTCGGCAGCAGGAGTCAATGCTGAGCTCGTCGATGCCCCAGTATTCAATCTCCTGCAGGAACGACATGGCGCACAGCTCCTCCATCACATGCAGACGCCCCGTCTTGTAGTAGTTCATGATGTACTGGAAGGTCTGCGAGTTCCTGTCGAAGAAGTACTCGTTCTCCAGGAAGTTGGCGTCGTCGCACAGGTCCAGGGCGGAGTCGTGTGTGGACAGCGCCAGCTTGCCCAGCCGAGTCTCCGGGTAGGAGGACAGCAGCTCCTGGGACAGGACGTAGCGGCTGCCGCCCACATTGATGATGAAGAAGTCCAGAGGATCATCTCCCGGTGGCGGTGGCTCGCTGAAAAAGACGCTGGACTCGAGAGACACCAGCGAGCCACTGTCCTCAAAGAACTGTGCTGAACTGGAGGAGCAGCTCGTCATGGTGACCAACCCCAAAGTCCCTTGGGAAAGTAAGCGCTGTTGATGTTCACTTAGTGTTGCCAGGAACTATAGGACCTGGAAGAAATCCATGCAAATACAAAACACGCAAACTCCAAAAAGACCGAATGGGATTCGAACCAGTGCCCAACCCCCAGCGCTATCTGCTGTGCCTCCATACCACCCCTTGTACAATGCTTGCAAATCTCACTCTGAATTGTTTGTACACATCATTTTTGCACTTTTTTTTAGTACAAAATAAGACAGAACAATTTCTTTGTTACAGTTAAAGGAATGCAGCACCTCCCCGGTTTGCTTTATGCACATTTTCACGCCACGAGAATAAACAGTCCAGACCCTCCGAATCCAAGACTAAGACGCACACTCAGCTAAAATATGAATTCTCAGTAAAAATCCCACATTACAGGGTGACTACACGATTCATCACGGTGGCTCCGTGGGTATTTCTCTGAATGAGTTGCTGAGTACCAGCTCGTACCATGTGTTACTACGGTATGTACGGACCGTACGCTGTAAGGATTTCCTTTCACTGTGGGCAATCTGTAATATTCACATCCGTCTCCTCCCCGACATTCCCCTTCAGACTGAAGTACTTCCCCGAATGAATCGGCGGCTTCCCGTCTTCGCCGAGTCACTCTTCACAAATCAGACGTCGAGGGGCAGAAGGAAGGCTTGTGGCGCTGTCCCACTTCTGCACAACTCGTGTCTTCATTTAAATATTTTAGCTCATCTACTTAATTAATAGAGCAAATGATACTATTCTTGTGATCATTAATTCCCTTTGCTACGTTTAGATATATATGACATTGTCACGATGGTAATTTTAAGGCTTGCATATTTAATAAGATCCGTTGGAGCAGGACAAGAATTCAAACCAGGGGTCGCAAAGAGCAACGATGAGGTTGGCAGGGGGCCGTTTCATGGACCTGGTTCAGCAGCTCTGAGATCTGGTTTCATGTGTGTCATGGTTTCCAGCCAGAGCCAAACGGAAGTGGGTGAAAAGACACGAGGCCATCTTTGGTCCTTCGACCTTCTGGGTAGGTAAAGGAGGGTAAATTAGCCGAGTTTCCTGGCGTTGCCTGGGTCATAAAGCGAAGACTGTAAGGTAAAATACCTGGCACTTTGTGTGTGTGTGTGTGTGTGTGTGTGTGTGTGTGTGTGTGTGTGTGTGCGTGCGTCGCTAACTCTGTCCGCGTGATGTGTGACGTTCTACGTGCTCCTTGTGACGTCACTCCCAGCGTTATTCCAAGCCTTTTTTTTTCAATTTCTAGCGTAAGTGGCATTTTAGGAGTTTAATTAACTTTACCACACAAATCCCCACTTTGGGCGAGAAGTACCTGTGTGCCACATGCCAAGTATGCAGCTGAAAAAACAAAGTCGTGTATAAAGAGCTCGGAACCACAGATTTGGCTTTAAATTTGAATATGAAAATCCCTCCAACTCGATAGGTCTGTCACTGCATCCACCTGGGCGCGTGCTGCGTGTGATAAACGCGGCAACCGAGTAAAACCTGAACAATAGCTCTTGGCAAAAGTACGGTCCAAAAAAAGGATAATAGTAACTGGATTTACACCGTTCCAGGTAGTAAATGTTCTAGATTCAAAAGACTGCGTGGGAAAAAAATGCCTCATTTTAATGCAAATAAGAACAAATAAATGGAAATATGTCGAGGGAAAATAAGCTGTTGAGGATAATGGATGGATGGATGGAAAAATCATTAGTGTGTAGTTATTCAAAGGGAACCTAGCGAGATGTCTGGAAATATTTCCATAACAGGCCATGATCGAAGAAGAACGGGAGTTGCTCTAGAAAACCGCGTAAAATCTGCAAATGTTTCTTTAAAAAAACTCCCGGCGTAAACGACGTCGACCGATATATTTTCTTTAAGCACAACTGCATCAATTACGTTGTGAGAGGCCGTGTCACATAAAAATACGCTTAAAATAAACCCAATATAGACTTTGACACTTTTACACCGTGACTTCGATAAATACTGTAGATCACGGTGGGAAAACAGCCAAGTGAGGTTTGTTATGCATTGTGGCTTCATATGCAATGCACCATTTCAGCTGCATATTTTGCCACAAAGAAATAAGCATTAAAAAGGAAAAATTACATTTAAACGTCTAAAAGAATTCCTTAAAAATGCAGGACGGCGAGTTTATGACGAAGCAAACTGGCGCGATGAGACATTTTTTTCAGCTGTAAAACGGGCTTACGTGCAGCAAAAACATGTAAGTCCAAACGCGCGCGTTTACCTGGAAAGGAGAGGAGACGCCTCGCACCTACGCGGTCTCACCTGTCCGCCGCGCGGGTCCAGCATCTTGAGGGACTCCACTGGGCGCGCGGACCGCTTCTGCCTCCTCGTCTTCCTCACCAATATCATCATCATCATCATCATCCTCCTCCTCACCCCCCGCATCCTCGTCACCGCTCGAGCTGTCCCTTCAGCCGCGCATCGGACCCCGAACCGCAGCGCGAGCGACGACCCAACTTCCCCTCCGTTCGCTCCCGCGCGCTCAGGTGCCTTTTAAGAAAAGTGCCGTCGGAGCGAGGGGGGGGGGGGCGAGCCCGCCCGCTGCTAGGCAACGTGGCCGCGTGCCCGGGTTCCGTCCGGGGGGTTGTCATCAGCGATCTCGTGCGCCTTTGATTTCGTTTGTTTGTTTGACTTTTGATTGACAGCTGACCGGATGTGGGCAACGTCACTGTTAAACGCTGGTCGAGCGACCGTGTTTAAATGGTGCTTTTTCTACGTAATGCTCTTTTCAGTTCAGTGCAATAACGGGGGGGATATCTGTATTTTCAATCCATAGTTTGTATGTTAAGTTTGATTTCAGTGGAATTCACGTGTAGTTTGGTGACACAATGTCACCAAACTACACAGTTGTTTCGGGTGGGGGGGGGGGTGCCTCGTCGTTGTGCCACGCTGTGTGTCCGAGTCCTCCACCTGAACTCGTAGCGCTCACCTGGACAGTCACACAAACGTCGCCGCACAGCAGGGCAGCATTGCACTGTGCCCGAGTTCAAGGTTGCCTGTGAATGGTAGACGGCTTCTCATTTTGCGGTTAAAACAGGTGTATAGAAAGAGCTCTTATTGACAGAACATCCAGTATTTGCATACAACCCAGGGAATCTAAAGCTCCACTTTATTAGCATATAGACGTAAATAAATCCTGTTTATGAGCAGACTGCAGCCTTTGCTCTGATTTGGTCTGGGAAGGAACTGCTACCTATGTGAAAACTTCAAAGAGTCTATGCTTCCCATGTGGTTCCCATGGAGTTTCTATGTACAGATCCCATGCTGGTCCCATATGGTTTCCACGGTTATTCCTGTGGTTTCCATGCAGACCTGATACAGAGCTCATGATTCAAATGTGGTCCCCATCGTGGTTTGCATTTGGCTTCCATGTGATTCCCATAGCCCTCTGCTCTATGCCCTCTACACTCACGACTGTGTGGCCACGCACACCTCCAACTCCATCATCAAATTTGCTGACGACACGGTGGTGCTGGGCCTCATCTCCAACAACGATGAGACAGCATACTTAGAGGAGGTGGAAAACTTGGCATCATGGTGCCAGGAGAACTGCCTCCAACTGAATGTCGGCAAAACGAAAGAGATGGTGGTGGACTTTGGTAGGCGCCAGCAGCGGTCCTACACCCCCCTTAAAATCAACGGGACTGCAGTGGAGAGGGTGAGCAGTTACAAATACCTGGGCGTTCATGTCACTGAGGACTTGACATGGACTGTACACATCCGAGCTCAAGCCAGTAGAGCAAAGCAGCGGCTCTACCACCTCCGGCAGCTGAGGAAGCTACAGGTCTCTCCAGCTATCCTTAAGACCTTTTACTCTGGTACTGTACAAACTGTTCTGACTCAGAACATCATCTCCTGGTTTGGGAACAGCTGTGCTCGGGACATCAAGGCACTGCAGAGAGTGATCCGGGCAGCGAAACGCTGCACCAGATCTGATCTACCGTCCCTACATGACATCTATACCAGGAGATGCAGGACCAGAGCGAGTAGGATCGTCGGTGACCTGTCTCATCCCAGCAACCATCTATTCATCTTGATGAAATCAGGCAAACGCTACAGAAGCATTATGGCCAGAACGGAGAGGCTAAGGAGGAGCTTCTACCCACAGGCCATAAGACTTCTGAACCCGGACATGACATGACTACCCTCACGTAATCTCTGACCACTCCGCTCCCACCCCCCCCCCTGTCACTGCCCTTCCAGGGCACCTTAACTGTTCCGTACCATTTTGCCTATTTATTTATTTATTTATTTATTTATTTATTTACTTACTTATTTATCTATTTACTGCTTGTTTCTGTCTCTATTCTTCTTAGTGTTTGGATATGTGTTTGCTTCATTTTCCATTATAGATTGTTCGCACAGTCATCCTGGTTCAGATCGGTGCACATTTCAACACATGGTACACAACCATGTGCTTGACAAATAAACTCTTTTGACTTTTGAAACAGATTCCATGTGGTTCTCATGCCAATCCTCTATATTACCCATATGGATCCAGTGTGGCTCCCATGTGGTTTCTATGCAGATCCTGATCTGATCCCATTCCTATTCAAACCCCATGTGGTTGCCATGAGATATGTTAAAAACATGGAAAATGGACTGCAACATAAACCACTGATGATGGTAGCGCTGCTGCTGTGTGTTTGTGCGTGTTAAGTCCGGTGACAACGAGGTTTGCAGGGACAAAGAAAGATTCTTCCACAGAACATGTCGGTGCCACATGCAGCACTTTAACAAGGTGTGGATGGAGACACGCTGCGCACGGGGAGCCTTCTTGGTGCAGCAGATCCAGGTCAGTCATGCAGGAGTGGAACCCACACTTGGGGCTTACCTGTCACATCCACACCGACGCTGGGCCTCAGCATGCCAATTACCCTGGCGCCTGGCACCAGTGCCTGGCGTGTGCCACCACGGTCAGTCTGGCGCACACATAAATTATTCATCACGTCACTTGATCATGGTAACAAATAGACAGCATGAATGTGCAGGGAACCGTGAATCATGGGCAGGCTGGAGCCTTTGCAGGATTTCTGTGTGTTCTGACCAAACGGGCCAATTATTTTTATGGGGATGATTTTGCTTCCCAACTTTTTCACCATACCTACATTAATGACCTTTTTGGAGGTTCTGTGTCCTCTCCGAACACGGTCAAGTGATGAAGGCATTTTATTGCACTTTTGGATAGCTTTTCGCCATTATTTAATTTTCCTGCAAATCCTATGAAACACTTTGCAATAGAAAAGCACCTCTAGTGTCAGGGAATGAAATTTTAATCTTATTTTTGACATCACAGTACAAACAGTGACGCTGATTCAAATAAGAATGAAATCTTCAACTGTAAACTGGAAAATCCAAGATGTGCCTAAAACACAGTATTTGTATAATTTCCTTGTATGTAGGGACATTGGTTTATTGTGTCTCTTGTAAAAATATATGCGATTAATTAGAATATACCCTGTTTTATACGTCCTTATTATCATGTTTATTGTTAAGGTTTTTTAACTGAAGATGATACATCGCCACCTGCTGTTTCCATTACACACGTGGCGCTGTTTTACCGCTTCCTCCAGTTAAGAATGATCGGGATACCCTTTCGAGTTACAAATTGTCCACACTATTTTTGATTTTTGCACGCTAAAAGTCCCGTACAGTGCGATAACACTATACATTTAACATTTTATAACTTATCTTTCTGACCACGTGCTGACAAAACAGTTATCTATTGTGCAAACATGAAATGCACACCCAATTATCTGAAAATGCCTCTAATTTTTTTCTTTAACATTTAAATATGTGGAAAGAGAAAAAAAACTCATAAACAACATTTTCTGTCATGCGTGGGTTATAGTACAGACAGGACTGGAGAGAGTAAAAATGAAACAGGTTTGAATCTCCTGTTTTTCCTTACTCCATTTGCGTGTATTCGATCACAACTGCATATATTTAATTTTACTGTTTTGTAAATTATTTGTAATTTTGAGCCATGATGCCATTATTACATTTATCCTCTCTCCCCATTCTTAGGGTCTCGATTCGGTCTGCTCAATCGATTCGTTAAACAATAGAAGTAAGAGCGACGCATTAAGACGCATTTTCCATATTCACAACGCACCTGCGACCATCTTAAAGGAGCCAGCGGTTGCCTACAGTCCCGCTTTGAGCTCCACGGGCGACCAATGAAAACGCCGCACCCGCTCTGTGGAACTAACAGAGAAATATTATTGGCTCATTTTTGAACACTTAAAGCTGTAATTTCCCGCCCATCACGGATAGGTCGAAGACGTCCCGCCCACTTTCCGAACCGCCATTTTGAAACTGTCCGAAATTGACGGGCTCCGGAGTGCGTGCATGTTGAGGTAAATTATCTGCTTTATTTAACCTTTTTCTGCTATACACATGGTTCCGAGCTCGCCCTGCAGGTTGACGGTTAGCCGTAGGCCTTAATGGTGCCGGCACACTCGGCATGCACTGGCACAGAGGCAGGACTGACTGGCATGTTTCTGTGTAAACAGTCCGTTTGTGGGCGGGACGTAGGAGCCGAGAGCGCGCACCCGCCGCTGTTAGCCAGTTAGCTGGGTGTGTAGTTAAGTTTGCACAAACCGCGACAAACATTCACAGCTCACTGCTTTTCAGCAGTCGTTGGTTTAGTTATGATGAGGGTTGAGAAAAGCGAGGAAAGTGTCGCTGTCGAAGTAGCACAACTATATGGTTCAGTGTGTGTGTGTGTCAGTCGTAACCATTTAAGACTTCAAAGTGGACATCGACGATTTTGTCTAAACACACAGGATAACAAACTGACTAGCACCGTTAGCTGTCTTTACTCGTCCTACATTATTAATGCTTTTTTTATTATTCAGAGATACTACAATACAAGTGACTGGAGGCTTTAATCAGAAACCTCTGCAATCAATAAGTCTGTTTTGTCACTACGCCACCTGCTGTCTGGTAGTGTTACAGCTAGTGCTGTCTTGCCTCCTGTGACCAGTCTGTGTTCTGGACTTCAGTGTGTGTATGTATATTTGTAAAAATAAGAAGTATGGCTGGTCAGTTTTTACAAATTTTATTTATCAGGCACTTTTTGCCAATGCGACCTTCAGCCGAGAGTGAGCAAAAGTGCATCAGCAGCTGATGAAGAGTTTTAGACTCAGACACAGAATGATCACAGCTTGTGTATCTGACACCACCATGTTGCTGGTTCACATCCCTCAAGCAGCTGCCTATAGGAGTGAGATTCAAACAGTGAATAATCACAGCAGATCGTCTTGGGCTCATTTATGTGGCTGTCAGGGACCATGTTACAAATTCATCACTATGACAGGACTGGTAGATTCATCTGAGCTCTTCCACTCACAGGTCCACAAGCAGACATGTCAGGGGAACTCGCAGAGGAGCCTCTCCACACTGGGGACCCGCAGGAGCAGTCCGTGGAGCCCCAGGGGGCAGCTGTGCCAACAGGAGGTGGCGATGGGGACATGGGGAACAGTCCAGAACAGCAGGAGCGCCAGCGTAAGTCGGTGACACAAAGTTCCCCGAGAACATTTCAATTTGTCTTTTTGATGTTGCATATCAACTTTTATCAATTTGTCTAAATATATGAAAACATGATGAACTTGCACTTTTTCACAATGCTGTTGTAATTTTTCTACCTTGCAGAAAAACCTGAAATAATTGAAGGGAAAAGGGAGAAAAGGTCAGTGCAGAGGCTAGATCTGCAGATTGGTAAACCAACAGAACCCGTCAAGATAGAGGAGGGTAAGAAATTCTGTTGAGTTGTTTGTGATACAACTGCTTTGCCACCATAACACTCAAGAACACAATAAAACAAAGTTAAAAAAAAAAAGTGATAAAGTGAAAGAGGGAAAGAGGACGTATAAAGGAGCACACACATGTCTATGACAGCAATTTTGAAACGGTTGGACTTTAACCAGAATTTAAAGGTATCCAAAGCAGTTCTGATGTTCTGGACCTTGTTTTGAAATAGGTTTTCTCTGTTTAAAGTTGCGGAAGGAATTTAACATTTTTAATGTAAAAATGGGTTAATGTTTTCTGGCTCTGGAATGGGTTATTTCTCCCATATAAACCAATGGCAGTTTATTTTATGAGAAACAGACTGGAATGAACAAATAATTTTCATTATGTGAGAGGTTTCATTGTGAATCTAAAAACTATTATGTAATTAATATGTGGGTAGCAAAATGAGATTTAGTAGTTTTACTTGCCGGCATGTCTGTTTCCACAGGCAGAGGAATGAAGTTGGGAGACATTGAGCAGGTGGCATACTGCATTGGGAGGATGAAGGCAGACGAGCTGAAACCCCTTCACAAGATCTTATTTAATCGACCTGGAGCAGTAAGCATTTGTCTAAATTGTAATGTATGTGCATTTGTATTAATTTACCATACTAGTCAAAGGTCAAGTACACCTGCTTGAAACCAGCTTTTTAATCACTATCTGTGGTTTAGAGACTGCATACACCAAAAATGAAGCTTTTAAGTTAGTAAATGAACATGTTATTCATTTTAGTGAAACAAGCACCCAAAGCAAATTTTTAGGACATAAAATATTATCAGTTATTTAAAAAAAAAAAAAAAATCTGCAGAATGTCTATAAATGAATTCCCTGATTACAGTGGAAATGTAGTCATTTGCACTGGTGATTACAAGCAGTTTTGCTCAAAGGGAAAAAAGTATAAAAAGTTTGTGTGAATTGTTGGTTGTTAGTACCTGCAGATGCCATCTTGTTGGTGACAAAAGCGATGGTAGTTTGAATGTTTCCCACCATCTCTTTGGAATCCAGTGGTTTGCTTTGTTCTTCCCCTTTTCTATTGTTTTTGTTTCCCAGAGTTTAACAGCTGCTGTAGGGCTTGTAGCTGCTGTATGAGTTAAGCTCACACAGAAACTTTGCAGCTGTGTAAATACCACTAAAGAAGAAAACGTATGTTAAGGTTCTCATCTAAAAATGTACGACATACTT
Source organism: Heterotis niloticus (assembly GCA_018136845.1). Classification (NCBI taxonomy): domain Eukaryota; kingdom Metazoa; phylum Chordata; class Actinopteri; order Osteoglossiformes; family Osteoglossidae; genus Heterotis; species Heterotis niloticus. Next base: position 21,168,624 of record CM030905.1, on the reverse strand, counting down.
TAACCAGTGTAATCATTTATGGGTGTCCTGTATGTTTCAACAGATGTACTCAGATTTTTCATTGGTACTACATTCTGGAAATGGACATGTCTTTTGAAGCACTTTAAGAGAAGAATGGAGAGTAATTTAGCTCATGAGATGTGCACTGTACGGTGGTGTGATTGTGGCCGCTGAAGTAGGATTTGGGGGGATGGTTTCAAGTTAAACACGGTTGGCCTGCAGGCAGCATCCCTGAAGAAGAACATCCGGCAGTTCAGCGGCTTCACATTTGAAATGAACAGCGATGCGTACAACAAGAAGAGAGATGTGGTGAAAAGGTACTTGGCTTCACAAAGAAGAATAACCTCATTTATTGCTGTGTTGTGTTTAAAGCATTTGCCATTTTCCAGAATTTTTTTTTGTGTGTGCTGGCACAGTTTAGTAATGAATCTCTGATGCTCATACAGACACACAATGGCTGGACTCAAAAGCATCTGTAAAATCTTGGATCTGGAAACCAGCGGCAATCACAGTGTGAGAGTTGACAGAATTATGAATTTTCTAATGAACCCAAAGACGAGACAGCGGGTAAGCTATGGGCTTTCTTGTCTGAAATTTGATGTTAATGTATAAATAATTAATGAAGCTAGTCTGTCTCCACAGAAATTAATATTTAGGTATAACCTGAAACTGAACATTGAAATCAAAATGGTTTGACTGACTGGAAGTACAAGATACAGCCAATGTTACAAAGTCGATCAAAAACCTGTGACAGAATAAACCTTTTTTCTTACTCCAAATTCCAGGCATTGCCAAAGAAGCGGAAGAGAACAACCAGCAGCAAGTCCAAGGCAATTGTCGATTCAAGCAGCGATGATGAGGATGGGCACCGAAACAAGGCCCCAAAGAGCCGAGAAACCATCGACGATGACGACGACAGCTCTTCTGATGACAACGGTCAGATAGGTGATCTGGATAGCAAAAAGGTGGATGAAGAAGACACAACTGATAAAGTGAGTGATCGCGTGCTTGTCTGCCAGCATATTCATACCTGGTAGAAGTGCAGTCGATTTAAACCAAAGCAAATATCTCATGTTACCTGTGGAAGGAGTTTAGTGATCTCTACAGAATTTATAGCAGTAATTTTATCTCTTAGGATGGCGAATCTGAACTTCTGTTTCTGTCAGGAAGGCTGTGGGTTTAATGTTACCCCCTCCCCAAATAGAAGGTTCAACACCACAGACATTGTGTCATTGTCACTCATTATTCTGAATGTTAAAAAGCATAGAATAGTATCGCAGGGAATCTTTAAGAAGCCAACTTGTCAAGAGCTGTACTTCTCAGATGCTGAAAGAAATTGTCCTTTTATATAATCTGTTGGATAATCTGTTTATATAACTAGCTGGATTGATGTTGAGGGAAAATGCAGTGGTGCAGTTTCTTGCACTCTGGGAAGTTTGCACGTTACATCAGCACAGTTTGTAGGCAACTTCTAGAGTTAAAAACTGTTTTGGTTAAGGAAAGAGTTTTGATGATTTTGAAGTGAAGTAATAAGTGATTCCTGTAATGGGAGTGAGATGGGGATTAGATTGGCCATGAACATGTGAAGTTGTGACTTTTGTCATAGGATCCCCAGCGAAAGAAGACGAAGGCATCACCTGCCAAGAAACTGGCAGCAAAGAAACAGCCAACATCGAAGAGGAAGCCTGCAAGTCGTAAGCCTCCTCCCACAAAAAAGAAGATGGAGAGCATCAAGGCAGTGACCATGAAGCAGAAGGCCAAGGCCAAGGTGCCGAAGACAGCTGAAGAAGAGGTTTCAGACATGTCTGAACTGTCAGAATCAGAAAATGACAGTGACCACTCAGAGGTTAGACTGAACATAAGTAGCAACAGCAAAACTGTGCAAGAAGAACTTTACAGCCTTAAATATTTAACAAAGATGTCATAGGCATGTTTTCTTGTCAAAGCTTCTAGTGATCTGAATTTGGCTTTGATGTCACTGGGTTTAAAGCGGTGTGCAATCTGATACCTGTTGCTTGTGCCACACATTTAGGCATCAAAAGGAGGAAGGAAGAGGCCGGCAACGACCCCGGTGAAGCCAGCTGCTAAAACCAAGAAAGCGGACAGCAGTAGCAGCAGCAGCAAAATGACAAGCAATAAAAGTAAAGGTGAGATCACAGCCGCTATCTCTGCTTTGGCTGCTCAGTGCACTCCTTTCTATTCAGTTCAAAAATGCTCAGCAGAGGAGTAAAATGGGGCAAGGACTCTTTATTACATGGCATTTAGTCTCTTGGCACTGTGGTTTCTCAACTGGATTAATAGCCAAAAGGCTGCCTCTGGGAAGCCAAGGAGTACCTGTGGACCTGGTTAATGTACCTTTTCAGAAAGCTACTTAGAAACAATCCAGCTGGGTAAGTGGATAGCACTGCCAGCTGGGTGAGTCCACTTTTTTTTGTACAGCATCTGTACAGTTGAGTTCTGTGGCTGCCGCAGGGTCAGATATGGAAGACAGTTCTGATGAGGAGCCCCTGATCAAACTTCTGAAGAAACCACCAACAGATGAGCAGCTGAAGGACACGATCAACAAGCTGCTGAAAGATGCCAACCTGGAGGAGGTCACCATGAAACATATGTACAAGAAGGTACACACTGCATTGCTGTATGTCCACCATGAGAAGTACAATCTGATGGAGATCCAGTAGAGGAAACTCCACCATGAAACCACTGTGTAACATTCTTTTGCAATGAAATATGGTTGAACTGTTTCAGGTGTTTGAGACGTATCCTGAGTATGACCTAACAAGCAGGAAGCCCTTCATCAAGCAGACAGTGAAGAAGGTATTCGTTTGGTTTTTAAACAGAATTTGAAAAAAACTAATTCTTTATAAGTAACTTGTGACAAAGTGAGCAGGAAAATGATTTTCAGGGACACCAAAAATCTGACTGTGAATGTAAAGGCCAAGTAGAAAGGTGGGGAAAGATGTCACCTTGCATTTAAATGCATGGACTCATTCAGTCATTCAGTTATCTGTCTATCTTATTTATTTATTTATGGCACTTTGTCGTGTAGGCAACCCATGGTTTTTTTTTTTTTTTTTTGTTTGACTTATTTTTTTGGTTGTTTGCCTTTGCTATGCACCAGGAGAACTGCAGGCACTCTTCTTATCACTTGTACACATTGGTGCATTATGCTTGTAGCTGAAAGCTTCCTAATATGTTCCTCTTTTTTTTCTTTCTTTTCTTTCTTTCTTTTTTTTTTTTTTTTTTTTTTTTTTACAGTTTATCTCATGAAGATGCTTGCCACCCAGACATAATGCAGTTTTCTCAAGGGCTTGGGAATAATTTGCATACTGGCAATGGGGGAATTGAGCATGTACTTAAATAACCGAGTATTTTTGAACTTTTTAATCTTTCTTCCTTCACTTTGTGTCTTAAATATTTGTGTATTTTTTTGTTAAGATTACAAATAATTTTATATTGGCTTCTTTGTATTATAATGAGGAAAGGCCTTGTTTTTACTTTTTTGCTTAAAGAGGTGTTGTACAGTGAGATCACTTTGGCTGTGAATAAACTGCTGTTTTGAGTTTATACTTGGATTTATTTTTTCCAGTTTTTTTAATTTTTGACCTGAACTTTCTTTTTGTCACCTTTCTTTTTATCATACATTGTCCCATAAAATTATTTAATTCCTTGTGATCTGTATAAATTGTCCTTTTGCTACTGAATTCCAGCTACTGAATTGTATCAGAGAAGCTATGTGTTTACTTATGAAAACTTGGTTGAAATATATCAGACTGTTAGTCTGCTACAGATTATAATGGCTTTCATAAGCACTATATTCATTCAAAAGTTTGTTTGAAAGATGGTGATATTGAACTATTGTTTAAAATTTCTAAAACAATTATCCATGCCATTGTTTAAAGTTCTGGAAATGCTTTACTTGTCAGAAGTGTTGCTTACTTTTCCTACCAAACAACTCTTATTTTTCCAGCAAGGTATTACAGATGTTACCTGTCAGCACTCGACCCAAACATGGATGGTACTGTTTATTTTCTGGTCAGTGTCAACTCTGAGCTGTCTTGGCAGCTCTCTTAGTTTGGTCTCATCTGTCTTCTCACTTCTCTACGGCCTGATATTTGAGCCACCATCAAAAGCAGCATTATTTGGACGTCAGCAACGTCAGCATCTTGGTATATTTTTACCTGCAGCAGGTGCCATCTGAATAGGTGGTGCCATCCATTCACCTTGCTTTGAGGGCCAAGAAGATGAGCTCTGAATTTGTTTAAAAAAAAAAAAAAAAAAAGGCTCAAATTGAGCACAGAACATTGACTGAAAAAATCCTCCTTTGGCTTTTTTTGTTACTCTCTCATTTTGTTCACCTCTGGATTTTCATTTTAATTAAACAGTTGTTTTTATTTGAACCTGTTGTTACTTTAGTTTCTGGCTTGTTACCTATTCAGGGTTAGTGGAGCTGAAAGTGGAGTTTTATTTTCCATTCTCCAACTTATTTACCCAGTACAGTTTGGCAGGTGTCACTCAGCTGTCCTAAACATTGGTCATTTAACTTTGGTATGTTTTCCTTATGAGCATGTTCCTCACCCTCTAACACACTCCACAGCTCTCTAGCTCATGAGCACAAGGAAGTGCAACTTTGCAAAATACCAGAATGATAACTAACCAATCTTTTAAAAATATTCAACCAGGCCAAATAGGATGCCTTGATTTATTGAAGTCTCCAGTGGACAAAAGCATCTGCTAAACAGATGACAAATGTGTGAGTAATGTTATGCAAATAAAAAGCATCTTGTTACCTCTAATCGTGTGTGTATGTATGTGTGTGTGTATGTATATATATATTTATATATTATTGTTTTTTTTTTTTTTACTTTTTTTTTTCCTCCCAATCCTGGAATGTTTTTAATTTTTCGGAAGTCATTTAATGTCTCACCTACGCTGTCGAAAGGAGAAAGTTGCGAATTGGCCAATCACACAATCGAAGCAAATGATTGACGGCCAGTTCAACCATTCGGCGACGAGCTCGGCAATGGGAGCCCTCCCTTACAGAAGGATCCGCGGTCGAACTCCGAACGGATTGAGAGGCTCCTGGACGCAGCGCTGCCATTGGCCATGGAGGAGCAGCCAAAGGTAAACAACTTTTTGACGACATTTTTATTGTAAGCAAAGTGCATTTGTTCTATTATATCCTGTCACATTTTCTCCGTGCACTCCACGATAACTGTGACTCGGTTCTCCGAGCGGCGACTTTCGCTCCTCGCGCGCAGCTACGACTTAACTGAGGCGCCGAGTGGGCAAAACGAATGGTGGTCACGTGATGCGCAGCGCCTTTAAATGCGCGCGCGCGCGCGCCCTGCACCGTCCCCGCGCACAACATGGGCTCCGTCCGCTGTCTCCTTCGTCAGGTGGCTCCATGCTTCCCCGCCGTCCGCCGCTACAGCCTGGACGTGCCGGCCGGGCTGCTCCGCACGCAGGGTTTCATCGACGGCCGCTGGGTGTCGGCCCCCGCCTCCTTCCCCGTGGTGGACCCCGCGACCGGGCAGCAGCTCGCACAGGTCGCCGACTGTGGGCCCCGCGAGGCCCGCGCCGCCGTGGACGCAGCTCACACGGCGTTCCACGTATGGAAGCGGCACACGGCCAAGGTGAGGCGAGACTTCCGTGTCCTGTCGTGACGTGGGCTCTGGGGCCACGAGTGTCTCGCTGTTACTCAGATCCTGCGGTGAGATCCAAGCGTGGAGCAGCCAGGTAAGCGAGGAACGGGGCTCGCACAAACATGCATGACAGAAAGGGACGAGACGGCAGACTTGCAAAAAGGAATATTTGCATATAAAACTGCCCGGTCAAAAAAACGAGTCACCACCTGGACTTTGCGATTAACCAACTGAACAAATCTGGATTTTTAATATAGTTTCTCATTTTATCATCAAATCATTTCAAAAGACACTTTTTTTTTTTTTGGCTTTTCTTAAATTCTGGAAAACATGCAGTATACAGTGCTATAGTCAAGAGTTTATTTGTCATGTACATGGTTGTATACCATGTAGGTTGTATACCATGTAGTATACACTGCCCAGCCAAAAAAAGTGACCACCTGGACTGAACTTAGTGTTGAGATCTGGAGTTACTTCAGTTGGTCAGGTCAAGGTTCAGCAAAGTTATGTGCCCAAAAAAATGAGCTCAGCTGAGTACTCGAATATAATAAAAGCAGATTTTTCCATCAATGGATATTTTCTCCATATTCCAAGATGACACTGCCAAGATTCATCAGGCTCAAATTGTGAAACAGTGCTTGTGAAAGAGCAAGAGAGAGACATCATTTTCACGCAAGGATTGGTCACCACAGAGTCCAGACCTTAACTCCATTGAGAATCTTTGGGATCTTGTGCTGGAGAAGACTTTAGGCAGCGGTCCGACTATCCCATCGTGAATACAAGATTATGTATTTCCGCTCTGGATGGAAATAAATGTTGTGATGTTGCATAAACTTATCAAAACAATGCCATGGCAAACGCGTGCTGGAATCAAAGCTAGAGGTACGCCAACAAAATATTAGTGCGAGACTTTCTTTGTGGCCGTGCAGTGTCGTCTTCATCTTTCGGCTGCTTCCGTTAGGGGTTGCCACAGCGGATCAACGGTTTCCACTTCTTTCTGTCCTCTGCATCTTTCTCCGTCGCACCCACCACCTGCATGTCCTCCTTCACCACATCCATAAATCTCCTCTTAGGCCTTCCTCTCTTCCTCTTGCCTGGCAGCTCCGTCCCTAGCATCCTTCTCCCGATATATCCAGAATCTCTCCTCTGCACATGTCCAAACCAATCTCTCCTCTCTGACTTTGTCTCCAAACCGTCTAACCTGTGCTGCCCCTCTAATATACTCATTCCTAATCCTGTCCATCCTTGTCACACCCAATGCAAATCTTAACATCTTTAACTCTGCCACCTCCAGTTCTGCCTCTTGTCTTTTGGTCAGTGCCACTGTCTCCAACCCATAAAGCATAGCTGGTCTCACTACCATCTTATAGACCTTCCCTTTCACTCTTGCTGGTGCCCTTCTGTCACAAATCACTCCTGACACTTCACCCTGCCTGCACTCTCTTCTTCACCTCTCTTCCACACTCCCCGTTACTCTGGACTGTTGATCCCAAGTATTTAAATTCATCCACCTTCGCCAACTCTACTCCCTGCATCCTCACCACTCCTCTGTCCTCTTTCTCATTTATACACATGTATTCTGTCTTAGTCCTACTGACCTTTTATTTCTCTTATGTAAATAGGAAAATAACACAAACATTCATAGCAAAAAGGCATAAACAAATGTATGTTGTAAGGGATTGCAGTACAACCATGCACTTCTGGAAAAAACATGTCCCAGACAGTGTAGTTGGACCAAAGGTAAACGTACAGCACAGTCATGAACATGTGACGCAATAACGAATGTTAATTCTGTTCACGTTTCTGGAGTGACATCACCAACACGCGTGTTCCCGTTGTTTGCGAATTTCAATCACTCATGAACCCAAAGTCAAAACTGCCCCCCCCGGGTGTAAACGCTGCTGTTCTGTAGTACTGAATTGGTGGCCAATATGATGCAGTTTGACACCTCAGTCTCATTTCTGCAACAATCACTCTTTTCTTCACTCACATCATTCTTGTGTGTAAATGTGCTGTGGGCATCTCCACACCAGGAGAGGAGCGTCCTGCTGCGGAAGTGGAACGATCTGCTGGTGCAGCACAGCGAGGACCTCGCCAGGCTCATCACGGCCGAGTGTGTAAGTGAACTTCCACCTTGCAGCTCAGAAGTTTTCTTCTTTGTACGCCAGGAATTTCAGCTCATTGCACTTCAGGGGGTCTGTATGTTTGTGTCAGATGGACATTTGTAAACAGTATTCTTAATTACTTGTTTAAAATGCAAGAAATGGCTGTGTGGGTGTACAAGATGTGCTGCCATCTCAGCCATTTGGGTGTGCGTTTGAATCCATACTCGCACTGTAGAGTTTACATGTTCTCCTGCTTTTCTCCCACAGTCCAAACATGTTTGGATCAACAAACATTCATAAATACATTACAATCAAATTCAAAACCATCAAAGCAATAAAACTCAACATTAAAGCAAACCATATGTCAACCAGTAAGGACACATCACTGCAAAGTCATCTAATCAGGATACACTACGTATCTCACAAATTTAAAAAAAAAAAAAAAAAAAAAAGAGCATGTATCCCTACATGTCAAAACCACTCAGCAAACACCAAGCACAAACACAAAACTTTACACACGACAAAACAAGGCATTACTTCGGATAAATACATACAGGTCTAAAATGACTCCAAGTAAAACACTAAATCAAAAATGGATGTTAAAATCCATTATTCATGTTTCATATCAAACACAAACTGCTGACTAAAGGGGATCCCACTACCTACCTAATCTTCACCCTAAGTCCCATTTTACCTTATGCGAACCCACCCCCACCACAGCAACCCCACAGCAAGCCTATATATCTACTATGCAATGGCTTGTACCTTCCTAATACTGATGCTAGAGAACTACAAACCCAAACATGGCATAGCGAAGTGATGGTGCACTATATCATCAGGGTTGTCAAGTGGGCACCTGCCTTCATTGGTGCCAACTGCTACTTATGTGTGTGTGGACTGTTTGTGGGTTTGTTTGTCTGCTTTGCTTTTAGGTTCACTACTCCATTCCTGACTTCCATCCCTGTTCTTCCTGCATGCTTCCACTTCCCTAGATCCTCTGTTCCAGTCCAGCTGGAAATTCAGTGCCACTTCTTTTCCAAATATTTTGTCTTCCATCAACACAGTATGTTTGTGTGGGCTGGTACAGTAAGGATGCTGTTTAATGGGAGGATGGTCACCCACACCAGTGTCATGCTGGAGTATAGGGGTACAAGACAGAGTTTCAGAAAAGAGCATAGGAAATTTGGTGACCAAAGCTTTAACATCAGAACAAGCGGACGGGGACAAATGGGCAAGTTTGGAATGCAGATATTCTAGTGCCTCTGACTTTGGTAATCGAGCACATGGAAAACAGTTTTGACTGATATGTAAACTCCATTTCAGGTGAGTGATTGGAGGGTGAAATGTTTACAGTAGTAGCAAGCACAGGCAGAGGAACAGGAGAGGCAGAAACACATTCAAAAGAATAATCATGGTATGGTTTTAACATATTAATGTAGCAAATACAGCTTTTCCGCCTTCGGTCAGGTGTGTGAATCATGTAGTTGGTAACACTAACTTGTTCCTTTATTTATAAGGGCCTGAAAATCTAGTCTGCAGGGAAGAGCCAACAACTGGCAACAACACAAGGACCTTTTCCGCAGCATGAAATGAACAGTTGACAGCCTTTTTTTTTTTTTTTTTTTTTTTCCTCTAACTGGGTCTTCATCACCCCCTATGATGAGCATAAAGTCTGTCTTGCCAAATCACGGGCAGAGTGCAAACACTCACCCAGCATAGTAACAGGCTCCAACACAGTCTTTTGAGGGGGTTAGTGAGGGAAACAACCACTGTTCCTGGAGCACTTTCAATGGACCATGGACAGAGTGACCAAACACTCAATTCTAAGGACTAAAACCAATAGATTCTTGCATGGAATTACGCACAGCAAATAGCAGTAAGGGCACTCTCTCATTCCAGTCTTTTCTAGAAGACAGACAGAATGATCGTAGCATGTTAACAAGAGTTTCGTGGAATCGTTCTAGGGCACCTTGACTTTCGGGGTGGTAAGGACTAGATACCTGGTGTGAAATGTTTAGTTCCCAAACAACCTGAGAAAACAACAGCTTGGAGGTGAAATTTGTTCCCTGATCAGACTGAATACATTTTGGCAGACCAAAAGTAGTACAGAACTTAATTGCTCTAATAACAGTCCTAGATTTTAGGGTACATAAGGGAACAGCCTCAGGAAACCTAGTAGTGGCACATATTATGGTGAAGAGATAATTTCCAGAGTTAGTTTTTGGTAATGGGCCCACACAGTCAATGTGTTCAAATGGCTCCCCCATAGCAGGTATGGGTTGGAGAGGAGCTAGAGGAATCAGCTGGTTTGGTTTACCCACAACCTGACACACGTGACAATGCTGAGTAACATCAGACTTCATAGCTAGCCAAAGATTATGACCCGGTCTAGGGTCAGGATGCAGCAGATTGAGCGAAATGTGGGGACAGGAGGGGAATTAAGTGGAGGGGTAGGCTAGAAGAAAGATAGTGATATGTATAAAGTGAAAATTTGTAAATTTATAAAGTGTATTTAGACTGGCGAAACCTCACGAGTGGCCCAGGCCAAGATAACAACCAAAACAGATTAAGTGAAAGCAAAACCCAGACTAACTTACCTACAGAGAAAAAAACAAACGTACAGCACCACTTCCCTAACTACCTAACAATAACATACACAAAGTGAAACAGAATGGCAGCCACTCCCTACACCCAGTCAAAAGTACCCTAACCAACATCCACATGCGTTCAAGGGCTAGACAGATCGGAAGGTCTATAAACGGGCAAAGGGGTCAACACAATCTTAGCATAATTCAAAGCATACAATTGGTAAAGCAAGCAACAAGGCTTTGTGTCTGCTTCTAGCGTAGTCTTTTCTAGAATAGCTTGAAGGGCAGAATTCCAATTGGACGGGACGAATAAAGAAATGGCACTGGATTTCCAACTGGACTAAATGGAGGATCTTGGGAAGTGGAAATGGAGTAGTGAACCTAAAAGCAAAGCAGACAAACCCACAAACAGTCCACATACACGTAACACTACTGTTTACACCAAATCTTACTAGCTCAAGGCTTTGTCACCCGACATCCATCCACGCTGGTTCTTTTGCTCCATATCCAAAGACTTCCCTGCTCAACAGCTTCCGACATCTCCCTCACCACCTGCTGCAAGTTCTGTCCTCGGATCCCGAGCTGGTGAAACGGCACCGTTGTTGACCAGGCCATAAAGCTGTGACACCCCACTTCTACCGGTCTCGCGCTCCAAGCGCGCCCCTCTACCTCTGCTGCCAGATCACTATACCTAAGTTTCTTCCTCTCGTGCACATCGTCAAAAGAATTCTCCCATGGAATCGTCAGTGCTATAAAGTACACTACCCACCAGCTTACTGACCACAGTACCACATCAGGTCTCAAGGTTGTATTAATGATTTCCTGGGGCACCACTAATTTTCCTACCAGGTCAACCTGTATCTCCCAGTCTTGAATTTCCCTTACCTCCCCTATCTCCTTTCTACCTACGCATTCCCTAGTCCCCACCCCTTTCCTAACAAACTGAACCAGTGAACTTCCAGCTTCACATCCTGCCCTTACCTTCACCCTCCATCTCTCAATGACCACAGCCAGGCATTTCAACACCTGATTGTGCCTCCACGTATACCTACCCAGCGGCAAGCTAACTTTACAACCTGCTAACAGATGCCTTACTGTCCCTACTGCCAAACACAGGGGACAGGCTGGGTCCTCACCGACCCATTGCTTCAGGTTCTGTGGCGATGGTAGCACATCATATGCAGCTCCTAGCAGGAACTTTATCCGATTTGCATCCATGCTCCACAGCTCCCTCCAACTCAGCCTCCTCTTCTCAACTCCTTCCCAATTCACCCACTGTCCCTGCTTCCCTTGCGAGACTGCCCTAACACACCTCTCTGCTTCTTCCCGACAACGCACCTGCTCTATGACCAACCTCTATCTCTCTACAGGGTCTACCTTACTCCACATAGGGTCTCCTGTCCGCAATCCTAGACCTCCTCTTCCTTGTTGGACCCTACCAACAACCTCTACCTGCCTCACATCTGCTTTAGCCTCCTGTACTGCCTGCCTTGCATCCCACTTTTTACCTGACACAATCCTGGGTACCAACCCCCATACAACCTCATCCCTGCTATCTGACAGCTGCAACTCTAAACTCACCTTGACACACTTACAACTCCTCTGTCAAACTGATAATTGGCAACTGCAGAATCTCTTTCCCATGCAGATCCACATTGCTTAGATCCCAATGAACCCCCAGCCTAATGTACGAGCTGATCAGCCTTTCCAGTTTCTATGTCTTTGTGACTGATGCCTCATACATTCTTAGCGGCCACATCACTGTTGGGAATAGGCCAAACTATAAGCACCACAGCTTCAGTTTTCCTGGCAGCCCTGGTTTAAATAAAAACACAATAAAATCAACAATGGTCTAAGAACCTCTCTGAAAGGTTCTCCTCCTCCACCATGTGTAGATGGGTCTCTTCAACACCAGTCAAAGTTCCTTGAGAAGACCCCACCAAATCCATTAAAACAACGTAGTCACCACAGGGGAGAAGGAGCTCACTTCTCAGCCAATCTGTGAGACTACAGAGTCTTCTGCTTCCCTCAAGGCAGGACCGGAGAAGACAATCTCCCTCCATCTCCTCTTCTTCCTCATTGTCACCAACACAAAGTTCTGTCCCACGTCCCTGCTGTGACCAGGAGGTTCAGACTCTTCAGAGGCCAGGGACCCAGCCAAAGAGAATGCCAGCAGTGCCCCTTCCTTCTTGGCCACGGTTGGCCCATCTTCTGCCGCTGCACCCAGCTGTTCCTCCCTCACCCCAGATGAGGCGTCGTCCCCGGTTGCCGTTGCAGTCCTCCCCTGAACCGTTCTAGTGTACCTCAACTTCAGGAGGCAGCCCTGGGCAAGGTGGCCCTCCTTCCTGCATCTGGTGCAACAGCGAGTGTTCAGGGGAGTGGCAGAACCCCTCAAGCCCCACAGGGTCTGGACGCAGACAAACAGTAAAATGCTGGCATCTGGTCCAGATGCCCAGCTCGTCTCTCTTCTCCTCCTGACCTGGAAAGACATACCTCCCCAGGAAATTCCTCACTGTGACTATGCACACGAAGGGGTCCAAGCATATGCTTCTCAGTCCTCCACAATGGTTGTATGGAGTAGGGGAGAAGCTCAATGTTTTCAGCACTCACCCTACATGTCTCCCAACACCCCTCGGTACCTCTCGATTGCCACCAAAGTGACACTAAAGAAGCACGAAGGCCTATTCCGTTGGATGCAGACAACGTCCTCTGCTGAAAGTCCCAGGACCCCAAAGACCACCTCCCGAATGAAAGGAACTTGCTTGGGAAAGGCCTTGCTGTTGCCCCGGTCCTTCCAGTGGAAGCAAATGGTGTTCTTCAGGCTCTGCATCCTGGAGGCCTTCGTCCACGTCGTGACAGGAAATCCTCCAGGAAAGCAGCCGACGTCCTTCATGGGCCAGGGATCCGACAAGCCGGGCAAGCTGGATAAAAGCGCTAAAAACAGAAATATCACTGAAACAACAATTAAAAAAACAAGAAAAACACTAAACTCTCTAAAAACTCAAAAAAAAAATCCTGCTTTGCCCTGCGGGGATAGCAGTCATGCCACCTGAGCCCTGCACATTAGGCTAGGCTGGGCTGTCCAAATAAAACAAAATGGGAGCAGAGCTTCACCCACTAGCATGCAGCAGCCATTCCACTCACATGCCAGTATTAGGATCGACTCTGCCCCCTACCTACAACTTCCAGCGCTGCCTCTGACAGCAAAAAGGCTGAGAAGCGATCGAATCAACAAATACGAGTCAGTCCTCAAATGCGGCAGTCTTACTGTGTGTGTGTGTGTTTTTGTTTGTTTTCCAGGGTAAGCCCATGAAGGAGTCCCGCGGTGAAATCGCGTACTCGGCTTCGTTCCTCGAGTGGTTTTCAGAAGAAGCGCGCCGTGTGTATGGGGACATTGTGCCCTCCCCCCATAAGGACCGTAAGATCCTGCTGCTCAAGCAGCCTGTGGGTGTGGCCTCCATCATCACCCCAGTGAGTCTGTTAACCAGTCAGGCTGTACCTGTCTACCTGCCTCTATAAGCCCCTCCCTGCAAAGATGGATGGTCATCCCACTTCAGCAAGCTTCTTTCACCATGTCTTCCCCTCCCAGTGGAACTTCCCCAGTGCCATGATTACCAGGAAGGTGGGCGCAGCTCTGGCTGCTGGCTGTACCGTGGTGGTGAAGCCGGCCGAGGACACACCTCTCTCTGCCCTGGCTCTGGCTGAGGTCAGGACCCCCTACATTTGTCATTAAATGTCATTAAAAAGGTGTTTACATCTAGTTTACACTTTTCCTCAAGTTCACAGTGATTTACCAATATGTCCAACAGAGTAGTTTTTACTGTATCAGTGCAGGGTAAGTACCTTGGTCAGGTGTGCTACAGCAGGAGGTGGTATTCAAACCCAGCTCCTTGGAGTCCAATGGCAGCAGCTCTAATTGCTACACCACCTGGTGTGCAAAACTCAACCGGAAGCATTTTTAAAATCCAGATTTTAAATCCAGAAGGCTGTGCTGTTGCGATACCCTTATCCGAGGTACTTTACCATAAATTTCTAGCCAGCGTTGTTGTCAGAACCTCAGTGAGGGGGGGCATGTTGACATGTTCTATACTTGGCAGCTGGCCACCCAGGCTGGGATCCCTGCAGGGGTGGTCAACGTGGTGCCGTGTTCCAGGGAGCAAGCGCCCGCCGTTGGAGAGATCCTCTGCACAGATCCCCTGGTCAGCAAGGTCTCCTTCACTGGTTCCACAGCCACCGGAAAGGTACGCAACCCCATGATGGTGGCAAGGAGAGTCCTACTGTCTGCCTGGTGCAAGAGCAAGGAGGGTGATACAGGGCATGGAGTAGTTAGAATATAGGACTACTGGGCAGAAGGTTATGGGGTCAAATCCCCTGAGAAGTTTCAGCTGTATTGCTTTTCTTGTCTTTACAGATTCTCCTGAAACTTGCCGCTGGCACCGTGAAGAAGGTCTCCATGGAGCTGGGTGGTCACGCTCCTTTCATTGTGTTTGACAGCGCTGACGTGGACAAAGCAGTGGCAGGTGCTATGGCATCCAAATTCCGCAACTCTGGCCAGGTAGGAGTCCCCAGGTAGCGCAGCAGGGTGGCAACCCGCACCCTTGCCTCCGAGCATTCCTATTAACACTCTCTCTGTCTTTCTCTCTCCCACCTCCCCCCAGACGTGTGTGTGTTCCAACCGCTTCCTGGTGCAGACCGGGATCCATGACCAGTTCGTGGACAAGCTGGCAAAGGCTATGGATGCAGAGCTACGGCTGGGGCACGGGTTCGAACCCACCACCACGCAAGGACCCCTCATTAACGTGCGGGCTGCTGAGAAGGTACCCACTCTGGCCGGCTGGGACCTGGAATCTTCAGCCGAGATGTAAACATTTGTTTTCATAAAGTCCCTGAAAACGAAGGATAATTCGATCTGTGTTTTGGACGCATAAGATGGATGTTCATCTACGCACAGAGGTGTTTTTGCTGACTCGGTGCTTGTGTCACCATCCCCCCCAGGTGGAGCACCAGCTTGCTGATGCGGTCTCCCACGGGGCAACCGTGGTCCGCGGGGGGCACCGGCTTGATGGCTCCTTTATGGAGCCCACCCTCCTGACTGACGTCACCACAGAAATGATCTGCACCCAGGAGGAGACCTTTGGACCCCTAGTGCCTGTCCTCAAGTGAGGAGTCTTGTCTGAGGGTGGGGGGGGGTCTGCAGCTGTAAACCAGTGTGAGCTGGGACCCTGCCATTGGACCTTAAGCAGCAACAGTCTTTGTGGGTTAACCAGATGGGTGTCATGTCATGTGTGGTAGAAGTCAACATGTAAATATGAGTGATTTGTATTAATTTGATGCCTTTGGGCAGCAGGTGGTGCAGTGGTTAGAGCTGCTGCCTTGCACCTCAAAAGGACCTGGGTTTGAATGCCACCTCCAGCTGTAGTGTTCTTGATCCAAGGTACTTGCCCTAAACAGATTAAAATAAGAGTAAAATTCACTCTGCTGGATAAGTGGGGAAGTAGCTTCAGAGAAAATTGTTAGATAAATGAGTAAGAAACTTTATCGCCTCAGTGGTGGGGCGTGCACATTTTTGGGACCCCATACTGCCCAACATAAGTCAGAGATAAGTGTTCGAATTATGACCTTTTGTAATTTCTTTTTAAACTTTGCGTGTGAATTGAACACAAAAAGTATCTTCTAAAATTGATAAGAAATTGTTGAATGGAAAAGTTCTTAATATTTCAACATTGTTTTGTGCCTCATTTTCATTTTCTATCAGATTTTTAAAAAATTTTTAGCAGAAAACTATTATATAAAGGTAAAAAATAAAAAAAAACTGCAAATTAAATTGAGCAGTTTTCCTACCTTCAGACCTCAAAATTGTTTTTGTGCAAGGGTGGGGTCCCTTCGTGTCCGTAACAAATTTTTCAGTTGCTGCTTTGGTGCAGGGTGAGAGCTGAAATTACAGCAGGAGTGTGGAGCTGAGCTGGGTGCTTTCAGATTGCCAGGCCTCTCACCACAATGCCACCTGCTGTCACAAAACTGCAAGCACAGAAATGAGAAACTTTTTTTTTTCCTCAAGTGTTTTATTACTTTTTCTCATTTCACTCAGATTCAGAACAGAGGAGGAGGCCCTCAACATCACCAACTCCTCCCATGTGGGTCTGGCAGGTAAACTTGTACTTGTTTTACTCATTAACCGATTTATGCAGCGAGGGCACCCCCCCCGAGTGACTGATGTGCTAAACTGTTTCTTCTGGATCATTCTGGGGCATCCTGAGACTTTTTGTTCCCCACATTTTGATTTCTTCTGAGCAAACCATTCCTTCCACTCCCAACCCCAGGGTACTTCTACTCTCAAGATGTGAGCCAGATCTGGCGTGTGGCGGAGCAGCTGGAGGTGGGCATGGTGGGGGTCAACGAGGGCCTGCTGTCCACCCCTGAAGCAGCCTTCGGGGGCATCAAGCAGTCCGGCCTGGGCACAGAGGGCTCCAAGTACGGAATTGAAGAGTACCTGGACATCAAATACGTGTGCTTTGGGGGGCTGAGCCTTTAAATGGCCACCGGGGCACTATTGCTGTGGTGGGTGGGGGAGGGGATGGCTTCATCTTTTTTCTGTCCCACATATATGTATTTCATTGTAATTTTTTTTTAACCCCCCCCCCCCAACCAAGTGTAAAGTAACTAAGTGTAGATGCACCACAATTTAAAGGAGCTGTTTGTCTAAGATTCTGGTGTAGAAGCTGTTTGGTAACCTATGGTTCCTCCTTGCGGTTGGTAGTGGAGATCATAACGCGCAACATGAGGATCGGCGATCGTAAGCACGGTGCCAATAAGAGCGCCCCCTACAGGGTTTTTAGCCGGCTGCCGAAGCACACTGGCACTGGGGTCCAGTTTGTTGACCTGTGTTGCTGGTGCCGTGCAAGTTTTGGGGAACGGCCTCATTCACCCTTGGAACGAATGCAACGCCTGAGCAGTGGTGGGATGGAGGAATATTGCTGAGGAAGGGCAGTCTCGTCCCATGAGGGACAGAGATGGCGTAAACCCCCCCACCCCACTTATATTTTTAAATGATATCTGCCTCACATTTAAGAACTTTTTTTAAGTTAGACACTAAATGAGTCTTTTTTGCAGTGTTTCCATTTTGTCCCTCAGTATATCAGGTGAATAAGGATGCTGAGTAGAAATGTAAAATTTTTTTTCTTCATCTGTCTTTACTAAAGCATAAATAACAGACTTTATTGTTTCCAAGTATGAGGAATCTATAACCGAGCTGTTTTGATTTAGTCCGGTTATTACCGCTCATTCTAGTTGTCTCGCAGTCACAGTTCCAGAAACCTAGTTGTGAAGCAAATGATGCGTTAATCAGCTGTGAGCTGATTATGAAGTTGTCTTCAAAAATGAGAATTTTATGTGATTGTACTGAACTTGTACTTGTTTTACAGTCTAACCTCAAGTGTCTGCTGATTACGGAAAATATGAAATATTTTCTTGTCGAGCAATTTTAAACCTTTTTTTCGGTGAGATCTAATGTCTTTTATTGTGATTAAGCTCCTGTGTTAAAAAAGATGCGCGGAGCCATCTTGTGGCCGTGCCATCTTGTTCTCTAAGCACAAACCCATCGTCTGTCGTCTAAACGCTGTCCTGTGAGTGCTGTGAGCTGTTGTTTAAAATAAACCTCAAGGTGATTTGCTGTCACTGTGGCGTCTTTCAGATTTGGGCTCGAAGCAAGGAGACCTTTCAGCGTTGCCGGCTGCTGATTTACAGGCACATATAAAGTGTTCATCCGATTGAATAATTTAAATAAATTATCAGTATGCATGTTTATTTAAACAAAAATGTGAAAACGCACATCCAGGCAACTAACATCAGGCAGGTAGGACATGAGTACCGTAGTCATGTGGTAAATGCTGAAATCCCATTGAGCAGTGACAGTGATGAAGCTTCTTGTATTCCAATGAGAAAAGTGAGACTAGCGTTGGTTTTATATCAGCGTACGAAAATGTGCCTGTGTTCAAAAAACATCTGATGCTCAGGGTTCATTTGTAAACATGAGCTCACTTGAACCCACTTGTCGTCGTAGCTTGATGCCCTTCACCTTCGACCGAAGCCAAGAGGGCCACCGGCAAGTCAACACGCATCGCTCTCCCATAATGCCTTTGTGCTCTGACCTCAAGAGCATCCGACTGTCTCACCTTACTTCTTCACCGTTCATTTCATCGCCGCTGTGGTCCACAGCATTCCTCTGGTAGGTCCTCAAAATCTTGACCAGGTCTGGCTCACAGTCTCATTGCAATGCAAAAAAAAATTCCTTCCTGTGTAGGACAGATAAGCCTGCATTTTCATCCATCTTCTCTAAGAGAGCAAACCACTCCCAACCAACAGCTTTTTCCCCCCTCCAAAAGTTGCTTTTTCACAGTGTAGATCCAGCACATCAGACCCACAAATATCAGACATAATTAACGATTGGCATTGTTAAAAGCGATTTAAAAAAGTGCCTGCCAATTGGGAGTTTATCTACATTTGTCAGTCACTGCTCCTGGTGCATTCTGGGAAGCTTCCTGTTCACAACCAGGTGTGTCCGCCGCATGTCAGCCGCTCTCTGGGTGGATGGTCCTCTGCTGCGGGGGGTGGGAGAATTTTCCCGAATTCAGCTGTCCACAGGCCGGGTGCTGAAGGCGTCCCCGTTCCGGGTGGTGCCGTTGGACCGGTTCTTGACCCTCTCGCGGGTGAAGATGGTGTCCTGATCGCTGTCGAACTCCGACTCGGACATCATGAGGCTCGAGTTGTGCTCGGTGCTCCGGTGTTTTATATCTGCAGAGAAGAACGTGCGTTTCAAACACGACTACACGTACTGCGGGTCTGTTCACGCCGACTTACCGCCTGCATCATCAGACACAGTGCTAGGTTTAAGCTAAGCAGGCTACACTGATTTACCTGTTTGTATAGCTGGGAAACATCACAGTACCGATTCAGTGCACCTTGATCAAGGTTCTACAGCAGAAGGTGGGATTCAAACCCAGCATCTTCAGAACACAAGACAGCGGCGCTAACCACCACACCACCTGCTGCTCCTTCAGATGCAGCACCCAACATCTCACCAACAGTTTATAACAAGCAGGTGTAAAAATGGGGTAAACGCAGCCGCCACTTTCAGCAGGACGACTCACTGTATTTTGGCCGCAGCTCCATCCTCTCCTGATCGTCCATGTTGTCCAAAATCGTGTACTTGGTTTTCTTCCTCACTTTTGTACGTTTACTCCTAAAAGTAAACAAAAGCATGCAAAAATACACCAACCATCACAATTTAATGCGACCGACAAGTGTGCCCCCTCGGCTTACAAATGGACCTGAGTTGGACCAAGGCCACCCCACAGTCCTGCACTGCCTGCCTACTCTGTCCTGCAATCTGCTTGGCTGTAAAGTGAAATTTTAGAAAATTTTTAATTAATTTAATCCCAGAGGGACGTTTGGGGATTGATTTTTGCATTTGCATGCTTGTATGCCACACAGTGACAGAACAGAGAGAAACAAGTCAATAAAGAAATAAATAGGGAGCGATCAATACACGAGAGGGTGGGGAGGACAGACATGGTGCAAGGTTTAGTGTAGACCACCCGAAATTAAATAATACAAAAGCAAAAACGTACCTCAAATTCAGGTTTAACAAGGTTAAAAGTGTGACGTTTACATGTTTGTCTGAATGATACTGCGTACACGCATAGGCTGCTGCTCTGCACTACTCGAGATCTCATTGTGATGTCACTTCCTATGTGATGCGCAGACAGGTGCTCCAGTACCGTTTGCAGCAGCAGACACAGGCCCAGCCGACGCAGAGGACCAGTAAGATGGCCACCAAGGAGGACGTGAGCACGTAGAGGACACTCCAGTCTGACACAAGGGGACAAGCGTGCGTCAACTGTGTGTGTTCTCGGCTGGGGGTAATGGTGGCGGTCAGGAAAAAGGAGCGCACAGCATCATGGGAGATTGACAGCTGGACTCACCACAGTTGCTGTCACTGTCCTGTAACAGGCGCCGCACTGGGTTCTCCATCCAGAAGGGCTCGCAGATGCAGCGCCTGGTGAGGGGGTCACACCGGCCGTGGGCCGAGCAGCTCAGCAGACACACTGTATCATGGGAAATTGAGGAAGGAGCAATAACAGCTTCTTACTTTGTAGGTTCTGACTCGTTTCTCCAGTTCAGCTTACAGCGTTCAGTTTACCCACTTACACCTGGGTACTTTTTACTGCCTGGGTAAAGTACCTCGAGTTAGGGCTGATGTTAGTAGTTATGGTCTTCAGTTTGTGGTTAGGCAGTCACGGTTAGGGTAGGCAGTTAGTAGTTTAGCTCAAAGGCCAATACTACTGGTTAGCAGTAGCATTAGCAGTTAGCAGTTAAGGGTTACTAGTTAGCCAGGATTAGGTACAACAGTTAATGGGTAGGAGTTAGGGTTAGTGTTAGTGGTTAGCAGTTAGTCATCATGGTTATTGCTAGCAGTCAGGGGTTCAAACCAATTAGAACCTCCCATTTGCAGACATGCTGCAAATCCAGTAATTAAATTGTGTGTTTGTTTGTCTTTTCAAGTCAGCGTAGGAGGGGGCCACTCACTGGCGGGTTCCACACGGAGCGTCTGGAAGAGTAGCAGGTCAGTCCTCTCGCGGAGCAGCAGTGTCCGCAGCCGTTGTGCGAGCTGGGGGGCTGTGACTGGCTCCCCCTGGGGCCCTACGTACACCTGGAGTGCCGTACTGCAGACACACATACACACACGTTTTCACTGGACACACAATAGCGGAGGAGCCGATTCGAAGTGGCGGCTTGAGTGGGAGTCGGGTTCCGGTGGACAGGGGAGCCACAGTGGTGCTCACCTGACCTCAGAGGCAGCACGCAGCCCCCACAGAGTCACGTCTGTCTCCGGCACGTGCAGCAGGGCGGCCATCTGCCTGTGCAGCGTGTCCTTCTGCCGCTGGCTCATCTGGGAGAGGGGCACTCGCAGCTCCAGCTCCACAGCAGCCTGCCGGTGAGGGTCTGAACCGCACATACACGGGTGTCAGGCCAACCTCAGCCAAAGTGGGAGGCCAAACTTAAAATCAAAAAATAAATTGCAGTCTTGGGAAAAATAAAAAGTACTTGATTAAAAATAAACTTTTATTTGGAAATTGAAGAGCTGCCATCTTATAAATGTTATAAACAGGCAGTTCTGTAGAGGACATTTGGTATAAAACATAGTATTTAATATAGTGTATATTTGTAGCATGAGACACTATATATATTTGGTTAACAAACTTCAATCTTCGGGTTAGGGTTAGTACTAATGTATTTTCTGTCTATATTGTATTCATATGTAAACTTTAATTTATAAATTTAAGTTTCATTTCCTGTTCTTCAAGATCTGTATATATTATATCTATTGGTAAATTAATATGTTATCATACATACACATTAATTTACATACAGAAGTGTAAGGGGTGTTGGACTAATTCTTGACTAGTGCTGCCAAAAACCCTCGTGCCACCACAGACTGGGGTCGCAGCCCACCCTGCAGCAAAGGAGCGTGTAGGGTCGTACCGGGAAGCACCTCCACGCTAGCAGTGGCCGAGCTCGAGCGCCCTTGGGCGTTGCTAACGCGCAGCTGGAAGAGGTAGGTGCCCTCCACCAGGTTGGCCAGGTGCAGTGAGGACCAGTGGTCTGAGCCATAGAGGACGTCCTGTGGGACACTGGGATCAGCTTTCCAGCCCATGCCGAACCCCCCACCCCTCCCTGCCCCAGCTGGACCCGCACACTCACCCCCGCAGCAGGGCTCTCCCCGTCTCGTACCCACAGGTAGGACACCGCAGCTGGGTCGGCGCCAGACACACCTCCTCGCAGAACGAGGGAGTTGTTGGGTAGGACCAGGGTATGGCTGCCACCAGCGTGAGCCACTAGGGGGAGGGTCTCACCTGGCACAGGTTCAGGTGGGAAGGTCACACCACGATGCATCACCTGATGACTCCACTGACACCTTACACTTATCACAGCTTCTCATAACAGCTGTTTATTGGCTCAGGGGGGCCTGTGATTCCCAGTGTCTCCAGTGCTGCTCTGGACCCTGATGTTAGACCCTTGAGTGACAAACTGGCCCTGAATGGAGAATAAGTACCCTCCTCTGTACACTACTGTGCAACAGCTAAAAGTGAGTCACACGCAGATATGAGCACACGTCAGGTGACCACATGATGGACTGATCAGACAGCCCAATCAGTTATAATTTTGGCACTTTATACACTGCCCAGCCAAAAAAAAGTCACAAACTCTAATATTTCATTGTACCGCCTTTAGCTTTGATCACAGCACGCATTCGCCGTGGCATCGTTTCAATAAGCTTATGCAGTGTCACAACATTTATTTCCGTCTAGAGTCACATTCATTTTTTGCCAAGATCTTGTATCGATGACAGGAGAGTCGGACCGCCGCGTAAAGTCTTCTCCAGCACATCCCAAAGATTCTCAGTGGGGTTAAGGTCTGGACTCTGTGGTGGCCAATCCATGTGTGAAAATGATGTCTCTCTCTTGCTCTTTCACAAGCACTGTTTCACAATTTGAGCCTGATGAATCTTGGCATTGTCATCTTGGAATATGGAGAAAATATCCATTGATGGAAAAACCTGCTCATTTATTATATTCAGGCAGTCAGCTGAGCTCATTTTTTGGTCACATAACTTTGCTGAACCTTGACCTGACCAACTGAAGTAACCCCAGATCTTAACATTAAGTTCAGTCCAGGTGGTCACTTTTTTTGGCCGGGCAGTGTACACTATAGCACTATATACTGCATGTATACTGCATGTTTTCTAGAAAAGAAAAAAATCATTAGTGTCTTTTGAAATGATTTGATGATAAAATGAGAAATTAATTATATAATTATATAATCCAGACTTGTTTAGTTGATTAATTGCAAAGTTAAATGGAAGTTCTTAAAGAAATTACTTCATTTTTATATTTAATGTGATTTCAAGTGTGCAAACACTCAAGGGTTAACATGAAAGTTTATCTGGAAATGCAGCATTAGAAGGAATCACTGCAGTCTTTGCAACAGTGCGGCCCCCTCATTAAGGTCATCGGTCATGTTTCTCCCTGTTGTACCACAACCGGACCACCCTCTGGTCTGGTCATGTGAGGATTTAACTGTAATACTGAACAACTTCTGCACACATTTAGGGTCAAACATCTTGTCTAAGAGTGCAACAAGAAGGTCAAGTTTCAAATTCAGTATAGAGTATCTCACCTTCCTTCACAGTGATGTTAAGGCAGGCGCTGTCTGTCGCCCCCTGCTGGTCCTCCACGGTCAGTCGAAAGATGTAGCTTCCTGCCTGGAAGCCGGTTGCTGTGGCGACAGCTTGGTCAGCATGCTCTATCTTCAGACTGGGGGGGCCACTGAGAAAAGAAGGGATGTTAAGATGTCTGGTTGGGCTGCTCTAAGCCCAAACACCCACCCCAGTGACTCAATGTGGTCAAGGAGATGTTCACGTAACCTATTACCAACAAGTGACTATTGGCTGGATAATTTCCATAAACAGTGGCAAAAGCAGCAGAAATGATCCTGTCTAATCCAGCTGTGCAACACTGGACTAAACGAACCCAAATATTTACAGGACATCCATCCAGCATCATTAACTGCTGGATCCTGGTCAAGGTCATGATGGTCTGCAGCTTATCCTGGAATCACTGGGTGCCCACCTGACAGCCTCCCAGCGGAACCTCACGATACCGTGGTCATCTGTACTGGCGCTGCCGTCCAGTTGGGTGGTGCTCACAGGGAGGGTCAGCTGCCTGTCAGGTCCCACCACGGCCCAGGGGGCGGTGTTTCTCTCTGGGACACACAGAGGTGCCGAGGCGTTAGTGGCCCTGTCACAGCATTTCACACAACACAGCAAGGAATGCTGGGAGAATACAACTGGTTATTACAAGCACTACATGTGTAAATGTTGCATTAGCAAATTTTCTGTTTCCAAAAGGCATACAATAGTGTCATTTTTATTCATTTGCATATACAGTGTCTTGCAAAATCCCACAGCCAAAATTTTGTTATTTCTTTGCAGATATTTTAACAAAAAATTAAACACTGAAATATTCCATGTGTTCAAACCTCTGAGCTCTGGAAATTGCAATTTCATACCGATGAAAAATTCCCTGACAAAGGACAACGTTGTCTCTTACTTGAACACAGTTGGTTTCTCCTTAAAGAAATGGATGAAATTTCTAGATTAAAAAAACACTTGCTTTACAGATCATTGCTAAGGCTATGAAACTGAAGGAAAGGTTTGAGAACGAAGATCAAAGAACAAACTGCAGAAGTCAAAGATAAACAAGTGCATAATTTAGGACACGACTGCTGCTCTCATTTTAGGTAAGAAAGGTGCATTAGTGCTGCTCTCAAGAACATGGGTTCAAACAGCCCCCCACCTGGCTCAACGATTACTGAGGCTGTGGAGGAAGCCTGCTGGCCAGCAGAGTCTGTGATGGTCAGCTGGAAGGTGTAGACTCCTTCGTGGAGGTGCGAGAGCTGGAGGTGGGGTGTCCTCGTACCCTAGATGGTGGTGGTGGTGGCGGGGGGTTAAGGACAATTTTCAGCTTTTTATTGATAATTAAACAGTATGAAGAATTTTTGACATAACCTAAAAACACACAATACAACATAAAAAAGCATAAAAAGTAGACAGTACGGCCAAGTAAGAAGTAGTGTAAATAAAGAGTGGAGAGCGAGGCTTCAAACCCACAACCTTCAGATTGTAGGATGACCCCAACTGCTGCCCAAAATTTTTATATAGTGCTGTTATCTAGTGAATCTGAAAAGGTTTTTATCCACAGTGAATTTGATAAATTACTAATTTACGTTCATGTAGAACAGTGTTTCTTAGGGCAACGCAGTAGCATCATCAGATGCTGGTTATCTTGGAGTACCTGTGATCAGTATGGTTACAGCAGAATGTGCCTTTAGCTGTAGAGCACCTTAGCTTCAGAATAGTCTGTAAGATGTTGTCAGGAGTGTCCATTCTGTCTCAGCCTTTAAATCCAGATTTTAAGCTCATCTCTTTGCCTTGGTGTGTCCGCCATAATTAATACTGAGTCCTGCAGGCTCCACCTCTTCTTGTCTCGTAAAATTCAGTGGTCTCCTTATGGTGTTAAATTCTAATGCTCTCTTGTTCTGTTTGAGTCTCTCTGTACCACAAGTCCAGCTCACTGACCCTCCCCAATAAGGACAGATGAAACCAGCAGCTCATGCTGCCAGAAGATGAGGACCTCATGCTATGATGGAAGATATGAGCTACCCACACTTGGATGTCAGTTTATATCAGCTTCTTTCTAAAACAATCTCTTTCTATATGCCTAATAGCCACGGGGTGGGCAACCACTGGGACATGGACCCCCAGAGGTGCATTTTTCTCCCTCCCTTTTTGGTTGGGAGGTGTTTGTTTTCCTCTCCTCAGTTGCCGGCAGATTGATTTATGGCCTTTTCAGCCAGCATATCTCTTCATGTCATTATGTGTGAAGCTAACATTTTATTTGTAGACTTTTGTTTTTCTATGTGCTGTTAAACTGAGTTTAACCGAATAGCACTTCTGAAATCTATGCATATTTCTACTTCTCATTTGCATGTTTGCTCCTCCCCTACATAATGATGCATCATCTTCATAACAATTAATCAACTGCAAGGTCAGATTTGAACAATCTGCCCAGTCCTCACCTGCATGGTCACGTCCTTGGCCTGGCTGTTAGGGCTCAAGGTCCACAGATAATCAAGAACGGCATGGTCATCGCTGCTCCGGTTCCCACACAGGGTGATACGGTCATTGGGCAATGAGACCGTCTGATTAGGTCCGGCGTCGGCCACTGGGGGGAGATCTACTGGTTTCGTGATCCTCACTGTGGCCACGGTCGAGTCCGCCAACCCCTCTGCATCTGTCACAGTCAACCTTGCAAAAACACAAGTGTGACTGTCTCCATCACTCCGTCAACCACAGTTTGCTTGCTGCCCTAACATCTGAGTCTGAAAATGCCATTAACACACATTTTATGTAGTTCTGTTAAACTGATGTTTACTGAATCCAGTTTAGCTATTTTAAATCACTTTATTAATTTTTCTAATTACCAAAATTTCTGTCTACATAAGTGTGAACACAACGTGCATTAACCCCCAAGTAGACAGATGGCAGCAAATAGCACCCAAACCAGAGTGTGGACCACCTTAATTCACCTCCCTTCCACAGTGTTTATAGCTGGTGTCTGGCGTTCCTGTCTTTCGGTGATCAGTGACCACGAGGAGAACACTGCACATTTGGGAATGAACTGGTCAGCAACATGCACTGAGAAGGAGTTTGTACATGTTTTTATTTTCAGCTGTTTCATAAGTTTTTATTTTAATGTAATTGAAAATTACACAAAATATTGAAAAGCCTCACAAAATGTTTTAGTACAGCTATAGCAGACTTCTACAGAACCTAGTCAGCGAATAAATAAGTTTGTTGAGTTAATGCATTTTTAGTAAATTTAAATCAGTTTTAATTTTTTACGTGCGTTAAAGTTTATGAAAACATTGCAATATTACTCAGTATTAAAGCTACATCCAAGGTTTTTACAGAACAAAATGTGCAAATAAATGCAAAGGATCAGGGTCAGGGTGGTCTGCAGCCTATCCTGCAGAATTAATGCACTTTGTTGGCTGTGTCTGAGTAACTTTGGAGTTATGAACAAAAGCGAATTATGAACTGCCTTCTGGTAACAGTAAGTGTCCAAGTGCTCATGTGCAGAAGATAAAAATTTAAAGAGCTGGTGAGCTCATATTAAAACTTTAATTATGCAAAATCTTTCCTCTTTGTGGGTCTTTTCATAACTTGTAGAGGTTTGTTTTTAAATTTGTGTAAACTCTGGACATGCGACCCCTTCACATTAGCGACCGGATGCACTACCTGAAGGCGTATTCGCCAAGCTCCAGGTGGGACAGGTGCAGTGAAGGCGTGGCCACCTGGATTCCATGTTCCTGCCCCGGGCCCCCCACCTGCTCCCAGAGGTAGCCCACCACCCCAGTGTCATCTGTGCTTCCTGCCAAAACAAAATAGCCATGAGCCTCACTGCACTCACTGCACTAAGCAGTCGCAGCCTGACAGCTCAGCAGTGTCGGCATCAAACCTGTGTCCCGTTAACAGGTGCATGACCTGAGGTAGTGTGTACCATCACTAGACTGCTGTACAGGTTACCAGCTTGTACCTTTCATCATTACCCCCCCCCCCACTGTCTCTTTCAGGTACCAAGCTTGACAATTATATGTTGAAGCAGTGACATGAAGCTGTCTAGCCAAAGAAGGAAAGAAGCATACGACTGCCGTCGATGATGGCGGAGGAGGCCGGGAGGATGATGTCCTGCACCTGGGGGGATGCGACCGCTGTGGGGGGCTCGTTGCTGCGAGGAGCTGCAGGGCAACACAGAGTAACATGTTACATCCTCTCCCGTTTCATTTCACTGTGGATGAGGCCAAGGCATGAGGTCCTCTACGCACCGGGTCTGACGGTTATGTTCACCACACCTTCTCCATACATGCCACCCCCAGTCACAGCCACCTTCACCACGTAGTCACCCCCAGAAAGCTGCGCAGACACAGCCAGCTCAGCAATACACACTCAAATAGGACAGAAATGCAGACATATGCAAGCACGTGAATCACGAATTTGATTTGGGTTCCGCAGGAAATTTTTTACATTTCAAAATGCCTATTGTATCTATTCTTGGCTGAGGCATGTAGCCAAGTAGTGCATATAAATAGATGACAAAAGCACCCAGACGTCAAAGTACTTTGTACCCCTGAGAGCTTCATGGACTTGCTGTGCTGGCCCTCTATCTCCCCCTGGTGGCCTTGTGGAAAACTGAGCAAAGACCACTCGTAACTGTAGTCAATTTCTGAAAACAAACAAACAAAAAAAAAGGGCTTCAGCATCTGAGCTGAAACTCACTTCACAGTCACCATGAAGAAGTAAATAATCTAAAATAAAAACGTAAATGTGGTACTGGGTGACAAGCCGGGGCTTGACCTGTCTGGGGCTCAGGTATCACAGACGCCGACAGGTGCACTGTGTTTTTGGGCAGTGTCAACTCCACAGGGTCTCCCAGTGAAACCAGCAGGGTTCTCACTATACAGGGGACACATCTCAGTCAGTAGGTAAGGCAGATGAAGTGTCTATCACACAAGGACCTTCTATCACATTTAGATACCATATTGTCTGGCCTAATTAATGTAAACATACATTAATTATAATACAGACTGTGATTTATGGATGTTTACTCTGTTTACTCCTTGTGCTCCAGCTCTTTCTGTATTTTACCGTACCCTGTTGTGGAGCAGAAGTAGGCAGAGTTGTGCTGGACACAGAGGATGGGATCTCAGTTGGAAGGGAAGTCCTTATTTGGCCCTCAGAGGCAGGGTCATTGGTGGTGTTTGAGGGTGAGACTGTGGGCGGGACACTGGCAGAGGAGTCACTCTGAAGGAGAAACACATGAAAGACATCAGTGTCCTCTATGTATGGATGACATTCTGTTGAACCTTGTGCACCAGTTTTACAATAAAGTTTTTGGGGTCATGAATATTAGAATTTATGATGTCCTCATTTATAAGATAAAATCAAGATCAGATCTGAAAAGATCAACCAGCGTCCTCCCTGCATAAAAGTGCAAGGACCTGAAATTTGACGTATCTGTTAATGCCCTTTATAGTAACATTGTAGCTCTTTCACTTGCCTACTGATGACTTACTGATATTCAATTTTCCAGTGACTCAAGGTCACTGGATTGTAATTCACCATTACAGATAAGCAAATATGCTGCATAACTGGATATTGAAGGTCAGGTTCCAAGGCTCTCTACTAAAGCGGAGGCTGAGAGCTACCCAGTGTCTGCAAATCAGGCAAAGATGCAAAACTAAGCATCCGGTCAGTTTCCAGTCAGTCTTTTGTCACAGAGGCAGAAGGACCAAAAGGTATGGACTGTGGTTCACCCTCAAAGGCCATGTGGTAGGTGGCACACCGGGAACAGCTGAATCAGCACACTAGCAGATGGTCTGCCAAACTGGACAGCCTGTGTTCCTCTGACAAGGGCTATTTGTGGAACTTCCTTGTGTAAAGAGGAGTAGCAAGATGCAAAAAACTGACTAGTCTTTCTTTAAGAAACTGATAGATGTATCATCAAAGACAGAGTTTCTGCAGGGAAATTAATGTGAAAATTCCAGTTATGAATAAATATTCAGCCAACATATACACCACTTACACCAAGGTCTTGTAGTGCAGATGCTACATAGCTGGGGGTGAGGCTTGAGGCAGTGGGCGGGACCCAACTGTTATCTATGACCATAGGGGAGGGACTAAGCAAATGCAAATCATCCTGGGAGACATCCTGCAGGGAGTCCCTCTCTGCCAGGCCCCCTGCAACCTCTGAAAAGTTTATGCCCTCCCTCCCGAGGAAAGGCGGCCAATCCACATAGCCCGAGCTCTCCTTCTGCTCAACCTTGATCGGTTCGACCCCGCCTCCTGCCCCCGCTCTCCCTTCGATGCCAATTCCGCCACCATCCTCCAAGCTTCTGTAGACCTCTGGGTATTCTGCATCAGCTGGGCTGAGCTCGTCGAAGTCCCGCATCCCGCTGAAAAGAGCCAAGTCCTTGAGGGTTGCAGCCCCTTTGGGTCGAGACAGAGGCCTCCAGCGGCCTCCGTAGGGCTGCCCACGCACCAGGGACTGCAGCACGAGTGCAGGGGGCAGGCCACGGCGCAGGAAAGTGACGTGGGAGTCAGCGCCGGGCCTCTGCCGGGGCTGACAGTCCTCTGGGTGAAGGCAGCTGAGCACATAGCAGCGACGTTCGAAGAACCACGCCAGGTCACAGCTGGGCAGCTCACAGCAGGCCTCAGCACACTGCGCACTAGATGGTGCCTCCGGCACCCGCAGGATGTTGCCACTCTTCAGGTTGGGCGAGATGATGGTCTCTGAGAACGTCGCCCCCTGCCAGCACTGGTCGGCCACTGCAACTGAAAGACAGGATGCCGAGGGGGGCAGTCAGTGAGCAGAAAAGCAGGTGGAAGGGTTATTGCTGTCATTCCAGTTAGGAAAGTATAAGCACAGTAACACTATGTTGTAATATGTTGATATTATAAGGCAATTTCCGTATTCTTAGTAGATTCCTTTAAGTGATTTGTCCTTTTAACTGGTATTTTGGGCATAAATATGCCACTGAATGAGAGTTTACTTTAAAATGAACTTAAACTTGACCCCTGTCATCCCCTGACAAGATGTACAGTATAATTTGTCATATAAAAACACTGCAAGTAATATATCACAATTTGTTGTTCCTTCAGGAAACCATCAGGTTAGTTACTTCAGCAAACATGGCTACTTCTGAACAGCCTGGTGCAGCTTAGAGTTGACAAAAAAAAAACAACATGAGGTACAATCCCACTTCATATTAACGTCATGATGCAAATTCATGGTAATTGCAAAGTTCCCATTGGTCACATGAGCAGATGGGCGGCTGTATCTGCGGTCAAAGGGAAGAAAATTTTTGAATTTGCATTTAACTGCAGTTTACACCATGCTTTTGGTGATGTAACAGGGCAGCAGGTAGCATAGTGGTTACAGGAGACTTTTATATTACCTTTGATCAAGGTCCTTACCCTGAATTAATATGGTAAATATTACCCTGCTGAATAGATGGGTAAATCAGTGCTTTAGCTGTAAGTACTTTAATATACAAACCTAATAACAACTACACTCATCTCATCGAGAGCTTATGCTAAAAATTTCAATATTTCCCATAGTTCTCATCTTCATAGATCATAGTGCTACATCCATTCTCTTACAGAGACTGCACATGTTTTTTGGACACTGGAAACGTACTTAGATGATTTGGTTTTATGTACAACTGTTCTTCATCCATGGTCAAATATGAGCTACCTCAAGGCTCCATATTTGGTCTGTTGTTCTTCCTACATACAGCTCTTTTAAGGGAACTTATCCAAAAATATTATTTTAAATGTTTGCTTCTATACGTCAGAAAAATTTGTCAATAATGAATAGTCAACAATAACAATATTTGTGCATCACTAGGCTTTTAACACCATAACCTGATGTTGAGCTGTAGACATCCTTACCATTTGCATGCTGCACAAGGAGGAAGAGGAAAAAGGGAGGAGCCCCCCTCATGATGCTGCTGCTTTTGGGAGAAGTTCTCCAGAACGTGCTTGTCTTCCTCAATGCTATCATCTTATTCAACAATCGAAACATGCCACTTTGCGCATGGCAGCCCTGAGGAAAAGAACCAGGGTTTTAATCATGCAGATTTATGTATCATCACTTTCGGGATTGTGGAAGAGTCACATTTAGGTTACAGCCTGCTGAAGGGGTGGCATCTGGCCATTTAGATCAGCTTGTTCATCCTCCCAGCAAGGACAGCAGAAAGAGGGTGAGAAGGTGCAAATGTGGAGGACAACAGATGATGTGAACACCTGCTACATGGCCAGAGGGGTTTTGGGTCTTTTATGCATTTGGATAAAACTGGTTGCACCGTGGTGGATCAATGGTGCAGAGAGTGTCTGAAAACTTCGGTTCCGATATTTGTTTAAAACTTAACACTTGTTCTTAAAAATGGCCAAAATTAAATGACATAATGAAGAACATAGGAAAGAAAGAACAAAACAGCTACGATGAGATTCAAAGATGGTCATGTTAGTGGGAAGTCACTGTATGCCAGATACCATGGTGTAGTGGAGGGCTGGAAACTCAGTCACTTTCCCCCAAATTACTAAAGTGCCCCCTTCCTGGCAAAAACAACCAACATCCAGAGTTTTGCACTTTCACTTGCCATCAAGTTATCATTTATATGGCCCAAACTAACATGTGAGGTTCGTACCTTTCAAAGGATTTGTACCTACATATATAGCAAAGCAGTTTTAACTGAGTCAATTTAGAACAAATATTTTGTCCAAAGGTATCAGAGCACAAGTGGGGATTCAAACCTATGTTTTTTTTAACTGCAAAGTGACGGCTCTGACCATTGAGTACTACAAACCTGGCAGAGCTTTGCTTTCCTTAGCCAACTGAGCCACCAAAGACCCCTCGCTGGATGTTTAAGTGGACAGACATGGGATGCAAAGGTACTTGCAACCCGATCCTCAATGGAGCGGCATGCAGCCATAACGGTGTTTGGAGTGCATGTTACATAAGCGCACAGGAAATATTACTAATCGCAGCAGGAGGTTCTGTCCATCAAGCGTGTGGCGTGCAGTTCCATCTAGTGTTTATGTCCATTAGATAACCTAGAAAAAAAGATTCCTGGAAGGGTGGACAAATGTGTGTCTCTGGTCAGAGCAATTGTCCTACAACCTAAAAGACCTGAGTTTGAATCCCTGTTGCCATTAGGGGTGAACAAAATATTTACTTTTCACTGATTCAGTAAAATTTGGCCAGTGGTTAGTGTGCAAACGTGATGTTGTGAATTGCTTACAAAATCATCCGATAAATACAATTTTCCCATTATCTCGCCAACCTCACACCTCCCCACAAGCTGTGACATAATGGATTTCCAGTCATACCATTTAAACCCCAAAAATTCCGCCTCATCGGGCATGGAATGTGGCACTCCTTGAAATTCTACCCCGTTATGCTGCCACTCGCAGCTAACAATGGCCTCCAATGCCACGCTAACCATCTGATGTAGACTAATGTCTTCCAGCTACCCACCTCCAAATACTGCTGTTCAAGCCTCGTTCAGTCATGTTGGCTGTCCTTCAAGTGCAATTTCTCATTTATCATTTTACAGAAAAAATTTCAAGCAAACAACAGCTGTTTTGCCTGAGTGCTGAACAGAAGAGAAAGTTCAGTGTCTATCTGTGTACATTCTTATGTTTGTGCGCATGTAAATACTGAGGTACAAGCTGTATATTTACCTTACTCACACCATACTGACATCCCCGATAAGTTATCAACCTCACCTCTAGCCAAAAATGTGTTAGACAGATGTGGGTGACAAAGTGAGGTAAGACTGCAGTAATAATGTGCAAGTCTTGAGTTCTTACATTGATGCAAATAACAAAACGCTTGGGATTTTAGACCCCTGGGTCTCACCCCCCTGTGAGTTGTCTCTGCCTTGAGATTGGAGAGGATTGAAACCCGCTATCACTGGAGGTACATCTTTGCCTGAGGAAGGACGAAACGCGGTAAACAACCCAGCCGGGTTACATCCCACCTGAGTATAAATGCCCACAGCGGAGATGAGTGAAGATGAATGCGTCTCTGGCCGTCATTCAGTCCAGGGTAGTCAGCCTGTCTGCAGGAAAGCAAGTCAAACGTCAGTGTCAGCCCTGAGACTGAACCCCAGAGGGAACTGGTTAGGAAAGTCTACTTAGTGGGCTAACTAGTCTCCCAGGTTAGTCTAGTAACCTGTGAAAGACAAAGAGCAGTGCAGGCCTGCAGCAGCTGTAATTTTGTTTATTTCCCGCAGCTCGGTTTAGCAACGCACTTCGCGTGAAATTTTTACAATAAGTCCGCACCTGAGGCATAACAACGCGAGTTCGCTGCCAACCGGGGTTCGGGTCACCGTAAAAACACACGAGTGACAGAGAACAACAAGGACAGCATCCGCCCGCCACGTCGCCCGAGGGACGCGATCAAACGTACACTCGCCTCAGCGGAGTCGCCGGCCTGGGTCACACAGGCATCCTTATCTTCGTCTTCTTCGTCGTCGTCGTCGTCATCATCATCATCATCACCATCGTTCTGCGGAGCCGCTCGCGAGGACGGAAGCGCGCGCCGATGCCGCGGACGACGTCGCCGAGGGCGGGCGGCTCCGCTCCGTTGCTATGGCGGCGGGCGCGAGAGCGCGGCGGCGCGCACGTGACGACGCGCGCGTGACTAAGCGGCGCGCTTATAGCCCTCCGTTAATGTTCGTAAACGTCCGTTCGCGAGAGAGTAAAAAATGATTTTAAAAAAAGTAACAGGGCGGCTAACATTACTTGTCTTGGTTTTTGTGTAGTTTCACAAGTTGCCGGTAATTTGGGACGAACATAAGACATCAATTGTGAACCTGGTGCGGGAAGAGTGAAAGCGCGTTTTCGAGGCCTCTTTTAGCTCAGTGCTCCTCTGACACAGGTTGTAGGAAGCTCAGGTGTGTGAACTACGATGGCTGCAGTGTGTATAACACCTGTGTATAAAGGGCACCTGTGTGGTTTCCTTATCAGCTGCACCGAAAACGAAACCTGCTCTTGTCCAGTGGGGAGAAGCAAACGTGTGGAACATGTTTACAGAAAATAGAGCATGCGGGTCAAAAGGTAATAAAAAACCAATAATAATAATAATAGTAGTAGTAAATGCTGCAGTGAAAATATTATTAGCAGATGCAGTATCGTTTGGGTGTTTCTATGTTTGGCGTGAAAGGAACTTATATACAGTGGGTGTTCCCTGGATCTGTGACACAGAAACACGCACACACACCCCAGGGTGTTTATTTTAGTTTCATTTCTTCTCTCTGTGTTCAGAAACTCTCGCATTTCCCCAGTGTCCAGCATTTCTTGCTCCGCTACCAGGCAGCTCACTGACTGGCTAACTGGAGGCGCAAGAAAGGTTTGTATTCACCACAGGTGTTTCAGGTGTCTACCTGTATTCCATGGGTCGCTTGTAGTTAACCTGTAAGGTGTGCAAGTGACTTTGAATGAAGGCGAAACGGGAGGAATGCAAGTAACTCATTTATTGTGGTTATTTTTGGGGTTAAAAACAAAACTGTTTAGAAATAGAAAACTGCACTGCTCCAACAAAGCTGTTATTTTAAATGCTTTAAAATTATATAAATTTAAAGGCTTGAAAGTGTTTAGAAATGAGCTTTTAGATCCTAAAGTTGCCAATTTTTTTAAATTAACAGTGTTTGCGTTTGGCAGGTAAACAAGCCTGATTCATACATTTTTGTTATTCAGCGTACTTTTGTATAAAATACTGGGGTTCTACTGTACACCTGAAGCTGATATCTACCTAGAGGTCCATGTAAACTGCAGTATATGTGCCTGGTTGGCTGTTTTTCTGATGGATGCTATTTATTCCTCCTAGTAGTAGACTAGTCGATGCTGACATGGATGGACCAAGGATGGAAATGGACAAGAACTTCCAGGATCAACAGGGGCCTAGAATAAAGCAGGTGGAGAAGAAGGAGGAAATGGACAGTCAAGTCAAGAAGGTGGAGAGTAAAGATGAACATCAGGGACCAGAGAACATGGGCACTGAAGATAAACCCTTCCCTTGTGGGGCAGAGGACCAGCACAGACTCACTGTGCTCACTTGGAACCTCGATGGGCTGGACTTGGTAGAACCCCTAAGGCGTGCATTTGGTCTGTTCTCCATCATCAAAAAGTAAGACCTGTAATGTATTGAGTGGACTAAACAAGAGTTCCCAACTGTATCTCTTGGAGGAGAGAGTCCAGCACGTGTCAAAATACACCTTAAAGGGTTATTTATAACACAAACATGAGGGGATGGCATACTGTTAAAATATTTAAGTCTAACAAAGATACCGAAAATTAAAGATACCCTTAAAGATACCGAGGACAAATTTTGGGCACCTTAGATGTTTACATTTATCGTTTACATTTTCAAAGAGGTAGAATGCATTTTTCTGTAGTAGTTTAGGGTTAGGATTTTGATCCAGCGTTGGGGGATTCAAGCCTATGTCCAAAGTCCAAAGGTAGTAGCTGTAAGCAGGACACCACCTGATGTCTCATTGTAAACACATTACCCACAGTCATATGACTGGAATTATGGGTGGAACTGCTGATTAATTGGACTCAATTACATTAAGATAGGTTCTTCTTAGAACAAATACATTTTTTCTCAGAGTTCCTGCAGGCAAGAATCGCATGGCCACATCTTAAGCAAGCAAAGGCCAATATCCCTGGTCCTAAGCTCTGTTTGGTGTCATGCGGCTTGTTAAGCAAACATGTCCTATTTTAAGGTTAGGATGTGTTGACACAATGTGTGTGTCAACAGGGTGGCCGTAGTGTGCCAGGGGTGATGCTCTAAAAAAATCATTTATTTTATCAATTATTTGCTTCATTCTTTTGCTACTGATAAGCAAGCATGTAGATGACTGCTGAAATTCATAGACTTTTATTTGAATGGCTGATAATCAAAATTATTTTTTATGTAAAGTTGTAAATGTATGATATATTTTTTGTTTGTTTTTAAGAAAATGAATTTTTGGGAAATGAATTTTATTTAATGAGAGCATTACTGTTACCTCGGTCAGTTCAGTCCTGCGAATTAAGTATCTGTGGCTTCTCCTTAGCAGTCCATCTGTCCTCACTGCAGGAGGACACATTCATGTGTACTGAACACTGCAACAGTGTTCACCTGTTCCCTCATCACTGTTTTTGTGACATGTAATAAGGAATTTGTTAAACCAGGTAGGGAACTTCTGAATTTTCAAGGACAATTTTTGGTTTTCTGCTTTATTTAAGAACATTTTAATTCACTTGTCTGTTTTTGAAATTTCTGTGCCAGAGGAAACACAAGCTGTGTTTATTCTCAAGGCAGTAGCTAGCAGTAAAGAGAAGAGGAATGTGGGATCACTCTAATTCATCTCATTTCCACTTTGTTTACAGCTCTTATGTGCGGCCAATGTGTAACAAAATGGCTAGTGCTGCACATGTTCATCAGATGAATCCGTTAAAAACCAGAAATGAGCAGGAGTTTGTACACATACTATAATTTTGTTATTTAAATAAAGGTTCATTTTAATTTTTTTTTATTTCAGTGTAGCTCAGAATTGATAAAAATATTGAAAATTACAAACTTTTTATTGATTTAGTTATGAAAGTGATTCTGGAGTTATGAACAAAACAGACTGCCAGCAGACTTCTTGTTCCAACTGTGTAGATGAAATGGAGAGCTAATGTGTTCAAATAGGCTGCCATCTGCTGAAAGTTAGACAAGGACCACACACGACCAGTTAGTGTGTCGGGTTCTTCTGCTCTTGCCACAGTAGGTACATGGGCAAAAATATGACCCCAACTGTGATGTAACACTGATTTCCTTTCCAACAGATACCAGCCAGATATCATTCTCTTGCAGGAACTTATTAACCCCTATCTGAGAATCCTGAAGAAGAATTTTGAGAATTACGACTTTCTGCAAGGTACGGAAGACTCTCATTCACCGATTAAAAATTTGTCATCAACAATTTATTCCTATTAGATGGATATTTGGAAACAAGCAATTATTTTAATTCCAAAATGTAATGGAATACAAGCGTTTCCAGGTGATTCGTATTTGCTGCATTTCAGGAAGTGAGCTTTTTTACTTCACCGGAATC
Organism: Heterotis niloticus; assembly: GCA_018136845.1. Lineage (NCBI taxonomy): Eukaryota > Metazoa > Chordata > Actinopteri > Osteoglossiformes > Osteoglossidae > Heterotis > Heterotis niloticus. The sequence goes on along the minus strand of CM030905.1, from coordinate 21,130,956 downwards.
ATGATGAGAAGATCTCGAGTGCAACTCCTGCAGAGCAGCGTTGTCAAATACCCCGGAACTAAGATGGGGAGGAACTTGCTCGTGGCAAATGTATGTCTTTCCACTGTATTAGGATGATAAGAACTTAAGTTCATACAATCCACAATGCCTTTTGAGTCCTGTTCTACTGTCATTGTGCTATGCTGTTTAATGGAGCAGAAAAGTGAGCCTCGTTGTCTTGCATTTTCTCTTCTTTTGTGGAAGGTGAGCTTTTTTGGCCAAGAGCTGTGCGTGATGACCTCTCACTTGGAGAGCTGCAAGACCGGGTCTGGGGAGCGCCTCAACCAGCTGAGGAGAGTGTGGAAGAGAATGAGAGCGACACCAGATAACATTCCTGTCATATTTGGTGGTGACACCAACCTGAGAGACTGGGAGGTATCTATCCATCTATCTAGCTATCCATTTCAGAGTGTGTTCATTCATCGTGCTACTACTTAGCATTTTGTATGTGTGTTAATGTTCACTGACAGGTAGCTCGTTCAGCAGCAGACTCTTACATCCACAGTGTAGGAAGGAGCGCTACCGCAGGTCATTTCTACCAGCAGCTGTCAGACTGCACAACGCAGTCTGGATTGGTTAATTTATGTATTTATAACTTATTGATGTATATAGAGTTATTTTATTTTATTGTACTTGTGCATATAGATTACTAATCTAATTGTTCGTGTCCTTCTTTAATACTAACTTACTTGTTCTTCTCCTATATTCCCTTCCTGATAAAAGCCCTGTAACACCGAAATTTCCCATTCGTGGGATAATAAAGGTTTATTCTATTCTATTGTATTCTAAAGCTGGGAAGTCTTCCTGAAGGCATTTCTGATGTCTGGGAGGACCTTGGGAAACCAATGGACTGCAAGTACACATGGGACACCGTGCTCAACGACAATAAGGAAATTCAACGCAGTGTACAGCATCGCTTCGACCGTGTGTTCAGGAGAGCAGCCCAGGATGGAGCCCAGGTGGTCCCAGAGAGCATGACCCTCGTTGGGCTGAAGAGACTCAAGTGTGGGCGCTTCATCAGTGACCACTGGGGCATCTTCTGCACCTTCGCTGTTAAGCCCCAAAACACTAAAGAAGAGAGCAGTAGGTAAGCAAATAAACTACATTGCAACCCAGTAAATCCGTATGTTAAGAAAGAGGGGCTTCCAGGAGATTCACCTAGACTCCTTGGTGTGGTGCCTGAAAAGATGCAGTGAACCAGCCTTGTAGTTCTTCTAGGTAACTGCAAACTGCACTTGTGGGAAAGGCAGAATCCATCAGAAATGGTGTCACAGTTAGAATGGTGCCTGATCTTCAGCTGGGTGGAGAACTGTTACTGGCATCCTCGGATAGTTTTTTTTTTTTTTTAAACAAGGCCTCTATATGTATAGTATCTAGAACCAAAGGACCTTAGGCCAAAGATCAGCGATCTGATTTATGGCTCTGTTAACAAATATCGTATATGTATATATACTAAATACCCGCATGATGAGACAGACTGCTACTCAGTTGGTGTAGAGTTGGATCTCATACACAGAGAATCAGCTGGATGGACCTACAAGGCTAAAATAATCAGGGAGAACATCTTTTTCTGAATATTTCAACCCTGGGGTCCCCTTTGCAGCTGAGGGTCCCTAGTTGCTGAAGCATTGCTTAAAAGTTGCTGCATGAAGGCTGTGCAGGTGGAGAACAATAAGAAGTGAGGGAATTCACGCTAAAGAAAATGGCTGTCAAAACATGGATCCTGGAGATCTGTAGGTGAAGTTGTCTGGATTCTTAATTACTGTGAGAAAAGCATTCACTGTCTAAGGAAAGGTTCACCAGGTATATCTAACTCTGTAAGAACAATGGTAGGAAAGCATTGGATTTAGGCCATTAGAGTACATCAGGACAGTCCTGGATTGTGATCCCTGTATTTGAGGAAATAACGGGATGCACTGCACCTTTTAGGGGACTGAACTTCTCAAGCATTGATTCTTCCAGCTCTTGTAGCTCCCCCCACATGAAGAAACCTGTCGAAAGAGACATAGACGTACGTCTGACTTTCAAACAAACAAGAGCAGAGGTGAAGAAGCATGTCCAGGGTGATTGCAGAGATGCAATAAAGAGAGTGGATGAGGAGATGCTGAATGAAGTGAAGAAGCTAGACAAGAGCAAGGTGCAAAAGAGCCCAAAGGATGCACCCTACCACAAAGATGAAACAAGCAAGCCTCTTCAGAGACAACCTCCACATGGTCCTACCCCACCGCAGGTGTCTTCCAAGGGTCAAGTTGTTCAGGGAGCTTCTTCTGAAGACTTGACTTTCCAGGATGAGTTGTTCCAGGATATCTCCCCTGAGAGTCCAGTCCACCATGCTGAGTTTCTCCAGGATCAGCCTCTTCAAAGAGAGGAAGCGATGAAGGACCAGGACAAGCTAACGGTCCTGACCTGGAATACTGATGGGCTGGACATCAAAGACTTCAGAAAACGCTGTGATGGGCTCACCTCCAACATTAGAAAGTAAGAACTTTACCAAATGTATCATTTCACTCACCAGACATCGCAGGCCTTCAGGGAGTCATTACATCATTCACTATTTATGTAGGGTGACGTTAACCAGAAAGATGTGGGCTGAAAAAGAACACTCATTTGTTTTATTGTTTTTGAAAACAGGTACCGCCCAGATGTCATTCTGCTCCAAGAGCTGGTCTCACCATATCTGACAGTTCTAAAGAAACAATTTGAAGATTATGACTTTGTCCAAGGTATGAAAAACATGTCCTTAAAGAAAATCTACTACTTAGTTGAATTACCTGAATAGAACATTAAACCGTGTACTCTGGCGCTTTGCTTGTCTGCCTGTACCTTTGTAGTTGGGTTAACGTGACCTGTGTTTGACTGTCAAACCAAAGTATGGCAGTAAAGGACCTCCAAACAAAACAGAAGCGTGGAACTACTTTAATTCAATTCACATCTAGAGTGTTTACAGCTTATGCCCCATGTTTAACAGCACTGGTGATTCTAAAAGTGGCAGTTAAAAAGACACTGTTACCATGAAGACACTAGTGGTGTTAATAAAGTTGAATAGCAACAAAATGAACACTGCGCACATTTATAGAATGAATTGGTCAAAAACTTGCACTGAATAAGAAATTATGGAGGCAACATTTTTATTATCACCTTTTAAAAATAATGTAGATAAGTTAATCAAAGATAAAACAGTTTTTCAGACTGATTTTTTTTTTTTTTTATTGTGGCTACAATAAAAATACTTGCAAAAGTATTCAAACCACATGAAAGTTGTCAACATTGCCCAATGAAAGCTGAAATATGCTGCTTGCAAAAGTATTCACACACTACACAGTAATATTTGGTAGAGCTATCTTTTACTGCAGTAATAGTTTAAATATGCACCTCTTTCCTACTTTGAGTTATTTTTTTCCCATTCATCATGGTGGATCTGCAGCAGGTTGTTCAGGTTGGCTGGATGATGCTTGCGGATGACAATTTTCAAATCATGCCACAGATTCTGGTAATAATAAAATAATAATAATGGTGGCATCAAGCTCAGGATTTCGACTGGAAAAATATGTGTAAATATTATTTGCATTTCAGGCAATGTTGACAAATGTAAAGAGGTTTAAATACTTTTGCAAGGCGCTCTGCATCTAAAGTTTTCACAGAAGCTAACCATAGAATAAATCAACAGATATCTGCATTATTTTATGTATTTAGTTGACTGTGACTTAGCAGGTAAAAGTGAACCAAGCTGTGTTAACAGTCTCAGTTGGGTTGGTACATTGAGAGGCCAGTATAGATGAAAAGCTACAGTGATTTGTACACAATGTAGAAAAATGGATTATTTTCTCTCGGTGTCTGTCAATTTCTGCTGTATTTCAGGAAGCGAAGTCGACTATTTCACGGGCATCATGCTGAAGAAGTGTCGCGTGCAGCTTCTGCAGAGCAACATCGTCAAGTTCCCTACGACAGAAATGGGGAGGAACCTGCTCGTGACCAATGTGCGTATCCTCAGCTGTAGGCGTGAAGCAAGAAAAGACCGACTTTAGACGTGCATCTGCTCTGCTCTGCGCTCTTGTGCTACTGTCACTGAGAAGATTCTGTCAGTATATAATGAATATAATGTTAAAATATATAGCGTTCTGTTAAAGGGGTTAAGCTACAAGTGGGCCTCTGTTATCCTCATAATTCTCATTTATGTCCTATAGTGCTGTTAAATTAATTAAAAGTGACCTTTGCTCAGTTTCTACCTTTGCTACTGCTGAAATATATTCCAGAGATATATTTCAGCAGTAGTAAAGGTAGAAACTGAGCAAAGGTCACTTGTAATTAATATATGGTGTTTCCAGGCCGACAGTTTCCTGAGTTGCAGAGGAAATGAAAGAGGTTCATAAATTAGCAGTCATGGAAATGAACCCTGGAAGTTATTGCAAACACCACAGTTTTATATGGCTTAGATCTGGAATGTGAGAAAGGGGGGCTTGCGCACTGTTCCCATGTCCTCTGTCTCCATTTTCTATGTCCAAGGTGAGCTTTTTTCGCCAAGAGCTGTGTGTGATGACTTCTCACCTGGAGAGCTGCAGGGCCGGGTCCCAGGAGCGCCTCAACCAGTTGAGAAGGGTGTGGAAGAGGATGCGGGAGGCGCCGGATAACGTCACTGTCATATTTGGCGGGGACACCAACCTGAGAGACTGGGAGGTATCTATCCATCCATCTATCCATCTCACCATCTATCTGGCTACACACATATTTTGTGTCTATATGTGAGTCTTTGCTCACAGGTCGACAAGCTGGGAGGTCTTCCTGCAGGTATCTCTGACATCTGGGAGGACCTAGGGAAACCTGAGGACAGCAGGTACACGTGGGACCCAACAGTAAACAACAACAAAGACATTGACTACGATGTACGGCTCCGCTTTGACCGCATTTTCTTGCGGGCGCCCCGGGAGGGAGCCCAGGTGGTCCCGGTAAGCATGACCCTCATTGGGCTGGATAGACTGAGGTGTGGGCGCTTTGTTAGCGACCACTGGGGGATCTTCTGTACCTTCACCTTCAAATCGCAGTGACAAACTGCAGCAATACAGGTCTACAATGAAGCTGGTAAGCAAACAGCTTCTGGTCACCACTTCTTCACTTTACATTCACTGAAAAGATTTGGGCAGGTTGCTGGGTGTTATAGATGTTAATTATTATTCTGTATATCATGTTATTATGTTATATTTATTATTATTGAGTATAGCATTGTGTGTTACTTTAAATGGAGGTTTACAGCTGAAACCTCGGACTTCTGTGATTTTAACAGCGATGAGAGAGTGAGACATTGTAATCAGAATATATACAGTAAAATATGTGGCCTGCAAAATACATCACAGTGCAATATATACATCAAATAACAAGAAAAGAGCTTTTTTATTTAAGCCATCCAAAATATGCAAACATAGTATAGCATATTTAGCAGCACTGTCAGGGACACGAATTTTCATACAGATGCATCCTATACAGAGGTAGAATAAAGTAAATGGTAAGCGGTTTGCAGATAAGTCTTCATATCAGCTTTAAAACTTTCAAACATAGGATTCCCCCCAGACTTTTTTTGGTATTACTGTATAGAATTGTGAGGCTATAATGCTTAATTAGAATGATATAAATAAATCCGGCTGTGCGTGCTTCTGAGGAAAGATAATATTGGGACAAAAACACAGGTGAAACAGAATGATAAAGATGCTGTTGTACTATTTTAATAGAAGGTTTTGGGGAGAAGGCTCTTTTAAGAAATAAAAAAATTTGTGCACCAGATTTCAGTTGTGGTTTATGAGCCGTTGATTCTGGGTTCTCTCATTGGCTGCTATTGCTGATGGACATGTGACTCCGCCTACCAGCTTCGGTGAAGCCCGTTGATCGGCATTGTGAAAAGGTGGCAGGGAGGGCGGGACCTGGATGAGAGGAGCGCCGCCATCCTTCCGCTTCTTTCCTGCAGACTCATGGCTGCTGTGGGCCGCCCAGCAGCTACCGTGAACCTGAGTGAAAATCAGAGCCTTGAAGAGCCTGACGGTGTAACAGCTGATCAATAAGCAATCGATGCGCTTCGCCCACAAGCGTACAGTTCTATTTAGGATTTGTTGGGTCTCGTTTTATGATGTGTACCTTTGGCTACCCCTCCTCCTTTCACTAGGGGATGCTCTGAGCACAGTACAGCTAGGTTCCTCCTACAACTACAGCTGGCAGTGACCTCTAAAGCCTAATCTGTCCCTGCAGGCACACCTACAGCAGCCTGGGATTTGGGAGAAATGCAGGGATTACAGCCTATTCATTTTATATTTTATTTTATTATATTCAATTCCATGTCACCTCCTCTATAACATTTTATCAGTTCTGTGGACCAGCATCTTCACCACCGCTGTCAGTTCCCTTAAATGATGACAGTCCTTTTCTTGGCCCTAATAATTTCATGAATGCGCTTTTTTAAGTGCATGGGTCCTTGGAATTAATTTGAAAAAAGAGCTGCTAAGGTGCAGGAATGCAGTTTTTTCTGGGATGTTAATGAAATTCATTAAAAATGCATTATATTTTCTTATGACAGTGCAGGTGCACTGTATGAATCTGGAAGCTGATGGATGTGAAGTCATCTTCACATATTGCTTTTGTCGAGACAAAATGACAGTAATGAAAAATGCATCATCTCTACTTTTCATTCTCCCAGCGCACACAATGATCATAACATTCAGTTCAATAAGTGTTTACGCTTGTTTTCAACATTGTATGTTGCTTTGGTGAGAAAATAGCGGGTTAGCTGTCTCGCCAAGGACGCGCGAGCAGCTTTGTCTAACCGGCCACCTGAAGGAAATGTTCTCCCTGGGGAAAAAATAAACTGTGTGCAGCACTGTGTGTTCATTTGAGAAGCAGACTTGGCTATCATTTTGCCTGCTGTTTAATCCTTGTAAAATGAAAATGTGGCCATACAGTCGTGGGGAAATGAGGAGCGACAGCCTGCTGTCAACAAGGGTAATTATTTGCTGTTGGCGGGTTTGGGTTTTGGGCTTCTGCGCTGCTGCGGAGCCGCGTTGCCCATTAGGGTTGGGGATGGAACCTGTCACCACGCCGGACACCGAAAAGCTGCTGGTCAACACACAGAGGAGAGATTCCTTCACACTGCAACTAACAGCTCGTCTTCACATTTTCATCCAAACATTTTTTGGTTTAATTTTGAATTTGCAGATTACTGTGGAATTACAAATGTTAATTCCACAATAATGTGTTTTAAACGTATTTATGTTTCGTTCATGAACTGAAATATGCTGTGTGTTTTAAATGTTAATTCATGCATGAGTGTTGGATTTGCTTGTATCGTCTATGGATCGTCGTGTCATTTTTGGAAGTACAGTACATGTTATTTGTGGATGATGTAATAGGCGTGGTGTTTCACTGACTTTATACTGGAGTGTGGTAAAGTGGAGACTTTCAGACAATGTTTTTGCCTCATTTGAGGATGCATATTTCATTTTTGGATCAATGATTTGTCCTTGCAGAAAGGATATGCATTAGACTTGAACAGGGTGTGAATTTCCCCAAACTGTGGCCACAGAGCTGGAAGCACACAGTTGTCTACAATGCGTTTGTATACTGCATGGGTGCGGCTGAAACAACTCGGCTCAGTCATTTGAAGGGGGGGCCCACATACTTTTGGCTTACAGTGTGTGCCTAGGGGTCTAATTATTCAAACTTTGCACTTGGAGCAGAAAAATACATTTTTCCGTTCTAATGGTGGGGGAAGATGTTCACTTGCACCATGCAAGTTATGTCTCCTTGTGCTGAAAACTGCCCATGCATGCTAGAATAAGGTGAATAATATTTATTCCCTGTACACATTTTCTGTGGGGTGTCACCATCTTATGTTTAACAGTGAAATGATTTTCATGCATTAGCCTTTTTGCACATACATTTTCAAAGCAAACCAGAATGAAGTGTAAGTCACTGGGTTTCAAACCTACAGGAAGGCCAGGAATGGGCTTTTGTTTGGGTAATATCACTAAACGAGAAAAAACTGAAAAGTTTATTAAAAAAAAAAAAAAAAAGCAGATCAAAGATGCCAACTTTTTGTGTGGCCACTCCTGAAACCCCACCTGTCTCCTAAAAATGGCCACATGGGCCATTTCTCTGCATCTCCTCCAGATTTCATACACGTGTGCTTGTACATCACAGAGAAAGCAGCAATCCAAGTTGTCCTTCTTTTTTCCTTTACTTCATATAAACATTTGCGGTTTCATTTGCATGTTTATTTCTTTTAACTTGCAGAGACAACATGCTAAAAAATAAGCATCCATTTTAGAAAATTACATAGTTTTAAGCTGTAGACTGAGACTAATACGAATAAAAGTCTTTCTTTGCAGAAAAGAAGGTTCCAGTGTTTTATATCTCCATACTGCAAAGGTCCACAAATGTGGCAAAAAATAAAGATTTCAACTGCATGGTCAATTGTGTTTTCTACATCACTGTGTAAATGTGAAGGCTGGACTCTGAGGAAGCAGGACAGGAAAGCATGGTCTCCGGTTGTGGTGCTGGAGTAACGTTTAAAGCAAGGGCAGCCAGAAAAGCAGATGGATGTTGGATTGAACTGAGCCAGAAATGTCACCGGCGGCACAAGTGACAGAACTGAGGCCATTGTTCTTTGGACATGACATGACAACAGTAGATTCCCTTAAAAAGATGGAGATGGTCGGAAAAGTTGGGGGAGAGAAAGAAGAGGATCAGCAGCAACAAGATGGATGGACAAAGCCAGTGACAGTGGACACTTTGATTTCAACGCAACGAGGGACAGGTGATGGAGGAACTTCACACTAGTGTTCACCGTGATCTGACATTGACTCGGTGGCAATCAATGATAGCACCTACTGTATGTTTGCGTTGCCAGGGTATAGCAGGACCCAGCGTCCTTACAGAGCTGCTCCAGGCACCCTTGGCCACAGTGAAGCTTCACTCAGCTGCTGGAGATCAATGATAAAGGAAGAGTCAGCCATGGGGGTAACAGTGGAATCTACTAGCTGTTCCCCCTTGGGGCACCCAGCTTGGAGCTCCCATTAAAGCAATTAACTGTGTCCTCTGCCTGGACATTTTAGCTTTTGCTAAATTCCGAATGACACATCGATCAAGGCACCGAATTCAACAGGCAATTCCGGCCAAAAAGGATCCTGAATGGGACTGATGTGTTGCGATGAATGTTGTGGACAACAATGGACAGGCAGCTTAGGAATCTACATGCTAATGCCACTAAGTATCATGGGTAGCTTCTGAAAAACTGAACTCTGTGCTGCAATGTCGAAATTTAAAATGTTTGATCAAATTTAAATTTATTCAAAATAGTGTAAAAACCCCATTTCCATTTTGTCTGCATGCCTAGATCCTTCAGCAGAAAAACCTCCTACCCTCCGCCATACCCCACCCCCCACCACCACCTCCTTGTAAAGATCCTCAGCCTGCAACCTGTCGCTCACCAGTCCCATCGCCACAGCAACGCTTCAGGCTGGGCCGCTTGCGCCATCAACAGGGAGCGGGAGGAGGCTGCGCGGCCCGTGACTCATCATCCGACCCGTTGGCATGGCGACACCATCGCACCACCGGTCCGGGCAAAGCTCAGATCGGCCCGGCTGATAATTACCGCAGCATCCAAACGAGTTTCATCGTCTAGGAGACATATTTCGGATTTGATAAGGCAGAACTGCCGGTAAGGATAAAGTTGGGGGGTTGAGATAACAGGCTAAACAACATGTGGATTTGAACGTAGAAATGGAGGAGAAAGGAACGACTAATAAAAACAATCTCAAATCCATTTAGATGAAAGCAGCAGAAAGGGCTGATAAATATCACTTCAAGGAGAGGTGCCTGGAAGAGGAGAGATATGGGGGGGGGAGTCTTGGGACTGGTGGAGGGGTGGACCAAGAAGCAGAAGGTGATCCAACAGCTCGAGCCCCAAGATGCTACCTCCTATCGCACCCTTAGACGCCGTCTGCAACCCAAATGAATGCACCCAACTGTGTAAGTGTGGACGGAGCAGAGCCGTAACCTCCATAAACACCTCTGACAGACGTGTCGGGTAAATTACTGACACAGTAAACAGTGTCTGACAGCGAGGGCGAGGCTGGCACGAGGATCCAGGGTTTGAGATTTCTCAGGGGGAGGCAGAAATGTTGGCTCCAACCCCATTTTATTCATCAGTTTACAGTCATCAGATGAGTCTTGCATGCTGACACGTAAGCAAAACATGCTGTTAAACAAAAGATTATTTTTGGACTTTTTACATGTGGGCTGCATTTGGATATGAAGCTATTTATAGTTTATAAGATAAACCTGATGTGGTAGCAGAACTTGGCCACTGCACACGGGGGGCTCTGTTGGATGCTCTTCTTTGCCCAATTCAGTATTAAAGCTTTTTGTGCCCGGTTTATCTAAAATGAGTACATTATTTACAAATGTGTGCATTTGTTGCTAAATACTATAAGGTTTTACGTTTTTTGATATGCAAGACCTTGGATCATTTCTCTCCCCAAAATTTCAGACGCAGTCACTTTTGCTCACTGAGGGTTCAGTTGCAGTAGATTGTTTCACTTGAGGAGGGATGATTTCACACCACAGGTTAACAGAAAATGCTTCTTTCTCCTGCACTGGCTACGCAGCTGTTTGTTCAAATTCTGTTTGCATCTCTGCGTTGCTCAGCAAAAGGTGCGTTTTGCGTCACTCAGTGCGTTGGCCACTTGCCGAGGGCTTTGCCGCCTCCTGTTCCTGATACCACTAGGGCCTGCTGACCCGCGCTTGCCCCCCTGCAGAAATCTATATGGAGAGAACTGCTGGCACCCGGACCCTCTGCCCAGTTCTGCTCTGGAGTTTCTTCAGTGGCAAAGAGCAGCAGAAAATCCAGGACATCAATACTGGAGGCGCACTGACATTCAGGACAGAAAGTTGGTTTCAACCACAGACTGCAGGGAGGACTTAAATCTGCAGACTCACTGTGAAGACTACCTTCCACCTGCATGTTGCAAATATAAGAGCCACGTGTTTGCCCATGTTTTGCTGTAATAACAGCATGTGATGAAAAGTAATCACGGAGATTTTGTATCAGAACTTAATTCATTCAGAGCTGTAGGCCACTTTGGAGAAAAGCGCATGCCAAACACATAAGTCAAAGTCAAAAGAAGTCAAAAGAATTTATTTGTCACATACATGGCTACCAAGTATACCATGTAGTGAAATGTGCCCTGATTCAACAGGAGACTGCGTGTGGTTCCATTTCACGAGTAATAAATGCATAAATGTAAATACAAATATGAAAGAAACAGGGGAAACAGACCAGCAGTGACTATCCTCACAATTTCAACAACCAACCAATCACAGAGAGACTACCGACAATGAACAAGTTACACAGAGAAAGTGCAAAGGCCTAACTGTTCACACAGAGAGGATAGAAAGGATCAGAATCGGAACCAGAATCAGATTTATTGGGTGAGTATACGCACACATGCAGGGAATTTGGCTTTGGTTTTCAACGGCTTTCAGTGTACTTTAATACAAAGAGAAAGACTTTCAGACCATGATTTGAATTAAAAAATAAAAACAAAATTAAATTAACTGTTGACCTGAAGAGAGAATAAAGCACTAACCAGTGACCCTGAGAGACTGCACAGTACTAACCAGAAACCCAGAGAAGGCACACGGTACCAACTAGTGCTCAGTTAGTGACGTCCGGACACAGCGGTTGAGATCCAGTGCCGATCCCCACTTTACTGTTCACTAGGAGCCTCATTGTTTCCTGCTTTCTGTGCTCTGTGTGTTGCTAATGGAGCCGTTTGCTGGAGCACCGCTTCACTGAGTCACAAATGAGGGCTTAACAATGAAGACTGCGTGCGCCACAGTTTTCTTCTCAAAACAGACCATCATTCTCATAAATATTGATGGTAAAATGTAAACAGCGTACTGTAATTAACCCTGCGCAAAATATACTTGTACTGAGCTATTGTTCGGTACGGCCCTCATTGCATCATAAAGTAAGTTTATGTGCTTTTTTCTGTCTGAAAAGCTGCCAAAAGCCTTACAGGCTTCCAGGAAGCACTCTTGCTTTCCCAGAAGCCCCACTCTTGCTTGGGTCCTTTGCCATGAATAAACTCACATCTCACCAGTGATCAAACCTGTTGGCGGTTGTCCCAGCCCATGGTGCGCCACTGAGCTCTTGTGCTGCCCACGTGCAAACAGCTGGGTGCACTAGCGGGGGTGTAGGGGTCTCTTTTTGGACCGCTGGGCCACAAGTGGAAATGACATGCAAACCAACCTCAGAATCAGTCATCTTCATCATCAGCACACACACACCCGCACGTTCTCCGTAAGACATCTTCCCACCGGTGCGTGCGTAACTCCCAGAGAGATCCCTCATCGATCAGATCATCTGGCAACCTGCTGTTTACTATTTCCTGGAAGACAGTTCACTTCTCTGTGCTATAAATAACCCCGGCCGTCTCCTCCAACTCGGGACTCCAGCTTTAACTGCTCCTCTGCAGAGGCCCCCGTTGCCAACATTGCTCTTGCGGCACCGTTGGCAGAAAGCATCACGACACCCTGATGCTGCCGGAAAATGGACTGCAGCAGAAACAGATTTTTTTATGGAAACCAGGGTGGATAAAGAGGACCAATGAGAAAAGTGAGTCCACCTGCTGGACACCGCTTTCTGTCCTTTTGTGAGATCTTTAGATAAGAAGTTTGATGAGACAACGTGTGTCTTCCAGGCTCTTCTGCAGCAGAGATACAGGACAGGTTGGGTTGCTCTGCTTTCACTCTGTCCAGTTCTGTCCAGTTTGTCCACTCTGTTACCATCAGACAAAGCAGTACAGCCAGTAAAAAAGACGCGTTGTTGAACCTTCTTCCCAACTCATGTAACCAAGAGTGAGGTCTTCAGAGTCCAGCGATTTGTTTAATTCCCACAACGGAGCAGATTTTGGACGCTTGAAGGGCACCTGCAGCCAGGACAACAGGCATTGCAGCGTTTTGGGATTTTTTTCCAGGAAATTTCCCAAGCCTCACCTTCAAACCCGATTATTGTTATTATTATCGTTTATTTAGCCGATGCCTTTGTCAAGACGACACACAGGTGGAGTTTAAGCAAACCAATGGAAATAAATGTAAGGTAACACAGTATCAGTTCAAAGCATCAAGAACTTTGAAAATGGCCTCCTCTACAGTGGATGAAAATAAACGGCTGCATCTCAGAAGGGCATAAAAGCTTTGTTCTCTTTATCAACTGCACCCACTGCAACCACTGGGGTTGCTAAACTGCTTCTGTGGCTCCGTCTCTCCTCCCGAAGCAAAAGTCTGCTCCTCTTGACCAGACCCAGCCGCTTTGGCTGTGCCCAAACCATCTCTGGGATGATGGATGCCGCCAAGGCAGCAGTAGACCACGGGGCAGACACACAAATGGGTGTGGGGTGTGCGCAGCCGCTCGGATGAGGCAAACAACTAGGTACGGGAGCCTGGAGACACCATTGAATTGCCAGGGCCATTCTTACTTTTTGAGGTACAGGAAGGGGTTGAGCTGCATTGGATTTGCACCTTTATTCTTTTACATCCATGGATACATTTTATGGAAGCAACTCAGTGCCTCTGCATGGGTGGCAACTGTCATTCACACATGCACCAAGGTGTTTTCTGTTTTTTCTTGACTCCTCCAAGTCCTCTGACTCCCCAGGATAGGTTCCGCTTGCTTTGTCCAAAAGTCCAAATGATAATAAAATAGAAGGCCAAACTCACAGAGGCTTAAAGGGATTGAAGGAAGGTATACCTTTGCTAAAGCATTATAAGATAATGATCCAGCATCTCCCATGCTTGTCACACCATGCCACACGTCTTGATTCGGCATGACTATGTAGAAGCTAAGGTGAAGACCCCGAAGGATTATAGATCTGATCCTGGGTGAGGAGTATTAAAGAGGACATTAATGCCTTTTCAGTTTTCACCACTGTCATCTGATCTGGGGTTGAAATGGAAAATATTCATGCTCAGTCACTAAAGGGCAGTTAGGATGATCATAAGTTCATCTTCTGACCTCCAGGCTTGAGAGTCTGTGAGATCTACTCAGGCTATAGCACCGTTGGAGTGATGATAACAAAAGGTATCTTTGAAACCAGGTGACAGGGAGGCACGGCAGAAAGTGGAGGTTCCACACAGTGCCTGAGCTGCTTTGAACACGGGTTCAAACTTGGCTCATTGTTTGCTGGTTTTGCATGTTCTCCTTGTGTTTGTGAGGGTTTTCCCCAGGTCCTTTGTGCTCCCCCCACAGTCCAAACACATATTTTGGATGAATTCGTGACTTGGTTGCCCATAATATTAGAATAAGTAAGCGTGCAACTGCCCTGTGATCCAGTGGTACTCCAGCTGTGCCTGGTCTCAAACCCTATGCTTCTTGAAGAGATTCTGTAGAAGTAACCTGCTGCACTGGAAAAAAGTTGCTGAAAATGGATGGATGGATCTTTTGAACCATCATGTGTGTCTCAGTGAACTCCACTCTGTCTCCATGCCACTTCCCATCCCTCATCCCCTCACTCACTCTGGCCTTCTTCCACTCTACGGACGCTTCCGTATTTTCTAATAGTGCTAATGTGGCCGTACAGATGCCTCCTTCCCTTCGGCCCCCAAAATTACTAGATAACCCCTCAAGATCAGTCCAGGTGGCCTTTGAATCTGCAAGTCAGAGGTTTGCAGAATATTGCTGAAAACAAACCCTAAAAAAGGAAAAAGTTTTAACATCATGGCCTGGAAGCAGCTCGCCAGTTCCCTTGGAAACCAAACGTGCTGAAATGTGTCCTTTTGGGTAACGACACATGAATTTTCATTCTGTTATCCTGTAGCACCTGTCATTGGGTTGTTAAAGCGTTGTGAGATGCACTTGCCTGGCGCATCATTCCATCACCTCAAAGTCACAGCCGCAAGCCAAAAACCCCAGGATGTTGTGCTTGCTTTCAGACACCACTGAGGAGAAGCAGCTTCCATACTTGGATGAGCCTGGTGAGTGATGGGATAGCTTGTGCACCTGCTAACCCCAGCACACATGTCACATTCGGCGCTGCGGTCCCGGAACCCCAAGGTGAGGAGAATGTATGGGGGGAGTGGCTGCTGAACCTCTCTGCAGGGTTTCAAGGTTGACTGCCTTTGTTTGCTGTCTTAAAAGCCAAAGAAATGTTCAGCCTCATTATTTGGGATTTAAGCCCAAGGTGGATCCTCTGCTCGAACCGCACAGCATCAGTAGGCAGAATGCTCAAGGACCTGGACTTGTAGCTACGCAGGGATGTGCTTAGCTGAACGTCTTCAACGAAGCTTCGTCACTTGGCACAGTTACCGCTCCGCCGTGTGGATGTAGAAAAAGGTAAGATTGCCGTAAGTGCTCAGCAAAGCATCACCGGCTCCAGCTAAATATAATCCAAGCAACTCAAAAAGAAGGATTTTTAAAGACACTCGAACGTCACATCATAGCACAACAGGCACTTTGCTTCCTGTCGACATCATTCGTATCTTCGCATGTTAATTTTTGGCCGCCCGGATGCGCAAAGGCCCTTTTACACCTGCATTTGAATAACTTTAAAACCATATCATCAAAGCGAGGCAAAGTCCAGGGTTACTACAAAGCTCATGCATTTACTACATGTACTTGAGCAATAATCATCTTGCAGTATACTGTAAGGTCACACAGTGATGGCTTAACACAGTTGTTTCTGCACCTTGTTGCACTACAACACATCTCTGGCCTACATCGGTGTCAGTATTTTTCACGACTTTGTAGAAGGTGCAATATTTGCACACAATTAGAGCGACCGCTAAAGGTCATACTGTATATGATAATCTGTGCCGACTTGGTTTCGGTCGAGTTTAGGGCACACGCCTGGCAGCGGAGGGCTAGCCAAACACTCTCATTGAATTTGCGTTTTTGTTTATTCTTCATTTTACGTCGTTTTGGAGAAAAGCATCTGCTAAACGAATAAATGAATTAACGGAAATATAACTGAAATGTTCACAAAGGATTAGCCTCCTGGGTAGGACAGCATTAGCATTTTTGAAATATGTTTCGGGTCCTCAGCTTACAAAAAAATCAGTTTGTAATTTTTCTGTACAAAAAAACTTTTTCACTTTTTCTACCCAGTCAAAAATCTATAAAAATCAATAATACAGATTTTCCTCAAGTCACTTGCAGGTTAAGTTTGCTAAAAATCACCACTTTGGGTATAGTAAACTTTGGAAGACTTTATTTTAATATTTTAAATAACTTTAAGCTTCATTAAAATAAAAAAAGTTAAAATCCTGATAGTAAAATGTTCTCTCTGCAAATGTTTATTAAAAAGCAGAATGACCTATCTTACAAATATGTGCAAAGTTCATTGTCTTCTTGTTGATCGGCAACATTCAGGAGCACCAGACAGGAGCTGTAAACACTGTGGATGTGAGCTGAATTAAGGCAGACTCGTGATCCTACTCTGTTTTGGTGCTCTTTACTGTCATCTTTTGGCTTGGTGGGTAAACATAAGTTGCCAAGGACAGAAATATTAGTGATAGATCCTAAAGAATGTGTAATGAAAAAAACACAGTGAAATAATTAAAAAAATATATACTGGATTTAAAAATTCATACCTCACCATTTTTTACACAGGGAGTGAGTGTAGACAATAGAGCGAGCATTGGTAGAATATCAGAACACCAAACTAAATAAAATCCCTGAGAGAGCCTTGTTTGTCCAGACAATCTTCTGCTTGACCAGACTTCAAAGAATTGGCCTTTCTTTTGGATTTCTAGTCCTATTAAGGAGCAGTTGTTGTTCTGGAATGGGTTTGTGAACCCTACATCACAAACGCACCGACTGCAAGTGCTGCAGCTCACCTTTCAATTGATTTCTTTTGTCACGGCCAAATCTTGGCCAAATCTCACTGCAAATAACTCAATCCGTTTAGAGGCCGAATAATACAGCATTCCCCGGGTAAATAAGCAATCATTCATATTTGTAGAAAATTCATTTTATTCCCAACATTTGACCCCACACACAGTGTCCAAAGCCAGAAGGGCTCTTTGAAATGTATTGAAACCAAGAATATGAGAATTTACTCACTCCTGAATTTGCATTGCCTGCCTGTTCAACATTCCAAAAATAACCATTCCTGCCAAATAAGGTTTATTTCCCCTTTTATTTGTGCTCCTACCGGGTGCAGCAGTGTCCCGCATATCGAGATTTACATTAGCATTCTATAGAATGGATCCAAGTTCCTTCTGTGTGCCAGAGAGCTCCTTCAAAAGCATGGTCTCAAATGAAAGCAGGAACGAGCCTGAACAATTTATGTTCCTCGGAGGGTGCGTCGCTCGCCGCTCGGGAAGGTAATTACCGGCTTTTTACCATTTCTGTCAAGCTCAGCCTCTCCATTTACATCTCAATGCTGGTATATTTCCAACACGGAGGAGAAGGCACATTATAGCCATTTTTAATCTTCTAGGATTTACAGTGAAGACCTGTAGATACAAAGTACCGAGGGATTATTATTATTATTATGAAAAGGCTCAGCTAAAATTTTTCTTCAAAGCAGCTTACAATGTTAAAGTGATTTTGCTGTTTGTATATCAGGGTACTTTAACCAGAAGAACCACCCATTAAGTCACCAGTGTAATTCCCTCCTGTTATGCTGCCCCTCACAATTAATGTGTATCTGCTGTTTGCCCAGTCGCATTGTCTATTGTCTAAAGACTTTATTATTTTGCAGTAAAACATCTGGCAAGCAAATGCATTTTTCTGAGCACCAGACAGAAGAGAGAGATCTCTGTGTATCTGCGTACAGCAATAACCCTTCAAAACCACAGTAAGAAATTGCATAGCTGTTTAGTGAGCGCTTTAGCCATACGGGTAGCCACCGTTCATTAGGTGTCATTCCTGCTGGCAAACAACAGCGGCTGGATTCCTGTGCAGCGAACACATCAAAAAACTGCAAGCCGGTAAACATTCAGACCTCGAAGTAGCACTGCGGCTTTGGTTGGCATTAAGCATTAATGAACTCGTGCACTTCACGTGGATGCTAAATATACATTTAATTTATTGCAAAGGCCATTAGTTATAGCCTGTATAGATGTATGTACATGCACATACCGCTGTACAAAATGTCTCATCAAAATTTTTTATTGTACAGGTTTGAGGTACACAACTTGGTAAGAATGTACCTTCATCAAGAGTACGGCACCAGGAGCGAGATTTAAACTCGAGAGTTGAGCGTGAAAGTTAGTGGCGATAAACACACTCCCACCCACTGTCTGCAGTCAGTTTGCCCTCCATCTACCAAATTCAGCTGACCAACTGTTGGCTGAAGACCAACTCAACAAGGAAGACCATTTCATGCAAAGACCTTCCTGTAAATATCCTTCTGCTAATGTACATCCTCTAGTACTCAAAGCGCATAACCGAAATTTCAGAGTCGATATCTCGCTCGCCACGGTTGCACCATGGCAGCAAGATCGTGTTTATTGACAGATTTGTTTTCTCCCTGCGTCCTGCGTGATATTTGATGATGCCAGCTAAGTCCTCATTAGACAACGCAAACATTTACTCGCGCAGAAAAGCCCGCGAGATCCTGATGGGCTAATTCGCCAGTGCTGATGTTTCATCCTCCTCGCAGTGAAGTCACAGCTTCTCTGTTAGCAGAAGCCAGACGACCCTTACCCGTTTCCATCCGAAGACGTGTGCATCATCAGGGATGTAAACTGGCGATGTACCTTAAAAGGCTCTTATGAATCATCCGGAAGAGAGGAGGTGTTTCCTCCCACTGGATTCCTGCTGCTTGGGTGGTGCCACACTATTCATCAGACACCTTCTTCCAAAGTGACTTACAGTGACAATGATTCACCCATTTATACAGCAGGGTAATTTTTACTGTATTAGATCAAGCTCAGCGGAGTCATTGTTAACGTCATGTGCAAGGGATGAATGGGGATGTTAGTGGCAGCACTTCGGTCCTTAATCCTAACAGTAACCTCCCGACAACTGTAAACCGAACAAAAGGCACGACGGCAGGAGTGGGATTTGGGACCTTCAGGCTGCAACGTGGTGGCTCTCGCTACCACACCGCCCGCCGCAGCGCACCCCGGCTCCGCTGCCGAGCTGAACGCAGTTGACAACAAACCAGGTGTCCCTGTTGCTCCAGCGAGGCCCACTAAAGACACCCAATAGAGACACAGCGCTCCCACCCAGCCGTACCCTCCTTACCTGAGCACAGATCCACATTTACCACACGGGACCTGGCTGCGACACGTCCACTGACGTTACACCCCCGAGCAGGAGCCCCGACACACAAGCAGAACTCCTCACCGACTCAGACCTTCTTCCGCCCCAGTCGGAAAATCAGTGTGGAGGGACGTGTGTGTCTTTTCCTTTTTCGGCTATGGAAAAAACTTCAATTACACTTCTATTTCATGGGCAAAGCTGGTTGTTGTTTACAATTTGTTTTGTTTTTTGTTTCTCTAGATTTGTTTCGGTCCTGCACAACCGACTTCTTTCTCATTATACCTTGAAAGGGTTTCTCCATCATCTCCAAAACAAAAGTGCTGCATTATAGAGTAATGGTGGGGTTCGGTAATCAATCCGTACCGTTTGTCAGAATGGGCAATTGCTGTCATGCTGGTCATGTCTTTGACCTACTTGAAGCATGATTTAGACAAAGTACCACCATTACTAAGGAGGAACACGGCCCAAGATGCCATTTACATCACCACGTGTCCACTTAATTTCAGTCATCTGACGCTCCAGTGGGGAAATGTAAGTGTTACTGTATTCTGCACTGCATTAGTGGCAATAACCTATAACTGCAGGACGGTTGTCTTTGCTCCTCATTTACATTTGCATGCGTTCATTTGTCACAGCCTTTCTTCTGCTGTGATGCACAACTGAGCGAAAACAAAAGGGCATCGGCAGTAGATGAAGAGCTTTAGACACAAAGGATGGTCAGAGCATCGCTTGTGTCTCGGAGAGATAGGTTTGAGAGGGACCCAGCAGCTCTGAGGGACTCGAGGGAGCTCGTTCCACCGCATTGCGGATGAAACTGAGAAGCCATATAGCATTTAGTTTTGGACCTCTTGTGAGTGGGACCACCAGGCAGCCAGAGACGGAGGAGCTCAGTACGCTTACTGTGTTGTAGGGAGCGGTCATTTCTGTCGGCCTCAGGGTGCGGATCGTTCGACCGCCTTGTTGACCATAACCAGTGTTGAACTTGATACCAGGGAGAGAATTTCCCACGGATTTCATTTATGTTCCGAATTTGAAAAGACACCCAACCTGTACACCTATGTAGAACTTTGAGGGCAGGCGGTTTTACCTGAGGATGAGAAGCTGTTAAAGTTTCGCCCAAGACACAAAGTTAATTATGTATAAAGTCAGGAAGCAAATATTTGAGCAGCACTGAGGCTGCAGCTACAGCACACTGACTCAACAGGGACGCACTGGCGAATAGCTATTCCGCAATTCAAAGAGGTTTAACTACTTTTTTATTTTGCATTTTCAATATAAATTTTTCAAACTGGGATTTATGGTTAAGAAACTGAACCCACAGCTGGAAGGTCTGGCAGACTGCATTAGCAATGGATATTTTGGCAGAACTCCTAAAGGGAGCATTTAGATGTGAGCAGGCCATGAGTCCCTATTGGCAGGTAGACTGAGGGCTGTTAAGCAAATTTTGGAGAAAAATTGAAGAAAGGGACCTTGAACGTTTTCCGCTGAGAGGTTCTGAGATGGCGGTGCATCACATTAGGCTAGCTTCTTTCGAACTTAGCAGCTTCTTTACAGTTACGGTTACAATTATAAAAGTGAAAGTGCGATTGTAGGTGCATGGATGGGGTCAGGATACTAGTAGAAGAAACAGGACAGTCATTCAGTGGAAACCAACTGTGAACGGCTTAGTGCTTCAACACAACTAGTTCCCCAAACAGGTGGAAAGCCGAAGCTCGAGGTCAGTCATAGACCATCCCGCCACTTGATCTGTGGATCGAGGTCGCTTACACTACAAGCACCCTCTTCCCTTTCCTCAGGGTCTGGCTGCTGCTGATGTTATCTCAATTGGACAATGAAACATCCATGACAAAAAAGTCACGATCAGTGTTTAGCTGAGCATCGACCGGACATGTCTGCTGGATTATGGATTTCCTCATTTTCTGACAAAACTGAAACATTCTTGTACGACACGGTACACGACTGGACACGTCTGGACATTGGACGGCACATCAGCAAATGACCTTTGAATCGTTTTCTTTTTTTTAAAAAAAGCCAATGGATCAGTACTTTCGCCTCAGCCTTGACGGTTTTGACAGTCCTACCCTTGGTGCGAGCGTCAGAGCCCCAGCCACACAAATGAATCGCATCCTCCCCTACGACTCCGTGCCAAAATCGAAGGGAGTGTCAGCAGCTCAGCGTAAATGGACACTGATGGGGATCCCGGTTCACATCAAAGTCGATACGGAAGCCAATGTTTACCTGCAGGAGGGGTTCTGCTGTTGTACCAGTGAGTCCGGAAACACTTCCAAAAAAACAGCCAGCTCTTGAAATTGCAAACCATCCACAGCGAGCATTGTAGTGTTTACGGACACTGCCGCCTGAAGTCGGTTCAAGCAAAGGGTCTGGCGATTTACCTTGGATATGAACTGCCTCTAAAATGCAGTAAATTAATACAGAAATCCACCCCTCTGTCCAGCGGCACAGTTTGCTGCTGGAGATGGTTTCAAGAGCATCCAGAGTCAGTACTGAACAAACCTTTAACCCTCACCTGGGAGGCGTCCACATCTTGTCACTGTTCCTACCAGTTGAAAAGGTAAACACAGCCTTGCCGTTTCCCTGTTAGACCTGTGGGTTGGGAGGGGGTCCCTTCAGGTCCAGCCTGCTGCTCATGAAGGTACAGAGGAGCAGCTGCCATGGGGTTGTCATCTCAGTCATCTCAACCTAACACATTTGCACATTTTGCTGCCTACAGATTGATTTATTAAACCCAATAAAGAACATCACGCTCTTCCTCTCTGGTGCACAAGGGGCCCAAAATCCAAGTTCCTTCAGTTCTGGGTTTTGGCCCCAGTGTGGTGGAACAAAGTCGCTTTGTCTTAGCCTTGAACCAGCATTTCAGTATCCATATCTTTCAGACCCATCTCCCTCCCAAGCTCCTGAAACCTGCTTGCTCCTTGATCCTCATATGCTGAAACTCTTTATTCACATTTTTTAATATTTCACTTCAGCAGGTAGCTGTGTTAATATTTGCGGTAGGACAGCAGCTGCATCAAAGGAACAAGCTTAAGCAGTCACGAACATCCATCTAAGCCCTCCGTCCGTTTGCTCACGTCGAGTTGTACCCCACTTTTGGAGAAAAGTGTTGAACTACAAATTTATGGTCAATTTCAGTGTCTTTTGGTTCATTTTTGGATCATTTCTCCAAGGTTTACCTGCCTTATTTAGCTTTAGCCCAAACTCGTACGCTGTTGAATCTGACTTGCGGATTCTAAACAAGGAATATTTGCGAGCCATATTTTCCACTCTTCAATACAAGTGAATTAAGCTGATATGACCGAGGAAAACAAATTATGTTTTACCAGCTGTTCCGATTCACAGCCACTTCCCAGCCCCGTTGCCAAGAAAACCAATGAGCTCCATCCCTGTGCGGAAGGAGAGGGAAATCCGTTCTCTGGCTGGACATCCCTGATGCGTTGTAAGCCAAGTACTCTAGGGCCTAATCTTAAGAAAACACACATGCCCATGTATTCCTAAGATAAAAAAACGATGCTCTACTTTTACTTGCAAGCACATGAAAGTCGCTCTTCTCCAGGCAACAAGGAGCTGATGGCACCTGGCTTTAATTTATCATCTGACCTCCTTCAAAAAGGGGGCTGGGGGGGAAAATAAATAAATAAAATAAAACGAAACCCATAGCAGCGGCCGTTTCAAGTGTTTGGCATTTGAAGAACAAAAGGGCTCCCGGATTGTGGATCGGACAATGAGGCGGCTCGTAGCGATGCTCCGTATTAATCGGCCCTTAATAAATTCACAGATAATGCAAATCCAGGCGGAGCGGCAGTCCAGATAAAGTGGAACAGAATTGAATTACAATTCGGGAATACGCAGCCATTAACCTTTCCTCACTTTTCAGCCGTGACACGGGTCCTCGATCAGTTTTTCCCTCCAACTTCCGCTCGCGTTTCTGCCTGTTGCCGGTCAAGGTAAATAAGCGTGCAGCCGATCGGCAGGCGTGAACTGACAGAGTTTGACACGTTGTTCATTTTTTGCGGTTTGACGAGGCTTTTCTGGCAGGACAGATCCACCATTTCGCAAACAATTCCCTCGCTCTGACACGCTCGTCCCTGACTTCCTCAGTCAGCAGGAATCGGGGACGGGGACGGGGGGTAGTCGAGTCAAGAATAAATGCAGTGATTTTCTAAGCACACGGTCTTGGGTTTGGGATCAAAAAGCCAGGCCACTTCAGTTTGGTTGAAAAGAGCTGAAGAACATCATTCGTTTTCTTTAACGGAAGGACCCGAAACAAACTATGAAGAAGGTTATGCTCCTTGAATTTCCAAACTGGTGTATCCCTTCACTTTATTATGCACTGTACGTCAAGCCGATACTGGGTGGGACTCTTCTTTTCCTCCAGAGCAGCCTGAATTCAGCATCCACCTGCTGGACACACTCCACAGAGTTCCTGTTCCATACCAGCTTGACGACAAAACATCAGTTCTGACCCCGTGCATCTTTTCTTGGTCAGTTTGCCAGTTCATCTGGCCTCCTTTGAAAAGGATGCCAGGGGAAAAAATAATAAGAGAGGCCACACTGACCAAGAAAAGATGCACGGGGTCAGAACTGATGTTTTGTTGTCTTGTGGCAGAAAAATTATACGCAGTTAGAACTTAAAAAACCAAACCACTAATTTGCTGAACAAAAACATTCCCCACACCATCACACTGCCACCGCCAGTACATACCAGCCAGGTGTACCTAATAAAGTGGTCACCGATTGCATGTTATAAGTGATCAGAAAAGTCATTTGAGGTCTTAATATTTCAATTTGCTTCATTTATTTTTGTGTTCCTCTCTTGCTAAAAACACGGGTCAGTGTGGCCTGAAAACACAGCTCTTTACTGCAACAAATTAAGTTCCCGTTGGGTGCCTTCATGGACCCTAGAATCTCCACTTCGAGGGTCCGGACGACTGGGACCCAAGTTCGGTGTTGCTGCCTTTCATGTGAAACACTTATGTTTGAGTCTCAACAGTCGCCCACATGGGAATTACTGCATTTTGATCCATCTCAGGGTTCCTATGTTCATCTCCACCACTGCCTCTACCCTTCCTTACTCATACACAAACTCTTTGAAGTGTCAGTTTCTCTTCACCATCTAACTGGTCGCTCCTCACAACAGGCACGACGGAGAAGGAAGCTACAAGAAATCAAATTCAAATCCAAAAACCAATCCAAAAATATCCTCCGCCAATTGAAGATATTAATTTTTTCACTCAGCTCTCCAACTCAAAACTGACTGGCAAAATTCTGATAGTCACTGCAAACTTAAGAAAAATATGCAGATGGTTCCTGACTTACAATGGGCAAGGCAATGATCAAGATTCACATGTAAACAATGCAACACAAGAACTGTTTATGAGCAATTTTTCAATTCAGTTCAGTTCAACTATTGAGGAAAAAAAATCAATGATTTCATTTGCAAATTTCATTTTATTAATAATCAATCCCTATCAGTGACCCTTTAGGAGCTCTCTGGAGGAAAAGTCACGAGAAAACTGCAGCATCCGCCCGGAGACACGCATTCGTACAAGGAAGCAAGGCAAAGCGGAGTCAAATCTCAAGCCGGCAGAGACGCTGGTTGGCGAAAAATGAGCAGGTACCTTAAATTACCCTGCATCTGCCATCACAAGCCAAAGACATCACCTCACCTTGTTGTTGCAGCACAGTGCAAAGGCATCACTTCAGAGATGGCCTTGTAACAGCACTCAGCCTTAATGACAATTTGCCGCCAAGTTGTGTTTTTGCGGAGAAGTAGACTGAATAAATGAGTTTTTTTCCCAACTGCATGAATGCTTGGGACTTTAAAGTGCTGCAATGTTAAGAAGAACTTTATAACCCACAAGGAGAATCCTGGGCCTCTGGTTTTGTGCAACCAAAAACAACAAACTGGAGTGTCTGGCTGTCGTCTTTGTTGGACTTTGCACTTCAGACCAGCTGGTTCTTTTATCCTGAAAAGCAGCTTCCTGGCAAAGGGGGGCAGCTGGCTGTTCGATGGACGAGCTGGTGTCCCATCTCATGGATCCAGCCCTCATTGCCCTACGCAGACGTCAAATAAGCCGAGGTCCCCGAGGACATGGAATACCTTGGAGTTTGTTGTCTTACCCCTTAAGAACCTTATGATTCCCCTTCGTGTGGTACTTCAGCCATCAGAGGTCAACAGTACTCGCATTAATATTGCTTATGTTACCTTCATATGGACACGCACATCCCAGTAGGGAACTGTATTGTTCATATAGCATTTGTAGAATTTCCCTAAAAGCTTTTTACTTTGTATTTTATTACTTTTGTGCTGTTCTGTAATGTTAAATGTGTTCGAGTGAACGTCTCCGCTCCCTGTGTATGCGGGTGTAATGGGCCAATAAAATGTTATTTCACTTCATTCAAACATGTTCTTCAAACCTGCAGGATTCCCAACCCTAAGAAAAATGCTTGCATGTGAGAGGAAGTCTGGAAATTTCTCACAAACTTCAATAGCTCAGTACTGTGGAACCAAAGTGAAAGTGAATTTCCATCAAGCAAAAAAAAAAAAAAAAAACTTTATTTTAGGGCTATAATTCAAAAATTTGTTTAATCAAATGTTGGCACAGTCATTTATGCAGACCTATGAAACTTTTCATTGTTTCTTTAAAAAAAAGGTGATTTAGCACAAGGAATTCCTGTTCGGTGGTAATGAATGGTTTTCCCGAAGATACACCCCTTGCTCTATAACATTAGACATTGTTCTGCAGATGTAATCAGAATCTCCCCAGCGTCGCTGAAGAAGCCTTTGGGGTTGAGCAGGAGAGCTACCGAGGCAAACACTTTCCAGCACATCTGTCACAGCAGCCCTGACAATACAACCCTGTCACTCCTTTCCTTATCTGTTCTATTGCTTTTTTTAGCCTTTTCATTTTTCCACACTTTCATACTCGTGCCCTCAGCTGAGGTCTGAGAGCTCATCTTAACTTCAAAACAGGTGCAGGAGTCCAGTGAAGCAGCTGTGTTAGAGAACAGGCCCAGGAGAAGAAACACTGGGTAACTCTGCTTCTGCCTGCACGGTAGGAGAACGAAACGTGGGCACGGAATGCATTCGTACTTACAAATGGGTTGGGGACTGACATCCAGCTCGTGAATCGCGTCAGTCGTAAGCGAGCTAGACGACTGAGCATTTGCCTCACTGGCCTGTATTTGATGTTTTTGGCCTATTTTTTTTTTGTTTATTTTAAGCCTCTGCACAGTTTATTATCCATTGCATTTTTACATACTTTACTTCTGTATTCTACCACTATAGGACACAAGAAGACGGTTGCTGGTTGTGTGGGCGGGGCGCTGCCATCGTGTCACAGCACACAGTCTCATATGGCATTCGCCTCGTGCTATCGTTACGCTACAATGGCACACGAGCATAAAGTGCAGGTACAGGTGCATAGTGTTTTAATGGATTTAACGGCTGTCAGCAAATCTTATCATCATGCCATGACTTAATACCGTACAGCATGTTCACGTGTACATGTTTTAATTAATACAGGTGCTGTATATTGTACATTAGGTCTGTAATGCACCGTTTTCTACAGGGGGACCATCGGGAGCATCAGAAGCAGCTGCTTCACTGCCTGGTTTGGGAATTGCACAGCCTCAGACCGCAAAACCCCACAGCGCACAGTGAAGACAGCTGAAAAAATCATCGGCGCTCCGATCCCCTCTGTCATGGACATCTACAACTCACGCCGCATCCACAAAGCCACCGGCATTGTGGATGATCCCTCACACCCCTCCCACCCAATTTTCTCCCTCCTGCCATCCAGAAAACAGTTCCGCAGCATACGGGCATCCACCTCCAGGTTGAGGAACAGTTTCTTCCCCATAGCCATCAGACTGCTAAACCAGAAAAAAAATGGCATAACTGCACCACCCCCCTCTCCCAGTAGCTGCTGCACCATTGTAACTTCTTTTCTTTTTCCTTCTTCTATCTATACTATTTATTACTGTTATTTATTGTATTTGTTTGGTAACGTTTGCACTACATTCCTTTGTCTTTTCTCCTGCTGCATCGCATTGTGTTGCACCTATGGTCCTGGAGGGACGTTGTCTCATTTCGCCATGTACTGTGTAGATGGACGAAATGACAATAAACTCCTACTTTGCCTTTGCCTTGCCTAATCGCAGTCTATATTGTCTTTGATGAAAATAGTGAAATGTTAGTGTCATCCAGCAAGAGAAGCAGGAAGTTCTGTTGTTTCCCATAGTAAGGTGTGTTATTAGTGCCTGAAGTGGAAAAGGTGCTCAGAAAACAATGGTTAGTAATACTGAATTAAAAGATTTCTGGTGTTTGTGGGTTGCCTGCAATAAATGGAAATGCAAAGATGATTTTTAAGAGCATCTGTGCACTGCTGTCTTGAGTGACATTTTGAGATGTCATTTCTCCCCTCACGGTAACAATACGAGTGACATTTTCTTTCAGTTTGTTTTATCGAGTTGACGTGAAAAGGGATCGGCTGCAAAGAGTGCTGTTCACTGAGCTGAAGATGCTATAACTTTTGCCTTGGCTCCTGGGGGGTCAGCATCCCAGTGGGTTCAAAGCACATCTTTGTAACAGAACTGGCATTAAAACAAAATAATAGAGGAAAAGCCTGACATTAACCCATTTGTAGGTGCAGGTAGACGTGCCTTTACAGTGTAGCGTATGAACATCTTCTAAACATGAGGAAGATGTGTGGAGCCAAGCTGTGATTCTGTGTTTGTCAGCTCAGCTCTCAGTGGTCCCACATTTTTCCTCTCAGCAATGCATTTCGTGACAAATACTGTGCAGCTGCGACTTTTCATTTTATGTTTTTTTTTTAGATTTAAAACAATTTCTTGAAATGTTTTTCGGCGCAAATGTAGTCTACTGTGATGTTGACAAAGTTTTTTTCAGACTCCTTTAAAGAAAACATGGTTTAGCTAACAATTCAGAATTACTGAGGTAAAAAATAATAATTGTTTGAGCATTAATAGACAGAAGATACGATGAGGCCATAAGGCTGTGGGTAGATCTATGCTACGTAGCCTTAACTGCCTGGGACGCCATGCAAGAGGTTCAGCAAGTGTTTGAGGAGACTCCTCTTGAATTCATCAGTCGGTTTGTCCGGTTCAACGTTTCACAGCGGAGCAGAACATTGTTGAACTGAGGATCTGAATGGTACAACTGGCAGAGTGTAAGCATCATCTGTCAGTATGGTACACAATGGCAAACCCCTGCCGGTATGCTAGTTCCCAAAAGCAAGCAATGCGTCAGTTTAAAGGGGGGCACAGATCCAGAGAGCATCTTAAAATTCACCCCCACTGCAGTCCTGATCTGAGCATTTAGTCAGACTTAATGAATGAATGAATGAATGGATGGATGGATGAAACACACATTGGCAGCCAATGGCAGCAGCAAGTGGTGAGGTTTTTGTTACAAAACTTTTTCACAGATACAACCAGGAGGCAGCATTTACCATAGTAGTTAAAGGATGTTAAATTGTACCCCAAAGGACTCTTTTCCAAGCCTCGATAGGAATCACAAAGTGATATCTTTGAACAGTCGCCCTAAACTAGCATGGTAAAACATGGTAAAGTACTCAGCTGTAGCAATGGGCTGCATTTGTGGTGTTTTGGATGTACAGATAAATAAAAAATAACACAGTCCCAGCTCGGCTGCTATGAATTATGAACTACGATCCCCAAATATAGAATTAATGTTAGGGCTAAAGCTACTGCATAGTAAGTGAAAGACTGGGGTTCGATCCACAACCCCTGTAGCACCTGAGGTCTCGGTATTTGGCCTGAAGTGCGCAAAAGGATAAATCGATGTTTAGTTTACGAGAGCCGTGATCACGATGACGTCACAGCATTAAGTTTGTTAACCGCGATAAGGGTCAAATGAAAGCGAAGTTTTGGATTAAAAACGTACTTTATTTTCTGGGCAGTTGCGCAGAACCTGATGGAAGAGTCTAGCATCATGCAGCCAAAAGTGCTGGCGGTCTAAAACGTGAACAAACACAGGAGCAATGAGTGCAAGAACACGCAAATGTGCTGGCATTTGTGTTTTATTGATCCAGCTCCATGGAAACAGGTAGCGCTTTTCGCCCGGACCATACATTTTTCATGTTGCGTCTTTATTACACTTCATTAGCCTTTGGCCCAGTGGACATGGCAAAGGTCACCATTGTAATGACATTGTTTCAGCACAGAGTTTGGCTAAAAATCAATCCTGTCTGCCTAAATAGGTTGGCGGCGCCCCCGGTGGCCACTGGGGTGTCACCTCGGGGACGGTTAAGGGTTTATAATAAAAAGGTGTGAATTGCAAGTCGGTGGCGAGGAAAGCAAATGGCAGCACGTTGCAGAGCGGTTAAGCGGATTCACGCTTATGGCGGCTCATTTAGGTCCTGGGATGCAGGCCCTTGGTCTTCATGCCTTAAAGATATGTCTTTAAAAATGCTTGACAATGGGCAAAGCGTAAAATTGCAGCAGATTCTAAAGGGGTTAAAACCTGAAAGCCGAGAGCTGTGAGAAGCTGGACCCCGACAAATGGCGCAAATTAAAAAACCAATTGTTTTGTCAGGGCTACGGTTGTGGCGCAAAAATCAGGATTTGTGACGGTTTTGTTTTTAAAACATACGCGTGAACGATGCACAAGCAGAAGGACGAGGTCACGAATCATAATAATTATTAATATCTTCAAAACCAAAAAGATAGAAGAGCACTTTAAGTGGCGCAAAGCGGCACAAATCCAGCACTAAAGAAATGACACCACTTCCGTGACTCTATGCTGTTGTAGGGGGTTGTGTGATGTCACAACCCAGAAAAAATGATTGCTTACATGTTAAAAGCAAAAATGGCAGGAATTCTGATTAAATTGTTTTAATTTATTTTTAAAGCTAGAAAATTATTCAGTGACCAACAAAAAAAAAAAAAGGAAACATGAACATAACAGTCATAAAAACTGTACACGTTAACTTTAACATCGGGGCTGAACAACTTCTGAAGAAACCGTTTTAACTTGGCATCTTTGAGGTTCTATTAAGGAAAAAGTCTCAGACTGAGTGTTGACCTTTTCATAGATGTTATAATGACCTTCAGAAATGTTGGATGTTACTGAAGACAAATAAAGAACTAACCTACAGTTGCATCTACATTGTCCTTGGATGACGGTAAAATTAATCCCTCACCTGGAGCTGAGCAGATAAAAAAAAAATCCCGCATTTGCTTAACTCCCATCTGGACTGTGAGCTGCTATCTCACCTTAAATCACCTGTTTTCAGGACCAAGATCTTATAAATCTAGCATTACTGAACTATCAAAGTGTATAATTGAACTTTGGGATCCAGGTCCAAACTTACAGGCTGTGATAACAAATGGGTTTGGTTAAACATACCAAATTTACACCAGGAAATTAATCCATTTATCAGCTTCATTCACACCTCCTGTCAACAGCAAACCTCTTTGTCTGTATGCAGATGTGAGGCGACGTTTTACTTTGCTTTATCCAACTTCCAGAAGTTACTGAGGACTTAGCGCTCTGGTGATTGAAGGAGCATTTGCCTGTGACGAAGTGGCAGACAGGTCATCGTGCCGGAGGAGTGACAATTTGGGGAGCATATGGCAGCAGACAGCAGGGTCGTGGGCTCAGGAGGTTGTGAGGTCCCGACCTTGGCCACAGCGCAACGAAACAGGGACGGCGATGCCTCACTCCTCCGCGCAGGCTTCAAAGCGCCGTCTTCTCAATTTTAACAGCTTCCTCCAAACAAAGTGGTCACCGCAAAAACAAAAAACGTAGGAATCTGGAGTTTAAACGCTAACCGAAGAATCCATTTGGGAGGGAGGTCAGACGCCAGACTCGTTTCAAGGACGCTGTCTGACGTAAACATAAGGAAAACATGGAAAACACATCTTTGCAGAATATTAATGGCATTCGTTTTGTTCGTTCTCAAAATTGACTTTATTATTCTTTTTTACTTAATGGAAAAATTAGTTTTGTTCCAGATGGAACAACTGAGGGCAGAGACTCTCGCTGGCCTTATAATTCAGGAGTACAAGGAAAGGTGAGGGCTAGAATAGTCTGGCTAAGTCTCTTCTTGGTAAGAAGGCTAGGTTATTGCTTTATTAAACCTTGTAGAGAAAACTACACATGCCACAGTTTGAACGCAATACACATAACAAAAGGTGCAAAATAAATAGATAACAAACAAACAAAGAAACAAACAATCACTAAATTACAAATAACAGTACAGTTACAGTAAGACTAGAAAGACAAGTTAGTCGATTCTGAGGACACAAAGCTCCTTTAGGGCAGAAGAACTAACAGCCAGCAAGTGCGTGGGTGCCATCATGGAGATGGAGGGAGGGCTGTTGGTGTGAAGGTTCTTCTTCATGCACCACAGCTGAATAAACCGGTGGGCAAATGAGCTCAGAGTCATAAAGACTACCTTGTGGATTACTAATGGCTGTCAATAGTGCACCGTAAGGTTATTTTTTTAAGAAAAAATTGTTGTGGCTCAGCAGTTCCTTGCATTTCACGTGCATGCACCTCACCCTCCTCCCCCCAGGTTTTTCATGTCAGGAATAGTCATATTGCCTGTCCCCAACACATTTAGTTAAACAACTTTCCAAAGATAGCAAATCATTTGGTCCCGGGCAGGCTGGGGGTGCCGAGCAGCAACACGGCACCATAAAAGGAGAGGATGCCGACCCGGGTCCTTATCGCAACCCGGGACAACCAGCGCTGACGCCACTGTCACACACGCTGCGGGCTGACTTTAAGCTCAAAGCCCTCAGGTGACTCATTTAATTCAAATTGCAATCATAGGCCAGCATCTTCATGTAATTCCCTAATTCAAAATCAGGAAATTAACCATTTTCACTGAAAGGAAAGCATTTAGCAGCAGGATGTAATAATCAGTAATCTGGCAGTCTGCAGCGAGTGTTGGGGAAATTGCTGCTGATCTCCATCCCTGAACGCGCATCCTTTGTGCAGAAATATTTCGCAGCCGGAAACACAACGGGACGTGGTTTTGTGCCCTAACTTTTCACTTGTAACCTTCGGGCCACAGTTTATCAAAGGTGAGAGGAAACTTGTGTTTGCTGCATTTCTTATAATACAGTCTACAATGCAGCATTTTCTGCAAAACAAATTCACTACCGTTTCTGTACCTTTACGTCAGCCAGCGGACGGAGGTTGTACTGTGCGGCAACAGGTGGGTCTCGTTCTTACCTGTGGAAGCAACTTTGTTACCCTGGTACACACACAGCAAGGAAAATGCAGAAGCAAATCTTCTATTTTCTTAATTGTCATATTACGACATCCATTTTAAGCAACAGTTAACCTATTTTTAAGTATATAGAATGTGTTTATAATATATATTCATATAGTTATAGTATATAGATATATTTACACACACACATTAAAACCACCGACAGGTGAAGTCAATAACATCCATTATCTTGTTACATTGACACCTGTCAAAGGGTGGGGGAGTGTATTAGGCAGCAAGTGAACAGTTGGTTCTTGAAGTTGATGTGTTGGAAACAGGAAAAATGGGCAAGCGTAAGGATCTGGGCAACTGTGACAAATTGTGATGGCTAGACAACTGAGTTAAAGCATCTCCAAAACGGCAGGTCTTGTGGGGGGGTATGCAGTGGTTAGTACCTACAGTACCAAAAGTGGTCCAAGGAAGGACAACCGGTGAATCAGAGACCGGGTCATGGGTGCTAAAGGTTCATTGATGCCCATCTGGTTCGACTCCACAGAAGAGCTGCTGTGGCACCAATTGCCAAAAACATCAATGCCAGCCATGATAAAAAGGAGTCAGAACGCACAGTGCATGGCAGTGGGGCTGCGTTGCTACAGACCAACCGGTCAGAACGACCACGCTGACCCCTGTCCACCTCTGAAAGCGCCTACAATGGGCACGTGAGCGTCAGAACCGGAGCGTGGAGCAATGGAAAAAGGTGGCCTGGTCTGACGAATCGAGTTTTCTTTTAGATCATGCGGACGGCCGGGTGCGTGTGGCGTGTGTCGTTCACCTGGGGAAGAGATGGCAGCAGGATGCACTATGGGAAGGAGGCAGTGTGATGCTCTGGGCAAAGTTTTGATGGGAAACCTCAGGTCCTTGCATTCATGTGGATGTTACCACCTAGGTACCACCTACCTAAATATTGCTGCAGGCCACGTGCATCCCTTCAAAACAAGTCCGATCCACGGAGGCTCCACCTCGCAGCTTACAGGACTTAAAGGATCTGCTGCTAACGTCTTGGGGCCAGATACCACGGGACACCTCCGGAGGTTTTGTGGAGCCTCGATGGATCAGAGCTGTTTCGGCGGCACGAGGGGGACCTACACGACATTAGGCAGCTGGTTTTAATGTTGCGGCTGATCGGTGTACATACAGTATAACAATGCTGTAAATGTATAGATATACAGTATATATGAAATGGTGGAATCTGAATACTCCGAAATGCATTTACAGTGTTAGAGAAAAGTAATTCTTTACCAAGCACAAGCGGCTTTCTTCCAACTCATTTTAATTATTACAATTAATACAATTATTCTCTATTAATGTAATTGTGTATACATATATGTAAATATTTGTTCTGCTCTTTTAGTTCAGATATACAAATGAGATTTCAATACAAATAGCATGGAACGAACATAATTTGGAGGAGGCGCAGCAAATAGTCATAATCAGCTGGGATGTGAAGCTTCATCTGCAGACAAAGCCCCCCCCCCCCCCCCACACACACACACAGAGCAAGCTTCTCCAGAACAAGAGGTTTTGCTCATACTCGACACTTTGACCTCTGCTTAAAAACAGGATGGAAATCACATCCCAATTAAATTTAATTCACTTCCTAAGAAGATGCTTCATCTCTGTTTTAATTTCACGCTGATGAGACTTTTGTTGCCGCCGACGTTCTTTAACATTTCGCCGCTCGATCGGTTGATAATGCCTCATTGTAATAAAACAAAAGCAGCTCAGGCTTGTTTATGCTTGCGTGCTTGGAGATGCTCGGAAGCAAAGTAACTGTGCCGTCGAATAACTGCGGCGCGCCTGTAATGTTTATTGCATTGTCTTCAAACTTTGTCACTTTAGAAATCCCTTGTATGTGCAAAACAGCTTTGAGACCGTGTTAATGGTGTATTAATGATTATTCTTATTATTATTTGTTCATTTATGTCACACTTTTCTCCAAAGCAGTTTGCAGTGTTAGGCCTGTACACCAAGCTGCTTGCAGTGATTTGCCAGTTTATACTTATTTTTACTTACAAGCATCCTCTCGGTGAATGCATTCGTGCAGCGTGGGGAGGTCCTTCTCTGGGTCACGGACACATTTTCATTGTTTATAAAACTCTCCATCTGACTGCTGACACACCAAGATTGTTTGAATGAGTCACGATTTCCTTAAATATTTTTTTATTTCCATTCTGACTGCGTCTTTGTGCCTACAGAACGCTGATATGATCTTATGAATATAAAATGGACTTTTTTTAATGAAAAGTGAAAAATCATTTCTTTGCTTTCCCCCTTTTGCCCATGTGCTGATTTGCAGACACACACTGCACATACAAACACAGCCATGCGTTACAGCAAGTCACTCTGGCTGAGTTCCAACAGAAAGACACAGACTTTGTACATTTCCCCAGAAAACAATGAAATACACTGGCAGTACCTGGGGTAAAAAATATTATACAAAAAAATTATGCCAATTATTCCTTCGAGGAAGCCCCCTGTTCCATTTGACTTTATTAAATCTGTTCATATTTTTCTAGCCAATATTGCAGCCGGCTGTTCACATGCCATTACGTTTGATTGCCAGTTTGCCAGTTTTGTTTAAAAAAGCTCATTTTATTCCCCAATCTGTCTTTTTTCCGCACCACATCTGACATAGACCGTGTTCACAAAGACAAAAATGTGCTAATATTTGCAAAACCGGAGAGAGTCATGTTAGTCTGCAAACAGTAAATTATAAAGAACATGTAAGCACCCAGAAGATACCCAGCAATGTGTGTTGCTAACTGACGTTGGACACCTTTCTGGCCATTAGGGTGACCAGGTGAGCTGCAAGAACCATGTGGTCAGTAGGTGGAATAGTGGTTGTCGTCAGAATTGGTTGAGTTCAAATCTTCACTCCAGTCACGGTACCGCTGGTTAAAGTATTTACCCTGAAATGAAATGGTAAATTTACCATGCCAGTTGCTTGGAGAGCAGGTGGTATAATGGTTTGAGGTGCTTTCTGTGGCGGTGGAGGCTGTAGGTTTGAATCCCTCTCTGTACTGCAGTTCTGCTGAACAAAATACTTGACTAATAATAATGTAAATAACCCAGCTGTATACATAAATGAACCACTGTGGATAAAACCATGCAGATCATTTGGGGGAAAAGGGCACCACCTAAATGGGTAAATCACTGTTCAGGTGATTCAAGATTCAAAGGTTTATTTGTCATGGGTGAACAGCATAGCAGTGTTGTCCCCATGAAAAGTTTTGTTTCCAGGCATCCTCAGTGCAAATATGGACGTAAATACGTATAGTCGGCACAGGAGAACAATAAATAATAACAATAATAATAATAACAATAATAATAAGAAGAATAATAATAATAAATAGTGTAGTAATAAATAAAGACCAGAACAAACGGTTAGTAAATAGGGATAGATATGTGGGGAAACGGATATACATCAGGGATTGGCGGGGGGGGGGGGGACACAGCAGCCAACAGCACACAGCAACCAGACCTACAACTACAGACTACACCTACAACAACGAAAAGCACCAGAGATGGGTGGGACAGGCATACAGATAGACAGACAGACCCCGATCGACTCTTCCACTGCCCAGGGAGGGGTCAGTGGTTTAGCAGTCTTACGGTGTGAGGTTCTTGGCCACAGATCCTTTAAGAATCTGATGGAATCAAGGACCCCCCCGCCCCCTCCAAAATGGTCACAGATAAATTCACAGAATATTGTGCTCTAAATATTTCATGGACACTCAGTTGGCTTTGCGTAGAATTACACTGTACAGAGTAGTGCTATTATTTTGAACTTTTGAACTTTATTTTCAAAGCACCACCAAATTTCACAGCCCCCCCAACGGCCCACTGACCCGCCCTATGGGGACAACTGACGCCAGGCTGAGAAAATAAAATGAATGCTGATATAACCGTAAGATGTCTTAAATTCCTTCATGAAAATGGTCATCATATTTGCAGAAATCAAGATGCTTTAACCCGCTTTGCTAAA
The DNA here is from genome assembly GCA_018136845.1 of Heterotis niloticus. NCBI lineage: Eukaryota > Metazoa > Chordata > Actinopteri > Osteoglossiformes > Osteoglossidae > Heterotis > Heterotis niloticus. The sequence continues at coordinate 21,094,397 of CM030905.1, read as the reverse complement.
CCGCACCGGAAGCCGAAGGTGAGCGGAATGCATTTGAACGTACAGACATGTCGACCTCAACGTAGTTTTCAACAGGTACAGTTTGGGCCTTTTTGCCCCTTTTCATCCCCCTTTCCCTCCTTCAAGGAACCCTCTTCTGCCGCTTTACTTGTGTCAAAAGTTATGAATTTATGTCCGTTATGAAATTCTTCCGCTCCCGTTCCCAGTCCGTTTGCCTTCGACGAGCGACTTCAAATGCGCAAAAGTAACTCTGAAAATAAAACAAAAAAGAGCAGCGGAGAAGCGGGGTGTCCGCGGACAGCCAAAGGAGCCGCTCTCCTCGCACTCGGATGGCCGCGTGGCGCTCGCGGTCCCTCGAGGGAAGCGCAGAGCGGCTCGGGGCGCGGTCGCCGTGCAGCCTTCGCTCTCGCCCTTGGCTTCGCTCGGGCCTGTCGCCATCGGTTAGGCGGAAAGCGCTGGAAACGGGCCTTTTAATTACAAAGAGTAATTGTGCCTTCACTTTATTATGGACTTCATCAAACATCACGGCGCAACAAAACAGCGTTGGCGGCAGCCTGGCAAAAGCGATCAATCTTAACCACTAAAGACCGACTTATTAAGATGTTTCGCCCATCGAGCATAAACAGCCCAAAGTTCATCGATGGGAATTTCAAGAGTCAAGAATAAGCGAACATCTCGAACCTGCACTATGATGGGCTGTGTACTGTATTTATTTACTTGCACGCAGTTTATTACATTCAAAATCTGCTTTACCGATGCTTTGTATTCAAAAAATTGCAGGGCTTCACATCTCGGCCCTTCACATTAGAATCGGTCTTTGTTTGCAAAGAAGATATATATAGCAACGCGCGGAACCCGAAACACCGTCCGCACGACAGATGTCGGAAAGCGGATTTATTACCGCCTCGCTTGTTTGTATGTCTGACTTTTTATTTAATGTCTAATTTGTTTATTCCCACCGCAAAGCTATATGGGAAACAAGCGAACCAAGTTCGCGTTCATTAAAATGTTAATGCGGTCTTTGGTTCTGTGTGTTTTTGTAAAGTGAATTATTTATCTCGGCTAATGCCCCCCGCTCCCTGGGCTCGGGCCCCATCCGTCAGCGCCGGTGCGGGAAAGAGAAGACGACTCCGGCAAGCGTGCGTAATTATTCAGGCCATATCTCATTACGCAGCATATTTCAGGGGCAAACAAATCTCGCCAGATGGAATTTGAGATTAAATTTAAATAATTTCTGCCGCTGCATGTAATGCTTCCTGCTCATTCATCCTAAATCCCACACCTCGCAGATGGCCGTAGCGAAACTGAGGAGGTTGCAAGGACCCGGGAAGATTTTAATATTATTTTACCACAAAAACAATATCTGCACTATTTACACTACATCGCATTACAGCAAGTACTTATAACTATTTACAGTAGGTTTGCGGTTCTACGTTTTTCCGCTGCTTTTTATTCTTGCTTTCGAATGAAATTCAGGAATACGTTAGACGCGAATCGCCACCGGGTTTCTTCGGCGCTGGGGTTTCCTGCATGCTGCGCTGTGTCACGTAATATGACCCACAAGAACGTTTGTAAAATTATTCACGTGTGAGGTAGGCATCATACCCAGCCAAAAAAAACGTCACCACCTGGATTGAACTTAGTGTTATGATGTGGGGTTGCTTCAGATGGTCGGGTCTAGGTTTAGTAACATTATGTTGAGGCGAGCTGACTACCTGAATGTACTGAATGATCGGGTTTTTCCATCAATGGATTTTTTTCTTCCAAGATGACAGTACCAGGATTCATCGGGTTGGCATGAGAGAGACATTATTTTCACACATAGATTGGCTATCACAGAGTCTAGACCTTAACCCCGTTGAGAATTTTTGGGACGTGCTGGAGAAGACTTTATGTGGCGGTCCGACTCATCAATACAAGATCTTGGCGAAAAATTAATGCAACTGGTGGTTCAAGGAAATATTAGCGTGTGTGACTTTTTTTGGCCTGGCAGTGTAGTTGCTATACGTCATGTTGAATCACAGGGAGTAAATGGTTTGACACGGACATGAACACACAACGTACATAAAAATACAATAAAATAAATAGAAATTTTACATTTTTCAGTGTAGGCGTGCATGTGAGTTACTATGATTTCTGTATGTGATGCGCTCAGTTCACAGTGGGGATTATGGCCCTTGACCAAGAAAGGTTGGGCACCCCTGGACACACAACACCAGGGAGCAACAGGGATTGGTAAAGTTATATTAAATCACTTATTTGTATAGTGTAGTTCTGAGGCCTGTGGCTGAGGGGAACTGAAGGGCCAGGGTTTGAACTCCTGCTGTAGTTCCCTTGATCCCTTGACGCCGAACGCTTGACGCTGAACAGATGCGGTAAAAATTACCTTGCTGCATTAAAGGGAAATCACTGTAAGTCACACACAGTTTGCAGATGGTAAATTGGAGGAGAGAATCGCATGGATAATGGTTAAAACAACAATGATCCCTAACAAGAAAGACAGTTTAGATGCTGTTCATTTTTTTAATCCTCATTTGCATGTTCCAGCCAGCTATCTGTGATGTCTTGGACACAAACCGTGTCGCAGTTAAGAAAACCTAGTTAACCAACATGAAGACATGCCTTTGAGACAATGGAAAGATAATAGAACCACTTCCTGCAGCACCTGGCTCAGAACCACCAGCTCCCCGCCATAAATCATCGCACCGATAAGCTCCGCTTTTCGTACTCTACGCATCTCTCTTTGGTGGCGAACGGAGAGAGCGCCGAAGGTCGATGAAACGCATAGAGGTGTCCGCTGTTCAGCAACACGTGTGTAACGTGCGCGTAATAAAAAACAGAATGCAGAGAGAGAAGGAAAGCAGCAAAAGCCATTTCTATGCCTCCAAAGCACCCCGGAGAGCACAGGCCATGGTATGAAGAGAGCAGGCTTGTGGAATTCTGCTCATGTCTGCAGCCACACTTTTCAAAAATGACCCCAACACTTACACGTCCCTGCTCCTTATGTGCTGTGCGTCCTTAACTCACCCTTGCATTTCAAAGGAACCATTTAAAAGGTAGAACTTTTCTCATCATAGCAACATCACACTTTTTTGTCACACATTTTTATTGTTTACTTCTGCAGTAATTTCCGCAATGCCTTTCAAAAGTATTCAGACCCCTAAAAAGTTTTCGGCATTGCCCAGATTATACATTATGCTGTATGTCTGCAGCGGCCCAGTCGGAGTCCGGACCTCGGGCCCAGTGAGAATCTGCGGCACTGTTTGAAAACCGCTGTCCGACAAACCTGGACAAACTTGCTGCAGATTCGCCAAGATGAATAGGAAAAAGTACCTCTCAATCAGTGTAGAAACCAGGTACACATTTACCCCAAAAGACTTCAAGACGTTACTGCAGTAACCACATGTTAATGCGTGGGGTTTGAACACTTATGCAAGCAGCATATTTCAGTTTTTCATTTTCTTTAAAGTATCTGACAACAAAGGACCTATTTTGGCTTTGACTGTTTAGTGTAGCAACATATGAGGGTTAAGCTTAATGTCCCTGTAGCAGGGATACAAACCCATGTCCTTTGACTGCAAGGTATGAGCGCCAACCACTACACAACTGATGGTCCCAGTTAAAGCATTGCACCAAGGAGACGGTACATATTGTACTTCCTCCCTGTATTCACAGAAATCAGTCAGCAGCAGTATGATGTCAAAGTCAAAGCCAGGGGGATTGTGGGTGATGCGCTTTAGATTTCCCTCAGCCTCAACAACAGGGAACCGTCACCCTCAGTTATCTTTGACATCCATACCTGTGGACTCTATAGATTATTCTTCCTGCCCCTCTCATTTGTCATCCTTACTCACAACTGCATGGTGAGGTTCGACGTTTCAGGTATTTCTCATCTGCTCCCTACCTGCTCACATCCGCTGTCAACCACAATGGAGAGGCGCCTGCATGCTCTGCACCAGCCCTGACTTTGCAAGGACAAGTGGATCCATGGAAAAACATTTGATTTATAAAAGAGAGAGGAGCTGCCATCTTTCGCACGGCCTATTAACTCCAAACGTCAAGGCAGAAAATCGCGGCGCATGAAGGTGGCCACTAAAAAAAGCAAGAGGAGCCAATTCCTGAGAGGCAGAGATACAGTAGAAATGAGAAGAGGGTCATAGTGAGGACAGCACTGCGGTAAGAGCAGGGGTACAGTACAGCAAGAGTGCAGTAGTAACAGGAACAGGACTACAATAAGAGTAGTATTACAATAGTAACAGGAGTGTAATAGCAGCAGGACTATAATAATAAGAGCACGATAATACAGCAGGTCTATGTCTACAGCTGTTCAGGTTCTAACATTTTGTCTTAGATGTTGAGACAGTGAGCAGCATCAAGTTTCTTGGAGTGCAGATAACGGAAGACCTCACCTGGACACTCAGCACTACCTCCATCACAAAAAAAGCCCGGCAGCATCTCCACTTCCTGCAAAGGCTGAAGAAAGCTAGTCTGCCTCCTTCCAACTTCACCACCTTCTAAAGAGGAACTACAGACAACATCCTCTGCAGCTGCATCACTATCTGATGTGAAGACAGCTGAGAGGATCATCGGTGTTTCTCTCCCACCCATTGAGAAACTCCATGGAAAACACTGCATCCATAGAGCCACAACCATTGCTGCTGATCTGGACCACCCCTCCCATGCCCTGTTCACCATCTTACCATCCGGGAGAAGGTACCTGAGCATCCGGGCAAAAACCACCAGGCTCTGCAACAGCTTCATTCCTCAGATAGTCAAGCTCCTCAACGACCTTAAACTCAACCACGCTCCCCGCCACCACAGGGAATTACACTGCTGCCCAGGGTCCAAGCACTTCCTATCCCAACCATACCGATGACTGCACAGTTGCTTTCAGTCTATGTTTACCCAGATATTACTACACCAATACTTATTATTTATTTTTTAATTATTGTACGTATTTGCGCTGTTTTTCTTCTGCACCCCCAGAGAAACGAAATTTCAGCCCCTGACGTATACTGGTATATGGACGGGCTGACAAATAAAACTCTCTTGACTCTTGACTTAGCTGTTCATGTCAAACCTGTCAGTACAGGTGGTCCCCGACTTAAGATGGGGTTATATACCGGTAAACCCATCCTAAGTTGAAAATGCATTTAATACACAAAACCTACTGTCACTCTTGTGGCCACTTCAGCAAGGGAAGGTAGGAGGTCTCTCTGCCCCATCTTCAGACTGATTGATGGGTGTAGGCACCAATCGTGGATGGGATTTAGTTCCTACCTGGACTTCCTGTCAGTGCTCAGTTTCCGCTGCCCCTTCTGAAGTCTCCTGCAACCGCTGTCTTGCTAAGACCTTGCATTTTGTTTATTTTGAATTGCAGCAGTTGTGTTCCATTTTTGTTTACTGCCAATTGCTAATGTTTAGTGCTCAGTAAGGAGTTTAATGGAACTTGTCTCACGATTGCCTCCAGCAACCCACGCCATAACATCTTCCGAACATCATAGCCTAACCTAATATAGCCTAACCTAGCCTTAAATGCCATTATGCGTCATGCCGTTTTCATGATGCTGGCAACACAGAACATAGTAGAATATCGGTTGTACACACTAGCAACCGCATGGTAGACTGGGAAATGCAGTTCACTACCCCTACCCAGCATCACAAGAGAGTATCATACTGCATATATCTTGCCCAGGAAAAAAATCAAAATTCAAAGTACGGTTTCTACTGAATGCATATCACTATTGCACCATCACAAAATTGAAAAATCTTAAGTTGGACTATTGTAATTTGAGGACCATCTGTAATTTTGTGCTCATCCATAATAAATTACATTGACTTTTATTATTATCAGTTGAATCCTACTGGGTTGTGGGGGTCTAGAGCCTCTCCCAGCATTGCCGGACATTAGGCTATGAAACTACACCCTGGATGGGACACCTGTCCATTGCAAAGTGGCCACACACGAACGGAAACACTATTCAGTTGCCCGAATTGCTCATATTATCATCTGTATTTTCCCTGCCAGACTTAATAGGTTACATCCCTTATATTTACTCTTTGCGCGATGTTTTAAAATATGCACCCTAATTCCTATAATTATATTAAAAAGTGAAAGCCTGAAGTCCAGTTTCTGTGTCGCCACCCCGGCCCCGATTTAGGAGGCGGAAATTTCCGGCTCTCCAACCGCAGAGGTCTTCGCTCATCTGTCAGCCCGTGTGTCAGGGGTCTGCTTTTCGCAAAATTGCTAAAGAACCCAAAAGTCGGGGAGCGCGGAGGGGGCGGTGGGTAATTGCAGCGTTGACAACATGACAGGGCGCATTACAGCGGGAGCGCCGCACCTCCGCCACAGTCAGTCGCCGCCTAACCAGGTACGTTAATGAACTAAAGCAACGTTTCTTGGAGAAAACATTCATTTCCTCAAATGCGACATTTCGCTCGGCACCTTATCTGGCAGACAGAAAAAATATGTATACGGTAGTCGGGAAACGCGCTTCCTGGAAGGTGCTGGAAGGTGAATGAATGTAGCAGCTGGAGAAGAACTCCAAATGCAATGTGAATGAATGAATGAATGAATGAATGAATGAATGAAAGTTTATTAATCCCGGAGAGAACCTTGGTTGAAGCAGAAAACAACATACTGTACACACATACGAAAGCACACGTACAGCACAAGACATGATCCATCCATCCATCCTTCCATCTATGTCTATATCTATCCTTAACCGATTTACCCAGGTGAGAGTCATGGTGGTTTGGAGTTTATCCTGGAGACCGTGGACACGACAGTATGAAACTGCACCCTGGATGAGATAGCGGAGGGCCGCTATTATCCTGGGGGGGGTCATGCACTTTTTGCATCAGCAACCCTGAAAGTTGGAAGCATGTTTTCAATAAAATTATTGGTTACGAATATGTGGTTTGAACCCTGGATGCCTGGTGGACCCATTTTTCATGCTGCTCTAAAATAGTAATGTTGAGTTTGAAAGTGGGATAAGTGTTGAATTACAAACTTTGTCATTTTTTTGAAATTCAATTTCAGCTTCTGTTTTTGCTTCTTTTTTTTACTCCGCACGCAATTTTCTACAACCTAATTTTCTTAAGAAATGACGGGGTTGGAAAATAAAAATGTCCTTAACATTTCAACACTGTCTTCAGCTCAGAACGTTTTTTTAATGAATTTTAACTTGCAGGAAAACTGTGTGCAAATAAAAGCACAAATAAAAAAGTTCAAAAGAAATAAGAAAACTGCAGACATTTTAGTTCCAAACTCAGACCTGTGAACGACTGCTATTTCAGGACACGGCTGTCTTTATTGTTGCCTCAGATGGACATCAGATCTCATTTTAGGACCAGCTCATGCACAAGTTCAACTAACTGCTAAGGAGTCACAATCTTTTTCTCTGAACCAGCATGGTGTTGGTTCAGTTCCAAACTCTCTTGCAGGTATTTAACCACACAGGACCCTCAGCTGGGATTTGTGCCCTTTGAAAGGAGGAAAGTGGAGATTTTTCATTCCTCTCAACCCCTTGTGGCAGTGTCCTCCCTTCCTCCCAGCCAGGCAGGGGGCACCAGCAGCAGGATGGCGACTCAGACCCAGTCAGTAATTATTGCTCAGCGGGTAGGTGGCGCCGTTCCGAGTCGGACTGTTAATCACGGTTCCACACATGGCCGTTCACCAAGCAGCTGAGCTCTACCATCGATCCTCGTGTCCAGACAGCAGCAGCGTTTCCACAAAATTCATATGGTGCTTAAACACAGGGTGATCAGCAGGGGGCGCAGTAGTTAGTGCTGCTCCCTCAGAACTGACACCACAGGTTTGAGTCCTCATCTTCTGTATAACAAATGGTCAAAGTAGGGGGGCACATGGCTCATAGCACCTGGACTGCTAGGCGTGAGTTTGAATCCAGCTCAACCAGTTTGCATGATTTCCCCATGTTTGTGTGTTTGCTTTTTTGCTAGGTGCTCTGGTTCCCTCCCAGTCCAAAGACATGTATTTCAGGTTCACTCACCATTCTAAATTCCCCGTGCTTGCGTGCGTGCATGCGTGTGTTTGTGGTCATGTGCGCGGGATCACCCTGTGATTCTGAAATAGTGTCCCAACCTTAGCAGTAAAAACAGTTAATGATAATGGATGGATGAAAACACTGTTTTTACACATAACTGTGAGCCCAGTATTACACTCGCCCTCAGTTTTGTAAGATATTAACATCCTCATACATCACGGCCACAGTCATCCTTTCCGCCTGAGCCGGATCGTGGTTCCGTCCTGGAAACCCCCCCCAAGGTGCCAATCCATGTTGTGGACACACGGCCACACACCTGCAACCCCAGTGCTCTCAAACTTTCCATTGGACGTCGTCTGCCCTGTGGTGAGCCGCCAGGCTGGACCCCCTAAGGAGCCACTTGGAGAGCAAGGGGATACCAAGGTCAACCCCAACCGGACCCGATCCCCTGCCATCTCTTCACCTCCTTCCTGCATTTCACGCCTTCATTTACATTAATCTGACATCTTCTTCCTCAGCAACTTACAGTTTTAAGATTCTTACCCTGATTTGCCCTCTTGTACCGCAGGGTTACATCCTCTTGTATTTTGCTTTCATGACTTTTTAAAATGCCAAATTTTGCACAGCGGTCCCTGTTATTTGTTAATCCTTCCTTTTCTGGATGATTTTAGGAACGTGGAAAAAAGACAGAGACACAGTATGATGCTGATGAATGCAGATTCGGCCATTAAACCTGTTTAATCTTCCTCGACATCTCGGTTCACTGCTGACGGTTTGGGTGGAGTTTCGCTCTAACTGCTCTCTGCTGGAGCTCCGCAGAAGTTTTAATAAATCTCACTGCTGCCGTTGGATTAAAAATGGCTTGAAGATATGTGATAATCCCTACAGATGGAAAATCAATACAAAGAAACAAACTCCTTCAGCATTTTCCCCTAAAATGTTAATAAAACTTTTCCTGTGAACTGCACCATTATATGGAGAAGGAAGAGATATAATAGTTATATAATTTATATATTAATATATTAATATGCAGTCAGATATGCAGGAACGTATTATATGCAACAAATCTGAATGCCAAAGGTTATCTGCATACATAATTTATATACGTAGCACATAATTTAACAGTTATATTAACTTCAGTTGCCAGCCATCTTGTTTAAGCTGTTTATTAAAGATGGAGAACAGACAGGTTATTGGGAATGGAAATCTTTGGTTTGTTTGGATTTTTTTTGGTTGAAGTTGTTGCAGGTGACCGAGCATATTCAGGTGCAGCAGGTTAATGTCGAGAAGCTGGAGATGATCCACGGCATCAGGACAGTCAAAGCCGGAGACCCATTGTTCGCACGCAGAACTGCACGACAAGGTAACTGCAGCCGAATGGCCGGCACTGAAGGCACCGACGCCTGCTTGGCTTTGACTTACAGTTTGTGCCTTTGGACCCCAAAAAAAAACATAACTGTTTTTCCCGCAGACATGTTAGGAAGAAAAACGACCAAAGATGGATGCTCAATAATGCAAAAATAGCTCTTGTTTCCTGAGTCTGAAAAGCCTGGCCAGTCTGAGGGCAACAGATCTACCAACCCTGAGAGGGGTAGCACAGTGCAAATCGCCCTGTTTGCTCATTATTGTCTCCACCATTTATCACACAGCTCAGCTTTCATGAAGATAGGAAGCTCATGTTTAGCTACAAAAAAGTCTGTGTGAAACTCCTTGCTGCTGTAATTCACCTCCGAGCATTAAGATAATTTTTCTTCAGCATCAGGAACCTGCAGACAATTGGATCATAGCAACCTGTTTGTTCAGTTTTGTCCTGAACACTTTTTAATCCTTCAAAAATAATGACTAACGTTTTAAGTATTAATCTGCAAGGTCACTGGCGTATTTGGCGAAAAGATATGGCTGATTTCTGCTGGCATTTGTAATGCTGTGTAGCACCAAGGAGCAGCAGCTTAAAGGACTTCCATTGCATTAAAAGGACATGAGATCAAATCCCACCCCCTGCTGTAGTGGCCTTAAGCAAGGTGCTTATTCAGGACTGATATGGTAAAAATTACCCTGCTGTATACAGTACATCATTATAAGTAGCCTAACAATGCTTTGGAGAAAAGTGTTGCAGGTAACCTGTAATATTCCAATAAATGAAATTTGGAACAAACAGTTCCCTGTCACCCTTGCTATTTGTTTATTGCTGTATGTTTTATTATCTGTTTCTGCAAAATTACTTCCAGAAACACAGAGCAGCTTGACAATTGTTTATTTTCTTTCTAGCTGCGCTTAAGTGCATTCCCGAACACAAGAGTGCATCATTTGCGCGGCCATATTTGCGCAGAAAAGGGTGGCCCTTTCATCTTCATGGCGGCGCTGATAAGGGAGGAGAAAGCGAATTTGTTGTTTTAATGGGTTCTCTGCCAGAAAATGTGCTCAACAAGAAGAACACTGAGCTCACGGCCGTGAAGCCCCTTGCAAAGAAAAATGCTGCCCTACCTGATCACACGTATCAGGGACTGCAAAGGGTGACAAGCTGAGTTTGTGTGTGTGTGTGTGTGTGTGTGCGCGCGCGCGCTTACGCATGGATCATGCAGCAGAAAGTGGTGCTTGGAAGGCGTTGCTGCGAAAATGATCAGTAACATCAATCTCGGTATTTTATATTAACTTCCTTTTCATTTTCCTTCCATTTACACCCTCTTGGCTGCATACTGTACCAATTACGACCTCAGCATTGGCGTACAGAGCTGCTCCCCCGACCAGAGAGCCATACCCCTCTATGGTAAACCTGAGTATTTTTAGCGCCTTAATGGGTTGCGATAATAGGTGAGCTTCTCAAAGAGGAAATCCATAAGGATGACCCCCCCCAGGCAAACTGCCACCCCATTACATGGCTGTACGCCAAATCAATCACCCGACGGCAGCAAGCTGGTTCCTAATCTTCTGTGCATCATGCACATGGACCTTTGACACTTCTTGCAAGAAGCCTCAGAATATTCTAGAAAATGCAACTATCACATCATTTCAGTGACTGGGGTTCTTTTCCTGGATGGTTTAACTAAGGCCAGCAGACCCAACAACATTGACTCATTTCTCTTTTGTGTTGTACTCTTGCCTCCGATTTAGTGGCTGAAAAGATTAAACCAGTGGGTAAATTCACACCTAAGCCAGCAGGTTGCATAGTGGTTGGAGCTGCTATTCGAAAGAACCGGGGTTGGACCCTCGCTCCTACACGAATGCCACTTGCCCTCAGATGAAACTTTATACATTACCCAGCTCTACAAACAGGTAAATATTTGCAGTGCACACAGACAAGCAGTTGCAAGTAACATCATGCACAAACCAAACATTAAAAGATGCCTTCAGATAAATTAATAAATACACAAGCATGTAAAAATTCTTGACTACCCTGCCGTACAAATGGGTACATTGGTGTAGAAACCTCACATTTATCATCCAAAGCCCATTTGAGGAAAAGGGTCAGATAAATAACCATTAAAAATGATTCAAAGGCCACTTCTCCAGATCACTGATGTGAAATTGTGTCATAAATACAGTGATAATGAGTATGAGCATATATATTCAGTGAAATGTCATAGATATACAGTACTTCAGACAGCGTGCCTCCTCTTTGACCTCTGAGGGAACACCGTACCAGGAATATACCAGAAATGGATGTAATCCTTCCCTCAAGTATTGAATCAGCAGCAGCGTAATGAGAAGGCGGCAGAAATAAATCCGGTCTCTTGCTGTGGGATGTGATGGAATGATGTACTGGACACCAAAGCAAAGACTGACTGCAGCCGTGAAAACGAATGGTCCTGTGCCCCAGCCAGACTGTGCCCTGCCTTGCTCCCTCTGCTTCTGGGATGGATCCTGCCGCACTGGACGAGCAGTCAATGAAAATGTGAAAAATACATACAATATTGAGACAATATAGGGCAATTACACACCCATATGACATCCGTCTCGATGGCCACTCTTCGCTGTAGCATCTCTGCTTCGTCTCCGGGCTCCGACCCCATGTCCCCGTGTGCCTGTGTCTCACTACCCTGCGACATTGTAAGCTTTGAGATGAGCAGAATAAGGAACGTGCCCCCTTCTGACTCCCCGAAAAGGAGGCTCTCATGAAGATTAATGGTGGCTTCAGCCCTAAATCTGCCCATTAGCTGTAATTGAAAAGTCTTTCTGGACAACCTGGTGATTCACATTAGCACAGCAAGGCTCTTTCGAAAACCTGATCTTGAGCAAAATCCCTGAATTTGCATATCACCTTGACATTACCGACCAAATTTGCACATACGATGGAACAACATAGCAGCTGTTTATTAAAGCAACGGATTAAATAATTTTCCCTATTGTGCACCATATGGTAGCTGATCATTTTTTGGTGACTACTCCTGCCTATAGGTCCAACATACTAATGATTTGTACATCAGTCTGCTTGTGTTTGTGTTTATTAAACTATTATATTGCTTGTTTGTTGTGTTCTTCTCACCCTCACTCCAGCCTGGATCCCACTCAGCTGTCCATACATACAGTATCTGCACCAGCTGCTGGGGAGCGAGGTCCAGCCCCCATGCAGGGGACTGGTCAGTTCTTCCTGCCCCACATTGAGGGTTTAAATCCCCAGTCCCAAAACAACCAGGATAAGAATTCCTCATTAACCATCTCCATCTGTGAGGTTTATTATTATTATTATTATTATTATTATTATTATTATTATTATTATTATAAGTGACCAATAGTGATGGTAGTTTATTTATGCCGGATGCCGATGATGCAACCCTGGGTCATGCTGTGTTTATTCAGGAAAGATCACAAGACGGCTGTCATTTGTAATTGTTTGTTCTGTCAGTGCATTTTTTTGCCCTAAAATTTGGTAAATTTACTTTCATTTCTGAAAGGGACCGCAGTCAAAATTCTTGTGGAACGAAGATGTTTTCTGTGGAGATTCGGTTTGTTTGACATTTGCGGTTTTTAGAGTTGAGACCAGTTGTCGTACTTTACAGCTTTGCCGAATAAAGCTAGAAAAAAGCCACGGACTTGCGCGCTCGGTCGCTGTTGACAGTTGCTCGTCCACCGCAGGGTTGTTGAGGACCACAGCCTGTCCCAGCGGCAGGGGGTGCGAGACAAGGTGTGATGCATCCTGGGGAGGAAAAACAAGGCTGCCGTGACAAACTTTTCTCTGTCCCGCTCTGTCCTTCCTCCTGGAAGCTGGACTCACAATGATGAATTCACTGGCCCGGTGCATTGAGGGACAGCACTGGCAACCCAGAAAGAAATTCATTGCAGTAATGAAAGCAATGGCACAGTGTGAAGACACCGTGGACATCATTGTAGGAGTTTGTCGGTATGGAAAATACGTATCAGGAATGAGATTACGGCTTATAGTCCCTAGGAGAAAAACAGAAAGACAAACAAAATGTCATTCGTGCTGCTAGATTTTCTCCAGACAGACACTGTAGAACAAAGGTGTTTAGGCTAAATCATTGCAGCAAAAGCACAATCGTCAACATAAATGGATAAAATGTGCAAAAAATACATTTGGATCTAAGCAGCGTGGCTTGATTTGAATGTGAACATCTCTGATTCTCAAAAAAATTATTTACTGCACTATAATTTGGCACAGCTTCGGTCTCGAAAAACATTCTGATGGACAAATAAGAGCAGAATTTTTTTGATGTATAGATACATGGATAAATATAGATATACTTTAGATACAGTTAAGGGACTTTTAATGCGATACTGACAGTTTTAACGGTTTAATGACAATTTTGTAACAATTCAACAGTTTGTTAAGGATTCAAAGAGGACCAGACAGCATGCATCCCCAAACCCAGGTCTGAACGGCCAGACGACTCTGTTCAACACAAAACAAATTACAAGAGATCAGATGATGCATGTATGCTCGCTCCATTAGGACTCCAAGCGTTCCAAGTTAAATTTTTAAAAAACTTTTCCAGAAAAGTCCTTATAGATTCAAGTGCATGAAGTCAGCCTGCTTGGTTTCCCTTCCGCGCGACCGTCTTGTTTTTCGTCCGGGTTTTCGGTCATTCATTTTCGACCACATTTCTTTACTTTGTCCACATATTTAGCCGTTAATGGAAGTAATTACAGCGGCTGATTGTGTAATCGTCTCGGTTCCCCGGCCTGTTGAGTTTGTGTGAGCAGTTTTATCGTAATTCTTCATTTATCTCCCAGACACGGCAATTCTTTTGTCGGCTCAGATTTTTCATCTGCTCTACAATAGAAAATATGTGCAGAAAAGTGTGTGTGTGTGTGTGTGTGTGTGTGTGTGTGTGTGTGTGTGTGTGTGTCTGTCTCATGGCGCTGCCCATCGGGCCAGTTAAACTGCTTTCCTAACCATTCTCTGCAACCTCACATCAAAAGAAGAAATTCAGCACATCACATGTCCAAGAAGGGGAATAAAATAAGAATTCAAAGATCTGCAAGCATTAAATACCACACGCATTTTGCTCGTCGACAAAGTCAGCACAAAAATTTCACAGCTTCCAAACAGACATTTTCGCCTTTTCGCCGGGGCGTAGGGGCGGGAACGAATCCTCGATCGAACACCTCGGTGACCTCCCACCTCTGGATGCGGAACCGCCGTCGCTGCAGAAGGCGAGTCCGTGAGGAGCAGGAAACGACTTAGGGTGACACAATCACGGCTGACACAAAAGCAAGAAAGAGGAAAACGGAGCTGCGGCGGAACCGCACCATGTATATTTATTTTTGCTTCTAACTTAATGGATCGATTTGCCGCTGTGCTCAGGGCAGTTTGGGAATGTCAGCGACAGAAACAAGGGATAAAATGTGTGTGTTTGTTTGTTTGCCCCGTACCAGGGCTGAAGTAGTTTAACATATTTAACACAGGGCTTCATGACGTGGTCTTGACATTTTATTTTTCGTTGCTGAGATTTATGTCACCGGAAAGAAGAAAATTTAGAAAGGCGGCCATCAGTCAGAGGGCACGGAAACGTCTCCGATTCCAATAAAAATTACACACTGACATTGTAAGCCCATCTCTGAGGGTAGCAGCTTGGCAAAATAACTGAATTTCCTTCTTTGTGCACCCCATCGGCATTTCCCAGGCGGACCAATGGTGTAAAGCTAAAAACGTCCCCTTACTGGGCAGAATGAATAAAATTAAAAAGAAATAATGTGCTCCTCTGTCTTGCATTTGCATCAAGCACACTGCATCTGGAAAAAAAAATTCCATTTGGTCAAATCCATCATTTTTGAATGACGCGTGTCTGCATATTTTACCAAAAGCCTTTTAGCCAGTGCCTTTATGCCAAATATTAAATATTGCGCATTTCTCTGCAGGTCGTGTCACCGTTTACCTACTTCTTTGCCAACACAAGTTCAGAAATTAATGGTGCATCCCAGCATTTTCTAGACAATACTACGCAGGAGCATAGAATTACCATTTCTTTTATATTAATCTTACGTCTTTTCCATGTTAGAAGATGTACATCAGCGTAAATCGACTCATTTTGAACTTGTGATGGCAGTAAAAGCATGGTCTCGGCCCTGAGGCGACGCGTCCCGTTACTCAAATGTTAACCTAATAAAAGGCCCTGAGAAAAGGAGCAGTAAATTGTTCCAATAACACAGAACTGAATAATTTATCCCAAAGTCCAGCATGTTGATAAAAGGATAAAAGGAAAGAAACGGCGGGACTCAAAAACGAAACCGTGGTTATGGAAATCTCCTCGGGACCGCGGTTCCAGGCCAGGCTCTGGGCCTCTGCAGCCCTGGCCCGGACAGATTATTACCGGCTCATTTTCAGCATCCCGACCCATCGTCTTCCGCGGGTTAGCGCCCCGTTCTAACACTCGCCGTATGTGTGCTCCCGCTCCCCGACGTTTAGACGTCGCTGTTAATTATTTTTCGCTAACCGCCAGCCCCCCATGTGAAAAGGCTGCACACCTGACAGAGCCCAGCCAGGGTGTTTCATAAGCGCCCTGTGTTTTCCGGCGCAAGCAGGCCGTCGTGCCAGCACGGCAACACGGCCCCCAACGTGCACCTCGCTAATTTACCTCTCAGCGCCCGCCGGTTTGTTTACAAGCCCCCTTGTTATGTTCCCTCTTCCAGCCCTGCCTTGCCGACGTACGGCGGGGCCTTCACCCCGAATAGTACGGTTTGCCATCTCGCCGTCGGCGCGGGCGGACATCGACCCAAGCGCCTGAGCTCCCCGCAAGGCCGTAATCTGCAGTGTTTTGACCACAAATCCAGCTGCTTGGCTGCGTTGTGGCTTCCCGAGTTCAAACATTAAGTTGTGAACACATCGCATTAAAAAGAAACCCAGGCAAAACCAGTGCATTGCCTGTTTGGAACAGATTAGCACAGGATTTGATCCTATCGCCTCTAAGGTGTAGAGTGACCAGCACCGAATCTCAGTGTGGGCTAAGCCCAAGCGGAGCGTGAGCTGAGGAAGGTGGGACAGGTGTTATCGGTACTAGAAGAGGCACTTGTTAGCCTTCCTTAAGATCACAAGGTGTTGGGAAGAAAAAGGGATTTGAATCACCTGCGATGGATGTTTATTTTGGGCCCCGTATATTTGTAGATGCATGTGCACATTAAACAATGAAAATTCCTTTCATTTATGTGACGTATATGTCAGCGCTGCAATGTTTTATATCGTAAATGCAAAAATAAGTACATTTCTTACCAAGTTCATGTAAGAAGACAATAAAGGTTTCCCCCGTTTAACAGGCCCCATCCAGCCCATTTGAAGGGGAGACCACATTATCTACTGTATATTTACACTTTTTTGTTCATCTGACACACATCTCCATCGCAGCTTACACCATTAAACTACTTACAGTGATTTCCCCACTTATACAGCTGGGTCATTTTTACTGTCTCAGTCCAGCTGTAGCAGAGCAGGAAATGAGAGTCAAACTCGGGTCTAACAAGTACGCCGCCTGCCGCCTCCTATCGAAAAAATAAATGATGGACTCTCCAATTTTTGAGTAAAAAGCACCAAAGCAAAGACACTTCAGGCAATGAATGATCAAGCCATCATTTTTATTGCATTTCTGACAATTATTATAGCACATAAAGCACTTATTACTGTGGCCAAACAGTGCGCCTGATGTCCACCACATTGAGGCCCGCGGCGAGTTTATAAAATGGGTTCAGCTCAAACTGCTGGTTAATGTTTCCGACACGTTGGCACAGCAGTAAAAATGTCCCTAATAACAGGTGACAAAGGCACCGAAAGGGCTGTTATGTGAACACAGCGGTCGCTAATGTCATATATTACGTTTTCCCTCACGGTTAAAGTTATATTTACGGGTCTGAGGAACGGGAGCGAACCGGAGGAGCCTGTTAGATCTGTTAGCTTTTAGCCACAGAACTTCTTGTACCTGCAAGTGCGGCTTTTGAAGGGTGATCGATCTCCAGGTGCGTATACATAATCGATGACTTCGCCCGGTGATGCTGCGGGCAACATTTTTAATCATAGGAACAAATATGAATCCATTTATTTTTAATTGTTTCACAGTCTCACAGCCTTTGTGTTCCTTAGCGACTGAGGGAGTGCGGAGTACATGGCAGTACGCACGGACACACGCGCGCACGTGCACACACCCGTGCGTGTGTGCGAAAGGAGGGCACAATCCACAGACCGGAGGCTTGAAGCCGGGCAGAGCGGTCCCCTTTCACGCCCCCACCCCCAGGGCGTGACCCCGCCGGGTGTGTCCGACAGCTGGGGTCTGAAGCAGGGTCCCCGCCCGGCGGTGACCTCACGGCTGGCGCACGGAGCGGCGTCCGTCTGCGGCCTACCTATAGGTGAGGCTGGAGTCAGGTCCTCTTCGGTCAGGTAGGGATCATCATTAAAAACAGATGGACTGCAATTACGGCGCGAGCAACCACACCGCCGCCGAGACTAATGTGGCGTTAAAAAAAGGCGGCAGACGTCGACACACGAGGACGCCGTAACCGTCTGCCGCCCGCCGTCTCGCTCGGCTCCTCCTGCGTCGGAATCGCAACAAGACCGGGAGGGATGTTCGGCATCAGCAGCCGCGCTGTACAGACGAACGGCGTTGGATCGCTCAGCCCCCTCGGGTTACAAACCTCTGATTTACGAATTTTCAAGAACCTAAACATTTACTTCCACCGTTCCTTTTTCCTACAAGTTCAGTCCTTGCAGAAGGAAAGTGGCCTGCATATCTGTATTAGTCAGCATATCAGTAAAATGTCTGTATTGTGCAGCTTTTATCGATTGTGACTAAACAGTACATTCGGTTTTAGACAAATCGAGTTGCGAACTGATTTGCCGTCGCCGTTGTTTCTGAAAGATGACAACCTGGTGTGATGTCACCTTGTTTTCATTTCGCTGCCACTTTTCCCCAAGGTGCCTTAAATGTTAGACTTGTACACCAAGACACTGCGATTTAACAAATTATACCACAGTGATTTTTACTGCATCAGTTTAAGGAACCAAGCAGGATGTGGGATTCGAACCTCAGTCCTGTGCCACGAAAAACCGGATTAATTTCATCTTATTACTGTAGTGCTTTTAGCCAAGTGGCTTGTCACACTGTACTTGACGAAATGCCGTTTTTCTTCAAAAAATCGACAGAAAGCATAAAAAAAAAAAATTAGGAGCTGTTTCACAGGTAACTGTAGGGATGCCTTCCCTTCAGTCTCATCGTCCCACCACACACATTTCCTTGATTTCCAGGAATGGCGGCTCTCGGCCCGGCCGCATTTTTCATCTGGACGTTTGCTTTGCTCCTCGCCGCAGATAGCAGCACCAAAGACATTTTTCACATTATTGCGCACGAGGTGTCGCCATATTGTGCTGCCATTTTAAGGCCCATTTGGTAAAGCGCTGCAAGAGAGCGACACGCTGCACTCTTGGAGGGGGGGGTTCCGACACGACATCATGCCGGTGTGTCAGGTCTTCTTTCTGCTTTGCGGCGACCAAACAACCACAACACAAGATGCTTTGTGACATTCTGGAAAAGCAGCTTTTCCCAACGAATGGAGAAAAGGACACAGTTGCTTGGTGCAGAGTTATTACTACGTGATAAATATCAGTTCTACTAGTATTCTTCCACCATATCGGCCTGGACGTACGGAGACCAAGTGCGAGGCTGGAGATTGATGAAGTGCTTCTTTCTTTTTCTCTAAGAGGGAAAAGATGCTGCTGCTCATGTAGCTAAAACCTTTCACAAAGCATCTATCTATCTATCTGTCTGTCTGTCTGTCTGTCTGTCTGTCTGCCTGCTTGTCTGTCTGTCTACTGTATGTAGGTATGGTATGCGTTGCTCCAGCTTGGAGGATACCTTCCCCTTCAGCAACAATCCATTCAAACAGCTGGAAATGTTCCTGCTGAAGCTCAGGCTGAGAACGTTGCCCAAACCTGCACTTGAGGTTTTAATCCACAGCTGCTGCAGTCCTGTGACTGAGGGCTGCACCTCAGAGTCACTCTCAGCCACCGCCGAAGAAGACGAACACTGCAAGCTCTGACACATACAGGTGCATTAAAAACGTTACGAACCCTTCTAGAATTTACCTTCATTTCTGCATGAATTACTCATGTAATGCAGGACAGTTGACTCCAATTAGCCTTTGGATAAGCGATTACGTTGGAGGCTCCCAGATGCTTTCCAGCCTGGACTGCAAACGTTCACATGATGTTTTTGGAACGGAGAAGAAAAAGCACAACTGCTTGTGTTTTATTCGTTTCGTCAGATCATGTTTGTCCATTACCGTGACTTAGCTCAAGATCCGATCGCACTGCATGAGGAATTAAAACAGACATCCACGTCATTTCAAAGGGTCTGCAATCCCTTTGCTGCAGCAGAACGTGAACCCCGGATTTGCTACGGTCAGAAGTTGCACCTCATCCAGAACTCGTACAATTTACCCTGCTCCGAGTTTGGGGGAAAGAGGACAAATACTTTCATTATTAAAGTATTACATCGCTAAATCCACTTTTTTATTAGATGTTCATCTTGTGAAAACAACCGTTTGGTGATCATGACCCACAAATGAAATATAATTAAAAATTAAACAGCCGGTCAATATAGCTGCCAGCCATTCCCTGACGTGCGCAGAACGGTGACCTCCGGCACGGCGATGGCAGCAATAATTGACATTGTGATGACAGAATAAAAATGTGATACAGACAAAAACTGCTGGTTCACAAACTGGTGTGGAAGTGTGCAGCACATTTTGGGAAGCCCTGAGGATCTCCAAAGGAGTCCAAAGGAGTGTTTCATACCGCATGTTGTTTGTTCATTTGTTTGTTTGTTTGTTCATTTCTGCTCATCACATCACTTCATCGCTAGCAATGCAGGACTGATCAAAAGGGGCCGACGGACAACCGTGTTGAACGAGGAAATTCCTCTCCGAAGGATTGAACACATTTCCGAATAACTGAACGGTTTGTTTTTGCTGCTCATCCTGTCCATCACAGAATTTCCCAGAAGCACCCTGTGAAGCGTGGCCACATAAATATACCGGCGTGCCGCAATGCCCAGCTCTTTGCCGTGCCCCTTGCTGCGGAAAAGTACCAATAAAACACAGCTCATTTTGTGCGGAGCGAACGTGGAGGAAGCTGGGAGGGAGAAGCAGGGAGGTTTCTACTTGGCTGCCTCCCTGCCGCAGACCCCGGTCCGCACCGTGCGACAAACTGCAAACCTTAATGCCAAAGGGCCTCATCTCAAGGTCAGCCGGCCAGCCAGAGGGCGCAGAGCAGTTAAGTTGCGCCTCCTCTCCTCAGCACGTTTGCTAACATCATGTTACACAACCCCTCTGCTTTTTTTGTGAGACCCATTGGTCTGCAGGACTTTCGAAGAGCAGATCCTCTAAGGAAGGGAAAGGAATTCCCAAGTCATCACAAGCTGCAAGCTGCAGTACCAAGGCAGCTGCCTAGGTGGCGATGTTAGGGAAACTGCAATTTATGCCCTCTTATCTAGAGATTAGAGCTGTTGCCCGCACTGAAAGGGCCCGGGCTTGGATCCCATCTCCTGTGTAGCTCCATTCATCAAGGTTTTTACCCTAAATGGCATGGTAAAAATTACCCTGTTCAATCAAGTGATGGTGACTCAGAAAGAATGAGCTCCGCACCCTGGGTCTGATTCTGGGCCCACACAGAAATGGTAAATCACAGTAAATCTGCTTACCTAACACTGTAAGCTGCCTTTGATGAAGATATTGAAAAAAAATATTTAACAGTAATAAACAAGCCGCCAAGGGAATGGCCATATGGATGGTGACTGTGGTGTAACAACCAGTGTGGCGATGGGGACACCCAAAAAAAATGAATAATACAGAGTAATGCCCTTACTGGCCGCCCCCATCCTGCTCTTAGTTGCTTCCTGCCTTTTAAATTTTCATTTTGGGTTGTTGGGAGTTACCTGTGATCCCATACTTGACTACATAATTGTCTTCATTGGTTAGTAAAACTGACAAAGTCCATTTATGTGTTGCTACAGTTGTATTATTATTATTATTATTATTATTATTATTATTATTATATGGAACCGGAGCTGTAGTAGTAGTAGTTGTAGTAAATGAATAATGAAATATGTGCTTTGTCCGGGCTAAATCACTGCAAGAAATTTACTTCCGTCGGGCCCCGTTTTTATCATTCATATTCTGGCAGAAATATGAATATAATTTAATAATTTGCCTCTGTGGGAGAGCGAGAGAATAAACGGAGGGCGCGGATTTAAGGAGGAGTGCACGATATCACCTGTGTCCTCATTTGCATGCTGTGCACACCTCCTCCCCACCCCCCCCCCACCTGCGCCTGGACGCGGGAACGGAGGTGTGCGTGAGCGGCGCGTGAGGGGGGGGGAGGTGTGGCTATGGGTTTGGGGAGGTTTGGGGGGGGTGGGGGGACAGTTAAATAGCAGGACCCATGGAAGCGGAGCTCCACAGAACGGGAGCGGAGCAGCGGCGGCAGGCGTGAGCGACAGAGCAGCATCCCGCAAGGCGACATGGCCAACGCGCTCCTGCAGGGGGTCGAAATCTCGGCCTCTCAGTTCCTGGATATCTTTAACCACTACGACAACGACGGTAACTAACTATCTAACTAACCGCAACCAGCCTCCAACTGCGGATTAACCAGAGTGACATTGAGGATGGGTGATGGGTGGGCAGGGGCGGGGGGGCCACCGGCGATCTCCACCTGAGCGCGTGCCTGCGGTCATAATCGATAACTCTTGTAATCGATAACGGTGAGCGAGACGGGAGGAAGCTCCTTTACCTGTTATTTCACTGTATGTCGCAAAAAAGTTCGGATTTCCAGTTTTGCCCCCCGGAATGAGTAAAATAATGCCCTTGTGAGCACATTTCGGTGGCGCAAACTTGGACTCTTTTGTGCAAAGCCGAACAGTTGGTTCGCCTTTTAAACTCGCTCCTGCTAAACTGCCTCGAAAGGTTATTTTGCTGCCGTCTCCGAAATGGCGCTTTATTTTGCGCAGGTAAACTGCGCATTGTTCCCCCTGCGGGAGTTCGCCGAAACGACGATCTGCGGCGGTGGGTGTTCGGGGGAGGGGGGGGGGTCGTAGCCGTACTCCGTTTTACTCCGTTCCCGGCGGATTTTGGCTGTGCCGATGACTGTGGTCATGTGGACTCTTGCAGGAAACGGATATATCGAAGGGAAGGAGTTACAGAACTTCATTCGAGAACTTCAGCAAGCCCGCAAACAGGCAGGACTGGTGAGTTCCCATCCAAAAATGTCAGAAGCGCATTTTCACGCTGATTCACAGTTTTTGCCCATTGCTTCCCTTTCCGTTTTGTGAATGCAGCGGCGTTTTGTCTTTCTGCGTCGGGGATAAATCCGATTTTGAATGAATTTCCCCCAACGAATGCGCCATTGCTTTGACTTTATTTGCTAACACTTTAAATAAATACATGAGAAAGAGAGGAAAATGTGTCGTTCAAACGAGAAGGGACCGGGACTATAATGCAGTTTTTATTATTGCTGTAATTTTGCTTGTAGTTATTATGCAGCTATTACGGGGGGGGGGGGCATTTATCATTTGTACCACAACTGCCTGAAAAATCTGTGTACGGTTCGATCCTAAAAGAAATTCTGCTTCATTTATATTTATAAGGTGCCAAAATTTGTCCTTTTGGACAGGTCGGTTTTTTTAAGAAAATGCAATGCAGCTTTCCTACATTCAGTCAAAATCTTCCTTTAACCAAGATGCCTTAAAAATGTTGTCTGAAGCAAAGTGCGTTCCCCTTAGAGCTCAGGGGTTTATATTCACAGATAAAGCAGTGCCCAGTCAGATTGTGTTGAAGGTCAAAGGAACAAAAAATAGCCAAGAAAAATCCCTCACCGAGTCACAGTCAGGAGTTTTTTCAAGTAGAAATAATTATAAATATATATATATATGCATGCACATAATTCGGTAGAACCATGCAGACAAAATATAATATTTGCATATATTTCTGCAAATGCATATGATTATGAAGTGAGGGTCGGCTGCACAACATCGCAGCGTCACTGGGCTCCGCTGGTCTGGTTGTTCTACACCAGATCCAAGTCCTCCTTCTCATGAATGAAAAGAGGATGAATCATTTGCAGCAGAGCTGGACTCCAAACGCCTGTGCGTGTCTTTGCCATTTCACCTTCCTTCGAGCCGGGGGGGGGGGAGCGACGCTCATCGCAGACGGGCAGTCCTTCTTATTCTTCTTAATTAAACGAGTAATGGCTTCCTGGGAAACCTGCGAGCGAATGTGAATGAAGGGATTGAACAAGAATGTGATGTAGTTTTATAATTAGAAAGCAGTCAAGTTCTATTTTGCAGATGAAAAATAGCCTGCTTCTCCCAGGCTAGCAGTCTTATAGGTCTGTACTCTATATCTCTCTTTATGGGCAGCACTTGGACACCAATTTGTTATTCATATATCTTGGCAGCCAAATAATATGGGCAGGGTCAGGCAACAAGGCAAACCAAGGTCAAAAATGTAATTTAATCACAAGATATTTGAATGTATTTGACAGTAGGGCAGGTGGTAGGGCTCAGTTTGAAAGGTCATGTTAGAAATTGTGCTCTGTGGACCTTTGGCACGTTTTAGCTTAGCTTCCCTAAGCACTAACTCGCCAAAGATCTAACACTTGAGGAAGCCTGTGAGATGCTGTTCTTAAGAATTTCACAAGGAGTGAAGGTTTTTTGTGCTGTTCAAACAAGTGCTGAGTCATGGATTGATAAAAGCACAAGCAATGTCAATAAACTTGTAGATCCTGGCATTAAAATGTGTTAAGGAGGCACCTCTGCTACTGGATGAGGATCAGGGATGGTGGTGGAGGTGGCAAATACAGAAGATATGGATGAAGGGATAAAAGTAGGGCATCCTTGAGGTTCTCCTGCATGAAGGCCAGCATTTCCTGCGCTCTTGAAGCACGAGTAGCCAAGGTTACTTTTGAACAAGATGGGCCACTGCCAAGTCATTTGTGGGGCCTTGACCACATCGGTAAGATGAAAACGGCAGACATTAGTTAGAAACCCTCCACAACTGCGGTAGCTACACAGTGCAAGGTCCTTATTGTTTTCTCATAGTGAGATGTGGATTGGTGCCTGCCATCTGTGTTCCTTTAAGACTACAAATAGACAAATAGACATCGCTAATGACACCTACTGTGGATCTACAAAAATGCAGAAATTCATTTGTTATGATATTCTAATTTGAATTTGAATAATGTTGCTGCTTTTGTGGGTTACAGTTGTGGGAAGACATGAAATGAAAAGACATTTTGTCCTTGTATGTATTCTGGTTCTGACACCTCCAGTGTTGATGATGTAGAGTCATCTTGACCTTCATCGAGGTAGGACGAGAGACTCTGTTGAAGGGCCGTATGGCCCACCCTGTAGCACAGGTCCAAGCCTCAAATGAAAGCTTTGGAAAACCTCAGAAAATCCCCCAAAGGGGAGCCTCCCCTGGCCTCCAGGATTTTTGTCAAATGCAGTGTGAATGCTGGTGAAGTTTCCAGAGATGAAGCCCCAGTACCCTACCTGGACAAGCATCTGATGGTGTGTTTCCTTTTCCTTCTGCTGACCCTTCCTACCTTATGTGGCATACAGATGCCGTCCTTCGGCGCATGACACCTTGTTTTTAAGTTTCTGAGCAAAATCGTAATGCATGAAATGAAAAAGGGAGGGAGGCTGTCAGACATGGAGCAGGAGGCTGGGTGGTATAAGGAGCTCCACTGCAGGAGGCTCAGTTCAGGAAGGTGTCCTGGACCTTCTACCCAGAGTCAATTTTCCGCCTATCCCTGGTCCCACTGTGAACAATCACTTTGCAGACAGCTTGTTTTCCATATTCTGTAGGAGCTCGATGAATCTTCCACTTCTTCTAAGAAATGCTCATGCAACTGGGAACACCTCCAACTTCTTGAGTTACTTCCACCTGAGAAGTCATTCCTGCTGTCGTGTCCATCCTCAAAGCTTCGTTTATTATTCGCTGACGTCGATGGGTTTCATTGGTTCTTTTATGACAGCAAGGAAGCCTTACTGAGCCCCTCCAGAGTTCAGCATCTCAGGAGGGTAAAACGGATGTGAGTATTTATGTACTGTAGGCAAGCCACCCAGCCAAAGGTCATTTTCACCAAGGCCGCTGCAGGTTGGGCCTCTTGGCTGCACCTATTATCTGCTGGGTGAAGAAAGGATTGGGAGGAGGTCCATAATCCTCCTGGGTGACCTGTCAAAACATGACAACAAAGGTTATATAAATAATGATTAATAGAGAACATCACGGCAGAGATGTTATTGATTGAGGCTGCTGCTCATGTGTAGGCTCTAAATGACTTGGGAGATGAGATTTCTCTAAAACAAGGCCTAAAAGATGTCGTCCACAGCAGGTAAAGTAGTCTGAGAGCAGTCAACCATGGATAACCCATCAAGTGCTTTGTTCATGTGGAATTGGGCCTTGAAAGTGGCAGGACTCTGGTAGTTTTGAATTTGAGACCAAAGATTTCTTGATGTGACACTGAAGACACACAGCTACAGCCATCATGCACCTTCCATAGTCTGTGCTGCGGTTTGATATCATCTCCCATATCATTTAAACCAAGTAAAAAGACCCCTCATTATTTTTTATTCACTTTTCTGACACTTTTCTCCAAACTTATACAGGTTTGTGTACAAAGGTACGAGTACTTACAGTGATGTACCCATTCGTACAGCTGGGTAATTTTACTGTATCAACTCAGGGTAAATACCTTGGCCATGAGTAGTGTTACAGGAATGGGGATTTGAATCTGGGTTGCAACCATTACACCTACTGCTCCTGTTCCGATAAACCCATCATAAGACAAAAATGCATTTAATACACCTAACCTACTGTTATGCCTGTGGCCGCTTCATCAACAGTCTCTCCGCCTTCATCTTCAGACCGATTGACTGATTGACACAGGAACCAATTACAGACGGGATTTACTCCCTAACTGGACCTCTTTCAGTGCTCAGTTTCCGCTGCCCCTTTCCTGCAACTCTCCTGCACCCGCTGTCTTGCTAAGACCTTGTATTTTGTTTATTTTGAATTTTGGCAAATGTGTTCCGTTTTTGTTTACTACCAATTGCTAATGTTTAGCGCTAGCTCCTGGGTAATGGCAACACTCTTTGTCAGAAACAACACTTAAAGAGTTTAACAGAACTTAAACTTATTACCATGGTGTCTCGCAAGTGCTTCCACCAACCCACCTCATAACACCTTCCAAGCATCATAGTCTAGCCAAATCTAGCCTAACTTAAAATTCATTATGGGCTTTCCACTTTCATGCTGCTTTCAGGAGACACAGACACAGATGGGCATTTTTTAGACATAATAGATGCACAAAACACAACATAGATACCAGAGAGGTATCCAAAAAAAGGCTGGTAACACAGAACACTGTAGAGTATTGGTTGTAAGTCGGACCATCATAGTTCGGGGAACATCTGTACACTGTTGGCTTGAGTGTTCTAGTAAGTGGGGTGCAGATTACCGTGGTGAAAAAAACATTACATCACAGATGTGATCATCGGGAGTCAGCATGCACTGGGACTGAAATCAAAAACCCTTGAGTTCAGTCCCATTAAACCTGTCATGTAGTGGGATTTCACCACAGTAATGGGCCTCCTGTGTAGGTGATAGTGTGCTAGGTGGCTAATGATGACGTTGAAATGGCAATTATGCTGCCGATGTCTTGCAGCTCCTCATCTGCCATCTCTCGCATGTCCCTTCCCAAAGGAAGGAGCCGCTGCTCGTGTTTGTTGGCCCTGTGAAAATTCTCAGTTCGGCTCCATTGTCCAGTAGCAGCTTACTTTCTAATGTCAGAGTTTTTCTAATAAAAGTCACTTGGAAGCAATAAAAAGAAATGACTGGAAAGAATAATAGTAATAATAACAGATATATAAGAATAATATTAATTCTGTAAGAATAATTATCACAAAAAGATTTTAAAAAGCATATTGAAGTAAGAAGTTTTTTAAGGTTTCCCTCTAATCTCAGTTCTGAGTGCAGTAAAGTGGTGGAGGGAACAGGAATGATATTGGCTCAGGGGCGCCGGGGCACTTGCATTTGCATCAGGCAACTTGTGGTTGTTTTGCAGTGGGTTGATTTGGAACGTTAAAAAAAAGATATTGATCCTGATGGCGAACTCTGAGATAAAAGGAAGAGATCAAGCGGAGTTTCTGCTGGAAATTTGTTGCTCTTGCATGGATGGATGCCATCCAGACGGCCTATTTAAAAGGGCTTGACTTTTCATGCGGGAAAAACACGAGGTGAGGGAATTGATGTTTCATCTCCGCCTCCAACATCTCCACCTTTCTGTAAAACACAAGTTTAGAGCGGACAAGATCAAGTCCAGCATAATTCATTTCACCTCATCACAAACATGAAACCCATTAGGATCCCCAGACATAGATTACAGTGACAAGAGCTTACTATACTGGAAATTGTATGCATATCTCACAAAACTCCAGTGCAAGTTGTTTTTGACTTGACGAAGTGTTTGCATGCGTCTTTGCGATTCCTCTCTGGCTTCCTGATGCTGCGGGTTTTAAGTTCAGGATGCTGGCCACAAGATGATCAGAGGGTCTGCACTGATACCTACAGGACCTGGTCACTCCCTACAGTCCTGTCACAGGGCTGAGCTCCACCATCGGGGGTACCCATTCACTAGGAGTAAAAAACTGAAAACCTGTCAGTTGGTTATGTCCCCATTGTGGTGTAATGACCCCCCCTCTGTCCCTCAGAGCTGCTGAATCCCTTCCAAACCCATCTCTCTGAGAGCCATTTCCCTCCTGATAGCCACACAAATGAGTCCAACACAGTCTGCTGTGATTATTTGTGTGTTTGCTGTTTGAATGTCACCCCTATAGGTGGCTGCTTGAAGGATGTGAACCAGCAACATGGTGAGCTCTGATCATCCTGTGTCTGAGTCTAAACCTTTTTGTTTGTTGCTGATGGCCCTTTGTTTCCTCTGTGTTGTTTGGAGAGAAGCTTCTGGTAAATGAATAAATGTTGATATCTATAAAAGCTGGAAGAGGTCTTACAACCGGTTTGAAGCCCCAACTCAGTTCAGGCCATTTGTTTGTTGACAGGAGCTCACAGACCAAATGAAGGCGTTTGTGGCGGAATATGAGAAGAACGCAGAGGGGAAGATAGGAATTGTGGAGGTAAGGCTTTGTCACACAGTCAGCCTGGAAGCATTCGTGATGAAACCTGCTTTTGCTCTTGAACAACAGCAAAATCTAAACACGTCTAAGATTATTCTGTGTTTTTAAAAGGTTTACAACCAAGGTAAGAAATTTGTTCCAAACTCATGCAGTGTGACTGCTGAATATGTGAAAAATAACAGAAGATAAAGTAACACCGCTTGGCAAATGCACCTGGTGGCGAAGAACAACAGATGATACAAGCAACGCACAGCACTAAAATAAAAATAGAAGTAGCAGTAGGGCTCCATGTAAATACGTGGTGATGTTAAAATTCTAGAACATTTACTGCAGATGCCGTCAATGGCAGTTCAATCTTCGCCGTTAAATGTCGGCTAAAGGATATAAAGGATTAGACATCTGATGGCCACTCACCTGTGTTTCTGAAAGAAGAGCCGATCGACCAGGTGTGGCTGTGGACTTCCTCAACACGGGACTGCACCTGATGGATAACACGTGACCAGTGAAATTTCATATAAAATGATATTTTATCGCACTACCCTGACCTTCTTCTTATAAAACTGACTTTGTGAGCCGTACTGTGCCTACCAACAAGACCCCTCAGATCCTGTCTTCCAAGACGTGCGCAAATATCCCTAATGTGTACAATTACAAGTCCTACATGTCAGTTTATGCAGAAATGTACATGCGCTGATGTGGAAATTATCGAAATATTTTGCTCAGTGTCGAAAGGATGTTTCTTTAACGTAAATGTAACGTTTCCTCCTTAAGTCTTTTCTTTGAAAACTTGGTTCCGTTTTGAAGATACTGATACTCCAGGTTAAAATAAAACAAAGGTAAATTTCTGAGCATT
The DNA here is from genome assembly GCA_018136845.1 of Heterotis niloticus. Taxonomy (NCBI): domain Eukaryota; kingdom Metazoa; phylum Chordata; class Actinopteri; order Osteoglossiformes; family Osteoglossidae; genus Heterotis; species Heterotis niloticus. The sequence goes on along the minus strand of CM030905.1, from coordinate 21,064,911 downwards.
GCTGATGTACTAATTGCTATCATTGATCTATGATATTTAATATTCAGAAATGCAATGAATGTTCGTGATGCACCTTCGTGAAACAACACCTTTGTTTCTCTGCGTGCTCTAAAAAAATGAACATTTGCTTCCGTGCTGGGGATTATTATGTAATATTTGTGTTACATGTGGACTGACCTCTGAATATGATTTAAGCATTCTGCTGTTGAACCCTGCAGATTTTTCGCTGCTGCTTTAGTGCTGCATTAAAATGACCGATTCCTGGTACCATGAACATGGAAGAATGAGAAATTCCTCCTAATTTAGTCAAATTCGCCCCTGCTGTAAAGCAGCTGTGATGTCTAACTTGCTTCATTCCCAGTTTTCAGAGACATATTGTTTTGTTCTTTATGAGATTTTTGAATGAAAATAAAATTACAGCATACAACCACAATATTCACAGCATATAGTATTCATCTTTTTGTGAGGGTTAGGCTTAGGCTTAGGGGTTCAGGTTAGCACATCATTGTTCTGTGCAGTCCTTTGTTCCAAAACAAGAATTTTTACTCTTATTTTAAAATCTTTACTGGGTCATGATATTAGTATTATTGCTGCGTGGTTGCTATAAACAAATGTATCTGGTATCCTAATGTCAGGAACCTCGATCGGCAGCGAGGCGTAGGACCCATGTGCGGAAGGGAGACACGGGACAGGAGGTGCGAATGCTCAGATGTTTAATCAGGATATAATTTCAAGGTACAAGGACAGGATAACATCAAGGATTATAGTTAAGGTCCCGCGCCGGTGTTCGTCGGCTCGGCGGCTTTTATAACCGCGTGGTTGTCAGGGGCCATTTGCGTCGCCGCGTTGCGTAGCATCCTGTCAGCGTCTCGACGCGTCTGACACCTAAAGACATTGTATTTAGCAAAAATTAAATATCAGGAAGAAAGAATTAGACCAAACCTTTGGTCCTGCCCACCTGTTTTCCTAACACCAACCAGCCCACCCAGGCAGGTTGGAACTCTGCACCAAGATAGACAGTGCACTGAGCATGACCAGTCTAACATTACTGACTGCTTAACAATATTTGTACTCCCCAGAAATAACAGGAAGAAATAATGTGTAATTATTTTGTTTTTACTCTCTTTCTGCCTGTTGCAGCTCGTGCAGATTTTACCCACGGAGGAAAACTTCCTGCTATTCTTCCGGCAACAGTTGAAATCCTGCACAGAGTTCATGCAGGTATTTATTTCAACACATTGTGGGTCCTCCTGCAGTAAAGTTTTTACTGTGATTATTCCTCCATCTTTCATGCTGAGCTTTTGTGTTTGAATTGCTTTGCACCCTTTTTACCCACAGCAATTCCTAGTGCATGTGGTCATTATTCATTTAATCGACCATTTAATTCTCACTAATCAGTCAGGATGTTTCGCTGCAGCAGTTACTGTGTATGTACTGTACAGTATATCATTTTCACAGAACAGTCAGTATACAATATGCAGTATATTTTTAGATTATACTGTACAGATGGGCCCGACTTACGATGGGGTTACGTTCCGATAAACCCATCCTAAGTCAAAAATGCATTTAATATACCTAACCGGCTGTCACACCTGTGACTGCTTCAGCAACAGAACTTGGGCGGTCTCTCCATCCCCATCTTCAGACTGAGTGCTGATTGGATGACTGATCGCCATAGGAACCAATCGCAGATGGGATTTGGTTCATACCCGGACTTCCCGTCCGTGCTCAGTTTCCGCTTCCCTTTGTGAACTCTCCTGCAACGGCTGTTTTGCTAAGACCTTGCATTTTGTTTATTTTCAATTGTGGCAACTGTGTTCCGTTTTTGTTTACTGCCGATCGCTAATGTTTAGCGCTAGTTTCCGGCTAATGACAACACGCTTTGTCGGAAACAACATTCAGTAAAGAGTTTAATGGAACTTAACCTTATTACGGTTGTGTCTCGCGATTGCTTCCACCATCCCATGCCATAACACCTAGCAGACATCGTAGCTTCCCCTAGCCTAGCCTACCTCAAAAGTCATTACAGCCATTACGAGTTTTCTGCCTTCATGTTTCTCCTCAAGAGTAATTGCCTTCCTCTTCTTCTCACCAGTAGCAGTAGACACAGATGGTCATTTTGTAGACATGACTGATGTACAAAACACAACGTAGATACGGGGTGGGGGGGAGTTATCCAAAAAAAGGCTGACAACACAGAACGCTGTAAAGTATCAGTTGCATACACTAGTGACCGCGTGGCAGACAGGGAGATGCAGATCGCTGCTGCTGCTCAGCATCATGAGAGCGCATCGTACCGCATATCGCTTGCCTGGGGAAAAAAATCTAAATTCAAAATTTACAAAATTCAAAGTCCTGTGTATTGCTATGTGTATTGAATAGTGTGAATGTGTACTGCTATTGCACCATCGTAAAGTTGAAAAATTGCAAGTAAGACCATCGTAACTCGGGGACCATCTGTATATTACGACCCTTTGAGGAGGAGAGCTTTAAAACCATGAAGCACCATCAGTCTGTATCAGAAATAAACTTTTGCCAACCTTGTCTGTCTGCAGGCCTGGAGAAGTTACGATGCGGACCACAGCGGCTACATCGAAGCCGAAGAACTGAAGGTATGAAAAAGCAATTAAAAGACGACCGATGTTGTAAAAATTTCCATTCTGTTGTGGCTGCACACATCTGTTGCCAATCGTGCAACGTGGCTATAACTGGACTTTCATAAGACGTCAGAAAATATGCTAAAACCTGTTAAAAGTTTAATGCGATTTATGCTTTCACGTGCTGCACGCAGCTTAAAATGGAGCATTTTGAAATGGAAAATCCCGCAGACAAAAGAGCTAAAAATGGGAATGATTTAAAAAGATGGACCTTGTCTATTTGCGACTCCATTAACAGCTGTCACATTTTCAGTCAGTGGTTTGATAATGAAGGTCATCCATCACGGGGGGTGGGCGGGTGGCGTCATTTGCGGTCCCTCGCATGGATTCACCGCAAGGATGGGAGAGCTGTCTGTACGGGTGCTGATAGCTTAGTACACAGGCGGGCAACGTGTCAAATTTTTGAGATGCGTTCCATGCGTAATTTAAAGGAGAAGTCTGTTCCTCCATTATTTTATGGACCTTCGCTGAATCCTAAAATGTGAGCTTTCATTTTATGCACTCGGATTTCCTCCCCCCTGTGTCTCTACGTACAAGATCATGTCGGCTGCGTGAAACCTGGCCAAGCTTTGGTGGAGTTTACACTGAATTTACCAAGATAACTTGTCATTGTATTATAGCTTTTCAAAATGAAAACAACACCGTATAAATATATTTGTGAAAAACCCTGGTACAGATGCAGCGGAGCAGTCGGGTGAGCTGGTGTCTCACTGCTCCTGGGCTGCTTGCATGATGTAGGTTTCAAGCTTGGCTCAGGGTTTGTAAGGAGTTTGTGTCTTCTCCTTGGTGTATGCACCCCTCTAAGGAAAAATACACCACTAGCAGGCAATAGCAAACCACTTCCACTTCTGCTTGCCTTGAAAACCACATCAGTGGTTGCCCAGGAGTCACTAATGACTTGATGGCACTTTCCAGTTCCATACAGCATAAAAATAGCACAACTTTACAGTCCATAAAATATTATTATTTCTATCTACATTCTGGATAAGGTACACACACTGCAAATGTATACTATACAGATAATTATAGTTACATATATAAATATACAGTTTAGTAGTATAGTGTACAGTATGCTGCATGTGTATATATGTTTTTATAAAATAAACACACTTCTTCCCAGCTGTAGAGAACTGGCTTACTGTGCTGCTCCATGACACAGTTACAGCACAAAAATGTGACGCCACAGCAAGGGGAGTCGCTCGCCCGTCGATTCTGAATGACTGAAGTGGCAAAATGAAACGCAGAAAAAGCGGCTACACCTGACACCCATGTCCATCTCACTCAGCTGCGCCCGTGATACACCGAAAATAGCTCTCATTTCACCTGAAATGTTCTGTTGTCTCCGTTCATTTTGTGGCTTCCAGTTGTATTCGATAAAAAAAAAATCACGAGAAATAGGGAAGATGTTTGATCGTGTAGGTTCGTGCGGGTGGTTGTTGGTGGTATTTACGTTGCTGGTATCACTGCATTTGCTGCTAATGCAGCTGTACAGATGTAGGCGGTGTAGGTTCTGCATCTGCAATGAAGTGTGTTTTTTGCACGAACGGCACTTTGTTATACTGTATAATATATTTTATTATATTGTAATAATTTAATTTCAGCATATGTTGTGTCTGGATGATAGAATTTTATAATTCATCGGCTCTATGTTTAAAATAAAATCCATTAATGTGTGAAATGCAGGTGCGTACGCAAAGATCCGCAGGTGTAATGAGATTGTAGCTGTGTGAGAGTCTGGACCGCAGTCACGTTACTGTGACATTAGTGGTTCATTCTTCATGTGAAATAACCTGCTCAGCGATCATAAAAGCTATGAGAATACTTTTGCTTCTGGTGTTTTTGGCTGCATCATTGGCAACATCACGTGTTTTTGACAGCAGACCGTATGAGCGTTCACGTCTGCTGTCTCAGACTAAGAGAAATGGCCTTAACGTGTATCTCCCGGATTGCAGAACTTCCTGAGAGATCTGCTGAAGAAGGCAAAGAAGCCGTATGATGAGAAAAAGCTGGAGGAGTACACACAAACCACGGTAGGAGTTGCCGGCGTTTGCTCTGACTGGCCAGGTGAGGAGCACCCATACGAGTAGCGAGGGAATGGTTTGTGTGCATGAGGTCAGCGCTACACCCTTCATAGCCAAACTTCAACGCACATGAGAGGAACGACAGGAAGGAGGTTTTGCATATAAAATATAAGCAAAACCCAAGTTGGCTAATGACACCGGAAAGGGGCCACCAAACAAAACTCCTGAAATAAGAGGTTGAAGTCCAAAGAGGACCTTGCTTTTGGGTGCCTCCAGCAGATGGATTTCCATATTTGGAACACGGCCTAAACTTTCCTCGGGTGGTTATTCCATAAATTTCTTACGGTAACTTTATATTTTTATGCATTTGGGAATAAAAATACATGACCTTAGTCCAGAGTCACCATTCAGGATTTGGTGGATCATGGTCTGGTATTAGTCATTATGTGCTACACAATTATCAGACAGTCACAGTTATTCCAAGACTACCAGTTTGACTGTTGGAATTAATGATATATTTGGAGAATTTACATTTTTTTCCTCCCAGCTCAAAATATTCGACACCAACAATGACGGGAAGCTGTGCCTGTTGGAAATGGCGAGGTTCGTAGAGCTTTCCATCAACTCTCCCTAAATTCCTCATGTGAAAAGCCCAGTTGATGGTATATTTAGCGGGAGGTATTAACACTGTATGTTCATCCTTTAACAGGCTGCTGCCAGACCAGGAGAACTTTTTGCTCAAGTTTCAGGTAGATACATCTGACCAGCTACACAGACCACAATGCCTTTTGCAATTTATAATGACCTTCATCTAATAAACTGAATTGTTCTTCTTTTTCCTTCTGAAGGGGGTCAAGATGCCAAGAAAAGAGTTCAACAAGATTTTCGAGTTATATGATAAGGTAAATTATGAAGTTATATGTTATATAGATCAAAACCTTGACTTGTGACAAAGTTCCATATCGACAATTTCAATCCCCTAACACAGTTTTAAATAAATTGAGAACGACAGACATGCATCAGCGCTATTTTGCATGGTAGGGCTTTGTTATATTTTTTCTGTAATTTTGTGCATTATTAATGCTACAATAAGAAACACATTGGAGAATCATCATAAAAATGTTACGCTGAGCTATTATTTTCACTTTCTAACTTTTTTCCTTTTGCCAGTTCTTTTCAGCACCGCCAAAACTGCTTCAGTTAAAACATTTTGTTAGCTAAAGCACAAACACCAGTAGACACCCAAGTGCAGAATCAATAACAAATTCAGGGTTCTGTGGCAGAGCAACCAGTAAATGTTATTCCATGGCAGATGCAAACATTGGGACTCAAAATGAATAAAATAAGGTTAATAGGTTGGTGTAAGTTGAGGACGACCTGCAGTAGGATGGCCTGCATGCGTAGGTTTTATGGTTATAACGTTTGAAAATGACCATCTGTTGGTATTAATGATGTGTCTTGGCTGCTAACTGTAATCCTTCACCGCAGCTGTAAAAGGGATTTCTAAATATGAAAATTTGTAAAAATAACATCATTTCTGCTGGTGTCAAAAGTTACCTTTTCCAGGTCATTAATGCAAGCCACCGTAGTCGAGCTGATTTCTTATTCAAATGATTTACATTTACATGAATCTCAACGGACGCATCGAGCTCGTGTCTCCTATCCAGGACAACATATGGCAAAAATGGAAAACACTTAGTGTAGCAATAATTACTATGGGCAAAGCAACACTAGCAGGGAGGGATCTGAGGGAAACAGCGGTGCATGAGTCGGTGACACTGTCACAAATGTGACGCTAAATGCTTACATTGGATGGGTCTCAACAGGATAAGAGTTTTTGCAGCTCTGACATGTGTCTGGCAGCTTGGGCCGCCACCGTGCGCCAGAAATCCAATTAAACAAATTGGTGATGAGGTGGAACAAAAAGCAGCAGAGCAGCGTCAGGGTTGGAGGACATGTGGTACATTGGTGCCCAGGTACATACTCCTGAGACCCAGCAAAAAAGGTTTTGGGATTTATTTTTAGGATTTCTGAGAAGCCCTGCCATGTCCTCTAGAGTGGACAACAATCAGTCACTGGGTCTCGGGACGTTAAAGTCTTTCAGTCTCTTTTGAGGAGGGCGGGAAGTGACAGGGCCTGCAGGAGTTTCGCTCCTCCACCATCCGCGTCCTCTGGGTGATAACCGTGGTGCTCAGGGTCGCATCGATCCGCAGGCTTAGGGTTGCACCCGCAAGCAGACATCAGGTCCTGGCCGAGAGCCAGACACCCGAGAAGTTCGATAGCATATGAAAATGGCGGCAGAGGGGTTCCTGAAGCTGGTGTCCTATCCACGGTGTCGTTTCACATATACCGGCCAGCGATTCGGGGATAGGACTTGAACTGCCATGACCCTGAGCAGGTGTAACTATTAGTGATGGAGCATCCCAGGCTAGGCACAGTTGGTTCACAAGCGTCATCTATTACAGGCACAAGCAAAACAAATTTAAATAATAAATGAATCACCAGGCTACAGTTCATGTAGACTTTCAAGGGCAAAGCCCTTCTTCCGGACGTGAACGGGTTTCTGTCCCCCTTATCAGTTCATATTGCACCACGGGCTCCGTGTTCCCCATGTAAACCAACACGCTTCTCTCTGCTGGAACAATTTGCATGTGAAAATCACCAGAGGGGACTTTTATAAGTTTAACCCTCCTGGTTAATCCTGGTATCCCACTGAACCACAGTGTGGCGTCCATAACCTTTGAAGGTAACCTCTGCTTCCCAAATCAGGTCAGTGTGTGTTACCTGTTTGTGGATGTCAGCGCAGCCCACAGGGATGTGACCGGGGCAAACAAATAAGTTAGTTTGTTTGGTCCTCGATGTTTTATTCAAAACGACGGTGCGTCCGTCTGTGGCACTGCCGCTTCATGCAAAGCCGAAGGTCAAGGCTTCTCCAAGATCTTACTATTAGGTGAAGCTCTGAAGCTCACATTTTCCTATTTCACACTCAGGACGGGAACGGCTACATGGACGAGAATGAGCTGGACGCTTTGCTCAAGGACCTCTGTGAGAAAAACAAGAAGGTAAAGTGTGACATCACTGCCCCTTTGCCACCATGGTTGTCTCAAAGCGTCACAACAAATAGCTGTTACTGGCAGCCGCCACTGGCCAGTTTGACTCTAAAAATCCTAAGGCCTCATTTCTAGACGGTCTGGTGCATTTATACATTAATCCATCCTGTCATCCAACACATTTTTATGTGTAATCTGTATAAAAGCTGTAGCCATTACAGCTAAAGACGCAGCAGTTCCCTGGATCACATATTGTTAACATCCACATTTGTGTCTCCATAACTGTTGCTGGCTGTAGCCGTTGGCAAAGCCGATTCTGAAAACTGCATGTAGACTTTCAACGCATGTATACATAAATCTCTCCCTTCGTCCAGTCCATTTTTTTTGTAATTTGCGTGAAAAACAACTCACACAAGGTACGGACATCCCCTTTTTTTAAACCAGAGAAAGACATCTGAAGCCAAAGACAGAACAGTCTGCAGGCTCACACACTGCTCATATGCAATTGTTGGTCTCCATGACCACTCTTACTGGACACCTTAAATACAATTATAAAGACTGTACAAAAATTATACATACATAGAGCATATATTATAGCATACGCAGCTAATATTTAAAGTATGATGACATCAACTCATGATGATGGATACGTAAAATATTTTTTTCTACATATTTAAGTACTTGTATGTTTCCCAGATAAACATGCGTTTCTGTTTCAAAGACTGAGACAGCAGGGGGTGCAGTCATAGCCTCACTAACCCCCCCCACCCCGCCATTGTTCCACCCCCAGGTGCTGGACTCCAACAAGATCCCCACCTACCAGACAGCCATCATGGCCCTGTCCGACGGGGGGAAGCTGTACAGGACGGAGCTGGCGCTGGTCCTCTGTGCTGACAACTGAGGGTGGCCGACCCCACCCCCGACCTCGCCCTGCCCCCCCCCACCTGTAGTGTATGTACGGATTATTGCTAGAAACTCCAAGGACATAGGGTGCATTTTATGTTATTTTTCTTTCCAAGCGTGTGAAAACTGGGCGTGATGCGGACAGTGACAGCTCATTCTTTTTGACCTGTTGTTTCTACACTGTTTGTAATGTACAGCTTTTGTAAGATTGATACAATAAAACGGATCTGCACTTTGACCTCTATATTATATTCCCTAAGACACCGAGGAGACACGAGGAGGTGTGTTCCCGAGCGCCAACAACCCTCCGTTTTCACAGCTTACGGATCATTGTCAGCAGAAAGTACGAATATATACATTTTTCCTGACCCCGCTGTAGCCAAAGCAATAACCGTTTGTAAAGGGTTATGGAGTAGACATGAGTAATGAAGGAATAAAGTAACTAAAATATAATATTAATGATACTATTTATGGTAGCTACACTTTTACTTTGCAGTGCATGTTTGTTGCTGAAGACTGTCCTTCCTCTGAGATATTGAATAACAAGCACATTCCCCAAGTGTATCTCTTACATGTACCGCCCCCCCCCCACCTCCCCAAAGGAACAACAAGCAAACTGGGAGTTTCTGCTGTTATATCTGACTTTTGCACTGTAAGGACAGACGTGCTTCACTATGCTGAACACCACACACTGTGTAATCTGTAATTAAACGTTTCAGACACTACCTACATTCCTGCCTCCTGTGTGTGTTGCTCTGCTTCCACTGGGGTTAAACACGCGGTCTGTATAAACCCGTCTGTGTGTGACGTTTTTGGTATCGGTTTAATTTTTTCACACCCTGTAGATTTTCCTTTGTCCTCTCTTTTATTCATTTGCCATGTTTCTACCAGCTTTCCCCTAATATCTGTCATGTCCCAGCATATAATATGATTGTCCCACTAAGCTAAATACCTTTCTGGCTAAGAAGTTATTAACCCCCAAAATAGTCATTATGCATTGGCTTCTTCTGGTTGCTCTACTTTCTTCCCACAGTCCAAAGGCAAATGTTGCAGATGGACTGGTCACTTTGAATCACCTTGGTGTGTTTGTGTGAGTGAAATATTGTATGAGATTGCCCTGTGATGGAGTGCATCACATCCTCTGCTTCCAGGCCACTCTGGACCACTGTGACCCTGCACTGGGCAGGTACTTATTGATAGCAAATGGACAAAAGTTTGAAACTCTCCCAATGGTAGACTTTGTGAGAGTCAAACAACCATCAGGGCATGCGTCTGTGCCACTAACTTCCACGCTACCTGTTGCCAGGTGAAAAAACCAGGAAGCAGCAACAAAGCCACTGACAGCTCTCCTCTCCTTTCCTCTCTTCTCCTCCTCCTGAAGGTCACCTTCTGTTCTTCCTCTTACCTCCAGCTGTCCCATCCAGGGACAGCTGGAGGTAGGAGGAGGAACAGCTGGTTTGTTGTACATCTCACCAGGGAGGGAATCTGAGGAGCACGTGACCCATCTTCAGCAACATCTTGACAGCAGTCTGTGATATGCTCTTGAAAATGACTTGAAATGGTAGAAGGGAGTGCACATCATCTGCTGGAAGAGCTCCTTGAAATAACTGGTTCTCTGCAGTCCTACATACATAAAGCTGCTACCTGTAGCACCCTGCTGAATGTAACTGCAGCCAAGGAGTCAGAACCAACAGTCACTTGTTGAACACATACGCTGTATAAAAGCCCTCAACAAAGTTCTGTCCGTTACTTGTCCCTAGAGATGAAATCTGTGACCACCGTCATTGTGGTTGAGTCCGTCCACCTGGTTACTGCTCATCTGCTTTTCCGTTTTCCTCCAGCTTTTCGAGAGAACCTAACTTTCTCATGATCTGTCCAAAGTATGACAATCTCGGTCACTTCATTTCACAGTTTCATCAGAACTAATATCCATCTATTGCTGTGTCTGGCTGTTTATGGTATCTTTAAGTGTCCCCCAGCACCAGAGTTCAAAGGCATCCCACCTCCTGTCCTCCTCCTTCAATGTCCAGCTTTTGTGTCCATTTAACATGGTAGGAGACAACACTGACCGAACAACTATAATAGTATTTGTCCGTTTTAGGAAATATCAGAACATCTTCATTTCAACTCTGCAAATTGCAAGTCTTGGTAAAAAGAGAACAAATAATATGATAAAATATAAAAAAAGAGAAAAAACTGTTCAACCAACAAAGAAAACTAAAATTTCATTATATGTCACTTTACTGTTAAGAACAAGGCAAGTCTGCAATAGACTGGTGTCCCATCTAGGGTGTAGTTTCATAGCCTGATGCCCTGGGACTCCACAATAGGCTCTGGCCCACTGAGCCCCTTATCAGGATAGATGGATGGATAGATGGAACACGTAGGATTTACATTTAGGATTATTGCCCCCTCCTACAGCATGAGACAGGAACCTGGGGTTCAGCAAATCCCTGCCCATCCTACACAGCCAGTCAGGATGGGGTGAAGGGAGGGAGGTCTTAAAGGTCGATAAAGGGCGTTATTGACAACGCCATGGTAACAACAGTGGTGTGATCTTATCTTATAATTGGCCGTTCTCCACCCCTTTCCTCAATCCCCGCCGCAAAGCCGGTAAATATACAGCAAGCCGTTATCTCGAAGATGGGGGCAGCAGTCGGCGGGCGCCAGGTACCAGGTACGTGCCGCATTCAGTCGGCTTTGTGAGGAATGGGGGGGGGCGTTTGAGGGTGCAAGGCGGAGCTGAACCGGGCCGTGGAAATCAGCACTTTACTGAAAATGAGAGATGTGGTCGAGGACGAGCCAATGGAAGTCCATTCTCACTATAGACCATCCCAAGCTTTTCATTTTAATGCACAATGTAGAATAAGCCAATATCATAATAATATCATAATATCCTCCACCAGGCAATCTGATTATGTTTTATTTTCCCACAGGCATGTGGCTTTATCTAAACAGCAGGACGGCCAAGCACAATTGAAGAATTCACTCAACATTGGACACAGATATGAAAACCCTGGAGGCCCAGGTCCCAGTACTGTACATGGCTCATAGCAGGAAATATACATCTGCATATGAATAAACCTTAAGGCGGAGTGAAATGCTTTAGTTTGGATAAAACTGAAGTTATTTTGGGCTATGCTTCTCAGTAGTGGAGAACGGAAAACAAACCCCCTACCATTGATTGTTTTCTGCTTTTCATCTTCACCTCTACTAAATGAAACAAATGCAGGATGGGTGGAGCCAGAGCTTTTGGACAAACTGAAAGGAAAATACAAAATCATCCATCAAACCCTTTCAGACCTGATAGTTAAATAAAGTATTCTCCTATTCTCTCATAAACTCTATCCATTCATCCATTAACCTGAATCACTTTTCCTGGTCAAGGTCACGGTGGTCCAGAGCCTATGCTACAACCACCAGGCACAAGGCTGCGAAACTACAAATTGGATGTGACTCCAGCCCGTTGCAAGGTGGTCTCTTGCACAAAGAAAGGAAAATTTAGAGTGACCAATGCACCTTAAGCACATGTCTTTGAACTGTGGGAGAAAACCCACACAGACTGAGCCAGATTTGAACCAATGACTAAACAGCCCAGATGCCATGAGGCAGCAGCGCTACTCCCCACACCACCATGCTGCTTTTATAAGATGTATTTTAATCACATTTTACATTCAAATAATATTAGATACACAATTATTTACACTACATAGCTATAAACCACTATATCAGCACCTTATTCTATGTTCCTTATGCTATATACACATATAACTCAATGCAATTTCTCATCTAAATGCCAGAATGCTAACTGCTGTTCCCTTATTGATATGACCATATCTGAATATGAATATTTCCATTATGTTTGTACCCAGATGATTAACGTTACACCTGAACCCATGTAAACTGTTTCTGCGTCACCTGTGTATGGCAAGCTGACCGTAAACATGAACATAAAACACTCATTTTCTCCCTTACAACAGGTGTCTGCAAACATAAAACTCTATGTTGACATTAATTTACCCAACAAACCCACTGGGTCATTCATTTATAAAATTATATTTAAAAATTCCTAACTGCGACAAATACATCATCAGCTGGCTGTAAGTCATCCTGCTGAGTCTTGACCGAAGAACAGGGTCTGTCATGGGCGTAAGTGACATAAGCCCCCCCCCCCCACCAAGGGGCTTGTATCCACTGAGGGGAGGCTCTTAGTCTATCATGACGCACTGATTTCCAGAATAGCATTCAGAGGACAGCACCTCCCCTAAGAAGGGAAAGATCTACACCCAACCCTGTCGGAGAAAATAAGATGCATTTCACACTAAATAACAGTAAATGACTCCAGTTGTGAGGGCTTGCTGTGTTTCGCAGATTCATCTGCTGGCAGGGGATGAACCCAATGGATGACTAAGCTGAACAGACAGATGGGGAGCAACAACAAATTCATCAGTCTGCTAGGGGTCATAAGCAGTTCGGTCGGTAAGATACTAACAAATATTGGGAAGAGTTCAAAGAGATGCAAAAATCTCAATCAAAAACCAAAGACATGACCTCTTTGCACAGATCATGCGGTTGTGAGGTTGTGACCGTAATCAGAAAATTAAAATGAATGGACGGATTAATGAATTAAGTGGCACTAATGCACAGGAGGTGGGGAGCACCCGAAATCTCATGATGAATTCCCACCTCATCTCACAGGCTGTGGAATTACATTGCACAGATTCTCCATCACTGGGATGTCTTCATGAGCACTGCTGTTGCAGGGGTACCGGCTGCTTCATCGCCTCGCTTGGAGGTGACCAGATGGCCCTCAGTTCCCGGTCTCTCCACTGGGAAACAGCAGGATGGGCCCAGGTCTGGTGCTATGATGGCAGCTCCATTTGACTTTTGACAACTTTTTCTATTTTCCATTTCATCATGAATCACTGCTTATCCAGTGGATGGACACGGTGATCCGAAGTTTATCTCAAAAGTAGGTGGAGATCCTGCACTGGACGGTAGACGAATAAATGCACTTCTGGCTTCACAAACCAAAAAAAAAAAAAAAAAAAAAAACTATGTACAGTAATAATCATAATGTTTAAATAATACTAACATTATTTTTAAGTTAGAATTCAGTAACTGCACATTAAACAGGGTTGACACAGCTTGCAGTTAGAAGTTTTACTTGACAAGTCTGGTTTTGAACTATAAGGCTTTGAGGTTATAATGAAAGTTGCAGTAACATTTATTTAAACATCAGAACTCTCATCTTCAACTTTTCTAAGTATAGGCACAATTAAACCATCAATGAAGAAATCTTCACGACCCAGCAAATCCAGCAGGGCTCTGAATCCAGGTTCAACTGGTACCACTGTGACCCAGAAGGCAAATGTGGATGGTGCTGCTACAAGTGATCTGCAGTGAACTTCCTGCGAAACCTTGTACGACTGTCATCCTTGGTCTTCAGAGGTACAAGACAGGGGAGAGCCACCGTTAAGAGCCCTTGGTCTTCCTGATCATGGACTCCATAATGGCCCACTGCTCTTTGGGGACCTGGCAAAGAGGGAATCACACTTTTACTGGAGTTCCAAAACAGGGGGTGGGGAATGGGTGGAGTGTGCATATTTAAAACCAGCAACCAACCTTGCTCAGGTCATTGAATTCCCCAGCCATGAACACATACTCGCCACCATCCATCCTTATGACCTGACAATTAAAAGGAGCTAATGATCAAATGAGAAAAAAAAACATAGTAATGATAGTTTCCATCAGTCACTTGGGACAACAGATCTATCACTGTCTGATTCAAGTGTCACCCATCTGACTGGCAGATAAATTACTGATATGAAGATCAAGGTGTCTAAAGTGTCACAGTATCCCTCTACTTGTATAATTTATGTGCGCTAGAAATAAGAAAACTGTGACTTTTCGGCTAAGTGCCATAAACAGAGATAAGCGGTTATCCAAATTTGTTCGGTGGCAGACATATCTATCAAAGTTCAGTTTCTGCTCCAAGGTCAGAAGCCATGTGATTATCGGTCCCTACATGCCCTCAGAGACTGAGCTCTGCTGCCAAGGTTACGGCTGTGGCTGACTCACTGCTCCTGACACCCAGGAGGCGTAGTCGCTGCACAGGTAGGCTGCCAGGTTGGCCAACTCAGCTGGGGTGCCCATGCGTCCCACCGGGATCCGTTCCAGCATCAATTTCTCAAACGTGCCTGTTGGGTCCAGACGGCTGAAGGCACCCTTCGCAGCCATGGTGACAACAGCAAATGGACCATAATAAAAAAAAATAATAAAAAATAAAAAATTCCCCCAAAAAACATCAGCACAACTTGATTCAATTGCATGATCAATAAATGAACAAACTGTGAATACTGCCCAATTTTTCAGTGTGTTATAGGAATAAGGCAATTTCATTCCGAAAAACTCACACCACACATTTGTGGGATTTGCTGTGTTTTTCTGACCTACTGTATTACAGTAAAACATGGTTAGAACACAGTGACAAGACTCTAAACAAAGGACACAAGAAAATATAAAAAATCTAGATATTATAAAGCAGTTTGAAAGAAAAGTGTCACAATCTTTTTTATATACTTTGTCATTTATTTGCAATACATTATATTTTTGGCAAGTTCTACTCTATGACAATTTTATTTTGAGTTTGCTGTGAGTTTTATGTAGGGGATCATGCTGACCCCATGCAGTCGAGTCAAACAGGCAAGCCCACCTTGGTCTTTATGGGTCCTGGCGCAATCACATTGAATCGCATCCCATACCGGCCCCACTCAGCTGCCAAAGACCTGTAGGAGTGAGACACAGACACACACAAACACACACACACAAATAAATAAATCATATAGCACAGAGTCCAAGAGTGGGAAATGCAGAATCTTTTTTTTATTAAACTGTACTAAGGGTTCGAAAGTCCCACTGCCTCATCCCAGAAGAGTCACATGGCGAAAACTGCACATGGTGGGAAAGCACTAAAAAGGTTGCACCATGCAAATTTATCATCGCTCATCCACAACAAAGCTAAGGGATTAAATTGACCCTCATCGATTCTTAAGGCCCAGATCACAGACAGCCCAGAAGAGAGCACCCTGAGGACGTCCTGGGAGTAAATGACCGTGACGCTTCTCTTACTAAAACATAGCCTGCGTCTCAATGTGAAGAGAACCCAGGAAGGGGTCAGATTCAGAGCAATCCCATTAGGAGAAAATAGCTCATGGGGGTTGAGGAGTAAGTGGCTGGAAAGAGGCCCCTCCCCCACCCACTGGCATCTGAATTGCATCACTGATATATCAAGCACCCAAGATCTGATGTCTAACTTGCAAGCCAAGCTCCTCAGGAGTTAAGACTGTCCCCAACCATTTAATGGTTCTTTTTTTCTGCCTTGAGCTCTGCCATCTCCCTCCCTCACACTGCAATCTCCTCTTAAAATACTTTATAAAAAAATATACATGCACACAAACTGTATATAAACACAAAAACTAACCATCTACAAGTATCGGCTACATCACCTGTCCTTTGAAAGGGAATAAAATATTTTTTCAGAGCACAAGAAAACCAGGGGATTGCCCACATTTAAGAACACTGGCATTGTTAGTTGCCCCCCCCCCAAAAGCATTCCATCTTTCCACCTGAAGTAGGACCAGAAGGTGGCACAGTTGTTAGAACTGCCAATTTCCAGTCTAAGGACCCAGGTTCTCCTCCTGCTGTAGTACCTTTGATCAAGGTACATAGTCTGACCAGATACAGTAAGAATACCCTGGTGTATTAATGAATAAAAAAATAAACCCCTAGTGGTTTATTTTTCTCCTATTCCCTAGTGGAAAGGAGTTTTTTTTGTTGTTCCTCTCCTGTGTGGCCAGTTGGACAACTGTGCAGGATTACTGATGAACAAAAGCCTCTACATGTCTGTTCAGTGCTGTGTTACTGCAGTGAGAAGAGCACTATATAAAAATAAAATCGGATTAAACTGAACTGAATTAATTGGTAAATCACTGTTGACAGCTTAGCATGAAAAGTCACTTTGGGAAAAAAAACTGTCAGACAAATGTTTAAACAATAAAAACTGAAACAAGTTGGTGGGATTAAAACAAAAATCAGTAGCTCTCCTTCTTCCAAAAACTCTAGACTTCCAACCAACAAAATCTGCATTTAAATTTCATGACACTTAAATATGCTTTACATTTTACTTAATGTAGGGTGAAATCAGTGGGCAAGAGAAGACTCCTTAAATATACCACATATGTATACTATAGAAAAGCCTCAGATAAATATTTGTAAGACACATAAATCACTGTGAAGAGCATCTTGTGAGGAAATTGCAGATAAACAAGGCCCTACGTGCAGAGGCTCTCCACTCCAGACTTGGCAGCCGCAGAGGGGACCACAAACCCGGAGCCGCTTTCTGCATATATGGTGGTGATGGCCAAGAATGCGGCTCCTGTAAGACACACAGCTGTTACCTGTGAACATGGATGTGATCAAACGTGCAGACGTACAGCATCATACAGCATGTCCTATGAGCAGGTTGGCATTCATGACAGAGAAGAAACAGCAACATACAACAACGGATCCATTCATCAAGAAAAAGGAACAAATCAAACAAATCTGAATTGCTTTCAAAACCCACCTTTAACAGCAAAAGAACTGAAAGTGATTCAAACAAATCTCTCAAATACTTAAGCAGTCCAAACTAAGACATTGATTACACAGACGTGGCCTTGGGTGACCCTGACACTCGGTCTAAAATCCTATATTAATATGTACTGTATCTGACATACAGATCATTTTACACAATAATATATTTGAGTCAAGAGGACAAAAAAAACTGATCAATATACCAAAATGCAGCACATTTACTGAATATCGACATACAGGCCAAGAGAAATGAAGCTTGGCTTGACTTGTAATGATTTTCATGTCTGCAAAGAGACTCGGCAGAAATGCAAGGGCCTCAAGTGTCTCTTAAAGGAACCCTGTGTAACAATCTGCATTTTTCTAGTTATAACTCAAGAAACAACATCATAGAGGTAAGAGGACCAGTGAGTTTCCCCACGCTGGACTGAGGATAACACAGTTGGGCTCCAGTTGCTGTAGTAGCTGCAGTTCTGGGCTCCATTCTCACCCCCTCAGGTGAAATCACTTCCATAAACATCAAACAGGACGGTAGTGCCCGAAAGACTGTGCTCAGAGATCTAAGGTAAGCCTCAGGCCCGCCGCAACAGATAGGTGGCACTTGGCCCTGGCATAACAACCCCCACAACCTTATTGTGGTCCTGCCTGTATTTTTTCATTGGTCTCTTTCACAGTTGACGTTTCAAAGTTAAGCATCTTTTGGTTTCTTAGATAAACAAATACACTTCCCCGGCCAAAAAAAGTCACCACCTGGATTTAACTTAATCTAGGGTTCCTTCAGTTGGTCAGGTTTAGGTTCAGCAATGTTATGTGCCCAAAAAATGAGCTCAGCTGACTACTTGAATATACTGAATGACCAGGTTTTTCCATCCATCAATGGATTTTTTCTTCCCTGATGGTACGGGCATATTGCAAGATGACAATGGCAGAAAGAGTGCTTCAGGGAGCATGAGACATCATTTTCACACATGGATTGGTCACCACAGAGTCCAGACCTTAACCCCATTGAGAATCTTTGGGATCTTTTGCTGGAGAAGAATTCACGCAGTGGTCCAACTCTCACATCACCGATACAAGATCTTGGCGAAAAATGAATGCAACTCTGGACAGAAATAAATGTTGTGACACTGCCTAAGCTTATCGAAACGATGCCATGGCAAAAGCATGCCATAATCAAACTAAAGGTGGTCCAATGAAATATTGGAGTGTGTGACTTTTTTTTTGCCAGGTAGTGCATTTAGTGACCCTAGTGGCAGTCAGATGATGCTGACCCAGAGTCATTTTCTAGGAGCAGCAATATTTGTACCATTTTTATTGATTACCCCATTCAGGCTGTGCTCTGCCTGCCACTCTATACTTCTGGAATAGGCTGCTGACCACTAAAATCCTACAATGGACAAGGAGATTATGAAAATGAATGAATGACTTGAACAACGTAACTGAAAAGAGACCTTCACTCCCCCTAGTGTCTGAAAGGTCTAAACACATGGAAAATGTTACATCTCTATAGCAGTGGAGGAGCTGTTCCACTGCCATATCCAAGGGCAGGGACAGCACCTCAAAACAGCCTTACCTTTCTCTGCTTTTATCAGCCGCTTCCCAATATCCAGGGTCACGTAAGCGGTGCCATTCAGAACGATGTCTGTTATCGTTCTCCAGGCATTGGCTGAAAGCTTCTCCGTAGGCGAAATGAAGTTTCCTGCAGCGTTGTTTATCACAACCTGAGAGGAAATGGTCAGGTCAGATGAAGTTAACTTGTAAGCACAAACACCTACATATAGATTCAGTGTGGCTCTATAGGGGATGCTTTGTGGGCATCTGCCCTGTGCAACCTTGAGCACGAGAATTCTCATCACGTACATCAGGAAGCCCCACTACGTTGACCGCTTCAGTCACTGCAGCCTCCACCGAAGCTGGATCTCTCACATCACACTGTACAGCATGAACCTAAAAAATCAATTTGATAAACACAACAAGGAACAGGTGTCAGCCTGTTGCTACTGACAAAAGATGTAAAATTGAAATTTTGATTTAGCACCCCCCAATATTTTGGTTCGTAAAAGCAATCCCAAACTTAAAATTTAGAGTTGCACCTTGTTCCCAGTCTGCTTTGTTATTTCCTCAGCAGTCTGTTTGAGAACATCCAACTTTCTGAAAAGTAAAATGAAGTTAGTTACTAAGATTAACAGCTGCACAGTTGAGCTTCTCAAGCTCTCTTGCTGTAAAAAACTGAGCACAGTTTCATAGTAAACATAAACTCTTGGAGAATCCAGCTGCAGAAATGACCAGAAAGTTACAATACAATACAGTCTTTCCTAAGTTCAGTCACTTAAAGTCGGACCCCAAGCAAAGAAGCAAGTGCACATACCTGCTGGCGATGACACACTGAGCACCCAGTGCCGACAATGTGGTTGTCATCCCCCTGCCCAGGCCTGTGCCTCCTCCAGTGATGAAGGCCACCTTGTTAGCGAAGGCGCCAGGCGGCAGCATCACCCCTTCATTGACAGGGAAGAAAGTGGCCTGCAGTGGGGCACTCTGGCACACACTGTTTGTCCCATTACTGAACACCTATATTGCCAAAAGAGGAGAAATGCATTGTTATTTTGTTTCTGCACAACTCTGTTTTTACAAATGCAAGCAGTTCTGTAAATATATTTAATACATTGCAATACGTTAAAAAAGATAACAAATATAATCTGCAACAATAAAAAAAAATTACGCATCGTGATTGGCTGGACAGTGGACTAAACGTCAAGTACTTTGGTCTTTCACAACTTCACAACTATACATATAGTAAGACATCCATAAAAGTTAACAGATCCAGCCATCCCATATATTCAAATATCAACTCCTACCCGTCTGCAGAATGCACTTGTATGTAACCACAATGCATCGGTTTTAAACTTTAAAATCCTTCCCAGCAGCAAAGGAGCCATGTTCTCCAATACTTGGCCTTTCACCTAGTGAGACGAGAGGCGGAGAGAGTGGGAGGGATGTGATAGGCCAGACTTACCGGCTAGCCTATCAGAGAAAAGAATAACAACCACCTATTTAATTATAGCCAATCATATGCTAGGAGGGAGAAGTGACGTCGAGAAAAAAAAGTCAAAGTGAAACTAGTCAAAAATTCACTTAAAGTGTTGCACTTTTTATGTGAAATACAAGATTATAGAATTCAGGTAGATGAATACGGAAAATAATACATTTGAGCGCCTCATCGCAAATGTGATGTTTGAAATGTCTTTTTAACTCGGTTGAGTAGTTATAAAAACCTCAATGCAATTTTTTTTTAATCGTAGTGTCCTTTTTCAATTAATCATTACATTTTCCCCTACTGGAATATTCGAGATATTGCTTTTAATATGACCTCCCGCTTCGTAGTAGTAATATGTTATTTTGGCGTTAATTGGGAACAACGCACAGCAAATATTTAATGTTATATTCCTTATGTTGCTTCAATGCCAGTTAGAGCGCACACAAATCGCAGCGGCGCTTGCTCGTGCACTTTGACCACAGGAAGCGGACGCGCGCGCGCGCGGAGGAAGTGCCCCCACGAGCCCGGCGGCGCGAGACGGCGGCGCGAACAGCCAGTCAGCCCAAGTGACGGGACGGTTTGTGCGACAACAAAATGTGGACGCTGACGCCGCTGGGAGACGCCGGTGAGTCTCCGTCCGACTGACGGGGTTCGGGATTTCAGCTCCCGCCCGCTGACACCACATCGCTGTCCCCCCTCCCGCAGGACCGTCGCGCCGCCTCCTCCCCGGGCAGGAGCACACAGTGGGCCGCAAGAGCTGCTCGATCCTCCTGCAAGACGACCAATCCATCAGCCGCACGCACGCCACGTTCTGCGTGGGGCCGGCGAGCCGCATCCAGGTTTGTGGTCATGGCGGCCTTGGGCGAGATGCGGTAGATAGATAATACGGAGAGAGCACAGTTACAGGGCTGTGTGTGAGCGTGTGTGGGTAACATGGACATAAGAGATGATTATTAATAATAAACAGATGTGGCTGAGAGACGTTAGATAGGGGTCACTTTGTTAGGTTCTCCTGTTTCATAGGAGCTTCTCTTGACTCCAGAACAGCTGGGATTGCTGCCTCCAGTTCTGTCAGTCAGAGACCAGTATGAGGGCAAGCTGACAAATGAAGTGTGTAAACATAGCTGTACTCTGTTGTTGTTGTACTACAAATTGTGTCCTGATGGTTGGCGCTGTTCACAGAATGAGATCCCAACCCTGACACTCAAGGACTCTTCCAAGTATGGCACATTTGTGAACCAGGAGCGCCTGGGCAGCAACAAGCCAAGGGCCCTGCAGCATGGTGACCTGGTCACCTTTGGGGTCTTTGAGAGCAAATTCAGGTTTGGGACCTTTTCACTAAACACAACACTTGCCTATTTATGTATTCAAGTAATAATTATGGGAACGTTCTCTTTTGAGGGGAACTGAACCAGAAATCCGCAGGTTTCACCTTCCTGATCGACACTGTCTCATGTCTCTTCATGTTCGTTTACCTTGCTGTATGTTCAGAGTGGAGTATGAAGCCCTGGTTGTGTGTTCCTCATGCGTCGACACCGAGGGCAAGGCAGCCCTGGCGCGGGACATCCAGCAACTGGGCGGCCGTCTGGTCAGCAGCTGGAGTCAGGACTGTACTCACCTGGTCATGCCGGCCGTCAAAGTCACCATCAAGGTGGCAGACCTTTAACCGCACTTTTGTTTTTAGAACCTGTCTAATGACACACCAGTATAGAGTGGGGTCTTTTTGGCAGACAAAGAGCTAGAGACTGGGAAATGTAGGTCAACCTAGGAGGAAAATTGATTATGCCCAAGGAAGTAGTTAATACAAAATTGGGACCTGATGTGGTGCTGTAGTCAGTAAGCCAGCAAATATTGTATTTTATTGAATTGACAGTGCATTTGAAAGGAAGAAATTTAGGTATAGAGAGTTGGCGGTGGAAGTACAGGCCGGGTGGAGCAGGAGGGTGCAGCTGGTAGACATAGGTATTCACGGCTTTATAGCTTGGTCAACAATGGCTCTGTTTCAAGAACTCGTAATCTGGGGACAGAACCTGTGGCAGGCAGTAAGGGAGATTGCAGAGACAGCTGAGAAGGGGAGCCTATGGGTTTAGAGGAGAAGGCGTAAAGTGCAGTAGGTGTTTCCTGGTTAGATTGTAGCGGTTAATTGTTTGCAGTTTGTCGGGTTGATGCGTAGTGTTGTAGAATAGTTCTCGGACGTAGCGTTGGTGTGGTGAAGTTGGTGGACTTGCAAGGAGGTAACGAGTAGCATAATGTCCAGATGGTGTAGCTTGTTAGCATAGATGCTAAGGGGTACAGCTTACGTTGTGCGGTTGGGTAGCATAGATGGTGTGTACAGTTATTGAGGGGAGCAGTTCTGGGATGCTAGAACTGTGGTTCAGCCTTCCAGAGGTTTTGTGGGATTAACTCGAAGAAATGCCTGTGAAGGGAGGTGCCCACTTGACAACCCCGATGAGATACTGCACTATCACGTTGTCATATCATGTGTAGGTTTGGGTGTGTAGTTGGCTAACTTTGGCATTGTTCAAGACTAAGGAAATGCAAACCATTGCATAGTGATGAAATAGGTTTGCTGTAGGTCTGACTGTGAGGTTGCCATATCTAAACAGGTCAGGATAGAATAAGATTGAAGGTTAGGGTGTTGGATCCTCTTTGGAGTGCTAGTCACTTTATTAGCACTTTGTGTTTGTTATGAATCTGGGGTTTTCTTGGCAGACAGTGAGTTTCCTTAGACACGTTTACAAAAATACCTGTTGGTGCAGCTGAGTGTGTTTGCAGTACTCCTTGCTAGGATCTAAACCTGCAAACTTCTGGTTCTGCCATGTGACCTGCTAAATCACCACCACTCCTCTCTCTTCTTATGGTTTCCAGACCATCTGTGCCCTTCTCTGCTGCCGACCGATAGTGAAGCCAAACTTCTTCTCAGCATTCAGGAAGGCTCTCCAGCAGAAGATGACCCCACCTAACGCAGAAGAGTACCGTGGCTTTTCACCTCAAATTTTTGTTTTGTCTTTGTTTCTGTTATCTTGAAAATTACAGCATTTTTGACCCTCCACCTCCCACCCTTTTTTTTTTTTGGGTGACAGTTTCTGCCCTGAAATAGACGAACCGTCCTTGAGCAGGAAAGATATGGATCTCAGTGCAAAACCACAGCGTCGAACCCTTTTCCAGGGAAAGACCTTTGTGTTCCTCAGCACCAAGCAAGTAAGATCTCACTGAGGGTTACACAGTTGCAATGGCTGGAATTCATAAAAGAAAACAGTTTACACAGCTAGATGTCTGAGTGTCTCAATGTCACAGTCCTTTCTCAGGGATGCAAAGTGGGACTTTGCATGGGATCTGAACCTCCAACCTACAGGCTACAAATCTGTATTGTTATACTGAAGCGAGACATATGGTGGAACCTGTTCTGTTTCCCCTGTTTGCATGTCCATGTTCAGCCATAATGAGTGAACAAAATCTTCCTCAGCTGAAGCGTCTGAGTGCAGTGATCACCTTCGGGGGAGGCCAGGTCCAGCTGCTGGAGGAGGGGCTCTTGCTCACTGCCCTTCTGGAGTCGCCGAAGACGTGTGTGGTTGACATGGAGACGGGCAGCTCACAGGTCCTGCAGTCTGTGTCAACAGTGAGGTGGAGTGATTCGGTGGCTCATATCCTGCAGAGGTATGTGAGCCTTGGCGTGAACCTGGAGTCCTCTTTCTTGCTGCCTCTGAAAATGTACCTTGTCAACAGAACTCCCATTTTTATAGGCATTTACAACATTCTGAGCCAGACAACAAACTACTGATTGTTACTGTTACTCCTCTGCATTATTTTAGTATTTATTCATTTATCAAGTGCTTTTCTCAAAGGCGATGTAAAGCTCAAATGTGTCAACAGCAGCTGAAGAGTTTTAAACAGAGACACAGGATTGTCAGAGTACATTGTCATGTTGCTTGTTCTCATCTCTCAAGTAGCTGCTACAGGAGTGACATTCAACCAGCAAATGCATAGATAATCATAGCAGATGGTGTTGGACTCATTTAAGTAGCTGGCAGTAGATGAGGAGAGAAATGGGTTTGAGTCCCTTCTTGAATGCTGGGAGAGCTTTGGCAGCTCTGTGAGACAGTCAGTTTGTCCCATCACATTGAGGCCAGAACTGAGAATCAAGAGGTCAGTTACATTTTGGGTGTAATGCATCTCACCTTCCCCACCTCACACTAATAGTGGAAAGACATTGTACAAACATCTTCGTCTTCACTTGCTTTCTGAAGATCCCAGCGGACACATCTGAGTCTGAAGCTCTATTTTTACCCCATCTCTCTCCCTGTCCAAACCCGGCGCAGGAAAGGCCTTCGGATGATTGCGGAGTCAGAGATTGGACTGGCAGCCATCTACGTCACCACTGACTTGTATTGCAATCCGTCAGTGCAGATGAACCCAGGTCAGCATCTGGATCCAGTTGGAATTGAATTGAAATTGAATTTTAAAAACCAAATTTTATCTGAAAATTGTTTGATTTCCTAAGATGGACCTTGCTGTTCAAGACTTGAACACACACTGCTTGACCTGAACTGCTCAGGGCTTTTTGGTCAGGTGTATGCAGATGGTGTGCAGCAGAAGGGAAGTTGAAGTGGCAGGGATGTGTGTGGCACCATGTGATTTCAGACAACTTGCCTGACTGTACTGATTTTCCTTCATTATACAGAGGTGGTTCATGCCAAGCCTGGTATCCCTGAGGCAACGTTGTCACAGAACACAACTGTGGATGAGACGACGTTGCCAGCTGCCGCAGAGAACGTCACGGTGTATGCCCCCAACACAGAGCAGTCACAGGCAGCCAACAGGTCTTTTTCAAATAAGTTCCTAGGCCATATGCTGTTGATTCATGCTCAGAAAACACAATGTTCTATCGCAGCAGAAGATTTTTTTAATTCCTGAGCTGTAGGACTTTGAAAAGGAATCCGAGCCAACTGGGTCTCTTGGGATCTCGGGTCTTGGGGTCTGGTAGGGGTGCAAATTTATTGGGTCAATATTTATTGAAATTCTGGAATCACTGGGAATTCAGGTTTATTGGATATTAGGATCAATTGGGTTTTGCGGGCATTTGAGGGATCCAGTATTATGAGTTGCCAATATCCACTGGTAGATCCACCATTATTGAGTGTTGAGATCTTTTGGAGGAACCACATCTCCTGTGGTCCAGATTAGTGGGGTTTCAGAGTCCATTGGCGTTTGTGAATCATTGGATATTTTAATCAGCTGTATGTAGGTCTGTGGGCACTGAACTACTAGTTATCTTGGAATCAGGGTCTATTGGAGATCTGAGGTTACTGGGTGTTGTCATTGGATTTTTTCTCTGTTAATGATTGGCTCTTCTACTTGTAGAATGGACACCAGTGGGCCCACATCTGTTGGTGAAACACCGGAGAAAGAGCAGCGACAGACTGAGGGGTTGAGCAAACAACCCACCGTAAACGACACTCCCAGAAAGAATATGGTCACAGAAACCACATCAGCCAGCACCTTTGGAGCTAGGAGTATCCAGAGCAGAAATGAGAAGGGTGCTCTTCTGTCCAGAGTTAGAGATAACGGTGAACCAGCCTCCAAGCTTCTCCCTAGCAATGGTGCTAAGACCAAATCTCCCCAGAAGCAAAATAATTCACTTACAAACTACTTCCAGCCCATCAGCAAAAAAAGGTCAGTGCAAAGATGAGGTTGGCTAAGCAGAGCTCTGCTCTCATTTTGTCTTCTGACTTGGGTCCCTATAGTCTTGAAAATCCCTTGTATTGTGGTTTTAGAATCCATGAGGGCAGTGATGTTGTGAACGAGTCAGAGGCCAAATTTTCCAGAAGAGAGGAGCAGGAGGATGAGAGGGAGTTAGACCGCTCCACACCTCAGTACAGCAGTCCCTCAAGGAGAACGGCAGCTCCTGTGGTTGAAGAGCCTTCTGTCTCAGCACCTGCAGTGAGGTTAACCAGCAGGAGTGCGGACCAGGACTGCTCTTCTGGTTCGAAAGACTATAGACCCATAGCTGGCAAGAGAAAGCAGATGAGCAAAGAGGACCGAATGGATGACGTCACATTTGAGGTAGACATGGAAGATTTGGAAGATCTGGAGTCTATCATGTCATTGCCAATGGAAGAGGGAGACAAGCAGGGAGAAGCCTGCAAAAGAAGGCGCACAGAGCTTCCAGCTGGGGTCAAGCAAAAAGAAGCACCCATTGAAGAGGTGAGTTGTCTTATGAAATGAGAGGATAAACGGCATCCTTGGCCAAGAGGTATCATCTCCCAGGTTGGGTGGTAACATTCTACCTTTGTGTTAATGCATAACCCTGCAAAAAGCAACCGCATAAAGTGTCAGCAAATTTCCTTTTTCTTCTTTTTGGTGTGTCTGTAGTCATAGTGATTGAGTCTGTCCATCTGATTTTGTAAAAACCCTAGGAGTTAAATGTGTTTTTCATTACAGTAATCCCTCAGTATCTGACTCAAATTCTCAAATTTGGGGGGATAGATACAATGTGAAAACAGCAGTGTAGCCATCAACCCATGACATCAGCATGATAAAACTCTTCTGCAACAGAGTCTTCATTTGTGTGATTGAAAGCAAGGTTCCTTTCCCTGTCACTATCATATTCATAATTAGTGAGATCATTGTATTTGATGCTCTTAAACTTCTCTTAAAAAAAGTTCTCTTATCCAGTACGGTAAGGATTTTGGTTGTGCAAAGATTTGCAAGGAAGTGCAGAAATATTTGATGGGACACCACAGGCCCACGTGTTTCAAACAGGATAAATTTGCAACGGTATACAATAGTTTATATTATTTTTTGGACAGTACACTGTACAGTATTTATTCATTTTCTTCTAGGGCCATTTTAGCAAAAATTGAGCAGTTCAGATACTGAGGGATTGTTGTATTTCTAAGTGGAAGTGATGTGTGAGGGTCTGTTATGCTGTGAAGAGTTCAGTACTTTTTTCTATATCTACTTCATTTTCAAAGTACTCAGAAGCTGTGCACTTGCTGTGTGGGATCTCACAGCAGAAGCAGATGGCTGCATCGCTGCCAAGAGTGGAACAAATAAAGACAGAAGCTGAAGTGAGTGGAGAAGCTTCCTATGTGTCCCAGCTCCTCCATGAGGATTATGTTGATCGTCATTTTGTGTTGAACTATTTCACCTCATCTTTCAGGGCTTTGAATCAGCAGAGAGGGGTGAAAAAGAGGAGGACCTTCATAAAAACGTTCTGATAATCCAGTTCAAGTCCCTAGTAGTGGAAAAACCACAGAGACTGGGGCTGAATCCACAGAACTTTCAGAAGACGTCTGGGAAGAACTTTAAGAGATTTCAGAAGGTCAGTAGGACGCATCGGACGTGACAGTAAAACCACAGTGATCAAATGATATTCGTTCTATTGTTTGTCTCACTGCTTCATATGTCATTTTGCATTTCTTGTTTTTCTTCTTGATGCTGTGTCTGCATATCAGGTGCCTGTTCCGGGGTCTTCTGGGCTTCCCAGAATCATTGGGGGGTCCGATTTGGTGGCTCACAACCGGGCTAAGAACTCTGAGCTGGAGGAGTGGTTCAGAGAGGCAGCAGAGGTATGGTTCAGGTTTGGAGGTGAAGGTGGGGGTAAGGTACAGGGTCACTGAATGGTCCTCACAGCTGTCAGTCTGGGGAGAAAATGGACCTTTCCAGACCAATCAGAACCATCTCTTTGTTTCAGGAAGAGAATCGGAACGAGCGGGATGAATCCCTTGGCGACGACCTTTTCAGGTATTGTCAGCAGTGCAGTCTGAATGTGTTGACTGTGTAATAAAACTGGACTGTCCTGCTGTACCTTATGCAACTTAATATTTACAGTATTGAATTTTCAGAGGTGACCATTACCAGAGGTGGGTGGCAATGAGTGACATTTACTCTGCTGCGTCTGCTTGGGTAGTTTCTCCAGAAATGTACTTTTTTGGAATGATGAAACTTTTTACACCTAAAGATCATTTAGTAAAGAAAAAATGACTTCTACTCCATTATGTTACTTTAATCCGCTTATGAATTGTTGCATTTTATGGGTTAAATATACAACAAATCAACATCTAATTGTAAGTGTTTAATATCCTACACATGTAATAGAGGAATGATTTTGATGATCAGACTGTTTGTTGTAGGATTAAACAGGAGCACCTAGAGGAAACTTGTAAATGTGGGGAGAACATGTAAACTCCATGCAGGCTGAGTTGGGTTCAGACCCACTTCCAAACCTCAGCCCAAGAGTTTTGGGACTCCAGTGCTATCCATCATGGTTTCCATTTAATGCAAGATATAAAAATCAGTATGGTGTGAGTAAGGTGTGTCATTAACACTAAGACTTAATGTTCTCTGTTAAAAAATGCATCCAAATGCATGCTAATTCCAGTGCATTCACTCCCACACCACCTTCCAGCACAGTGATGCCGGACAGCAACTGCCAGGGTCTAAGAGCGCAGCTCAGGGGTCACCCTTATCCCCATATAGCCTCCTGGGTCTCGAAGTGCTGACTGTTTTTGAAATCAGCCATTATGCATGGCTGTACCATGCAGAGGGGGGAGGTCACTCCAGCGTTTTATCATTTCTCTTTTATGCAGTACAGTTGTGTATTTTTTCTCTGCAACATGGTCTCTGAAGTAATTATATTGTACTGTTGGTTGGTATAAGGGCAGCAGGTAGTGCGGGGGTTAGTTGTCACTTTGCAGTTTTGAACTTCCTCTTTTATACTGTTGAACAAGGATCTTACCCTGAACTAAGAGTAAAAATTACCCTGCTGTATAAATGGATAAATCACTAGGAGGCTTAATGCACAAACCTCAATTCTAAGTTGCTGAGGATAAAGAGATATATAAATGGATTGATCAACTTTGTGGTCCTTTCTGCTCTCACTACTGTTTCAGTGCAATGGTGTGTGTGTGCGTGTGCGTGTGCGTGTGTGTGTGTGTGTGTGTGTGTTTTCAGCTAAACCTGACAATAGAGTCTATCTTGCTCTGTCCTGGAGTGACCTCTGAAATGCACAGTATAGGTTTAACTTGGTTAACCACATTCTGCTTGATACCATCATCATATAGTAATACATGGTGCCAAATGGTGTAATTTTTGGCTTCTCTTAGACTCAAGAGGATCAGCAGTGTACCGTACGCTAAACATTGCTATCTTTTTTACAGTTTCAGCACTGCAGAGCAAGATAATGA
Organism: Heterotis niloticus; assembly: GCA_018136845.1. NCBI lineage: Eukaryota > Metazoa > Chordata > Actinopteri > Osteoglossiformes > Osteoglossidae > Heterotis > Heterotis niloticus. The sequence continues at coordinate 21,035,427 of CM030905.1, read as the reverse complement.
CTAATACACTTGGATAATGTTGATCTATTGGAGTATTATATTTTAATAGAAACAAGTGAGAACACTTAACACAGGATACTTTCCAGATCATGGCTGTGTGGTTTGTGTGTACAAGGGGAACTGTGACATGATCGGCTTTGGGCGCCAAAGGCCGGGGCTGCTGGAGCGAGGGGAAAAGCGGCTACGTTGTCCGTGGATCAGCTTCCTGGTCCATAGGGAACGGGACTGTTGCTCGGAGACCAACCCAGAGTCCTAAAGCTGTGGCCATTTACAGCCAGGGCAAAAAAAAACAGCAAAAATGTTTGATCACTGAATCGTGCATCTCGGCCAGTCATGCATGGGAAAGGCACACTGTGCCGTGGCTGCAAACCAGCCAGACCTATTTTGTGCAAGGAATGTTTGGTTAGATGGGTCAAATCTTTTTTTTTTTTTTTTATCAGTACTGAGGAGTGGATGGCATTGAAAATGAAGGTTGGAATTTGGAAGCGATGCTTATGTTTCTGTTCTGTCTGAAAGATGCATCTCACAGGCATTCGCGACTCATTACTGTAAATGAACCTGTATTTTTGTTCCCTTTCCCTTCCAGATACAATCCGAAACCCTCCAAAAGAAGATGAGGATGAAAACTGACCTGACAACAGCTGGTTAACATTAGGCTCGTAAGGCAAAACTCTTAGCTCTACGCGCCGCTGTTTTTGGGCTCATCTCCTCTGCAGTGCAGTTCTGGTTCAGGCTTTTCAGACTTTCCACTGTTATAACAAATCCCGTCTGGCTTTCCCATGTTTACGTTTGCGTTAATTGCACTGGGATGCATTTCCTAGGAAACCCAGCAGTCTCCACAATGATGGGGTCCATTGTAAATAAACATCTTGCGTATTTTTTCAGAGGTCGATTTTCTTTCAATTGTTCACGAGCTGCTGTACTGACAAGTTGCGTAACAAAGACATGATGCATCTGTCCAATATTTTTAAAAGATTTTATTTCTTTATAATAAAAAAGTAACATGTTCTGTACAAAATATCAATACCTCATCTTAGTTTTGCATGAAAGATGAGCTGTACTTCCCAATGAACAAAGCAACTCAAAGTCAAAACAAATTGGTAATATGAAACTGGTTAAATAAAACGGGTTAGTAAACCTGGTTAAAACTCCTTATGGAGATGCTTTTATACACAACCTTTTCTGTACAGAGTTAATCTCAGCTCAAAATGTCCCTGACATCAGTGAACGTTTTCAAACGCAAAAGAAAGGGGTTTCCTTTCAGGTGAGCATTAAAGCACTTTTTTCATAAACAATTTTTCCCTAAACTGAATTAATAACCACCTCGAGGGGGGGTATCTTTGGCCCTTTATTAAAGGTTTCCGCTAAATCCGTTAAAGACTGGATGATATGCATAATGCGTATAGAATATATTCATACTCACAAGCAGCTCATAATTCATCCCATTGGTATAAATTATTTTCTTTCACTTTCCACTTAAAGCTTTTCAGAATAACATACAACTTGAAAATGACTTAAAAAGGCAAAATTTACATTGTTTTTCTTATCTGTAAATATAACTTCTGTTTGTTTTCAATATAGATTTCAATTTGTATAGAAACCATTATAAAAGGAAGCACTAACAGGAGAGCTGAAATCTGTCTATTTTGGGGGGAAAAAATTGAAATCTGAAACTTGGCACTGTACAGTTGTCACTTTAAAATAAAGTTTTGAGTTCATTTAGGTGTCTTAAGTATGGTTTTATTTTTTTAAATCTCACTGACCTCTAAATGAAGGTCTCTGTTGGGGCCAATAGCATGTCGTACTGAATTGCCCAAAAGCAGCAGCAGAGTCCTTGGTTGGGCGGCGGGGGGGAAAAAAAAAAAAAGCTGGCACCCTAAAGTCGTACTCCAGTTATCATTACTTATTCACAGTATCACTAATTAATTCTCGAGAATTCATTTTGTGCGTCTAGTCATTTGCGCAACTGAGGGATTCAAGTTTCAAGGGGGGTTTCTGATGTAGAACAGATGCACAGCATACAAAGAAGTTTCAGAAAGCGTTAATATGGCACAGCCTTGTGTCCCTAGTGTAGCATTTTTAGCTTTTATAAGCCAACCCTCCCTGTCTGTCTGTCCTCAGGCTAACACACTCCCACCAACGTCGCTGCCACCACCTCCACCCCCATCTGCGATCAGCTCCCCTTTCTTCTTCTGCCTCTTCATGAGGCAGCTAGCAATTCCAAGGGCACCGCCCTTCAGGAACCGCACAAAGTTGTCGCCGACGAGCGGGCCCATAGCAAAGAGTGTGGGCTGCTTTCTGCACTCAAACGTGTAAGGGTGGATGTCAATGGGATTCTGCTTGCAGGAGACGGGCTTGTCAGGGTCAAGGCCAAGGTATTGGCCTTGGTCTTTGAGGAAAAACAGATCAGGGTTGCTACCAATAAGCACCAAGGCCAAGGATATCTTGAAAACCTTCACGTTACTGCCACTCCTCAAGATGCATTTCATGTCTGGTTGGAATGAGACTACGTGGTGCTCAGGAAGGCTGGTGTAGTCTGAGAACAGGCCTGAGCTAGCAGCAGTGTGCGTCTTGGAGCACATCATGTGGTAGACCTTGTGGTATTCAGGGTAGAGTGTCTTGGGCAGCTGCTTGAAGATCAGCCCAGGGTCATCCACGCACTTCCTAAAGACATGCATGATAGGAACGTTGTTGCCATGGGCACACAGAACTGCATCGGCTGCCGTCAAGCCCGCGCCCACGATCAGCACTGGGTCAAACCCCCGGCCGAGACCCTGCTCCCTGATGGCCACCCCCAAGGCGGATATGCTGTGAAAGACAAATGGAAGGTCCTCCCCTTCCACTGCCAGTCTGGCTGGAGAGTCTGAGGCACCGGTGGCAAGGACCACGTTTTCTGCAAAGAAGCTGAAAGGCACATGGGCATCACCCTGGACCCTCTGGTAACCCCGTACCTCCCAGAGTCCCTGGGGGAACGTATCGGGGCCATTCTCCTTCACCTCCAGCTCCTTCTTGCCATTGGCCAGGTCCCCCTCACCTTCGTGGTCCCTGTGCAACTTCTGGACAGACGTCACATATGTATTGTCCACAAAGTTGTTCTGGAGGCCCATGAGCTTCACATAGTTGCTATAGTAAGAAGATATTTCCTCTGGAGTGGCCCTGTCATTTGCTCCACCCCTATAAGTAGAGCACAAGTTGACGTCACGGTCCTTCAGTACACAGCTTCCACATAAAAAAGGCTGGCTGACAGCGTGTGGGCTGAAGTGTGAAGAACGACAGCTGTCCTTCATGCAGTTCGTACCTCCGCTTCCCTGCAGTCAGGTCTCTGTAGTTCACTCCAGGGAGTTCCATCCAAATGCCAAGACTGATGGTCAGCATGGAGCCCTCCATAGCCTGAAGAGATTTCACGCAAAAGTCATGTGACAACCATTCATAGGAAGTAAGTCAAGGGCAAGAATCAATTCATTACATCTCTGCAGATGCATATGGAAAGTAAGCAACTGTTACGACCCGATTCCAAATAAATCCATTAAGCTATAATGATAATCAATTAGAATAAACAAACCACCACCCACCACATTTTTCAAATGGATAACTTGTTCCAGTAGACACCTTCCAGCATCTGCATGTGCTTCCTATAGAGGGTACTCACATGCCAAGCGCCACCGGGTGTTGCCCGCCCTAGGACCACGTGGGGGATGCGCCGCTGACTCTCCAGCCTCCACTGAAGAACAGATGGGAACTCGTAGCCAAAGTCCGCATTGGGGTGCAGCAATGTGTCAAACAGAACGGCCACGGGGTTGGATGACCGCCCTTCCAGGCCCTCGCTCAGGTACTCCAGATCCTGAGGGAAAGATGCCTTGTTCAGCACCATCAAGATAGCTCAACAATGTGTAACTACAGAGCAGCAATAGAGCAGTGAATGGTGCTGTTACTGTCCTGTTGCTAAGCTAGCACCTTTTTTCCAAACTGACATTCCGTATTTGACCCATTTGTACAGCTAGTTATTTTTACCGCAGCAATTTAGGTTAAGAGCCATACTCCAGGGTACTACAGCAAGGCCCCTCTCGTAGGTGGGACTTGAGCTACCAACAGAACCTGTGTAGTGACACGAATGGCCCTTTAACTACAAATGCTTCAGCAAAAGTTGCCAGCGTGTAAATAGGCTAAAGTGTGATAGAACTGACACTCTATGTTCTTGATAAATCTGAGTGCTAAATAAATAAATCTGACTCAGTCGTTCCCACACTGGACTGCGCCTACTTGCTCAGTAATGGCAAGGTGTTTCATCTCCTGCAGCTTCCGGAACAGGACCGCATTTGGATGGACCGCTCCGGCATCCAAGTACGGAGTGTAGCCGCTGAGTAAGTAGGACAGACAAATTCCTGAGGGTCCATTTCCTGCATGAAATTGTAGCACAATCTTACTTCAATAATTATTCAGTAAGTAATGAATGATTCAGATGCACAAGTAAGACAAAAGAAAATAGAATGTCTCATTACAATTCTTTTTTTTTAGTCTTATAAAAGGTCCATATCATAGTCTTAGTATACATGATCCTGTAACAGATTTTCAAACATACAGACATTTTCCAGTTATTTTTTTGAATACGGTTTTGTTCACTTCCTAATTTTTGTCCGGGGCAGAGGCAATGCAACTGGTGTTTACCTGCCAAATTGATAGGAGGCAGTAAAGAGCACTCAACTAGAATAGACCTGCGGGACCACCTTTAATGAACGCATTTCATCAGCGTCCACAGTGTATGTCGTGTGTGTGGCGTCTGAACGAGTGTCAGTGGTCAATAACACAATGACCAGTACTGCACACATTTACGGGATGAATCTGAGCAGTCGGAATCAAACAGGAGTTTGTGTATTCTTATTTTTAGCCATTTTAATTTGGTTTTCATTTTATCGTAGCTCAAAATTATGACTTTTACAAGGTTTTTTTTTATTATTATTTTATTTCTTAGAACATCCACGGCTTTTGAGATTTCTAATGGGATCTAGCCCATTAAAAAAACTGGCTGTTAAACTGTTAAAAATAACTGGCATAAAGTATGACTTTTATTGACCATAACTTGATAAAAATAACTTTTTTTGTAACTACAAACAGTCTTCTGGTCACAGTTTTGTCCATAAGATGAGGAGCAAATATACAATAAAGCTGAGGTTGGTACCATGTTGTACCAGCTATCCAGTACTGAGACAAAACTCAACCAAAATGAACTTATTTGGTAGCTTATTAGGCCGGTTAATTGCTCGGATAAGAGTTCATGAGGCCTATTGTGCTCGGATTTACTCGGCTACAGAAACACCTGAACTTTAACAAGCTTTAGTTCTTGAAGATTTGAGTCCACCTATCGCCCAAGTCCAGGAGCTGGAGAACAAAGGGTCTTAAAGGGTGGACAGACTCACCAATGATGATGGCTGGCACAGTGACTGGGTGGTCCCTGGGCTGAGAGCTTTCCTCCAGGAGGGGCATGGCGGCAGCCAGAGCGAGCAATGGGCACTGGAGATGCACGTTGCTCCCTGCAGGGCAGAGGATTGACAAGAGCACCCATGTTTATACTAATCACCAGGTGCTTTTGTCAGTAGGGGCTGTTTGTAGCCATTCACTTGGCTGGATAAGTGCGCCAGTAATGGATTCAAGGGTTCAGCAGCAGTTGTTCTTGGGCTTCCCACCTCACCTTATTATGCTGATTTATTTATGTTGGTCTCTGCACAGCCAGGATCTTGGCATCTCCATCTGCTTTGATAGTCCAAGATGTCCTGGACCAGTGGGGAGATGGGTGGTCCTTGACAGTAAGTCTTCAGTCTTTCACAAGAAGCGGCAACGAGCGCTAAGACTTTCATCGGGATTTTTCTATTAGGCGTCTTTTGGAGCCAATATGTCAACACACAACAGAAAATACGTGGAAAATACCCAAACGTCAGTTTTACTGCTCAAATGGTCCTTCATCCACCCACTGAGCTACGCTAGAAGTTTGAACAGCGGTGAAATACACGGCTTTTGCTCGGCAGATTAACGGATCCAACATACACAAGGAGGGCTTCGCCGGGTCTTAACCGCAGGTCTTTCTGCCGCATTGACCGGGGCCGTCGGCTTTACAGGGGGGTCGCGGCGAAAACGGCCCTTCCTGTTGTTGTGCCGCACACGGCCGCAGCCACAAAAACACCACGCCGCCTCCCTTGGTTCACACGGCCGGCCCCCTTTTATCTCGATATGCTTAAGTTCATTATCGGTCTGGTTGCCCTTCAACAAAAGCTAATTATGCTGTGATTTATCAAGGTCCAGGTCTGCTGTTCGGCTGGGCCATTGTGCTGCTGACAAGGGCAAATCCCCCTGATCACATGTCGATCTACCGAATAATCCGTCTGAGCGACGTTTACGTATTTCTGTCTTTTTGCACCGCCCGCCAATCACGCCCAGTGTTGACATACCGGGTCCCCTGTTTACATTTTGGTGAGGAAGAGCCCTCCTCCCTCCGTTTCGAAAGTCCCGGCACGGCAGGGCCGTGCTGTTGTTGTGAATGAGGTGGAGTTTAGGTGCGCTGGCCGGCAGCCAAAAAACTTCAGTTTTCACACCACTCCACAATTCAACACTCCCTTAATCGCATTCACTGGACCTACTCACCGAGCGCCCTTGTCGTTTCAGTCCAAGGTAAAAGAAAAGTCCACTGACAACAAACGGAGTTACAGATACAGACACACGATTGTCAAAGCAGGCAGTCTGAGAAGGATTCAGCTGCTCTGAGGGCCAGAGGGAGCCCGCTCCTCCACGTTTCGTCCCGTCATAAAAAAGGGCCGCCTCATGGACTTGGCTGTAAACTCCGCAAATGTCACGGTGCTGACCTGTACCAGAGATGAAATTTTGACCGTTGTGTCCGTCATGGGCAAATTCATTCTAGCCCACCCCATCCCACACCACCCCATCCCATCCAGTGGTTTGGTATTTTCTGAAGAGCTGTTAATGTCCAACAACTGTGCCAAACCGTTTAAAAATGTTCCAAGTGCGTCCGATTTCATTCAACACTGAAATCAGAATGTTGTTTACATTATAATGACAACATAAATGTTTAGAAAAATGTGTTTGGCAGGTTTCCGCGCTTACGTCACCACTACTATGGCGATGATACCAGCCGACTGTACGACTGCACTGCTGTCAGTGCGAGAGTAAAAATGTCTCCTCAAAAAGTTTTGCAAGGACTTGTGGAAGATGGATGATGTGCGCAGACGTGAAAGTGAAATCCACACTGAGAACAGAGTAAATGACTATACTACAAGGCTACATTATGTAGCATCCATAAGCAGTGCATGCACACTGTATAATATCAGCTGATGGGGGGAAACAGGCAACAGGACACACACACACACCGCAAAGATGGGGGATGAAAGCAACCATGATGGGAATGCCATCTACAGAACCAGACAAAACGCTTAGTCAAGCATGATGGCCAAGGGGTTGAGTGTGTGAGTGAGAGGGATGTGATCGATCCATTTAGCCAGACTACTCCTAACAACCAGCCAGCCTGGCTCATTTTGCGAATTTCTCTGCCTCCTGCAGCCCAGTGAGCACTAAAAAAATACATAACGTTTATCAGTTATTATTTTACTGCATTCAGGCTGCAGCCGTATCATTGACCGCCCCCCCGGTGCACTGGCCACTTATTCCCAAAGCGGGGCTGCAAATTTAGGGCTCAGTCCTGCTTCGCCCGCTTTTGTACGCACGACACGACCCGCAAAGATACTAACCAACTAACCACCTAGTGCACTGGTTTAGTTATAAAGCCCGTCGGACCCCGGTTCTCACGCACCGCATCACAGCGTCACGCAGCCGTTACGTAAAGCGCGACTTCACTCACCTCGGCGTGGAGCTCTGCGGTCGCTACGCGCGCTCCCGACTCACCGGAGCCCCGCCAGCGGACGGCGAGCCGCAGGAACGGACATAACGACGGGGGGGTTGAAGAAGCTTCGGAAGGGTGACGGTGATGGTGGTGGTGGTGATGCTGATGATGACGATGTTGGTGATGCCGTGCGTGATGCTGCGGTGTGGCGCGAGCTTCCGCCGAGGTCTGACTCACGCACGGGCCGCGTGGTTAAAGCGCTCGCTGGAATAATAGAGGCGGGGCCAAGTGCTCGCCAACGACCAATCAGATGGCCGCTTTGTTCCTGCTCGAAAAACCAGGATGCGCTTCGCTGGCAGACGCGCGACTCGCCAGAGATGCGTAAGACCCGGGTCCGAATCTGGCTCGGCCCGTTTGGAGCTTACAGTGCGACTGCGTGGCTTTTCCTGCAGTTGCCCACGTCTCCTCCCTCAGTCCAAAGACGTGAGTGTCAGATGGACCCGAACAGGACCGACGAACAGGGTACAGACGCCTGCAGTCGAACCATTTTCAATTTTCGAGCGCCTCAAATTACCCTTAATGTTGTATAAATAGGGTCCCAACTGGAAGTTATGCATAAATGTTTTTACCTCAGCAAAGGGTGTAATAAATACAGTACGTTTTATATTAGAAAGGAAGGACTTACTCGCTTTGTGTTTTCTGCTTTTACTGTATTGTCCCATTCGATGCGCCGTATCCATCATCGTGTGTTACCACAGCAACCACATCGCGCCGTTTGAGTGCCCCCCCCCCTTACCTTCTAGTTGGTGCAGCACTTCTGTTATATTTATTTGTTTCCATAGCCCCGCTTCCCCTGTGGTACCAACACTGTGACGCCGGCCGGGTCGGGACTCCAGGTAGCCTGGCCTACCCAGAATCCTCCTGGCTCTCCAGTCTAACCTCGGGGAGAAAAGCAGAGTCTTTACCGTGGTAAAAAATAATAAGAGCCCTCCCTCACGCTCTTTCAGACGGGTAGAGGCCAAGCCAGCCTGGAAGGGGGGGGGGACATCCTTACCCCCTCCCTCACCAACTCCGTGTCAATCACAGTCTGTGTTACCATAGTAACTGCATCCACTTTTGATTCTGATGCCACGGCCCCTTCTGATGCCCCTTGCCCTTCATACTCTGTGTTGCCATAGTAACTTCAGCCTGTTGGTGATGCCGACATTTTTTAAGTATTCTTCTTGATAATATCTGAGGCAGAATTTTGTTCCCCATGCTTCTTCCACAGGGAAATGAAGCTTCCGGGGAAAAATCCTTCCCTGCAAAATTATTTTATAACTTAGTGAGCTGTATTTGCGTCAGAAAATGTTGAGTTTTTCACTTTGGTGATTTTCTTATTTTATTGCAATTATTATCAATGTTAAAGTATGGAAAAATATTTGCGTCAGAAAACCGGTAGCAGTTAATAGATGTAACACAAGATGGCGCTATTTGTTTCACGAGATAAAAGTTGAATACGCTAGAGAGGCACAGTAACTCATTCGCAACCGAATTATTTCATTTTCACATTTCATTTGTTGTTTAAACCAGCAAGTGGCATAGCCCCTTCCCCACCTGGAGTCAGAGGTCGCAGGTTTGAGTCCCATCTCCTACTTGTACTATTAAACAACATCCTTCACCTGAACTGGCAGGAAAAATGGCCTCAGTCTACAATGGGTGAAAAATTGAAAGCTGTTCAGCATAAAAATCTTCACTGTCTGTCTCTTTGGCATAAATTATGAGAAAATGAACGTGAATTCTTGATGGGAACAAATTTATCCAGCTGGCAAAGTGTGACTGCTGAGAGAAAGACCAGCAGGATCTCCTCTCCTGGTCACACGGTTGCTGCTTCAGGTAATAAACTCACCTTTGTTATATTTCACCATTTGCTGTTACACCTAATAAATGCCTGGTTTAATAAACAGGAAGTCATCGCTGAGTGGGACCTGAGCACCTCTTCAGACTGCAGTGTGGCTGGAATCGGTGTCACCCAAAGAAGCTGCTCCCGTTCACTTGCTGTCTGTGGCTGCTGCCCCGACCACAGTCTTCCCCATAAGTCACAGACTGGTATCGGGCCATGGATCACTTGGTACCGGGCCACACAGAAAGAATAAAAAACTTTTTGTTTTTATTTCCATTTTATTGACTAACAAAGTCTGCAGGGTATTTTATTTTGAAAAATCAATTAAAATCAAGGCGCAATATCCTGAGATGGCCACAAAAGCACTGAAAACCCTGCTTCCATTTCCAATGTCCTATCTTTGTGAAGCAGGGTTTTCTCAGTGAAAGCAATCAAAACGACATTACGGAGTAGACTGGACATAAGGGACAAACTTCAGGTGTCATTGTCTCCCATCACCCCTAGATGGGACCATCTTGTTGCAGTGACCCAGGCTCAGGGCTCCCACTGATTCTGCGTTGTGGTGACTTGTAATAATAATACAAGCAATGCAAATGATACTGCATCTGAATTCAGAGTCATTTACATGACTGCTACCCAGATTGCATGGATTATCCGCGTACCTGCAGCCCTATATTAGTCCATTTACTAGAAAGTTAACCAACGGTGAGCCTTTTGGGTCCAGGATCTCAGTCATTACTCAGGTGCCATTTTGCAGCAAAAATAGAGCATTTCATTAAGGAGTGGATGGATATTAAGCAAGAAACCACACTGTGTGTTTATGAGGCCGATGGCGCAAGTCACCCGTGGTCACGGACGGCCACGTCTGCGCAGATGAGTCAACGCATTAATTCTACCTGCGTTTTGCCTTAATAAGATGGTCCTTCCTGATTATGTTTCCATCTTATGATTTCATGAGCGCACCCGATGAAGAATCAGCTGTCAATTAATTCACCGTCGTGCCGGCACTTGAACAAAGGTTCCTTCCTATAATTATTCAACTTCCTCGCCACATGACCTTATCTGGGTGGCCTTTCACAGTTGTTCTTATTTTTCAGATATTTTAATATTTATGAAACCAGTTCCACTTCCCTCAGAGGTACAACACCATGCATCCTGAGATATTCTGATTGCTGCCTCCAGCTGCTTCATCCCTCTGCCATCCACAAGGTGTGTTAGATGCAAAGGGGTTTTAGTCTAATTTCTTTGGAGGCTTCTACTGTAAAGGATTTAACTGAAAAGAGCAGTAAAAGAAGCTTCCAGGTCCCGCTTTCCCAACAAACTGGGCACGGGGTACTCAGACTGTCACCCTGTGCTTCTGGAATGGACTCTGGACAATCGTGCTCTTGTGCCGGTCAAGCGGTGGTTGATAGTGGACACATGGATGGATGAGTAAAGGAACTCGATTAAAAAGGTTTTTTTACAGCTTAAAGTCTAAACAGATGGCTCCTGTACCTCACAGCACCTTCTTCATGTTGGACCTTAAAGCATGTCCCTGCTCTGTGACTTCCTAGTAACCATGCAAATATTATAATTGCATCTCAGCTGGACCATAGCAATTATTACTCTCTGGCCTTTCTACCCAGATGAAAATATAGCCGCTTAATGCAAAAATGCAAAATCAGAAAACTTTCTGATTCCAAATTTTTAAAAAATTCTTCTTCTTATTCTTCTTTCGGCTGCTCCTGTTAGGGGTCGCCACAGTGGGTCAATTGTTTCCACTTCTTCCTGTCCTCTGCATCTTTCTCCATCACACCCACCACCTCCATGTCCTCTTTCACCACATCCATAAATCTCCTCTTAGGCCTTCCTCTCTTCCTCTTGCCTGGCAGCTCCATCCCTAGCATCCTTCTCCCGATATATCCAGCATCTCTCCTCTGCACATGTCCAAACCAATGCAATCTCACCTCTCTGACTTTGTCTCACTCATTCCTAATCCTGTCCATCCTCGTCACACCCAGTGCAAATCTTAACATGTTTAACTCTGCCACCTCCAGCTCTGCCTCCTGTCTTTTGCTCAGTGCCACCATCTCCAACCCATAAAGCATAGCTGGTCTCACTACCATCTTATAGACCTTCCCTTTCACTCTTGCTGGTACCCTTCTGTCACAAATCACTCCTGACACTTTTCTCCACCCACTCCACCCTGCTTGCACTCTCTTCTTCACCTCTCTTCCACACTCCCCGTTACTCTGGACTGTTGATCCCAAGTATTTAAATCCATCCACCTTCGCCAACTCTAGTCCCTGCATCCTCACCATTCCTCTATCCTTCCTCTCATTTATGCACATGTATTCTGTCTTAGTCCTACTGACCTTCATTCCTCTTCTCTCCAGAGCATATCTCCACCTCTCCAGGGTCTCCTCAACCTGCTCCCTACTCTCACTACAGATCACAATGTCATCCGCAAACATCATAGTCCACGGTGACTCCTGTCTGATCTCATCTGTCAACCTGTCCATTACCATTGCAAATAAGAAAGGACTCAAAGCTGATCCTTGATGTAATCCTACCCCCACCTTGAAAGCATCCGTCACTCCTACCGCAGACCTCACCACTGTCACATTGTCATTGTACATATCCTGTACCACTCTTACGTACTTCTCTGGCACACCCGACTTCCTCATACAATACCACAGCTCATATGCTTTCTCTAAGTCCACGAAGACACAATGCAACTCCTTCTTACCTTCTCGGTACTTCTCCATCAACACCCTCAGAGCAAACATCGCATCTGTAGTACTCCTTCTCGGCATGAAGCCATACCGCTGCTCACTAATCCTCACCTCCCTTCTTAACCTAGCTTCCACTATTCTTTCCCATAACTTCATGCTGTGGCTGATCAATTTTATCCCGCTGTAGTTACTACAGCTCTGCACATCACCCTTATTCTTAAAAATTGGTACCAGTACACTTCTTCTCCACTCCTCAGGCATCGTCTCACTTTCCAAGATTACATTAAACAATCTGGTTAAAAACTCCACTGCCATCTCTCCTAAACACTTCCAAACACTCTCTGTCTATCCCACTTCTTCTTCGCTAGCCTCTTCCTCTGTATACTCTCCTGTACTACCTCATTCCACCACCAGGTTTCCTTGTCCTCCTTCCTCTGTCCAGATGTCACACCAAGCACCTTTCTAGCTGTCTCCCTTATCACTTCTGCTGTAGATGCCCACCTCACTGGTAACTTTTTACTGCCACCCAATGCCTGTCTTAATTCCTCCCTGAACTCCACCTTATAGTTTTCCTTTTTCAACTTCCACCATTTGATCCTTGGTTCTGCCCTCACTCTCCTTCTCTTTTTGATCTCCAATGTCATCCTACAAACCACCATCCTATGCTGCCTAACTACGCTTTCCCCTGCCACCACTTTGCAGTCTACAATCGCCTTCAGTCTGGCCCTCCTGCATAAGATATAATCCACCTGTGTGCATCTTCCTCCACTCTTGTACGTCACCCTGTGTTCCTCCCTCTTCTTAAAATACGTGTTTACCACAGCCATGTCCATCCTTTTTGCAAAATCCACAGTCATGTGACCTTCTGTGTTCCTCTCCTTGACACCATACCTACCCATTACCTCCTCATCTCCTCTGTTCCCTTCCCACCAACATGCCCATTGAAATCCGCTCCAATCACCACTCTCTCTCCCTCACTCTTCACCACTTCATCCATATCACTCCAGAATTCTTCTTTCTCATCCATCTCACACCCAACTTGCGGGGCATATGCAGTAACAACATTCATCATCACACCATCAATTTCCAGTTTCATAACCATCACTCTGTCAGACACTCTCTTCACTTCCAAGACACTTCTGACATACTGTTCCTTCAGGATAACCCCTACCCCGTTTCTCCTCCCATCCACACCATGGTAAAACAGTTTAAACCCCCCTCCGATGCACCTAGCCTTACTCCCCTTCCATTTGGTCTCCCGCACACACAATATATCAACCTTCCTTCTCTCCATCATATCAGCAAGCTCTCTCCCTTTACCAGTCATACTACCAACATTCAAAGTTCCTACCCTCATGTCCACTCTCTTAACCTTCCTCCTCTCCTCCTTCCTCCAGACATACCTTCCTCCTCTTTTCCTTCGGCCTCTTCTCCTTCTTCGGCCAACAGTAGCCGAACCCAATTTCTGCCAGCACCCTGTCGGCTAGCAGTGCTGGTGGCAGTCGTTGTTAACCCGGGGCTCGACCGATCCGGTATGGAAATTTGTATTTTTGCCCGCATATTAGATTTGGCAAATTTTTACCCCGGATGCCCTTCCTGACGCAACCCTCTCCATTTATCCAGGCTTGGGACCGGCACAAAGAAATGCACTAGTTTGTGCATCCCCTTGTGGCTGGATTGATTCCAAATTCCAAATTAACTCACAAAATTAAATATTGTCTTTGCGTTGATTTCTTTCAAACGGTTATTAAATAGCAGGACATCGGCGAATAAAGAAGCAGTCGCAAAAATTTGTTTAGCAAAAAACGCTACTGATTTATGTGATGCCTGTTCTAAAATAATAGTGAAGCAAATTTGGTGTTTATTTCGGTGTATGATTTCTGTGTTTGCTTTTGCCAAGACGCAAATTGTTATTCTCTATTGTAATTCTCTGTGGACTTTAACATCCATCCATTCCTCCATCAATGTCTCTGATTTAAACACTTGATTATGTCACAATCAGGACCCATTGTGAGTCTGGCCCGATGGCAGTTATTTGTGTGATTTTTCCTTCTTCGCTGTGCCCTTTTACTATTTGCCTTTCGTTGTTGCTGATATTTAGCTGCTCCCCTGTCCTTATTTGTGGACGCAGGTGATGTTATTAAGTGAATATAAATCCAAACGTGTTGCATATAAAAAAGCCTTTATTCACAAAAATAAAATGTTATTACTTTCATAAGCTAAATAAATATATATCAGCAGACACATGTCAATACAAAAAATTAAAAATACATAGTTATGGCATTTACAATATAAAATCAAACCAACTTAAGTAGCAGGTATAAAAAAGGTTATTAGTTTTATATTGAAATTATAACAATATTTTAACATCAAAGGAGAGCATGATGTACAAATACGGGCTTATTTCCCTTGAATATAGTCAATCTTTTTTTATTGAATTTAATTTTTTGATAAGACTTTGCAGCCAGACTAAATCTTAAACAGAGCTGATGGAGTTGCTGAAATCCATCCCCAGTTTAGTGTGAAAATGCCTTGTTGATGCTCCAAGTTTGAGTGACAGCATGTATGTAGATGTGCTGCTGTTTTGCTGAGGTTTTATACTTCACTTTTCCACTTGTAACCAACTTGCTGTGAAAAGAAGCCACATAATTCAGATTGTCTTCATTATAACTTCACAAAGCATTTGGCAATATTCTCTTTCATATTTATTTGGAATGGTTAAAAATGGTAAACTGTCACAATATGATGATGTTAAATAACACCTAGAGGCAGCCAGGTGGTCGCGCGCACTGCTTCTTTCACATAGTTCTGCTGGAGCTGCTCCCTCAACGCTGTGGATGCCAAATGTCTCCTGCCAAGGCCGTGGCTTCTGGACAGCACACAGTCCACATACATCTCCCAGAAGAGCTGGGCCAGGTCCAGGAACAGATCGTTGTGCTTCTGGTGCTGAGACCCCTTGAGATACACCATGAAGTCCCAGAGGCCTGCAACCGTGGCTGGAACCCGGAGCCTTTTTGTCTGGATCAGGGCCAGCGAGGAGGAGTCCCAGCACTGGGGGTCCATCTCCTCCAGGCGCCCTGGCATGTTGCCGACCGCACCGCCGCCTGCCACTCCCTCATTCAGGAAGCCAAGCGGAGGGGAGGCGGTAGCCAGGACCAGAGCACAGAGCAAGGGCAGGACACGCCTGTCACTCAAGGGGGTCATTGCAGACAGGGGGGACGCAGGGTCCTTGCCAGGCCTGGGGGGCAAAAGCACCACTGCTCCCAATAAGGTGAGTAATACTCAGGAGGTTATAACCCATCTAACCTGTGAATCTTTCCTACAAACGCAGCATGTAATTTTCTCCCTTTGAGTCTTTTTTATAAGGTTCCTACAGACACTTGACCACACCTCCACAGGTTGCTGTGCTGTACTTTACATTAGTTTATGCTTCCAATAATTAAAAAAAAATCCAATTTAAAAATGCCAGGATGTTAGACTCCATGTGTTATGATGACCGTATTAGATTTATGAATCATATTGATTAAAGTAAGATTTAGTATAAAGGCACACTTACCAGACGATGCCTCCTCAGATGCTGATCAGGAGGTGAAAGAAAAGGCGAAAGAAGATGTTGCTGTTGAAGCGCGAAGTAACGGCTCCCAGGAACCAGAAATCTAGGAGCCACCTCAGCTGTTGGTAAGAAGGTGGAAGAAACAATCTGGCCTGAGAAGATGAGTGACTGGGGAAAAGTCACACCTCCTAGGCCCCCGCTAGACCGGTGTGGCTTTATAGTGGTCACCGCCCCCATACTCTTCGTGACGCCATTCCAGGAGCAGCAAAGGCATCTGACTGTGACTGAGAGGTGATGGCTGAGGTGCAGCCACAGGGGGATCAGTGCCATTGTACCTCACTGATGACTGCATAAAGCAGGGATGCGTGTGGGATTTGAGGCCACCAATTATAATAACAGATTAATGTCCTCAGAAGTCATGAGTTCACAAGTAGCCTGAAAATGCCATTAAGTAAAAGGCAGGTTAAGCACCTGTGATTTAACAGTTAAACTGGAAACAAAGTAGTTTGTATTAATGAAAATACTGCAGAGAGGGATCCGGGCGGCGGAACGCTGCACCAGGTCTGATCTGCCGTCTCTGCAGGACATCTACACCAGGAGGTGCAGGACCAGAGCGACTAGGATCATCGGTGACTCATCTCATCCCAGTAAATATTTGTTTGACTTGCTGAAATCGGGCAAACGTTTCAGAAGTATTCTGGCCAGAACGCAGAGGCTCAGGGGGAGCTTCTACCCACAGGCCATAAAACTTCTGAACCTGGATATGTCATCATAATCTTTGTCAACTACAGTTCATAATATACATTGAACTCTGCCCTCATTGCATTCAGCTGCTACCATGTCATTTAGAGGTTCTATCTATCTATCTATCTATCAAAAAAAAAACTGGTGTCACTGCTCTCAGAGGAGGCGGGTGCTCTTTACCTCGCCGTGATTGGTTTAAGTGTGATCGGCCTCCAATGAGCGCTCGGGGGAGGGACAGATCGCACTTGCATGTTGATTGGTCAATTGTAAATACACGGGTCCAACGAAATAATGGCCGCGCTTCATACAGATGTTTGTGAAGATTTTATTTTTCATCTTTCTCTTTCTTCAAAAATACACGGTGAAAACTAAAGGAAAATAAACAACATAAAATTTTAAGCATGTATCCCGTCTCCCCTGCTAGTTCCCGCCAAAACACAGTCTCAAACACATTTTTGCAATAGTGCTGAAATCAAATAAATCATTGGAAATGCGTCCCATTCTTCATGTAAAGGCAAATAAACAACATTGCACTCAATATAAAAAATAAAGACAGCTACCGTGTGAGCCTCTTGGACCACAGGCAGAACAGGGCGATTTTGGAGTCGTATCTCTCTCCTCTGCGTCAGTCAGTTCTAACCTAGTCATGCTCTTAACTAAATTCTGCTCATGTGACCCATTAATATTTTGCATTAACGAAACGTGACATAAATCGAACAATATTTTTAACAAAACATTATCACAGATGGCATATTTTATACAATGTATGTGAATGTCACGTTTTATCGTCTTATTTATTACATTTTTAACCATATCTTCTGTGGATGATAAAAGAAAAACAATAAAAGTAACACTTAGGGTGTAGAGAGGGTTACACTGTATTGTTCTATCGACTACACACCGGTGCGGGAGACCCCCTTCGAAAAGAGTCTCCCCGAACAAAGGATACAGGCTTTATTTATACAGCAGTTCCCAAGGTATTCACGCCTCTTTAGTAGTTTTACTCGACATCTGTTTGTGAGCGCGACCGCGGACGTTTTTCTTATAAGGAAGCATCGTCCTGTCTTAAGTGCGGTGGATTTAGGGGGTCTCAGCTGAGCGAGTCCCACGTCGATAAAGAAAGACACAGAATTCAGCCGACCTTGCAGCTGGGCAGCGGTTACATCCTAGACCAATTTCCCATCTGCACCTCGTTCAGCTCTCGGGTTACAGGACACAAGAGTCGCAGC
This sequence comes from Heterotis niloticus, assembly GCA_018136845.1. Classification (NCBI taxonomy): domain Eukaryota; kingdom Metazoa; phylum Chordata; class Actinopteri; order Osteoglossiformes; family Osteoglossidae; genus Heterotis; species Heterotis niloticus. Next base: position 21,017,462 of record CM030905.1, on the reverse strand, counting down.
GTAATATTTTAAACAACATAGTCATAATAAAATATTCATTCCACTATTGACGAATGCCTCTACCATAGTACCAGTACAAAACATGCAGTAAATGTTTAACGTTAAAAGCTTAACTTTTATAAATTTCTCTCACACTTCACAGCTGCGTGAACTCAAATAAACATGGATTTTTGACAGAAAAATATAAACATTTGAATGAAATCTATCTCTGGGACAGTTACAGTCAAAGTTTTATATCCAATGGGTGCTCGCGGGAGGGACGAATTTGGTAGCCCGGTGGTGATTGGACAAAGCTGGATCGACGCCCAATGAGAGCTCGCGTTGACGTCTTGACGTTAACTTCCGGTTTGATGGTGGAACGCGTGTTTTGTGTGGAGGTTTAGCAAAAATGTCCTGCCGTTAAACCCGGGAAGGACGTTTTATTTCACTCTGTTCTAGCGCGACCTGAACACCACCATGGTTTGGATCGGTCGGGCTGTTTACAGGAAGGTCGGTTGATAAATGAGCGCTTTTTATCAATCTGCTGCTGTACGTCAGTCAGTCGCTGAAACTGGCGCTGTTGATGGAGTCCGCTTGTTTGTTTATTCACCTGCACGTCTAACTGGCGTCCGAAATGGAGCAGTTCGTGGTGTCTCCGTCGTGATTTAATACCTGCTTCAAGAGTCCAGGGGCGGTGGGACTCGAACGAATAACCTTCAGGTCCTTTAACCACTGCTCACTGTGGCGTCATTAATACGTCACCAAAGTTGGAAGAGTTGCTTTAGATATCCAGTTAGACCAAAAGTCCTGCATTTCATATTCAAATGCATTGTTTGTGAACGAGTGGGATGTTGCACGTTTTCATAGTGTATAACTAATGCTGTGTGACAGATTTGTAAGTGTACACGTTGTGAAAGCAAGGTGGTTGGAGCTCGAATCCAAATCCACCTGTGTAGACACTCCTGGGGGAGGGTCGGGCCACTCGGCCGCCATGTTCACGCAGCTCTGTTCCCTCCTGCAGTATGGCAACCTCGTTGACAACCTCCGCCTGTATGTGAAGGGAGGCAGCGGGGGCATGGGGCTGCCCCGCCTCGGAGGCCAGGGGGGCAAGGGTGGGGATGTGTGGGTGGTGGCCCAGGAGGGCATCACGCTCAAGAAGATCAAGGACAAACATCCCCAGAAACGGTTCCTGGCCGGAACTGGCGAGAACAGCAGGTGGGAACCCATCACCGACTCCACAGCATGATCCTGCAGTGTTGCGTGTGGAACATTGTGCAGCTTTGTGATGTGTGTGTGTTTGTACTCGCCAGCATCCGGGCTCTGAAAGGAGACAAAGGAGAGGACCAGCTGATCTTTGCTCCTCCTGGCATCGTGGTCACCAATGATGACCAGAAAGTTTTGGGTAAGACCTTCACTCCCTGGTGTTTGGTGCTTCTTGTTGTAACCATTTAGTGTTTTGCGTGGATGTGTGGCTGGGGTTTAGACATGCGTCTGAGACATGCAGACATGACTTCCTGCAAGTAGGCAGGGTTCTACCTGAACTACTGCTGTTTGATTGTCCGCAGGGTAGGTACATGTGACATTTCACCTGTGCTGTTTTGGAACATATCAGACAAAAATAAGTAAATATTCAGGTTTAAAATACTCCTGTAAACTGTGCAAACCGAGCCAATCAGGATGTTGTTTGAAAGGAAACATTTAGAAATGGCTCTAAAATAAAAAAAAAAAAAATGCTGTAAACAGGCATGAATGTGAAATAAATGCAAGGTCAGTAACACCTTATGTCCTGCAGGCGAGCTGAATGCTGTCGGGGAGAAGGTCCTGGTGGCTCGTGGCGGACACGGGGGCACTTTCCACACAGGCTACTTGCCCAGCAAGGGCCAGGCTCGCCACATCCGGCTGGACCTGAAGCTCATCGCCGATGTGAGCTTAGTGGGGTGAGAGTCATCCAGCCGCTGGTCAGCAGAGGGGCCAAACCAGGTTTCCATGGTTACTCTGCACAGAGGTACCATAACTCACCCTGTGCTGCGTTTGCGCCTTTCTGTCGCCCCCCCAGGTTCCCCAATGCAGGAAAGTCGTCTCTGCTGACGAAGCTGTCGCATGCCACGCCCCACATCGCCAGCTACCCTTGTCAGTATTGGTGCAGCCATGTTCCTTTTTCACTGTTTTTTGTCAGTAGTTTATACAGGAAATTGCAAGAGGGCCTTTGATTTGTATCTGGGTCTTCTGTTCAACTAAATATTATATTTGCATGTAATTATTGTCACTTTTCAGTCACAACCCTGAGACCAGAGCTTGGCAAGATCATGTATCCTGACTACAAACAGGTGAGCAGCTTGTGTGTGTGTGTGTGGACGTTCCTGTGGGGGTTGGGCCAATCGATTTTGTGCTTTTGTAAAACGGGTACATCTTGGTGTGGTTTATTCATGTTAATAATATTTCTAATTATAACAATATTAATAATGGTATGTACTGGTTGTAGTGAAAGGGGAACGTTTGCCTTGTTAGTATTTTTATCCGAAATAAAACCAACATTTTATTTGTGAATTTACCCAGCATTGTGTCTTGGTTATTTACTTAAGGAACTTCTAGCGGAATAGCCAGTTCGAGGGTACAATAACAGCATCCCACTGGGAAGCTGAATTTGGTTACACTTTGATTGTGCATCTGGTTCCTTAAAAATTTTGACACACGGGCATCCAATGAGTTTTTGAGGACAGGAAAGTTACAGGAAGTGTTTTTTTTTGGTCCCTCTCCAAGATCTCCATGGCTGACCTCCCCGGGCTCATCGAAGGCGCACACATCAACAAAGGCATGGGACACAAGTTCCTGAAACATGTGGAGAGAACACGGCAGCTCGTTTTCGTGGTGCGTACGTGAGCCTCAGTCCCGCACCGTGTTTACTTAAACAAGGGTCTGTAGGTGGCGCTCAGTCTGATTCTGGCTCTCTGTCCCTTTCGCTCAAGGTGGACATCTGTGGCTTCCAGCTGTCCCCGAAAACACCCTTTAGATCAGCATTTGAGACCGTGCAGCTGTTAATTAAGGTAATGTGTGTGCGTGTGTGTGTGTGTGTGTGTGTGTGTGTGTGAGATACTGATTTAATGTTGATCCTATTCCATGAAGACGCATACCAATTCCCACTACTCATCCAGTCCAATTTTGCCCAAATTACTTTGATTTGTTATTTCAAAATAACATTGTGAACCGCCGGACCATCCAGTGCCCGGTTAGCAGAGGCCTGTGTTTCCTTTCTGAAGGAGCTGGAACTGTACGACGCAGAACTACTGTCCAAACCCTCCCTCCTCGTGGTGAACAAGTTGGATCTTCCTGATACAGAGCTCAAGTTGAAGGAGCTTCTGGAGCAGCTGGAGAAGCCTGAAGGTAACACACCTCACACTTCTTTACCAGCAACACAACAGCAGCTTTCCTGCCATGGGTTGTTGGTCTTTGTACAAACTGGGGCTTTGGACCTGCTGAAACGTGTTCATCAGCAGAGGTTTGTCTGCAGCGTGCGTGAAGCCTTCGTCAGTTACAAGTTAATCATACAAATGGCTCAGTTCAAGGGTTTGCTTCTGTGAAAATATCAACTTTGCAATTAGTCATTTTCTATGGCTTATTTATATTTTTAGGTTAAAAATAGAAATGTTTCCTTCAATATGTCCCATAAACGTGTGCAGTATTTGACTGACATTGGGGAACGGACTTGAGCTGTAAACTGTCGATGTGAGGTGATTTACCGCCTTTGCCAAGGTGTGTCAACTCGCATCTCAAAGCTTTATTGCAGACAGAGTTTTGTGAAACTGGTTCAGAAAGTCCTTCCGACCTGAAGGGTTTTAGGCACAGACTCACTGACTGTAGTTTCTCTGTTAGGTTCTGCACACAATCTGCCGAAGGAGCTGGTCCCCAGGGGCAGCGTGACATTCAGGGACATTCGGCCTGTGTCGGCGGCAACCGGACTTGGTATTGAGGAGCTCAAGGCGAGTATCCGGCGCATGCTGGAGCAAGAGGCTGCCATGGAGACAGAGGAGCTGCGTAGAAGCCGCCTCCAGGTGCTGAGGGCAGCAGCTCAGCCCCATCCACCCAGGGACCCCACCAGGACAGTGTGACACACTGCGCCCGGGACGGACACTCGTGTTGAGACAGACGCTGATATCATTGCTGTCCGGGTTCCCATTTGCCCTCTGGAATCATGTAAGATGGCATTCCACCCAAGCCAAACAGATCAGCATTTGTAAGTGAAATAGGGGTCCTTTGCACCGTTTTAATCTTTAAAATGAGATAAAAATGTGAAAATCCAAAGTGTTTGTAAAGGGATGGGACCTCAGTGCCCTGTAGAGTGGAATGCTGGGAACTTTGAGCCATGTTCGAGGGTGTGCTTTGTGCGAAACTGCTCAGCTGTGTGAAAGAAAAGAAGATCCGGACTGGTTTTGATGAAAGTTTTATTTTATATTAAATATATTACAATACTGAATGAAGTAAAAGAAAACATGGGCATTGATTTTGCGTCGTCTATGTACAGCACACTGAGGGAGAGATGGCGGCATGACGTCGGGGCTGGAGAGGCCCTGCTCTCCGCATTCAGGCGTGTTTTCGACTCTGGAAGACTGTGTGGAGGCGTCGCTGTTCTGACATGCTGACAGCAGGGCGGTGCTCTCCGCCCGCTTCTTCTGCAGCAATTCTCTGTTACGGGGCAGCCAGCGGCGCGGAGCACTGGAGGGCCAGTGGCAGCGGCTCTCGCTCTCACGCTGCGTGCCGGGGCTCCGGTGTGGTTTGTCCCCCGCTGTGGCTGCATGTCCCTTCGCTGTCTTAGGCCTGGAAACCAAGCTTTTGGGCAAGAGGGTAAAACCGATCGGTCGCCTGATCGCTGCTCTCCACCCCTTCAGCCCACAGCCTCATGGGGGTTCCTCCTCTCGCGAAAGCCACTGGGCTTGGTCCCGATTTTGCAGAACAGTTTGGGTTGATGCAGTTTCTTCTGTAGGAGTCACAGCTGATCGCACCACCGAGGAACTCCCAGCAATGGTACATGTATAATTGAAGTAAAAACACGCAGTAACATGAATGCAGTTTCGTGGTGATGAGTATTTGCGTACAATAATATTGCATACAGTATTTAAGTTGGTGAACAGTGCCCACATTAAAAGGAAAGCATTATTCAGTAAAGTTACACACAGCAGGCTTCATAAACACAGCGAATATGTACACATGGGGAGATATCGGTCCTGTCGTTTCGTCCGCAGGTTACAGTTAACTTGTGATCAGCAGTTGTACTTCACGCATTTCCTCAACATCTCACGGTGCACAATGGAGGGTGGGCAGGTGGCGGGGAGCTCGGCTGGGTGAAGTGAACTCGCGACAGCAACGTAACCGGGTTGGGTGCAGAGTGCGAGTTTCTGCGTCAACACTCACTCGGTCCTAAAACGAAAGGGATGGACGACGACTCTTCCTGGCGTTCGTGTTTTAAAAAAAGAGCACGTACTGCGCATTTCACCTTTTACAGGACAAATATATATTGCATTTACAAAACAAAAAATAATGCTCGTATGAAATGTTGCTTTTTATCAAAAAAATTTTGCTTTAAATCCTTCCCTCGTCAGTCATTTGAGAAAACTGTACAATTTTCACATTTTGCCCCCTTTTGTGGCTTTACATTCATGTGGGACTGTGTCACTTATTCCAATAGCAGGACCGGGGTGACGGGGTACAAGGTGCTCAGGACCCCCTTCCACCTCGACACCTCAGCGCTGCCGGCGCCAGGACCGCTTCGCTTACTTGACGCCACCTGAGAAGTGCATCACGAAGCGCAAAGACCTCCCCTCCTAACCAAGTCCACTTCCTACCCCTTAAAAGAAGAAGCAAAAATATATTTTACATTCTCTTGACGGAAAAAAAACCAGAGAGTAAATACTGGACCAGACACGGGGAACAACTAGGGAAAACCTCTCTGATGCAACTTAATTCAGCAGTTACAAGATGATGGGGGGGCATAGGAGTGAAGGTCAGAGACAAAAAAAAAAAAATTAGGTTCTGCTTTCTAGAAGATGCTTAAAAAACCACTACGTCCGAATCGGTGACCTATACATATTTACAAACTAAGCGCAAAGTCTGGACGAGAGCCGCGTGAACCGCGCAGCCCGTGGAGAAGCCTAGACAGGGAGCTGAACGGCCTACGCGTTGCCCTCCTCCACATGCTGCATCGTCCTCCAACTGCATTTGCTTATTTTTCAAAAACACTACAAGGAATCGATAAACAGAGGTTCTCATGCATACGGTGTTTATTTCTACAGTGGCTGCGTGCTTCCAAATGTTAAATAAATCCTGCTTATGGTGACCTGTTTGCCGTACATCGAGTAGAGCACCAGTTGAAATAGAGCCTTTCTGGTGGATGCTGGGGAGGGTGGGGCACGGACGGGGGGGTCGTACCTCTCGTAGGGGGGTGTTTGGGGTAGGGGGGGTAGTAACAGGAAGCAACACAATCACTCCATATTTTTGCCCCGTCTCCACACCGTTGCCAGTTGTGCTCTTCGGTGCCCAGCGGCGCCCCCTAGAGAGCGGCTCAGTGCGGGATCCCCTTGCACTCACATCCTCTTCAGCTTCCTTTGTTCGTGTTGTTTTGTTTGTCGTTCATAGAAAAGCGGACGAAAATGTAGTTCGTAGTAGTCAGGCTGAGCACACAAGAGGAGCCTTAGATTGACGTCTCCCAGAGCTGCGGAGGAATGAAGACAAACAGATGTAAATGTGAGGAAGAGAACAGGAGGGGCTGCACCGCACATTCAAATGAACTGATGTGCAGTGCCAGTCAAAAGTTTGAGTACACCCGTGTGAAGCCAGACCTTCCAGAAGGCAATTTTCACACTATAACGGCTGTCACCACCCACCTCCGCAAAGCTGTTCATAAAGTGTAATTCAAAATAAATGAAAAACAAATTAAAACATACAAAGTTGCACGTGACGGTGCTGCTTTTAAAAAAAAATTAGGTTTTATCACTAAGTCTTAAACTGATAGGGAAGGCTTTCTTTTGCCTTGAACCTCAGTGCTTTTTGTAGACATTTCCTGCTTTTGGTCTCATCATTACGACAGGTGATGGACTGATGGTGCAGAGGAACAGATGTGGCTACCGGACAAATGAAAAGCACAAGAGAAGCTACGTCACACCTGAGAGAGACAGTGCTCACCTTGCGTGGCTCATACTACTGCAGCTCGGATTTTTAACTGGACCTTCTGCACCTGCGAGGTGTTTCTTGTGTGAGGCCACAGCTCAATGTGTGAACTTCAGCTTACTGGGTGCACGTGCTCCTGGGTGTGAATTTGCATAATACGAGCATTGCAAGAGAAGAAAGTCCTGGAGGATCAGTCAGTTCAACCTGTGTGGTTGGTGATCCTTACCAAGTACTTGACTATCCCAACCAGCACAAGCACCACAAACACCAGAGGCATGCTGATCCCGATGGGGTGCACTATCAATTCTGCCCATCAGGGAATAAACTAAGTTCCAGCACAGGTGCTCCACGTTAAACCGGTACTGCGAATATATAACAGTCGTTCCTCTTTTTTTTAATATATACAGGATGTGCTGGGTTAGAAGCTAGACAACGGTTACCCGAGCACTTTGTCGGTTGGTCTTCCGTTCTTCATCCGGGAGGGGGGGCATCGGGTATGGGTACCTCCTACTGGAGGCGATGGAACCGGTGGACGAGGTGGGCGACTTGGCTGGGGATAGCGTTCTACATTTGGAGGAGTGGGGGAAAAGGGGGGAGGGGTCACACAGAGCACTCCTAGCCAGCGGGCACACCCACGCCAAGCACACCTCACACGCTGCCCTGGTCTGGACCCCATCACCTTATTCTCAGAAGGCTCGGGATGACCATATAACCACATGACTACGTGACAAGGAGACACCTTCATCGCATGTACGCTTGCATCGCCTATCAAAGTTGCCTGTTGGCTCCCCCATGTTGGAAGATGATAAAATCAAAGTTACTTGCTGTCATGGTGACAGGGTCATGTTGCTCTTGGTGGCATCACTGTAGGGGCAGGGATCACTTCTGACACACGGTGGAGATGAGGTGGTGTGGCACAGACCAGGCTGATGAGTACAGACATGTAGTGGGCGGAGCTAAGAATGGGGGGGGTGTGGCCATGAAGGGGCGGTGCCATGAGTTATGGCAACAGCAGTGAGAGCAGAATACGTACGCTGAACCCCACATGCAGCAAAAGACAGACTGAGCTCAATCAGCAGTGGAATAACTGAAACAGAACTAATAGAGAAACAACACCATGACTATATCCTTAACAATAATATTTTATACAAAGCCATAAAAAACAACAATCTGAGAATCGGTGGTGCTAATAATAACCACAGCATCAGAGGTTTTGTTAATAATCAGCCAAGGCTGAGCAAGCCATACATCTTTATCTGCTGATCCAAATGAAAAGTAAAATTTTAATAAAATTCTGGTTCTTTTTGTCTTGCTGTGTAGACATGTGCAAAAGCAAGGAGTACAGTCGAGTTCACTTAAGTGGATACCGGATTAGCAGATAATTCACATAAGTGGATGCCATCTCTATGACACCGTTTGGGTTCTTTTCACTTCAAAGGAGCACAAGTTCAGATAAGCAAATAAGTTGCTTTAGTGGATAAAATTTTCCAGTCCTGTAGCCCGCAGTCCTACGTTAATGGCTCCAGTTAAGTGGATGCACACTATTTGTCCCTTTTGTGATCGTAGATCGGTTAAAATGGCATAACACCACCAGTGTGCCTTGTCACTTTTCAGACACCAGGCAGAACCATTGTGCTGCTGCACTATCCACAAGATATGGACACGACTGAACGTCATTGACCGCCCATGTCATTAGCCGTCCTCAGTCCTGCTCCAAGTTGTTGGTTTATGGCCTCCTCATCAGCTGGCTTCTGTAGCCCAGTGTCCACATGCAGTTGTGATTAGCAGTGTAGTGGCCCACTGTGTGAATTCCTGACCATTGACACTATTTTTTCTTTAAAATATCAATAACAGGAGACAGCACTTCAGAGGATGAAGGGAATGTTGATCCCAGACATCACCCCTCCACTTAACTGGCAATCACACTAACAGCAGTGTCCAGCATCACTTCATGGAGGCCAGTGGCTGCACCTCCTATGAACATTTATGTGAATCAGGAGACTGAACTTGGATGTAAAAATGCCACACAGCGTTGTATAATGGACCAATCTGGTAAGAAATAGCAAACTCTAAACATTTCTGAGGATCAGTATATGTACATAAATAACACAGTACTGTGCATAAATAATAAATAATACTTTAAAACTTTATATGACTATATGTATATCTGTTATTTATTTTAGCTGCTTAATTTCGACCACATAAAACACAACAGTTACATGAACCCTCTGCATGGCTGAATACCGTAGTTGCAGTCCCAAGACCGTCCACTAAAGTGGACTCGACTGTGTCTATGATGAATCGCTATTTTACGGGTCCCTGGAAAGTGTCACTGAAGCGGAGACTGTTCAGAAGGACTATGGTAATGGACCATGGTAAGGACTCCTGCAACAAAGTGGGCGGGGCCTAACAAAGCCGCCTTACAGGAGCCTCAGAGGGGCACAGATAAATTATGTTATCTGGCTCAAACAAAACCAAAAAGAAAGGAAAAGAAGCACATAGAAAACAAGAGGTTGCAGTGCGTGGCGGAGAGGTGCGGAACAATTTTGGGAAAAAATACCTAAGGTATGGTCCTTCAGTGTTTTTATTCACATCTTCTACCCATTTAGTTACATAATATTCAGTTTTGAACCAAGGATTTAAATACCTGCAGGAATGAGGGAGGGTGGGGGTGGGGGGTGGTGAATAGTATAGAGAGAGCAGAGGCAGAAAAAAACAGGGAGACCAGATCTTATCACACAGCAGGGCAGAACAGTCATTCGATCCCATCCACCAAGGTGCCAACACGTTAAACAGTCGAACACTCAAACCCGGACGAATTCACTGTGGCTGAATCTCAAGCTGGACCCTTCTTCTGTATCTACGTTCATTAATCACCATCTAGAATTTAATTTATACAAGGTCAATGGATAATCAAAGTAACTCGTGTGCCTGTTTGCTTTTTAAAAGCTAAAAAAAATAATTTAGTACATGTGTACGTGATAGTAATATCCACTTGCAAATGAATAGGAGCGTATCGGGGGATTCGGTATGAATACTTTCGTTCTGCTGGGTGCGCTTCCGTCGGTTTTTGGGATACGGTGGAGCAGTTATGGAGCAGTTACAGTTCAAATTTGTCCTCTCTGTGGTGAGGTGGATTAAGGGATATTTCTAAGGGAGACCAGAACTGTTCTTTTTTTTTTTTTACAGAAAGACACTGAGAGAATCTGATGCAAAGGGTCAGGGTTGGAGTCGGGTTCACTCAGCCCTGCACATACAGAATGGGGATGAACTTGAGACGCAGCCGTTGACCTTCCACTTCACCCCTGTCTTGCCAGGACAAAAACCCGCATGCGTAATACATAAGTGACTTTTCCTCGCGTATGATCGTAATTTCTGCAGAGCAATTCCAGTTGAAGCTCCAGTCTAACAACATCAACAACAACCCAGCTTCATCCAGAATCCAGCCACAGTGGCGCTGTAATAACTGCACTAATAATAGGCTGTATCACTTCAGATGCGCTGTCCTAAGCGCTCTGGCTGTATTGTACTGTGTCACAATGAGATGCAGCTTAAGAGCAAATTGGGGTCACAGCAATAAACTTGAAAAGAAACAATAAGAAGCATCTGGAAGCTCTTTCCTGGGGAGCTACACCACATTCAGTAACATTGATTATCAGGGTAAAATCAGGGTAAGACTTCTTTGCTGCACTTTCAGTACTGACATGAGTGTCTTGGACGCACATTCATCTCTCCACTGAATAATCACAGACTCAGTACTCACTCTGTGGAGTTGGATCGTGGCCGGAACTTCTTCCCTTTCATCTTCTTGCGGTTGCCTCCCACATTTCCTGAAATATAAAATGCTCATAATAAAGCTCAAATACAGACAAGTCAGACTTTGAATTGTAGTATGTAACAACAACAACAACAACGATAATAATAACATGTTTTGTATAACTCAGCATTGTACTATGTAAAATTTGGGAGTTTGAGTTTTAAAATTAATGTCCTCTACAATGGACAAAAATGAGTAGGTAGATCTGAGGACGATACAATATTGTGGTTTACCCCGAGTCACGGGAGTGTGTATACCAAACCAACACAATAACGGCAGCCCTCGAGAACCTCACCTTGCCATGAGTTGCTCCTGGGCCGCCCATTTTCACAGATGTCTGAGATATGTTTGGCATCTGGAATGCGCTCGCTCCATGAGTGGGACAGTCCGTTTGACCTTCAGCCAAAATATAAAACATATACTCAGTGTCAGTAGTTTTCCTCTTTCACCTCTTTAAAGCTATTTCTTGAAAATCTATATGAAATATTTCTCCTTAACAGGTCAGTGTTTCTGTCACTTAATCACGTTTATTTTAATATTTTTGCTTTTTTATTGTCGTAAATTAGGCCAAGTGGTTTTGTCTACGTGTTTTTTTCTGTTCAGTAAGCGCAAACCCGTCTAAATACCATTTACACCCCCACCTGCAGCCGGCCACCTGAGCACAGGTGCACACAACCACACACAAACACAGTGACTGCTACACGTAAAAGCCAGTGTATGAATAAAATGGGAATGTAAAGTCCGACAAACACAGGTGACAGCTGCTATGACGACAGAGGAAATGAGTGGAGTAAATGGACGTTTGCTGCAACGAAAAAAGCATGTACACATCAGCCCCAATGAGCCCATGCACCTGAGCAGAAATGTGTGTTTGCTTTCATTGTTTTACTGAAAGGTTGAACTGACTAGTGAGGGGTTTAACTTCTGCACCCCCCCCCCCCCCCCAGGAGACATCAGAGCACAATTTTTCAATTTTGCAATTCCCCCCTTACATTTAGTCATTTATCCCACACTTTTCTCCATAGTGGCTCAGAATTCTGAGCTACTTGCACTGATTTACCCATTTATGCACCAGGGTCATTTTACAGCATCGTTTCCTTTGTATCAAGGAGGTGGATTTCCATCAGCACCCACTCAGTGGAAGGGAGCAGCTTGACCCACTGTGCTGCTCACAGTTCCTTAAGTGTATTGACCATACGAATAAGAACTAACTATCCAAGGCTGGAGAAATTAACACACTTTTTTCAGCAACGTGGTTTTAAACCTTTAGTTTTGAAAAGTGATTATCCTGTGCAGACAAAACTAAAACAGTCAAAGGACTGAGCACATTTACAGCCATGTTATTCAGTGAGTAAAGCAGCGAACAGATCAGCAGGTCATTCCTGATGTGACACTGTGCACCACAACCTTTTTTTTTCAGCTGTTTGCTGAGCTCTGCCGTTCCCAGGAGAACCCAAGCTCAGTCGCTTACCGCTGTCGCCACGCTAAGGATGGGACGCCTTCCTCCGCTGAGGCTGAGGGACTCCCGATGTACGGCCCATCGGGTTGAGCAATGTTGTGAATAGAGATGCATGAATCACTGCTCTCTAGCCCCCACCCCATGCCCCTCCACACCCCCACAATAAAAGACAGCAGTACAAGCAGCACGATCCCCTTTCCTTCATCCATGGCAGAATCGTGACCCTCCTTCAACCTGAGGCCTTCTTTAATTCCCACAAACCTCATCTAATATCCAGTGGAGTCTTACAACAAAGTCCTTCATGTTGTACTGCACGTTATAATTATTTTCATATACCTGTATCCATCATTATTTAGCTGATGCCTTTCTCCAAGGCCAGGTTAATGTAAGGTTTATATGTCAATTAGCTCACAGTCATTTAACTATTTACAAAGATGGGTAATCTTCACTGTATTATATCACGGTAAGTACCTGGATCATGAGGTCCGATCTGATCGAGACTACCAGGACGAAAGGGTCCAGCAGAAGGGATTTTCTCTGGTCTCTGATCTCAGAGAATCTTGGCTGTGCCACCGCAATTACAGTCATGGGGGTACAATTCATCTTTGCATCACTGTGCTAATGGGGGGCTCCGCTGATTCTCATTATATCACATATGTGGCACTTGTGAAACAATTATTAAAATTATTTACATAACTAAAAGCTTTTTTAACTATATTTTACAATTTTTTTGTATTTGTTGCATTTTTAGAGTTGCATATTCGCAAATTAATACTGAAAAGGGTTCATTTGAACAAACTATTTTCTCTACCTAATGTCCTGCCACTAGGGAGAACCATTAGCGTAATGTTTTAGTGGCAGGAAGGAGGCTGTTGCAGTGAAGACTGCTCCCCCCCCAAAATGTACATTTACTATTTATATTTATTCATTGCAACTCATTCCTCATAAAGTGACTTAGAGTTTAAACCTTACAGTGATTTGTCATTTTTAACAGCTGGATCATTTCTACTGGAGTAATTGTGGTCCCTTGATTGATGCTACTACAGCAGGATGTGGACTTCAGATTTAGGTCTCTTAAGTTCAATGGTGTTGGCTAGAACTGCTACACCACCTGCTGCTCCAGTTTTTAAATAAATCTTATAAAAATAACATTGTTATGCACTGGACTCCTGTCTACTCATCCTAATATTTGAAGCCCCCCGAGGGGCAGTCATGTCCAGATGAACATTTTACATTTCATTTCAGTATTTTTGGTAAACTGTGACACCCTAGGAGCACTCGCCTGGACGAAGGAAATGGGTTCGGCGCAATGAGGCCGAGGAGAGCAGCACACCTGAAGCCAAACAACGAGATGTTCTGACTAATGGAAGGGATGGATGGAGTGATGGAGCACGTATAGATCTGTAAGTGGGACAGGTAGGCAGACCTCTTCTTTGAGCTACTGGCTGAGTTGGAGCTCACGCCGGGGGGCATGTCACTATAGAAGGAGTCCGCATCCCCAGGTTTTTTGACGTAGTCGCCCGGGGGCACCGGCCTGTGAAGAAAAGGGCAAAAGAGGTTGACACGAGGGGAGAGGTGAAGACACAAGACCTCTGAGCCTTTGTTGGGACACAGCACACAATATAAACCACACCGCTAAGTGAACAACATTTTCAATGTGAAACAGTGGCTTTCCTACTATAATATCATTAACTACTTGTTTGGTCGTCACCTCATTTTCCCAACTTCCAGGTCAGAGAACAACAGTGAAAAGTGCGTAGAACTGAAGTGTTGAGGTATTTATCAGTGTCAAAAAGCTACTTCAATGAGCCATTTAACACAGCCTTTTGATACATAGTTTAGGAAAGATGTTGTTGTGGGAAACAGCAGCCCGATGGTAAAACCTTAATGGACTTAAACCGCTCGCACACAGCATCTATATGTATGCATAATATTCTTAATCTGATGTTTCTTACAAGATTAAGTATATCATTTCTGCATGTGTCTAAAACAATCTGATGCATGTAACAGATTTTTATGCCTTATTTAAAAATCACATAACATTACCTGCTTCTAGTTTTTGTTTGTTAGCCTCAGTGCCACATGTACCAGTTATACTGCACAGTGATACAGCTGCTTGACCGTTCGGCATCTTGGCATTCGTTTCACAATCATGAGAGAAGATGGAAAGAAAATACAGCAAGAAGAAATATGGGTGGAAGCTGCATCTGAGAAACCGCTCATCATCCCATCAGCACCTGCAGCTATCATTTCAAACCCACAATCATCCAAATTTCTCATCACTGATACTGTAGACATAACCTCAGCATCAGTCAACCAAAAGACACAGCCATCCCCTTACTGCCAAAACAAGTGAAGCGGGTGAAAACAATATAAATGATGAAATGATAATATATAATGAAAATATAATGCATAGAAAAAAAAACACAAAACATGGAAATAAATGGTATTCCATGATAAACAAAAAACAAAATAAACATTTATTAAAAAAACCTAAAACTAATATTACACGGTCTTTGTCTTATGTAATACGGTCACATAACAAAAAAATAAAATAAAGGTTGTATCATACAGTATGAATGATCTGAATAATAAAAATCAAAGTGAGATGGCTTTACAGAGGCTTTACATGCTACATGAAATGTTTGTTAATACACAGCATCACACACGGTACAAACAATGGCAGCGATGAGGTAATCAATGCAGTGAGGGAGCAGTCGGCCTTTGCATTAACCAGGATCGGTTTTTAACTCAGCATTTTTCTCTATCAATGGAATCCATGAGTGAAAGGTTCACCTGTGTCCCTAGAAACAAGACAACACAGCAGTTAAAGCACCAGCAGCAAAGAACCTCTAGTTCAGCAAAAGTAGAGGAAAGGAAGCAGGACGAACCGACAGAATCTTCTGTGTACTTCTGACTCCACGTACCTCCGCTGCCTGTAGTTCCTGGAGTGGGGGGGAGGGGGTGTTTTATTCCATGAAATTTTTTGCTGTGAAAAATAACAGCATAAACCACTATACTCTACATTCACTTCTACCTACATCATATAATATATTCTGTTTTTATTCCAGTAATGTGTATAACTGAGTGCAATGGCTCCTTATTTTTATAAACGAATGAGTTGTCAGCTCTTCAAGAAAATTTTTTTCCTGTTTACTTGTTTATTGTTTTCACTAATCAGTTTAATATGTCCCTCTTTTGCCGAGCAACACTGACTAGTATTTTCAAAACCAGCCAGTAACTGACAGTAAACTGCACTGAGTTCCAGCCATATTCAATTAGTTCTAATACCGCACAAATAATTATTAACCACAATTAACCGATGCCTTTGTACACTACACTTCTACTACAAATGATTTATCCATTTATACTACTGGGTCATTTTTACTGGTACAATTAAACACAAGCAGTCTGCTCAACAGCAATGTCTAGGACAGAACCTAATGAGTACCGTAAATAAATGAAATAATATCTGTATTATTAATTCATCACTGACAGTTAAAGGTAAAAATGACTTTGGATTTACAAAGAAATTGAACTACAAACTTTTGGTCCTGGTTGTCTTTGACAAGGTCCCAGTGTACATCCATTCATACTTAGGGTGTTTATCATGCACTATAACTTTATAATAACTTTATTAATGCTAGGTCCTCTTGAACGCAGTAAAGGATGAGGAGAAGATTAACAGAGAAACTACTGGAAGCCAGATGCTTGAACACGGAGACTTACTTGTAACCCCAGGCAGTGATGCCCAGAATGAGAGCCAGCACTAGGATGGAGCCTGCAATGGCACCTATGATGATGTTGGTGCTGATGATGCCTGCAGAAGGGCCACACAGAAGGATCGGAGAAGAGGAAGAGAGAATAACACTTTGCTAAACGGATCTGGTCAACATCCTACTGGTCACAACACTCTCTCAGTCATTCATAACAGGGTCCAGTCAGCAGGAAAGGGGGGTGCTCCTCATCACTGACCACAGAAGAACTACAGCACAGTAACATGGCTTGTTTAATTGGCCAGGCTTCCATACTGAGAACTTCACCTCAGTTCACAGGATTTAGGCATTAATATTTCTGCTTTTGGGTTACATAATAATAAGCAATCCTCAATTAAGTGGATTCTATTTGTTATTGGCCAAAAATGTTCTTTATCTCACACAGTTTATGGTATAGATTTAGCGTGAACTGGGTGATTATAACAATTTATTATTATAATTTATTATTTTCAGGTTTGTACACTGAGCCCCTTGCACTGATTTACCTATTTATACAGCTAAGTTTTACGGTTCATGGTAAGTACCTTAATCCAGCGTACTACAATGTATTTCAGCTTGGGTCCTTCAATTACAAGATGACAACTAAGCAGCTGCTGTCCTACATCATATCAGTTGTTATTTGTCTGGTTGAGTTACACCTACAGCACGACCACAATTCCTCTGTCCTGATCATAGATCTATGGCACATCTCGTCTACCACACACACACACACACACACACACACACACACACACACACACACACACACACAAAACAAACTGCAAGTTCTTCAGCACAGTAAACAATGATGGGTGAACACAAAGAGCAATTGAAAAACGTTATTTACATACAAAAATAATGCTTGAAGTGGAAAAAATCAGTGCCGGTACTCCCCTTACTGTCATATTGGCTGCATATTGGTCATTATTTGCAATATATTAAGTAGTAAATTTTAAATTTCTGTACTGAATGAGATACTAAGAAATGCTGCTGATGTACACAATCTACAAAGACACAAAATTTGAATAAGCAGTAAGAAAGCTTTGGGCAAGCTTGCATATATATATATATATATACACACACACACACACACACACACACACACACAGAGAGAGAGAGAGAGAGAGGGAGAGCGAGAGAAAAGGAGAGAGAGAGAAAATAAAATAGTGAAGAGGGCTATTATGAATGACTAGCAGCTCAGTCAAAGAATCTGGTCAACTGGGAGCAGAAAAGATCTTATAAGAACCAGCACACAAAAAACTCTCAGTTCTCCAAAGAGCAAAACTTAGAAGTGCCACTACTGCATATCGCAGAGCAGCAGACCACTTCAAGCACTGGATACAAACATAAACTCCAATGGAAACAGAAAACATCAAATGAGCTTCTGTTCAATTTATCAGCACAGAGCATTTTAAAGAAAATAAGACGTGGAAAGCACTGGGCTGTGGGACACACAGGGATAGAGGGCAGAAACGGTACGGATGTGACAGCACAACGAGTAAGAGCTGAACTCTGACCTCACTGTCACACCACTCAAGAAATCCAACAAAGACATGACCCTGTCGACAAAGAACGTGTGTGAAAACAGCGCCAACTGAAAGAAAACAATGGACAAAGTCATGCATGCATTGGGGATGTGGCGGCACTCGGGACAAAGGAGGAACAGCACAAGTGAGCGGAGAGACACAGCTACTTCATATCTGTAAGCCCACCCCAAACACGGCTCAAAGTGCACCGGCCTAAAGTGGAAGGCTGTGGTTTTCAGTGTACCTTCTTTCTCTCTGGATGGATTCTTTCTCCATCTTTAAAAGAGCGGTAACAAATGTTTCTTGTATTCATTTAGCTGACACTTCACTACAATGCCTTTAACAGTGATTTACTTATTTACACAGCTGGGTGACTTTTTATCGATTCAGGGTTGGTACTTTAGTCAAGGGTGCAACAACAGGAGTGCAGATTCAAACCTGGGCTCTTCAAGCACAACGCAACACTATATTACTAACTGCTGTGCTGCCTGCTGCTCCTAACAATGTTAACAATATCATTGCGCTACCACATGAATCGGACATGTAAACCCTGGGCTTCTACATCATCTAACCTAATAATAGTGCATCGAAAGCAATATTTTTCATCTTGAAACCCAAGCCCTGGGTCCTGTCACCTGCCCTGAGAAACTTTAGCTGTGAATTGTTGGCCTGCTCGCCCATCTCAGCTCTACCCTCGAGGGCCAGAAGACCTGCCTACCAGAAGCTGAGGCTGTTGGTCCAACAACCAAGTAGCTGAGGGGGGAGGTGGTGTTGCAGTCATCCCCGGTCCAGCCTAGGTGGCAAACACACTTGAGCTCATTACTGCACACCTGGAAAACATGGATTTACAGGCACATGACCACATACTCACAGAAGAATGGAGAAACAGTGTCAAAGGCCTGGAAAAAAGAAATCTAGTTTCTATACAACAGTTGTTATAATAATATACAGCATGATTTATTCATTCACTTGAGGTTTTTATCCAAGGTAATTTTTAGTGTTAAGTTTGGACACTTGCAATTATTTAAAAATTTATATCATAGGGCAATTTTTACTATATCAATTCTGGGTAAATACCTTCATCATGGGTACTACAGAAGGAGGTTGGATTCAAAGCCAGGTCCTCCAAGTACAAGACAATGCCTCTAACCACTATGCCACCTGCTGACATATTACATCCAGCAGTCAGGCATCATAAATATTTATATATCTTAGTATATATAATACTTTACATGTATTGTTTTGAAGAAAAGCAGCATACATATATTGCTGTAAAAATAGCATACATAGTTAAGAATTAAGTCACTCCACATGCACGCGTGCGCGCGCGCGCGCGCACACACACACACACACACACTCCCAGACAGCCTCCGGATCACCCACCCCATGGCCAGAGCAGATCTTCCGGTCAGTGGTGCCAGGACAAGTGCTGAAATTGAACTCCTGAACTGGGAGGCAACGGTGGTTGAAGCAGATGCTGTCAGTCCCACAAGCTGTCCCGTCCTCCACGTAGCCCAGGTCCGTGTCCCCATCGATAATCACATGACCCCCACTAGTTGGGGACACAGGCGTTAGTGAGAATACTCCACCTGCTGTACCTCTCTAATATTACCACAATACATCACTGTCCCAATAATATTACTACAGCATTACTGTCACACTTATTATTATGCTGTTATATTTACTATATACCGTATTTACACATGTAATATTATTGAGGCACTGTTACACTGTCTCACCACTGTTACATCACAATTCATCCCCATGAATTATACCCTAATTTTCACTCTCCATATACACTTACCACTTCACTATTCTTGTTAGCATTTTTCCAGTACCATGACTATTATAGCAGCTCCTGAACTTACAGACACATATGGTGTTGGGTTCATAACCAAAAAGTCACAATCCCTCAATTTATTCAGATTAGATCTGTAAAAATCTTGGCTACAGCTTCAAAAAATGGAAACACTTTGACTTCTTTATTTTAATATACCACAGCAAGCTTGATCCATTAATCCTCTTCCTGAAACTGACACAATAATATATAATGAAGTTTGAGCACAAAAGGCTGTGGATGAACAGCATAATAGCAGAAGTGAAAACACCAGCTTTGGATCAGTTTTTATCACAAAATTCCCACAGTGCATAAACCACAGGTCAGTGACCAGCCTTCACAACATATCACTCCCATGACATGTGACTGCATTCTTTGCAGGTACCATTAACATGGCTTTCATGAGGCAGAGATTACATCCTGTAGCCCATCATAAAGAGGAAATGAGCTTCTAGTCTGGCTGTGTGACAGAGGAGGGGCATAAGTGGTATGCGGCATGGTAAACACCTGCAGTCCAGAGAGGCACTATGTTGAGCCACAGAGAAGGAGGTCAGTCCACCCTGCAGCTCTCCCAGTCGTGGGGTGGGGGCAATGTTGGAGCACAGGAGATACCCGCACTGCACATCCCTGAAAAAGCAGGGTCAGGCAGAGTCTGCATAACCATGGTAACGGACCTCCTCAGCATCTAACAATGAAGCAACCACTTGTTTTCCTATAATTTTTTTTTTTAACAAGCAAAATGAATCAGCATGAAATACGGGAAGACTTACTGTTTGTTACACTGAATCCAGGTGTCCTTGTCTTTCCCACAATTCCCTTTCTCTGTTCCCTCAATGTTCAGCTTCTCGTAGCAGAACTTATCGGCCGATGTAGCCTCTGCAGAGTTCACCAGATCAGTGTCAGTTAGTGGCAATAATAGTTTGAGTGGTGTTTCATACCTGCAATGAGTCTACACTTACTTTCTCCCCAGATGTATTTGCACTGCCTGTCTTTTGTTTTGCATTTTCCATTGAAGCAACGACCCTAAAGGGAAAAATTTATCTTAAATACACATTTACTGGAGCACTGAACAAAACTGCAAAACTGTTTCTCTGAGTGGTAACTCTTCACCTGGTCTTTTTCACAAGTGTATCCATCCATTTTATGAACATTAGGAGGGCACTGTGAATAGAAGAGTATTATTAGAGACATTCTTACACAATGTTGTACAAGGTACCACAAAAAAATCACAATTTTCCCATCAAAAGAGACAACAGGACTGAAAAAGACCTGGAGACACTCACATGGGTATGACAGTTCAGGAGATGACTCAATGCTATAGCTCCTAAAGCATCGAAGATTAATTTTTGCTTTTTTCCACGCTGATTTTTGGGTTTAAGAATGAATGAATGGTTGTTACGCTATTTATATTGTGTAATTCCACCTGGTAAGGATATGAGAAATAAATTCTCTAAAATCACCCTCACCTGACTGGAGTTCCCAGTGCAGTTCTCAGGGATATCGCAGTCGTTCACGGCATCTCTGCAAATCACCCCCATAAACTCCAACTGCACAGAAAGTTCACACCACAGCTTGACTGTTATTTTCATAAAAACCTTCATAATGGAACACTGCATGACACAAAACCTCACATTGTACAACAACATCATTAGAGCAGCTCTTTTTACAAAGACGAATGGGACTGGAAGACTCTTAAAAACTGATTTTGTTCATAACCCTGAAGTTATCTTAGCCCCAAATCAAAATGAATAATTGCTTAAAATACAGCTATCCCTTGATTTATCTGAACTGTAAGTTCTACAAAGAAACCTTGGGAACAGCTATAATACATTAAAAAAATAAAACTCAAACTGTATTATTTGTATTAACTTCAAGGTGCATTACAATGAATACTAATTTTAATGTGGAGTAACATTTGTCAACATCTTTCCCCTTTCAGCTTTCATCTCCTCCTTAAAACTAACAGCAATAAAACATCACCTCTTAGTCTTGTTAGAATTGACACTGTGCTTATCCGACATTATTGGAGTTTAATGTCACATCTATGATCCCGGCACAAAGTTCCACACCTGACAATTTTTACAGCAGAGCCCATCGCTGCATTTTGAACCCTGGGTGAGAGTGCACTTCTTACAGCAATTCTCTCCCTCCTTCTGACATTCCTGTCAAGGAAAAACAGAAAAAAAGGGACACAGTGACATAACATGGAAAACAGCTACAATGTTTCAGAATCCTCTGACTATAGATTTTTTCCTCAAAACTCTAATAGACACCAATAAGTATTAAAAGCACAATATATTGTAAACAAGCCGATGCCACCACAAAACGGCAAAACATTATAAAACAAGCACTCATAGACTTCAGAAAACAAATCATAAACACAACAGATACAAACACCTCAAACACAACAAACCCAAAATCCACACCCTAGAAAACACTATCGTACAACTAGACGTACAAATTATAATCTATCCTCATTAAAAGTAACATATATAGAATAATCGGTTTTTACATTTCAATACTATATTGAAATGAATAAAACCGACTAATGTTTCCACTAAAGTGATTTAAGCCACAACCATCAAGTAATACAGTCAATCTGTCAAACCCTGAGAGCACTTCAGACCCTCACCGCGGGGTTGCCACAGTCACACTCCTCGCCCGGCTCCACGAACCCGTTGCCACACTCAGGAGGGTCCAGCAGCTGTGGGGGTGGGAGGCACAAGGAAAGCGGTGTGTGAGAACCCTTCTAACGTATACATTCTGGACAGATGGGGGTGGTTTGGGTCCTGAGTTAAAAGTGGTAATTGAGTTATTTTCTAAATTCATTTTGTTTTGGACCCCTAAAATGGGACTCTAAAGCTTCAATAACACTGATGTTTTACCCTTACCTTACAAGCAGGACACTACTGTGTGAGAGGGGTACAATTTACCTGCTGCATGTGGTAACAACAGGTGGTTCTGGCTGACATGGCGACTACCTTTGAGGGCTTGTTGAAGAGACAGGCTCCACCGCCGCTGTTGAGGAAGTTGTGGTATTCCTCCACGTTACAGTCAGAAAACCTCTTAGGGAGATAGAAGCTGCGTAGAACATTGGGAGTCATGTCAGGTGCATGCATCGCGGTCACTCTGCTCTCCCATGTATTTCCTGTCTAACGCTTACATTTACCACATCAGGCCAAAGAGCAGCAAGGACATCTGAGGTTCCTCATGCCAAACACACACAGCCACAGCAGCTCCACCATGTGAAAATGCAGACATTGAATGCAATGGATTCATGACAAACATCTCACTTAAGGTACAAAATGGATAATGGCTAATACAGTCATGCGTTGCTCAACGTCCAAGATACATTCTGTGAAGCACGACGTTATGTGATTTGGACATTGTACAAACACTATATTATATGCATTATATCGTGTTAAAATAACGATAAAAAGTACAGTACACACCGTATATAAACCAGTCACATAGGCATTTATTATGACTATCAAGACACATGTATTATCCGTTATATATGTACTATATCATCATGTGCCTGGCAGTGCAACCACTTTGTTTACAAGAGACATGAGATACATGTGCTGTGTGCGGGAAGCTGTTACGTGCACTATGTTTGTTCTCCAATAGGGATTTCTGACCTCTATTATAACCCTACAGGACCATGGACGTATATGCGGTTGCACGTTGCCTGAATGGACGTTCTGTGGTGCATGACTGTAGTTGCTTTCCTATGTTTATTTTTATATACCCTTTCCTCTACTCTGAATAGATGAGAGTCAAGACACTCCTGAGAAAGCAGATTCAGAGCTGAAATCTGCTGCTGACCAGAACTGTCTTGTTCACACACGTTTCCTCGGAGGAACCACGTAATTAGCTGTGAAAAGTCTACATGACCTTCAGCACCACTGGGGGGAGCAGGAGACCATCTCATCCATGCCATGTAGCTGCAGCACAACAGATTTCTTCTGTACAACAGAAGACTACGGGGACTTTCTGTGAAGGCCGAGGATGGAGAGACCGACAGAATGAATCAACAGCCATAAAGCACTGACCTTTCACCACTTCCATAGCCCAGAGTTCTATACACGAAGGTAAGCTTGTTCACACAAACATAGAAGACAGTGAGTTATGTAAATCAAAACTGTAAGTGATGGGGTCTCGGGGGGACCAAATATAGGACTTATCGGACACACCGGTGCATCACACACTACTGTTTTTAAATTTTTTTTTTTTTTAAATTAAGAAAAAATGAAAGCGAAACGTAAATCATTACAAAACGACTTCATGGCAGCATAATGGTGTAGTTGGTAGTGCTGCCATCTCACAGTGCCTAGTCTGTTTGTCTTGTGGATTCAAATCCAGCTCAGTCTGTGTGAAGTTTCCATCTTCACACTGTGTCTTGAATGGGTTTCTTCCCACAGTCCAGAGGCATGTGTTTCAGGTTAATTGGTCACTCTAAATTACCTAGAAAGGCAAGGACCAGCTAAAAACACTGCTCCTTGGGGTACAAACACCCAGCATACTTACACAAGTACCATCCGCCAGACAGGACCGTGCCACATGGCACAGGACCCTTTGATGACCTCACTATCTTACCACTTAGGACTTCCTGCCCTACGTCTGACCAGTGACTACAGATGAACAATCAAGAAAGGCCAGCACTGTCCGTCCTTCAGAGATGTCTTAGTTCTTCACACGTCTCCACAGGGTAGGGGGGACCCACGTGTCACTGAAACACCTGTCGGGTCATCTTGTTACCCACACATCCCTTCTAATGGCTCTCAATGAGAGTCAGCCAGAGAACAGTATATATGATCACGCATGCAGGTGCATCTTTAAACCAAACAAAAAACTAAACAGCTACGGCTGATGGCAGCGGTACAGACAGTATTATTTCAGGTACAAATGTCTAGTGCATGGGAAGGCAGCTGAGGCTGGAATGGAGGAACAGGTATTGCAGCAGGCCAGGCAAAAGGGAACTTCTACAGCCTGCGCCCCCCAAACCCCGTGGGTTTGAGTCGATCAGAGATGGATTAACATGAGTGGAACTCGAGTGTCTGGGCCTCACGCTGTACAGAAAGTGCCCAGCATTCCCGAGAGTGACAATAGCAAAAAGAGAATGTCATAAATTACCAAATAAATAAACAAAAGTACAGGCCCAAAAAACGTGGACTTGGCTGCATTTTCATTTATTTATTCTCTTCCCATTGGCTATAAAAGAAGCTAGGCAACGCATCGTGGCCCGATGCCAACCAATGGGATAAAACGGAAGGATGACGGACAACCCATTCAAGCAGCCGACTGGTCAAATCGCATGAGCAGCTTCACAGCAAAACTTCTGCTCACCTGCTGTCCCGTTTGGGATCGAGGGAGAACGCAAAAAGGAATTTCAAAACAAGCAGGACAAAGACAGACACACTGACTCATCAACAAGATGCTCTACTGTGTTCACAAGACCCCTCCCTGGGAGCGTGTCCCAACACGGAGGGCAGCTGCCTACCTCTGGGGATCGGCCCAGTTGCAGACATACGCAGGACAAGGGTCATATCAACAGGGAAGCAGTTAAAGGACTGATATAGTCCTTTTACATAAAGACAAGATCAGGTCTCTTTCTGATTGTGTCTCGACAGTATTTCTAACACACAGCAACTAAAGTCCAAAAAAATCAACACAAATGAATTCATAAAACACATCCCCAAAGTGAATTAAAACTGTGATGTCAGCTATATGTGATAAAGAGATCTTGCAGCTATGGAGTACCCATAGACGTTGACAAATTACTACCACTAAATCGCGTTTTTATTCAAACTTATTTTGCAGACCAGACAATGTACTTTACAGAAATTCATTTTTTTTGCTGAAGCAATAACTTATTTTACCTGAAAAGCGCTGCACTAGCATAACAAAAAAACACAATCGCAATCAGAAAGTGACCACGTTATATTTGACTGAGACTAAGTGTGCATTTCTTCCACATTAAATCAGGAGCCCCAGTGTGTCATAGGGCATTATGCTGGAATTCCAATAACATAAAACACTTCCACTGTCCTATTCTCCATCTGACAAGGTGTCCTTTCTTATCAAGGACTTTACGCATGAGTTACAGGTATATTGATATTCCTCACTCCAAACTTGAACTACTATTAGAACACGTTTATCTACTGACATCTAGTGGCTATAGTCATTATTTCATTCGCTCTGCAGTCATCTAATTCTCAGAACTCATTTTTATGTTTAAATAAACAAATTCAACGTCCTTATTGCCCTTGCGTGGCATGCCAAATGTGAATTTGTTGCAGACGATGCATGAAAAACTGGCACCCATGATATGCACTTCATTATTCGGTGTTGAAAGTATTGATATTAACAGTTCATTTCAGACATAGTCTCGGTGCACACAGCGGATGCACAGGATCTGAGCGTTTGTGGCGTGCTCTCAAGGCAGAACCATCACAAAGATTGACAACAACTCCACAATTCACACAAGATGGAAAGCGCAGCCATCGGACACAGGGAACCAACACACAGATCACAGTCAGCATTTCTGTAGGATAACTTACCCAACATCGTCCATGATGCACCCAGACCACGTGTTGTCACACTTGCACTCCCCTGGTGAGATAGGGTGGTGCAAATCACATGATTACGTCTCCGGTCACATCACCACACACAAGCACAGGAGGGTCAGAGAGCAGCGATACTACTCACATGGCTTCAGCGAGGTACATACCATTCATGATTCTCTTCTTGTCCGAAAAAATACCAATATTCTGTCCTAGACTCTGCGCCAGCGTGATCGACATCTCATCCGTTTTCCCGTACTGAGCCAAGAAAAATCACATCCTCATTAAATTCTTTATGCAAACATCTTTCCTAAATTTAAACATGTAACATAAAAAACCTTCAACCAAAAACATGAAACCAGAAAGCAAACCTAAAACTGCACAGTAATTCTGTTTAATGTTTAGTCTACAGGAAGCACAAGTTGTGTCCAAATTTCCATGGCGTTTTTAGAGTAAACTGATAAAGTATTATTTTGTGTTGCAGTTTATAATCAGCTTCCGAATAATAATACCACAAAATAAAGTCATCTGAATAATTTTATAATATTTATTACTTGTGTGAACATGCAGCCTAAGCCAATTCATAAAGAACCTCTCAGTTTTTTTCTTAAATGTTCAAAATACTACATGTCCATGCAATACTTAACATAAAGATACATTTATGAAAGTATTTGGTTCTTTTTTTAATCACCCTGCACATTGGGAAAATAACAGTTTAACAAACAAAGGGAAGAAAAGACACCACTCAGGTGTGTTGTTTGCTGGTTAACAGATAAATTACTGGGTCAGTTTTGCCATGGATAACAATCCATTTACTAGTTGGCCAGCCTGAGCCACAGCAATCAGGCATGTCTGTTCGGTGCACGGTGTCACTGCAGTGAGAAGAGTGCTATGCAAAAATAAAATTGAATTGAACTGAAATTGAATGTGAGAGGCAGCAGAAAACCAGTACCTCGTTAACTCCGCCCCCTTTGCTCACTGAACACACGCCTCCCATATACGAAGCTCCTCCTCGGCTGCTATGGAAACGGCTCCCTCTAGTGGACAAAAGACAATCGAAGGACAATTATACGACCTCAGCTCGGGTCATCGGTTTCGCCCTTGTAACTCCACCCCGATTTTGTGGACCTCGATTTATGGATTTTGGACAGGCGTAAAAATATTCCAAAAAAAAAATAAAATTGAAAAATCATTCATATTGAAGAGAAAACAGAAAACCAATTCATATTGAAAAACCCTCTATTTAAGCATAATATATGGGAATGAAGGAATATTATTTTTTCCCTTTTTTGGTGACAATAACTCAATACATAAAATAATGTATTAAACAGTGTTGATAATGTGTGTCAGTAAAGAACCATTCACCCGCCTCCATTAAGGTGGTGCGGTGCCCCCTAGTCTCCCTGTAGCAGTGTTCTGATCCAGTTGCACTGGTACGTTGTTCACCAATATTGGTGTATAATTCACTGTACTGTGTGTTTCACTTACAGCACCAACTGTATTTCATTTTGTTACTCACATTACACGGTCATTACACACTATACTGGGGTAAAAAAAGTGTTACTGTAGCACACAGTGCGTACCATACAGCACCATAGTAAAAATATTACACATAAAGCACACTTAATGTTCTGAATTTTTCCCATATCCTGACCCATCCTCAGCCCTATAGTCTAAAACATCAAGAAAGAAAACAGGAACAGTAAGTTGAAATGTATCAAAATATTTTCTTTTTTATTACTACTCCCTAACTGTGGGACATTTCAAATCAGCGCTGAGTCTCCAGCAGACATTTTGGCTGTAGGAGGGTGTGGTGTGTTGCCATCCTGTCATCCAAAACTGAGCCCCATGTGGGGGAGCTTACGAGAACAGATGCACGGAGTCACACTTCTCTTTGACGAAATCCCGCCTGTACTTCATGAACTCCCGCAGGGTGACCAGGGGGTCGTCGCTGATGCTGATGCGGTTGTCAGCTGACCACGTTTCCATTGCCACCAGGACGATACGTGTTTTGAGCTGCTCTTTGAATATCTGACACAAAACGGGACATGTGTGACAGTCAGAAGTAGAAACAATGTCTAACTTGGAAAATAATTTAAATGTGTTAGAGTTCTAATTGACACTTATGTGCAGCCTAAAGTAATATATTTATTGAAGTGTCACCAACTGCTTATTTATGTTTAATCTTGGTATTTCCAGCTCTATGCTCATTTTATTTAGACACAAAAGTCACAGTTTGACAGCAGTGTGAGTGCTTGCAATGTTCTGAGTTTAGTAAACTCTTTGAGTCTTTTTGTTATTTGTCATGGGGGACTAACAGGGACACAACAGCCACCCAGTTCTTGTCCACAGTCTTCACACTTTCGTTTCAAGTTTTCCTCTGTAATTCTTGTGTACGAGCTTGTCATCTCATCTCAATTAATCTACTGCATCTATATTATTATTATTATTATGATTAGATTGCTGAATATTATTAATGAAAGGAAACACCCGGTTTTTATATCAATGTTATTATTCATCTCCATGTTGATGGGTTTTGGTACTGCTTGATTTTGTGGACCCAGGAACACAATTTTTCCCCACTGAAACAAAATAATTTTATCCCTGATTTACATTTCACCCGACAAGCACATTTCCAGGAATAAATTACATTCATAAGTAGCAAAATACCTGTATATGTATATGTACTTGGCCAATAAAGTGTAAGCTTAACTGTGGTTGTGAATCAGTGTCCAGCGTTTCATGTTATAGAATTTGGTAGTCAAAGCTACTCAGATCAAATCTGATTACCAGGACACAGATCGATTTCTTCTGTTTTCAGTGCAATGACAAATTTTCAAGGGCACACGTGTTTAACTGATGCAGTCATATCCAGTTTCAGTGAGTGCAGCACACGCACCCCGGCAACCTGCCATCATCCTGAGTGCTTCTCTACTAAGGACGTACTGAGCAGTATCTGACTGTGACCTCCCTGACCCACCTTTTGGATTGGACTGGGCAGGCTGACTGAATTTCCATAAAACAGACACTTCCAGTTACATCCTTGGAGGATATCACTAAAATGCCAAGTTTTTCTTTTCAGTTTCACATTTACTGGCATCTAAACTTAAATGAATACACAAAATTCTGGTAATACATTAAAACAAAAAGATTCATTTAAAAGAAAAAACTTATTTTTATACTTACAATATCAGCCATGTTCACGACAGATTTCGCATAATTGTTTGTCTGGCCAAGAGACAACCGATGTTTCTTAAACTGTGGGGGAGGGAAAGGAAATGGTCTATTCAAAAAGGTCCCGACACACTTGAAATACCGTAAGGAATCATTTTGATCTTCAGAATGTAAGAAATCAACACCATTTTGTCTAGACTTTAGCCCTAGGATTGTATAGGCTTTCACAAGAGATTTTATCCCTTTTTTCTCCAGTTTAGTTATGGTGCATCACAAAGTTCTTACATCTCTTGCAAAAAGCAGGACATTTACTCCAGGTCAGTGGGGTTTTAACACAAACACACATTTCCTCCTCCTCTGATGTTAGTGTGTGTGTGTGTGTGTGTGTGTGTGTGTGTGTGTGTGTGTGTTGTGACATGCCTGATGTGACCAATAATTAGAAGCAGAGCACCCTAGATGTCTCTCAACTACAATCACGCACAGACTTATTTGTGTTCCCTGTCCCTTTCTCCAAATAGGGCTAGTATAACATTGTGGGGATTCGATCCCACATCCCTGCCAAATAATCCACAACTCAATGGCAAGCAAAAGAAGGCAGAAGAGCAGTACAACTCCAATATTACATGTGTCAAAGCGCCTCACCATTAGATGGTCATTAATGATCATTAACTCTATGTATTTTGTTTCATCCTCAACACTGCGTGGAGTCCTGGACACCTAGGAGGAAGAAAGCACGTCAGTTCAGTAGCAAAGGTGTCAGAAATATCCCATGTGCAGGTGTGGAGTTGTCATTATTTAACTGTGATAAAAACAGAGGTGAAATACAGACAGCAAAATCCATGCCATTACTAATTGTATCTGCACCTCCACACCACATGGTGTGCAGCATGGAGACAGTCACATCTACAGCAGCTATATTGGTTATTACAGGTTCATAATTTTCTACATTTTGCATTTTATAGCTGATGGCTTCTATGTAGTTTTGCGTTAATTTTAAAATATTTTGCACAAGAACATAGTCAGAGTGAGTTTGGATGCTGAACTAAAGTAAGAATATTTACCTGCCGCTTCTTCCTGCGAAGGACGGCTTTAGTACCGGGCGTTGGAGGGATTTCAGGAGCAGCAACTGGAAATATGGTGGTGATATGTGATAAAAATCCTCAGACACATTCAGGTCAGGAAAAATGAATTACAAACTCCAACTATGTCTCTGTTTATGGAGGCTAATGATGATGCAGTGATTTTACAGATGGTCCCTATGGTGTTCTGTGCCTTTATGCACCAGGAAATGTGGAAAAGTACTTTATTTCAATGTAGTGACTAAGAAGCAGTGGGATGATGACAGTTTGGCGAATCCACTAACCGGGATGGATGCTGTCAGGAGGGGCTTCGAGGCCTATTGACCTGTAAATCATGTGGACCTGGACGTCTCCCTGACAGAAAACAGATTTTAAAAATGCATTTTATTTATGCCCACAGTTTCCGAGAATAAATATTTTAGTTAAATCCAGTAAATTATAACAGATTTGAAGTATTTCATTCACAACTTCTACTCAGTAACTTTAAGCCTTTACATTTCAACAGGTATGATATTCACTTATGACTAGAAACAGAAGAAATAGTGTGAGGACAATTTTAACTTCTACATCTGTGGACATCTGTGACTGAATGACATCACTGTGAAAACTGAGGTAAACCGTGTTCGTGAGTCACCTTAACAATATCTGTCATATTAAATTGTTTTTCAGCCTTAACCGAAATAACAGTGCCAAGCTGAAACCTAACAAAATTAACTGCAATGTATCAGCTGCGATAAACGGCATATTTTCTGTTTTAACTTGGAAATATGTCGAAGTCCGAAGGGCCATACTTAGGTTAGTTCAATGTGTCCCACTGACATACCTGTACTCCTAACTGTAGCCCGTCAAATATTTAGAGACGAAGAAACATTGCGATGACGACGCGACGTTGCGATGACGTCATAGCGTCAAACCGGAAGTTGCGCTATTGGGGAAACGGGTGAAGGAGGAAACGCGGCCATTACTCAACCGAAGGAGTAAAACGGGGTGAAGCAGGGAGCTGAAGACCCTCAGGAATGTGTTCTGTTCCACCGAGAAGCGGTCTGTGAAGCCCAGGTGCGTAGGGATGTTTCCCGGAGAGAGGACTGCGGGGCTTAGACACCCCTGTTGGGGACCTGAATGTGCAACAGGTTCTGTCTAGCTAACTGGTCAATGGGGAAAGCTAACGGACTGCGGATGTTTATAGCACGTTTAAACTTTTCTCCAAAGCGACGCACAGCGCAGAGCTTTAGACTTAAGCACTACGTTACTGAAGCACAGGTTATTTAAAGTGAATAAGTGATCAGTAAC
Source organism: Heterotis niloticus (assembly GCA_018136845.1). NCBI lineage: Eukaryota > Metazoa > Chordata > Actinopteri > Osteoglossiformes > Osteoglossidae > Heterotis > Heterotis niloticus. The sequence goes on along the minus strand of CM030905.1, from coordinate 20,985,822 downwards.
AAATTAAGTCCTGTTCTTCGGTCATCTGAAGTTTTTCTGTAAGTTTTCCCCGCGAAGCCCGTCGCGTCTGTAGGTTCTCATGAAGTCTAGCGGCAGAACGATCCTGACTGCAGTTACTGAGTCACTGTCAAGGCTGCTGAGTCAAGATGTGTAGGAGGTCCGTGGCATTTGCACCCAACTCCTCACACCTTTACATTCCCCTGCTGCCACTTTCTGAATCCAGGAGACCTGGTCGTCGTGCAGGACCAGCTCTGTGGTCCTTAATGATGCAGAAGGTGCTTGTCCATCATCAATAAAGTGTAAAAACAGGTAGCACCCATTTATCTGATTCTAATTCAGAGCCTTAAAAAGACAGCTGCATTTTCTTTCATCTATACTAGTGGTGTTTATCCATCTGTCCATTGTCAGTAACTGCTTGTCTAGTGCAGAGTGGTCCGGAGTCTAGCCATCCAGTATGGATGGGACACCACTTTAAAATGCTCATATTGCACATTCTAGTAGAACTAACTCCTCTGTCTGCTTTGACTCCTAGGATCTCAAAAGGAGGTTCTACAGCTACAGCACGATGTCTTGCCGTGACATTCATGCCACCAATGTGTTTGCATTCATCATTGCCCTGGTCTCGGTGGGCGGGCTCACCATGGCAACACTGATTCCGCAGTGGAGGATCACTAGACTGGTCACCTTCAACCGCAACGCCAGGAACGTGAGCGTATATGATGGCCTGTGGGCCAAGTGTGTGCAGCAGGAGGGCACCTCCGGCTGCTACTTTTACGACACCGAGTGGTACGTGCGTGTAGACCAGCTAGACCTGCGTGTGTTGCAGTTCGCTCTCCCCTTCAGCCTACTTTTCTCCACGTTGGCACTGCTGCTCAACATGTGTGGCATGTGCAAGACGGCCTGCTGCTCCAGCAAGCCAGACGTAACCACGGGAAACTGCCTGGTGAACAGCGCAGGTTGCCACCTGGTTTCTGGACTGCTGCTGCTCTTATCTGGCAGCATAGCCATGGCACCCTCCGTGTGGTTCCTGTTCTACACGAAGGAGCTTAACAGGAAGTACAACAACCTGTTTTCCAACGACTTTGCCGTGTACGTGGCCATCGGCTGCTCAGGGGGGCTCATTCTGGCCGCTCTGCTGTTCTGCATGTGGTACTGCATGTGCAAGAAGCTGCCCTCGCCGTTCTGGCTGCCGTTACCAGCCATGTCCAACAGCTTCTCCACACAGCCGCTCACCTCCAACAGTTATCCCTCACCTGTGTATGCTCCTCAGCCTTTCCCTCCCCAGGGCTACACCCCGGTTGTAAATGCTGACCCCATGCCCTATGTCCAGCCCCAGGCTTATGTTGCACCCCATGGATATGCCCCCAGTGTGGTTGCCCAGCCACCATATGTGTCTCAGGTGTCCGTTCCCAACGGTTACACCTCAGAGGCCTACGCGCCCCACAGCTATGCCCCCTCCCAGGCCTACGGCTCCAGCTACGGTGCTCCACGCTACTCCACACGTTCTCGGCTCTCCACCATCGAGATCGACATCCCTGTCCTCACACAGGGCAGCTAAGGCCACAGGGGGGTGTTACATATTTATGAAGGCACACCTTACACTGTACAGCACTGACAGGTATGGTACTGTACCCAGGAAAGGGCAGGAAGAGACCGTCCCATCCTCTTCTGCCTCCCGGATCAACACCGCAGTTAGTGCCTTTAGCATACAGGACTACTGCATTACTCTCTTCTTTCCCAACTTACTCATTAATTCAGAACTGTTTTTCCTCCATTTTGTGCAGCAAAAAATTTGGGTAAAATACCCTAAAATACTGGAGTACAATGGCACATCCTGGGGTTTGAGCCCATGCCATGTATATTACACACCCAGATCCTTAACCAGTATGCTGCCTAACAGTCTAGGAAAATATTGAGTGTGAGGTGGATTGTGCTTCATTATCTCTGTGTTTAATACTTTGGTTATTATTGAAATGTTGCACATGGTTGGGCATTTTTGTTCCACTGGACTTAATGCATCCTGTGAATCTAAAGTTGTGCACTAATGACTAACCACTGAGCTGACGTGTCTTACAAAGGGAATTTTGCCATATTTTAAAGAGTTCACTCAGGCCCCCATCTCATGGCAGTGTTGCCATGCAGGATGTCTGCGCAGCATCCCACCAGCGATCAGCGGAGCGAATTTTAGCCTCGCAGGACATTGAACACTAGGTCAGAAGTGCAATATTCTCTGTCTGCTATGGCTAAACTTAACTTACAGTATTTACACACTGGTTTTTGTACTTTTTTTTATGTGTGTTTGTAGAACTATTTCCTCTGTTTTAACCATGCCAAGTTATAACTAGGTGTATTTAAGCCATTTTCATTTAGAATGTATATGTGAAAATCTACTGTGTTTTTATAACATGGCAGTGCCTTTCTTATGCTTAGATTAAACACTAAGAATACAAGAAATATGAACTAATTTTGTGCTCAGATCTGACCTGCACTTACAAACAAAAGCTTCAGTCTTAAATTGAGTGATTACAGGAAGTGTTAATACAAAAATGTTCTTACATCAGATTTTACACATTTTGATGCCTGTCAAGTTAATATTACATCCAAAATTTGATCTTAACAGAAGATGAGAAAAATCTACTAGTGGTTTGTCTGCTCCTAAAGTTATGTTTTGTCCTTTATCTGTTATACAAAAACTTATACTGTTATATTGTGAGCCTTACATGTCAAAAGCAGAATGTATAGATTTACATCTCTACTTGTTAGTTATGCCTTACAGAATGAAGCCTTAAGAATGGTCTGTTAGTCATGTTTAAACTTTGCACAAAAAAATTGTACTTTCACCACTGCTGGGTTAGTACTAATACTAAATAAAACTGTAGTTAATTTTGCCTGTAAATATGTATAGATAGTTACTTTTATGGTCTAATAAACTTTTTTAGTACTTAACTGTCTAATTTTGTATTGAATAACAGTAAATCCAAATGTACGGTTTAAGTATCAGTTCATCTTTTTTAAATTTCTCTAAGGTATTTTAAACAGATTAATAATGTAAGTTAATTATATTCAATGAAATCTCTTAAATGAGCACAAGAAGTTGTGTTTATTTTCCTCTTTGAGTAAATACAGTTTTGTGTTGGTTAAAACTAACTGGTCTGATTTATGATGCTGAGGCTGAAAAATCATCAACAAATCATTTATTGACTAAACGTAAAAAAATATCTGCAGTGGCCACTAACTTCACATTCCTAAATTACATAAACTCACCCTGCTGTAGAAACGGGTAGATGAATGCTATGCCTTCTGGATCGAAAGAATTAGCTAATAATAATACAGCGAGACACTTTACCATGCCTCAAACTCCTAGATTGACCCACAAATGGATGAGCTTTTTCTTCCATAGAGTAAAATTTTCAGATTCTGAAAGCATCAAAACATTTCTCTAATGCGTTTATTTTATTAATGGGCTGTATATTTTGGCACAGTGACTGTCTGAAGTCTCCCAGATCGGTTTCAGTGCGTGCGTGTGCACACAAATTAGGTTCATAACAGCGCTCCTTTTCAGACCATTTTAGGGTAATTCTTCCATTCATACAACCAATACACGCATTTAACATCAGATGCCGGCTGTTACTGTAACAGAGCAAGGTAAAGAGGGTCAAAACTATGTATCCCTGCATTTATACAGCATTTTTCACACAGCAGGTACAAAACACAAATTGAGTTTGGTCAGTTGGGGCCTAGTACAGCATCTAGTACAGTGTGTGACAGTAGATCGATAACTGATGCCACTCAATTGACCGATTTCCTGCTAGATTCACTGTAGTGCTCGAACTGCCCCTGCCATTGCTGATGAAATGAGCCTGAATGTAACAAATTGTTTTATGAACGTAAACATGTCAGGTAGAAGTCAGAATTGGCAGCCATGATTTAAGTGTTTATAAAAATGAATATTTATGCCAGGACACACGCTCCCTGCCCCTCAGCAAATTGTCAATACCAGGTGTAGTCTGGCAGCAAGTACAGGCAAAATAATACATTTTTAACATAGAAATGTGCAATATTGAATGTTTTGTTTCTACAGACTTACTTAGTGGCAGGACTCCGAGATAATATTGGCACTGTGTGTTTAATACGAACCTGAGGCAAAGTGTGTGATCGCAGCCCGAGTGCTGGGAAGGGATATGCACAGATGGCCCCCCTAACTGGTCCTGCCCGAGAGATGCTGATCAAAAGAACGACACCAGAACACCATCACCCTATGAGTTCATTACTGTAGAGTGGGGCGGAGACACCCTGACCCGACCCCTCCATCTGCATTTGCCTGCTAATTGTGCAAATAAACCAAGGGAAAAAGTACAGTATGGCCTTAGCTTTATATCTAGCAGCCAAAATCCGGTGGCCTGGTCCAAGAGACCAGGTCCGAGATGCAGGGTCGTGAGCGAGACAGACGGGGCGGCTCACAGATTTGGTCACGTGACCAGACATATGGCATTCACCGCAAAGTAGATTCAGCAGTTCCTACTGAGGTGGATGGCAGCCACTTTTCCTGCAGGAGCCGTGTGTGTGTTGCATAAATAGCCTGTTCAGAGCAGTCCTCATAGGATCAGGACATCACTGTGCAGAGAAGCAGACACCTCTGAGACGTCTTTCAGTACAAAACTGTCCACTCAACTGACGAAAAGGTTCAGAGTCAAACACCCAGTGACCATCGCGTTCGGCCTGAGCCGACACAGGGTGACAGGTTCCATCCATAAATGCCACAGTGCTGCTGTGACCCATCGTCCAAATGCTTAACGTGGACTGAAGGCCCGTCCCGCTCATCACAAACTGACATTTCGCGGGACGTCCCTGCTCACATGCAGCAGATGGGAGCCCCTGGAGTCTGAGCTGTTCAGCAAGCACTGCGGTGCAAAACAGCCATCAGGCAGCCTGAGAGCCGGGGCTGGCGTGATGGACAAGAAACACAAAGGCAGTAACATATTTATGTACAGAAAAGGAAAGAAAGGAGGTTTAACTTTCAGTTTCTTGCTAGAGTTTTGTGTTAATGAAGAGGAAGTGTGAGTTTTAAACTCAGGGTTGTTAATGGGCTTGAACGTGTGGTTGAGTGCACCATTAAATGTGAGGGTAACATGAGCGAGGGGTCGTGAGTGAGACTGAAGGTACGGCTGACATGTTGAGTGTGGGGTTGATGGATGCATTGAATGTGGGATTTGAGTAGGACTGATTGTTCGAGAATGTGGGTGGGAGTAGGGTTTGAAACAGGTGCGCTTTGGAGATGCATTGACTATGGGGTTAATTGTAGGGTTTGAGTACAGGGTTGAACGTGTGGTTGAAGCTGGTGTGAACGTTGGGTTGAGTGCAAGGTTAACCTTACGGTTGAATGTGGGGTTCAGCATGGAGTTACATGTAGGATTGATTATGATGCTGATCGTGGGTTTGAGTGTGTGGCTGCACTAGGGGCTGACTGAGGTGTTCAGCGAGCAGTTGAGTGGGAGGTGGGACAATGGGACAGTGAAACTGAGAATCATCTCGGGATTCATCGCTGCCATTCAGTGACAGAGACATCAGCACTATGACAGATAGAGTGCAGGAGGCACTCTGGCTTGGTGAAAGAATGGAGGGAACGGACTACACACCGCACCTGGCCATTGGAGGGTGCGAAGAGGGATTTGCCAACAAAGGGTGGACAGACCGGCATCCAGAGGACAGGGAGCCGGAAGGAAAGTGTTGGCAATGTGATATACTTGCACATGTGATGATCTGTGATCCGCCCACGCTCCCTCCGGGGAAGTCGGCGCAGTGGCGCTCTGCTGGGAAAACCTCCACCGGCGACAGTTGGTTTCTAGTTTAAATTATTCAGCCTGAGGAATGTGAATGGACAGTAGCCTGCGGCATTGGAACAGAGCGGGAGGGGTTGCACTCGAGCCACAGGGACCAGAGGACGAGGACAATAGTACACCCAGAGACGACTCATCGACATGCTTTTCTCATCGTTCCTCAACACTTCCTTTTGGGCGGCTGCAGTGCTGAATACGTGAATCATTTTAACTGGTTCATAAGACAACCGTCAAGGCAAAAAAGCTCAAGGTTTTGTATAAATTCAGAAAAATATTACAGCTTTGATCAAACTTTTGTTATGTAACAGACAGGAGAGATGTAGGCCTGTCTTCCCCCAATGGCTGCTAATGTTTCTACCGCTAATCCTTCAGTGTAATGGAAACCTATTCAATCCAAGGCGGGTATCGATCGAGACTCCTCCATGAGCTGTGCTTTGGATGATCTGTTCTAAAAATAGCCAACCTCTCCGATTGTTAATTAGACCCTAAAACACCTTTGGTTTTGACCCCGGTGTGAAGCAGTGAGCTCCCTCTGTCTCTCAGAGGATCTGAACCACTCCCAGCATTGAAGCAGGGCCATAAACCCATCTCTCTGAGAGCTACAGAAATGAGTCCAGCACCATCTGCTGTGATTATCTGCGTGTTTGGTGTTTGAACGTCACTCCTACAGGCAGCTGCTTGAGGGATGCGAACCAGCAACATGGCTGTGTCAGACACACAAGCTGCGTTTTGATCATCTCGTGTCTGAATCTAAAGCTCTTCCATCTGCCGTTGATGCACTTTTTTTTTTTTTTTTTTTTTTTTTAAACTCGGTTGTACATCACTTTGGGGAAAAGTCTGATAAATGAATAAGTGGTAACAGTCCTCTACCAGAAACTAGAATACCGACAATAATGCAGATTTCCACCTTTGTCCAGCCTCACCTAATCATTTGCACCAATCGGAGGTCCCAGCCAACAACCAAAACCATCAACTCACCTGGCCTGCGATCCCCAGGTGTGAGCAGTAAAGGTTAAAGGTCATGGTGAGGAGGGAGGCAGGACTTACTGTGGCACTGTCGCTTCCTCCAGGCTCAACCATGTACGTGTAATTTCCGTCGAAGAACATCCCGCTGTCAACGAAGAGAGAGGAAAAAGCACGTTATGTGAAATCAATATGGCCACATGCCACAGGGGAAGCAGGCGGGATGGATGCTTCCTGCTTGAGTGCCTGATGAGGAAAATGGACATCTGAGAGCCGCACTGGCACATTCTCAAAGTCACCGACTTTGGAAATATTTCACAGACGGAGCTCCGGTGACAACATTTGTGCAACTGTTCAACTTGACATAGAGTTCCAAAGCTGAGAATGTGAAGCACTTTGGCAAAGAAAAGGTAAAATAAGGGCTCATCATGTAAAACATCAAACTTTTTAAAAATCACTTTAAATCAAATTCACACTTTTATATATTTCATCCATCGACCCATTAACAATGTCCAATTCAGGGTCACGGTGGTCCACAGCTATCTGGGATGCATAGGACACCCTGGACAGGACACCCACCTCTCTCTCACACTCATGACAATTTAGAGTGACCAATTCATGTGAAACATGTCTTTAGACTTTGGACACAAACCCACAGATAGAGAAAGGCTGAGCCAGATTTGAACCCGCACCCCAATAGCTCTGCGGTACAGCTGCTGTCTGCTGCACCACCGCTCTGTGTCCTATGTATCCTGATGCCTGGAAATTTTCCATAAATCCCTGTCATCTGCAGGTATTAAACCATGCAAAGTGTTATGGCCATTTTGAGGGTGATCTTATTACGATGGCTATTTTTGTCTTTGATTCCAACACTGCAAATTGGGGTATGAATCTTATCACATTTATGACTTTCATTTGTGGCAGAACTTTTGAGAAGACATTAGACAAAGTTCACTATACTTCTATATAAACCAAGTCAATATTAAAAACATCCCAAATGCAATGGGGGGGGGGGGATCATAATAATTAAAACAATTTCTCAAAAAATATAAATTAAAAAGAGTCAATTAAAATACATATAAAAATGCAAACAGTTCATTTAAACCACACATCATCGGTCAAACTAAAAGTCACATGTAAAACAGACCGAGCAGTTTCCACTGCGCCAGCATCCGCCAAATCACCGTCAGGTATACAACACATTACAGTCACACCTTGTTCTTTTGCCCACATCTGCATGAGGCAACACTGGTGGGGTTTATCAGTACGGTGAGAGCCAGATAACTGTCCAGCAATATATACGGTTGTATCTGTAAACAGTGTTGCCTTCTGAACGGAAGCTAAAAGCGTAGCTAAAGCCCTCGCTGAACTGTTGTGTAATTTCTAGTTTTAAAGGGTTATTACTGTGCACATATACACACCGATCTCTCTTCTGGTCGGTGTTCACACAGAACAGCTGTCGTTCCCTGATATTTTTCTGTAAAATATTAAGGAATGAGATGGATTTAGAACCGCACTTAACAGTAAAAAAAAGTCAACTGAATTAACACGGCTTGTGCAGCAACCTGCGTAGGTGGACAGCCGGAGGACATTAGTCTACATCAGATGGTTAGTGTGGCAGTGGCGGCCATTGTTAGCTGCGAGTGGCGGCGTAATGGGATAGAACTGCACAGGGTGACACATTCCATGCCTGGCGAGGCTGGTGGCGTTTCTGTGGGAAACAGCATGGCGGGAACCCGTTCTGCGACAGCGTGAGGGGAGATGCGAGGTTCATGAGATAAGAGGTATGTCAGCAGTAAGACTGGACTTAATTCCTTTCATATACATTAAAACAATCAAACTCTTAAAAAAAAAGGGGTCGGTTAAACATTCATAACAACATACTAAAACCTTCTGGTGTGGGAATATCTACTTCTCATTGAGCTTGGCGAGCTCTGGCAGCTAAAAACTGTACTGAAAGTGATCCCTGCATTCGTAATTCCTCTCTGTAGCGGACCGGTCCGTCACCACAGCTTCACCCGAGCGGTCCAGTAATACTGCTGCTCCAGGAAATAGCAGGATGCTTCTTTTTGTGTCTCCACAGCAGCAGAAAAAATTTGGCAAGCACATTTTCAGTTTCTTAATAACAGCATGCAAACTATAAGGCAAACCAATCAGATGTCTGCATGGCTGTTTGGCAGGAATTCGTCATTTTTCACATTTGGGGAGCCCAGCGAAGTGAAGCGAGGAGAGACAATGTGAAATATATCACCCAGCGAACCGAGTGGACAGCGAACACAAGCTGCGCATGTGTATGGGCTGCACTTCTGATTTCACACACCCTCGGGAGGGGTCGTCCCAGGCGGTGGTGCCGCCGGCCCGAAAGACGCACCAGAGCTGTAATTATTTTCTGCCCAGGACATCCTTGTCCCCAGGATGGGATAAGTGGTGGTTCGCATCTGCCTATGAGGTCATGGGGACACAACCCCAGTCACACCAGCTCCTCAAACTCCAATAGGTGTTGAACTGTAGCTAATAATTATTATTATTGTTGTTATTATCTCCGTTTTAAGCACAAGACGGGAAAAAATATGAAGCATCTTTTTAAACACATATTTTCAGCAGGGCACATTATTCCATAAAAATCCTTTGCAAATCAAGGTTAGAACTGAAATCTGTTTTCAGTCTAACAGGTCACTTCATGCCATTTATACTTTAATCTTTAATGATATTTCTGCGGCAAATTTTTAATAATTTCATACCAATTTTAGAGTACCTAATCCCACCTGAACACACCGCTGGAAGAAAGATGGGAGGAAACCCACAGAGAGAATACACAAGCTCCATACAGACTGAGCCAGATTCCAGGCTATACCCAGAGAACCTAGGGGCTATGATGGAGCAGCACTACCACCTGTGCCACCCTAATCATTGCCAACACAGCAGAACCCTAAATAGAACCACAGTATTTTTGAATGTCCATCAATTTAATCTCTTTCAGGAAGAGATTTCATTTTCTCAGATCTGTCTTGCTTAACAAAAACAATGCATTTAACCTTCAAATTAAGATTATTCCTTTAGGCAGCATGGGTACCTAGAAAAAAATAAAATTAAAAAAAAAATGTCAAAATGACCTAATTTAAGACGTAAAGAAAGTGATAGCTGTGCTCTGTGGGGAACCATCTTTGACCTCCCTCTTTGTGCATCCAAGCAACTAAAAATACTGAAGTGGGGAAATTAAATCTCCCAAAAGTCTGCGCTGTAGTGTAATGCGGCAGATAAAAGGACAGTGGGGTCAGGGTGCGACTGGGAGGTTGATTTTAGTACTAAAGCCCAGCAGATTCTGAAAGGGCCTCCCTCACCACACTGGGAACGCCTGGGAAGCTATGTGGAGAAATCTTGAGCACCGTCCTGGGTTCAACAAACCGACAGAGCTCCGTTTGCAAGCAGCTGCTGTTGTTCACTTCTAGACTGAATCCTGAGAGTGAATCCTGGGGTGAGAGGTGTGTAAATATGGAATCACTGCACCTCTACTGCTCAACACACAGCTACCACCCTTAGAGGGGCCATAAAATGACCGATATGCCTGCATAATATATAGTCGGTCTAAGGTTATAAACCCATCTGCTGTGGTTTTCCATGTATTTGCTGTTTGAACGTCACTTCTATAGGCAGCTGGTCGAGGGATGCATGCCGGTAGCAGACACAGAAGCTGTGATTTGATCATCCCATTTGTTAAGTTGTTCATTAGCTGTCGGACTTTTGTTTAATAAATCTTGAGAAATGAGTAAATGTGGATGCTGTAAAGATACTAAAGGTACTGAAGAGTAGCCTTTTCGTGTTAAGATGTAGCCACAGGGCAAACTTGATTTAAAAAACAGCTGAGCTGATTGTACAAGGCAAACAAGAAAGAGCAGCACACACTACAGGCAGGATGAATCTGGACTACACATGCAGCAGAGAGGCACAGCATGTCGACAAAGGCCCCCGCCAGAGAAAGGAGGAAAGAAAAAAAAATTAAATAAAAAAAAAACAATGGCAAATATCAGCGTTGAACACAGCGTACAGTAATTACGTTGCGCTAATTGCTAAATGGGATAATTGCTACTTGGGGCCATCACTTGTGCACAGTGAGAATGCTGCTGGGAACACGGGGAGCAGTGCTATGTTTGTCCTGGCTGCCCTCCCTCCCCCAGACCTCTCCACATCTATATTCCACTTCTTTTTTCCCCTCAATTCATAGGCAACGTTCTGTGAAAGATGGCCCCCACTTTGGAATATTCACAGGCATGCAGGGGGACCGGCGATGCTTACTGCAGTCCATGGCAGGTGGAGAGGGCCACATATGACCCAGGAATCCCTCTGACTTTGCCCTGGTAGTAGCAGTGCTCGCCGCCCTGCAGGAACATATGGGTACTGCATGTTAGTAGAGCCACAACAACACAATTTCTGTAGTTTGCTTAGAAGAGGCATTTCCAAGCACTTTACAGTTAAAAGCAACATATTTTGAGTGCTAAAGTAATAACAATATTTACAAAACTGCATAACAATTACAGCAATAAACCATCAGCAAAAATAAAACAACAGAATAACACAAAATCAATAAGTGAATTGAAAAAGGGAGCGTTCAAATATTTTGTTTGTAGCACAGAGAAGTTTTTTCTTTTTAACACATTTTAACTCAATATTATTTAAATATATCATATTGCTGGGACAGCAGGTGGCATAGTGGTTAGTCATCACCTTGAAATCAGAAAGTTCTAGGTTTAAACCCTCAGTTTTGCTGCAACACCCTTGATCAAGGTACCCTGAAATGATGTGGTAAAAATTTCCCAGTTGTAAAAAAGTAAATCTGTAAGTAGTTTAGCAAACAATTGCACTGCAAGTTGCTTTGGACAGAGACAGTGAATGAGTACAAGTTTCCTAACTCACAGTCCAGTGGAAAACGAGCAGCAAAAACAGCACTTCCCCATATGCATTATTTAGCTGCTAAGCAGAAGCTTTTGCAAGCAGACGCATCCTGTGCATTTGTCAAAGCTGACAGCAGTCGGGCTCCTACTGGCCTGCTGGCGTTGGGAAATCTGAGCCCCTCGCCACAGGATTGACTCCCTGATCGTTGGACGCTAATGCACAGCAAAGCTCTCAATCTTAGCATCTTCAGCGGGGATCCCAGGAATTACGCAACGTGTGCTGCTGAGGCCTTTTCCCTGAAAGATGGGTAACGGATAAGCACACTGATACCTATAGGATCTGATCTCTCCCTACCTCTGGCTTCTTGGTGTTCCCTCTCACAAGGACTCCAAAACTGAAAGGCCACAGGTTACCTTTTGTCCAGTGTGGTGGACTCAGCTTCCTGTATCCCTCAAAGCTGCTGAATCCCTTCCATAATTTTGTTGATTCAGTTTTGTTTATCCTGAGTCGTACCTCACTTTGGACAGAAATCCATGACTGCTCGTATATGACAGTGTTGCCTACGGCCCTACCTTACCCTCCTGCTGAATGTCATCTCCCCCATGTCCACCTTGCTGCTGCAGCACAAGAACGGATCTATAGAAATATAAATAAAGGATACACTTACAGAGTCTCCCCCCCCTCCATTTACTGTTCTATTAAAGCTCAGCTGCTGGAGCCCAGCTGCTTTTAGGCTGGAAACTTCCGTTCTGATGGACGCCCCAGCTTGGCCACTTTTAACCGCAAATCGATTACAGCCCGGTCCTCCAGGGTGTTTTACAGTAAGTCAGCGGTGCGTCGGCACTCTTCCCCGCACTGCCTGTCGTTCTTCTCTCCCCCCTCCTGCTTTCTCCTCCCATGGCTTTCACCCCCTCAGGCTTTCATCTGCCTCCCATCTTGCCTCTGCTAGCATTATCGTTTCACTTATTATCATTATAATTACCATTATTATTCATTTATTCCAAGACCACTGTGTTCAGATAGGGCCTCTATAACCCAGGAGAAATAAGGGTTATGGAGCCCAGTGTAGATAAGGGTTGTAGAACCTGGGGCAGATAGTGGTAAGGGAGCGTCCTGCTCCACCCCCTCCTAGTCCACAGGTTCCAGGGAATTTGGTTCCAAGTTCTACATTTTTAAACCATGTTGCCAAGCAGTTGAATCATTATTATAAATTTCTACAACAGCCCTATGTGCAGAAAATGGGTAGACGGCATTTTGATGTCCCATCCCAGACAGATCCAGGTGCTACTTTGGCCATGGTTACCCAGTTACAGAGGCTGTCCTCTCCACAGTAAGCAAGAGTGTGAGAGAAACCAGTGCTCCCAGTAGGCTGTTAAAGAGCAGAATCGGCCCGGTTTAGATGGTGGGGACGAGACACACAGACTCCTGACCTGCACCGCGTGTCTGTCATTTATGGCTACCATAGAAACGGCTCGCATTCTAAGCACCACGTCCAAGACTCTGATAAACTGCACCGCACTTGCGCAGGTTAAATCCCCTGAAGAGAATCACTCAAAGAAGCACCTCTGTTGACTCGTAACAAATGTCTAAAGTTGAACAGCTTCTATTCCAAACCCCTGTTTGGAGCGGCCACCAAGAATCGGGGATGAAACACACTTCTCGTCAGGATGGGTTTCCTGCAGCCTCGGGCCTCTGTCTGGGGAACCGCGCTGGATGCACTCGCCTTGAACAGCGAGCATGCTGGGAAGGAATGGGGGGTTGAGAGAAGGTTCTATTAATAAATGGTGCCCTGCTCCACAATCAAGCACCGCTCCTGAACTCCCTGCTCCAGTTCTGGTGCCATGTGAGGGACACCCAGCCCGAGAACCATGAACTCTTCACAATGCCCTCCTCTGGAGGAACCCGGTCGACACTCAGGCAACCGGAATGCGGGCGGCGAGCTCCAGAGCGCAGCGCCGCAAAACATTCGGGGGGGGGGTGTCGAAGCTCATTATGAATGAACGCTGTTTTTATTCTTTGTTACACTGGCAGATCTGGCCAAAAAAGATGGAGGGTGCAGGTGGCAGGCGGGCCATTACGTTGAATATTTGTGTTCCAAAGTTATACTTTACTTTTCACTCATGGCAGCCTATACGGGGGAACTAGTGAAGCATTCAGCTGAGCCGCGCTGTCAGCATGAAACAAAAGGACGGAACAATGCTGTCAAGTGCATCAGGCAACCGACAGCTATCCCTTGGTGATGATGTCACAGCCATGCGCCGAGGTAGCGCCATTGTCAAGAGTCTGCATGGCCACTCATGAGAATGGTCTTTTCTCAATGAGGTTTGGTTCAACCCCTGTCTGATGGGTATATCCAACATCCCAGTGTCGGGTGCAGAGCTAATGCCCACGTGACCTGGAGGCTCACAGGTGCACTGCAGTTACTAGCACGACAGCAGGCAGCAAGATGCGCCAAAGCAAGCGCATGAAAAAATAATGGCCGGTGGATGCAGATGGAGCTAAAAATAGGATGAGAGGAGTCACGATTTGGTCACGGCGCCCCCGCTGGAATCAATCAACCCGTTTGGTTTCCATATTAAAATTCAGCTTCGGCGGTGTTTATTACGTTTTTCAAACAGCAGCGGCCCGAGACGCCACCGGCAGCGTAAGCGCTCCGTCTCTCGCTTTCTCCACTTGGCCCGTTTACTTTTCTGTCTTTACCGTGAATCCCCGTAATGATGTTATTTTGACCACATGACCGCACCAGTAAAACCACACAAGACCCAGGACACAACACTCGACAAACACTCATGGAATCCCTACAGTGGATACACTTTGCCATTTGTATTATTATAATTAACTAGTATGTTGGAATTTTCAAAGCAACTGAAAGGTTCAGATCCTTGCCAAGTGCCAGAACCCACGGTACTATTTCTAGTTCCTTAGCCACTACATTTCAGCAGTACATAACAAAGACTAATATTCCATCACCTGACACTGACCAATAAAAGTTAAACATTCAGTTTCTCCACCAACTTAAAACTGAACATGAAATTCTACAAATGTATTTGCTGGGGAATAAAAAACTGAAGACACTTTTTAATGAAGCCAAGATGCGATTTGTATAACACATGTTTTGGTTTATTTTTCTGGAGAAATTCTAAATTTGAACACTGCCACACAGCTAGTTAAGCTCCTAAAAGCAGCAAAGGTCACTAATATACGTAAGAACACGCAACAAACATATAAAGACAAGAAAAATATACATTTGAAAGCTCTGTCTGTTGTGCATAGACATTTGTTTGCCTTGAGCTTGTATGAGAAAAATGTCTGTCAAATGCATCAATGTAAATAAAAATTAGCAGATGACAGTCAAGTGTAAAATGGATGTAAATTTACAACAAACCTCAGCTGCGGTAAGAGGTAACAACATTCGTGCAGCCGTATCTGTGCGCCCATTGAAAAGTTACTTTCAAGTGCATACAGTATACCATCCATTCATGCACTAGTTTGTATTCAGGCCCCTAGAAAGTGGAAAATGAGAACAAAAAAATGTGTTAAAAATGAAAACAGCACAAAGGTGTTTGACTGTCAGAAAACTTTTAGATTAAAAAATTGTGCCACGCAAGTGTAAAACGAGTGAAAGGTGATGGGATGCACTTGCGATCTCGTGCAAGAAGGAAACGCTTGTGAGAGCCACGCCTGCAAGCTGTGTGTGGCAGCGCCAACGTTTGAGCCCATGCCAACAGCAGACAGAGGCAAGTGGGGTGGTACAAGGAGCGGGGGGGCATCAACAACACCTCATCACCAGTGAAAAATGTGAGGAAAATGAAGGATCGGAGTATTAATAAAAAAAAAAATTCAAGAGATGTGCAATGCTGAGCGCACTATACGCAAGCACCCTATAGCCTTACAGCGTCAGCACTATTATGAAACACCGCTAAATGGGCAGTGTTAAGTGGGGTATTATCGTAAGGATAAAAGTAATTGGCGGAGGAGCAAAAGGAAACTGTTTTGTGCATATAGCCTGTCCCGGATTTATAGGATTATCACTGGATGTGCGAGGATGACTGGACGTCAGAGTTCTGATCTGCTGGTTCATCCCTCAAAGGCCCTCGCAATTTTAATATTCTAACTCATGGGTTTCACTTAATTAAATATCACACTTCAGGGTTATCGTTTGTGCCATAATACGCGTTATTTCAAATCCCACTGTAACACGTGAGCTGCCCCTCTCAGTGTCACTGTGGACTAAGGTTACATCCGTCACTCGTACTACAGAGATGACATTCATTTTTAATGAAGAACACAAGAAATTTTTTACACAAACATGTATTCCTCCTTGAAACAGTTACATTTATGTGTTCAAGTGAAACTTTCCTACAAAGCAATTTACAGTGTCGAGCCAGCGAGGATAATTTACCAATGTATAAGGCAGCAGCTCTAACCACTGTGCCACCCGGCGTGCCGTGTTAAACAAACTGTTACGACTGACATTTGGAAGGGACAACAATTGGGCGTGATGTGCCAATTAACAAAAATATATATAAATTATGGCTGTTGGTCATCTTATGTTTCCATCTACAGTGGGAACGTGCTTCTGGTACCACGAGAAACCTTCAAATTCCTTACCTTAGAAATGACAGATTTCCCATCCTCCGAAATGTGCCTCTCCATGTACTTTGAGGACAGCAAATCACTGAAAAAAATAGAAAGGAAATTCAAAAAACATGGCACAGATAGTCAAATTTCCTATAATGTTACCTGTCAGCCTCGGGTTATTTATTTGCTCTTTTCTTCACTTTTGCCCAGTTCTTCAGACCCAGATATGTCAACCCAGCCAATTAGAGCCTCCTTCAGCATTCTGCTGTTTCCCAAATGGAAATGAAGTTCCATAGGGCAACCTCCAAGGGCACAGCCAACCTAGAGCTGCTCTCTCAGCAAAGCACAGCAGGGAACCCCTGCAGAGCTCTAGCATGGCCTCGGGAGAAGGAGAAACATCTAAACAAAAGTGCTCCTCCAAAATTGCATCTCTGAGTGACTGTGAAAATAGAGCACAAACATACTCTCTCAAGGGTCATTCTGAAAAGACACGGCGGTTCGGTCCACAGATCATTCTGCTGGGTTACTGTGAGAAGACCACTAAGGGGTACAGTCAATAGCTCATTCTTTTGGGTCATTCTGAGAAGTTTATGATTTATGTGGTTCAGTCAGTGATTCGTTCTGTTGGGTCACTATAAGACCACACAAGTGCAATTCATTTGACTGGGTCACATCCGCTGAGGGGTACCATCAACAGCACATTCTTTTGGGTCATTATGAGAAGTCCATGGATGAATTTGGTCCATCACTCATTCCAGTATGTCATTTTAAGATGTCCACAAAGAGGTTACGGTCAACAGCTCAGGGTATGGTGAGGTAAACGGGCCGCTGAATTGATCATGCAGGAGTTTGGTCCACGGCACATTCTACTGGATCACGTCGACAAGTCCCTACAGGGGAACGGTCTATTTGCCCATTCCAGTGAGTCATTTTTGAAACTCCGTGCAGGGTAGCATCCACAGCTCATCCTACTGTACCACACTGACAAATTCACATAGGGGTCCTGTCCATTTGCACCCAGCTGGGACATATGCAGAAGACCAGGGATACAGTCCACCGTTCTCGCTACTGGGTCATTCGGAAAAAAAAATGCACAAGGGTATGGTCCACAGCCCATTCATAACCAGTCAATCTTATTGTATTCATCCCCTGTGCTGCTGTGGATCAGGCCATTAGTGTGTTGTGTAAATCTCACCGGTGAAGATGACAGTCGCAATATTGTTATTTAACCCCTGGGATGGAATCTATCCCAGACATTAACAATGTTTGCATTTTATATTTAAACACTGTCATTCTGTACATCATCAACATATATTACTGCAATAACATACATTAGCGTACATAAGTAATGCAAAACAGATCATCATTAGTGTGACAGTTTCATTTTTTATTTGCTCAGCAGATGCACTTATGCAGAGGTCTACATAGCATATGACTTTACAGAGCTAAGCATTTACCATACATTTTTTCCAGGTTATTTACCTCCTTTATTGAATGCAACACAGGTCCTTAACCACAAACCCAACTATTGCTGATGCCTTTAACCAGCAATGAGGAGTGGCCTAAACACAAAAGACCTGCAGGGAGGCAAACTGGGGAAGATGTGTGTCAGCAATAATAGACACTGCAACCTCAAAAAGCATGCTGAGAACACACTTAAGAGGCATTGAGATGACTTGGGCATGCAGATCCAACGCATGAGGCTACACAAGTTTGTCATGGAGAACATCTTTCACCACATCTAGAAGCTTCCCGTTCACGACAGACAGATATACATTTCTCTCCTTCCACTGCTAATTTCAGTTTTCTTCTTCACCTTAACCCTTTGCTCCCAAGAAACCATTTTAGGAGTGTGACTGTGGTTGAGCACTAACCCATGATGCGAGTGTGGAGGTGGGACGTGACTAACTTTGATGATGAAGTGGATATTTGCAGCGACGGTTTTTCTGAATTACACACAATTACATAAACACTTTACTGGCACTTTGGATGCTATTTCTCTGAAATAAGAGAGGGGGAAAAAATAAAATCATTTACTGTCCTGTTCTTGTTTTCCAAGCAATAAAAGGCCCCTGACTGAGAGGTGTTGGTGATATAGAAAGTACAGTTTTGCTCTCTCTCCCTGTGCCTGTGTTTACCTATTCCCACCTGGTGTGAGCTGTGTGCTTTGAGGGAAACAGTTTGGCCATAACAACAGTGGGAGAAAATGGTGCAAAACAAAACAAACAAATAAATAAAATAAAAGAGCGCAGAGATTTACACCAAGAAGCTTCCCAAGAAATTCAACTGCTGTTAATGTTATTCTTTCATTATTTCTTCTTTAATTTCTTTTTTGTACCTGTGTTTTCAATAAAATTACTTTTCAGGCCGCTTCAGTCGAATTAAAAAAATACAAGCTATTACCAATTTGGTAAAAATGAAAAATCTGGAGGCCTCAGCAGCTGAAGTTCCTGGGTTTGAATCTCACTTTTGTTGCTGTAACCTTGACCAAGGTTTCCACCCAGAATTAATACAATAAATATAATACTGCTGTGTAGACGGGTAAAATCGCTGTAAAGGTGGTTGCGTAATGCCGAATGTCACCTCGAACAAAAGCATCAAATACAAAAACAAAATAATAATAATAATAAAATAATAAAAATAATTTCCTGATTTTTTTTACACCCCAGTAAAATGTAGTGTCTGCAAATGTCCATATGATTTAAGACAAAGGCAAAGGCAAAAGGTCATAACGTGGTCAGAACATGGTAGTCCTGTAGAGAACAAGCCCAAAGGGTCCCACTGGAAGGCGGGACATCTGTTATACCCCCTACTCCAGCTCAACCCCCACCACACAAACCCCCAGCCTGCTGCCACAGAAGGATTAGAGCTGCACAATAGAAAAGCCAATCTAGCACTAATCTCCCAGCATGCTCTTTGCTGTTTTTCGGTGTCTCCCACTGCCAGGCCATCTCTCTCACACACACACACACACACACACACACACACACACACACACACACACACACACACACGAACTGTTCACTTAAGATGGAGGTTCCTCAGCAGGTACTCAGAATGCTGTTTCCAGATCCACGCCCACTCACTTCCCGGGACAGTTTTTCACAAGCAGCTTGGTGCCCCCACACCGGGAGATCCATGTCGAGGCCAAGCAGCCACACCTCGTCCGATTTACATATAAATTGGTTAAGCTACCTAGCAGTCACACTGGTGCAGCATCGCGTCTTCCGCTGTGACCGCCATCAACCCGGATAAGGTCAGATTTCCGGCACCGGGCAAACTACGGCGATAACGGCCCGAACCCAGCAATCGCACTGCGGCAAGACGTGCAGCGTTTTCCCAGCTGGTTCCCAAGGTTCCTGAAGCGGTCTTTTCCAGGACCCGCTCGGGACCCCGTTTACCGGCCGCTTAACCGCACACATTATTAACTTTACATTAGCATTCATGGTAAAACTACATGAAAACAACAGCAGCATTCCTCTGACATGTTCCCAGGCCCTTCCCCACACACACACAGACCAGACATTATTTACTCTTGCTGTGTGCCAAATGTGTCTCTCATTTCCACCAATGGCCGGATTTCTAGCGCTTCGAGTAAAACAACCAAATTAAAAACAAGGCCATTCTCTCTGCTACCTGAAACGCCGTCCGTTTCTGAATGGAACGGCTCAATTTGCATTTCCGTGCTGACATCCACCAATCAAAATGCAGGATTTCCGCTCCGTTCCGCCGCGCAGTGTTCCACCGCGGACAATCGGTACTGTCTGGAATCCACAAAGACACCCTGCAGAAACTAGTGGTGGATGCTGATAACAGATTTTCGTGTTTAATTGGTTTGGGATTTGAATAATTTATTGCGTGGACAAAGATGAGCCCTCTCCCCTTCCCCCAACACATATTCCCTCCATACATTACAGCTCTCCATTTGCATAAGATCCATCTTTCTAGAAAGCATTCTATCAATAGACACCCCCACCCCAACCGCTCCCGACTCCTCTAAACCCATTGCCCAGAGAGGAAAATTAAACGCCGCCTGCGTTAGCATTTATTACACCACATGAAAGGGTAAGTGCCCTCCTCCCTAACCCCCCAAGTTGGCCGCGACTCCCGGGAGGGGTGCAGGGAGGAGACGGCTTAGCATTTAGGTTCATCACGACTCAAGGGAGCGTGTCTTGGCCTTCGTATGGATGTATGGTGCAGTGCAATGTCGTGTCATGCAGCGTGTGTGCATGTGAGAGAGAAAATCAGCACCCATCCAGCCTGTCCTAGAAGGTGTTTCTGCATCCACTGCACTCATGTCACAATGGCCTGAGTCACTCCAGTTCACTCCAAGATACCTGCGCACACATAGTGCCCCTAAACACAAACATTACTCACTTATAACCAACGCGGTACATACAGTCAAGCCAGTACACACACTTACATAGTAAATATAGACTCTCACTCACTCACACACACACACACACACACACACACACACACACACACACACACACCTTTGTTAGGACCGCACCATGATGAACCCCCCCACCACCACCACCACCTGTCTGGCTGTTCCACCCAGTTGCTGAGGAGGACAGAATTCCAAATTTCCTTCCTTCCATAAATCATGCTGATGTGAGCCAACCCCTCCAGGAAGCAGTAGCCAACTACACCCCCCGAAAACCTTTATGTTTTACATCCTGAGCCTTGACCCGCCGTCGTGTTCGCTCTCTGGCCATCTGTATCCCCTGCCTCTCTGCAACCACCAGGCAGCTCTAATCACTGAGTCTGAACCAATCGGTGCTCAACATGGGGTCCAAATCTATTATTATTATAATCATCATCATCTAATATTTATCTGTCACTTCTCTGCAAAGCAACTCACAAATTTAAGTTTATAGACTAAGCTGCTTACACTGATTTATGCATTCATACAGCAGGGTAATTTTTTACTGCATTAGTTCGAGGTAAATCCTTGATCAAAGGGCACTACAGTGGGAGGGGGGGGCTCAAACCTAGACCCTTTGAATACAAGGTCATGGATGTGACCACTTCACCCTCATTTGTCCGATTTGTCCTTGATCATCATGCTGTCTGTTTAGTGTCCTGAGCCTCACAGCTTGGGAGGGGATGCGCTTCATTCTCTCTTGTACATCTGCGGAAGGTGGCGTGAACCCTGAATCACAAACCTTGACACTGGTTCTCCAGACAGCATCTCATGTTTCCGGGTGCTGCTGATAGCTAAGGAGGACGGCCATCCACGCAGAACATCAAACTGCCATAAACACATAACGGTCCTCCGAGTCCCGTGTCCAACAGAAGAGCTCAGATGTTCATGACTGGTCGCGTCCATCTCAGCAAGGACATATTTTTGTACAACTGGATTGTGTTTTTTTGGCGAATCAGATGCATGGTTTGTTGAATTACGCGTAAATGGTAATTGGATGGTTTTAGGGGCGACGGCGTGATCCCCCCCTGAGGGTTCCCTCCCCTCCGGGTTCTGTTTAGCATTCATGAGATCTGCACCGAGTAGCGGCTCGCCAGAGTCCACGCATCAAACACAACGGTTATTTTCATCTCCTGTTCTCACTGCTGCTCATTTTGTACATTGCGAGGAGGACCTGACAGAGACTCAGTCGGACCCCAGCAGCCCCCCCCCCCCCCATAAAAACGCACAGTAGGTAGCACCTCAAGTCATGCTTGCGCATATTGTTTTCAGTGCGTACCATCTGCTGGAAGTGACTGACATGCACAAAAATCTGTGGCATATGTGTTTTTTTAATTATGATTCTGGAGCAGTTCAGCAACCCCCACCCGCAGTTTGCCCCCAACTTGGTGAACGGCTGTGGGGACATGACGTGTTGCTAAGGACGATGGGGAGAATGTGGCATAGAGGGCCCGTCCTGAAGGAGCAGAGGACGGGACGTGAAAGCCAAGAAGCTGGGGCTACACTGACAAGCCAGGGCTGGGGGGGAGGGGGGGAGGAGCAAGAGCCTCCACGCAGCAGTGGGGCAGAGGCAACGGTCAGACCAGCGTTGTGATGTAAACATTCCCATCACTGCCTGCCAAACAGTATTTATTTTAACGCATAAAGCAGCTTGGAATCTGAACTGATGGGTTACAAGGTGAGCATGACTCTTGCTGTGTCCCCCCCCCCCCCCCATTGGTCACGATCACTGGATCTGCATGTGGGGTCAGATTTCTCCAAGTGTGTAGGTTGTGTACCGCTCTCACACACATGCACACAACAGGGGAGACATTAATAAAAGAAAACCCTCCAGTTTCCTGTCATGTTGGCCTTGTGACTGACCCACAGCTATGGGCACAAAAGGTCTAGTGACCTTTCACCCCTCATAGTGTGTGAGACCTTACTGGAGATCCAGCCTCTAGAAACGATGGCTCACATATTACTTTTTAACAAGAATAATGATAACAAATAATTATAAACAATAATAATAAACGAACCTGACCCAAGTTCAGCTCAGGTCAGTTCGGCTCGGTTTGGTGGAGTTAGCAATTAGCAGTCGGTTGCCGTGACGCTCATGGCCTGTTAGCCCCACATAGCTCTGCCCCAAAACCTCAGTACAAATTCCTTCTCCTCACAACAAAACATTTGGACATTATACCTGTGGACACAAAGGCCAAAACTGCTTATCACCTGGCAACCTCTCCTCGCACCTTTCAGAGGGACCAGAACATCATAAATGCCAACAGGGGTATAGACCTGAACCTGGGTTCAAATCCCAGCTGCTACTGTGCTACCCTTGATCAGAGTACTTACCCTAAACTGGCACAGTGAAAACTACCCTGCTGTATAAAAGACTAAATCTGTATAGGCAGCTTTGTATACAAACCCGATTTACAATTAGCCCACCCCCACCACTGTCCCGGAGCTCGGCCCACTCCCTGTTCGTCTATCCACCCGGTGACCCTCCATTGGTTTCACGTGACACACGGGACCCTTCGGAATTCAGGTTCCCACTCCCACTAGTTACACGCAAGGTAACAAATAAATTCACTGTATTCGTCTGCATGGGATCTCCCCTGCCCCCTAGGCTGCTCAAATGTGAATTCTAATTGGAAATCCCTGTGTACGTGAAAAACACATTATTGGCCCCGATCACAAAGGGCCAAGTTCACCACAGTACAGTACCTTGCCATGGTGCTTGCATCATCCCCGCATTTGTTTCCTCACTATAAACGCAGTCATTTTAAGTCATTCAGGATTACCAGTAACACAATACTTTCTGCGGTGCTTATGAATGGAATCTGCATAAACCTCTTATAAATTTTTTGTCAATTCCAAGTGGTTTTGCCTCCTGGAACACAAACCAACAACATTCAGGTCACAATCTGTGTCCTTAACAGCTACAGCACCTGTCCATGGCAACAGATGTAAACTGAGAAACAGCCATTTCTGAAGTATTTGTGTTATTTTGGAAATATATAATCATACATAATGATAAATATTTACAGTAATTTGTTTAACAGATGCTCCTCCAAAGTGACAAAGAAATAGCATTTTCCACAATTTTTTTAAAGAAGGATTTAATTAAAATACAGCAAGCATCATGTACCAGATGCACTGTTCCTAGTGGCACGTTCATTGTGATGAACGGGGCTGCAGGTGACGCAGTGGTTACAACACCTGGTTGTAATCCCCGCTCTTGCTGTTGTGCCCTTGACCAAGGTACCTCAGATACATACGGTAAAAATTACCTTGCTGCACAAAAGGGTAAATCACCGTAAGTAATCTTAAACAAGGAAAAATAATAATGTAAGGCAGCAGGCGGCACAGTGGCTGGAGCTGGTGCCTTGTACTGTCCTTCTAAGAACCTGCTGATGTCACTCAGGCTCATGTTCAGCCCAGACCCAAAATAATGTGGTAAAAAATGAGGGTGAGGGGGGTTGTGCAAGGTACTTTAATCTCCTCAGAAATGTTAACGATCCGGCGAGAGCATCTGGAGGAGAGGGGTAGCAGTTGCCGTGGCGATAGAAAGCCATCTATCACAAAGAGAAGCACAAAGAGGCAAGAGCAGGAGGAGACCCAGACTCAGCGCAGCGCAGTCAATTAAGCTGCAAAACCATGTTCTTACTAATTATCCTACGGCTGGAGAAAAAGGCGGACGTTAATAACCGGAAATTGGGAACGATGCTTTTCCTATGGCGGCACATTATGAAAATGACGAGGGTAAGAAAAAAGCATCCCGGAAGATTTGTCCAGTCAGCCATTAGCACACACTCAGGCCAACAAAGACATGATGACATACACTTATAATACAATGCGAAAGAAACACACACACATATGCAATGACACACAGGGGCTCACGGAGCCTGACCATGTTTTATAGGAAATAAACAAGTAAACAAATACGCAGTGTCTTTCGGAGAGGAGTCACAGAAGAGGGAGGACCCCAACAGAGAAGTGTCCCGTCAGGGCCACTACGCACACACTGTGAGGGAACGGGGTGGGGGTGGTGTCAGCAAACACAGCCAAATGAGTGAGTCACACACAGCCTGGGTGCATTTACACTTATTTATCCAAGAGAATTTTCTCCAAAGCTGTAAACTATTGTTAAAGGTGTTTAGCTGACACCTTAAACCAAGCTAAATACAGTACTGCAAACTCCCTACAGCCATAAACATGCAGTAAAACGTAACGCTCAAAACACATACACACGCAGTACGGGCAATTTACAGCAACCAGTCCACCTGAATCATGACTTTGGACTGTGGAAGGAAACCAACATGAGCACAGGGAGAACGTGCAAGCTCCACACAGACTGAGCTGGATTAGAACCCAGAGTCTAGGCAGGAGCTGTGAGGCCGCAGCACTACCTGCTGCGCCGCCCACAACGGCTGAGAAGCCCAAGCCACGGAAAATGCGGGTATGACTACGTGTGCATGTGTGTCCACCTCCCTAAGGATATATGCAAGATATAGATAGCCAGATATATGCAAACTACACACCGACTTCTCCACCTGGGTCCCCAAACACCCAGAGCCTTTGTTTTGTGTGTACCACATTAGTGTGTCTTGCATTTCATATTTCCATCAAGCTACATGGATGTGAATCAGTTTCCCATCTGAATGATCATAATGTTCAAAACACACATCTTTACCCCTCTGCACTCAATTTTAAGATCATTTTAGGGACACCAACTACCAAACCACTCAAAATATTACTGACTGGGGCATTTGTTCACAGCTATATAGAATAAACTTAATAATAATAATGTTCAATTTTCTCTATTTTAATACTTCCATAACTTGTCCATTTCCAACAACCACTTACCCATCTGGGTCGCAGTGATCGAAACCCATCACTGCCTCTCGTGTAAACACACTAATGTAAATACAACAGACTTATTATTGTTATAATCACCGTTTTTTCTTCATCATCGACATCATCTCTCTGAGATCAATATCCCCCAATGCAAACAGCTCAGCACCGGCCTCATTTCAGTGCATCCCAGACTGCACAGCACTTCAAGCCCTCATGAGAAGAGCACCACTCTCCACTAGGGGCCGTGATCAATACCCGAGTACGACTGTCTCTCACCTCCAGGAGCTGCATGCACGCAGGCAGAATACTAAACCGCAGCAGCCATTGGGACGTGACCTCATGATGTCCACAGGCAGTGCATGCAGCAAGAGCCAGAGTCAATGTTGTCACCTTCCCAGCAAACACATGTATGGTCCCTTTAAATGCCACTCAACACACACCATCTAAAATAAAAATAGAGGGAAACGGCCCAACATCTTGCTATTTTTGGCCCCTTTCTGCGTGTCGGAGACTTTTTTTTTTTTTTTTTTTTTTACAAGCGAGCT
Organism: Heterotis niloticus; assembly: GCA_018136845.1. Classification (NCBI taxonomy): domain Eukaryota; kingdom Metazoa; phylum Chordata; class Actinopteri; order Osteoglossiformes; family Osteoglossidae; genus Heterotis; species Heterotis niloticus. The sequence continues at coordinate 20,959,738 of CM030905.1, read as the reverse complement.
TCCCTTCGCGTGACGCCCTGATCTCTGAGGGACCCTGGGAACGGCTATACTTACTGGTTCAGCTCCACATCCAGGACGAAGCTCCTGCCGAAGGCATCCACCTGAAAGCTGGCCTGCGCCACGTGTGTCACCTGTGGGGGAGGGGACAGTGACAGCAGCAGCATGTTAGCAACTGGACAAAACCGTGGTACCGTGTGTGTGTGTGTGTGTGTCAGAGAGAGCAATAAGGGGCAGGAGTGTGATGATATGCATGAATCCCTCCACTCTGCACCTGAGCAACACAAACAGCCTGAATCATTAAATATCCAGCCACATAAACATGTTTTTGCAAAATGGAAAAATATTTGCTCTTATTTTGTCAAATATGAAAGGGCTGCTCAGCAAAAAAAAAAAATATATATATATTTAAAATAAAAAACCATCATGCAAATGTGATCATTCTTCATTTTCAATACTCATGGGGCTGATAGTGAAGAGCTGGGGGCCACAGAGAAAAGCCGCAGCACCCCTCCTCCCACCCCTGGCTAGGATTAATGGCCCCCAGGGGGCCCAGGCAGGTGTCTGTCGGCTCAAACCCAGACCAGAGCGTGCAAAATGGATGAAGTGTCCAGAAGCTGCACCAATGATGCTTTCTTCAGCCCAAATCTCTGGCAGCATCACATTTGGCTCCAACACACAGCAACTGAAGTATAGGGGGCGCTATAACAGGCTTATCGCAGCATCTGATGTGGAAAAACATTCAAACCATTCCCCTACACAGCTTCCCAAAGATGCAGCCTTCATGGACAGCTACGTGATGGACCCAAGCATCCAGCAACATCTAAATTTAAACATACTTTACGCTTCTGAGATGACATCAAAGACACACTGATACCACTACAGTGGCAAAGTTGAACAAGCTGCTATCCCATGATGCCCCAGCAGATCTGCTGCAGATAAAATAAAAGCATGTTTCATATACAGCATATGGAAAATACAATAAAAAGCAAGCAAAAGATTACGTATAACCTCAAAGCAGCACACCATCCCACATCTTATTACCTTACGTTACATATTTTTACAAGCAGGCCTTTTGGAAACTTTTTTTTAAAACCAGAGTGCCTTACCATGATTTACCTACTTATACAGAAAGGTAACTTTTACTATATCAGTATCGACTGACTTTGCTGCCTTTTAGAAACAAAAAAAAAAAAAAAATCAAACGTATATATTCATTCATTCATCTATTAATTCTTTACTACATCTTTCTTCTCGGGTGTTGGGGTAGTTCTGCTAACAATTCAGTATTTTTTAAATTATGAAAAATTATGAAAATTTAAGAAAATAAAAATCATAACCCTAGTATGAGGGCAAACTTAATTTGACACCAACAATAAACAAACAATGGAGAGCAGGATGTCAGTGCAGGATTTGAGGTACATATGGAGGTCTGTAAAGCTACCGCACACAATGCAGAACATCACACAACGACAATAGTGATAATAATGATGTCTGTTTACAAGGAATGACATGGACGCGTGAGGTACTGGGGATATCAGTGACCCAGCGCTGCCCCCACCCCCTACCCCATAGTCAGACCGCACATGTCTCAAGCACCGCAATATAATGAGGCCGGTCCAGAGGGACACACCTGTCACCTCCTAATAGCGGCAGGCCATTAAAGCACTGTAGCTACAGGGAATTCCCACTATGCACCAGTCTCTGACCCCCCCCCACCACCACCACACACACGTGTTCTGAATGAGGCCAAACAATAGCCACTATGTCTGTGGACTGGGACCAGTCAAACCTGGACAGTTTTTTTTTTTTGTACATTTAAAATTTATTTTCAAGCATTATATAAGGGACAATATAAACATTTAATTTTAACCTTTTCGGAGAAAATAACTTCACTAATGTATAAAATAATGTCTTAAGCGGTCTTGAAAATGCATGTTAGTACAGAACTGTCTCACCATCCCCTTTGTCAATGTGATGAAGGAAGCACACCACCCCCTAGTCTGCCTGTAGTGGAACCTAAATCACTGCTGTGTGTGTATAAATCACTGTACCATGTGTGTTTCAGCTAGTTATTACCAGCTATTACCCACATTACCTCTCCATTACGCACTATAGTGAAGTATATAAGTGTTAGCGTGGTACGCTAGTGCAGTGCTGTACAGCACCATAGTAAAAATATTACACATTGGACTTTCTGGACTGTCGTTATATCCATAAACCCTAATATAGTCCAGAAAATGGAGGATGGACTGGATTTATAAAACAGTGAAAGAAGTTAACCTATTGATTTTGTATAATACAATTATTATTGTTGTTATACAGTAATATTGTGTAATGGTCCGGTTCCTTCCTAAGGAAGCCAAAATGAAGAAAAAAAATCTACATGATAACTACTGACATTGCAAATGCTAAGGTTATTACTCATTCTCAATCTATAAATAATAGTCGCCATGAATAGGCAGAATAAACCAGGTTACTCCATGGGTACATTTTGATGATTTAGTACAACCCTCACAGCTGACAATGGCAGGTAAAGTGAATCGTGGTGCCATCTTCTATTCCTCCACAAACAATCCAAACAATTGGTTTCTGGTTTTGCATTTAGGCTTAGATCAAAGTGAAATATTAAACATCAGACAAAAAAGGAAGCTGTATTTTCCCAAAAGGACATTTCTAAACGGCCAAAGATGAGCGGAAGCTGCCGGTAAACAAAGCCGGGAGCCCGGCACATTGTTTCCGCACGGAGCGGCAGGGACACAAAGGGTTAAAGCAGAAGCGGAAGGACGCCCCCCTCAGCCTGCCTTTGTTTGATGGCACACACGTCGCAGTGGCACACACTCCCGAAAAGTGAATCCAACACCGTCCAGAGGCATCTCCTCATTATATCCCATGTTCAGTATTTACACTTTAAACTAATGCAAATACTGTAACACAAACCTCTGCAGCTCTTTTACGTGACAAGATTTTTCTCTTATTGTCGACAGTTTTTCTCACTGCGACACCCCCCCCCCTTCAGCGTGCGTGTGTGTTTCTGCTGATGTCCATCCTGATCCAAGGTACGTTGAGGTCAATAAGCTGTTATAAACACCGGAGGCCATCGAAGCGCCGAAAGGTCTGCGGGAGCCGCTCAAGATTTTACATTTCGGCAGCAGAACAAACCCACATAAAACATCCAGCAAATTCCGTTAACGTCTATTTTTATGGTTTACAGCGAAAACCAGAAAGGCCTTCAACTGCATTAAGGAATGATGCTGAGGACTGACCAAAGCGCACAAAATGAAGCTTCTCGACAGCTTTTAAATGTTGAGCCAACGAACAAAATGCTGCTTTTGCATTTCCTGTCACTTCAGTTTATATGTTTATTCCCTTTCTTTACTCCGTGGTAGTGCAAATGCAAGTACAGCCTTTTGTCTGAAGAAGACTTGCAGCCCAGCAGTGTCTCTCTCTCTCTCTCTGTCTCTCTCTCTCTCACACACAAACCGCTGGGGACATTAATAAAATATCAATAAATAAAAAAGATGGAACACATTCTGACACACGGCGACCCTCCCACCGTTCGATAAACACATCTGGGTCCTAAAATAAGCGGGCGAGCTGTCAGCAGGCAAATGAAATGTAATGAAGAGAATGAAAAAAATAAGCGAGGAAAAGCGTCTCCAAGGGCGACCGGGCGCGAGAGCGTGCGTGGTCCGAAGGGGACTCTGCGTGCGTGCGTGCGTGCGTTGTGCGTGTGTTGGGGGGTTGGGTTGGGGGGGGGGCTCCCGCTCTTACCTGCTCGGCGTGGGAGCGCGCTGCGATCCTGGTGTCCAGCACATCGTGTGCGATCTGACCGTCCTCATGCATGGAGTAGATGAGCCGGAGAGGGACGGTGCTCTCGGCTCCCGGGGGGGAGGCAGCAGAGCCTTAAAAAAAAAAAAAAAAAAAAAAACACACACACACAAATAAAACCCAGGTAGACACAGGCGCTCAGACACACACAAAAACACACTCCGAAAATGGTGGGAAACGCGCCGCGAAAATGGTCGCGAGGATATGGCGCCTTCTCTGGGGGGGGGCACACGGGGGCTGCGGGTCTCCCGAACGCGTAACCCAAATACGCGTGGAAGTGGGTTCGGCTCGAGACGAAGTGTGCCCCCACCCCCACCCCGGCTATAACGGAGCGGCATCTTTAACGGGTGTTTACCGCGGAGCCCGGGATGCTGCGGCGCCCAAAGAGGCGCAAAACAGGCTGAACAGCTGTCATCCCGAAGCGCACCGCGGTAAACCGCATCTGCACCACGTTCGTACCACGTTCGCGACCCTAACCCAGTGCGAGCCGCGTTACCTGCTCCGGGGACGAGGACGCCGGACCGAGCGGCGCACATCGCCCCGCAGACGAACAGAAATGAAATCCCACTTCGCACGGACATCGTAGCGTCGCCGCTCGCAGCTGACGGACTCCCGAAAACACGCGCGCACGCAAAAAAAAATGAAAAATTAAAAAAAAAAAAAAAAATACGGGGAACGGCGCTGTTAGAGGAGCGTCGGCGAGTGCCCGGGATGCTCCATCGGGATGCTGGAGCGGCGGAGCGCCGAGACACCGACACCACCACCACCACCTCCTCCTCCTCCTCCTCCTCCTGCTGCTGCTGCTGCTCTCCTCCTCCTCCTCCTCTACAGAACACACCGACATCCAGCGGCTCGCCGCAGAAACGCGGCGTGCATACACACGAACGCGCCCGGGGGTGGGAGGTGGGTCGTGCGGGACGTCGGGAAATGTAGTCACAGCCGCGTAGCATAGAATTCATCACAAGTTTTAATGAAACCAAAAGTTTTCTTTTTATTTATTATCTGAGCTTCTCGTCGTAAAGGTAAATAGCAATAACACAGCATGTGTATCACCAAACTGTTTTACCCATTAAAGTAGTACATAAATTTGTCAGCAGACAGATGCTGGAGAGTAACACTCTGGCCGCGTTTCAATGGAAAGATGAAACAGAAAAAAGTAATTACAAAATATACTCTGTCAGCCTTTATTTTTACTTCACTGATGTGTGCGGCATAGTGTGTCATGTGTAATTTCTTACCTTTCCCTTCATTCAAACTCCTGAGATCACTGAGGCCAAATTTGGAAAAGTGAGAAAGTTGGAGACCTGGGTCAAGACTGGTACAGAGGTCAAAAGGGGGCCTGGAGGATGTCTCCTCACCAGTGATGTACCTCATTGGATTACACTGACATGATCAAACCTGCCAGCTCCATTAGTCACCATGTTGACCTGAAGGGCGTAGGTGCTCCAGATGCTGTGTCTATCATAGCATTTAGAAGTTGGCTTAGGTTTCTCACCCTAGAAGAGTTTGAACAATGCTGCCTGCTGGCTTCTGCAATGGACTCAAACTCTCCACCCACACCTGTATTTCCATTTTTACACTATGGAGGGAAAGTATCTTTGCTCACATCCACTCAAAATCCTGCTGATAGCTGGAGTCGGTGAGGGGGAAGGGGCACCTGTCTTTGTTTTACGATTGGAATACCTTAAAATCAGTGGGCTTAGACAATGTGGAAGACCAGACATTAAACAAGATCATATCTCCAAACCCAATGAAATACAGTTGAAGCCATACGTTCACATACACCTTAGCTAAAAAAAAAAAAAAAAACACTTTCAAAGTTTCCCAACTTCACACATATGTATGATGCTACCAAACAATCCACTTAATGTCCATAAGATCTTTTTTCCCCAAAATAATGATTAAGAGACAGATTTTTCTTATCTAACCAGCACTCTTTTCCAAAGCAACTTGTAATTTTGATGGAGAAAATCCATCAGATCCTCTGAAGGCCGCACCTGACCCCCAGCTGTCCTACCCAGGCAGTATTTTATTAACAATTACTTAACTTATCTGACACTTTTCTTAATAGCATTACATTTGAACACTACATTAATGCTTAACAGAGCTTCTGATTCAATGAATCCAATTGCTCTTGGTGTAAACAGAGGTGCACCATTGTGATGCTTTTTCATTTGATGTTATTACTAGAAAATTTGGCAAAGTTGAACACCTGCATTTGAATCAAACTTGTAACAGTGCAACCAAAATAACAACCACCGAATTGAGCAGAAAATCAAGACACACATTGATCACTGTTACACTAATAACAACGCAAACATTATAGTGGTCCCCGACCTGAAATATGCATTCAAACTGACAGGTGAATATACACCAAAGTAGATAGACAACTTCGGCATTGTTTTACATTGTTTTAAAATGATCACAAGAATCATGCGGCAGGCACAATTACGGTATTTACAATCGTACGAAAACGTAATGTCAGCTGAATATTAAAACAGAAAGTTAAAAAAACTAACTTTTGGACTGCAGGAGGCAGCGCAGTATAGGATCTGGACTTATGAGCAACAGAGAACACTGTTGGGTTGAGTCTTGGGAGGGATTCTTTTATGCTTTAAAATGTATACGTTCAAATACTACTAAATTTCTATAAAAATAAATGCAACAAATTGCAAAGTTAGAACTGAAACCCACATGGATAACTACATTGAAAAGTAATTTTGACTTTATGGTCACTTCAGTAGTTAATACAGTAGCTTTCTCTGGCAATGAATTGTAAATGCTGATGGATCCTCAGTAGTTACTCAACAGTTTGAATATAAACTCCAGTTAAGTCTCAGGTTGCAACCTAAACAGGCCAAAACTGATTTAAAAAAAATAAAAATAAAAATTATATTCCCCAGGAGAAAAATGTACACATTATAAAGTGTAAATAGTACACCATTTGTAGACTGAGAACATTTTGTGTTTTTCCTCAATTGCATGTTGAGCACCCCCCCACATCCTGTCATTATCAATTCTGTTTGTGTATTTTGCCATGTCGGTTAATCCTCATTTTGGTGGCATCTGCCAAGTAAAGGCTGCTGCGCTCATCCTGTTTCTAGCTGACATTCCCCACATCCTCGAGGCTGTGCCCTTTTGAACCATGAACATAAACACGGAGGCCTGTGTGAGTCACATTCACATCGTGTGCGTGTGTGGCTATCCTGTGACCAGATGTCAACAACGCATTTGCGCACTGTTGCTTTGAAAACCATTTTGGTTCATTTGCTCTTTAATGTGACGCCATACTCAAGTCACAGGGTTTGTGGGTTTTCGGCGCAAACTGCAAGGCCCAGTAGTGGGGGTTCCGCTCTGCCTACACTGTCGGACCCTTCACACTGACACGATTGCAAGTTTATTTCATGCATAAGCAGCAGGAGGTCCTTCAAATGACTGATGTTCACTAATCAGGTCAGAGCTGTGGCCCCATTGAGAAATGGCCTCAATCTCAATTCTGATTTGTTTTCCTGACGTCCAGCACAGAACACGCAGCTGCTTTAATAAACACCCAAGAATTTCAGCACCGGGTTTCTCACACTGTTCTGTAACAGTGCCGATGGCTCATCGTGCGTTGGAATATTTGCTGTAAAAAATCGTATAACTTCTACACAATGACAATAAACCATTAACAAATACAATTTAAATATTTAAACAATTTTTATATGTCATGTTTCTGTACATGTCATTTTACAAAAATACTGTATGTATTAATTTCACAAACAATAGCATGTATTAATTTTATGTAAGCCAATCACTGCTTCATTTCTGGCTCATATTTTTACACACAACTTTTCATCATAAGAAACTAGATTCAAAACATTTATGATACACCTATTTTAACAACAAAGACAACCACTGAAGGTTCTGATGCTTCAGGGTTTCCTGGATTTACACTGTTTTCTAAAATTATTTTTTTCATGAAAAAATTCTGTGCAGTTTAAAAAAGTAAACCAGTTACCTTGGATTTCTTTCTACTAACAAAGTGTGAAATTTCACGATGCCCTCATTAATCGAAGCCTCTGAACTCAAAGTCCGTGTCCTCGCTTGACTCAAGCAGCTGCCACAGGATCTGGAGGGGGCATTTCACAGGGTCTTCCTCTTCAACGGACCCTTCGGGTGGCCTTTTGCTCACTTTCTGCTGCCTTTTGAAGTCCCTCACTTTCATGAACCTCCTTCTGGGGGAGCTTTGCATTTCACCTGCGCTACTGCTTGAGTTTTCTCCAGTCCCCCCCTGTACCATTCGGTTCTGATCTCGTTCCATTGTTGGTACTGGCACCCGGTCCCCGTGGAACTCCGTGACACCCAGGTGACTGTAGGCCACTTTAGCACGTTGGGCTGCTGAAGAACCCACCAAGTCCTCTGGGAAATTTCGTAACAAATGGCATTTTTTGTCAGTCCCTTTCTCTGCCACATGACTGTTGTCATAGCTCAAATTGGTATCTGTCACATTGGTGTCTGACAGCTGTCTAAAGGCAGAAACTAGTGTTTTTTCACAGATGTCCCCTTCAGCCACATCATATGGGTGTCCTGTGGGCTCATGTGGACTGGCTGGGGGTCTGGGGCTGCACCCACTGTAGTCTCTGTCCTTGCTGCCCTTCTTTGGCTGGTGCTGAGGGGCAGTGTGTTGCAGGCTGTGGGAGGTATTGTGCTCTGTAGCAAGGCCCCAAATGGAGCATGTATCCATGTCTTCATTACCCACTTCCTTCTCCCCTTCCGGAGTTTTCAAAGACACATGAACAACAGAAGAAGAAATGCTGAACTTTCTCCTGTACATAACAAAAAGACATATTTTAGACAATATCAGATTAACACTAAAAAATCTGTAGACTACATATACAGCTCATACATATACGATTCACATCGAGTATCAAAAAATAAACATACAAAAACAACAAATGTGTTTTTATGCCTTGTGCAAATATATTCAGCATGAACAATTCTTTCAAGGCACTTTATAAGCCGTAATATAAAGGAACACCTACAGCTGGATTTTTAAAAGGAAGGTTTTTCTGTCAGTCCAGTTTTAGCCTAAGAAAACAGAAAATAATATAAAAAAATAAATAAATAAACATACAGCAGCACACAGAATTCTTACTTTTTTGCTTGAGTCTGGACATCAGCAAAGTTGAATTCCAGACCTGAGATGAGTCTGTCCACGACAGAGTACACATCTGTCTTCAAGAAAGCTTTATGTTGCTGGGAACTGAGATGCTAAATGGTAAATAGAAACATGTTTCAGGCACAAACAAGAGAAGTGTGCATATCTGAGCAGTACATGTAAAATCATCACTACGGACCATATGGAGGTTTTCATATCTGACAACACAGCATTCACAGTATCCTCCATGTTTCTTCTCCCTGGCTTCCAGTGCCTTGCCCCTGACTTTGGAGGGCTTGTCTCTTCTCTCCTGGTTTTTGGTCCTGGAGGATGTACAGAACAGAAGGTTAAATGACAATCTGACTAGACTTACAGTTTAAAGCACAAAAGGAAAGCTACAATGCTCGTACTCATGCTCCTGCAGTTTCTTCCCATGGCTGATTTTTACACTGTCCTCTGGTAAGAATGGTGTACACGGAGGCTCCGTCGTGAAATTGAACTCTGGCAGGTAAGGCATTGAAAGACAGATTGGCTTGTAATGCCTGGGAGAGACGGGATTAATCAGAACAGCTGTCAGTGAAAAGTTTCCATTATGTTTATTCAGACCAAACACTAACACAGCATCTGCTTCAAAAACATTAAAAACAGGAGTTTAAATATATGCACAAACAACCTCTGTGCAAATGAAAAACAGCCTGTTTTGTACTCAAACTATACTCATCAGAATAATAAATCTTGTGATGGTTAAAGTGCTCTCATTTGTCTGTAAATTTCTCACACACTCACCTGCTGCTGTCTTCAATTTTTATGAAAGGTCTTTTGATCCTTCCCACTAGAAGAGAAGTTTTCATTAAAAAGGAATACGTATGTTGACATCCATACTATACAAATATGCTTTTATGCTTTGTCCAAATATATTCAGCATTAACAATTCTTTCAAGGCACTTTATAAGCCATAATATAAAGGAACACTTACAGCTGGATTTTTGAAAGGAAGGTTTTTCTGTCAGTCCAGTTTTAGCCTAAGAAAACAGAAAAAGTGACTTCAGGTCAAAAGCAAAAATTTCAGGCCATTGACAAGATTACAAGCCAAAACAAAATTAAAACTTACATCTTTTTTTGCTGTAGCAGCTGTTTTATTTGAAGTGATGAAATCTCTTTTCTTTTTTTCAATATAAGAGACTATGTCTGAAACATGACCAAAGGAAAAAAAAACAATTAAGCAATTTGATATTTTTGTCCTATGTAATTCTGTAGCACATAATTCATACTACGAATGCCTGCCAAACTGTTTTATTTACCGCTATTTGACGGTTTGTTTATTTACTGTTGTAGGATGCAGAATGGCAATCAAAGACTTGAGCAACTAAACATAAAGTGGTAAGTCAGTTCGAATGTTAACTTATTACATAAATTTCTTACAATAATAATAAAATACAAAAATAATACTACCATCAATGTAAAGGATTTTCACACCCCAGGACAAGGCACTGGATAATATCTGGTTGATTTGCATCCGTTCCTATGGAATAGGAAAAACAAAAATTTAAGTTTTAAAAAATATCAGTACAAGTGAACAAACATTTTATTAGTTTAATACATGTACAGTAGTTTCTGACATGTACTGCTTTAGCGTATCTATTCACCTACCTGTTCCTTTACAACTTTCTCAACTAATGACTTTCCCCTACTTGTAGCTATCTGCAAATAAAAACAATTTAACAAACATTAGAACTTCAAGAAAAGCACTTGTAAAATGTGATGCTACAAAAGTAATTTATAATAAAAGTCATTTAAAGGATCTACAAAACAGAAAACAGTGGAGAAACTCACATGCTGAGCTGGGCTCTTTGGGCTTCTACTGTTGCTCGGATGAGGGGAGCTGAGGCTCGATGCTGAGCTGGGACTCGGCACTGACGAATTCCTGCCCAGGTGCTGGACATACCTGGCCTCCTGCTTGTCTGACACGAGGTATCTTATCTCCTTGCTAAAGAACTTCTCAATGGTCTGGAAGGGAAATAAACCCAACCGTTTCACACATTAACAAAGTTAACTAAAAATGATAACAGAAGCTTGTTTAAAAGCAAACCAAGTGCAAAACATACCCCTCCTAACTTTTTGATGTCTTTCTCTAATGCTGCGCTTTTTTTACTGAATTGCAGATCCAAATAAAAACATTTTCCTAACAACGGCTTATGCTGTGAGGGATGAGATTCATTCCCGGTGCAGCTTCTTTTTGACAAAATCTTGCTGGATCCCTCATCCACACTGGATTCTGCATCAGGAAATCCAACAACAGTTATTTCAGCATAAAAAATAAGCAAGACATACTTTTACGTTCTATAGTAATTTACAAAAAAAAATCAAAATGAGCAAGTTAATACCTTGCAGCTTCGGTTGAGCAGATTTGGGGTCCAATCCCGATTTCATTTTAGGCAGTCAGCTAGATCCACTAGCCGAAATACTGGAGGACCTCCTGTGAGAGAGACAAACAACCTTTAGAGCAAGGCCCTTAACCCTGAGTTAGTACAGTAAAATAAGCAGCTGTATAAATTAGTGAAATACTTTAAATCTCTGAGGAATAAAGCATCATCTAGAGAAAAATAATAGCTAATGTATATACATTCGGTAACAGTATTTATATAACACAAGTATATTAGTAATAGGGCATCCAACCGAAATAGAATTTGAATATACCGAAGCCAATTTAAACCGAGACATCGAAACAAACCCTGAGGATTTAAAAAGCACACATAAATGAAGTTAAGAGCAAAACAACTACTAATTAAAAAGTAACTGTTTTCCAAAAAGCTTTTCAACCAGCGCGACAAACAATCTCGTGTGCGTCTCCAGCTGCCGTTTTAAAAATGTCTGTAAACGAGGAAGTGAGCCGGGCTACTTGCCAGTTAGCAAACTGGCCAGAGCCAAACTTACTTTTCCCACAACACACACGACGCAAACTTAGCATCACAAATACACACTTCATTGGAGGAAGACTCCCTTTACCAGAAATAAAAGGAGAATAAACGAGAATTTCGTGGTTAATCCTGCTGGTGAAGCTGCATTGTGCCTGTTTCTCTTTCTTCTTTCCCGCTCCTCGCACGAGAGCGCCGTCGATTTGCGTCACAGCCCGGCGTACTCTGGAACTTCTTTTTCGCATCGACAGATTCCACACTGGGCATCGCCAGTCGTTCGCAAAAAATAAACATTTATCAACTAAAACCATACTACAATCAGTGTGTAAAAAATAACGGAACCTCCACTGTTTTTCTTTATTAAACACCAGACGCTACATACCGTGAAGTGTTGAAGAATTTCAAAACTTCCTCTTACGAATGTGCCTTGGCTAATCCCAAGCTGAAGGTACCATAATAATAGGTTGAATAGATGTCGGCCAGGACTCACGTGAGTAACGATCTAAGACGCCTAGTGATCGATAACGTTGGAACTCAGCTTGTGGGGGCATAAGAGGAGTTTTCAATAAATATTACTATATAATGTTGTAAAGCTCTGTTGACTTTGTCGAGCCTCACAGTTATAAATATGAAACGTGCTCATGGCGCTGTGATGGTGACTGGATATGTAACGTGTTGAAAAGGCAAACCAGTATGTTTGTCTTTATAACTAATATTTCCATTTCGTTGCCACTGTTCCTTTAACGCTTTATGAGGTCATTTTAATGCTGACATATTGTTTATTAACATGTAGACAATCCAGTTTCGGTTGTGTGTTTGTATGTTTGCATGCATCCATGCGTGTTCTGTTTGTCTTAAGTACACTGAGGTCCATTGGAAACCGAAGCCAAATTCCCTGTGTGTGAGCATACTTGGCCAAATAAATCTGATTCTGATTTCTATCTCTGCTTGTCTCAAATAAACATTTAACTTTTTTACTTTTTTAATAATGCAGCTGTAACAAGAATGCAACTACAGTAAAATGTCCGATAAAATATTAATGTTCATTTGCTGCATTCTTGAGTTCTATCTGACTTTGTCTATTCTAGAATTGGAAACTTGGTAAAAGTAGAGATGGGTTGGAAGGGGATAACTTAAAACTAAATGATTATTTTGTGTGTTTGCAAAGCGAGATGACCCTCTCAGGGCCCATGACTGATCCCGATGGGATAACCCCCATCCAGCAAATGATCTCCTCGTGTACCGGGGCCATCCTGACATCTCTGTTCGGTGAGCAAATGGCTTGTCAAACCCCTACCCAAAACTCTTCCAATCTTCTGAAGTTCAAACCATCCACTGAAGTGGTGTTTTTTTTCCTCCAACCCTCTGGCAGTGACCCCTCTGGATGTGGTGAAGATCAGACTGCAGGCTCAGAAGTATCCCTTCCCAAAGGGTACAGCGATGAACATAAGTGCCATTTGTGGCCACTGACAAGTTATTAATATAGAAAAGTCCTTCATGTGTTTTGTTTGGACTCATCCTTTCTTCTTTTGCCTGCAGGAAAGTGCTTTGTGTACTGCAATGGACTCATGGACCACATATGCGTGTGTGAAAATGGAAATTCCAGGCCCTGGTACAAGGCACCTGGCCACTTCACTGGAACACTGGTAAACACAAATTTCACCTTATTTTATCTGCATGAAAAAATTTTTGCAACGAGCCTACCAAATATTGTTCAGCTCAGCCATGAAAGTTACATTTAATTGTTGATGTTAGAAGAGAATAGTCTGATGAATATGTGAGTTTAGATGCCGTTTTATTTCTCAAATGGTTGTTTTTTTTCTCCTTAGGATGCTTTCGTCAAAATAATTCGAAGAGAGGGAGTGCGGTCCTTATGGAGTGGGCTGCCTCCAACACTGTAAGTTCTGTTTTGATTTAGTTATTTGATTGTTTTTGCCGACTTTGAAGAGTCTTTACCAGGAAAGAATCACATGGCTTTAACCCATAGGGTCATGGCGGTGCCTGCAACCGTCATCTACTTCACCTGCTATGATCAGCTCTGTGCAGCTCTGCGGATGAAGATGGGAGGTCTGTCCGAAGAGGTGCCACTGCTGGCCGGGGCATTAGCCCGATGTGAGTGACCCTTTTTTAGGACTAAACTGCAGGGAAACCGTGTTTTTCAGGTCAATCTGGAATGAAGCAAAATCACTGTTCCTGATGTATGTGAGCAGGAATATCTCTAAGAGTCCCTTTGTTGTCCTGACATGAGTGTGTACAGTATGTGTGTGTTTTGTGCAGTGGGCTCGGCCACAGTGATCAGTCCCCTGGAACTGATCCGCATCAAGATGCAGGCCCAGAAGCAGTCCTACAGGCAGCTGAGCGAGTGTGTCCGCTCGGTTGTGCACGCCGAGGGCTGGTTGTCCCTGTGGAGGGGTTTGGGTCCCACGCTTCTGCGGGATGTTCCCTTCTCAGGTGAGACGTGAGATGCCCCTTCACCCCACATATAATGACTCAAATGACAAAAAACTGCCCAGCAAGACTTTCATAGATTACCAAATTACCTACCTATAGTATAGTATTACTTGTCCATTTATCTGACACTTTTCTTCAAGGTGACTCACAGTGAACTTTGTACTCTAAGTTACTTGGTGATTTACCCAGTTGTACAACAGGATCATTTTTAGGGTCATTCCTGGTAGCTTCATCAAGGACGGGATCTAGGATTTGATTGTCCTTTGAATAGAACATGATGACTCTATCTAGAAGGCCACCAGCTGGGCTATGTGCAACTGTATTTACAGTCTTGCAGTCTCAACTAACAAATAACCAAAAATCCATATACAAGGCCTAAACCCACAACCTTCTCGATTACTAGTTCATTAACCGTCCGTTTTGTACTCCTTGTCATAATTGCTCTCAAAATGAACACCCATGAAGCAGTGGGACTTGCTGTTTTGCCATTACACTGACCCTCTGAACTCTTTGCTATTACCCACACAGCATTGTACTGGTACAACTATGAGCAGGGTAAGCGGTGGCTGAGCAAGTGGTACAACCAGGGCGAGTCCAACTTCATGGTCACATTCATGGCCGGCGCTCTTTCTGGATCTGTGAGTCGGGGTGGGGGTTCAAGCTCGTGGTTCAGTTATCTCCATGCCAAAAAAAAAGTGCACTCATGGTTAATTACACAGGGGTGTTACTTCAGAGTACAAGAGAAGATCCCTGTGTTGAATTTGGATGAGATCTTTACTACGGTCCTTAAAAATATGCATATATAGGATTAAATAGTACATCTGGGTATTTAAGGGTCTCCTTTCCTGCCTTCAGGTTGCTTCAGTTTTAACCCTTCCGTTCGATGTGGTAAAAACAAGGAGGCAGGTTGAATTGGGGGAGCTCCAGGTTATGAACTGTAAGTAGAAATTTGCAGATTTCAACCAATCGATTTTATGATGGGATTACTCCCGTTTTACACCAGTATTTTCTTCTTCCAGTACCTACCAAGGCGTATCCCTCAACGTACCATGTCATGAAGAGAATTGTGTCAGAAAGTGGCATAAAAGGACTTTTTGCTGGTACAGTACTTTGAATTTTTCCTCTCTCGCTGGTAGAGCATGTCAAACAAGAGAACTGCTTTCCCTTCTGCAGTCCTACACATCTTTATGGCGTTTAAGTGCCATGGTAATTTGAGGTTAACATTAATAGTCATCTCTGCGGCAATGTGTCCTATTGACAACCTACAGCGCTGCACTTGAGAATTGAATAAAAATTCACCACGTCCTTGGCTGCTGCAGCTCCAGCAGCCGTGATGGAAGCATCTTTGTGTCTGCCAGGTACCATGGGCCAACAGAGTTTTTCTTACATGTAATTCCTGTAATTTTACCGCGTAAGTGATGCAAACTCTTCCCATAGATGTAAGAGCAGCGCAGTTATGATAATGTGGCATTAGCCACATTGATTGACAGCTGAGCCTCCGAGGCTCGCATGTACAGTGCATTATGGGGGAGGAGCCGGGCTCCTGAATCAGCACAGTGCTGGGAATAGCAGATGAGTTCCAAAATGCACAAAGTGCAATGTAATAATCTAATTATAGATTTTTCCTTCTCTTCAGCATTGAGTAAAGTCACCACTAGGTGTTATTCTGTGGTGGGATTAAAACATTGTTATACTGGTACAGCTTTAGTATCAATCCATTGTCAGTAACTACTTGTCCAGTCCAGGGTCTGCCCTAGAAGTACAAGGTGTGAGCGAGGGTATACCTGGATGGAACATCAGGCTATCAGAGAGTGATTTCTCACACACACACACACACACACACACACACAGACAAATGTGCCTTTGGGCTGTGGGAGGAAACCAGAGCTCTCACAGAAAAAACCCATACAGAAACAGGGAGGATATGCAAACTCAACACAGGTTGAGCTGGATTGGAACCCACAGCTTTAAGTGTGAAATATAATTTATTTAGTGGATGCTGTCATTCATGGTCATCCACCCTCTGCTGTCTCCCTCCAGGCTTCCTGCCTCGGCTGATCAAAGTGGCCCCGGCGTGCGCCATTATGATCAGCACATACGAGTACAGCAAGACCTTCTTCCGCCAGCAAAACCGTGAGAGGGCAGCGGCCCTGCTGAGGGAAAGCCCCTGAAGGTTGAACTGCAGGGGGCCAGCCACCGACTCTGGTGCAGAGCGAGGGAGACAGCCACCAAGACCTTGTTTGGAGGACTTGCCTATAGACTTTGACATGACTGTCACACGTAAGATTACGTTAGCATGCTCACAGGGTCTGTGTGCAGTAGGCAGCTGTCTGTGGCACCAGTTAACCCTCAGTGCATCATAGGGACTTAATCTCCTTACCCTTCCTGTGGATCACTGACTTCCAGTGTTTCACAGTAAACTAGACCGAAAAAACAAGGTAACACAAAATCAGTGTTCAGTCGCAAAATATTTAACTGTTGTGCTCCTGCTTTTTGTTTTTTGTTTTTTAAAAGTTCTTCTAAAGAGCCAAATCACTGATTGAATTGTTGACCAGAGAGTACAGTGTGTAAGTGTGTGTGTGGGGGGCTACTGGAAATGCCACACAAACTGTGTAATTAAATCAGTGGGATTGCCAGTAGGAGGTTTGCCAGTCAGCACTTATTTGAATGTGATTTACTAAAGCAGAAAGAGAGGTAACAGAGGGTGTTCAAACTTCACACGCGATGCTTCCAAAAACTGCTAAAATAAGTGGGTTGTTTGGGTGCCAAACAAAAAGCAAAAGTGGCTGCCAGCTGGATGCTCCCAGGCAGGGAAAAGTGGACACTTAACTGCACAGTTGATCAAAAATCACAAAATACCAGGCTTGAAAAGGATCCCAAAACTACCCATCCTCTACAAAATTGTGGCAAAGCTTCTGTTCAACTTGGAGCTGCTATTGGGAGGCTGATTGTAGTTTTGAACACAGGTCTTGGCTACAGTGTGGAGAAAGGAGCATAGAACCAGCACACTTGGGCAAGACTAACCTGGTCTTTACCCCATATTCTCCATCCAGATGGGTTCGCAATTGGAGGTAAAACCGGATACCTTGAACCAACATTGCCAAATATTAAACATGGGTCCTTAATCAAGTAGGAATAAAGCTGGGGAAGTAAACAGATGGAAGGTTTTCACAAACACTCAGTCCAGGATGCACTTGTAGAAGCAGGCTCTCCCTGTTAGTTGATCAGTACCACATATTGTATCCATTATTTTGTCCACCACAGTGTGTGTAATGAATATTGTGTGTAAAATAACTTTTGAGAAGGTACTGGATAAACCCTATTGTGGGAAGCACTTTTGTCTGTCACTAAGTTCTGTTTTCAAGAGTGGAAACAATTGTTGATGTCGTCTATCAGATTGTCCAGGTACAACGTGTTCTGCAGGTCCAGAGCACTTAGGGACAAGTTTTAGCCATGCCGTTCCTCAGACCAACACACTTCTTCAGGGTAATTTACCACACTTGAAGTACTGAACCATGGTCAAGTGTTATCTTACCTGCCAATCCTGGTTTGTCATGGTCACCTGCACATGTTGATGTCCCTCCCCCATTATTGTCCCTGCAAAAAGAGCCACTTGGTGTTGGGTGTGAGAGCAGAACACGGCTGCCAGGTCACATGCTCACCCTTGTGTAAACACAATGGTTTTATGCTGCTGTGTCATGCTGGATCCAATGATATTTAAATAAATTAATTGTTAAAATAACTTTATTTTTCCCCATACTTTTAGCAATATTTTGAAATGTAGGAATATTTTGCTATATAAATTAACATACAGTTGGATGATGTAAAAAAAAAAAAAAAAAAAAAAAAAAGTTTGATTGATGGGCTGTAAGGAAACCAGATCTATATTTGCATTTATTTTCATTTTGTGCTATATTTATTAAAGAGCAACAGAAATATGTTTTTTTTTTTCTTTCTATCAGCCACCTGCAGAATAATTTATATTATGCTGAACTAAGTGCAGGGTGATACAACTCAATTTATAATTCAGACACAAAATCAGTCATATAATAGTCATGCATTAAATTATATGTACTGATTTTATAAAGTTTATGGAGTCACAAATATAAATTTAGTATTTTCTGCTCAGAAAATGCATTTTATCCTAGTATCAACTGGCCTCCATTGTAATCATAATCATGTACAATATATTGTAATAAAAATAGTTGATTGTAATAAATTTCAGTGTCATATACAAAAAGTAACAATAAGTGTGTTGAGATGTCTAAAATCCAAAAAATAAAATTGCTAATGTGCAGAGGGATGTGCTTGGTGTAGAATGCCAACCCATACAGCGCCCCCCAGTGGAGTCTGAGCACCTTTGTTTAGCAGCAAGTTCCTCTCCAAAATAAAATCCTATTTTTGATGCAGCCTCCCCCAGAGCCTGGCTCTACCCCATGGAAAGCACCTTTAAAAAATTCATGTCCCAATCTGAAACCAGGCCCTCACCCTTGAAAGAAACATAAAAGGGAAATGAAACAAATTTCACCTGTCCAACACCTGGAGGGTCTTCCTGGGAAGCACCAGGCACCTTCAGCCAAGTTACTTTTTTCCCCCCCATTCAGGACTACAATAAAATGCATATTTCTGGCCACTTTTTCTGACACTGCCAAGATTTACACCCAGAAGTTTTTTTTTTTTTTTTTAAAACCACAGACCTTTGCAAGCTGGCAGTGATATTCCACTGGGGTTCAAGCGCACCCCTGCATGCAGGATAAATCAGGAGCACCGCTGTCACGAGGAGGGACCACAGGCCTACGACCAGAATACAAAACACCTTTTGCACATGCAACCAACATGCCTGCATTTATAACAGCACAGTATAAACCACAAAACAGAGCTAACACAGCAATGGAGGACACCACCTCTTCATCTAGTTGTAACATTCAACAGGATGCAAAATAAGCTGAAGAATTGTGCCTAATTTCATAGTCTAGTAATTAAAATTTGAGAATTTTCTGCACCAGATATTCAAAAAGCATTGTATCCAACAGGAAGAGAATGTCATCATGAAATGTCAGCCCAACCAAGAGCTGTTAAGTCTGGCTATTTAAGCATTTTAAATTTTGAAATCTTTATACAAATTAAATTAAATTTCAGTTGCTGGAATTCTCACACCATTTAAATGTCACATTTCCAGTGTAATATGCAAGTTATTCATAGGCAGCAGTACAGAGATTTACAAAAGACCCCATAGAAACAAGAAATTTAGCTCACATCAGTTCTGCAATTGTGCAGCAATTTCAGAATAAAAACAAGGGAGTTTAATGATGTTAGTTTAGTTTGCCTAAACCTTAAGAGAATAATAAATTATGATGGGATTATGATACCAGAAGGCATCTGTAAAGGGACACATTCTTTTGTTGAAAGACAATAAACAGGGATGTCATCGCCTCAATGAAGAGCTGATGTGTAAACATGGCCAGAGAGCAGCAGTCTCCTGCCCATAGACTCGGATTTATATGTATTCATTAATCTGACATTTTTCTAAGGCAAATTACAATGTCAGGTTTACAAACTAAATTACTTATCCTGCTTTCCCCATTTATACACCAGAGTAATTTTTACTGTGTTGATTCTAGGAAAGTATCTTGCTCAGTTGTACTACAGCAGGAAGAACATTTTAAATCCAGGTCCTTGCCATAAAAGGTAATGATCATCACTATGGCACCTCCTGTGCCTCCCAGGCACCTGTCAAAAATTACTTGAACCTTGACAAAACTGAAGTAATGGCAGGTCCAAGACAGCCGGAAGTACAGTTACATCCATTTATTCTAATATTGCAAATGATAGGCCAACCTACAGACTTAAGACCTTTCATGTAAATAAAAGTACAGTTGTCTATACTTGTAGAAAAGGGAAAAAAATTGAACCGTTTGAACAGTTAAACCAATAGTTAGGATGAGTAAATGGGACAACCGAAACACTGCCTATGCTTATGTTCTTTTCTTTATTTGTTCATCTATCATCCTGGTTAATTTCACAATTAAATCCAAGGGTGGGCAATGGCAGCTCCTCAAGGACCTCCTTTCAATTAGCAAATAATTAAAAAGATTATAGGGCTTGCAGCGCCAATTTAACTGAACTCAGCGACATGATCGAGGCACCGATCGAGAGACACCACACTTGAGATGACAATTATGACACGAGGTTACCATTCATGATGAACGTTGGCCATTGCAATGCCACTGAGCCTACGAAGACGGCCTCTAGCAGCACCTCAATGCTCCACTCAATTACAAATGAAAGCTCATTTCAATACAGTAAAAACAGAGCTTAGAAGATGAATTACTGGGTTTTACTGCAAGGATGCTCATCCGATGGCATGTAAGATGCAAACATAGTTCACCACATTGAAACACAGTAAGGCTGATGGTGAAAAAGGAAATTAAAAAAAAAGATCAAAAATCTTTGTCTTGAAATTGATTTGCTACACAAATCTATACACGCATCAGGCAAGGGAAGTCTAGCTACAAATATCTACACTATTGTACACATACAGCATGGTCCTTGAACTTACTGAATTTTCAGTGACTTAAAATGTATGACACCATGACCAGCTGTCTCACAAACATGCTGGCAATGATAAAGGAGCTGCTGTTTGCCACTGCTGCACTGGAAGGATGATTGAAAGTGAGCTTCAGGAAGAGGAGGGTCCAGAGCAGGCAGGGCAATACTCAGCAGGGAGTGCCAGACCAACTATGAGGCTACAATCCTTGTTAAAAAGTCCTTACTAAACCCCTTAACAGAAGGGAGCAGTAGTGAGGTGAGGGCACTAGTGTGTGTCAGTGAGTGAGAATCGAAACACAGTCATGTTATATTCTGTGCCACTTGCCTGAGTCCTTTCAAGGGAAGAGGTCGATTCCCTGCACAAATTGTGTTTGATTGGCCTGCACTTCTGAGCGCCTGTCTCCATCACAGCACTCAGGAGTTGAAAAGAAGTGCGGAGGAATCATTTGCCTTTTGGTTGATTTGATGAGCACTTGAGGAAAACAATCAGCAAACAGCGTGAGGTTTCCTTTCAGAGATGAAGTTTCGGCCCTCCTTCTCAGAAACACTTTACAGTCGATATCGGTGAAGATGCGTTTGGCCCTGAGCTAACGCTTCATGGCAGAGGAAGCGTACAAAAGCAGGTGTGAAAATGACTAGAGGCCACTCCAACTGGCACTGCAGCTTGAGAAGGACCCCCCCCTAAACACCAGTAGATTGGGTGGCTCTTCGCTGGTCTAACAGAAGGGACAGGAAAGTGGAGGTAACCCCAGGCGGAACAGCCCTCAGGAGGGAGTCGGACCCCGACTGGTCATTTCTGCAGTCGGACTCACAAGGCATTCGCTGGATTTGAGGCTGGCCAGAGACTTGTAGCTGGTCAGGGATGCCAGGGAGCCACAGAGGCCTTGTAGGGATGGTGTGTCTTCCTTGCCTTGGGACAGAAGGGGAAGACAAGGTGAACACGCAACAGTTGCAAAGGGGTTGAGCCGGATTACACATCTTTCACTGCCACTAACACTACGGTGTGCCCCATCGTGGACATATCTCACGTAATAAACTATATTGCTACAGGCATATTGTCTTCCCCACTAGGCATCGCAATTTGACTCTGCCCACTGCAGATAAATTTTAAACACATTTCTAATGAAAGCATGCCTTCAACTTGTTTTTGAAACCAAACTTTTTGGCACTTTAAGACCAGTATTTGAAAAGGAAATTAGTTCCCCACAAAATGTTTCAGAGACTGTGGTCCCTGGGAAGACCCTGGAGTCCTGCTGGATATGCAGTACTTCAGAGTGACTTTGTCACAGTCCAACAGCACAAAATGATCAACTTGGAAATGGTGCACCTGCCCTGGATACAGTAATACAAGGAAAATAAAATCACAATGATGGTGAATGTGTGTTAAAGTCACCCAGTAACTAGCAGCAGTTATAAAAATTTAACCCTGCCCAGATGGCCTCTACCTTTCAGAATAGGAACAGTTGCCGAATTGAGCTGCTGATGTCACCACTGCTGAGTCACGGCACTCTGAGGGGGATGGACGCCACGTACCTTCTCTGGGCCACTGGGGGCGTTCCTGCCTGGCGTTTGGTTCTTGGACAGGAGTCTGATCCAGCGATGCCTGGGACAGGTTTGTGTCTGTGGAGAGCTGGTCCAGGCTTTGGAAACTCTTCCTGCAAGTGGAATCAAATGAGACTTAAACCCAAGGGACCCAAGTCCTCATAGGGGATGGGCCATGTTGCTGATCGACCTGGCCAGTGTCACTTACTGTAGTCTGCTGGCAGAAAGCTGAGATGCCATGCGGTCACATCTACCATCCAAACATCTCCAGTGAGGCCACATACAGAAAATTATTAAAATGTTCAATGAAAATATGACTTTGGACAGTGCATGGAAAGCCACAAAGCAGTGTTTGAACAGCTGAAGGAAATGATCCTTCCGAACTCCTGACGTTTAGATTTACTCATTTATCTGACTTTTCTTTAAGTTGAATTGTACTTAGCAATTTACTGTGATTTAAGCATTTATACAACTGGGTAATTTTTCCCAAGTACCTTGCTGAACATGCTACAATAAGAGTGAGGATTTAGCCCGCTTCTATACCACTTACTGCCCAGGACATTACTGTCCACTCCCTCAGACCCGTGTGTTTCTGATTTGTATGAGACTATCAGCATAGACTGGTCAGCAGGGCTAGTCTGGATTCACACTCATCCAGGCTGTCATTTTACCGCACTGCATTTCAGATGAGGGCGGCCAGGCAGCTGGCAATCATGGAGCACAGGAGCACGAAACTGATCTTTATCAGATTTAATAACGCCAGTGGGTGCTCATCTACACAACCAGATACTGTTGCCGATAACTGAAGGCAGCTTTTCATACAATACTGACATTCAGGGTTTGAGACCCACAACTTTCTCACGTGGCTCTTTACAAAGGGAGAGCATGTCACCCAAGTGGTAGGCGTTCGTTCCTGCTACTGCTGTGCAACAGCAGGCTGTTTGGCAACAGCACGGTGTTTCAAAGTGTCAGTGCTCTTATGGACATATCTAGTGACAATGTAGAGATTAATGCCCGAGTGGAACTTGGAGCCACAGTCACACAAGGGTATCACACAGGCACAGTGCAAGAAACCCACTCCTCCCACTGGCTGGTGCTCTTCCTGCATAGCAGTGTATCCAGGGCAACGGCACTGGTGTCCAGGGAGCCTGGCGAGGGCCACTGATTGGTCAGGTGGGCTGCCAACTCTTGCCTGGACCGCCGATCATAGTTCTTTAGCACAGTCCTGGGGTTTAAAAAAAAAAAAAAAAAAAAAAAATTGGGGAAGATGGGGCTGCTTGGCATTGGAGAAGTCATGATGCCCAGAAAGAACATCTGAGAATCAGTGTCAGAGCACACAGAGTCTTGTGTCACAGTTCCCAGTTAATCTGTTACTAGCGAAGGCCAAATCTGTACCTCCCCCACCCCTTAGAGTCATCATCATGGAAATGCATCTGAAATGATTCCTAAATTAATTAACCTAGTAGCGCACGTCTCCGGACTGGGCCTTTTCCACACACACCCAGGGGGTCAGAGAATAAAGACCACATGGGTATGGAAAGGAGTATATAATGGAAAGATTAAGGGCTGTTCTGCAAGTCTGATGCCTTTGACAGGGATTGAAATCATTCTCCTGAGGATTGCAAGCACGCACGTGCGCACACGGACAAACTGGTGATGCCAAGAGAACGACTGTGCACCTCAGACACAATAGCAAGCAAATGAAACACCAGATAAAGTGAGCAGACAGATTTAGTTCAAGCTTCCTTGAATGGAAACACCTTTTGTGGTTAAAAATTGTGTGTGGGGCTGCTTTCGAAACACTGAAGGTTTACAGAAAGTACATTGGGACATAGGGAAGAAATTAGATTTAAACAACTTGCACTTTTCTTGGTACAGCTGAGGACATCTAACTAGAACCCCTTCCACACACACACACACCGCAAGGATTCAGCCATCTGGAGAATCTCTGAGCAAGGAGTCATATACAGGCTCAAAATTTCCAGCAACACCATCATGTAATTGTGTTTTGTTTTTGTTTTTTTTTTTTTGTTTTTTTTTAAAACCTGGTAACTGATGCCTTATAGTTCCTGCGTTTTATGTTTGAACCTCTCAGTCTGTGCAAATTGTGTTCTCTCTTAGGTTTCCACCCACTGTCCAAAAACATGTTCAATTGGACTAGTGATTAAAATGATCCTTAATGTGCAAGAGTGACTGAATGTGTGCAATTGCCTTGTGATGGTCTGAAATCCTATCTAGGGCACACCCTGCCTCACTCTGTCTTGCTGGGACAAGACAGACCTTAGCACAGACAACGAAGATGACTTCTGAAAATATTTGTTTCCTCCCCGTTTCATTAAACACCTTTTTCTACCTAAACTGCCAATAGATGACTCCAGTGAGTGAGGGCTTTCAGGACAACAAGGATGTCAAATGGATCACAACACAATGAAAGCTTTTGTTTTTACCAGTCCTGAAAGTATATAGACAAGCAGTGGTGTAAATAGTCTACAACTTCCAGATTCGTTCCAATTACTGATCACATAGCAGTGTGGGGGGGGGGGGGGGTTTCCACCTGAGGAAAACATCTCACAGGTTCTGCATTTGCTTCTGTTTTTTAATCCCCTGTATAGCCAAAGGCAGGGACACATTGTTGCCTTTTAATGATTAAACTGAGAGGACCTTAGTGCTAACAGGAACTAGTGGGTCAGTGGCTGTAACTGGCCCCATATGGAGAGGCCCCACCCTCACCGGTCTGTGCTCAGTTCCAAAATCTTGTTTTCCAGCTAAACCAATAACGAAGATTCAGGACTTGGTACTCTAATGCTAGGAAGCTGTAGTCATGACCACAAATACAGGTTTTTGGGTGGGACTGTTGCCTTGGAGGAGGTAGGACACCTTAGCAGTCCCTACATTATCCACAGGTAACTAGAATAGATGTGTGTGTGGGGGGGGGGCACTCATCAGGGTGAGGGAGAGCCAGGTGGTGCCCCATCTGACCATGATAAGCAGATTACACTGATGAAAACAAGAACCAAAAAGCCTGTGAGCAAACCAGGGGAGGATAACAGTTGAAAAACAGATTATTATAATATTTATTAGAAGATTATTTTTAGAATCTAAATCAATGACAAATGGTTTGCATGGGGAAAAAAAAAAGAAAAAAAAAAAAAAAAGAAAAAAGTTTTCCGCTGCTCTGAAAATTGAGATTTCCACATCAGTATTCCAAATGATCTATAGAATGCCCCGCATGTTGTTTCTGTACGCCACCATACCCGTGCAGGCCTCTCACATGCCAGCTGGCTCATACGCTCTGCGAAAGCACCATAGTGGCTTTTCTCTGAATGATGACAGCACACAATACGCGTGGCTCCTGCATGGGGCCGAGCTGCTAATCAGAATGCTACAGGACCTGGGAGGGTCAGGGCAGGGTGGGCCACCGTAGCCCTTCTCTAGGCTGTGATTGAAATGTCAAATGACCTCCAGGCTTCTGTGGCGGCTCAGAAAATGGCAATGTGTAGGTGGGAGGGTGGGGGCGTTGCACATTTCCATGATGGCTCTCTAGATCAGCCAATTATACTCCCCAGTTCTCCTGCTGTTCCGAGTGGGCCACTTGCGGTGCCCATGCTGAGCTCAGAGGGGATTCAACACATAATGGGGTCCACAGCGAAGCACACACAGTGTCACAAGCATAAACAAACATGCTAGTGGGGCAACAAAACTCACAAAGGCAAAGAGGAATCTATTTTAATTCTACTCAGACAGTACAACTTGCAGTTTACTTAACACCATCATTCTACCTTTAATTTTATCTTATTTGTGGAATATAAAAATGCTTAATTTCAGTAAAAAGGTAAAATTGTAATGCAGTTTCTCATCGGTTACTGGGTCATGTCACCTTCAAGTGAGCACAACTACTCACAGTTGGTCCTGTAGCTCCAGTACAATGTATTCCAGCTGTTCCTTCTCTAGCCGGTGGTTCAGGTCTGTGTCAGACAGTTGCTGCAGCAGCACCTTGTTCTGGGCCACAGACTCCGACAGCTGGGCCTCTCTCAGACGCACCAGCTCCTCCAGGTAGCCCTGAAAATGCCAATAGTTATGTCAGTGAGAGCCAGACGAACATGCCAACATCTCCTGCTCTAGTGTCTGTGTCAAACAGACACACCAACTGTGCAGCAAGGCTCTTGTTTACTGACCATCCTATGCAGTCTAGAAATGTATTGTGGAACAACACTTGTGTGTGAGCAGACTAAACAACCCTCATAGCTTCATTGTACAACATGTACAAAGGTGGAATACATACAGCTGCAATGATTTGCACATAATTATAGAATAGAAATGTGGAAAACTGCCATTATGTCAGAACACTGAAAATTAAATTACATAAATATAAGACAGCTGCTTAGGAGTACTTCAAATAGAACAAGGTCCAAAACCTTTCAAAAAGAAAATTAAAATTGGGAAAAGGTCCACAAGATTAAGAATTAAATGTTATACCGTTTTGCTAGATAACACAAGTGACTAAACACATACTGGCCACATCCTGTTTGGACATCTCCACACAGTAGTTAGGGTCAGTGTCTACATGAACAGGACACCCATCCCCAGATGAGCTGCAACACTTCCAATGGCATTTTGAAGAAAAACTCCTCTTCTCCAATTACACCTGTATTCCATTGGCTCAGTTACCAAACATCAAGGGGGAAACAGGTCCCAGAAAAACACGCTTACCACAAATATGAATGCTATTGCAGAAGGTCAAGGCCGGCAGGACACACAGATGAGCAGCATCGGACGGATAATGAAATTTATAAACCATAACTCATTAAAAGGAAAACTGAAGCAGGTGCCAGGCAGCTTGCTGAGGATCCCTGCTGGGCATCATATTGCACTCACATTGCCACTGATTTTGGTTTTACTGGGCAGCTAAAGAAAACTAAATCATAAACAGGTTATGCTGGCCCTAAACTCAACAAGGACCTGGGGAAAATATAGCTCCTTAAAAACAAAAAGAAAAATCTGAAGATTATTTCTACATGTACTTTCAAAATCTGCTCAAAAACAATTTTACCAGAAGTGATTTCAGAACATTTGAGATATTCAGCTTAAAACTTCCATCTTAAAATGGACTTGTCTGTTGAAAGCCCCCCCCCCCATTTTAAAGTTGTGTTTTCCTGACAGTATAAACATAATATGAAGTACAGAAAACTTCAAGCTGATTGAGCATCTTTCTCGGAAATATTGCTGTACCAGTGCCCCTTGTGTATCGGCAGGCTCAGAGGAACCATCATCGCCTCTCATGGTAAATGGGTTGGGAAACCACAAAAATGTTTATGCACCACACTGCTCTGCCAGACGACACTGGATCACACTGAGATCATCATTATACCATTCCTTTTGCCCATTAAAGTATCTCTTGGACACAAATCTGATTAAGACAAGATTCAAAATGAGCAGAAATTAGAGTCCATTGTGGTTGCACCCTGCTGCTCTCTGACCTCCAGAAGCTGTAGTCAGGCTACCTTTCTGTTCTCCAGAAGTTCCAGAGTCTTACCAGCAAAAAGCAGGTGAATAAACTTGTGAGAAAATGCAAAGAGCTTTTGGAGATCCTCAAAACCCAGAGGAGGGAAAAAAAAAAAAAAAAAAAAATCTCTGATGCCCTAGAGCTTTAAAGTATCACTTTTACCTTTATTCATCCTCACCCTCTCATCTTTCCCATCATTTGTTATGCTATCAAGATGAAGGATCAATGTCTGATGGCCTGTAGATTCTATACTGTTCAGAGATTCTCTCCTTCCAAAGTGGACAGAAACTTCATTCATCCCCACCCCTCAAACCTTCTGCTCCAAGGCCATCCTGTACTTCTGCTCCAATCGCTTGCATTTGCTGAACCAGCTGTTCTGGTCCATAAATAGGGTGGGACCACCATTCTCTGGAGTGCTGCTCTCGCTCCCACTACTACCCAGTGTCCGCATCTCCTCCTCATCGCTGCTGATACTGTTGATGCTCTTGATGCTGTCTGAGCTGTGGAGTGTTGGGGTGGAGACAAGTAAATGAAGAGACTAATTGCATTCAGAAACAGTCACCGCTTTAATGCTCTTATTCAGGTTATTAGTAATGTTATAACAATGAATTGTTTTATATTTCCATTATTCAACGTATAACACGAGTGAACTTAAAAATAATGGATTAATCTCTGCACTGAAGGCTTCAATGGAGTTGTAGACTTTAAGTAAACTGTCAGTCAGCATAATATTAACAATATTTGTTGCAATTTCCTCCACACTCATACTCCTACCTCTGAGTGAATTTCAGGTATGGGGTGTAGTCAATAACAGCAGGGCAGCTCCCATCCAAAACCTCCCCCTTCAGGCAGAAACTAAAGTCAATGGCATTGAGCCCAATGAGCATGTCGGTCAGTAGGCTTGCCTCCTCTCCCAGGATAATCGAACCCTCTTCATAGTATTGTCTGTTGCAGTGGAATATGGAAAAGACATCACCTCAAAAATCAGAATGGGTTATTAGTTGTCTAAGCGGAGTCCACTGGATTATACGGAGTTTAAAAATATCTTCAAGTAGATGACTGAATTTTTCTGTTCACCTGTCAAGTGGTAATGAGAGGCAAGAGTTCATCTGGACACTGCAATCCACTGCTATTTTAACATGCCTTCTACATTTCAAGTGTTTTCAATGTTGAAATGATTCAAAACCAACAGGGTGCTCAAGATATTATATAGATGATGTAGATCAAGACTAATTTTCGAACTAACCAAGTGTTACAATTGAACAAAATCAATAAAAACACAATTTGCAAAAAACCACTTCTGCATTTCCAACAAACCAGTAGCAATGTTAAAGTGAATATGAGGTAGCACCTGGTGGTTTTGTAGTCCCTCAAAGCTGCTGAGATGTACTCAGACAAACGCTTCTCCATGAGGGCTACCCTGATCCATGCCCGACCCTGATGGGGAGAAAAGTAAGACGTGATGTTAAGACCAGACCAAAAATTGAAACAAGGCCAGGGACTATATTATTTACATTTTTTTTTGTCTTGCCTGTGACTATATTTCAATTTGTTAGCTCTACAACCCCAGCAAATAAATACAGTGCATGGGTGATGGATTGACAAATGGACAGAAGTATCCTTTTAGCTCTTTAAAGAAGCTGCCATGGCTATAAGTGTGCACTTTACTTATTAACACAGCTGGATACTTTTCCAATGTGAATAAAGTTAAGAAAATCAGGTCCAGCAAACTCCTACCTGGGATTCAACCTGCAGTATATTAAAAAACAAGCAGATATCCTGTGTCTTAATTATTGTGCTATCAGCACTGCCTAGTAACAGTGATCTGATAAAGACAAAAACAATATATCCATAACTTCAAAAAGGTATGGTTATAAAAATGAAATACAAAGACAAGTAAACAAAAACATATCAGCGGCATTGTGTTGGTGAGTCAATATACAAGTTGTCACTTTCTCTCCATTTACATTACCAAAAACATGCAAAGGACATTGTGCTCAAAGTAAATCATCATGACAAATTAACATTAATTAAAAGATAAAATGACAGAAGTTTTGGAACACTAGGTGAAATCCAGACCGATGCCTCCTGTTGGTATTTGTCAAGCTGCATGTCCAATGTGCTGCCATGGGAGTGAAGACCCATAAGAACCTTTGTTTGTCATGCTTTCAGTGAAATAGCCTGAAGGCCTGTAAATAGAGCCCTCCACTGTGCTTCTAGGTGCTGGACCTAAAAGACTACAGGCACCCTGACTCATCTCAAAGTATACCTGTGGGAAGAAAATTGGACTGCCTTCCAGTCTGTTTTCTGCTAGCCTTTTCCTTTCTATTTCATAGCTTACATGTAGAGCCAGTGACAAAGTCTAATCTGTGACTGACACCAACAATCCACTGACCGAATAATCCAAACTATGTTATATTAGGTAAGCTCTGCATATTATCTTGGAACATGGATTGATTATAATAGTAATAATAAATCCATAGAAAATATGGCAACATCTATGAAAACATTTTCCAGAAATGAACTGAAACCTTGAAGGAAGTCCTGAAGGAATGTGATGACTGGTCTGAGTCCCTGTCCCCCTTGGCCCTGGAGGGAAGCTAATGCAAACCCAAAACCTCCTCACCTTAGCCCGGGACGTGCGGGCGTTCTCCATATTCTCGATGCTGTTGATGCAGCTGTGGGGCACTTTGCTGCAAGCTGTGCGGATGTAATCCCAGAAACTCCGAGGACTTTCATAGCCAAACCACGTGACCTGTCCTAAAAGGTACAGAGAGTAAAGAAGAAGTGCCCATCACAACCTGTTTTACTAACTGCCTTTCTTGTATGTATTGCAGTGTTCTTGCTGCATGTAGCCCAACAGAAGAACCCGAATCCTGCAGCTTGTCTGGAGGGAATGAGACTCTTCTATTTGGATATTCAACTAGCAGTTCCCAGTTATACAACAAGGTTTTTGTAATTGGTTTTAGAAATCATTGAAAGTAACACTACAACTCCACAAAATCCTATTAAATGTTGATTGTTGACCAATTCATCCCATAAATGAACTTCATTCTTCATGCTGTTATTGATCAACCAACACTCAGGAACAACAGACATGAGCTGGAAACGCTGACAAAATTTATGCAGTCCCTAACTCCAGTTCTATATTGGAACCATTAACTTCAGTCTATCATCTAGGTGGGTAATCATAGGTACACACTCACTATTGCCCAGAACCTTTAGAAAACAGGCAGGTGGGGGGGAGAAAAAAAAAAAAATTATATATATGAAACTTATTTAAATATAACAGGGGAGCCAATGTAATCAGTTCTTCTAGCATATATCTATTAAAACAGTGCATCCTTACAAAGACTTTCCTAAGTAAAACACCCTTAAACTGTATTCACTGGCCTCTATTTTTCAGGTGGACAACAGAAAAATAAGAAAATGCTAATTTGCTATTATAAAAAAAAAAAAAAAAAAAAAAAAAAAAAAAAATCAATCAACAAAGCAGTTACATTATGCACCAAGCAATGCTGGCACTCTGCTTTGCTTGGGGAAGCATGAACCACAGGAGGACACTGGCAAGGATGAATTTTAAAAGCCACAGTGAGGAAATGTAAAAGAACCAATTGATTGGCTCTGCAATCCTCAGTACAATATAAATGAGTAATGAGAATGAGATTGACTTGGGGATGTGTCTTGTGGAAAAATGACAAAAATCAAGATTAAAATTATAGACATCAACTGAAATTATGGCTACCGGCAACCGGATATGACTCTCAATGGTAAGTGCTTTGTAGCCAGCATTGGATTTTTTTTGGAGTGACATTAAAAAAATTTTAAAAAAAAAAAGTCAAATTGCTGAAGTTTGTTGTCGCTAAGCCCAAATGCTTCAAGTGCCATATAAGTAAGGCAATCAGACAGTGGATACACCTCCTGAAAATTCACTGTCAAGGTGAACAAATACTGACTGATACTCAAAGGAGGCTGGGAAAGCCATTCTGTTTGGCATCTTATTCAAAGAGCTGAAACCTACATCCATCTTCACAGCGTGACACTCTCAGTAATCACTTTCCACAAAAATGACTTGTCGATGAAATGAGATTTTATTCACTATCTGCAGAATGATGAAGTTGAAGGGAGGAATACGCATTTTTCAAGCTGTCATTGAACTTCAGTGTCCAGCACAGCAACTGTGCTTGCCAAAAAACAAAAAAACCCACAACAACCTGGTTTTCTGCCCAAATCCTTCTGAGCAGGGGTCCTCAGTCTGAGCTCTTCACAATGTGTTCTGATTTATTTTGCTTCTAGCCAAGCACAGTACCATGTTTTAGCTAATCCGCTCACCTATGGAATCAAAGGAAGGAGTAACTTGTTCAAAAATCTTGAGTATTCCAAAGTCCCTAGCAAATGTTCTTACAATAAGGCTTTGAATTGATTGGTGAGAAGTTGCCTGATGTGCAGATTATTTTGCACCAATTGTAACATGGGGCCACCACGAACACATCCTTACTGGATATCCAAATTTTCAAACCTGAATAAATTAATGGGTATATGGTCTAAAAATCTTTAAACAGTCTTAATTCAGCCCTTCTTGTGATCCTAAACTAAGAATACGTGGAAAAGGGTTTCGGTGATATGTGATAGCTTTAAAACATTGCCACAACAGCACAACAAAGTAGAGTAAGTGATAAAACAAAAACTAGAAGCCGTGTGCTGACAGCAGCCCTACAAGTTTGACTGATTCACCCATCAATGTTGATGATACCCAATAGAGACAGGAATGACCTGTAAATCCAAGTGCTGACGTGTGTGTGTGGGGGGGGGGGTCAATTCTGGTTTGTCTACAATAAAGCAGAATACAGTATGGATGGTGAAGTCTTGGTGTAAGCTTATGTTTCAGGTCAGCTGAAACAAAATTGAGAACTTTCCAAGGATTTCAGTGAGAACTGAAGTACTTTACTAATGAATGCATGTACCTCTTGGCAAACCCAGCTTTGCCAACTGCCAATCCCATGAATCTTTGGTTACCCTACAGCTTACAGCAACCACACCAGAATTCTGTTCTTCTATGGCTCAGAAAAGCTGCACCCTGCTCAAGAGCAGAGAATTTAAAACCGGTCATCTGCATCCTTCCATTTGTCAGCATATTTCTTCTTGCAGCTGCTGCTGTACAGAACAGACACTGCTGCATTACTGCGACAGAGGCAGAGCACTACTGATCCTCATCTAGCAAACACAAAGAATAACATACAGAAACATATTTTCATTCTAGCTAACAAAAATGGCTTAAAGGATGAACTAAAGTCATCCTACAGGGTTTCAAAAGGTAGTAGGGATGTATATAAATACAATGTAGATCCTGCACAATTAACAGAAAATTTGCTCCATGAAAGTCTTGCAATACTGTCATCACCTCTTGTTTAACTGCATTATTGAAAGTTTGTTCTGTATTTTCTTCATTCATTCCAGCTATGGTGGACTAAGTCAATCCAATATAATAATATTCACAATCACTTATTTTGATTAACTATTTTTTCTGTTCATGGTCACAGCTGTTTGGAACCCATCCTAAGACCACTGGCTACAAGACTATAGAATCTGGATGAATTGCCAGTCCATCACAGTAGTGATGTTCTGTCCACATATTTACAGATGAAAGGAGACTGCAAAATGGCTGTCATTGCACAGTATGAGTTTCACCTCACCCACCCAAAGAGAATGGTAAAGGTCAGATTTGTTTTCCAACATGGGAAAAGAACCAAAAAAAAAATAAATTAGATGTGTTTAAGCCCGAGCTGAATAGGCACATCCACAGTGAATATTAAGCACTTTGGACAAACTCTCGCATGAAGGCACATTCTTGATTGGACCTGAGCCAAAAGGCATCATTCACTCTGCTGGGAGATGAGAGGTTCTTTAGTGCTCAGGCAACCAATGATAACCTTCTGAGGAGAGCATCTCCATTCAAAGAGTCTCAAATCCTAAACAAAGACCAACAATAATTCAAGAATAAAACTATACTGTTACAAGCTGTTGAATAGTACCACAAGAGCACATTAATAACACTTGCATACACACACGGCAGATTCTTTACTCCAAATTGATATGCAATGAGAGAAAACAAAAGTACATCAATAATGAGCCCCTCACATAAATGCACGATTATCTAAGGACAGCTTGTTTTTCTGGTATCACCATGTTGCGGGTTCACATCCCTTAAGTAGCTCCCTAAAGCAGCAAGATTCAAACAGTAAATGCATAGTTAATTACAGCAGATGGTGCTGGACTCTTATGTAGCTGAGAAATGACTCTGAAACAGTGTAAATAAACTAAAAACCTATCCTACAAATCAACACCTGATGAGTAAAAGCATTCCCTCCATTAACCAGACCATTTCAGGTTAGAAGTGTTCAATGAAACAGTTAACATTCTTACCTTTCAACCGGTGGCTCAGGATCTGTTCCAATATGGAGACAAAGTTGATGAACTCAGGTGAGGAGTCATCAATGGTTTCGAAACATGAATGGTCAATGAGAGTTTTCACAGAGAACCTAGGTAAGAGAAAAACATAATAATGGCTTCAAGAATATATTAAAAAGGTTAAAGTGGTGTTACGCCATGGCCTACATGTACTTGATTGTGTATTTGAACTCAAGTGGTAACCTGCTATCAAATCCAAAAGAGCATGTTACCCAGTCAACTACCATAAATAATTGAACAGAAAGTATAACAACTATGAAGCAGGTGTCCTTATTAAATGTTTGGCAAAGCTAATTTTAAATTATGGAGGAAAACTGATTTTTTTTTTCCTTCCCTGTCACAATGCACAGAAGTCTTGCTAAAATGCAGAAAGCTAAAGTGAGCTATGATCATTTCAAAGGCATGAGCATTATCTGACCAAAGAAGCTTCAGGACCATATTTCCTGCCCTTAGGAACAATCGCAATCAGCAAATCGTTCATCCAGCAGTTTGTCTCAGTGTCGAAACAAGGAAAACAGAAAGTTTTGAGGCCCAATATAATGCAGCATTATTTATAGGCTACAGGCTCAGTTGTTAGCTTTGAGCAAAACAAAACAAGACAGTCTAACATTGAGCAAAAGCACAGAAGTTGAAACAGAACATACTACGGTATGGTTTGGAACCGTGTGCAAATATGTAAGAAATTTAAGTTTTAATACTAATTTAAGTTTCAATTCTCCACATTCACAACCATCCCTTGTTCAGGCTGGCACTGAGGAAGCTGCCAGTGACCCTGGCTGTACTGCATGTCAGTATCACTCAGTCATTTCCCAGGGACCAAAAAGGGCAAGACACAGCAGGTTTATCCAAGGGGGGGACCCAGATTCTGAGGGTACCGAGAAGGGCCAGAGGGAGGTAGGCAGAAATGGCAAATGCCAAGTGATGACAGCAAGAGCACAGAGAACTGCTGCAGTGTGACCATACAGCAACTCCTTATACTGTAGCTCAGACATCTGCTCCAACTTTGCAGAAGCAGATTCTCATTAACTGATGAGGTCGTGTGCAGTATTTATCACTGCAGCAGGACCCCACTCTTCTCCTTGAAGACCACTGGGTTTAGTAAAGCCCCCTCACATCCTCAAATTCCTTTCCTAAACTCATTACATTGGAAAAAGACCTCACCTGGTGTTATGTGGGCAAAAGGCACAATAACTAAAAATCACAGGAGTACTCAAGAAACAACAACTCTGTATTACCACTTAACACACATTTTGCAAAAACTGTTTGTAAAAACAACACCGCAACCCTCTAAAATCATTTGACTCAAAAAGATGACCCAACAGCGGAACCACTGAAAGCATCATTAAATCAATGGTGTTGAATTAAGCAACAGCAAGCAGTAAAAATATATATATTTTAAAACCCCCAACTAAACAGCAAGAATGAAAATGAAATGCTTTTATTTCATCAGAAATAAGAAACTATAGAGGTAAACAGCTATAATAAGCAGATAATAAAAATGAAAAGAGGCAGCAATTATAGTAACAAAAAGGCCCATCAATGAATCCATTTAAACTGGAGCTGCATAAACAGGACCGATCAGTAAGCGCACTTCACTTGCTGGCTACCCCATGCTGGTCCCATATGCACTACACATACACAGTAAAACCTAGTAATATCAGCACAGTGGCACAATCATAATAGTCAATAATTCCAGGGATTATAGCAATTATTCAGTAACAATTTTATTTTCAAGTTTCTTTGTTCTAAAAGATAAGCTTTTGAAAAGCACTGTTATGTTCTGAAGTATCTTTGACCAATTTTCCTCAAAATTCAACACTGAACAATTTCAATTATGAATGAATATTCTAAAGTCAAACAGAGATGGGGTCAGTTTATTATGAACAGCTGGGAAAAAAAATTGGGAATATTTACACTAAAAGACCATCTGATCTCATGTCAAAATGTGGCAACCTCAGCCTTCGGGTTTTATTTGTTCTTTATTGCCTGAGCACCCAAGCTGTGTAGCTGGGCCTCTGGCTACTTTTACACCAAGGAACCAGCTACTTCTCTGGTATTGGTACCTGACTCTGGATCCAGGTGGTAGCAGGAGGGTTACTGTGAAGCGTCACATAGATTTTGTTCTTCAATGACGACAAAGCCCCCCCTCCCCCTTTACTGAGACCTTAATGGCCCAATTCAGGGTGCCAAATAAAACAGCACCTCACAAACCTAGTCATTATAAAATAGGCCTCTTAATGGATTTTACAAGTGGAATCCTGTTAATTGCTTTCACAGAGGTCCACCTGCCCTAATTATGAGTAAAAATGAGGACAGCCCAGTCACCAAGGGCTCATTAGTATTTCTTAAGGACTGCTGCCACTGACTGCTAAACATGGTATTAGCATAGAGCTACTATATAGGGCTGTATTTTACAACTCATTTCTGTTTGGGAACAATTGACAAAAAGGGAAACAAGCACTTTTGTTCCCTGCACTCCGGTATGCTTCACAGTAGCTGTCCATTTAAAAAAGGTGCCATGAAATATCTTAATCAAGTATTAAAGCCGTCATGCATCTAAAATGATAAAATGCAAAATGGAGTTTAAACCATTGTAGCAAGTTATGGAAAGGTGGTTAGAAGAAAATGACTAGAAGGTGTTTTGAATTTGCAGACTGGGCATCAGCTGGCCATGCTTTCAATCAGTCTGCCTCCTGTTTCCCCCCGGTGGTCTGCTAATAAACCTGACTGATCACTAGGGAATGTGCAGATGTGATCTCCTCCTTCATCTGGAGCAGATGGGCTGCCGTGGTCTAACACCTCTCTCCACAATCCCTTTAAGCACAAATACTGGGAGTAAAAGTGTCAGTAATCCAAACAAACCACATCACTTTCCAAAAAGATGTGGCCATCAAAAGACATGGCAAGATAAAAGGCTCTGGTGCAGACAAGTGAACAGCTGTTATTGCCCCAGCAGTCAGCTTTGCCACCTTCCTGAGATCCTGGTGTTCCAAAACCTGTTCACACCTCCCTAAGGAAATTAATGACCACAGAGACAAGGACACAAATATGGAGGCCACAGCCATGTTCCACTGAAGGACAACAAAACACCAACTACAAACAGTGTAGAACAACTGGATTTCTGGTCTTGGACCCAGCAGATTGCAAGTTCATATCCTAAAAAGTGTCCTGCCACTGTATACATGAAAAAGCAGCTTAACTGTATTACTACGGTGAAGAATAATCAGCAGCACATCCTGTGCATCATGCATGCCAGATGGATGGACAGAAACATCCAACACTGAATTAACCAAAAAGTTACCAGAATAAGCCATTTATGCAAACAAAATAATGTCCAGTTCTGCGTACACTTCTTGCGGCATTTAGCTGACATCTTTATCCCAGGCAACTTAAATAAGCTACTCACAACTATTCACCCATTTATACAGCTAGGTCTTTTTTCACTGCATCAATTGAGAGCAAGAACCTTGATCAAGGCACTACAGTGGGCAAAGGGATTCAAACTCAGGTCCTTTAAACTTCAGCAGAGCTCTAACACCTATTCTACACACCATCTCCTGGAAAAGCAGATTTTAAACCTGGAAAGGAGACTGCAGCTGCAGTCTGAATAAAGTCCTGCATATGAATTGCGTCAATGACGTCTCCAGCTGCACAAAAGAAAGTGAGATAAGGTGAGAATGAAAATCACTTTGCATAAAAGCATCTGAAGGGCACTAAATACCATATACAGCCACTTTTAAGAACATCTGCTACGAGGATAGTCATTTTATACCGGAAACAAGTTCTAACATTCAAACCAAGAGTGAGTCATAAAGTTAAAAAA
The DNA here is from genome assembly GCA_018136845.1 of Heterotis niloticus. NCBI lineage: Eukaryota > Metazoa > Chordata > Actinopteri > Osteoglossiformes > Osteoglossidae > Heterotis > Heterotis niloticus. The sequence goes on along the minus strand of CM030905.1, from coordinate 20,921,519 downwards.
AAAAAAAAAAAGCTTATGAGTTTAATGACATTATTTTTGCCCTATGGTTCTTATTTTGTCTCTTTTCACCTCCAACAGACCAAACAACCACTGTTAGGTGAAACAGAAAATTACAAGCTATATTGATAATGACAGCAGCCAGATCTTAACACAGTGCATCCAGCAGCAAATCCCAGGTTCTCAAGTGCATTTGTGTGGGCATAAACTGGCATCCTCAGGCAGGCGTGAACTGGCACCCTGTAACAGAACTGAAGTCAGGCTGTAATGAGAAGAACAGGTCACAGTTCTTCAACTGGGCCTTTTTCTCATGTGAGGCCTGTGGACAGAAGCCCAGCAGGTCTTGGATGATGGCAGTTAACGGTGCTCACTCCCTGTTCTTTTGTGCGAATTAAGTCTGGGAGGTTTGCATCAGTCAATGCCTGATCCACTCTGGCCCCATCACAATCCCCTTCCAAAGCAACTTCTCTTGTTTGGACAAAATAACCACTTTGCTCCGCCCACACACACACAAAAAAAAAAAAAAGATAGTCAAATCCACAATAATAGCGCATTGTTCTCCCCTTCAGCATTGTTTCAGAGAATCAGTTACAAAAAACATTAGCACCATTTAGAGTAAAAATTAAACTCAGCTTGGAAGGCAGAATTAATTTCAGACACAAAGAGACTCCCTATTCTGAAAAAGTAAATAGAGCTCAATCTTCCGCAATACACATTAATAAGAAGGTGGGCATTAGAGGCAAAAATAATTCTACAAATAAGAGGGCTTTTGTAACAAACAAGCTACACGGAAGAAGAACGGATTTGAGCAACATAACCCCCGAGAATTTAAACTCGGATGAAAAGGAACAAGATTTTGGTTTAAACCAGAACAGCTTTTTTTTTCCTCCCCCGGGGAAAAATAAAGAACCTTTTCTTTACCTCAGTGTGTGGCTGCCTATGTGCACTGCTAGCCATACTGAGACAGGTGTGGGACAAGCAGCTATCCTGCTGTGTTCTGGGACACCTGGGATAAGCAGAGCAAGGTAGCTGGGGCACAGGAGATTCTCACAACTTCAATTACAGAGCATAAGGGACCAGGGAGCCTGGGGTGGATGGTGGGGGTGGGGGCACTGCAAGCTTGCTCACAGTGAATTATTTAACCATTTAGATCCTTAAATGCCAACACTGCCTGAAAATAACACCCATTCAGCTCTGGAAAGGCAACAAGAAAATGTGAGTGGAAATTTCCCAAGATGTTAATTGCATTAAAATACTAATTTTTGGCCAGCTCTGCTCTTAGTACCCAGACACTGCAAACTGTACACTTTCAAGAACTACAGATAAATGTGTCCAGATATATGGTGATGTAAAAAGAAAGCACCTCTTTTAATTCAATGGTTTCACACAGAAACCCTTTTCTACTCATGATCACATGCTAACACAGGGTAAACCTAACCTTACATAAGGTATATCACATTTAACATGTCATTTATTAATGTACCACAGTCTCCAATGCTTCTCAGTGCAGCAGTCAGTAAAAACCCTTTGATAATACCAGCTTCCAAGCTGCTTCTGATGTTCTGGCTGATAAGTTCAGACCCGACATCACTCACCGCGGCGAACGCACAAAACACGCAGTACAGCCCTGTCCTGCAATGCAGATAAACAAAAGACCGATCAAGAGGAAAGGCCTCAGAGAGCAAGAAGCAAAATGCTGGTTTCAAAGCTACACAGTGCAGATGGTGCCAGCAGACCCAGGTTCCACACATTTCATCCTGGCAGACCATTCTGAGCTCAGCTTCTCCAACTCAACACACTGCCAGCTTTAGTCCTGGAAAAGAAATCTGCATTAGTTCAATTAAATCTATTGATTTAATCATATTCAGCCTTCATTGCTGAGGTAAGAGAGAAGTGTGCATAAACAGGTTTGTGAGGGTCTGAGAAATGCAAAGATAAAGCAAGACAGAAGTACCCATCTACAGCATTGCTCCATTTTGAATTAAAACCAATAGATTAACACAAGCGTTGCCTACTGTGAACAGTATTCTACAAGACGGCTTCTTTTCCCCCAGCATAAAGCCAATGCAGGCAGAGGAGCTCAGATGAGTATTCAGTCTCAATCTGTATTGGTGTGAACAATAAAATAGAAACCTGAGCACTGGTGAATGAAATGTCAATTCTGACATTTTTATCTCGCTCATTGAACCTATCTGAATTTTTAATAAAATCCCCCCAATGAAAACTAATCTCTACTGCAATGCCACGATTTTTTTTTACTGTGTATCAGAACTGTTCTGAAATGAATCAGTATTAAATGACCAAAATCTACTTTAAAAAAATGGTCAAAACCATTGAAAAACTCTTGAAAATCCTGTTATCGGTTCCTTTTAAATGCACCGTTTTGTTCCCTGTGAAAAACCGTAAACTGCCTCTGTAAAGATTAATAATTCACCAGGAGATGATACACAATATTAGTTCACGATTAATAGAATTCTGGTTTTTTCCTCACAGCCAGGCCACTCTGGCGACAACTAAACAAGCAAACTAATGCCCTTATCCACTTAAGTTATAAAATAAAAATATTTTCTTGCAACCTAAGGAACTCTTCGGCGTTCTGGGAATACGAAAGCCTGAACATGCATCGCTACAAATTGCCTCAGGGAGCTCCCGTCACGTCGACGGTGGACATTTCTCTCAATAAACCGAACATTCACGGTAAATAAACCCTCCGAAGGAGTCTCTCCGGCGAAAACGTACCCGATTCTTTCGGCGTGTTTCAGCGTGCAGCTCACGTACAAACAGCTTTTTCCAGCTTTAAATTCATTCGAAGATAAACAGTGCGGTTCCTCCCGGTAGCCCGCGCACGACAACCCGGGCAACCCTCGACCGCGAGCCCCGTACCTGCACACCGTGACGAGGTTCTTCCTCTCCACGACAGCCGTCCTCGCTGCGCCCTTCTTCCGCGACAGCCCGGTGCCCAGGCTGAGCGATGCCATGGATGCGCGCTCGTTCGCACCCTGCAAGCGGGCTCCACGCCTCACTCCGCTCGGTCGCTCGCCTCCGCGTTTTGTGACGCTCCCTCCGGCTTCCTCCACACCTGCCCCGTTGTCAGCGATTGTGTACGTACACACACACACACACACACACACACACGTGAGCGAAAGGATGCGATCCCACGTGGACGTGAAATCGAAATGTTAGAAAATGTTAGAGTTTAAAATTTCCGCACCTCGGCGATCGCATTATTATGAATTTATTTACCGAGCTCTTATTTGAGTGCGTTGTTGAACGGTTCAGCAGCGGGTCGCCTCTTGTGTCAGCGTGGCGCTGCTCATCATTTTTATGTTGGTTGCGACCACCCTCCTAGTAGCTGAGCTTTTTTTTTTTTTTTTTTTTTGGTTGTTCGTACCCAGTTACTTTTTGGACTTCTGCTATTGAAATTAATATGCCTACACCCATATTCTAATATGCAGAAGATGGGTACCTTTTGTAGTAAATCAAAGAAAAATCATTTTAAGAAACTACACACTTATTCCATTATGTCTTCTGGAAGGTTCTGAGAAGCTGCCTTACATTAAATTCTAATTGTCTCACTGGCAGCAGCTGGTAGATATTATTGCAAACACACTTTGAGGGGCTGTTAGTGAAGTGTATCCCCACCCTGTGCCCTGGAACTTCAGCCAAACAGCTCACAAGAGTGAGAGACTATGCTATGAGCACGACCATCTGTACATAAAATTAAATCTTGAAACCTTAAGCTTTCAACTGTGTTCTGAACCCATAACAGAATAAATTGATAACATAATAGACCCATTGTTATTGACCCCCCCCCCCCCAAAAAAAAGTAACGCACAAAGTTCTCAATATCCAGTTTGTTCACTGGAGTCAAATTTGTAACTCGTGCACTTTGGAAAAGTAACTGCTTAATAAATATACGGTAGACTTCCCTTCACAAGTTTAATTCATTCCTGAAGACCTCCTAAACAAAAATACATTAAAAAAATATATAGAGTCGATCATTTAGGAAATGCAGTTGGAATCTGTACATTTAGATTCTCAAACATTTCCAGAAACTCCAAAAGACAGGAGGCAGAGCTGGAGGTGGCAGAGTTAAAGATGTTAAGGTTTGCATTGGGTGTGACGAGGATGGACAGGATTAGAAATGAGTATATTAGAGGGTCAGCCCAGGTTAGACGGTTTGGAGACAAAGTCAGAGAGGCAAGATTGCGTTGGTTTGGACATGTGCAGAGGAGAGATCCTGGATATATCGGGAGAAGGATGCTAGGGATGGAGCTGCCAGGCAAGAGGAAGAGAGGAAGGCCTAAGAGGAGATTTATGGATGTGGTGAAGGAGGACATGCAGGTGGTGGGGGTGACGGAGAGAGATGCAGAGGACAGGAGGAAGTGGAAGCTTTTGATCCGCTGTGGCGACCCTTAACAGGAGCGGCCGAAAGAAGAAGAAACATTTCCAGAAACTGTGGCTCATTCTCTCAAAACTCTTTTCAGTTTATGTTTAGGGTTAACAAAACTCCACAGATCTCTTGCAAAATGATACAGAACTCAAAACCATGTTCTCTTTTCTCAAAACTGATTCTTTCCAGCAAAACAATACACAGCTATTATATATTTATGTCTTACAGAGCATCAAACACTGATGTTTGAAATTCAAAACACTATCAAAAGTGTTCATGTATGTTTTGGCTTCATGAGGCCATGTTACATATTCAAATGCATACATGCATCTCCAATTTCCCTCAGGGCGATGGCATTTTCCAAAACCATGTTGATTATGGTGGTCTCTTGCTCATCTGAATTTCTGGCCTCTGCTATCTCTTGCTGGCAGTCTTTCTGCTCTGTGCAAAGTAAACACATTGTAGAGATCCATAGAAATCATAAAGTTATGGTATACTGTAATTACTGTAGAACTTCTCAAGTGAAGTCTTACCTGTTCTCTTCTCCAAAGGCACAGATAACTGAAGCTACTGTGAAGTGGCTCAAATTCAGCTGGATTCGCTGCCCAGCTTCAGTCATGGTTAAGCCATGATTGATTATGTGGGCCACCGAAGTTGCATGTATTCCATTGGACGTATTGGCTTGCTTTTGCCTTCCTCCCCCTCGTCCTGAATGGCCTCCACTGCCTGCTAGTCATCATCATCTTCTTCTTCTTGCTGCTCCATCTTGCCTAACACCTGTACAAGGCACCTGAGGCCTTTTATACCCTGACAGTGATTGAACTGTTCTTCCAATTGATTTGAAGGCCTGTGGTTCTAGGTGAAGAAAGTGTGCTAATGATGCAGTTTGTGTTCAGAGATCTGCAAAACTGTGATTTAGAATGATATTTGAGTGAGACCAATGGAATTGTGCTTAGAGTTTAGCAGTTTGGAGTCATGTTGTTGATACATGAGCTTCACATTTTCAGAATTGTGTGCATAGTTCAATTTTTTGTGTATAAAATGGGGAAAAACTGGAATAAAAGCTGCACAAAGAAAAATACATTTTAATGTTTGTCCAATTCATACACAGGCTGCAGAATCTTAATTCAGTCTCAGAAAGGAGAGCATTTGACAGAATTTGTCCAGTTGAAGCTCCTGCTGTAAAAACAGGCTAAAACATAATGTGCTGTGTGCAGAAACAGTGAAACCTAGGAGTGGTCTGGCTGTTGTACCTCCGCATCGCAAGGTCAGTTCCTTAACCACTGTCAGCACTCAAAGCTCTAAATCTCAGGTTTATTGGGTATACAGTAGCTCAGTCCTTGCATTAAATCTTTTCAGTCTGAATTAACATTAAATAGTTGCAACAAACTTTGAAGAAAACATTCCTAAACACCAAAATATTATAGAAATTCGAACAGCAGCCAGCAAGTTTCTTCAACTAAATCCAAAGGTTGGAGCAGTATGTGGTGTGGTGGTTAAGAATCCTTACCCTGAAATGGGGACATCTCAGGTTTCAATCTCCTTTCCTGCTGAAGTACCCTTCAACAAGGTATTTGCCCTGAATTGATAAAGTAAAAATTACACTGTATAAATGGGTAAATCATTCTATGTAGCTTATTTACATTGTACGTCACAGTGAAAACAAATGTCAAATAAATGACAAAGCTCTTCACTGGGGGGTGATTTTGAATCTGAAAGGAAGAAACACAAACTGAATATCAACAGAACCGTTATTGATGAACAGCAGCAGGGAGTTTAGCTGCCAGAACCACATCTGTGAGGTCAGACAGGAAGGACAAGGTGCTGTTTTCAAAATTTACTTTGAGATCCTGCCCTACACTGATATACAAGAGGGAACAAAATGTAGTTCCTCCTGGACAACAGTGCACAGTACACTTAAGTCAGCATGAGGAGGATCCAATTTCCTGTAGTCATCAAACCTCCCACACTTGGCAACTGGGCAGGTGCTACATAACTGAAAGAACCCTTTGCAGCTTCAGACCACCTTCAGAACCTCCCTGCCACGAGTAATCAGATTTGAGTACAAGAATCACAGAACCGTGAGAGACCAACACCTACTGGCCAACAGGGTCAGCAGTGAGACTGCATGTGGGACCTGGAAAATTTTCCCCTTCCTGCTGTCCAACAGAAGGCGTTCAGACGGATGCTGACAAACATTAAACACTGACAAAACATTCATCCACAGCTGGGAACATTTTCACCATCCAACTTTTTACTATGTATAAGCATTAGATACACATGTTGCCATTATGATCTGTTTATCTCAAAATAAATAGATCAATACCACGAGTAAAGACGTTGGGTTCCAACAACCCACAGCCTTCTTACCACATTCTAAAAATGTTCAATTAATACAATACAAACCTGGCTTTTATTATGTCATGCACCATAACCAGCTTTTCAGTTCTAGTAAGTTGTGTTACAGTCAACATTACAAGACAAACAAGATTGTGAGTATGACCATGAACCCAGTTAGACAACAAGACTAAACACTGATGCTGCACTAATGGGTCCATTAAGCCCTGAACTTGGTTTCCTGTCTTCCTGTTCTATGAACAGAAACTACATCGCCACCCTTCAGGAAGCTGAACTGTCCAACAGTCAGGAATTAATTCTGACCCAGCCCACTTTGCATTCTGAAGGTACAGATGGACAGGTCACATTTCACAGACAATCACAACAAAAGGTAAACCGGGTGATACGGCCCTACGGAGCGCCACTTTGCTCATCGATTCTGACAAACGGCAACACACTAAACCATTCCTCTACCCACAACAGCAAATTAGTGCAAGATGCTTTTAAATAAAATAAGCACAATACCCAGACAGTAACTATTTCAGTCTAAATCGGTCAAGCTGCTTCATTTATGCACACATCAGATGTTTTTCATAAACTTACCAGTATATGTCAGGACATGTTTTCCATCGGTGACTAACATGCCAGCAGCAAAACATACAATGACATAAGCAGAATTACATTATTTTGAATGGTTTCGACAAATTCTGAATCACACATTCATCACAGTGTAGTAAGGTTAAACACATTAATACTGACTGTAGCCAAACACAGTTGAACAGTATGGCTTAGTAAGGCACAGACATTATTTCTGTAACTATTTTAAACAATTTTTTAAAATCAAATATAAAGTTCTGTCATTCAAATGAACACAAAACAACTCACATTCATATGAAAAAAAACCCTAAATACAGATTAACTAGATTTCTTTTCTTATTCAAGTAAGGTTACTTTTGCAATCCAGACCCACCCAGAGCATTGTGCTTCCAGGGCTATGGTAACTATCCACTGTCTTAAAGCAGGACTCTTGCTGTCCAGAGCCGATCCAATACCACAGGGTGCTGGCTGGTCAGAATACACCCTGGACCTCAGGTGAATCTACTGAAGTGTAGTTATTCATAGAGTCCCTCAGCTATATATACAGTACAGGCAAAGTTACCAACCCACACAAAACATCTTTGGACTGTGGGAGGAAACCAGAGCATCAGGAAGAAACACATTTATTTGCATTTTCTCTGCCATTTTATTAGAGGGCAGTAGAACAAAACCAAATAGAGCTCAGACGACCTTGATGGAGCTCCAGTGCTGGGATCAAAAACAAGATGACCAACATTGCAAACAATAATGGGATGAAACAATTAATAATTCTAATTATACAGGAATTTGTGGGGATAAGACTATTTTCACTCATTTGTCATTTAAAATTAGTTCCAATTTAATGTAGCACAATCAAAAATAAAATATTACAGAATAGTTCTTGTAGCTATACAAGTTTACAAAGATTTTTGTAACGTTTCCTTTAACCAAGTTAAGAAAAATCTATATTAACCTTTCAGTGATGGCGATGTACAAAGTTACAATTACAGTACGTTGAGTTTTGAACAGACTTCCCATTTAAATTGTGCTTGTACATTTATGAGCCCGTGAATTCTTAAAGTTAGTAATCTACAGTGTCAAAGCAACACTTTTTTAAAATAAAATTACCAGAGAAACTTTGAATTGTAAGCTTGTGCAATTTTTGTGTTAGTTTTTCTAAAAAAAAAAAAAAAAAAGCAAATGGTGTAGCACAAGAAATGAAGCATGAAAACAATTTATTTAGCAAAAATTAAAAAACATTCAAAGCCTTCCAAACATCCTGAAAGGAAATGACATGCTTACAATTGTAATTTGTGGCAATTGTTAAGGTTTTTCTTGAAAAACTCCTGAATCCGCCTCCAAAGGTCCACATGTGCTTCTGCATGGACCTTTGGATCACCTCCAAATACCACCACTTGGCCCACAGCAGCATGTACACCAGAAGGATAATGAGGCATATAGGGAACTTCCAGAAAGTGCCCCGCCTTTGGATACCTTACCACTTCACACGTCTCCTTTCCGTGATCTTTCAGCCGCTTGACAATCTGATCTGCATACAGGTAGCTGTTCCAATTCCTGTCATCCTCAGAGACTGCAAGGAGAAATCTGCAGGTGGCCCTTTCAACTGGGATGACAGATGCTTCGTTTCCCTCCGCCATGGGGTCTATGATAGCATCCCGGATGTCCATGATTCCAGACTCTGTGATGACTACTTTGCTTCTATCAGTCATAACAGCAGGGATGACCATGTCTTTGTAATGCAGTGGAAGCACACTGTTGGCAGCACAGCCATTGACACACACAGTGGCAGCGATATAGGGGAGAAATGATGAGATTGACAAAGCCAGATCTCCACTTTTTGAAATTGACACAACACCAACTCCAGGACCTTTGACCTACAATGAAAGGAAAAAAAAAAAACAAGAAATCTATTACAGTACTCCTTTACTGCACTCCTTGCACTTTCATATTAGAAAAAACCTTTTGCAGAAGGGAATCTTTGCCTTAACCAGAACTGTTTTGTTAAACATCTTTAAAGTTAAAGCCTTTTTCAAACATTTACAATATTATGTGGGCATGTCAAATATCTAAAATCTGTTTATAATTTGTGGATAAAGTACCAAGGCACAATCTGTTGAACCTATGAGAAAGGTGCTGTACTTTAGGCTTTAAAAAAAAAAAAAAACAGAAGTGCTCAACACTGTTTTAGTCAAGACAAATACTAGGTTTCTGTTCAGTTGGATGCAAATTAAATTATATATTACTATATTTTTACTGTACAGTCAATATAAAGTTAGCTACAGAGTTTAACATAAGTATCATGAAAATATAGTAGTAACATACACTTCTTCATCTTTCGGCTGCTCCCATTAAGGGTCGCCACAGCAGATCAGTATTTTTGTCACACTGCCCACCCAAAATAAAAATGCAAAACACCAATATTTCATTGGACCACCTTTAGCTTAGATTCTGGCATGCTGTGGCATTGTTTTGATAAGCTTATGCAATGTCACAACATTTATTTCCATCCAGAGTCGCATTAATTTTTCACCAAGATCTCATATTGATGATGGGAGAGTTGGACCACGGTGTAAAGTCTTCTCCATTACATCCCAAAGATTCTCAATGGGGTTAAGATCTGGATTCTGTGGTGGCCAATCCATGTGTGAAAATGATGTCTCTCTCATGCTCCCTGAAGCACTCTTTCACAGTTGAGCCCCATGAATCCTGACATTGTCATTTTGGAAGAAAAAAATCCATTGAGGGAAAAACCTAGTCATTCAGTATATTCAGATAGTCTACTGAGCTCATTTTTTGGGCACATAACGCTGCTGAACCTAGACCTGACCAACTGAAGCAACCCTAGGTTGTGACACCAAGTTAAATCCAGGTGGTGACTTTTTTTTTGGCCGGGCAGTATATATGAGAATTCAAACCATATCTGTGACCATACTCAATACAAACAAATGTACTTTTGTTTACTCATAACTTTTAGCTTAACAGAGAGAGAGGGAAAAAAAAAGGAAAAAAAAAAAGAGCTCTTGGGTACGACAAACCTCACGTCGACTCCTCAGAAATGTCAGGGCTTCTTCAAAATACTCCAGATCAAAGTAGTCGACAGATTTGGGCAAATCATCATATCTGTAAAAAGCTAGACACAAAACCACAAAACCCTTGTTGGCCAGCAGACTTCCCCGAATCTCTGACAGACCGCCACCTAATGTGTACAGGTCTAAAATACCAGGGAATGGTCCAGGACCTGAGAGAGAAAAATAAATAGAAAATAAAATTAACCAAGATTATTTGTAGAGGATTAACAATTTGTTAACAACATAGTGTTTGGCTTATTTTCCTGACCACGTACCAGTTTTCCATACTGTTTGGAAGTGTTAGATTTGTACCACACAGTGCTTATAATTTTAAATCTAATTATTAAATTAAAATTTTAATTTAAATCTACCGTGACCTCATGTCACCACATAGCTTTCCCCAAAATTGTAGCTGGGTCATTTAATGCTTCCTGACCAAGAGATTTAAGATGGTTCTTTTTGAGTAACAGGTTATTTTGTGCCATCTCCCTATACATAAACCTAACACTGCCCATGTCTAACAGTCTAAGTGCAGTGATGGCAGCATCATGGTGTGGGGCTTTTCTCATCAGCACAGCCTGGCCCTCTTGTTAAAACTGAAAAACACAGGCAACTATTGCAAGAGAACATGTTTCAGTCTGCTAAAAAAATAAATAACTGGTGCACGGCAGAAATTTCACCATCCAGCCAGACAATGAGCCCTAGCAAAAGGCCAAAGCAACAAAAAGGTGTTGACAGTTGCCAGTCAAGGTCTAAAGCTCAATCTCATGGAGAACCTGTGCTACTATTTGTCAGCTGTGGTAGGTAAGCATCACCCAACCAACCTGAACACAGGGGAAAACCTGCTAGGAATAATGATCCCCGGTTGCTACTGAACAGTATGTAACGCTGCTACATAGCGACCCCAAGAGGCTTCAAATTGTGATTACACCAAAAGTTGGATCAACTCAAGTATTAGTTTGAGGTTCAAACCCTTACTGCTGCAGCGTGTAGTGTTTTTTATTTTTTGCAAAATATTTAAGACTAAAAAATATCACCTTTAAACAGCAACATAACAGAGGACAAAAAAAAGACCAAAGTGAGAGAATTTACGCTTTGAAGGCACTGTGCGAACACGGGAAATTTAGGTTTTGCATTACATGTCAAATTTGCCAAAAGTTTATTTGCTTAACCCGCTCCTAAAGTGAAGACCCACCAGGGGGCACGAACAAGGTTCCGCGAATGCGTCCAGCTTTTATAGGGAACCTGCGCACGCCCTCGGCCATGAACGCCCTCTCATTGGTCGCTCTGGCCAGCGCTCGCTCCGCGCCCGCCGTGGGGAACACCTCGATGTCCACTGCACACGCGTCCACGGCGTTCTTCTTCCACAACCTTGTGTGGGGTGCGTCGGCCTTCATGGCCCAGAATAGCCCCATGGGCTCGACCCCCACGTAGCTCCCGCCGAGGGCCGGCATGCTGGCCAGGTCCACGGCCCCGCTGCTGTCGGCCTCGTACGTGGCAGCCGACGTGAATCTTGCACCCTTGTCGTCCACCAGCCGTGCTCGCAGCTCCACTCGCTGCCGCGGGGTGAGCCCATCCACTCGAATGTGCACCGGCTCGTCGAACAGACAGCGGCGACTCGGCAGGATGCGTACCCGAGCCTGGGCGTCCGTAGTGGACGCCATTCGACAGAAAGGCCGGCGAAGCGCGCCAGCGGTTGCTCTCAGTGGCCACCGCTGCAGTAAATTCATCTTTCAAGGTTACTCACAACATGGACTCTGTTCTTTATTGGAGAAGTTTCGCCAACTCTTGTCACTCTTCTGATTGGTCGGTTTTTGTCATGTGACAGTTGAGTCCGCGCTGCTAGTTGTCTTGGCTGTAAATTTGCCAAAGAGTGCATCGTTTTAGTAATGAACTTGCAGACATCCCATCTCTCCCGCAAGCTCCGGGAGTCTCCCGCATATTGGTCGCGGCTCCCTGACCCCCGCAAATTATATACAATATCCTGGAAATGTGTTTTTTGGCACGAGAGCGCAAAGGTCCCAGAGCTTTTCTAGAATCTAGGAGAGCGAGTAACAGGGAGAGCATCCTGATAGGGCTACTTAGCAGAAAAGAGACCAATCAGCTTTCTCGGTGGGAGGGCTTTACAGTTTAGTATTTTGCCCAGCATCGGAATGGCAGACTGCCCGAAAGAAAGATATAAAACGCATTTCGCTTCAGATTATATGAAGGTGAACCCTTGCCTCGTAGTAGTAAAAAGTAATGACAGTGTTGCGCGCTGCATTGTTAAATATTTGTAAAAGATACGTTGAGGCGAGTTTTACAGGTGTCATTTCTTCACTGTCATAGCTAATGTCATTTAAACTTGCTGGCTAGCTGTCAAGGAGCTACGGCATGAAGCCAATTTCCCTGTAGACTCGCTTTAAGTTGTAATAGAATAATACAAGTACATATTTTTATGTCATATTTTCTGCATACAGGCCTACCCAGCATGGTTTACAGATTAGACTGAATTACTAAACAAGCTATTGCAAAGTATATTAAGGATGTACCTTGTGCTTTTATTTCTTTTAGGGAGCACAGCATATTAGGGAGGGATGGCTGCTCAAGTATTTCACAGTTCTTTTCAGCAGAAAACCAAAGTTTGACAGAGGAGGTCACTAGAGCTAAGGTGTACTTTACATCTTTCATTGTTGAGCATAACCTGCCATTCCAAGTATGTAAACACACAGGCAAGCTATTCAGGAAAATGTTTCCAGATTCAGAAATTGCAAAAAACTATGCCGGCACATCAACCAACACAGCAGCTATTGTGAACATGGCACTGGAACATGAATGTTCAGAGGATCTGCACAAGTTCATCCATACAGAAAAAAAGGCCATACAGTATTTTGGTTAATGAAAGCAATATAATGTGTGAGAAGGAATGTGCCATATTAGCCAGGTTCATATCAAACACATAGTGCTAACAGAAGGACTCGTACTATAAAGGGAATCCCACTACCTACCTAACCTTCACCCTATGCCCTGTTTTACCTTATGCTAACCCTCCACCCCCACGGCAACCCCACAGTCAACCCACAGCAAGCCTGTGTATCTACTATGCTATTTTAATGAAGCACAAGATAAGGTAACAGTTGGATTTGTAGACCTGCCGGTGTCCAATTATGCCTGTGAGAGACCGAGTTGGCAGGCACAAGGAATCACAGGTTAATTGTTAGGAAAAAATCATTTATTCCAAAAAAGGTCATTATCATGTCAGCAAAGAATAAAATTGGGCCCATAAAAAGGTCAACATAACATAACACCCAAACCAACAGTGCACAGCACAAATCAACTAGACATACAACTGACCCCACAAACACTCAAACAATAGGGCTTAAATAATGGCTGATCAGACCATTCACATACAACTGCATACAATAGAGGAACACCAGAACTATACAAACACAAATAAACAACAAAACACTACACACCGATTGGTTAACTAAATCATATACATAACAATCTAGCAGAATCAAAATACTACTAATAAAAACACAAGTCAGGAAATCAAGCCAAATGAACGTCTACACCGATACCCCCCCCCCCCCCATGCTGCAGCAAAGGTTTATCGGCCATGGATCCACTTCCTGCTTTCCAAGGCCCGATTTCCTTCCTCCAATCCTCCGTCCGGACTGGTACCTGGATAGGCCAATCCCCGGAGACCACCAACCAAACCAGAAACCCAAAAACAATTTCCATTCAGACCCCAAACAAATTCAAGCCAAACATCTCATCACCCAAAACTCTCCAAAGCAAATCAACACAAATAAAAATTAAAACAAAAATATACTTAAACTATACACTCGTCTGTGTGGGCGCTGGAGCGGCCATCACACTGCCAATGCTGAAAACATATTCAACTGCATTGTATCATCCATGCATGACAAAGGCCTTGAATGGTCCAACTGTGTTGGACTTAGCAATGACAATTGCAATGTGATAATTGGCAAAAACAACTCTGTCTTATTAAGAGTGAAAGCGCAGGCCCCTCATATTTACAGTGTTGGCTGTCCAAGTCACCTGGTCAACATTTGTGCCAAAACTGCTGCCAAGGAGCTCTGAGTGTCACCTGAAGAACTGCTCATTGGTATCTACTACTACTTTGAGAAAAGTTTCAAATGAAGAGAAGACCTAAAACAATTTCAAGAGTTCTGCAATGTTGCCCAGCAGAGAGCACAAAAGCACTGTCCTACACGCTGGCTTTCTTTAGGAAAAGGTTTCGACCATCTGCTCCACCAATGGCCAGCCTTTAGTTCATATTTTGAGTCAATGAGTGAAAATCAGAAGTCGTCACATATTCTGAAGAGGTTGAAAGACCCACAAATGAAAGTATACACATGCTTTCTCCATAATGTCACACAATGTTTTGAGAAATTTAATTTCCAAAACAAGGCACCTGTCCTCTTCCAGTTGGATCAGAGTATAGAAGAGCTCCTGTGGGACATAGCAAGCAGATTTATTGAGAGAACAGAACATTCAGAAGAAGGATGTGAGCAACACCGAAATTCACTGCCCAGATAAAAAACTTTTTATTGGGTACCTGACAAGAAGGCAGCTGCTAAGTGAGGAAGCACAAGAGATGCCCTCTTACAAGTCTAAACAGTTCTTTAAAGATGCCAGAGCATTCTATGTTAGGAGCTTTCAAAAAATATTGGAAAAGTTCCCAATCAATGACCAAATCTTTAAAAATCTGTCAGTGGTCAATGCAGCTAGCCAAGTTGAGGTGAATCCAGAGCAGATTTTGACTTTAGCAGAGAGATTTCTAAATGTGATTAAAGCAGATGCCAGAAAACAGCTTCACTTAGAAGTCCTGGATTATGTCTCAATTAACCTTGAAGGACTGGTCCCAAACTACAGAAGTTTGCCAGTTGATGAGTTCTGGGGGAAGCTGTCCAAAGTAAAATCTGTGAGCACAGGGCAGTTGAGATTCAAAGAGCTGTGCCAGTTGATGAAGCTGCTTTTGGTGGTGCCAAATTCTATTTGTAATGTAGAAAGGGCATTCAGCATGGTGCATCACATTCAGACAGAATTCAACAGTCAGCTGTCTCGCCAAACACTTGTGAATCTGAGGTCTTGCAAAATTAACAGATTCATTGACAAAGAGTGTTATGTAGTTGAGACATCTGGCAAACTGCTCAAATCTGCAAAGCAAGCTATGTCACACTACAAGGAAAGTTTGCAAAAGAAATAGCCTAGAAAAGCTATTTGCATTAACATAGAGCTTTTTGCTATTGAGTTTGTCAGCCAAATATGTATGATTTATGTTTAATAGTTGAAGTATGTGATTAAAGAAATTGTGTTCTTACATAGTCAACCTGGCTTTTTATTTTTTGAGTTTTTGCAGGGTGAGATGTCTGAAGTGGCTTTTGCATGACAGTGTGTGGTGATACATGGCTTGTGAAGTGTTTTGTATGTTGGCAGGGTGTTTTGTTTGCACGTTAGATATTACTTTGTAGAGGTTTTCGCCAAATAAAAACGGTCTTGTATCAGCATTGCTCAATAACAACCCGAGCTTGAAATTTTATCTTGTTAGAAATTACAGCATTCTTTATTCATTCTTAAGTGTTTTCCCATCCCTCACCGCAATATTGTGATTGTGGTAAACACGTATTTTAAGAAGAGGGAGGAACACAGGGTGACGTACAAGAGTGGAGGAAGATGCACACAGGTGGACTATATCTTATGCAGGAGGGCCAGACTGAAGGAGACTGTAGACTGTAAAGTGGTGGCAGGGGAAAGCGTAGTTAGGCAGCATAGGATGGTGGTTTGTAGGATGACATTGGAGATCAAAAAGAGAAGGAGAGTGAGGGCAGAACCAAGGATCAAATGGTGGAAGTTGGAAAAGGAAAACTATAAGGTGGAGTTCAGGGAGGAATTAAGACAGGCACTGGGTGGCAGTGAAAAGTTACCAGTGAGCTGGACATCTACAGCAGAAGTGGTAAGGGAGACAGCTAGAAAGGTGCTTGGTGTGGCATCGGGACAGAGGAAGGAGGACAAGGAAACCTGGTGGTGGAATGAAGAAGTACAGGAGAGTATACAGAGGAAGAGGCTGGCGAAGAAGAAGTGGGATAGACAGAGAGATGAAGAATGTAGACAGGAGTACAAGGAGATGAGGCGTAGGGCGAAGAGAGAGGTGGCAAAGGCTAAAGAGAAGGCTTATGGTGAATTGTATGAGAGGTTGGACACTAAGGAGGGAGAAAAGAACCTGTACCGATTAGCTAGGCAGAGGGACCGAGCTGGGAAAGATGTGCAGCAGGTTAGGGTGATAAAGGATAGCAATGGAAATGTAATCACAAGCGAGGAGAGTGTGTTGAGAAGATGGAAAGAGTACTTTGAGGGGTTGATGAATGAAGAGAACAAAAGAGAAAGTAGACTGGATGATGTAGGGACTACGAATAGGGGAGTGCAATGGATTAGCAAGGAGGAAGTTAGGACAGCTATGAAGAGGATGAAGAATGGAAAGGCTGTTGGCCCAGATGACATACCTGTGGAAGCATGGAAGTGTTTAGGAGAGATGGCAGTGGAGTTTTTAACCAGATTGTTTAATGGAATCTTGGAAAGTGAGACGATGCCTGAGGAGTGGAGAAGAAGTGTACTGGTACCAATTTTTAAGAATAAAGGTGATGTGCAGAGCTGTAGTAACTACAGAGGGATAAAACTGATCAGCCATAGCATGAAGTTATGGGAAAGAGTAGTGGAAGCTAGGTTAAGAAGGGAGGTGACAATTAGTGAGCAGCAGTATGGCTTCATGCCGAGAAGGAGTACTACAGATGCGTTGTTTGCTCTGAGGGTGTTGATGGAGAAGTACCGAGAAGGTAAGAAGGAGTTGCATTGTGTCTTCGTGGACTTAGAGAAAGCATATGACAGGGTACCTAGAGAGGAGCTGTGGTATTGTATGAGGAAGTCGGGGGTGCCAGAAAAGTATGTAAGAGTGGTACAGGATATGAACAAGGACAGTGTGACAGTGGTGAGGTCTGCAGTAGGAGTGACGGATGCTTTCAGGGTGGGGGTAGGATTACATCAAGGATCAGCTTTGAGTCCTTTCTTGTTTGCAATGGTAATGGACAGGTTGACAGATGAGATCAGACAGGAGGCGCCGTGGACTATGATGTTTGCAGATGACATTGTGATCTGTAGTGAGAGTAGGGAGCAGGTTGAAGAGACCCTGGAGAGGTGGCGATATGCTCTAGAGAGAAGAGGAATGAAGGTCAGTAGGACTAAGACAGAATACATGTGCATAAATGAGAGGGAGGACAGAGGAATGGTGAGGATGCAGGGAATAGAGTTGGCGAAGGTGGGTGAATTTAAATACTTAGGATCAACAGTCCAGAGTAATGGGGAGTGTGGAAGAGAGGTGAAGAAGAGAGTGCAGGCAGGGTGGAGTGGGTGGAGAAGAGTGTCAGGAGTGATCTGCGACAGAAGGGTACCAGCAAGAGTGAAAGGGAAGGTCTACAAGACGGTAGTGAGACCAGCTATGCTTTATGGGTTGGAGACGGTGGCACTGACCAAAAGACAGGAGGCAGAGCTGGAGGTGGCAGAGTTAAAGATGTTAAGGTTTGCATTGGGTGTGACGAGGATGGACAGGATTAGAAATGAGTATATTAGAGGGTCAGCACAGGTTGGACGGTTTGGAGACAAAGTCAGAGAGGCGAGATTGCGTTGGTTTGGACATGTGCAGAGGAGAGATCCTGGATATATCGGGAGAAGGATGCTAGGGATGGAGCTGCCAGGCAAGAGGAAGAGAGGAAGGCCTAAGAGGAGATTTATGGATGTGGTGAAGGAGGACATGCAGGTGGTGGGGGTGACGGAGAGAGATGCAGAGGACAGGAGGAAGTGGAAGCTTTTGATCTGCTGTGGCGACCCCTAACGGGAGCGGCCGAAAGAAGAAGAAGAAGTGTTTTCCCATCCCTCACCGCAATATTGTATTAAAAATACACACTATTCTAGTGAAACGAATCATAATCACATCTTGTTCATTAAAAAAAAAAAAATCATTGGTTCAGTACAAGAAATAATGGAACATTTCTTGAGGAGCAGCCCCAACGTTTTAATCTTCTGATATTTTGCGTTCAACACAATTAACATGACTCTTTTACCCTTTCCACATCTTTTGTTCTTTTTCCTACATCCCAATAAAAAGTTCCACTTACTGTTACTTTTAACCTCCCTAAAAAGTGCGATTAAACCTTTTTTCCATTCACCTGTGGGGACAGTTTGTAGTGTAGTACCAGTATTCCCTCTGGCCATTAAAAATATTCCTAGTATTATTCAACATAATATTTACAATATTCCCAGCTGCATTAAGCAGTCTTTTGTTGGTACCAGGATTTAATAGTGAAGCAATGAACAAATGTACAGTGCATGTGTATTCTGTGAAGGGAAACGCATGCATGGAGGCAAAATAGTATATTGGCTAAGACAGACTGGGATCACAGTCTGCAATATTTCTCAGTGCAGTCAGTAAAAACCCTTTGATAATACCAGCTTCCAAGCTGCTTCTAATGTTCTGGCTGATAAGTTCAGACCCGACATCACTCACCGCGGCGAACGCACAAAACACGCAGTACAGCCCTGTCCTGCAATGCAGATAAACAAAAGACCGATCAAGAGGAAAGGCCTCAGAGAGCAAGAAGCAAAATGCTGGTTTCAAAGCTACACAGTGCAGATGGTGCCAGCAGACCCAGGTTCCACACATTTCATCCTGGCAGACCATTCTGAGCTCAGCTTCTCCAACTCAACACACTGCCAGCTTTAGTCCTGGAAAAGAAATCTACATTAATTCAATTAACAAATCAATTGATTCAATCAAGTTCAGTCTTTATTGCTGAGGCAAGAGAGAAATGTGCATAAATAGGTCTATGAGGATCTCAGAAACACCAAGAGAAAGAGAAGAAATCTTCTGTCTGTGTCTGTTTGTACTACATATATATAATGTTTTATGTTTTTTTAGTTTATAGTATGTATAATAGTACGAGACCCTCACAAGTGACAATTGATCTCTTTCATACAGTACATCAGACCCAGTGGTCTTTTTGATTTTTTTCTGTTCACATGCTGATTTGTGCTATCGGAATTAATATGGATACACACATATTCCACAATACAGTACTTTTGTGCGAGTCCATAAAAAACAACTACAAATGTATTGTTTCTACTTCCTGTCACATGATTAATCTTAGCCAATCATGTCCCTTGGCTAAAGTAAATTTACCATTACAGTCGAAACAAGTTTTTATTCATCATCTTATAACAACACAGTCCCCTATCCCACTGAATCAGAGCACATTTCACTACATAGTATACTCAGTAACTATGTATAAACAAATAAACTCGACTTTTGACAACAACAACAACAATAAAAATAATAATAATAATAATAATAATAATAATAATAATAACAATAATGCAGTGGGATGAGTGCAGGAAACATAACACAATAGGAGAGAACGACATCTACAAGGCAACAGGGTCAGCGACAAGACCTGGAAAATTTCACCCTTTCTGCTGTTCAACAGAAGGCCTTAGGATGGATGCTGACAAACAGTTGGGGACATTTTCATCCTATCACTTTTGATTATATAGAAGCTTTAGATATACTTGCTGTTATTAACTTTAAGGTAATGTTCATTTGTTCAAGATACTGAAAAGGTCCTGATACAGTTTGATATTTCACAGTAACAGTTCAGTGAAAAAAGGAAGAGGTCAAAAATTTTAGGAAAAATTTTGGGGTGTATCACCCATAGCCTTCTGCCTGGATAAATAAATAAATTGCACAAATCCTGCTCGTATCATTAAACACTTTTCAAAAACAACC
The DNA here is from genome assembly GCA_018136845.1 of Heterotis niloticus. NCBI lineage: Eukaryota > Metazoa > Chordata > Actinopteri > Osteoglossiformes > Osteoglossidae > Heterotis > Heterotis niloticus. The sequence continues at coordinate 20,901,289 of CM030905.1, read as the reverse complement.
TACTGTGCAACATTGTCAGATTTTTATATTTTTGTCTTTTCAGTCCTCTGGCAGGTTGTGTTATAGTCAACACAGGTCAGTAAGGCCAACATGACTGTGATTATGGCCATAAATCCAATGAGACAACAAGGCTGAATGTTGATACCAAGGTAAAAGGTGCCATTAAGTCCCTGCAAATGGTGTCCTATCCTCTGGCAAACAGGAACTACATTGCTCCCTCTAGGAAACTGATGCTGTCAGCTGGTTAGAAGCTATTATTTCTGGACCTCCTCACTTCATGAAGGTACAACCAATCCTATTTTAGAACTGCTCAGACTGTGCTATTCACATGCTGCAGTCACCACTGTAACACACCTTCCAGGGGGCAAAGTATTCACATGCTTTCCCATGGTCAAAAATTCACAGTAAAACCACAACCATGTGATAAGGGCCTGGAGACCTTTGCCTTATTCATCAGCTCAGAATAAATAAACAAAGCACTAAATCATTCCTTTACCCGCCAACACTGAAGTACCAGAAAATGCTTTTTAATTCAAATAAAGAGCGTAACACTGCGTGAAAAACTCAGGCAGAATGAATTTGTTCAAGTGAGTTATATTTCAGGATTATCAATAAATTAGCAAGCTTGTAGGATAGGATTGCATGAAAATGTTGTAATCAGTATGAAATCATCAGTTTTGACCAACCACTTGTCCAGTGGAGGGTCACAGGGGCCTGGAGTCTATCTTGGAAGTGTAGGGTGAGAGTACACTTGGGACAGGAAACCAGTCCTTGACAGGGCTATCACGCACAGACACACACTAAGGGTAGTTTAGAGTCACCAATATTAAAAAAAAAAAAAAAAACATTTGTTTGGACTGTGGAAGTAAACACATACGGGGAGAATGTAAACTCCCCACACACTGAGCTATGGGTGATATTCTGGTTCAGTAAGGGCTCTGGCTGTCTTTTTCTGAACCTGGGGTCCAGGGAGACTGTCCGGTATGTAGATCCTCACTGGGAGGTAGATGAGATACCCTGGAGGCAAACACAGTTTTGTTACAGATGAAAAAAGGTACAATATCTCACTGTTTCGGTGTATAAATGTAACACAGGAACTGTGTTGCCAAGCTTAATTATCTTCCGTTGATGACTTGAGTAAATCTTTGATAATGTTAACAGGATGTAGTAAAAACCAGTAAAACGCAGAAGACTATAAGCGGCACCTTTGGCCCACACTGTTGTCTTTTATGGCACTTACATAAGCAGAGATGTGCATGAGAAACATGGCTGAGAAAAGGGAGAAGCTATCATCTTCTTCATCACCTTCTTCTGTTTTTGGAAGTGTAACCAAAAAGTAAAAATTAAATCTATTTTTCTATAGATATTACTAGTGGCTCAATGTTCAGGCGAGACCATAAACAGAGACTCTTTTTATAATTAGCTATTTTTATACAGTATAGCATCAGTGAAGGCACAGCATTAAAGTTGAAGCCTAGTATTTGTGTATCTGTGTAATTATAAAAGATCACAATGTACCTGCCTGTAAAATATTTGTATTTACATTATATCTGTTTGTTTGGCAGATGCTTACATTCACAAGTCAGAAAATACTAAAAGTGACACACACTTTATTATTAAGACAGATATAGTGACCATAATTAATATTATAAATCATTTGTTCATGGCCAATATTCTCCTTTTTTGAAAATTTTTACAATATTGTAAAAAATGTATTGATTTGGCTGCCATTCATGGCATGAGTGGTAAAAATGAATGAATGATAATGAAAATACTGTAAATGGCCATGTAAACTCAGGTAACACGTAATGTCCTGACACATATACTGTACTGGCAAGTTGTACCACACAAACATCAATATCAGTGGAAATGGAAATTATAATACAGCATGCAGACTAAATGAAAGCCAAGTAAGACATTTCCCACATTGTCAGATGTTGTGTATGTGTGTTTTAGACAAACTTTTACATTAAAACATGGAGACGCGGACTTGCAGGCTGCATCCGTTTTTAATCTTTTTCATACTACGTATACACACTACGTTCTATGTATTTACATTGAATGTTTAACTACACACAGAAATATATATCCGTAAATAGAAATAATCCCAAATATTAACTCTCATATATTACATCTCCTCCCCCCTTAGTCTTATACTACAAAAAAAGTTGAAACACAGCAATCTGCACTTAACAGTAAAGCAATAAGTCCCCCCCAAACCCAAACTTTAACAAAGATCATAGCAACATAACTTTCTATAAGTCAAGTCTCTGTGAGGGTTTCATTTGCCTTTCAGGATAGCGTCTCTGAACATTTGGTGGACCTTCAGTCTGAATTTGGTCAGCAGTAGAAACATCAGCTGTGCTCTCGGTTGGAGTTGAGCCTTCAGCTCTGAGTGGTGCTGAAGTGCTAAACTCAGGAGAATCCTTGTCGCTTGATACAGTTGTGACAGCTGAGGTGGTTTTCACCTGTGCATCCTGTGCATACCGTTCCTAAGTGACCTTCATGCAATGCGTTTACAACGCAGTTTTGCAGGAATAACCACTCTACAACCACACATTAACGTTCCTTGACACACAGACAATTGGTCTTTCCTTGTGGCAAATTCTGGAAATGAAGAGTCTCCATGTACTGGCCATCCTTTCACAGTGATATCATAAACCTTGGACAACACCGGATCATTGTGAGTCTCTCTCTGGATGAGTGCATTTGTAACAGGCAATGGGTTGACTATGGTTGCATGAAAAATGTCTGCAGGATCAACAACACTTGGCATTTCTGTAGTTGCTAGTGGTGAGCGTGACAAACCATCTGCATTGCCATGACATTCGGTCCCTTTGTATTCAGTGTCACACTGGTGGGCACCTAAAAAAAGAGACCACCACTGCAGTCGTGCAGCTGTCATCACTGAAATTACTTTTCTTGGATTAAATATTGAAACCAGAGGTTGATGGTCTGTTATAAAGGTGAACCTTTTTCCATATAGGTACTGATGAAACTTCTTAACACCCCAAACTAGACTAAGGGCTTCCCAGTCTATTTGAGCATAATTGCGCTCAGCCGCTGTCAGTGACTTTGAAGCAAAAGCTATGTGCCTTTCTGAGTCATCTGGAAACGTCTGTGACAACACGGCACCTATTCCATACCGTGATGCGTCACATGCCAGTCTGATTGGTAAAGATGGATTGAAGTGTGTGAGTACCTTATTGAATGTGATGAGCCTCTTTGTCTCTTGGAAAGCTTGCTCACACCCGTCCGACCACTTTCAGTGCGAACCCGACTGCAACAATGACTTTAGAGGATGCAGTACTGTAGACAAGTTTGGTAAAAACTTGTGGTAGTAGTTCACCAATCCAAGGTAGGAAAGAAGTTGAGACACATTTTCTGGCCGCAGGGCTCTGAGCACGGCCTCTATTTTGTCCTGAGACTTATGGAGCCCATTTTTGTCCGTAGTAAGAGATCTCTGTCTTAAAGAACTCACATTTATCCTTATTGGCTCAGAGTCCATGCTCACACAGTCTGGATAAAACCTGCTGCAGATTGTTGAGGTGCTCCTTGTCATCTTTTCCGGTCACGATTATGTCATTGGGGTAGCACTGTGCTCCAGGAATGCCTTGCAACATCTGATCCATTGCCCTCTGCCAAAGAGCAGGTGCTGAAGCAATTCCAAAAACAAGGTGGTTGTACTGGTAGAGACCCTTATGTGTACTAATTGTTAAGTACTTTTTTGATGTGTCTTCTACCACCATTGGGAGGTAAGCTTGTGCCAAGTCAATTTTTGTGAAACGTTCTCCACCTGATAAAGAGACAAATTTGTCTTCAATACGTTGTAGAGGATACTGTATGGTATGGAGCACTGGATTAATAGTCACTTTGAAGTCCCTGCAGATGCGAACATTTTCTTCCTTTCCCTTCTTTATTACCGGAACTATGGGTGTGGCCCACTTACTCCACTTTACCTTGGACAATATTCCCCATTTTTCTAAATTTTCTAAATCTGTTTCCGCCTTTGGTCAAATTACATAAGGTACTGGCCGAGCCTTATGGAATTTTGGAGTAGTGTTCTCCTTCAGTTCAAGTTTTGCCTTTATGCCCTTCAGTGTTCCTATGCCTTTTTCAAACACTTGCTTTGAGTCTGCTAGCAGTTGTGCCAGTTTCTCACTAGTGTCTTTGCTAGTGTCATTGGGAAGCACATTCAGTGCTTTTATAGCGTGCCAGTCCAGCTGTATTTTCCTTAGCCACTCACATCCAAGCAATGCTGGCCCACTCCATTCTGCAGTACATACACAAGTCTAACTTGTGCTGTTTGTCTTTGTACTTTACATTTACTGTTATTTTGCCCTTAGGGAACACCTTCTCGCCAGTGTAAGTCTTTAACGTCAGTGATGTCTTCTGTATCGGTATTTTTGAAAACAGTCGTTTCTAATCATCTACAGAGATGACAGATAAGGCAGACCCAGTGTCCAATTCCATTTTGAGTTCAACCCCTGACACTTCCGGAGTGATCCATATTATTCTGCGATCTGACTCGGTAATGCTGTGCAGTTCAAGGCAAGAGAGAGGGCATCATTGTCAGAAGGTGCTTCACTTGAATGTCCATCCGATTCATTTTCTGTCACCTTGTGCACGTTGGTATTTTTGCGCTTCTCCGTGTGCGCTCTGTGCTTGCGTGTACTCTTTATTGCCGACGTACACGCTCTCTCAATATGTCCCTTTTTATGAGGCTTTCTGCACTCCCTGTCTTTGAACCAGCAATCTGCTGCATCATGTGATGTCTTGCCACAGGGATGGCATTTCCATTTTGACTGAATTGCCATCTTATTTGTTGCACATTCCACTGACTTTTCTGGCAACTCCAATGCATCCTTTGCTGCCGTTTCCATAGAAAGGGCAATATTTAATGTTTTCTCTAGTGTCAAGTCCTTTTCAGTCAGCAATTTCTTCTTAATGCCTCCACAGTGGAGTCCATACACAAGCCTGTCCCGCAATGCGATTGACAGTCCTGCCCCAAACTGGCGATGCGCTGACAGTCTCCGCAGCTCTGCTACGTACTCGCTAAAGCTTTCGCCTTTATTTTGATTCCTTCTGTGGAACCTGAACCTTTCCGTTGTTACTTAAGGTTTTGGACTCAAGTGATCTTGTAATACATCAACGATTTCCCAGAAAGTTTTGTCCGCTGGTTTGTCAGGGGCGATCAAACTACACGGTAACCCGGGCATTACACTCAGCAAAATGGCCGATATAACTCGCCCAGTCCTCACTTTTACTGTCAAAAGCGGCAAAAGATCCAACCATCAACATTTTTCTTCCGTTTAAAAGTTCATCCTCCCCCCCCCCCCAATTTACTCACGCGTGCCCTTTCCCAGGCTGCGATGGCGTTTTGTCCAGGTCTGCTTGGCGCTGGATCGCCGCGCTCTTCTCGCCTTCCCTTCCTGACTCTGCTGTCCTTTGGAGCCGGGAATCCGTGGGAGATACAGGGTCTACCTCGTCGCCAATTATTTTGTCGCGTATGTGTGTTTTACGCGAAGTTTTACGTTAAAACACGGAGACGCGGACTTGCAGCCTTCATTCGTTTTTAATCTTTTTCATACAACGTATACACGCTACGTTGTACGTATTTACGTGGAACCTTTAACTACACACAGAAATATATATCCGCAAAAAGAAATAATCCCAAATATTAACGCTCATATATTACATCACAGAGTAGCAGCAACTCACTGAGCAATATTAAACCAGGAAGCATCAGGTTTGTTACAGGCATCCTCAGGAAACACATCATAAACCTGGTATAAATGTATATTTTTGTGGGTACATGTATATGTTAACCCTTTATATGGCACTAACTGAAATACTTGGACATTCAAAATTTCAAACCTTCACGGAGAGGCATGGGGAGGGCATTTTGGATGTCGGTTGAAGTTACCAGATGTGGTCATTCGTAACTCTACTAATAGTCAAAACAAGACGTACGTTTAAATAGTAAATATAGGATTATTTTTGACTTCTCCTTATATTATGTTTAAAGAGAAACATATAAAATGATATTAAGTTTAAATTAGAATATACACATGGACATTTAATAAACACGTGTTTGTGAGCTGAGAAAGTACTAAAAGAGCAGGGACTTTAAGCCAAAGGTTATGGTTAGTAAAGACCCTTTGGTTTTCGTGATCAGACCGGCTAATGTACTGATAGAGTGGTTTAGTTCTGGTTTAGTACCGGTTTAGCGGTCCTATTTTTCCTCAGGTGCCGCCGAGCTGTAAATGATGACATCACCATGACGCAACGGCTCCATTAAAGCGGCAAGCAGGCAGCCGTGGGCGAGGGACAGCTCCGCGGCGCGAGGGCGGAGGAAGTGAGTGTGCGCGAGCGAGCGCGCGCTGCCGGACAGCGCGACTCTGAGGGACAGGGGGACACCGACCGGGGGACAGGGACAGGGACAGGGACAGCGACCCAGAGAGACACCGGGGGAAATACTGTCCGCAGAGAAAGAGAGCAGAAGCCCTGTTCACTGTAAGTTCCATCTTCGTGTTTTTTTTATTTAAATAAACGCGAATTTATGGCAGCTCTGACGTAATCAGCCGATGTTTTCTGCTACACCTCTTAATCTTAAAACGGTTCAAAGTCTGCGTTATACTTTGACTTTATTATAAATTACTTATGAAACGGAATGTACTAGTCATTAACTAAAAAAAGTGGTCAAATGTGTGCGTGTGTTGCGTTATGACAAAGTAAAAAGCACCGTAAGGGTCTCTGAAATACGACTTCTGTTCAGGTTGTGCCTATGTTGGATATTAGATTAATAAATGCGAAACTTTGTTCAGAATTTTGTGGCCCATTCATCAGACCGCAATGGGGATAAACAGTGAGAAGACCGAGGTGACAGCGGCCGCCCAGCCGGACCAAAACGGGGACATCAGGTACATCGACCCCACACATCACAAAATTATTCACACAAATTATAATAAGGGTCATCAATACTGTAAAAGTTACAATAACTCATCCTCATTTTTAAAAACTTACCGTGGATGTCAAATTTACACACCAATTTCACGTTATGCAGAACTCCAGACAAGTTATTCCAGACCTATTTCAGTTTAATAAGAGGTTGAAACAAAGTGTTTAAGCAAAAAGTAAAAGGAAGACTTTTAGGGAAAAATAATTTAAAACTTTTGATGTCGTAGTCGCACAAGTATATACACCCTTTGCGGTGGGTTGTCGAAGCTCTGATATGGGAAATCACTTAAAAAGTTCATTTGAACTCACCTGATATCAGCTGAAATGGCTTTGATTTGCCCTAAATAAAGTCAGCTTCTTCTGAAGAGTTTCTCTGAAGGTTTTTGGTTGAATAGAAGCTTTTTGGGGTCTTACTGAAAGGTGAAAATCCGTTTGGGGTATAAAAAAATCTCAAAGGCATTCAGTTTATCACAGAAGACTGTTGAGACTGTTAAGATCATGAAGAAGTGGAGGAGGTGGGGGACCACCTGTGCTTAGAGAAGATCAGGACATCCTTCCAAAGTTGATGACTAGGCAAGGAGAACCGACACATTCGCTTCACAACTCTGACTTGAGGGTTAGGGTGGCAATATAGCAGTTTTTGCTCACAAGGATCATATAAACCCATTTATCTTTTCTAAAAGATATTTTCTAGTCTCCCAAAACCATGTGGAGAAAATGTGTTTATTCTGAGAACACAATGCCTATTGCTAAGCATGGAAGTTTCAGCATCTTGTTATGGAGCTCCTTTTCTTCAGCTAGGACTGGGGCTCTGGTTAAGATAAAGGGGGAATTAATAGCTGTAAATTGTAATTTATAAGATATTTTGCTGGAAAACTTGCTGACTTCTCTAGAAAGCTGAAGTTAAAGAAAAATGTCTTCTTTCATCATCTAAACAGAGCTAACTTAATCAAGGAATGGATTAGGGAAAGGAAGGTTAATGTCCTGGAATGGTTTGTGGTTTTGGTCCATCCAGAGCCCAGACCTCAGTCCTACTGAACATCTTTGGCCTGACATAAAGAGGGTTGTTCAGAAGGGATCATCTCGCAAATTTTCTGAACTTGAACTGCACTGCAAGGAAGAATGACAAATTGCAAAATCCCTGTGTGTTAAAAAGTTGATGGATACCGATCTAAACAGACTTGCAGCTCTAATCAAAGCAAAAATTGTGCAGATTTATACAACTAAGGCATTGCAGGTTTTTAATTATTTTTCCTAAAAGTCATCCTTTTATTTTGCGCTTAAATATTGCTTGTATGTTTCAAGATCTCAATGGTCTGGTATGAGTTGTCAGTTTCAGTCTTTACCTCAATAAAATACAAAATTTTAATGAAGGAGTTTGAACTTTTGATGTCCGCTGCATGTCTAATAGTAATAGTGGAATCTCCCACGTGTTGGCACTTGTTGGGTCACGTGTGTGTGCAATTCATCAAAGACTTTGGACAGAGATTTACTGTGTGATATACAGTGCATGTATGCCTGCACATACACTTACAGATTGTACTACGAACACACGTGCTGTCCTACGTCCCATTGTCTTTGCTGGTGAAGGATTTGTGCCAAGCTCTCAATTGTCTTGCAGTGAGAAGAAGGGGAAAGAAAAAGCTCCCAAAATGCCAATGGTCAGCCCGCTCGGCATGGTATGTCAGATTGTCCTTCGCAGCATCTCTGAGTATACGAACATTATAATTATGCAGGGTATTTTTTACACTGGATTTGTTCAACTGACATTGTTACCCAGATTCACACACAATATATGTATCCATCATATACACAGCATATTTCACACAAATATTGCTCCTGTTCTGGTACAGCAGTCACTGGATCACAGAACAGGTTAGCAGGAAAGTTCAGCCCCTGTGCTGCACTTCCTGTCCCCATGTCAGGTGTTTCCTGTATGGAAGCTGGAATTTTTGGAAGAAAATAAGTTCACAAAATCAACAACAACATTTATTGTCACCTGGGTCTTTTGACAAAGCGCGGTGCTTTTCATCAAGCCAAGGGCCGCTGTAACCAACAGAATTTATTCTGGTAAATAACAAGATCTGCTGACCTGACACCAACAATTCAACAGAACCAGATGAAGTTCAGAAAGCATCAACTGAATTTGGTCCCTGTAACTCCTTACATTTAGTCAATTAGTCATTTAATAACTTGGTCATGTAGTCATGTGAGCACATGGTGTTATAGTGCTGCAGTGAGTTGCACCCTTGCAGTATTGGGTTTGGACATGGGTTTGCAAGGTGGCTCAGTCTGTGTGGAATTTGCATTTTTTCCTCATATTTGTATGGGTTTCTTCCTACAGTCCAAATGGTTGGTTTCAGATATCTTTGTATGTATGTGTGTGTGTTGCTATGTTGTGTTGATGGATGGACACTCGTAAGTAGCTTAGATGTCAGCTAAATGCAAAATAATTATAATGATTTTGAGGTTGTAGCATTTATGTCAGTTGTTTGATGTGTCTTTCTGCTTTCCCTGTCAGTTCCGCTTTGCAGATGGCTGGGACGTATTCCTGTTGGTTGTAGGCACGGTGATGGCCATGGCCAACGGGGCAGTCCTGCCTGCCATGGTAGTTGTTTTTGGGGACATGACAGACAGCTTCGTAGATGATGCCATGTCTCAGTATACGAGTGAGTTTCAAAGTGAGGTTTGAGTTAAGCTAGTGTAAGTGTGAAGGGAGGACCTATTTGTGTCACATTGCCACTTTTCCAAAATCTCAGTGAGGGGGGGTGTTTTAGGCAGCATCACAGGAGAAGCTTGTTAATAAAAAACTCTCCTTGATGTTTCATTTGTTTACTGTTCTTAGATCTGAATATTACAATTTGTAATTGTGTTTTTTCTCACCTCTAGATTTCACAAAATCTAACGAAACTTTGGGAGAGCAGATGACCAGGTGAGTTGCCCAGGTCAACTGTCCCTCACATTGCCCTAGGCTGTGATGCTGTAACTGAGCACCTCCTGTTTCCCGCCCAGGTACGCCATCTTCTACTCAGTGATGGGGGGCATCGTGCTGGTCGCTGCCTACCTACAGGTGGCACTGTGGACACTTGCTGCTGGGCGGCAGATAAAGCGGATCCGGAAGAAGTTCTTTCATGCGATCATACATCAGGAGATCGGGTGGTTCGATGTGAACGAAGCAGGAGAACTAAACACACGTCTTACAGAGTATGTCAAACTCAAGTCCCCCCTTTCCTACTCCTCCCTGGTTTTTTGCAACCTAAATAACAAATTCTCAAACACAGAGCTTATTTATTCATTCATCTGACACTTCTCTTCAGTGACTAATAATGTAAGGTTTCCACACTATGCTATTTACACAGATTTACTCATTTATACAGCAGAGTATTTTTTACTGCATAAACTCAGGGTAAATACTGTGTCTTGATTACAGGTGTTACAACAGTATTACAACATGGGATTTCTTGCATTTGATGGTCAGCCTTCAATTGCAGGGAACTCCGAGTAACTGCTACAGCCCCTCCCCTCCCTGACTGCAGGGTCCAGGAAATCTTAAATTAATATACTTTGGTTATTATTTATAATAAGTTGTACTGTTTTATATGGTTTTCCTACTTCTGATTTTTTTTTTAAAGAAAATGCCTTTTTTCCCCAGTCAAGTAACTTTAGTTCCTCTCCTGAAATTTGTGTGCTCATTCTCAGGGTCACAAGTTCAGTTCTTGAACCACTGCATCAGGTGCCTCTGTGTCAGTTTCAGGCTGGCTGACAACTAATCTGTATAGTATCTTACTGAAAAGTGATGTCATGCAGAGTTTGCAGGACAACGAAATAACGCAGTTCCTTATAGTCATATTACTAACGTAAAAGAAGGAGAAGTGGTTATCATACAGTGACCACTCCTGGGAATTTCCTCTGGGTGCAAAATTACAAGGGGGGACATGAATGTGAAATGTTGTAACTGAACGTGTGTTGTTTGAGCTTTATGTAATGAAGAATGTTTATATTATTCAATCATTTACTCATATCATTCGTCTGTTGTGCTTTTTTAAATTAGTGACGTCTTCAAAATTAACGAAGGCATAGGGGACAAACTGGGAATGCTCATCCAGTCTCTGAGCACATTCATTGCTGGCTTCGTGGTTGGGTTCATGACCAATTGGAAGCTTACCCTGGTCATCCTGGCCATCAGCCCCATACTGGGGGTCTCTGCAGCCATGTTCTCTAAGGTGAGCCTCTTTTCCGTAGACCATAGCTATGCCGAACAGACTGAACAGATGTGACCGTCAATGATGTGATTCATCCATTCACTGCAACATTCACTGAATGCATTCCGTTAACTGCGAATGACTGTGTGTGACATCAGGGTATTTCTGTGCCCCATAAGGTGATGACCTCATTCACCTCCAAGGAGCAGACAGCCTATGCCAAGGCTGGAGCAGTGGCTGAGGAGGTGCTGTCAGCCATCAGGACTGTAGTTGTGTTTGGTGGTCAAAAGAAAGAGTTAAAGAGGTAGTCAGCCTTTCCTACGAGGTTACAGTGGTTCACACGTGCACACTAGAATGTGTTATGTCAGCCATGGTGAATAGCCCAGTTGATTTATCTTTCACATTTGCATTATTTATTTATTATTTGGTTAAATGCTCTATCATAACATTTTAGGAATGAGTATAATAGAGGGTCAGCACAGGTTAGACGGTTTGGAGACAAAGTCAGAGAGACGAGATTGCGTTGGTTTGGACACGTGTAGAGGAGACATTCTGGATATATCGGGAGAAGGATGCTAGGGATGGAGCTGCCAGGCAAGAGGAAGAAAGGAAGGCCTAAGAGGAGATTTATGGATGTGGTGAGGAAGGACATGCAGGTGGTGGGTGTGACAGAGAAAGATGCAGGGGACAGGAAGAAGTGGAAACAATTGATCTGCTGTGGCGACCCCTAACGGGAGCAGCCGAAAGATGAAGAAGATGAAGAAGAAGCTCTGTCATATCATTAGCTGGTCATTTATGTTTTTATAATTGCCACCCAATTTTGGGTGAGGACACTAACAATAGACATCCATCTCGAAGACAAATCCAATGGGTAAATTATAAGAAAATGAGAATGACTCAGTGGATTTTGCTCCAAAGATTCCAGATCAGCAGGATCTAGCTGCTTTAGGGCTACTTTGTGCTCCTGATTCTCTTGTCTCCTCTGAAGATACCACAAAAACCTGGAGGATGCCAAGAACCTGGGCGTGAAGAAAGCAATCACAGCCAACATAGCGATGGGCTTCACCTTCCTCATTATCTACTTGTCATACGCATTGGCCTTCTGGTATGGGACCACCCTCATCCTGGCCAGTGAATCCAGTATCGGAAGTGTGCTGACGGTGAGCGTCTGCAGAGAGTGCTCCTGGTGGGCCAGCAGCTCTGGCTTTTATTGCTAACTGTGCCGCTGTTCTATCCCTCCACCCCTCACATCATACATGACATGCTGTGAAAACAAAGTACACGCAGTGCTGGGCTGTCATTCTGCACAACTGGGTTTTTTGTCCTCTTTGATTCAATGCCTTGTGGTATTTTTCAATTTATTTGCATTTATTTGTTTACAAATCAGCTTAATATCAGTGTTCTCCTCAAAGGATCTCTGAGTTTCATTGCTATATATTGATGTACAATAACTTGGACAGATTATAGGTCACATGATATTTAATACCATGATTACTTTAATACTATGATTTACATCCATGCATTAATTTATCTTTATCTATTTATTATCAATAACCACTTGTCCTGTGCAGGGTCATTGTGGTCCAGACCTGATCCTAGAAGTGTAGGGTATGAGGTAGACTACATCTGGCAGGGATGCCAGTCCATGTTTTTTTGCTCTTGTTAAGTGCCACTAAGTCCACATGATGTGTCTTTCTGTCCATATGATGTGTCCGAATTATGAAAGTTAATGCGTTAACGTCTTGTCTGAGCTTGCATGGAGAGCCTAGGTTTTATCTCCTCCAGTACCAATGGGTTTGTTTTGTCTGCTTCCCACAGTATTTGCAGTAGTCTTTGCTAACAGCATAACTGAAAGGCATAGAATTTCTTGTTCTGTTTGTTCACTGTCTAATATTCACATCCATACAATGTTATAAAGAAAACTATGGCTTGAATAAGTCAAATGGACACAAACTTATACCTCTGCACTTGTCTAGCTTCTTCATGGATGTACTGCCAATAGCGGTTTGCAGTTTGATTTCTTGGATGCTTATCATGTCATTGTAAACCATTAATGCAAGTTGTCTGAAGTGGTCAACTATTTCTATTTCTTCTGCATAAAGAAATGAAATGATGAAACGATCCAGTTTTCCAGTTGCCAGATGTATGTTATTAACATATTTAAATATACATTTTACTTTGCATAAATGTAGACTGTTGCCCTATCTTCTATTTCTGGCATAGACTCTCAATTACTGTGACCCTGAGCTCAGCAAGAAATGTTTGATAATTGAAAGATGTATATTAAATGTGGTTATTAATGACACTCAATTTATGCAATATTGGCAGACATGATCACTAAGGTAAAAGTGATAGCCGCTGTCTCTCTTCAGGTCTTCTTTGCCGTCATCATCGGTGCCTTTGCCCTGGGTCAGACGTCTCCAAACATCCAGGCTTTTGCTAATGCACGTGGTGCCGCACACAAGGTTTTCAACATTATGGACAGCGTGAGTGTCCCCACCCCTCACACACACACACACACGCACTTATTGACACAACAGCAGGCATTGAGGGTCGAGTAACTTTCTCCTCAAGAACGAAAAACAAGCAAAAACCAGAGTCACAGGGTTCTTCTAACTTCCTGTGTTGTGTTGAGATGAAGACTTGGCTGTTCCCAAACAGGTTTTGTGATCTGGAAGGGTGGGGCAGTCTGGAAGGGTCTCACGCAAATGGACTTTATCCAAATAAACTTCGCAGAGGTGCTCGTTTGAGGAACACAGAGCAGCCACACAAAACCAAAGTTCATCTTAAATAAACTATGGGCTTAGGGGTTTCCTCTGATTGTTTTGTTGAGGTTTGAAGCTGCAATGAGGCTACACCCCAGTGGGTGGAACTGGCTCAAGAGAATGTGTTCCTCAAAGTCTGGTTACCTTTATGTAACATGTTACTGAAGTATCCAGTAGCACCACACTGATCACTCTGCCCTATGAAAGTGTTCCTGTCAACATCTTACTAAGAAAGTGTGGACCAACAAATTTGTTTAACTTTGTTTGTAAATCCAACTTCCGCTTCATTACTAAGTCACAAGCTACAATAACTTAAAAATGAGTCTAGTTGCTGGGGAAAAAAACACAAGTCTATTGTTTCACAGATTCATCTTTTAAACGTGCAGTTTTTTTTCTTCTTGTTACTGATCACTGACAGTTGGGAGAACCACACAAGCTGTAAACACTGTGGAAGTGAATAAAAAGTTAACAGATCGGTACTCCTATTAGTAGGTTGCGTGCATTTTACTACCATCTATGGGCTGGGTGTGGAATTGCATGTGGCATCCACTGCAGACAAATTTTAGAAAATAGAATGAAAGAAGAAAATACCCAGTGAACACTTTAGAAAGCAGAATAAACAAAATACAATTTAAAATAAACTGTAAAATTATTGTATATTTAAAATTTATATCTTGAATGTTTACCATGAAGAGGCAGTGTATACAGTTTTGAGTCATTTCATACAAGTAGAATGTCTTCCAGTATAAATCAGTCATTTAACATGTCTTATTCACCTTAAATTATGAGTATTTCAGTTTTAGGAGACCTGAGTTGACCTTGTGAACTGAACCACCTTTCTAAGAGCTGCTACATGGGCCTCAGAGGTCAGTGTGATGTGGAGCTGTCCTTCTCTTTCCAGAGACCCCAAATTAATAGCTTCTCTGATGACGGATACAAACCTGACATGATCAAAGGCAATATCGAATTCCACAACATCCATTTCCAGTACCCCTCACGGCCTGATGTCCAGGTAGGTGTGACTTTTCATCTTTTTCTGTTATCTATCAGGCATGCATGGTGCACTGCATACTGTAGTAGAAAACATACGAGTTAAGACAAGCAAATGGAAAAACTCATATAATGAATATAATTGATCAACTTTTGAATAATTATAAAATATATTAGAACTATATATGAGCATGCTATTTTGTAAGTTGTGACCTGTAAATGCATGACTGGTTCCTCACTGGGTTGGGTTTATTGTTTTGGTGACTCTTTGTAGTTGAGGTGTTTAGGTAGCAAAGTTGGTTAAAATGCCCTTTTCAGGTCCTGAAGGGTATGAACTTGCGGGTGAACAGCGGACAGACCATGGCCCTGGTGGGCAGCAGCGGGTGTGGAAAGAGCACCACTGTGCAACTCCTGCAGAGGTTCTATGACCCACAAGAAGGCATGGTAGGTCCCATCCCAGTGAATGAAGTTTACAATATAATCATAGTGCTGAACTGTCTATTTGTCTGAGGTGTATCTGCAAAGTCAGACCCTTGTCTGGGTGTTTAAATCTGTGTTGATCTTCATATCTAAATGCCCAGTGAGTGATGTTCCCAGTGAAAGTCTGGTCACCTAATTGCCCCAGTAACAGATAGTGGCTTCTTCTCACAAAGGTGACCATCGATGGCCATGACATCCGGACACTCAATGTTGCTTACCTGAGGAGGATGATAGGGGTGGTGAGTCAGGAGCCAGTACTGTTCGCCACCACCATTGCTGAGAATATCCGCTACGGCCGGGAAGATGTGAGCCAAGACGAGATTGAAATGGCCACCCGGGAGGCCAACGCCTACGATTTCATCATGCAGCTCCCCAACGTACGAGCCACCGTGACACTTCCCATGAACCATATATCTTTACTGTTCCAACAAAGCTGTTGACCTATATGTCATGTTGATACTAGTAATTAGTCCACAAGTACCTTTAAAACCTGCATCCAACTAGTGTTATTTTTTTAGCTAGTTGAAGCTATTGTTTATTTAGACTTAGGGTTGGTATTGGATGAACAGCTTACAATAATTTACATATTTACAGAGCAGGCTACTCGTACTGTACCGTTCAGGGTAAGAACCATGATGAAGCGGAATTTGAACCAACAGCCTTTAGATTCCTAGGAACAGCCTCACCCACTTCGCCACTTGCTGCCCCAACACCTTACATCCTTAGCTGGAGTGCATCCTATTAACTGACATATCTAACATATTTGTAAAAAATTTTTTCAGGAGATAAAAGATGATTAATGAAAAAGTTTCTCCAGAAATAAGCCCATAACTTAACTCACAGGTTAGATGTTTTTGTGTTTTTGCTCCAGAAATTTGAAACCCTGGTTGGAGACCGAGGCACTCAGCTGAGTGGAGGTCAGAAGCAGAGGATTGCCATCGCTCGTGCCCTTGTTCGCAATCCCAAGATCCTTCTGCTGGATGAGGCCACATCTGCCCTGGATGCCGAGAGTGAGACCATCGTTCAGGTGGCACTGGACAAGGTGTTTATCACCGTTGTGTGCTTATTCCTGTTGTGTGGAGACCAGTTACACGTCACTGTTCGGAATTCCCATGAGCTACTGGTCATTTGTGGTTTTCTCTGTAAAAACTGCACCAGGTGAGGCAAGGACGTACCACCATTGTGGTAGCCCACCGCCTGTCGACCATCCGCAATGCAAACATCATTGCTGGCTTTCAGAACGGAGAAGTTGCGGAGCTGGGGACTCACAGTGAGCTCATGACAATGAAGGGCATCTACTACTCTCTGGTTACCATGCAGGTGAGTTCAGAAATGACAGCTGCAGGTTTAGTTATTTCACTGTCGCTTAAGTCTTCTTTCCGAAGGAACATCCTGTATAGATTGTTTTGAATCCCTGCTCCTGCTGTTGTATCCCTGACCAAGGTACTTGCACTGAAATGATCCGGTAAAAATGAACCTGGTATAAATGGGTAATGTTGTTAGATATTGGTACTGAAACAGTTTGGGTTAAGTGTTGCAGCAGATCCCTTCACTTTGATTGCATGCAGTTTCTTCTCTGCTGTACTACAGTCACCTTGTGGTTGGGAATTCTGTATACCAAGTGGCTCAATCTCAGTTTGATCTAACACCCAAAATATCAACCTAGTAATCTCAATTAAGAGTTGTTTAAAGCAAAGTCCTGGATCCACATGGATATCTGGAATGAGTTTGAAACCCTATGCGCTTGGTTGATAAAGAGTGCTGTTTGTTCCAGACCTTCAAGAGCGCCGATACTGAAAAGGAAACTGTGGAGGAAGCAACCATAGACGACAAAAGTCCATCTGTGGTTTCAGTCTCAGAAAGTACCCTGTTCCAGAGGAAGGCCGCAAAGGAGACAGAGCCAGCAAACGAGGACAATAAAGAAGATGAGGAAGAAACAGTAGGAACATTCAATTGTCTACTGCTTGTGCCAAGATTAATGTATCCAACAGCAGTCATCCGAGGATTTTCAGCAATTTGTTATGGACCGTTTCGGGGGAGGAAGTGAATTTTGTAGTTATGCATCTCACAGTGCATCTCGAGCGTGGCACCTCCAGCTGCCACACTGCACAATCTTCTGGCTTGTGTAACTAATGTGTTTCTTTGTGGTCCAGGAGGAGAAGCCACTTCCTGTGTCGTTCCTGAAAGTTCTGCGGCTGAACTTACCTGAATGGCCCTACATGGTGGTTGGTGTCTTCTGTGCCATCGTCAATGGCGCCATCCAGCCTGCTTTCGCAATTGTTTTCTCCAAAATCATAGCGGTATGTCCTCTAGCACCTTTGTGTTCTTCTCCTGGCTGTTGGTATTGTAAAGACCCATGTGAGATCTGTTTTAAAGCGGCTTCGGTTTGTTTGTCACTTCAAATTGGCGTCACTTAGTGTTTCAGAACCTGCAGGTTGATAGAAATCATTGACTTAGCGAAGTTTCTCCAGACTTCACATGGGTAGATGTGAAGATCATGTGACCCACCCTGTCCGTCCTTCATTAATTTCCCTGTAATTCCATTAGGTGTTTGCAGATGACGACCAGAATGCTGTTAGGCAGAAGTCCACATTCTTCTGCCTGATGTTTGTAGCAATTGGAGTGGTCTCTTTTGTCACCATGTTCCTCCAGGTATGATGCCAGAAGAAAATCCTTGTTCTCGCTTCCTAGTCATCACCTTTATCAGAGTACTGTCAGTATCTGAAAGATATCTTTTTCACAGGGCTTCTGCTTTGGAAAGTCTGGCGAGATTCTGACCATGAAGCTGAGGTACATGGCCTTCAAAGCAATGATGAGACAGGTATTGCTGTCCAATTACCTGGCACACTGAAAAATGTCAATTTTGTGTTCTTCATTCAAAATTTTAATTTCAACAAAAAAGCAGGAAGACTTTACAAATGATTGCTTTCTCTCGTTTTGCAAATTTCCATTGTGAGGGGGTATAATTACCATTATTTTTAAATGGAAAAAATAATTGGCTGCCAGATTAAAATGTCCCCTAAAATTAATTACAATTAAAGTGTTTAATGCATGACAATTACAGCACATTCAATATTTTGTCATAATTCAGAGTGAGATGACATTACATCTGTAATAATGTGCTCATTTGACCTCCCCCCAAACAGGAACTGGGCTGGTTTGATGACCCCAAGAACAGCGTGGGGGCGCTAACCACCAGACTGGCGACGGACGCTGCCCAAGTTCAGGGTGTAGGTCTAATATCTGTGACACATAAACTGCTTACTTCATTTGAACATTTCTGTGGCAAGAGGCAATATTCAATATGCACCATAAAAAGTGCAATAGGATCGGTGCGCTTATCAGAGCTGAGATCTGCGATACGGAGCCGTGACCTCATGATGCTGGAGTTCATAAGAGGCATTATGGTGGCCACTGAGATCCTGGAAGATCTCCAGAGTGCTAGATGGAGTCCACTGAGTCACAGGACAAACCTACTGGGGGTTCATGGATCTGTCAGCTCTTCTAAGATGGTATAGTCATAGTGTGCTTGGGTATCACTGACGGTTGATTTGAGGTAAAATTTTTGTAAACTCACTGTCAAAGCCAATGTCAGATCTTACAGAACTCAAAACTGTTAGATTATGGATATGTGATTCATGTACATGAGCCCAATGACCTGTTACCTGCACCTGACAGGCAACCGGTGCGAGGATGGCCACCTTTGCCCAGAATGTGGCAAACCTGGGCACGGCCCTCGTCATCGCCTTCATCTACGGCTGGCAGCTCACCCTTCTCATCCTAGCCGTGGTGCCTCTCCTGGCCATAGCCGGTGCCATCCAAATGAAGATGCTGGCTGGCCATGCAGTCAAGGACAAGAAGGAGCTGGAAGTAGCAGGGAAGGTGAGCTCCCTCCTTACCTGATTAAAGACATACATCTGACTGCCACATGGGGACCGTTTGGGGTTCGTGTGCCGTGACGACTTGCTGCTAGTGAATTCAACTTTCGCGCTTGTTCACGAATTCCCGCAGATTGCCACAGAAGCCATTGAGAATATCCGCACGGTCACGTCGCTGACACGCGAAAACAAGTTCGAGAGCCTCTACCAGGAGAACCTGGTCGTGCCGTACAAGTGGGTGTCATTGTAGATCCAGTAGAACGCCGCATAGCTCATGGCTATATTTGAAGCTCTCTCACTTGCGGGGGGTGGCTGTCAAATAGTAACATGGTAACACGTGGTAATGTGCCCCCCCAGGAACTCCAAGAAGAAGGCCCACGTTTACGGACTGACGTTCGCGCTGTCTCAGGCCATCGTCTACTTCGCCTACGCTGGCTGCTTCCGCTTTGGCGCATGGCTCATAGAACAAGGGCAGATGGATTTTGAAGGGGTTTTTCTGTAAGTATTGACGCTTAAGTGTAGTTTTAAGAGTTGTATTTGGGTTTAAGGCTCTGTATTAATTTACTGGTTTGCTTGTTCATGCTGACAAATTGTTAAAACACAAACGATGATGAGCAGCGGGCCAGCAAGGCATGATGGGAGTTAGCAGGTGGACAGTACATTAGGAAGAAACAAAGGCCATTTCTGCCATTTGTGTTCCTCCATCACTGTGGACAACAATGTACTGTAAACAGCAAGGCAATGACACCTTCTCTTTGACAGAGCACAAGTGCGAGCATTTTTTTTTTTAAGTCAACATTTCCAAAGGTTTCTTTGGTTTGAACTTGAAATGCTGACCAGTTCACTGCTTTAAATTATTCAGACAAGACCTTTGGAGTTTGGCACAACATAAATGTTTCTGAGAGAGAACACATAAATATGAAGATGCAACTTGATTTCCAAGTCATTAAAATTTAAAAAAATCTGCATCTTACAACAGAGAAAATTTAAATGTACAGTAATTCAACTGAGCTGAAAGCAAAAAAACCTCAATTTCTGTAACTGTGCAACATTTATCATCTGACTCAACACCTGATGTGATCCTATAAACAGTGTAGAAGTGAGTTGAACCAAAATGGCCCCGCACTCTTGTGCTCTTTAGGCATTCTCTATGCAACTAAAAATTTTGAAAAAGGGACCAATGTTTAAAAAAAAATAAAATAAAAAAAAAAAAAGGCTGGAAGCTGTAGCATTTCTGATATTTTGTAACGCAAAGAGCCGTGAGCTCAAATAAAAACACTACTGTGACCTCAGTGAGAAAACAATTGGCAAAAAAGGCTGAAGGATAATGAATAAAATACGAGGCAAATGGCTCCAGGTTGGAGTTCCAACCAGAGCGCATGTCTGAATGACCTCTGCTGGACAGACTAACCCACAGCTAAACTTCACAACAGCACAAGGGAACTTTTCCCCACATGCCTGTCAATGTCAACGGGTTTTATTGGCCACGAAGGAGCAAAGGTTTAAAGCTTCACCGGGGAACTGGTTAATGTTTACCATGGATGCAAAGGGAGCTGCAAACCCTGGCAGAGACGACTCGAGCAAATTATCACACAATGCCCTGAGTAGCAATGGGGCAACGACCCAGACTTAGTAAACCACACTGAAATACTGGTTAAGGGGGTTAACAGGATCATATGATTTAAGGCAAAATAATATCTCCAAGTAAACAGATGTGAACATCTTTCAGCAGGTGACACTGGCTACAGCCTGCTTGAGCAAGGTACAGTAAGAAAGGGTAAAAATGAAGTCGGACCTTCCAGAAAAGACACTGCTGTACCTGAGCCCCACATCTCTAGAGAAGGAAAACTGGGATTTACTTTCTATGTGGAAAAATCTAGCGAACGCAGTGGTGATAATACTGATGCTGCAGTGGCTGAGACACCTGCTGGGAGGAGACGACAAGGTTCCTTCCATAACCTTGCATCTGTGCTGCAGGGTCATTTCGGCCGTGCTGTATGGGGCAATGGCTGTCGGAGAGGCCAACTCGTTCACGCCGAACTACGCCAAAGCCAAGGTGTCGGCTGCCCACCTCTTCATGCTGCTGAACCGCACGCCGGCCATCGACAACGAGTCCGAAGAGGGGAAGAAGCCGGTATGACCAGAGGGGGCGCCCTCCCACAAACATCCGATAGTCAACTTTAATGTTGATTGGAGCCTCTGAATACCTAAATGTTTTTTCTTTTGTCTTGAGTGAAATGCACATTTATTTGTGCATGAATTTGTGGACAAAGTTATTTGCTGGATAACTGTACACAGCCTTGTTGCACGAGGCCACCTAGCGAGGAGGTGGGTTTGGAGTACGAGCGACTCCGTGCGGTGGCATCTTCGTTCTCCATGTGCTCATCTAACTACAGTGCACCTGTGCCCCCCCAACCCCACAGAGTGAGTTTGAGGGGAATGTCAGGTTCAAAGATGTGCTGTTCAACTACCCGTCGCGGCCCAAGGTGCCCATCCTGCGGGGCCTGAATCTACAGGTGAAGAAGGGGCAGATGCTTGCCCTGGTAGGTGGCAGCGGCTGTGGAAAAAGCACTGCCATCCAGCTGATGGAGCGCCTGTATGACCCGCTCGAGGGCTGCGTGGTGAGTCCCAGCACCGCGGCCCGGTGCTACCCGCACAGATTTGGCGAGATCCACCTTTCTCTTGTGACCGTTTCCCCACCCTTTCGCAGATGCTGGATGAACACAATGCTCGTGACCTCAACATCCACTGGCTAAGGGCACAAATGGGCATCGTGTCCCAGGAGCCCGTGCTGTTCGACTGCAGCCTGGCAGAGAACATCGCCTATGGGGACAACAGCCGCGAGGTGCAGTTTGATGAAATCGTGGAGGCGGCCAAGGCGGCCAACATCCACACCTTCATCGAAGGGCTGCCCAATGTACGCACCTTTCTTTTTACTGCTTCAAAGTTAAATCGCAACTCAGCCATTGCAGGTAGATGAGCATCCTGACACCACCGACCTAGGTTTCACATTGGCGTGCAGATTATTCCGGATTCTGAGACACTGCTAGCAGCTTGCCACCTGACCGAAGCATAAAATATTCAGATTCTCTCGTGGATGCTTCTAAACATTAAGTATTGTTAACCTGAACCCTTTCTCCAAGGTTACCTACAGTGTTGATGTGTTTACATGGTTTACCCATGTATACAAGAGAGACATTTTATCTATCAGATCAGGGAAAGCACCTTCACCAAAGCTACTACAGCAGGACCAAGGAAATGAACCCAGAACCTCTGACTGCAGGGCAAAAACATTAAGCACTACACCAGCTGCTGTCCCTAAGATAATTCAGTTTACAGTTTTTTTTCCTCTACTAGTACAACTTACACTGCCCAGCCAAAAAAAAGTCACCACCTGGATTTAACTTAGTGTTATGATGTGGGGTTGCTTCAGTTTTTCAGGTCTAGGTTCAGCAACGTTATGTGCCCAAAAAATGAGCTCAGCTGACTACCTGAATATACTGAATGACCAGGTTTTACCATCAGTGGATTTTTTCTTCCAAGATGACAACGCCAGGATTCATGGGGCTCAAATTGAGAAAGAGTGCTTCAAGGAGCATCAGAGAGACATAATTTTCACACATGGATTGGCCACCACAGAGTCCAGACCTTAACCCCACTGAGAATCTTTGGGATGTGATGGAGAAGACTTTATGCAGCGCTCCAACTCTCCCATCATCAATACATGATGTTGGCAAAAAATGAATGCAACTCTGGATGGAAATGAATATTGTGACATTGCATGAGCTTATCGAAACGATGCCACGGCGAATGCGTGATGTAATCAAAGCTAAAAGTGGTCCAACGAAATAGTGTCACTTTTTTTGGTCGAGCAGTGTAGCTGTCACAGTTACGCAGTTCAGCAGCTCTAGATGTTAGCTGAAGCAACAAAGGTCTAGCACATGCAAGCAAAACAAGACTATATAACATGAGCAGGAAATTCATCTGCGCAGTAATTTGTCCAACAGCCATTGGCTCCACCTGAGTATGTTTTATGCCACCTCCTGCCATTAAGCTGCTTCCTATGTTAATAAGTGACCGGTTAATCGATTGTAATCAATCGGGCCCTGTTTCTCAGCTACTGCACGACTACAAAGAACCACACAGGAGAAATGAACAACGTTACAGGTGAAAGATTTCATTTCCATTTGTGTGAACGAGACTTTCTTGTCCCCACCTGCAGAAGTACAAAACACAGGCTGGGGACAAGGGCACACAGCTCTCCGGGGGGCAGAAGCAGAGAGTGGCCATTGCCCGGGCCATTCTGCGCAACCCCCGACTGCTGCTCCTGGACGAGGCAACGTCGGCCTTGGACACAGAGAGCGAAAAGGTCGTTCACCGCCTCTGTGTGACACATAATGGTTCCAGAGTTCAGGCTATAAGGATTATAAAACTTTACAACATCTCTACAATAATGATGTCAGTATTGATAATTCATTTCACAATTGTTGCAGTCTTCTCACGTTTCCCAGCGTTTAGCATGGGCCGCAGTGTTGACACATCGCCACCTCCTGCACACCGAGGGAAGATCATGTTTGGTTAATGCCACTGCTGGAGATTTAAAGCCCTCTGTGTGTGTGTGTGTGTGTGTGTGTGTGTGTTTTGTCCACAGATCGTGCAAGACGCGCTGGACAAGGCGCGCGAGGGCCGTACCTGCATCATCGTGGCCCATCGGCTCTCTACCATCCAGAATGCCGACCGCATCGCTGTGTTCAAGAACGGTGTGGTGGTAGAACTGGGGACCCACCAGCAGCTCCTGGCCAAGCAGGGTGTGTATCACAGCCTGGTGACCACGCAGATGGGACATGCCGGGTAGCAGCCGGCCACCCCTCCTTTTCAGCGAGGGGGCTTGGGACTCTTGAGAAAGAGAAGCACCAGAAGGACAAACCCTGCACTCCTTTGCCCTTGGCTGCTTCGGAGCCATAGGGCACCGGCCCACCTCAGAGGGATTCATGCTGGAAAAGATGACACAGTTAGGTCTGGAACCAAACCTTCACAGCAGGGATTTAATACCAATAAAATGTCGTAACTGCAGCGTCATCATTTATTGTGAAGTCTCCCAAGTTCTTAATTTACATTTGATTCTGCACTATAACAGTTTGCTTAAAGCTCTTTTAGATCGACAAAAACTAAATAAATAAATAAATAAAAATAATTAATCCTTCAATCTCCCAGTCAGTGCTGTGAAAAACTCCAATACAAAACAGGATAGCTGGGGTTAAAAAGTGGCATCTTATGGCTTCTAATTGGTCAGCCTGTACTGTATGTGGGCAGGGAAGGACCAACAGATATCCAGTCAGCATTGACACTTAGCAAATGTTAAATCATCTGTGACAGAAGTACTAACTGATTAACCTTGTTTTTGATTTGCTCATCCCTTCAATAAACACGTTTTTCCCATCGAAGTCGCAACAGGTCATCATTTGGGTCCCTGGAGACTTCTGCTCAGTTGTTTATTTGTAAGTGGTTTTCAAACCAGTTGTTCCTGCTGAGGTTTAAGCAGCAACTAAAACTGAAATGGGAAACTGTGAACTCACCCAGGAGGAAACGAGGGGTTTCTTCTTCTTCTTGTTCACCCCTCGCCTTCTGAATGCTGCCCATAGGTACAGTACTTTCGGCCGCGTTCACGTCGAGTCCAACTATGGTTCTCAGGAAAATGTCGTCAAACAGGAGGCTGGATGCTCACTGACCTACAGGTCCCTCAGGCACCAGCAGAGTCCCCACTACCCTCCCAGCACAAAAGTCCACAACTCATGTATGATGCCCCCTGCAAAGCTGCCAATCATAGCCCAGCAATTCGAATCATAGTCCAACAACCAATTTAATCACTAGAATCTTTTATTAATCAAAATAACCTTCCACGTTCTTACAAGTTCTGCCCAACCTAAGCAGCAGCTGTAGATTTTTAGCTGCAGCTGAAAGTGTTTTTTTATATTAAACCATTTATTTAATAAAGCAACAGTGTCTGGTTCCTTATTTAAATACAGTCACTCTGGTACACCAAATTGCTCCCCATCTCGTGAACATCTGTGGACTCTGACAGCATTCATAGTGAAACTGCAGATATCATTAATTGCATAAATCATAAAATACAGAAACGGGCGCAAACGTTAATACCAGTGAAGTTCTTTTTTTGCATGTGGTTAAATCCTACTCAGTTCAGTAGCTGCTAAACCTTTAAAGACCTCCACCATAAAATTAACCTTAGGAATACTGTTATCAAGGAACAACTTTATTTTCAAACCTCAAGACATATTTTCTAGCTACATGGCTGAGCCCCGCCTTACCTCACTTTTCCCCCAGCAGAACCCTCTCACAGTCCTGTGTGTGCTCTTGCTGTGCAGCTCCCATCTCTCAGCAGAACTAAAGTGTTTCATGGAGGTATAAAAACACTGGCCAGACCCTTTCCTAAAGGTCATCCATTAACACGAAAGCAAAGCAAATTGATGCTGTAACTCCTTCCTGATGGGGCAGACATGCAATTGCAGTAACTCAATCACTGTGGTCACTACAAACCACCGCAGGTACTGAACAGCTGCCACCTAAATCACTCCAATCAGGGGAACCAAGTGCATTTGTACTCATTTGAAATAGCAAACATAAAGAGAGATTTTTTTTTTTTTTTTTTTTTTTAAATGACAGGTAATGCACTTCCTTACAATTGGATTTTAAAAAAATATCCGAGACCTTCACAGCTAAAAGCTGTAGGCAATGAGCACATTTCACAAATTAATATAAAAGGGACTTCTGAACAGAAATAAAACAAAGACCCAACAATTAAAAGACATTAAGAGCAGAGAGGTCAAAAGAAACCTTATTTGTTTAACATGCCGATGGGAAAAGCATTTCCGCTCAGAGACACAGAGCTCAGTTTCATTGCGTGACTCCAGACACGTACCTCCACCACCTATGCACCAGTCTACCGCAGAGGGGAACATTCAATCCATTAGTGTGACATTCAAAACATAAAATTGTTTTTAAAAAAAAGAAATCATCCTGAATCCTCCCCTGGAGAGGCACAAGAGGAAGATGTGAAATTACTCTGCCTGCATTGCTACTGCATTAAGATTTGCATTGTGATGTGCTTGATTCCACCAAACGGTAAAGTGGGTTCGAGGACAGGGGGCTGTGGTCTAAAGGTGGGACAGGGTGACCAGCTGCATCATCTCCTGCATGGACGTGCGCCAGTTCCGGAACAGCATCTCCGCATCCGTCTCTGCGCCGGACTTCCAGGCTGTGCAGGAGGCCATGACCCTGCAGTCAACCAGGCAAAAGTGTTGGGTGGACACAGGGTCTTTCATTATCACGCATACACAAACTGCAGTACACCTCATAGTACCGAGCCTTTTTAAGGCTTTAGATCCTTTTATTACAACATTTAAATAAAAACTTAACCAAAATGACAGTAAAACTATGCAGACTCCACAAATTCCAATTTGCTGCAATTTATCCTGTGAAGATGTGGCTCTCAGCTGTTACTGATCACCAACACTGGGAAACCTCAGACATGTGCTGTAAACACTGTGGAAGTGAGCTGGTATTAAATTGCTCCCACATTCCTGTTTGCTCTTTTTAACACCAGAAGCTTCACTGGGGACAAAGTGGGTAACATTACTGTGCTATAAATATAAACTTTAGAAAACAGACTGAAGAAAATCCAATGAGAAATTAAATACATTGAAAACATTTTCAAAGTTTTTGTAATTTTAACACAAAAACGTAATGTACTATAACACTACTCTAAATACATGAAGATGCACAGATTGATTAACTGGTGTCTGAAAGGTCAAACAGAAGCGACAAGGTGCAAATTCTATCTATTATTAAGAATTTTACACAAAACCTGGTGATCATATACCTGTCATCTCGTATGCGATAGAAGAACCCGTAGCCGTGTTTAACCATGGGAGCCACAGCCCCCAGCACTGTGGTGTAGCCCACCAAGCTGGTGGATAGGACAAAGTTCCCACCTCCACCACTATAATAGAAAGCAGGTGTGTGTCAGTAATTCTGCGTGTGTACGTGTGTGGGTGAGCGACCCCACCAGAGACAGCCCATTTACAGAACACATCACCTCTTGAAGTAGAGCGGATCGTTATAGAGCTCAGGTACAGGAAGTCCCTCCTCTTTGGCAATCAGGGACAAGCCCAGAAGGTGGCGGTCAAAGCCTAATAAGGAAGAACAATGAATGAATGAATGAATGAATGAATGAATGAATGAATGAATAAATCACCACCCCACAAGTTATGTTCCAAAAACATGGTTGAATACAGGTGGGGGCCTGAGGCAGCTGAGGGTCCGACATTCACCCTGGCCATTCTGCGCTTCCGCCATCAGCTGGTTGTGCTTGCTAAAGGCTGCATGCATTCTTTTCCTCCTGGTCTCCATCTACACAAGACAAAAAACAAGTGTTACAGACAGGAGCCAGATGTTTAGCAGGTCTGTTCATAAGCAAGCCTTAGGTCAGTTATAACTGAAGCTGCAAGTTAAGTGGGGTGGGGTTGATTACATTAACAGTTGGGTCCAGCATAGCCCTGCACCACTCCTGGGCCTCTATAGTACAGGGCCGCATGGTCTCGGTGCGACCATGGTAGAACTTTCGTGTGGTCGCTGTCTCATAGCAGCTGGCTGACCTGGGGCAGAAATAGAAGCAACACAGTGTTAGGGGTGCATGGGGGAACATGGCCCAAAAACAACATGGTTATAGTGTACCCTCCATTACCCCACAAAATAGTCAATAACTGTACTGCAAACTCCAACTGTGTGCACAGAAAGACCTGCCTGCCGTGCAAACGGTAGTAGGCTAGCTGCAGTGCGAGCTGCACAAAAGTGTCTGGATGCAGCTTCTTCTTCTTAATGGCGGCTTTCCCAAAGAGTGTAAAAGCGTAACACACCACCTGCAGGTCCCGGGCCTGAGTGCATGCAAAAGGACAACAGTTACAAAGATCCTGGACACATGGCTAAGTGCACACAGGGGGAGAGGATGCAAAGACTGTAAAGACCTGAACTGCAAGTTCCAAATATAAAAATATACAAATATGAAAAGTAGTGGCTACACTTCATAAATAATGGACAATACAATTGATGTGTAACATTCTACAAAGGCATCAGCTGAAAAACTGATACTGATAAAAAGACTCACAGCTTCGAAGTACTGCTGCTTGGCTAGAGCGATGTCATTGTGGATCTTGCTGTCCAAGGTGAAGATGAGCTCCTGAGGCAAAGGGATGGGTCGGACCACCTTCGAGCCCTGGGTGGGTGTGAGGAAAGAGTCAAACACTGCAGGCATGTGGCCAACTGCCAGCCCACACAAATTACACAACATGGAAATGTGTCGAATTTCTGCTACATCAAGTTTCCAACAAGTTTGTCAAACAAAAACCCTGCCAGCGGCCCCATGCTTCAGCAGCCCCCCACAACCTACCTCCCACCTGCCCCCACTGGCCTTCAGTTGGTTGTCAACATAGTAACAGAGGGACACCATCACCATGGCATCGCATGGTGAATGCTGTGGAACAAACTGACATTCAGGGTGTTTCAGTGTCAGCATTCCCCACATGGGGGCACCAGTGTCACACACCAGCAACAAGGACAAGGCAAACAGACAGTTTCCAGCAAACCACTTTTTCAAAATAACACACATGTTCAGCGTTGATATCCAAGTATTTGTCATTAGTCTTTTAGCTGCATTTTTTAAAAAGTAGCATCCTGGAAACCAATCCTTACATCACCGTTGGAGCCAAAAGTCCCATTCGCATAACAGAGGTAGTTATAGGACTTGTCCCCCCAGCGGATGGTTGGGTCTCCAGTCAAATTCTCCAAACACAGCTACGAGGAAAGAACAATTCAGTGAGCATCACAGCTCAGGGGGCACTTTGCTGGTGGCCAGTGTAAGTCCACAACTGTCCCCCTAGTTGCGAGTGCTGCCACACACAACAGTAAGTACAGAACACACTATCTACCCTGGCAACCTGTGTGTACACAAAAGCCCTGTCAACATAGGTAGTGAGTTAATGTTTTATTTCAAATGGCAAACTAAGGTTAAAAATGACACAATACAGTGATTCATGAAAAACCTAGTGATTTATTCATCCTGACAAAAATGTGTTTCTTTGACTGACACTGTATGTTTGTTGTGCAATTTGAAGCACAAAGAACTGCATAACTGCATTTTGCTGTTTAATATGGTGCATTTGTTGGGAACATACCGATGCATAGTTCTCAGAGGTGGCATATGGCTTGGCCTCATCCAGGGACACCACAAACAGGCTGGTCTGAATGGTCTCCAAAATAGTCTCATTCTTGGGGTCGATGCTAATCAAATGCTCCCGAGCCTGTATTCACAACAGTAATGATCACTTCTTTATAGTAAAACCCTAAGCTAGAAAATAAACAAAGACTTAAATGGAAAAGGGCTTAGATCCTCCAGTAGTGTAATACTCAAGGAGAAGAGAATAAACTAACCTTTGCCCAGCGAGTTCGCTCCTCTGTAGTGAGAGCAGCAACCCCAGCTCCTACTGGCTCCCGATCACAGGTCTCCCTGATGTAGGTGAACTGCCTGAGAGTAGAGACACAAGTAAAGATGGTCTTGCCCAGTTATGCTGGGTGGGTTTACACCGAGAGGAATTATAACCTCCCGTCTGCATTTGAAATTCTCGTTACTTCTATTATCCTGGACCTGCTTGAAAACACTCTCCTATTGCTGACTTTTCCTATTTTACTATGGTCCTTGTTTTTAAACTAATTTTAATGGTTTTTCTGTTCATATAAACAACTGTTCCGAACATTACATTCCTTTACTGTCACAAGTTCTGCTTGTAATGCTTGCCCTCACAGCACCATACCTGATCTGTCACTCCACTTGAAAGAATATTATATGAAGAACTTATAAAAGTGCCATGTTTATTTCTGAGTTGATTTTGTTAGTTGTATCACAATATCCCATCCTAGACTGTTGTTATAAATAATGCAAGCAGGGAATGACAGGCAGACCAAGCACAGGAGCCAGTGTACAGACTCAGTTGTTCAATCTCTAAAAACAGTACCTCTGCAGTTCGGGAGGCGTTAAGATGCTTCCCTCATAAACGACATCAAAAGTGAACACTCTTCCTCTGCACATGACCACCAAGTGGGATGGACAAGGACCTTTGCTCTCTGGAACAAAAAAAGTGATCAGTCCTCCCTGTTCCAGAACAACAAATACATATGCAACTCTGCAGCCCTTACCTGTCATAAAATAACAGTGCAGGGAGTCTTTGGTCAGACCAGGCACTTTGCAGGTGCAGAACAACATGTGGAACTGGTGCATGTCAAGCGGCGTGTGTCCAGTCTTGTGGACGGCCAGCTTCTCTCTGTGTTGAACAGGACGTGGACTCAGGCATCCAAAAGTAGAATTCAGGGCTCCCAAGCACTCCACTCTGGACACTGGCTGTCCAGTTGAGTTCACTGAGCTTAACTGGTGAAACTGACAACAATTATCATGGTGGTCCTCATGTGCATGTGAAGTGCAACTCCTTTTCCCACCATAACCAAAATCCAGGTGATCAATTCCTGAGTCGCTGGCTCAGCTACACAAGGACAGAACATCAAGATCTGGGACTTAATCTTTTTCTTAATCAAGGTTACCTGTACGTGAATATTATGGGTCCAAGAAATAAAGCAAAAATGATAAGACCTCAATAAAAACACGAGTCCAGGTACAGTCCTGCAAGCACACAATCCAGTGTAGTGAACTGCAGTGCAATACAACCATTGCAGACTCACAAGATCAGGCAAAATACACACTGCGTGCCAAGAAACCAGTACAAGTGAAGAGCGTGAGAGTCTACCTGGGTAACAACCGTAATGGACAAATTAAACAGGAGAGTGAAAGCAAAGCAAGTTGGACACATCCTGATTCTGCGGGAGATATTGCAGAAGATCTATGAAAAGATGGCACCTCATTTCCTCATTAATGCATCATCCAGAAAGTGCACTCAAACTTTTGACTTGGAGTCCATATACATTTTAAACAAAAGAAGCTTCTTGAACCTGCGCAGCAGATCCCAGTACTGCAGTGTGTGCCAAGTGCTAATGCTCGTCCTCTCGAGCTGGGTGCCCTCCTGCGGCGGCCAGCAGTGCTCCAGGTAGGGTGTTGGACCACCGAAGTTCACATTAAGCTGAGTAGGGATGCGGGTCTCCAGGTAAGCCGTGTCCAGCCACCACTCCTCCAGCTGGACAAGAGGAGCGATTCAAAAAAAAAAAAAACCCGCCAATCTTAAAGTCGGATACGCATCGTGTTTGGAATTCAGTAACTTTGGTAAAACCCACCCAATTCCTCCTGGTTGCAGCTCGCTGCAGTAGTTTCTGGTGCAGCTCCCTGCCGATGCCAGCGCCAAAGCGCTTCACGATGGCACTGGTGGTACGAAACTCATCCTCCGTCGAGAATGGTTTCACTAAACGCAGGAGGGAAGTCAACACATGAATTTGCATGCTGACACTATATTTAAATTTATCCAGCTGTATGTCAAAGAAAAGTGACAAATGAAGAAACGTAAATGTCACTACCTCAATTGTGAAAAAGGCAACAATTAAAAAGAAATCCGCACAATAATAAATATCTACAAAGGGCGGCGGGTGGCAGAATGGTTCTGCACCCCCACCTCTGCTGTAGTGCCCTCAATCTTTTACTTACTTTAAATGAAGAAAAACCACACTAGAGAATAAATCACTGTAAATGTAGCGATCATGCAGTTTCCTGAATATTTATGAAATCTTTAGTGCTGCTCTACTACTGTAAATCTCCTTGGAGAACAGGTTACAGATTGCCAGGTTGATAAGGGTGACCGACGAACGTTCTTCGCGGCTCTAAAGGCCCCTGGCAAAGCCGACCCGGAGTGTCCAGGGGCTCGGACCCACCTGCCTCCAGGTACTTGCTGAGCGAGCCCTCCAGGGAGGCCACGGGCAGCGGGGGCAGCGAGTCCTGGTACTGGAAGGTGCGCTCCTCATTGGGGGCCTCGAACACTTGCTTCTCCATGACGAGTGCGCGCGCGAGCCTGCGGCGGGACGCGCGAGCGCGTGAGGTGCGGCGAAGCGAGGGCGGGCGCGCGCAGACGCGCGCGCCACAAAGCTGCTTCTTCAGAAAAGAAAATCCAACAAAACAAACCCCCTTGACTGCCCTAAAGACCCTTTAAACTTCACGCACGGGACGAACGACAAAAAAAAAAAAAAAAAGCAGGCATAAAACCGCGACAATAATGACAATAACAACACAAAGAAGCCCCGAGGAGATGTTTAAAACAGCAAATCCCCGTTAGGTCAGCGGAACAGCAGGGACCACAGGACTGACGAGCCACATATAAAGAACCCGTCTGACCATGAACTCCCTGGCAAAATTACGTTTCCACTCAATTTTACATCAAAAGCGCAGCTCTGTTTTACACACCCTTTACCGCTTATTCAGTACTCACGTCAAAGTGAGAGGTTTTGTGGCGGGCGTCGCTGTGAACGACCGACAGATTCACGTCTGTGCCAGTTTGTTTCGTCCCGCAGCTCGCACTCACCTTTCACCTACTGGGAGCGACCGTCCGCCGATAGAGGCTTCGCTCTTCTTCTATCGCTTCCCCGCTGTGAGATAAGGCGTTTTACCTCTACGGCGCCCCCTAGAGCTCAGAAGGACTCAGCTTGTAAGTAACTCATTTAACTCGGCCCAGGGCTGTTGAATAAAAATATTACGAGGTCCGTCCAACAAAATTTTGTGCTATCGATGCTATCAAAGGTCCGAATCTCACGTTTTTGGTATGATTGAGATCCCTAGTCATTGGGGTAATTTTACTGTATCAGTTCAGGGCAAGTATGTCCTGGGAGATCAGAACTTCAGCAGGAAGGGATTTTTTAACTGCAGCTCTGACCATTATAACACCTGCTTCATAATGTTATTATTCATCCTTCCATTACCATTAACTGCTTCACACACAGCAACAGGAAATAACATTTCAAAATGTTGGCTGAAATATATGTATGGTGCATTAATAATATATCCATCATTTACCCTTAACCTCATAACCCTGGTCATTTTAGAATTACTGGGCATCAGGCTACAAAATTACACCCTGGATGA
Source organism: Heterotis niloticus (assembly GCA_018136845.1). Lineage (NCBI taxonomy): Eukaryota > Metazoa > Chordata > Actinopteri > Osteoglossiformes > Osteoglossidae > Heterotis > Heterotis niloticus. The sequence goes on along the minus strand of CM030905.1, from coordinate 20,867,877 downwards.
GATGTCAGCGCATTGTAAGGTGGCCACACGCTCATTGCGGAAAGAAACCAGAACACTCAAACAGGGAGCACATGCAAACTCCACATAGAGTGAGATGGATTTGAACCCACAAACAACCCAGACACTGTGAAGCAGCAGCACTGCTCCGAGTCCCTGAATTGGCCTGTTATTCTTGTTCTTAATACTAATAGTAATGTCGCCTTTGTTCAAAGCTATGGTGAACTAAGTAAAATAATGGTCAACTGTATCAATGAGCTACGCTGTCAAGACAAATAAAAAAAACATCATAATAGATCAGAAAATGGAAGAAAAACTAAAACAAAGAGAAGACTGAGACTGAACACACATACGGTACATACCTGTGAGGGGGGCACCTGGGACCTCTACAGGACCGACTATTGCCATGAAAAGACAGATGATTTAGTGGTTCAACTATAAAAACTACAGTTAATCATTAATCACAATTAATTCCTTAAGCATGCTTCTGCCCTTTTATTAAAAAAGTGCCCATGATGAGACTCTTCCTCACATGTCAAGTGTTATTAAATCACTTGCTGAATTAGAAGGTCCTACCAGCTGTTTTACAGATGCAGGCAGAGGCCAAACGTATTTATGATTATTAATTTTCACTGCTTTCAAGTGAGCTGATGCATTAACACACTGATATGCTGAGTTGTGAATCCCGTATTTAAATAGGGGACGCTAGGTGGTGCTGCGGCCGTGGACGAGTTACACTCTAAGTGGGTGCGCAGACACTTTCTCAGGATACTGTATGTACGGCAGAGTAAAGTCGTGTAAAGTATTAACACTATTGACTGTGTTATTGCAATAAATACACTGTTCACAGTCCTGATATTTGATACTATTAGTACAGCAGGAAAGCTTATACTTCTTCTTATACAAAGCTGAAATCCAGTTGCAACACCACCCTGTGGACTGTATTCAGTGTTCCCATGATGCCCCCCCCCCTCCCCAGCTGGTTAATAGGGCCTGGCTGCCTGTGGCTGTTGTCCAGGGTTCTGGCGTTCACAGCGGCAGCCCCCTGCCAACAGCAGCAGTCCTCTTCACAATGGCGCTTCAGCACCACCACATTGACTGGCCAGCGACGGCTACGCTTTAGTGAGCATTTCCTCACAGGAGCCTCACAAAGACCGCCTCTGTGTGTGAATTCCTAGCCCCTGTGGGCCCCAGATGAAGCCATTGTTTTCTGCAGCTCTGCGGGTCAACAAGCCTCTTTTCGCAGCTCGAGTTCCCCACGTCCCTGGTCCAAGCCCAGAACCCGCATCAGAAACACCTTCCTTAGCTCTGGTTTCCTTACACACTTCATTAGTGACTAGACACATTAAAAAAATCTCTTTTTCACCTAAATCTGTATCTTCTGGTCGGACAAATTTCTTTATAGTATGACATTAATATCTGTTGTCTCTTTGTCCCATTTTGGCCACTGATTTGCAACTTCAGCACTAACTGTAACAGAACACAGCCAAACATTTTGTTCATCATCAGAAACAAAGATATTCGTTCAGTCACTGGGCTTGGTTTCCTCATAATGTGTTTTGCATTCTATTGTTTATTGCAATGTGCAAATTTAATGTTTATATTTTATTGCAACTTCACAGTCAGTGGACCATGGTTACATACACTGCCTGGGATGCTATGGAGGTCATGAATGTTACAGTCTGTTTTGGATGAAGGGATGGAGGGGTAATGGTATGTAATTTTAAATAACTCAAAAGTTTACACAAAAACGTGCTGAAGCAGCTCAGGCCATGACCGTGTGTTCCTTGAAGGGATTGCCAGTTTTCCAGTAGATTTCTTCTTTGCTTCAGAATCTCTAATTAAGATAAACATTTTGACAAGAATTCTTTGACTGGAATGGAAGTGAAATACACAATAAATGAAAACAAAACAGCCTTTAAATCCCAAAGAAATGTGCAAATAAATCCCCGGTTATTTGCAATAATGAAGAGCAGAGTTATGCAGATGGGGTGCTGATCCCTCTGTGTGTCTTTGGGATTCCTCAGCAGGGGGTTAGAACAGCATCTCTCCAGTGATGCTGCAGCCTCTCCAAGCTTGAGAGTGACATCGTCTTACAGACGGTTTGTATCGCTGCTGCCCCGGAGGGCCTCAGTCCTGTCTCGTGTGGGCACCTATGGGTTGGTGCTGACTGGCATGTGGGATTATTGAGCATTTGAGGGAATAACGGCTGGAATGCTGGACTTGTGTCCCAAAGGCTGTGGCCAAATCCGGAAACAGGAACCCATGGTATACCATTAATCCACCTGGAGGGGCACAGGGTGAGAGGGCTTACTCTCTTTCTGAACATTTATAGAACTGTTAGGTCCAGCAATCATCTGAATTTGAACTAAATTGGCCATTACTCTGTATCCTGAGGACAATTCAGATGGAAAACCTGCACCTCCTGTAGCTCACTGTCTCTGTAGGTTTCTGATACGAGAGGTTAAAAAGCAAAAGCCTGCGGGTTCTTGGTTTTGGTTTCTTTCTGGTGGAATGAGCTCCCTCTGTCAGTTAGAGTTGCTAAACCTCTCTGTGTTCCTGCAGGGTCTCAAGCCCACCTTTCTGAGAGCCATTTCTTTCCTGACAGCTACATAAATGAGTCTAACACTATCTGCTGAGATTTTCTATATATTTCTTGCTCGAACGTCACTGCTACACGCAGCAGCTTGAGGGATGTGAACCACCAACATGGTGGTGTCAGACACACAAGCGGTGATCATCCTGAGTCTAAAGATCTTCATCTGTTGCTGATGCACTTTTGTTTACTCTCAGCTGTATGGCACGATGTAAAAAAGAGTCTGAGTAAAAACAAAAAATGTAACCGTAAACAAAAAAAAGTAGTGCAATTTACAGAACTAACAATAAAATTGTTTTCTCCAGTTTTATCAGGTCAGTAACAGTATTCATGGCGAGCTGTGATTTCTAGAATGTAGAAGTTAAAAACTTAGAAGTTAAAGACTTTTCCACATGTCATGTCCTGGTATCTCAGCATTCTTGGTGACCTGACTCAGCCCAGACCCCCCCCCACAGCAACAGCGTTTCTGGGGTCCCGCCAGACGTCGCACTCGGTTCCTGGGTGACCATTCAGGTAGTTTCAATGCAAGTTCTCCTGCTGCCGGAGTCACTCAAGGATACAGAAAACTCACAAAGGCCTCCGGCCCAGAAAGAGCCACAATTTCCTTAGTAACGTCACAAGGCCCGCTTTTTCAACCGCACTGCCTGTGAGCTCAAATGAGGAAAATGCCAGAGAACACAAACTCCCTTTTCTTTAAAAAGAAATGCGATCTGTTAATCGGATTAGGCTGGGCAGCATGTTATGCATGTTTTCTTTTACTCATTTCAAATGCAGAGAAAATACTGTATACTATGTAGGTTCATTTAAAAATGTGGTTTCAGAAATGCATCCAATGCAGGGTATAGTTTCATAGCCCAGTGATTCGGGGATAAGTTTCAATCATCCGCAACCCTGACCAGGTTAAAGCGGTTAATGAAAATGGACAGATGGTTTCACAAATATGGTGTGCTACATTTTATTAGTACCACAGTACAAAATCAGTGGAACAGTTCAGCAATTCTTGGTGCTGTTTATTCTCTCAGGATCTGACCCCAAAGTACAATATTTGCATTACCAGAGATAACAATTCACAGACTGGACTTAGACTTTCACCTCATAAAAGAAGGCAAGAGACCCTTGACCTTGTTCAGAATCATTTTAATAAGTCTTTCATGGTCAACCTTCAAATTTTATTAGTTCTTGGCTGTCAAGTTGACTTTAAAGACGTAATCTATACAGTTGTTAAAATTGTTATAAAATGAATTTATAAATGAGAATCTAAAGTACAGCAGGTGGACTGTGATGTCCATGTGGTACCATGACCGCACTTGTTTTGAAGCTCACATGCCATATTTGTTGATGACTTCCTTTGCCAGAGCAATGTAGGCGGTCATGGCGTTATCTTTGGACATTCCTGTTGGGTAAGATAGTGAAAAATATTTTAAAATACTGAAAACAAGTGATCAGAACATTATGGAACTGTGTTCACAGAGGACACTTCAAAATCCTGAACCTGCATCACTCTGGCGCAACTACGGTTTTTTTTCTAAAAAGCCACAGAGCGTAACACATCATTCCAATGTTAGCGAGGATATGAATGATATTATTTATACTTTTTTTTTACCTGCCCTGGAATTCCATGCCTCCCATTTTGCCTTCCCCTTCATATCTAAGATGCCTGGTTTTTCTGGAAAAGAAAAGAAGCACATTTTATACCCTGCGGGCAGAAGGGCTGACAGCCGCCTGAACAGGCGCCGATACCTGTGTTGATGTCCCCTACGACGGCCTGCTTGTAGAGTCCATACAGATCCAGCAGCTCCTGGTCCTCAGGCCTTGTCTTCACCTTCTTCACGTCATCAGCAATTTGCTCAAATTCTGTCTTCATGTACAACAGAGAAGTGTCCATCAGGAGGTGCAACTACAGATTACACCTTATTACACCGAGTTATGGTCAGTTAATTATTATTCATATGCAGGGAAGCAGATTATGGAAAATAACTGGAAAAAAATTTAAATCAATGAGAAGAAAAAACCAAACAAATATTAAGTACCAGGGTAACTGTAACCTAAACCCAAACCCATATTAGAGACCTATACAAAATTCTGAGATGTTTCAAATATGTTTTAAGTGTATACCCTGCTTGAAATAGGGCAGCACAGGCTATGTGGGTGTGGGTTCAAATATATCTCGGCCCGTGTGAAGTTTTCTTATTCTCCTCCTTATGTCTCTGTGGGTTTCCTCCCACAGTCCAAAGACATGTGTTTCATGTTAATTGATTACTGTAAATTGCTCACAGTGCATGACACCTCACCAGGGTGTACTCTTCCATCTCTAGCACCCATTCATTCTTGGACAGGCTCTGGACTTCTGTGTCTCTGACCAGGACAAGTGGTTACTGATAATGGAGGGGTTTATGGAGATGCTCAGCTCAACTAAAATTTCAAAGTGCACATAAATCACACATCTGCAACTGTGAATAGTTCTGAAATTATTTTTTTTGTTCAGAAGTTCTGCACAATTTTCATAACACTAATAATGCACTGTGACACAGAGGAGCATCCAGGCACTGAACAGATGTGAGGTGGCAAAGACTGGGCTTACAGCAGTCTTTATAAATCCTACTCATATTAAAAAAAAACTGAAGACACAAAAAACTCTGGTGAAAATAAACCATTAACTATAAATCCCAAAACTCTTTCCTCCATGTCCAAACTTATTTCTCCGATACCCAAAATCACTCTCAGGTTCCTTTACAGGGAGTCTTAAGTAGGGTCTGTGGGCCACACGTGGTTCTTGTTTCTTCCTAGGTGAGACCCATGAATGCAGCATAAAGTGATAAACTGAAGTAATGATTAACACTGAGTAATTCTTAAAATATGATTGGACCATTTGGATGAATCAGGAAACTCACTGGTTCTCGACCACTTGATCGGCCTTTAGATCTCTCGCACTATTTGCTGACACCTTCCAGAACCTCTATATCAGAATCAAAATCAGAAAATCTTTATTATCCCAAAGGAAATTACTTAATGTCTGATGAAAGCAAACTATACCTTTTATCAATACTCTTTACATCCAAATCTTGAAGAACTTGGTTCCACTCAGCTGCTTAGTCCTTCAATGCCATCACTGTTATTGCACTGACCATCCACAGTTTTTCATGGCTTTTCTGGTGCCAGACTGTTACTTAGTAAATGTGTAACTCTGTCTAACTTTACTACCTCCTTACAAATAATTAGGCATTTTCCAAGACACTAAAATTTTCCAACTTGTGTATATTTAATGGTACTTTTTGTCTTCTTCTTTCTTCTTTATCTTTCGGCTGCTCCTGTTAGGGGTCGCCACAGCAGATCAGCTGTTTCCATTTTTTCCTGTCCTCTGCATCTTTCTCTGTCACACCCACCACCTCCATGTCCTCTTTCACCACATCCATAAATCTCCTCTTAGGCCTTCCTCTCTTCCTCTTGCCTGGCAGCTCCATCCCTAGCATCCTTCTCCCGATATATCCAGCATCTCTCCTCTGCACATGTCCAAACCAACGCTATCTCGCCTCTCTGACTTTGTCTCCAAACCGTCTAACCTGTGCTGACCCTCTAATAAACTCATTCCTAATCCTGTCCATCCTTGTCACACCCAATGCAAATCTTAACATCTTTAACTCTGCCACCTCCAGCTCTGCCTCCTGTCTTTTGCTCAGTGCCACCGTCTCCAACCCATAAAGCATAGCTGGTCTCACTACCATCTTGTAGACCTTCCCTTTCACTCTTGCTGGTACCTTTCTATCACAAATCACTCCTGGCACTCTTCTCCACCCACTCCACCCTGCCTGCACTCTCTTCTTCGCCGCTTTTCCACACTCCCCATTACTCTGGACTGTTGATCCCAAGTATTTAAATTCATCCACCTTCGCCAACTCTACTCCCTGCATCCTCACCACTCCTCTGTCCTCCCTCTCATTTATGCACATGTATTCTGTCTTAGTCCTATTAACCTTTCCTCTTCTCTCTAGAGCATATCTCCACCTCTCCAGCGTCTCCTCAACCTGTTCCCTACTCTCACTACATGCTCAGTGAATGTCAGTAGAATGCATCGGACAGAATACGAGGGTGAGGTCACATGAATTCAACTCACTTCCATGGGGTTTATGGCTCATTTCTGGTGCTGGGGAGTCTAAAAGACCCAGGAAGAAGTCTGTTGTTACCACAGGGACCACAGTAGAGATATTAAACAAAACTGAGTGGCAAGAAGATGGTGGAAGTTGTATTTTGCAAGTGAATTGGTCTATACAAACAGAACAGGAATGTGTACACAACATTTTCAGGAATTTTAAACTATTCCTAATCTTAATGAAGCACAAATTTAAGAAAACACAAGGATATTTAATGTAGCTGAGATTTTTTAAATCACAAGATGAAAGGAAATCTGTAGTACAAACTTTAATTGTGGTAAATTACAAAGCATATTATAAATATAAATTATAAACATAACAAGGAAATAAACTGCTTATCAGTACAAATTGGAACTGAGTGTTACAACTTGATATACTATGTATTCCTTTTTGGATGAGCGGGAATTTGTAGTGCAGTTTAGAAGGATTAACTATAAATTCATCATTTTACCTAGATTTATATGCGGCCCAACTACAGTAAGAGCATTATGTGTAGAATAGGTAAGTTTAAGCTTTAACACAATATTCCTTGCAATTTAAATCACGTGCTGCGACTGCAAACAATGGACAATAACTGTACTATTGTCATATTGGTTCGGAGCCTTAACAAAACATCCGTACATAAAACTTCTGTATATTTCAAACGGGGACAAAGCTGCAGAATTAGGTTTCCAAGAACAACAAAAATAAACGATATTTGCGAGGAGATTACTGTATATCTGTTAATAAACACACTGACAGCCGCTTTGAATCAGTTTTCAGCTTTATGTCAATAGCCAGTAAACACAGCTTTCGCGTCATACTGTCCAAATGACGTTACGAGTATTATTGTACTACACCGAAGAACAATTTTGCTCAGAAACTGCGGGACAAAATTGCAGTAAAACTGCACGATGGTTCACATAAAGCATAAAAATGCATCGCCATGGTTCTTATAAAAGTGTTTCCCTACAAACCTTGAGCAACTGAGGATTATGATGATGATGATGATGATGAACAATATGACGATTACCTGCAGAGACATGTTGATATTCTCAACTCCTGCAGCCCGGTCCCGTCTCTGTCGATTGCAGCGTCTGATTCCTTCTGTTGAAAAATATATCCCATAATAATATCATCTGATGGAAGAAACTGTGAGCTGATTGGCTGAGATCAGGTCCCCCGCAGAGCCCCCAGATTACGTCATCATCAACGATCATCCATCATCTGCGCTGCATCGTCACTTCATTCAGCTAAGTGTGCAGCGGCAAGAACCACGTGGTAACATAATAATAATAATAATAATAATAATAATAATAATACGTTTTGGTTTAAGCCCCACGTCTTGCTTTCTCTGTTTAATTATTAAAAAACACTCAGATTATACATAGGTAAAGTACATCTCTTCATAAACATATTTTTAGAAACATCAGCTAAGCAATGCATTAATTGCAAAAACCCTTATGATAATAAATATTTTTAACAGCAAATAAATTCTGTCTGGAGGAGGTAAATACTCCTCAGCGAATGAACAAACGGGCTGTGCGATCTGATTGGTGGAGCGCTCCACGAGGCTGTGACACGTTTTGCTCACAGGAAGGATTCGCAATAAAGCTTTGAAATACAAAGGCAAACGCAACATGGCGGCGCACGTGAGCGAGCGTGTTGTCGTGACTTAGCTTTTGCTGTCGTTATTTCTCCCATTTTTGTAAGGTAAGACAGATAAACTGTTGTGAGTTATCGATTTCACCTTGGTTTTTTTGTGAAGTGGGCAAGCATACTGGCCGATTTAACGCTTTTGTGGAACAGTTTAACGACCGAAATCAAGGCGGTGATGGAACCTGTCCCGAATATGAGATTGTAATGATTGTTTCAATTTGTCCCGGTTCAGTTGGGCAGAAGTTGATAACCTCACTGAGATCAGCTCCTTTTCAATGTGGAGAAACTGGTCTGAATTAATGAAAATATAATTTTCCAGAGTAGGGTCTGTTACTTCACGCTGTTCAAGGAGAGTCTGCCCGTTTTCTCAGTATGGTGTCAGACTTGAGCCGATTTAAATGCTTTTTTTTTTTCCACACTGTTGATGTGTAAGATCCATAGGAGAGCACAATGTCGACACCCGGAAAAGCTGCGAGGAAGAAGACAAAGCCAATTCCTGTGAAAACCTCCCTCAATAACCCTTATAATTTGCAATGGAGTCCCGTGAAGGGAGAAGACATGGATTTTATCCTCAAGCTTCTGAAGGACAAGTTGTCAGAAACGGGACTGCAGAAAAGAGAGGCAAAGGAGAACCGCAGATGGTTTGGGAAGAAGAAGGAACACCCCTCCACTAAGACATCTGAGCAGAAGGTGGAGGAAACTCCTGGGGGTTCATCTGAGGGCAAGGTGGAGCATGGCTGGACAGATGTGGGGCTGAGGAAGGAGCTGGCTATTGGCATCAATGAAGTCACACGGGGCCTGGAGCGGAACCAACTGGCCTTGGTGCTGGTGTGCAAGTCAGTGCAGCCTGCACACATGACCATCCACTTGCTCCCACTGAGTGCCAGTCGCGCCATACCCGTCTGCCAGGTGCCCCGGCTCAGTGAAAGACTATCTGGCCCGCTGGGGTTGCGCTGTGTCCTAGCACTGGGCATCAGAAAGGATGCTATTGTTTTCTCTGACGCAGTTAGGGCCATTGTACCCCGGGTGCCCCCCCTTCAGAAGGCTATGGCTCCACTACAGGCCAAGGTTAAACTTGCAGGGGAAGGATCTGTTGCACCAGAGCCAATGGACACAATAGATGATGAAAACCCATCTGGAACCAGGCAGGGCAAAAGGAAAAGGGAGGAATCTCTGCTTGTAGCTGCCACACTAGAGACGACGAGCTTGACCCCCCACTTACAGCCCCTCAAAGTGAAAAAGATCATTCCGAACCCTACAAAGGTCCGGAAGTCAAAAAAGAAGAAAAATTAACTCCCCAGAACCAAGTCTTTGTTCAGAAATTGTTTCAAATTTTAATTTGTCACTCAAACTCTGTTTATTTTAACTGTTGCTTGCTGTGTACGCTTGGAGTGTCTGTACAAGGTCCTCCATCCTTTAAATTGCTTTTTAAAAGACAAGGTGGTGAACAATGTTGTGATCCATTTCCATGACTGAACTTTTGAACTTTAAATACGAGGAAGTCACAAGCAGGTCACAAGTGAACTTCAGATGAGTTTATTCAATCAAATATCCATGCTGGTATACCTTAACATGTATTTAGGATGAGATCTGGATGATAGTCATGTTCAAATGGCGCTGGTTCTTGTTCCTCGGTTCTTTAACAATCTGCCCTGGAGCTTGATAAAAATATATCGTTTACATTAAGAGAAAGTTGTGCATCTTTTCAAAATTACACATTTGGTATTAAAAAAACAACTTCTCTTTAAATAAGGCAAGTACTTTGGGTGTTCACACCATCATGGTAACAGACAATCCTTTGGATATCCCCTTCGACATTAAAAATGGCAACTCTAAATGGTCAAACTCAGTACACACCCCTATCGAAAATAAATAAAACACTCGGTACATCGTTTCCAACTGGGTCCAATATCCATATTACGCGTCATCAGCTACACCAGGATTGCGTCCCACGCCCATCTACGTTAAAACAGTATTATATCATGGGACGTGCTTCAGCTGGGGACACATTTACATGTTCACAAAGTCACACCATTAACAGTTAAAGTACTTCATTTACCAAATGTCAGAATAAAGTAGACCTTAGTCATACCAATTCAGTAATTGTTTTGCACACGATACTATAGTCTACCTTCCAACAATGCTGGTCTAATGTTGGTTTAGAGCGGTGGCACATTCTTTCCAGAAGAATGCTCTCATCAGAACCGGCCAAAAAAAAATATTGTTTTGAGAAAATGAATAGGGACAAAAAAGAGGCTGAGCTGCTCCACCGACTGAGAGAAAGTTCCAGATAAAGAGGAGCTCCTTTGTGCTCGATCCAGCAAAATGGCCACTTAGCGCGGCAGTGCCTGTACACTTCATCACCCGAATCCCAGTTCAGAGTGATCCCCCACCACTCTCTTCTCCTGTTCCTTTTGTGGAACAACAAACCGAAAGAGCAAAATAAATACATTAAAAAAAAAAAGGTATACTTATTATCAGAACATGTTATAAACAAAAGTTACTGAGCCCTGTTAAATACTTTGTGTTCCGCTGGCTAAGCAAGCACAAAAAATACCACCACAAACACTGGGAGGTACACGTCCTGTGGCGCACGTTTCTCAGATGGCCCCCGCGCGTCTGACGCAAAAGACCCCCAACAGGACACACTGGAAATGTAAAAGAATGACTAGCTCATGTAAGAAAACCGCTTCAAAGAGAAAAGCAATACATTCCTCCTAAATGTACAAAGCTACAAACTTGAATGACATCAATGGTAGAAAGATTTTTTCTCCCATTTCTTGTGGGATTTTTTTGTCCCTCCTTAATGGGCAAACATCCCAAATATTGACTCATATCTGGCATGAATGCACACAACTAATAGTTTAATCATTCTCCAACATACAAATACCAGTGCATGTTTGCAGTACAGAAATGTACATTTTTAAATCCTGAAACAAAAAACAAAACCTCTTCTCATAATACTTCAGAAAAATATCTGTGTGTGTGCGAGTGTGCGCGCGCACAAATATAATGCAATGGATCTCCATTTCAACTCAGATAGACAGTTTCATGTAAGTGACCCTCAAGCAGAGCAAGATTTCACATTCAGTATGTAGACGGTTAAAAGACATCACCTCTATGTGACCTGAAATAAATGTTCTCATTTTAAATAAACAAGACCTAGGAGAACAATTTGAAGCGACTGTTTCCATTCATTTTGATTGTTTATGTTTTTAGGACGACTTTGTTGAAGAAAGTCCAGGTTCGGAGATCAGGAAAATGAATCCAATCTGCCTTGATTTGTGTTGCAACTGTAAACAAACGGATTACTGCAATACGAGGCCGACCTGTAAGACACAACAAAAGCAACAGGATGAGTTAAAACTTAAACTCTGCAGCAGTTTTCAAGCGTAGCCACATGGGCTCCTCACCGTAGAAACACAACAGTGACTGAAAACCTGAAAACATATATATATATATATATATATATATATATATATATATATATATATGAGAGCAGGTGTATACACACACACACACACACACACACACACACACACACACACACACACAGAGTAGGAGTGTGTGGCCATTTTGGTTCAACTCACTTCCACAGTGTTACAGTAAGATGAAGAATATTGCTCACGTGTATGAAAGAAATTAACATTAAGGAGTGAATGGGGGTTTGCTGAAATGACAAAATTTGTTTGTGTAGCTGAAAGTTAGGAAAAATATTAGAGTCTAACCCCCATTCACTCCTTACTGTTCATTCTTATTAAAATAGCCACATGCTCCCACTCTGCTGTTTACTGCTACTTAATGGGTAAACAACTCACGTTTGCACTGTTACAAATTTTAGAAAATGGGAATGGAAAAAGGAAATAACTGAAAAGTCTTTAAAAACTTGCAAATTGACCATTCATAACCTGAGAAGTGTATCTGCCTGCTTTTTTGTTTATTGGTTGACACTTTGATTTAACACAAATTAGTTTTATTCATTTATATGGCTGGACCATGTAAACGTTGGATGTAAGGTTACAACAGCAGGATGGCTACCAACTACCTGAAAGGGCAATTTTTATGACACCAGGTCACATTCTTACCCCTGTCATCAATTTAACAGGCACCGAGTTGCATTTTGCCATCCAGTCTTACCTTCTCAGGCTCCATGGGTGGGCATTTCCAGTTGTACAAATAATACTGCAGGTTGCCGTCCCCGATACCAAACTTGAGCTTTTCGAGGAATGTTTTGTTTTCCATTAGGTCCAATGCGTTGAACACATCAAAGCCTTTCTGTTGAGCAAAAAGGAAAATATGTAAATAAAACACATATTGTAAAAGTCAAAGATCGTCACTTATCACAACATCATTTGGTCAGACACCAGGCAGCTGCAGTTCCACCTGTTCTCACACAGGGGCGTATCGGCCACCGCACCTGTCTGGCCAGGATGAGAGCGTCATTCATCAGGTCCATCAGCGGGGTTTCTGCGTGCACCGTGTAGAAGGAGTATGCCGCCTTCAGGCTCTTATGGACAGGATGGTGCATGACGGTGGAGGGCAGGGTGTAGAAGCTAGTGAAGTCCGTCAAAACTCCCCCCGGACCCTGAAATGGGATGCGGAGGCACCGACATCAATACCGCGTCTGCAGCACTACGTGCTTCCCTGAGCTCATCAAATTCCCATAAAGCCCATCTGACGTTGCAGGTATTGACTGCCGTATGGCTGAATTTCCCTGACGCGGTAAAAGCACAGGTCCTCCATTCTGCTTTTAGGAAATGCTCTTAACGCTGAGACGGCTGAGGAAGAGGATTTTCTGCAGGGTGATGTATGACACCTACGAGCACACCTGCCCAACGCATGCCAACGCTGAAGGTGGATGACATAAAAATTCCCTCACTAGTCTTTCGTCATCTCACAAAAGATAAGAACCTACAGGCAAATTCACATAAATCGAAGATGCAATTACCATTAGTTGAACATTTTTGCATTCTTTAATGTGTGATGCCCATTTATGCTAAAGTTTCACTGTACACTGTAGTTCACTATCCATACAGTTTTCATGGCAAGATGCGGATAGCAAATTACCGGGCCGTTCTTCCGCATAGTTAGTGTTCTTGCCGAGATGTAATCCTCTGCCAACAACACCGACCCATACTGCTGCTGCCCAGGTATGAGGTTCGAGGTTCGCTGCTCTTTCTCTAACTGCTAAACCACTGGTCTTCCCGACAAGGAGTGTTACTGCAGTCAGTATAGCCCTCTGGGTCACGGAAATGCACAAGCCCAACCACCATGACAAAGTGGCAGCTAAATACCATTAAAACGGAGACAATTATTTCATTACCTATCATAACGCAACAAGGCAGCTTCTTTCACCAATTTCTCTGTATCTGTCTGTTGGCACTCAGTCATCAACATTCAGTTACACACCCTGCACTTAAACACCAACAAACCCTACACACTAGAATGCTCCCCTGCAGTGCTGCTGCTAACTGGGTCCAGAGACAGGGATCTCCAGAAATGTATTAAAATCCAGTCTTGAAGAAGACACAACAAACAGTACAGAAACTAACATGAAAGATGACTAAACTCTTGTCAAATAAAACTCCTCCTAAAATGTAAGTCTCATAGTCCGAATGGGTGTATCCTGGAGTACGACTGTGTCGATTTGGTCCCTGGTATGACTGGAAGAAATACCTCCAACTTTTGCCTACACCTCAGTGTCTGTATATTAATGAAGGATTGCTAAGTAACACTTGGGGCATGCTGAAGACACTTTACCTCCACAACGTAGGTGTCTATGATGTTTTCCTGCGGAAGGAACCAGTGAGACACCTCCTCCTCCCCCATGACTGGCGCCAGGTGAAACTGCCTCAGGTACTTGTCCAACAGCACCGTGACCTGCTTCACGTCCTTCTTCTCCATGGGTCGCAGGCCAGGTGTCTTGGTGGTCTATGGGGGTCAACGGGTGGGGAACAGATGTCGAGGTGACTGCAAGTTCTGCCCCGAATGTTAAATTGTGGGTCAGTTGTCTGACAGGTGCTGCCTGGGGAAAACACTGCATCCTGTAGTGTTCAAAGTAATTACTCGATTCTTTATATTCTGCTTTTAGTCAGCCTCCTGGCTCCTCAACTTACAAATGCAGCTGAGAGTTGAAGACCGTTAACTTATTTTGTTTGTAACTTCAAAGTCCCTATTCCCCCTGAAGTCACAATCCTTAGGCGTGTAATACTACAGATGCCCCTCGATTTGTTCTCTAGTTAAATTCTGCGAAGACCTCAGAAAAGGTGTAAGAAAGAAATACTCTCAAACACGAGCAGCATTTTACATCTTCTAGCCACTTTCATCATTCTTTTCGTCCACTTGTTGCCATCGTAATGCTACATCTCCTCACAGGAACTGTAAACACTGCAAAAGTAAATTGAATCAACGCGGTCCCACTCGCATTCTGCCTGGGTCCTTTTTACTGCCACCAAATTTTGCAGCAGTTCTTCCACAACACAAAACACAATCAGTTTAACATGTTGGGCAACTTTAAACTCACAGTTGGTGACAGGGTGGTGAGTGAGTTCAACACCTCAAATTTAGTAAGTCAGAATGCATCTGTTTGCTTTTTGTTAATATAACCCTCACCGTATCATAGCAATAGACCAAATGATTACCAGACTCCATTTTATATGTTCATACCCAGGGTCAAACTCAATTTAAATTCATCTACGCTCTCTAACTTCCCAACACAAAGGACTGCGGGTATATATTAACTGGCATGGCTGTGGTTCCCTCTACTGGCCCAGACAGGAACATCATATAACAACTTCTGTGTGGAGGTGGATGAGAAGCCATTCAGCAGAAGTTTAATTTGTGTACTTACATCAGGCAGTCTGTAAAGCTTCATTGTTCTTTGTAAAGTCATGTTCCTGCTCAGATGGGAGAACTTCACCTCCACCAGTTTCCGCGGATTTAGGGATCGGTGCCAATATCTGAACACATGACACACGCAATAACAATCAATCGTATACACGCACACACGCACCCCACAGAGGGGTTTAATCCAGAACACATCACCTACATTAGAGAAGTGTTTAAAGTCAGCACACATTGGGAAACACGGGACATGCGAGATGGGAAATCACAGCACATTTTCTCGGGATGAGGAGGAGCTGCTTGTCTTTGTCACAGACCTGCTTTCTGAGCGAGGAGCTGCCTGTGTGCTGCATCATTTATTTATGATGCTTTGACAGCGAGAAGGAAGAGGAGCAGAGATGGAATATCACCTTCAAACGGGTTATGTGAGAGGCACGGTGGCATAGCAGGTAGCACTGCTGTCCCGCAACTCCTGGGCTGTGGTTCTAATCTTGTTCAGGCTCTGTGAAGCTTACATGTTCTTCCTGTGTTCACATGGGCTGCTTCCCACAGTTCAAACACATTCAGTTGGAGGCTCTGAATTGCCAACAGTGTATCTGTGTGTGTCTCATTACCCTTCACTGTAAGCCACCATGGACAAAGGTATAGGTTAAACACAACATTAGAAAGCGTTGTACCTCACCTTGGATATAAATATAACATGAATCTAAGAGCCAGTAATGTGTGTTATTGTTATTATTACTGATGCTAATGATAACAGAAGTGTGAGCCTGGGCCACTTCTCCAAAACAGCCATTTTCCCCCCGCTTCAAGTGACACCTTAACACAACACTTCACCTGCAGGTGGCCACGGGTTTGGGCAGCACCACACCGGCCGTGTACACAGCCTGAAAGGTCCCTTCTAGGTTGACCCGCCTGGTAATCTCGCGGATCAGCACCGGGGCGACCCGTTTCGCCCGCAGCTTCTTATGCACGCATAGGAAGTTGATCTCCACCATCTTCTTTGTCCTGGATCGGTGGGAGGGAGCAGAGAGTTGGTCACTCTGTGTCCACACACTTAATTTGCCCTAGACACAGCCCTCCTGCCCCTCCATCCACTGAGGAATCACCCCCCACGAGCCCTAACCCCCACTCACATGTCGTAAATGTGGATGTTGGCAGGAATGGCACTGATGAAGCACACAAGCTTCTTGTTGGAAGAAACGCGGACTCCGCAGTGCCAGTGCGGCAGCCAGCCAGGGGGGCGCAGGGCCCTGTGTTGGGGGAGCGACGTGCACAACAATTTAAAAAGACTGAAAATAAAACTGTCCTCTCCAAAAATTATGAAGTACTCATTACTGACTAGTTCATAAACATAAGCAACGTTCCTCATCTTGTTACTGACCACACACAGAGCAACACCAGATGTGAGCTGTAAAAAAAACATGGAAGTCAGGTGAATTAAGGCAGTCCCACACTGTATGTGCTTTTTACTGCTATCTACTGTCTTGATGGGTCACAATTACTGCAGTACAAAAAGAAATGTTATAAACTTTATGTTTTGCAAGAAACTGCAACGTAAAGCAAAAAATGGGAAAATGTTTGCATCTTCAAAAATTCACGGCTCAACAGTATGTTATACAAGGAGCCTGTGTGCTAAAAATAGTAAATAGCTAAGGCAAGCTTTCTAATGCAAATGAGAACTGTAGCTTGCAATAAAAAACAACTCGGCGCAGAATGGTCTCCTTCATGTTGGAGAGCTTTTTTGCAACGTTTGCAGACACCTAAAGCATCGCGGTTCTTTCGGGCCACATCAGCACCGGCTGCTGAATCAGTGGCTTCGCCATGCCGAAGACGTCAGACGCAGCAGATGTAAGAGGAGCGGACAGGCGGGGGGTGGGGAGGGAGCCGCTGTCCAGTCACCCGGTATTTACAGTCCCGGCAGGAGACGGTCTGACAGGAGTCCATCTACAGGACTGGGGCAGATCAATGGTTTAATCTCTTAATCTAAATGGACCTTAGGCACCATTAAATTTTAATTACTCCACTATCCATCTGCTTCTCTGAATGGAAGCAGAAGAAGCAGTGAAAGGATAGTCCAAATGTTTTTTTGAAATCCACACCAAAAAGTCACCCTGCGGAAACCGACTGCTTTAGAACACGCATCGGCGCAGGCAGATGACGGAACAGCGATATTCTGTGTTCTGCATGTGATGCAGCAAGTGGTGTAGCAGTTAGAACTGCTGCCTCTGTACTGGGGGGGGGGGGTCACACTTTCAGATCCACCCCCCTGCTGCTGTGAGCAAAGTACTTACCCTTAATTACCCCAGTAAAAACAGAATTAATAAATGAGTAAATCGGGAGCAGTCACTTTGGAGAAAAATGACAATTAAATGAATAAATGTAAAAATCAGCAGTGGTGCGTGTTGCTGTTGCCTACTGCAATTGTGTGCGTGAAGTTCAGGTCAGAGCCGGGGCGCCTTGGTCACAGTGACTCACACCATGGTGAAAGGACAGAAGTACCAATAGGTTCTTGAACGGCACAAATGACTACTTCCTGCCGACCCCACTGGGTCACCGTCACCAGCGCAGGGCCAGCTCAATTCCTCCAAAACCTCTGTGGAGGTCAAAGAGGTTGCCTGGTACAATCGCACACTTCCACAGCAGCCCTTCCAAAGACGCTCGGCCGCTGCACCCCCAAAAGGCCGCTCACCACTTGAGGAAGTCGGGTGAGTAGTCGAAGCGGAACATGTTGTCGTCGTCTTCCACGTAATTCTCGTTCAGCAGCGTGTACAGTTCCTTGAGCTGCCGAGGGTGGGGGGGTGGGGATCAAGTAAGAAAGCGCTCAAACCACATAATTAACTAATTAAACTAATTAATTAACCAATTAAACTGCATGATAGCTAAAGTAAAAGTTAGACGGAGAATTCATTCATTATAAAGACAAAACGTAAAAAATGGAACAAACACATCTGGATGTTATAAAGTGTAGGTGTGAAAAAGGTGAAACACACAATAACAGAACTGAGCCAACTTAGCAGCTCTAAAAAGTTAAACTTTCATTATTATGACACTGTTTGCCCGGTACAAGGTCACAGTGACGCTATATTTTGCTGACATAAAAACATTTGGTTAAACTAACATTATTATGGTTATTTGCTGTTGAGTAAACAAGCGGCGATGAAGACGCCTTTAAGCTACTCACAACTTCGGCGTTGCTCAGGTCCAGCGTGTCCCACATAAAGCCCTGGGGCAGGGAATAGGGCTCCTGGCGGATGTTCTCTTTATCAGGCTCTATGGGGCCATGGGTAGTGACCACCTCATCTAGAACAAATGGAGAGGCAGTGACTGGCATTTCCTGCGGCCAATCAGAGAACTGCTTGGCGGAACCTGGTGAAGCTGTCGACCTTGCACAACTTCAGTATGAGATGTAACCCCATCGCGGGAGCTCTTACTGAGTTTCGGCACAGGCTGGGTGTCCCAGAACTGGTACTTGTGCTTAGAGGCCTCGTCGATGTTCTTGGCGGGTCCTTGACACGTGGAAAGCAGCTCCATGGCCCTCTGGATGTCCTGTAGCTTCTGCATGGGGATTGCTGGGTTCTGCTCAGACAGGGAGACAAAGCAGGACTACTGAGATGAGTTGTGAAAGTGCTTTGGTGCTGGACTGAGTTAACTATTACCCACAACGCACTCATTTGGGCTTGTCAGGAGGTCAAACACACACTGCAAGCCTCCAGCCCCAGGACCAAGAACTATCCACCTGACAGCTAAACTCCAATGATGCACACGTTGAACGTGTTTTGTCCAAAAAACTGACATTTCTAACCATCATTAAGAAGAATGCAGTGCATAAAGATTTTACATTTTCTCTATTTCAAATCAGAGACAACGCTCTCCTGTTTTACCCTTGACTATAACAAACATTTTGTGAAACATCCATATATCTACCATCGATAACATTTATCCTAGTGCAGGGCTGTGGTGGTCCAGCGTCTATTCTGAAAGCACGGGACATAGGACAGGGTAACCCTGGACAACATTACCAACCAGCCATTCGTTTAAATATCTGTGTAAATGAAATATAAATTTATTACATCATACTCTTCAGTGTCATTCAATAACTACATTGAACTTAGAAACTTTCTTTCACTTTCTAAAATGTTATTTGAAAATAAGGAACTTTAAAAGCTGAACAACAAACACTGAAGTTAGTTAATATTCACGTTTGTCAGTTTTGGCACTGAATTACTTTCTCTTTTTTTTTTAATACCGGAAATTTGACCAGTGCAACCTCCAGCTGTGTACATGGTAAACATTCGCTCCGATAAAAGCATTGGCTAATCAATAAATAAATAATAATAAAGTGGCAACAATAGCTGTAATGTCTCCACATGCCTTTCTGTGGTTGAATGGGCCAGTTGTGGACACAGCTGCAGTTCAATACTCGCGATGTACGAAATACTGCAAGTACTTATGCATTAATACTGAAAGTATAATTTCAGTATACTTATTCTTGGCAGTGTAACTACAATGAACATAGAAAAGCATATTTTAAAAGTTCCAAGGTCTATGTAGGACCTGGAAAACGACAGAAGACCTTCCTTCGACCCTAATAAATATACGAGTGTTCTCGAGCACCTTGATCTCCTGGGAGTCCGAGGCCGAGTCTGACTTGGCGCCTCCGGAACCCGGCTTCTCCTTCTTACGCTTCTGCTTCTTCTTCTTCTTCTTGGCCCCCAGGTCGCCGCCAGGGCTCCTGGAAGAGTTCACATGTGTCACTCAGACAACCACACGGCATGCTATTTACACTCTAAATAACGCGGTTAACTGTTCAGACCGGCCTCCCCAATCGCTGACCGGTACAGAGGTTCCATTATTAAATCAGAGCGACTCAACATCAATTCAATCATAATATTTAGCTTCTTAAAATAAAATTGAAGGGCCTTTTTTGATATGACTGGTTTTATTTCACGCCATATGATGCGATTCAGATGCAGAAAAAGAAGTCTGCATTGAACTATACTGCTGCGGGGATGGATGGCTGGTTGTTTCTACATTTACTGTGTAAAATAAATCAGAAAAACAAAGGCTAGCCGTCAAGTTATTGTGCCAAAGTGTCTGCCACTTTATGGGCCAATAGAGACGAATGGGCCCAATCGCATGGGCGCTGAATGCTTACTGGATGCCCACCTCATGCCCACTGAATGCTCATTGGACGGCCAACGCATGGCCAGCGAACGCTCATTGGGACAATCGCCTTGGGAATGCTGATTGGACACCCCTTCATGGCCACTGAATGCTCACTGGATGACCCCTCAAGCCCACTGAATGCCAATTGGATGCTCCCCTCATGCCGACCGAACCCTCAACGGATGCCCCCTCATGCCCACTACATGCTCATTGGACGCCTACCGCCAATCTACTGCATCCCCATTGGATGCCCACCGTATATTGACCGGGTGCCCACTTCATGTCCACTCTACGCCCCCCAGCGTACAGCCCGAATGGCCTCTGCGCGCCACACACTCTCACGTAAGGGCTCAACGACAAACAGGCGACGCTAGCCCGCGTCCTCGGCGAACTGCAGTCAAGGCAGGGGCCCAAGGCGCCACTCCGCTCCTTCCATTCATCCATCTACCTACCTAACCATCCATCCATTCATTCGTTCGTTCGTCCGTCGTCAACACGTCTAACGTCGTGCGCAGCCCCTAGGCTGCGTCACCCCCCGCCGACCCCGGGGCCGCAAACACGCGCCGCCGCCTCGGACCCCCGCGCTGTCAGGCGCGCGCCGCATTGCCCTCGCTTTCTGTCTCTGTGGCGCGCGCGCGCGAGCGCGCGAGCGCGCGCAGCCGCCGACACAACGGGCAGCCCCGCGCCGCCGCCGCCCGCGCGCCCCTCTCACCCCTGCACGTGCTCGTTCTCCTCCTCGTTGTCGCCGTCGATGCCGCAGGTGTCCTGGTCGTCCAGCTCCAGGCTCTGCTGGCTGGCCGCGGACTCGCTGTCCTCCGCCATCATGGAGAGAAACGACAGGGAAAAAAAAAACACACACACACACACACAGGGAGACTGAAGACCTGGAGGGAGGAGGAGGAGGGGGGGGGGGATTAGCGACACAAAGAGGCGCAGGATGGAAACAGCGCCCACTGGCGGGCGTCCTCCCCACGCGCAGCGTTCCGGACAGAACGCGCTAGCGTCACGCCTTACGTCACCAATGCTACTCGCGCATTATGTCTGACTGTATTGTGGAATTCTTTTTTTTTAATACCGGAGAAGTTTCGGTCCTATACTTTTGCAATATTAAACCCGATTAAATGGTGAAATGTGGATGTCGCTGGGGAATCTGATCATTTTTGTTATTATTATTATTATTATTATTAGTAGTAGTAGTACTGCTGCTACTACTACTAGCGTCACGCTAGTAGTGTGAGAGTGGGACCACCTTTATTCAAGTCACTTCCACAGTGCTTACAGCTCATTTCTGGTGTTCCTGAGTGATCAATAACAAAACTACTAGTAATAATAATTAATAAAACAATAGTAATTTTAATAACAGCAAGCAGTTACATTCTCAGACACCATAAAAAAAAGTGTTTTGCACACATATCTACACCAGGGGTACCAAAAGACCATATCATGGATCTTCTGTGGTAGCGCACAAGTACCACATATGAAGTGCGGAAATTCAGTCTGATCTTAATTTATAATCACTGTATTTTCCCACAAGTCAACTGTTGTCCTGTTTCCAGCATCAAACACGAATAATGTTTCTATAACAAAGTCTTCAATGAAAGGCCTGACTTGGTGCATAGATAGTACTTTATTGGTGTCTGCTGTCCACAACATCTATTATTAGAGAAAAGATGTTAAAATTACAGAAGAGGCAGCTGTCTTCTCCTCTACAGCAGCCATAAAAGACAAAAATATCCACACTTGCATAATCTCCTCCAGTGTTATAGGCTTCTATTACATTCAAGTTACAAAATTTTGAAGATGAACATTTTCCAGTTTATATTTATCTTTAAATACATTCTGTTCAGGGGCCCATTTTGTAAAATGTCTACCTTTTGTAGGGCAATAGCCAGTTTGCTTATTTTAATGCTCAGCAAATCAATGGGCAGAAAAACACACTTAGAAGAAAAACAAGAGAGTGGGACCACCTTTATTCAAGTCACTTCCACAGTGTTTACAGCTCATTTCTGGTGTTCCTGAGTGATCAATAACAAAATGAACAACGTTGCACATCTATGGTATGGATCGGTGAACAGCTGGAACTGGAGTTTGTGGAGACAAGGCAGTTTTGATTGCTTTAAAATAAAAATTTTAATGTAGCTAAAATAAATAAAAATGTTATGAAAAAAGCTTTATGAAAATGTATTTTTGTTTACAATACCTACACCTAACATTCATAAATAACTTAACCTATTAATACATTTAGGGACAGTTGTATTATTTAATCTTCATCGACTATAGATAACAGAAAATCTGAGTGACCAGAAGCCGATGAACATGACATGCTTATGTACTAAATTAGTATGCAGTCAGTATTAAATAGGTTGTAGAGATTATTTTTATTTTTGTAGATTTTAAATGTTTTTTAATGCAATTTGAAATAAAAAGTTGCACTACATTGGAGAGTAACTTGGGACAGACTGTGGACAACAGTGGTCCTGCACTGGACAAGTGGCTATTGATAATAGATGGATGAATGGATGGATGGAAATGTTGGCATATTTATTGAAGCTCTATAGACATGATATATACTTAAATACATTTGATAACTATATAAAATATCCTCATATTTTCATATACTGTTTATTTAGCACATACATGTACATGTACTAAAATCATACACACACCTGGAGTAAAATATTAAAGCATTAAAGACTTCAAAATATATTTTGGATCAGTGTACACTGGTTTTTGTTTCAGCTCAGATATAAACACATAAGAAATTAATACAAATTATTTTACTGGTCTAACTGAAATCTGAAAAAACTCGAAATCAGGACGATTATTTTAAATTTTAATGCACTTTGTACTTTACCATTAAGGCTATCTCAAAAAATTATAGTGAAGCCTCAGCTAACAGGATCTGAATGAATATGACTAATTTAAAAACAAACAAAAAGCAGGATATGTCAGGCACACCAGGAAAAAGCCCTGAGAGGAGAAAAGAGGCTGTTAACATTCCTAGGAAATGTCAGACCTATTCCCCATATTCATGTGAATCTATAGAATCCTCCTATAATTCCATATTCATACAGTGCACATACATGATCAATTAACATGCAGGAAACAGTAACGCATTTATTTCAGTTTATTCAGAGTAAATAAGGCTCAATTATAATACAAGAAACCAGTATTAACATTCAGAGTAAAATATACTCCTCCCAGCATGAATACAATAGTGAAGTAGGGGAATATGATATATGGTTTAAAAACAAATGCTCACATGTGTCCTGGTATCTATACATGCCTTGGAGAAACCAAAATCATACACATTTATAGGCAAACATACTGTACACACCTGAACAAGCACATGTGGGGAACCCCCCCACCGTGCGCGCGCACACGCACACGCACACACACACACACACACACACACAGCAGAACAGGAATGAGGGTGAAGCAAAGAACTCTGGGAAACTGATGCACCAGTAGCCCTTTTACTGCATGCTGTCATTAAAAATGAGAATTGGAGACACAGCAACAAAAATAATTACATAATAATAAATAACAGAAGGAAGCAGAAGGGGAGTGAACCTAATGCTGTACATAATTCGAACAAGGCACTTGGAACACATGGAAGTTTCTAGAAGGGTAATCCATATTGAGTTCAGTTTGGTACAGGAAAAAGACACTTTGGGGTCCTGTTTGAACATGCCCACTGGTAAGGAAAGTCCCAAAAGCAACAAACAAACATAAAAAAAAATCATTTGGATAAAATGTGTAAAATAGTAGGAACCAAAATCATGAAAGTAGAAAAGGCATCATAAGCAACAAGGTACTGCGGTAAAAAAGCGGTGCATAGCTGTCCTTTAGCATAACGTAACCTTAGAGTTACAACATTGGAACTTTTTGAAAGTAAGAGTTGGATTGGTGCTCCATCGCACTTTAACACACAAATGCAACTGCCTGTGGGCGAGTAACAGTCAGAAGTAGGTGCAGCTCACATTAATTTGTCCAGCTAGTCCACACAAATATAAAGCTATTTATCCTTTTTGCGCCCGGCCTACAGGTTTTTGCTTCCTCTGTAGTTCAGTTCTAACTAAAAAGGCATAGCAGTGGTGCATAAAGTGTCCATTTTCATTATTTTTTGTGTAGAAACAGTCTGTTGACCTGTTGCTAGCGCACAATGGGCGCCACTTTGGGCAGCTGCTCAGTCCTCAGCTCAGTTCTCAGTCCGTTCAAATCTGGCGCTCATTTGAGATTGAAGGCCAGCAGGGGTCTCTCCTCTCGCTTCTGCCAGGGACTCTTCTTGTTCTCATCCTCGCCACTGTCATCAGGGGCAGTGGTGGAGTTGGGGAGCTGCAGGTCAGGCTTGGTGTGATCAGTTCTGAACACCATGTCTCCATCATCCTCGTCATCCTCCTCCTCCTCCTCCTCCTCCTCCTGCTGCTGCTGCTGCGGCGACTGCTGCTGCTGTGGCGGTGGCTGCTGCTCCTGTTCCTCGGGGCTGGTGACATCTGGTAGCAGTGGTCCTAGTGCGCTGTCCTCAGGGCTGCCGTTGGGTGAGCCGCTTCCGCTGCCGTCCGCATCGTCCACATACACCAGCTGGGTGTATGACACGGCAGGCGTTGTGCTCCTGACCTGCCCCATCTGCTCTACCCCTGGCTCTCGCAGCCCCTTCTGGATTCGCCGGGCCAGCTCACTCATGTCCACGCCGGAATCCAGGCTGGCATCGTTGCTGCTGTTGCGTCCGGCGCGCTGCAAGTCGATGTACGAGTGGCGGATGTGGGCATTAGAGCGTCCGTCCAGGGAAACAAACCAGGCACGTGGGTGGGGCAGCGGTTTACCCCCTCTCAGCTCCATGAGGGTCTTCTCAGCCAGTAGCTGGTCCTCGCCGTTCATCTGCACCAGGCCCGCCTCACTCAGTGACGTTGGGATAGACAGTGACTCTTGCATGGTGGTTGTCTGCAGCGTCCAGGATCCATCCCGAGGGTCCTCACAGGAAGATGACAGTTGCAACGACTCGGAGCCTGGTGGCCCCAGGGGCTGATGGGAAGCGGACAGCTCGGCTTGGATGGTTTCCAGGTCGCTCTGCTGCTCCGTCTGTAGGAGTAAGGGCTGCCCAGCATACGGGTGCTCACCGGGAAGCTTCATGTAGTGGGCAGGAATGACTAGCGTGGGTCTCACCCGCCGATACGTCCCGTCCGTTACCTGGTCCACAGAGCTGCAGCAGAGCAGCTGGCCCGGTCTGGGCAGTGAGCTTGGCCGCTCTAAATGGTCTACTGACCGTGACAGCAGGTAGTCCGTTGGCCGGCGGTCTGACTCTGGTGTCCCAGGTCTCGCCGGTAAGGCCTCTTGGATACTGCCCATGCTGCTGGAAGACAGGTGGGTGGTGGAGGTGCGCTTTAGCTGCTCCTCACAGTCTGGTGGTCTTTGGGAAGATGCAGAACCACGGCTTCGCCGATCATTGCCCTTACTTGGTGACTCGTACCCATTTCCCTGTTGCAGATGGGACACCCTGACAGGAAAGGCCTGCACAGAATGGTGGAGCTCCTTGGTTAGGGAAGCACAGGAAGAAGATGGTGGGCGACGAGATGGCGAGCTCCTGCTAGAGGGCACCATCTCCTGACGAGAGGAAGAGGCAGTGGTGCACGTGGGCCTCAACATGGGTGTGTGCATGTCAGGTTCAGGTGCAGACGACACCAGCTCCAAGTGCACCTCGCTGATCAGGTTTACGTGGGACGTGGAGGTTGCCTGGTCTCTCTTGGAGTCGAGAACAGAGGTGATCTGCAGCTTGCGATGATGCCGTGGTCCCCGGCACTTCCTCCTGGGGGCAGACGAAGGTAAAAGGAGTACTGTATATCAACTATTACTGTTGAGAAAACAGGCAGCAGATGGAGGCAGACCCCACACTCACCTGCAATAGTAGAGCAGCAAGCAGGCAAGGAAGAGGAGGATCACACCCATCCCACCCAGGATGGCCAGGAGAAAAACTGTGTGGTAGGTGCTGATGTCCTTCGCCACCACTGCTCCTGCAACACCACACAGAGTTGTCCCTGCCTTCACTTGCATCAGCATCACTGCTACACTACAAAAAAATTTTTCTCCAAAAAAATGTCAATTTGAGACACAGACACACACCAAGCTATTCAGTGACTCATTACACATAAAATACATCTTGGACCGAGGGAAGAAACCGAAACCCACACAAATACAGGGAAAATGCGCAAACCCCACAGACCGAACCAGATACGTGACCCTGATTCCCACGACTCCACCCATTGTGTCAGCAATGAAAATAGCATCACCAGACAGAATAAATGTGAAATACATACAGTAAAGTGCACCTGCAGGGAGCAAAAGATTCATTTCTACATTAACTTGGACACATTTATCCGGGGGGAAAAAAAACACCATGACTCATCTTAATAGTGCCAGTTGATGGCTGCCTTATGGACAGAGACAGAAATAGCTTGAAACCCAAACAGCCCTGATGGAATTTATGCGTTTTGCTCTTCTGAGCAGTAAAAGGTTTGGGAAAGTGATGTTTTATTATTATTATTTTTTTTTATGTCAGATCCTATGAAGGGGCCGTTCTTTCATGTCTCTTGTCCCATTGCTATGGAGTGGAACACATGAGGCATGGACCCCTGGCCAAAGCAGCACCCAGTAACAGCTCAATCAGGAGCTGGAGACATCTGGGGTGTGAAACTGGTGTGTGTCTCACCTGTACTGACTGGGGACATGGCTGCTGCCCAATATCCCAGTTGGGGGGCGATGTAGTTCAGCATCAGTTGGTCACCCTCCTTCTGGACACAGGCTAGTCCACTCTTCAACCAGGCTCCTGTAAAGACAGAGCTCCCCCTCTTAACTACAGTAAGCTGAGGTCAGAAGTTCTGACGCCACCCCACGGTCACTAATGTGACAACTCATGACAAGGGAAATAATAAATAAATAAAAATAATGTTATTATTTGGGAAGTAAAACAAGTCACAAGCATACAATGTAATAAAGCTGTGTTTGTTCAGAGAGCTCATCTGTGTAAGGGTTTTCCCTTAACCACCTGGATTCTGCCCTCAGTGGTCGCTCCTTACAGGCCTTGAACCTACCACTATCCTCAAAACCACGCACAGTGTCCTGTCGATTCAGTTTGCATTTCACTGTATGGCATACCTGGTTACCATGTATGTGACAAATAAATCTCTTTGAATCTCAATGTTTCCAGGCTGGTGCATGTCCTCATGCCACCACAAGGTGGCGCAGCGACAGATTAACATTGGTCTGCACTCACTGCAGTTTGCCATTACCCCTGTGACCCAAAGTGATTCTCTGATTTCTGCTCCCTCTCTCATTGTGCCACTCGGCGGTTCTCAAGCATTTATGCTGTTGCGTATTGGGGTTGCTTAAGCGTAACACTGTGGTAAGATCTACCTTGTGACCAACTTGCAACAGGGCTCAACCACCCGCCACTCAGGAGGATCAAGTCTTTCATAATTGGTAGTAGCATGGTGGTAGGTTCTATATTCGTAAAGGTATGGGGGTTAAACTGTCATTTACATTCAGACAAAGGGAAGATGGGTACTGAGAAACAGATCATGTGCTGACATTTGGTTAAGGGGGTGTGTCCTCCTGTCACCTGTAGGGCGGGGTTTATATACACCTGACCACATTGCAAACAACTTGCCACATCAATTGTGTGCTGTGTGTACACAGATCTTATTAGAATGGACGACTGACATTTAAAGAAATTCCTCCCACGGTCTCGCAGAATGGATCAGATGTCATACTCAACCTTTGTTTGGAGTGTGTGTGTGTGTGTGTGTGTGTGTGTGGGGGGGTAACATTCAAAATAACAAATCCAAAATCCGATTACATATGATCTGGACCTAAATGTGCTCAGAAAATATTTTGCAAGCAGGAGTGAGGAAACCAGGTTTAAACATGTAATCTCACAAGCGTGATCTCCCCCGGAAAACATGGTACAATGGAAACAATGTTCCTGCTCCACTGGGGGAACAGGAACAGGTTCTCTGGCTCGCAGACACTGTCACCATTCTGTGCAAAACAATCTTCTGTTCAAGATATTCAACAGAAACTGGGGAAAATTCATTCTTCGCTAGCAAATTAAATTATCATCCTGTTTGTTGTTGTTCAAGGTAGCTAAGCAACCAGCTCAGTAAACAAAGGAGGGTCGAGGTTGGGGCTGACAGAGCATTCCTTATGTCAGTTGTCTGGGTTGTCACGGGATCATCTCAGGGTGTTGCCATATTTAACTACCAAGACAAGAGGAAGCACTTGTGCTGTGACCTTCAGATGCCAAACCCCCCTCAGGGTTACCCCTCTTGATCTCTTGATATAGGGATGCTGTTTTGGGCCTTGTGGGGAAGAGGGGGTCAAGGTGTTGGGTGCATAGCAGGTGGGCACCCTGATGGAAACACACTTCTCCTAAAAAGTCACACCATGACAAAGGGCCCAAAGTTACTGCATATACTCTGGCAGCCTTGTTCAAGGTACTTTCAATGAATCGACACAGCAAATGTTTCAGTAAAAATTATACTGCTGCTTGTATAAACAGGCAAATCAGTAAGTAGCTTAGTGTGCAAACCTCACATTGCAGGTCAGTTTGCAGAAAGGCACCATACAAATTGAATAAAAGTCAATGTTTGCCTATTGGAGGACCAACAGAACAAGGACCTGCAGCAGAAAGGCATTCTGGCAAGAGGCCACTCTGGTCAAGGTCAGAAAAATCAGATTTTACTGGTTCTCTGCCCTCAGTTTGGCTCTGAGTGTGTGTGTTGGTGTGTGTGAGAGTGAGAGAGAGCAGGTTCTAATGGAAACAGTCGACAACAGCCCGAGTCACACTCCTTTTACACTGATGACCTGCAGCATCCCCGAGACCCCAGACTGAACAGCAGCACGCACCCCAAATGCATGGAGTTCAGCTGTCTTCAGTGACACTGGCATACTGATTCCACGTGTCCTTTTCCATTTTTGGCCCAAGACAGAGGGATTCAGACACATTTACACCTCCAAGGTCTGGGGTCAGAGAGCCCCTTAACCATTTCTGTGATAAGAGAAGCACCAGCCTTGGGTCAGGGTCACACCAACAAGCTTCACAGGAACATGCAAATACACATTAGAAAAAAGAAAGCCTGCCATGACCGCGATGACACAGCAATGCCTGTGGGTTGGGTCCAAACCCGCATGAAGATGAGTGCTCTACAGCCATAACCGAAACACCACTTTATTTTTATATCCCTTTTGTCAGCTGTGGGGAGTCAGATGCAGAACAAGTTATTGGCGCAGGGTTTGGCGCCATGGTCAAGATGTGTCACAGTTCAGGTCCGAAGCTGGAACTTGGTTCAATCCTGAATATCCCGCACATCTGTTGATACTGATATTTACCTTACTAATACTTTTGAAAGCAACTTGTAAAATTTACATGAAGGTTTTCAAATCGGGGGATGAATAAAAACGCTGTCTTTTAAAGTAAAATTGAAACTCAGGGCTTTCATATTGTATGGTGATGAATAACCACTACACCCTCCATGATTCACTACAGTTGTTTCTGTACAAACTTCCAGCTGTACCAATATTTGAAATAATAAATAAAAGCTGTAGATGATATAACTGAGGTACACCAGCACTTTGGATAAAACTTCCTGATAAATTAATGGATTTCCACCAAGTTCAGATGGGTATGAAATCACATCCCTTCTCAGGGCTCCAGCTTCTGCTGACAAAATCCAGTTGTCTCCCACTGCACAGTGCTGAGTTTGCGGAATACAAACCATGTGCAGTTGGACTGTTGGTCAGATTTTAGCATGTCTGAACGGTTCTGACAAAAGAGGGAAAATTATATATGCTATATATATACACACACACACACACACCCCAGTGACTTCTAAAGCATCATTTGTGGTTTGAAAAGTTGCTGAGGGGTGGCGCTGTGGAGCTGATTGACTCCACTGTAGCCCGCTGGGATTAACACACACACACGCACACAGCTGGAGGGGTGGGGGAAGAATCCATTCACACACACAAGAAGACCACAGTTACTAAATATATCCTACAGAGCAATGGAAGTGGACTAATATACCCCCCACACCCCTGCTCTTTTACATGCCATTCTTCAGACCCCCCACCGAACACACAGCCTGGCGTGAAACCCAGGGTGGGCTGTGAGGATGAAACTCAAACCAGCATAGCACGGTGATAGGAATGTGCTGCTAACAAAGTGATAACAGACTCTTCCTCTCTTCCTGTCTGATCAAACACCACTCCCTTTTCAATTTACATTAGCAATCAATATATAATAAATAACCCCTAACTGATACCCACCCGGTCTCCTGTAGTTGTGGTTCCTACTGGCAACTCTGTACCATTTGCCCATGTACAACTGCTTTATCATCAAATGACTCCACCCTCAAGTTGGACCCGATTCTTTCTCTCT
The DNA here is from genome assembly GCA_018136845.1 of Heterotis niloticus. Taxonomy (NCBI): domain Eukaryota; kingdom Metazoa; phylum Chordata; class Actinopteri; order Osteoglossiformes; family Osteoglossidae; genus Heterotis; species Heterotis niloticus. Next base: position 20,837,054 of record CM030905.1, on the reverse strand, counting down.
CTCTCTCACACACACACACACACACACACACACACACACACACACACACACATACACACACACACACACACAACCCAGGGCTGTGTGACTGCTGCGGTTCTTCTGAGGGCTCACTGAACATGTGAGGAGGAAGTGCCGTCAATCAGAGGGACACTGCAATTCGATCCCAGGGCCTCCCTGTCTCCACTGTCATCTCCATGACCATCTCCCATCGTGGGATGATGTCATGACAGAAACCCCAGCCAGAGGGCTTCCCATCAAATGAAAAGCCCCTCAATGTTCACAGTAAAGACCCAATTTACAGAATAAAAGTCCCCAGATGTTTCATTAGTACGAACACTCCAATGCTGTATTTGTGGCAAAGCATGAGACGGTGGTATATCCACCATCTACAGTTAAATGGCGCTTTCTCTGAAAGATAAATAATAATGCTATCATCATTTACACTGACAATATTGTATACAGTCTAAATAATACATTAATCCATTAATGTTATACCTTTGATATTCTGATAAAATCAGTGTAACTGGACAAGGCTTCCAGGTCAGATTCCTTGTACATGCAAGTGGCCATTAAATATTACACAAGATTAACTGTATTATTACTACAGTTCATGCCAATTACTTATTTATTCAAAAGCTATTAAATGTTTTAATTCAAAGACTATTTTAATTGTTGCTCCACCAAAAACAGTAGAAAGACGACTAACACTTAAATTTCACACACTGCTCTATAAATAGGTATATCACCTTGGAGGAACGTGTCAGATAAATAAAGGTCACTGATCTACAAGAAGCTTCAACAGCAGCACCCTCCTCTCAGCGAAATGAGCTGCTCCTCCCTCCCTCCCTCCATGCTGCCAAATGGGCTCGACTAAATCAACACTCCGCCGGGTCTTTATCACGCAGATCAATAGGACGTGCAGGGGTGCTGGTCAGATGGCTGCCGTCTCTTGGCACACAGGGAGGTCTATTTGAATATTCAAAGGAGCAGGTTGAGGACAAAAAAAGCTTCTCCCCAAAGAGAAGAGTTGGGCTGGGAGGTCACTTTGAAGAGTCAATATTTGTCTCCTTCAAATTAGAGAGCAGCACATAGGTGATCGCAGGTGGGGCAGCCCCAAGGAGGAATGTGATCTACAGTAATCTTGGACAAGGTCTCATTTTATTAAGTCAACATCACATACTAAGTTTGGGGTCAACAATAGCTGGGCAGCAGGTGGCAAAATGGCTATGACTGTTGTCTTGCAATCTGAAGGCCCTGTGTTTGAATCCTACTCCTGCTGTAGTACCCTTGGTCAAGGTATTTATCCTGAAATGATAAAGTAAGAATACACTGCTGAAATAATAGGGTAAATCACTGAAAAGTTGAGAGCTTGTACAGTTTGAGAAAAAGGCCGTCACATGGCCCTGTCATGAAGAAGTTAATGTTTGCTAGAAGGCTGCACAACAGGCTGCTTATTAGATGCTGGACAGAGCCTACATGTTTTATATTGCAGGGCTAAAAATAGTCCAAAAACGGTCACGGGGAGAAATTAAAGCCACAAAATGTAATCGCCGCCTTTTAATCTGAGCTGTACCTGTTATGTTAGCTTTTACATTGACAGCTTGTTGTGAAGGAAAGCATTTCTTCCTTAAACAATGTCAGTAAATGACATATTAGGACCACAAAGGCAGGACAATGTACACGAACAGAGAATTACACTTCACGGAGCCTCTGACAGCCACTTCTCATAGTTTGTTCCTTTGCCGCTCTTAATCCTTGGACAGAAGCCTCTCGGCACCAAAATGAGATTATTTAGAAAAAGAAGATATTCTCTAGATTTACCAACCAATCCAATTCCCTGAGCTCAACTCCTTTTTTTCTTGGCATTATTGTTGTAACCTGTCAAATGTTTAGCAATTTTGCTGTTGGCGTTGATAAAAACTTGGCTGAATCACCGGTAACTCGCAAGCGCTGAAGCCAAGCCATGGCTGCACCCAGTCAAGACACAGCCTGATGCTGAGTAACCTGTGGGAATTGTCATCAAGATGGGGCTGAACTCCTGGTAACCTGTGGCAGTTGCTGTCAACACAAAGCTGAACCCTAGGACACCTACTACGAGTGCTGTCAAGACATGGCCAAATCCTCTGTAGCCCGAAGAACCTTGCATCAATGCATATCCTAACCCTTGGTAATTCACAGACTGTTGTCGAGATTCAGTGGAACCTGCAATAAACTCACAAAGGTAGAAACAAGAGAACCTAGGAGTTGTCATGAAACAACCGATTCTGTCGTACGAACAGAGCTGTGTTTTTCTGACCCTTCGGAATCTTCATTATCCTGTTGGCTCAGTCAGCCCTTCAAGAGGATGTTTTGCGCTGAACTTTCCCGTGCCTATCGTGGAAGTGATCTTGCGCTCTGACCACCAGCCTCCTCTACATCCGCTGGGTTCCACAGGAAGCAAGATCCTTCCTCTGATTCAGGGTTCACACAAAGAGTGTTGGAATGTGGAGGATTCACTTCCCCCATGGGGACAGAGGTGATGGATACTGCTGAACCTCAACCCAACTGCAGTGAATAGAAGCGGTTTTCACCAAAATAAAGAATGCTTTGTGACAGTGACGAGTTTGGGGTCAGAGCACCTTTCTGCAGAGTGCTAATGGTAGTATTAACCACTAACTCATAACTGGAAAAGGTCATGCTGTTATATGGGTAGTGGGAGGGGGCATCCCTACCAAGTTTGGGGTCAAAGCGCCAGGCGGGGACGTGGTCATTCTCCTTCAGGCCGCTGTTAGGGGGCAGGGGTACGATGATGTTCATAGGTTCAGTGAGGTGCAGCTCAGAGCCATCCCTGTCCAGGAGGTGGACGCTGATGGCTGTGATGGGGGTCAACTCCACTCTCCTGCCGCTACCTGAAGGAGACATTAACAACAGTTTTGAGTCAGGAAGCAATCGGGTGCTCCTAGGGAAAAGGGAAGGGGGGCAGGGCAGTACCATCTTCCTGGTACCCTTAAAGTGTGTCCCAGACAACATGAATGAATAAAGGAAAGACAGTGTACCACTGCTGTTGGCAGGGGTTCTGGGGCAGCTGGGTCTAAGATTAAATAACCTCTTCTTCCAGGCTAATGATGCAAATAATATTTGAGGCTGCAGGTTCAGCTGCTAACACACAACCACAGGGGGCAGGACACAGCTTTACATAACTCATCTTCCCTTTCCTGTAAATGTCCATGGCTTGAATATGGCAACCTTTCGTTTACAAATCAATGGACTCTGCAGTTTTGACCACTCTGTCGACCAGTCTCACCTGTGCCATTCTCGGCGAGACCTTGCAGGTAAGGGAAGTGCTCCACTTCCTGGGAGGAGCTGGCCACTGTCAGCAGGGCTGTGAGGTTGGCATAGCTGGTGCTATGCGGCAGGGTTAGGGCCCGACGAGGGAAATGAACCCAGGGTCGGATCCTTGATCCTGGGGACAGCGGAGGGGCGGGGGGGTGTTAAAATCACAAAACGTAACAAAATGTAGTATGACTAACAGGCTGTCAAATGTGGGTGGGAGTTCATGTGGGAGAGGGCAAGGTTTCTCAAATTAATGCACTAACTAGCAAGTGTTCTGTTCAGGCCAAGACACACACACTCATGAAGGATGAAAGCCTACAACTTTGTGCGAGAGGTTCCTCCCCACTAATGGTTACATGTGTCCATATCTACCAATAAATAATCCCTCTGCAAAATTTCTTTTGGGGCAGAACATGTGTAACATTTCACTTAGCAAATTAGATTTGGCTAATTGACCTTCTGAAGCCTGCCCTCCATGACACAGTACGGTCATGACCGTTCCCTTGGGGGGGCGTGTCCTACCACTCCAGCTCCACCCATGTAGGACAGGGTCAAAGGTTAATTGAAGATGAAGCCCAATTACTCATCCTCAGTGATGTCATTGTGAGTGGCTGTGTGACCCTGGCGGTGAAACACTGCTTGGAGGCGGGACTGTTAGAAGCTGCCCTCCAATCAGCTGCTCATAGGGCCTCGCTCAAACAATAACACTTAGCCTATGGGAATGCATTCCAGCAGGGCTGGAGTCACAGTGAGCCAATCAGCTCACACCTCACCCGCCTCCCAATTCCAACGGTTGCTCCACCATTCAATATTTTATTTTCACACACTTGGAAGAGGAGAAGGGCTTGAGCAAACAAAATGAAACGGAAAACATGGCAAAAAAGGGATAAATAAAAAAAATAAAGAAAACAGCAGCCCACAAAAATGAATAAAAACCAAATGTATTACCCATTATTTATACGAGTTCTTCAGGATCACTTACAATGGGAAGTTTGTGCACTAAACTACCGACAGATTTGTCTGTTTAAAGAAGGCAATTTTTACTGTACTAATTCAGGGTGAGTGTCTTAATCGAGGGTACTAAAACAGGAATGGAAATTTTAACCAAACACTGAATTTGCTACCTCCTGTCCACAAACATAAACAATATATAAATATATATAAAATATAGCGAGAGAGCGAGAGCGAGTGCAAGCTGGAGTTTCAAATTCCTAAAAAGAAACAGGCAGGAATAAAACATGGGAACAGGAAATATCCATCCTGATGTTGACACTTGAGTACAAAGTGAAGTGAAAAGACTGAGCACCCCCCTCTCCCCGGCTGCCCCCTCCCCCACCAGCTGAATGGCATTCAATAAATAAGAGCAGAAATAGAGCTGCAGCATGGGTCTCGCCTCCCTCCCTGAGGATCATATACGGGAAGTAACTGGAACTGCACTTCTGTAGTGTGTGTAGACCATCCTGCCCCCTGCCGCCACAGTCCCAGCACTGAGGCCCAGACTCTCCACCTGACACCCCCCCTTCTGGTCCACATCCCCATTCCAGGATATATGCCCTATAAGAAGTACATTGATGAAAGACCAGACTAATGCAGAAAAGCAATCCCTGTAATTTCTGTATGTGATTCCTCACCTGGGAAGCCAGACACAACGTGCACCACATCATCATACACCATGAGTGTGGCGGCCCGCTCCAGCAGCAGGTCCAGGCTGAGTGCAGCAAACACTGGAGGGGACACAACGGACAGTGACGGAGTGTTAGCAACACAACCACAAAGCACAGACACACTGTGCATGTGTGTACAAGAAGAACTACCCAACAGTAAGCAGCATAGAAGTTAGTGCCTTCCAGCTGAAGGGCCCAGGTTCAAACTCCTCCTCCTGCTATATTCTTGATCCTTAGTTTATTATGAATTGATACAGTAAAAATTACCCTACTGTACAAAGGAGTACATCACAGGTTTAAAAACCTCACCTAAGTTTCTCCCAAAATACAAGCATTTGACTTGGAATTCAGTTAAGATTTTTAAAAAACATGCTGCCTGACTGAGCCCTTATTTGTTCTAAGGGATCTAAGGACACAACAGCCACCCAACTCGCTGGTGGTGCCACTTCAAATTCTTGTCCACATCTTCATTTAGAGTTATGCGTTGTTAGGTACAATCTTGTCATCTCAGGCAATCTACTGTATCCATATCATTATTACACTGCCAAATATTATTCATGAAAAGAATTGTTTGTTTGGGCATTTATATTTTATCTATATTTTAATGGGTTTTGGTGTAACTTAAGCATGCATGGGGGTTTATTTGTGGAATTAGGAATGGTTGAAAATCTCTGACTTAGGAGATTTCACCGTAGGAGCCGATTTCTACAAACAGGTTATGCTAGTAAGCAAGGGAATATCTGCACTGTAAATTGCTTTGGAGATACAGTAGGTGAAACAATACTGTTCAACACAAACATGTTCCCTAATTTACCATAGAGACATACTGAATAGTTCAAACATGCATCCTATGGTCAAACAGTAGCGTCTTGCCTGGGATTCAAACCAACAAGCATGTAGCGCTACGCTTCTGTCACAGCAGTACTGGGGTGTTTCAGCCAATATGAGTAAACTCAGCAGAAACACTGAGGTGTGTAAAAGGATCGAGGGTAAAAGTGTGAGGATTAGTGGCTTTCTGGCAGCTCCCTGCCCCACTGCCAAGGGCACAGCTGAGAGCTGGACAGAAGTCAGCAGCTAGCCTCCTCCTCCAATTTACATTTATTTATCTGCTTTTTCTTAAGCTATTATATTCATTTACCCATCTATACAGTAGAGTAACTTTTACCCTATGGTATCAGTTCAGGGTAAGTACCACTACAGCAGGAAATAGGATCTGAACCCAGGATCTTTGCAAGGTGGCAGCTTTAACCACTATGCCACCTGCTGCCCACCATCTGTGTCATGGGCAGAACACATTCCTGGGAAAGTTTCCTTGGTACCAATCAACACAGAGCTGAAAGATGCTTTAAAAAAAAAAAAAGAAAAGAAAAAAAAAGCACACAGCCCCACCCTCCCCAAACAACACCCAGACACGAGTCTAACCCTATGTCTTATAGGAATCTCCATGTGGTAGCCAAGCTCTGCTGAAAATGTTCTGGTCCAGCTATTCAGCAGTGTTTTACTGAGTATTCAGATGGAGGTTTCATAATAAACCAGTTATTAATCATAACTTGGTGGAGCAAACAGTGAGCAAAGAAATTCAGACATTTCGCTTTTTGCAAACCACAAAACTGTTATGCGGCTAATCACCTTCTTCCTCTCCTGTTATCGCAGATAAGGTACAAATGGCCGGTCCATCTGCAATCTGTGCTCTGCCCCATCGTCCAACGCAGTGAGGTGTGCTAATCCCTACGCCCCCTCTGGCTGCACTTTGCTCTGCCCCCCAGGGCCATTCGTTAATATTTTATTTCATTAAGCGCCATGGCCTGTTAATCTCTTAGCATTCACACATACCAGGTAACCGGGTCGGTTGCCATAGGGCGGAGTTTGGCACAAAGCCGGGCTTGGTTGCTGTGACGATCAGAGGGGTGCCCACGTGGTATGGGAACGTGATGAAGGCTGTGCCGTCTGCTCCTGAGGTCTCTGCAGCAAATGAGGTGTGGTTGGCGAAGATCTCCACGGTGGCGCCAGGTATTGGTTGGTGGGTGCTGGCATCACTCAGGTGTACCTTCAGGGTCACCTCTACATTGAGGGTGGTAAGGGACAGAAAAAATATTGTCATGGAAATAGCAACTATTCAGTCAACCCTTTTCTTCAGAGTAATGTATATCTCAGAATGAATAAATGCATCAATAGTGCATGAAGAACCTTAAATCAAGATGACCAAACCACGGCATGTGTGGTACCACCACGTGGTTGGTTCACATTCTTCAAGTAGCTGCCTATAAGAGACATTCAAACAGCAGATATAAACTACCTGGCCAAAAAAAAAAAGTCACACACTAATATTTGGTTGGCTTGCCTTTAGGTTTGATGATGACATGCATTTGCTGTGGCATCGTTTCGATAAACTTATGCAGTATCACAAAATTTAGTTCCGTCCAGAGTTGCATTCATTTTTCGTCAAGTATTGTATTGATGATGGGAGAGCCAGACGTAAAGTCTTCTCCAGCACAAGATCCCAAAGATTCTCAATGGGGTTAAGGTCTGGACTCTGTGGTGGTCAATCCATGTATGAAAATGATGTCTCATGCTCCCTGAAGCACTCTTTCTGGCATTGTCATCTTGCAATATGCCTGTGCCATCAGGGAAGAAAAAATCCATTGATGGAAAAACCTGGTCATTCAGTATATTCGGGTAGTCAGCTGAGCTCATTTTTTTGGGCACATAATGTTGTTGAACCTAGACCTGACCAACTGAAGCAACCCCACATCATAACACAAAGTTAAATCTAGCTGGTGACTTTTTTTTTTGGCTGGGCAGTGTATAAGTAATCATAGCTACATAAAGGAGTCCAGCATCATCTGCCATCAGGAGGTCAGGAGAAAATAGCACTGATAGAGATGGGTTTGAGATCCAGCCTGAATGCTGGAAAGGATTCAGCAGCTGATTCCACCACACAGAGCAAAACTGAGAACCTCCCCCCAATTTTCCTTTTTGAACCTTTTATCAGTGGGACAACCAGGCACCAGACATGGAGGATTCTAACAATTTGATCTCAGTTAAAACATGACAACCGGTTAAATGTCTTCAGAGCAAAAACTGAACATTAATCTAACAAGTTCTTCCACCAAATCACCGACAATGTCTGACTTGTTTTAAAGATCTAAGCGTGATCATCTTTTAATTAAACTTACTGGCAAATAAAGTTTAGCTCCAACACCTCCAAGCAGCACATAATGAATGTAATGACTTGGCTTCAGTGCCCAAATTTAACAAGCCATGTGGTTTTTTCCTAAACATAAAAAACGGGAATAAAGGCTTCATTCTGCAGGTCAACAAAAGCTTAATCATTGAAGGCCCACTTTAATGGCCGCATCAGCCTCCTTCCAGCAGTGGAAAAACACGAGAGGCAGTCAGCCCGCATCATCGAGGGTCACTGAACTCTGTGATGAAGAGACTGGACTGACGTAAAGGATGCTGATGGTCACACACTGGATACCATGGTCAAAGATCACACCAATGTAAATGAGTCCTAGCTGACCAGTAAGGAAGCAGTGGCTTCAGAAAAATCAGCCAAGACAAGAAGATCAACTGAAAAGTCCAGGGCAATAGGAGGCGGTCATTTGTAGGAATCCTGGTTGTTACACAATTATGCCAACAATCTGAGGTTGAGGATGAGTTGAGAGACCACAACCTCTCCCAAGGAAGAACAATAATCTCATCCCACCAGATAGCCAGAGAACTGAACATTGAAAGTTTCCCTTAATTGACTAATGTAACCTGGGATAAATATGGTAAAATGCAGTAAAAATCCCTAAAATGGGATCTGAATGTGAAACCTTCCTGATACAAGTTCTGTCTCTCTCTCTCTCTCTCTCTCACACACACACACACACAAACAAACAAACAAACAAAGCCTGGTCTTGCATGACACTAAATCCCCATTAGGTGGGAATAGGCTTTGAGTGTCAGCCTCAGTCCTGATCCCTGTTGGGTGCCCCCTGCGGGCACCCAAGACTCAGGGCTGCAGGACCATATCTGGGTCTTGTGACCAAGGAATCCCAAACCCCTTTCTGGTTTCTCTGCATGAGATGAAGCCACTGAATCTCTTTCACATTTCTCAAGGTTATGAAGTGGTTAAAGGACAGGGCTTGAGGTGAGAATAGAGGCATCTGATTTCTGGATAGTGGGACTTGAACCCAAGACCACCCAGAAGAGCTCTGGTAAAAGACACAGGTGTGCCAGTGGGTAAATTCCAGTTAAAAATGGAAAGCTCCTTCTTATTCTCAACAGCAGCCACCATCTTACAGGGAACATTTCTTTTACAACTGTGTGTCAATTTAGGGTACATGCCCTCCTCAAGGGCAAGAGGTGGGATTCGAACCCTAAAATTTCCAAATCCACAGGCAGCAATTCTAACCACAACACCACCTGCTGAACACATGTAAAACATGTTTTTCCTAAAGTCAAAAAATTGCTGTTCCACACATCACCTTGGCTGTAGTATGGGGGAGAGTGGGCACATCTGGTCATCTTATTTAAACAGCAGACCAGACCAGCTTCCAGTGAGCTTGAAAACTGAGCTGTAACTAAACCCTGAAGTATGGGCTCTGAAAATCCCAAACGAAAGTAGTTTTGTAGCCCAATGTGGTTCTGTTCTTACAGCAACCGTGACGTCAAGCAAGCCATCAGGAACCCTCAGTATAGCTGGCCCACCTTTCGTTGAGGTTAAGAAGGTTAGAAAGATGACCGCAGTCTGATACGAACTCATTTCAGACACCCTCTGCAGACGAGGGGAGGCTTCTGACCACGAGCGTGTATACTGCAGACAGCTAGAAACATAACCTCACACCTGCAACCATTTACTTTATCACGAGTGCTGAATCTGCTGCACTTTGCAGTGACCCAATGCACAATCTAAGTCAGACCCAGCGACTGATCCAAATGGTGGAATAGGGTGTTGGCCTGATGGGCCAACTGACCCTGTTCGGGCTTCACGGGGTCTGTTACAATCAGCCATGGATGGTGGTACACCGGAACCACATCAGGTAAACCGGGTCTGATTGAGAAATGATCTTTTAGTGGTTGCTCTGTATGTCCAGGTTTTTCAGAGGGCCAAAAACAAAACATTTATTTAGAAAATGTTCCAACTAATTGTTTAACTTATGGTCCCAATATAGACTTTCAATATAAGGCTATTTACAATGATTTACCCATTCATACAAAAGGGTAATTTTTGCTGTATCAGTTCAGGGTGATCAAGGATACTGCAGCAGGAGGTGGGATTCAAACCACAGTCTTAACTCCTACACCACCTGCTGGAAAGGCAGGTAACTAAAGGAGTATGAAGAGCAGATGGCTTTCATGTGGTTTTGTTATGAGCTCAGCTGAAGCTGTGGAAATAATCTGCACAGCCGGACAACCCCACTCCAGGGCGTGTGCACACACACACACACACACACACACACACACACACACACACACACACACACACACACACACACACACACAAGCTGGGAAGCCATGAGGAACTCTTTAACTGGACCATCTGGTCAGCGAGCTGTAAATCACTCCCCACCGCTGAATCACTCTGTTGGAATGCCACTGAAATCAGACCACGGTCTCCAGCCCAGTGCAGCCATGTATGACAGTACCTAGTATTGGACCCACCAGTCCACTGTACCCCCAAGCCCTCTTACAGTCATCTTCATTTGGCAAATAGGGTGCAACACAATCCAACTTTGACTTGGCAGTACCGTTGCAGGCTAGTGTACATGGAGGCCACCTAGGTCACACACCGACGAGATGGTTGTCAGGGTTGTCCAAGCAGTTAAGCACCTCCATTTTGCATGGGTAAGAGTGCAAGTTCAGGAGGGGAGGTTGCTGAGCCCCACAATGCAAAGATCTGACAGCTAAGGCAGGTCTACCACATCATAGCAAATGGCACCAATGCACTGGAGGCCCAACAGTGCCAAGATGCATCGCAGTCTCCGAGTGCTGGGCTAGGGAAGGGGGCAAATGGGAGGTAAACAGAGGTCCGAGACTTGGGGCTGAAGGTGTGACATCAGAACCTGCAGGAGCCATTAATGTTGCCCTGCACTCAGGCAAATTACATAACCCCAAGCAAGGGGCACCCTACTGAACTGCTAAAAATGAAGTAACCTTGGGAAGGAGGGGTTCCCCCTTCATGATATGCTTATTTTAAATATAGGTACATGCAGATCATAAGACATATTCACACCTTCATTAGACAAAACTATATAGCCACTGTCTATGTTGCTCTGTGACTGGCAGCTCCTGAATGACATCTCAGCATTTTAATGGTAGCCTTTACACAACAGGGGGTGTGGTCCATCACTAGCCCCTCCTTTTGTTGGAAAGGGAAAGCAGAAAAAGGACAAAGACAGGGGTTGAGGTGGGGAGAGGGGATCTTACTATAATTTTCAGCCCCATACACCACCAATTTACCATTTTTCCATTAACTTGGCACTTTTCTCCAAAGTGACTCACAATATTCAGCTACTTACTGTGATTTACCCATTTACACTGCAGGATAATTCTCGCTCTATCCTTTCAGACTAAGTACCTGGCACTACAGCAGAAGAGGGGATTTGAAAACCCAGGTCCATCAAAGGTAAGGTGGCGGCTGCAACCATTACACCACCTGCTGCCCACTATTGGCTACTATTTCATCAAATCTGTGCAGTCGTCCTTGTGGTTACAAGTGCTGAGTTAAACCCACCCAAGTCAGTTTCATCGACATCTCAAACATACATACTTATGCCAGACAAGGCGGCGGGCAACCTGGAATTTAATGTTTTCAGACATTTTATTGCCAGTTTCATTTTTCCTATATTATGTTCAATTGCTTATTGCTTAATGGAAAACTTTATTAATATTGTACGGGAAAACTGCAATGATCTCAGCACACAGCAAGCGCACACACACAAAAGGGGGGCCTTTATAGAGAGGGGTTATATATTCTAAAGCAACTTGCACAGAGGAAGATTTGAAATAAATAAAAGTACAAAAAGAAATCTAGCAAAGCTCTACTGCTACATTCCTATATTGCCCTTAAGTCTTTGAAGAACCAAACATAGCCAAAAGCAAAGGGCTCTGTGTCCATAACTTTTATTGTTGACAGAAAGCCACATGACTGTGAGGGTGTTAATACCTCCATGGTGGTACTTTGAAGTGTTACACACAGGCAGTGTTTACAGAATACAGTACAGACCGCTCCATACGTGGTGGGGAGAAATGCAGTTTGGATCACAACTTAAACAGAGTGTGCCTGTACCAAGCCCATACAGTAAAGCATATGGTGGGGGAGGGGTTGTCCCAACATTACAATCTGACCTGCATGGCTAAGTGATGTCATATTTGTACTAAAACATGCATTCAAAAAGTAAAGAAAAAAAAAAACCCTGCTGAACATATTTAGTGCCATTGTGAAGCTACACACCACACATAAGCAAAAAATTACACTTTGCAGGATACAACCCCACTGTGGTTTAAAGTGGTCAGTAGTTAAAATGGTCACAGTTTGACCACTACCTAAAAGGATACTAAGGCTCCACTATTTACACCCAGTTATAAACTATGCAGCTGGGAATTTGCACCCGTAGCACAGTATATTTGAAGGTATGTTTACTCCAAGCGTTACCTACTACATCTCTATTTCATGACTAATTATTTTGCCGTATTATTTTAATCTATACCCATATTACTTATATACAGTACATGTTCATAAACATCTCTAAATTTAACTGTTTTATAGTATGTAGTGCATTTTCTGTTACTTAAAGGTTACCCTGCCGCTTCCATGTTCTACATGTTGAGCATCTGGAGGAATGGACATTGTGCCCAACTGTTAATGCAAAACTGAAGTTGGCTAATAAAGATAAATCATCTTTGATGGAGTTTGTACCACTCAGATAGAGAAGTTACTTCAGGCCAGCTAGGAGAGTCACAGTCCACCTAATCGGGACTCTCTACAGGATTGGGGTCCAAACCTCTACTCCATAATAGAATTCTGCTATGGATCCAGTTGACTGTGGAAGGTATTTGTAGAGAGATTCCTCACATGACAAATTTTGAAACCTCATTTCCTTTTTAAAAAAGTAACTTTAACCCCACACTTATGCATTTTCAGAAAGGCATCTGTGGTGGTATAATTGCAACCTGTGTTACCCACCTAGCTGACAGTAAGAAGCAACTATAGAGGAGTGTGAGGTCACCTTATTTCAACTCACTTCCACAGTGTCTGCAGCTCCTATCTGGTGTTTTGAGTGTTGGTTTTTCATGGAAAGTTAATGAACACTGCATATTGCTTTGGGATGAATCAGAAAACAATCTGCACTGAACAGCAGGAGTTTGTGGAAACACTTTTATTATGTTATCAGTAATTTCATTGTGGCTCACAATTAATACAAATATTTTTTAAATCTTAACTTGAGTATAGCTATAGGCAAGATATTTACAGAACCAAAAAAAAAAAGCAAATCAAATGAAGGGATGTTTGTACTATTGGGTTTGTAAGATGGGGAGCTGATATGCAGATGTCATCATGAACACTGAGCAGCAGTCTGCATGTTAGCCTGCTTTTGGATTTAATAATAGATCTCATGCAACAGTTTTGGTCGCTGAAGTGGGGGGGGGGCTTCAAGAAATATGTGTGGGGGGAATGATGGAAACAATGTTTCACACACAGCACAGACCACAGTCCAAACCCCCACGTACAGGACTCAAGACCAGCAGCAAAGGGCCTCCCATTATCCAAACCACAGTGCTTTGGAAAGGAAAATTCCACTGTGCTTTCCCTGCTCCTTGTCCCTCTAATGAAACCAACTGCCTCAAACCCACAAACCACTCGGTTCCAGACTTCAAACGCTCACCCCATGTCGGATTTTATTGGCCACTTTTAGTTTTACTCAGTAAAGGAAGTGCGTTGAAACACTGGCTTCGCCGCTTCCCAAGGTGTGAGATGCAAAGGTTTGAAGAGCTCGGCAAGCACCAACCGCCTGGAGTTGTCATTGTGCTTGGATCCAACATTATCATGCTGATGAACAGAAGGGGAAACTGTAACAGATACACACCCTATTCATACAAAAAAGAATGCTTCCAAAAACAAACACACACACACACACACACACACACACACACACACACACACACACACACACACACACACACACACACACACACACAATCCCTGTGGAGCTGATCTCAGCAGGCCAACTGTTTTGCTCCATGATTTTTGTGTGTTTTGTGCATGCAGGGAGGCAGGGCAGCTCTCTGGTAAAAACAGGGTGAGAGGTTACATTCTGCTGCAGAAACACAATGGCCTTCGCACTGTCACTTCCAAAACCATGTTTGGAAACTTCCAGAGGAACCTCCTGTTGATCATCTTTATTCCATGTGCAACCAATATTTTCCTCATTGTCTAAAGAGAGTTGCCTGCATGGCTTTGATTCTCAGGAAAACAGGGGCTTCAAGTGCCTCCGCTTTCGAGAGCTTCCTTCCCATCAGAACCTAACTGCGGTCTGCAGTGCTTGCTAGGACCCCCCCGGACCTGGATGCCCTCGACGGCTCTGCTCAGCTAAACGCGATCTGGCCGGCCTGACTGAGCAGGCAGCCGGGCAGCTGGCCAGCCAGTAGATAAACAAGGTCAGCTGATGGCGAGCATGCGGTCTTGCTGTCTGTGCGAGTCGATGGACATAAACCAGCTCCCCGAGCCCTGGGGCACCCACCAGGCAAGGAGAACCAACGTGACCATCAACACTGAAGCCAAACAGGCAGTGGAGCAACGCAGGTTCCACAGGACACATCAACATACACATCAAAGCAAATAAGCTCATCACCAACAGCCAAAGAGTTTTAGACACAGGATGACTAGAACACAGCTTGTGTCCGATACCATTATGTTGCTAGCTCACATCCCTCATGTAGCTGCCTATAGAAGTGACAATGAATGTTGGACTCAAGGCCCTTATTAAATGCTGGGAGGGATTCAGCAGCTCTAATGAACAGAACTCATTCTACCACCGCAAGGTGAGAATTAAGAACCTACTGGCCTTCGGTTTTGGGCCCCTTATGAGTGGAACCAGCAAACACCCAGAGGGCACAGCACTCTTGCTGGGCTGTAGTGAGCTATCAGTGTGCTGATTCTTTGGTTAAGGCTTATCAAAGTTTAACAGTCTCTTCTATAAGAGCAGCTACAGGAATCCAGCACCGAGAGACAACTTGTACAACCTGCAATTTCCTTGTCCCTAAAACTCAACCAATAACATTCAAGCCCAAAACCTTCCAGTCCTTTCCTACCAAAGCTCTGTCGCTCATAGCTTCTCTGTTCATACAGCATCTGGATGTGAATCAATTGAATGTTTGAAATGCCCAGAGTTAAACCAGGAAAGGCACAGCAGACACACAGCCAAGTGAAGGGAAAAGGTTCTTTACATAGACTTTTAAATACATTATCACCACCCAACCGTAATGCAGAACCTCACTTCTCTGAATGTTCTCTCCCCTTTTTACTAGCATCCATGGCTTCTGACAGGGTGGAAGTAATCCCTGCGCTCAGAGCAACATCCTCCATGGATGACACACACAGCTGGGGCCTGATGAGAACTTGTCACTGGACTGTGTGGAATGCAACCAAGCCAACAACGGCAAACACCCGGCAAGGCCAGCTCAAGCCAGGGGACTTAACCCAATCCCCTACAGCATTAGCATAGTCCTTCACCAAATGGTCAGTCGGTGCCCCAATGCTGCAATCCTTACAGCCAGCTGTATTAATGGGCTTTGGATGAAACACAGTTTAGAACCTCAAACAAGAGTTTATCCGTTGCTTGTCAGGCACACAAGATCCTAAATACAGCCTTACATGGGTTCACAGCTGTTCCTGTGAAACCGACATGTTGGAGCATTTAGAGAGTATTTGGGACAGTAATGGAGGTAGGATTCGATGTTCCACTAAGTCCTATAGAGCCTAGCCACCCATAGGTCACACCCCACAGCTCTTAAAAAGCAGCTCCAAGTAATGGACAGAAAGTGTGTTGAGTTCTATGCCCGGGGGTAAACCCCAAACTGACTGGCATTTTCCCATATGTTGATGTCACAACGTCTGATTCATTGGAGGATAAAGGACTGTGCAGATGTGAAGCGTTTCCTAGCAGTTAGTCCAGTAGTATACTGTACCCTGGTAAATACTGGGGCATAAACAGTGCAATTACTTCATCTACCACCAAAGATCGGTTAACAGAAATCGCAGGGCTTCCCCTGCCAGTGTTGTTCAGGGTTTCCTCACTAAAGCATGCATAAAAAACAATTTACCAAACTTTTAAATGCTAACTAAGCAAACCTAAGATTTAAAAGAAATTTAGGTTTAAATCTGACTGAATGACTAATGTTGAAATAAACATTCACTTTCCAAATGTAACAAAAACGCTGGGGGGGGGGGCACACACTTTAAAATCCAACACAGAATGTAGCAGTTTTTTGTCATTCAGTATAACGGAAGCTAATAAATAGTTACAGTCAACAACGTAGTTTCTTTTTCCTGGATTGTTCTTGGAAAATAATCAGAGAAGTTAATTTTTATTTGATCCTATTTGTAAAGCTTTTTGGAATCACAACAGGGGTTGTAGTAACAAACAAGCCAATATATCAGCTGGGCCAATACCCCCCTCTTCATTAAAACATGAAATAAAGAACATATTTTATTTAATTTTTCTCCTAATTATAAATAAATTGACAAAATTAAAGATTAGACTGCCAACGTTTATAAGGCTTAGCGGGTCCATCAGGGATTCTAACCTGTAGCCCCCCAGGCGGGTGGAAGGCATGGAAGGAAATTTATCAAAAGTTTATTTCTCACTGGTTCAAACTTTTACCCAAAATTCTTACTTCTGTCTATGGGAGGAAGAAATAAACTCTTTATCATCATAAATACATCTTACAAGTCATTGATCACTTCAGAGAAGGGTGGGAAGGGCACAAACGGTCTGCCGTGACACATTTTACTCCCAGTCAGTCCTAAAGGGGTTACAGCCGCCCCCTCTGTGGAGCCACAGAATGACATCATTCCCCTTACATGGCTTTTGGAAGGGAGGTGTGGTGTCTGACAGCAGTATAGGGGGTGGTCCATGTAACCCCCCCAATCCCCTGTCTGAAGTCAACCCTCCCCCACCCACATCATTAACTCGACTCGGCAGCACTGGAGGAAACCACCGTCCCAAACTGTTCCTGGGCCCCCTCCAGCCTCAACAAACAGGGAAACCCTTTGAGCTGACTGGACAGATACGGAACACAGGATGGCCATCATGAACACTAACTGTCCTGTTGTGTCTTGGGGAGGGCTCGGTCTGTCTGTCTGGGACTACCTGTGACAACAGATCCTGCATCTTACTGGATCAACCTGAATGGAATCTGATAAAAATTCACCGTTTGGGCCACTGGGTCAACACACCGGTGTAGCCTTACTGTGTGTGCAGCATACAAATGGACACAACACAACAGATGTGCTTTAGTCTGGGGGGGGGGGGGCTGTATTAGAGTTCCTCAATGAAACACTTCCTGGACCAGCAGGTGGCATGGTGGTTAAAACTGAAGCCTTGCACTTCAGGAATCCATGTTTAAATCCCCACTTACTGCTTTACCCTTTACTCTGAAATCTAATTACTCTGAAATCGATACAGTAAAAATTACCCTGCTGCAAAAATGAGTAAATCAGCGCAAGTAGCTTATTATTTTGAGTGAGTCTGGATTAGAACCATATAATAAATATAAATGAACTGCAGAGGCTGGACACAATACTGCCACATTAGTATTGTCAGGACCCACTGGATTAACACACACACACACACACACACACACACACACACACACACACACACACACACACACACACACACACACAGATGAAGATGGCAAATCCTTAACCAGGGCATGGTGCAGGGATGGAACTGGAAGGGGTGGATGTGCGTGTGTGTGTTAGCAGCCTGCTTCTAAACAGGTGTCACACTAGAATGAACACTGAGCAACACTGAAAGGGAGAAATTCCAGTATTGGACAGATGTTTGATCACAGCAACACCTGGGTCTCCTCAGTGTTTCTGCCTGGCCATTGTTGGCCCCCAAACCTCTTGAGGAGAGTAAGCAGCAACCAAATGAATGGACTGTCACAATGACAATGGACAGAAACGTCTAGAAAACCTAATGTGATCAACACAACAGTCTTAAACTAAAGAACTTATACAAACAAAAAACAATGTAAAGCTGAGGCCATACATGAGGGCAGTTGAACCAAACTGTAGTATGACACTCCTGAGGTCAACCCACTCGGCATCAAACCAAGGTGCAAGTTCATTCCAAGCTCTTCATCTCAACGGCCCAATGTGAGGACTCAACACGCACACTGTGAACATCAATAATAACCTCATCTGCTCATTTTCTCCACTCTGATCATAAACATGAAAATGTCCAGTGAGGTAAGATGCTGGATAAGAAGTTCTTCTGCACTGGACAGCAGGCAGGAAAAATGTAGAAAACCACAGTGAGTTTCGTGACTGTGCAGAAACTGAGAACCAGCATTTATAACACTAACCTAGCAAGACAAACATCCCAACCAACAGTGCGACAGAGCACCCAACTCCAATAATGCACGCTGCCCAACAGAACATTGGGCAATTTACCATGTGTATTAGAAAGAAAGCGATCCACATTCCCTTAAGCATCACTCGTGTTGTTCAAAGTGTTTTTCTGTAACCATTCCAACAGCTTCCAAAAGGAAACAGCCTATTCAGTTCACCTTGGAGGTGCTGCCATCAACACACCGCCATACTGCAAACCTGCAATAAGACGCAACTCCTACCCTTTAATTAATGCGGAAGGGGATGGGGGTGTCATGCAGGTAGCCAATCACGCAGCTCCCACAGGCCCCGCCCAGCCCCCAGAATTGTGCTGAATCACTTGCCAGCGAAGCGGTCTGTCACCAAAGCATTGCCGTGTCTGGTTGTGTGGGCACGGCACTCAGCGGTAACACAGGGTCGAGATGGAGAAGCAGAAAACCACAACCTGCCGTTTACCCCCCCCCCCAAAGAAATGGGCAAAAAGTTGACGTTCTTTACATTCAAAACAACATACATTTAAATAAGTGCCCTGCACTGATTTAGATGCACATCATAAAACAAAACATTTATTTTGGAAGAAGCTCTTCAAAGCCCAGGAAAAACTGCTATTTTAAACCGACTGCTTTGTCCCAAATAGTTTACAATGAAGCAAATTCACAGCGATTTACCACATGTTCAGCAGAGTATTCTTATCGTGCCACTTTTGGGCAAGCATCTTGGTCAGAGAGGACGACAGGTTCAAACCAGGAAAAGCTCTAACCTCCACACCACCTGCTGCCAACTGTAACATCATATTCGAGTCAAAGAGCAGAGCACGGCTACTGACGTGCAGGCACGCGTACGTGTGTTCTGCAGTCGAGTCCCACGTGCGACGATACGCACTCCACGCCAGTGTGGTCACGGTTCCCCCTCCCCCGGGAAACTCTGCTGTCACCACATGACAATGGAAAAGCAAATCCCCCCCGCCCCACTGCCTCATGACCTTTATTTCATCATCAAGGATGCGACCACACCATCCCACCGTGCCGGCCAAACCGGTCCCGACGGCCGCAGCCGAAGGCTCCGCCATCGACGCAGTGGCGTAGCAGCGTGCGTTTACTCCAAAAACTGTGCTGCAGTGCATCATGGGAACACAGCTACCACACACGCTAAGGAGTGATCCAACTGACCGATCCTTCGGTCTAGGGGCAGCAGGTGGTTAGAGCATCCCCTCCGTCACTCAGAGACACAGGTTTAAATTCCGATTGCTTGGAATCACCTTTCATCGCAGCACTTAACCCTGAAGTCACAGAGTAAATATTACCCTGCTAAACAGGTAAAACAGTGTAAGGTGCTTAACATTAAGCCACTGTGGATGAAAGTGTCATAATATAAATGTAGCTGTAGTTGAACCCAAACACCAGTTGTTTGGGTTTGTCATCGAACTGTCGGGTGCAAGCAAGCAAGCAAGCAAGCAAAAGCAAAAAAAAAAAAAAAACACACACACACACACGGTTTCACAACAGTTCCACCAAAGCAGCTTAACAGCAGAAAAACTGCAACGGCCGAGCTTATTAACCAATCACCTTTGTTCAATCTGATTGGCTGCTCTTAACTACCCGTTGATCCCATTTATCCACCTTCTTAGCAGCGGCTGCTAACGAGCAAAACCCCTTAACAGGCCAACTAGTTAGCAGCTTAACTAAGACACGCACATGCTCTGCCTACTAGGATTACCAGCGACTGCCTCTTCCAAGGTTATTAGCGACCAAGTGAGGGCAAATGAAGTGCATGTTGTATGTAGTATAGCTACTGGTTACCGGGTTGGACCCGTACCTAAAAATGAAACGCAGGGATCACTTTCTCTCTCTCTCTTTCTTTCTATCTCTTTCTCTCTCTCACACACACCTCCAGCCAAAGAACAAAACACTTCTTTCGCCCTCTCTCTCTCCCCCCCTCCTCCACCCTCCGTGCTCGTCTGTCCAGCCAAAACTCCGACTTTTTCCCCCGTGTGCGTGCGTGCGTGCGTGCGTGTTGCTGCGGTAGAGGCGATGCCCACCAGCGGCGCGGTGCCCGCCGTCCGACCGTGCGCTCCCGCTCTCAGCGGACCTCACGCTGCAGCCGAGTACGCAGAGCAGCAACAGCAGCGGCGGTGGCCCGGCGCTCCTCCTCCCGCCGCCGCTGCTCCTCGGCCGCCTCCTCTCCTTCATCGTCCCCGTGGTCGCGCTCGTGTCCGCGGTCATCCTCCACTCCGTCGGCCCTCACTGTGCCCCCATATTGGCCATGGCGCACCGCTGGATGGAAAGAGGTTCGAACGCGCACTCCCGCATTTCCTCAGCCTGCCGTCCCGCTCGCTTTTTTTTTTTTTTTTTTTTTTTTTTTAATCCCCCCCCCCCCCCTCCAAAAAAAGCAAAAAGAGCTCCGCCACATTTAACCCCTGAGCTGCCGACTGACCGCCCTCGGGGCCCGGCCTACAGCCCGAGAGCGCCCCCTGCCGTCAGATTCATTTATTGAAATTCTGTACTGCAGGGTGCAACACTATAGTTTACTGTGGTTTACTCTACTGCAGTTTAGTGTACTATACTACAGTACAATTCACATTTGAATAGTGATTCAGGGCCAAGTACAGTACAGACACTGCTAATACTGCTTTCCCAAATATACCAACAACTTCCAAACATATTTGTTGGAATAGAAAAAGTGCAATTCATCACATCTGAAAGAATTAGGGTGGTAAGCTGTGAGGTACAGTAATAATCAGCTCAGAAGAAAAGGACCAATATAAAATGTGGCAGATGAAGCGCTTCACCCCACATGGAGCAGCAGTTCCTGCTCTGTCCTCCGCCGTGCATTTTTCCAGTACAGCCGCTGCACAAGCTAGCAAGTACGCTTTTCATAATTATTTTTGGCTTTTTACACAAAAAAATTTACAGGGAAGTAACTCTCCTTTTACTCTTATCTTTCTGTTGCTCTCTTCTTACTTTGGGATTTTTATCCACTTGGTGTTTTAACTTTTAATACAATTAAAATACAGTTCAAGGTTTCAAGTTTTATTTGTCATGGGTGCACTAACAGCAGCAGAGCAATGTTGTGACCATGAAAAGTGTTGCTTTCAGACATCCTCAGCAAATAAAATATATAAATAAGATATAAGAAAGTTCAATAATAATGAAATTAAGAAAAATAAGGAACAAAGTGTGGTAAATATACATAGAAGTTAAAAGTTAGTGAACAAGAAATAGCAAACAAATGAACAACAACAGCCAAACCAACAAACACACAAACAGATAAGGGCATACAGGACATAGACAGACTCTGATTTATAGTATTTCACTGTCCAAGGGAGGGGTCAGTGGTTCAACAGTCTTATTGTGTGGGGGGGAAAAAACTGTCCCGGAACCTGCTTGTTCTCATCTGAATGCTTCTAAAGCAGAGAAAATAGTTTGTGGCTGGGGTGACTGTGGTACTTCAAGATGTTATGGGCCTTCTTCTTACACCGTTGGGTGTAGAGGTCCTGCAGGGCTGGCAGATCAATTCCGTTAATGCTCAGTGCTGTCTTGACCACTTTTTGTAGAGCTTTACGGTCCGATGCACTGCAGCTGCCATACCGAGCCATGAAATAGCCAGTCAGGATCCTTTCGATGGTCGATGTGTAGAAGTTGACAAGTATCCTGTTGTCCATGCCGAACCTCCTCAGCCGACGCAGAAAGAAGAGACATTGTGTTGCTGCCTTGATGATGATGCTGTGCCATGACCAGGACAGGCCCTCAGTGGGGTGCCGGCTATAGAGATGGGGATGTGGCCACACCCCTACTGTCTCCTGAAGTCCACGATCAGCTCCTTTGTTTTGCTGACGTTGAGATAGAGGTCATTGTCCTGACACCATGAGGTCAGGGTTCTCATCTCTTCTCTATAGGCCCGCTCATCGTTGTCGGTGATCAGGCCGATTGCAGTGGTGAGACAGTTAAATAGTGATTTCCACGAGGAACCTCTAGTAACTCCTCCTCAGTATCAGCTTACTTTGTTTATGAATTTCATTGGCCAATTCACCTGTCAAACAACTTTTCTTACCTTTTTCCCTACAAAGGCTTAACAGATCTTCCTGCATTAAGACCAATCAGAGCTTAGCGTTGACCAATCAGTATTTAATACTGGCCAATCAGCATTGAGTGTTCAGTCCTTTGTCCTGCCTCAATTTACATTGACTTTATATTACATTAAAGCTTGCTGTTAATTATTAACAAAAAAAAAAAACATATTTTTTTCTATTCTTACCAGAGAGAAGAGCCCAGTATTTGGATCATAGTGTCTGTTTGAAATGCAAATATAAACTATTGTAAATGTACATTTTTCTGTAAAGGCTTCATAAAAACCAAGTGAGCCTGGTAGGGGGTAAGTCTGACTCTCTTGATAATCCCTCACCAGGTTCTCCATCATGCAAACATGTTAGCCTTGAGCTCCTTTATAATCCTGCTGTTCATCTACACATCTACAGGGACATCCCTTTCACCCCAAGTTTACGTCATAAATACATTTTTTTAGTTTGCCGAGACCAAATACAGACAGTGTTGTTATTATATTCCAGTATATAGGAAGACAGAGGATTTTACGGTACAGAGTGTAGCACTCTGGGTATGTACACGTGCGTGTGTGTAGACGCAGGCCTCAGACTAATGCTGCTGCTGCGAAGACCGTTCCTGACAAATGTTGGGATTAGAAGATCGTCTTCTACTGAGGAGCTTTCACCCTGATATGTGTGGCACATCAAATCTGCTGTAAACTGCTAAAATCCTGACGTTAATCCCCTGACATCCTTGTCTTCAAACGCAGCCATAAATAACCTCTGACCGCTGCACTCCTGCCTCTGTCCATCAGGCAAAACCAAAATTGCGCCACACTAGCGCTATAGTGAATACGCGATGTAACACTGCCATCTGGTGGTGAAGCGCCTGTACAACAGGTACCGAAGCTCACTGGCCAGGTTTTGCGGCTCCGATCATTTTTTTTTATAGAACATTGAAAATTAATTCTTATTATACTGTATCACTGATTCCTGGCACATATGTTATCGACATAATATAAAGCAACACAACCTTTTCTAAACACCACCATTATAATACAAAATATCAGTGTTGCAACTGCATGTTTGACTCAGCATTTCCACAGGGTACCATCGAGTTACACACATTAGAGTTAATTTTTTTTTTAACCAAACTAAAGAGGAAATAGTAAAAGATATATTGGACATCCTTGTCACGATGCTTCCTAACAATGTTAATGTACATTTCAAATGATTCCTGAGTGATATATGATCAGGGACAAGAATCAAACTTTGTTTTAAAAGTAGCCAAAAAAAGCACAAGAAGCTTCTGAGGTCTGAATAGATCAAAGTTTGGATGGGAGATGAATGGCTGTAATCTGTGTTCTCTATCTGGTGTCGACTGGGGAGATGGCTATTAGAGAGGAAAATTATTTGCTCGATCTATGAACATATGAGGAGGTCAGACAGCTCTCCTTTATAGCACTCAGGAGGAGAGGACTGAGGTCCCAACCCCCTGGACCCCACACGGGTGCAGACGGTTGGAAACTTGCACGAACACTACAGGACCCACAACAGCACATCCGTGTGTGGGTCTCCACCGGGGATCACAGGAGCACGAGTGTTTGCAGTCAGATCTTGGGAAGTCATTAAACTGGAATCTTGACTCAAAATCAAGGTAAAGATGGACTGTAAATCACTCTGGTTTCCTGCTATACCCCAGAAATAGACCTTCCCCATGAATGCAGACTAAAGTTGAAGGAAAGATGAACAACAGTTAGCAGAACTCAGAATTTTTGACCTATCTGACAAACTTTGGTGTTTGAGGCTAAATACATTGTTCAGCACAATATGGTAAGACCGGTTCTAGAGTTATACTTTACAATTATTTACCAGTGTTATGCGGTGTATAATACACTTTATCTGACAGCAACAGAACCAGGCTCTCGGGTTCAGTGTTTCATCAGTTGGCTCTGAATATGCAATGAGCGATGGTCGGTAGAGGGACCTATGCACGGGACCCCGCGATGTGGGCCTGTTGGCCAGATCGTCCAAACTGCCCCTTTTTTTGCTCAGATTCTATCAAAAACAGGGTGGCAGAACTGTAATTGCTCCACTTTGCAAAACCATTAAGTTGTTCCATTTGAGCAACAGCCTTGGAATAAGCAGTCTGAAGAAATTAGGCCATTGAAACTGAAAGAAGCAATTTATTTTAATATTTTTCCATTGTTTTCATTAAAAAAGAAATGTCAGAATATGTAGCAGTCTGCTTGTCTTCAATGTACAATAGAAGGTTTTCAGAAAGTGACGGTCGTTCTCTTTCAGGCTTTAAATTTTACAGTTTGATGCTGCGTGTTTGCTTGGTTATGATGCTGCATACAGCGACAAAAGTTATTATTTTAAAGTGAAAGACATCAGCTGAGGTACCGACTGCCTTCCGCTGGCACTCTACTCGAATCTGCTGAAACCATCACACGTGCATCAGAAACCAGCGGCGCCAGGCCTCACTGCACACAAGCAGAGCTTGAACCTCAAGCATCACATTCATCAGCACCTTTTACCTTTTTGGGACATTTCTGAGTCTGCAGGTGGTACTCTGCTAAAAAGCGGCTATCTCAAGTAAAAGAACCACATCTGTGCCAGGATGTTTATCATAAAAGGAACCCATTTCATCATTTTCAAAGCAGAGCTGGAGGTTCTGTTACGTCACATATTGTATAAAACCACACAAACAAATCAGGAACATTTGGATGCGCTCCATTATAACTGAGAAATGCTCAAACTGCGTTACTATCAGAGTTCCCTTTATTGCTGGCTGGGGGGGAGTTTACAGTTTGGCCCAAGCCTCACAAATATTAACCTAAATAATGAGCACTATATACAAAAACAACCTGAAACAAAAAAAATCAAACCATACCAGTGTAAACACGTGTCAGTAAGTTAAAACATATCACAATATTGCACATACACTTACATTTATTCCCCCTTGTAAGCTTTTGCCACTGATCTACGTGTTCAGACTAATTTGTGAGCAAGAGCTTCAGATGTTGGTGAAACAGGAGCAACAAAGGGTTTAAGTCAGATTTATGCTGGAATATTTTTGCTTTTGAGCAATTTTAGCAGGGAAAGATGGGCCAGCACAAGCACAAATCATCGGCAAGCGGGTGAAAAGGAGCTGAACATCTCTGCAAAAGTGAGAAGAAATAATTCCCTTATTCACTATTTTACGATGTTGGTTTTATCAGCGCCCCAAGCGGATCGTTTCTTCAGCACATGACAAACTAATTTATGCATGTTAATATAATATTTGCGCAGTAGTATTACAATTTTTCAATATTTTCTAAAATTTGGTCTTAACATCTTAAAGGACTTAAAGCATATCGTGTTTGAATAAGTTTACTTTATCCAAAGGCCATTTCTGTCTATTTACTTGGCAGACGCACTTATTAGCACATTGTAGGAGTTTAAAAAAGAAAACTCCGCATAACAGAACCCAGATTTACTGTATTTTAGAATACATTTTCTTGCCCAAGCTGTATGAAGTAAAACACCGTGCTACATAACATGGGTAGAAAATAATTTGACACAGGTTATTTTGTTATAATTTATAGTCATTAACTAAATATCCCCTTTGTGTGGACTATTGTCGAAGACGGTTACAAAGAAAATGGGTTTGCGGCAATGTGACCCTGACCGCTTCTGCTCAAATTCATCACGATCATGTAGTAAATATCCTGTTTGACCGGATTCCTGCTAAAGTGGCAGTTGGTACGACTGTGGTCCAAACTGACAAACACACCAAACCCATATCGGTACTGCATTCAGTCCTGTTACGTTGCAGCAACCCAGGGGACTTGAGTCACAATGGACACGTTTGAACAGAGTCATACAGTGTGGAATGTTTGTGGTGAAGATGGCGACGATCGTGAAGGAAACTCATCATGTGGCTGACCGGCACAGTGCCATCCTTCAGAGGGCTTTTTGGGGAAGGTCAGCGCTGTGAGAGGTAGAGTGGACCAGTTTCTTTCACTACAACATGAGATAAAAATCATATTTCATAAAGTGGAAAGGCAGGTGTTTGATTGTTTGGACCGAGCCTGATGAGGAGGCCCCATCTGGTCCTGGAAGAAGACGCACGGTGTGACGGCACGGCCCCCTCCACTGAGTTTGTGCTCTTGAAGGCCCGATCCAGCATCCTGCGGTCCTCTGC
Organism: Heterotis niloticus; assembly: GCA_018136845.1. Classification (NCBI taxonomy): domain Eukaryota; kingdom Metazoa; phylum Chordata; class Actinopteri; order Osteoglossiformes; family Osteoglossidae; genus Heterotis; species Heterotis niloticus. The sequence goes on along the minus strand of CM030905.1, from coordinate 20,810,238 downwards.
GGTCCCTCGCGGACCACAGCTACCGCATCGCCTGCTGCACGGCTCCCAGTACGATGGCACTTGGATGGTCATGACGCTTGTGGTCCCTCACAGATTCCTGATCTTCGCTGAGGACCGAACTGAAGCAATTTTCCCAAAGTGTTTTGCTAAATTCTCCAACGTTTTCCATCCCCTTGCCCCACACACCCCAGGCAGCCTTCACGCCTCGGGGGCCTTCTCTGGCGTCAGCTGCTCCCGGTCGGACACGTCGTCCTTGGGCGGTCGAGCCCGGTCAAAGAAGCCACACTGACAGACAAACAGAGATAAAATATATAACTTACTATTAATAATCAGCACGCCATTACAGTGATCGATACATCACATAAATCAACATGACTACTATCAACAAACCCCTGACAATTCACAATGATAAATCCGATATAAGTGATCGGCACTATGGATAAACCACTGATAACTCATCATTGCTGTTACTTAACAATCCCACAATATTTCATTTTCCATTGCTGTTACTAATAAATGAAATCACTGTCAAGTCATCAATAAATCATTACTGTGGTTTATAAATTACAGATAAATGGGCACAACTCTGACTGAGAAATCGCTAAGTCATTGGTTTCACTACTGCCGAGTCACTGTTTTTATCACTAACAACTGATCATTACTACAATAATGAAATAATAAAAACATTACGCAATGCGGAAGGTGCAATAACTCTTATTACTGTTATCGTTCTGCGTAAATCGCCAACAAGCAATTACTGTCATTCATAAATCACGGTTTTATTTCAACAGTTTTATTTTATTATACATTTGAGCCCAGAAACTGTGGCCCTTGTGTCTGGATGGAAGAAGCTCTGCTTCACAGATCCATGAACTGTCCTCCTGGGTGGACAACTGCCCGCCTGTCTGACCACGGGGTTACTTCTTAAAGCGCCTTCCACATGACCGTCTGCCTGGTGCTCAGTTCCAGCTGGAGGTGCAGGCAGGAGATGGAGGCCCTTCGATGAGAAAAGCTCTCTGCCAGATGTGGTCGCTGAAATGCTATCAGGATGAACCAGGGAGGCCAGATTTCTTCTCTAGCAGGATGGCTACGGTCAGCTGAGCTCTGGAGATCCAGTGTTTCTTTCTTGGATGGTTCTCCTGCCCGCCCTGTCACGGAAACGGGACCCAGAACACGCTATGTGCCGCAGTGCCCTCTATGGACCCAGCTGACTCATGACATCTGAACCAAGTGAAGGTGATGGAGGGCAAACGGGGGAAAAACCGTGAGGAAGAGGCCTGGTTTAACAGAACATCTGAACACGATTGCTGGCCTCTCCTCAGGAATGCAGTGGCGCATGGCCTGCGAAAGCCTCAACTGCCTCTCCGTCCTCACCAAAGAGGAACACAGCAGCTTAGGAATCACTACCAAAACTAAGCAGAACCGTCAGCTCTGTCCGGCCACATTAAAATGCTGGGCACGTTTTAACCATAGGGTTTCAGCAATTCCAGCTGCATGTCCTGCTGAAAGTGCAGTGAGCGAACGGTCGATTACGACGCAACTCCACCCCACTTGCTGCAAGAAATCTTTTTTTTTGTACCACTGAGATTCTGGTGGAGAAGAAATGTTGCCATGGCGGAACAGGGCTGGATTTGCTTGTTTGAAACCAACCAGCAAAAAAAAATCGATTTCTGCTGGCCAGGTTCATCCTTCTACGTCCGGCAGGTGGCGCAATGACTGCACGTAGGTGGACCATTTAGGAGGGAAAACAGCTCCGGTTGTACATGTGCAACTTGATACGCTTTTCTCTGAAAGTCTGAGAACTGCTGTTCATCATGAGCATCACACAGATTTTTCAAACAGCGTAAAAATCAGCGTAGAAGCTGAATGGAGGCAGCAAGAGGCATAGCGGTTGGAGACACTGCATTACACCCAGAGGACCGAGGATCAAATCCCCGCTCCCGCTGCAGGACCCTTGATCGCGGTGCTTACCGTGGATTAATGCAGTAAAAACTACCCTGATGTACACATGAGTAAATCAGTGTAAGCAGTGCACTAAGTAATGAGCTGAAAAGTACATTGCCTGCTGGTTTCCACCACGATGTGGCCTGGCGGAGCTGCTGCTACCACCCCCAGTGGAGATGATGATGATGATGATGACGATGGTAATGATGGGCATGACCACAATGTAAATGAGTTCCAGCGCATCAGGGCCCAAGAGCCTTCAAACTACTTTGTTTTGCATGGCTACAGCTTCCGCCCTAATTCCTCCTGGACAATGATCCGTGGCCACCCCGCACAGTTCCCTGGAGCTCGTTCTCTGCAAAGAAAGTTCCAGAGCTCTGTTGGGGATGGATGGATGGTCAGCCAGAGTCAGACCTACCTTCCACATGACCAGGGTGAGGATAGCCAGGACCAGCAGGCCAAGCAGGATGGCCAGAATGATGACCCACAGCGGGATGGCGAAGGAGACATCTGGTGTGGCCCACACCACAAAGGTGCCGATCTGCAGGAGGGCGGCAACACGACACGCATCAGGGTTCGGGGCAGCTGGGGTGGAAGCTGCAGTGCTCTCAATGCATCGTGTCCAAGGAATGGCTAGCATCTAGCCATGTGGTTCACGGCACCTCATCACAAGGTCAAGTTTCCCTCTGAATATCATGACTGCTTGTGGAGCAGCTCAGGTGGTTTCCTCCCCGTTCCCTGCACTTACAGACTTGGACTCTTGTGGGAGCCTCTTTGGCTTGATGCGATATGGGACGTCCATCACCCTGAAGGACACGGTGGAATTCAGCACGTAGGGGTCATTGTGCCTCTGTAGGGAAACCGTGACAGCGACATGACAGAAACGCTCACAGTGACATGTCTCAAGCTCATAATGAAATGCAAAGGCTTCAAGGTTGTGGTTCCACACAGTACAATGCAAAAAACCTAAAACATCTGCATGAATTAGTTTGAGATATTTCACGACCTTCTTTCGCTCAGTGTTTGCGTTCTTTTCGTTCAAGTTCGATGAGAAGAAAATACTCAACAGCCAGTCATGAGCAGCTTGAGATATCAAATGTCATGCCGCTGTACAGTCGACTCATTGTTACCAGTTTTGTCAAATTTCTCAAAATGACTGAGCAGGTCCGATGGATGTGGATGCTCTCTCTGATTTCACATGGAGGGTCAACTGCACACCCCTCAGACGTCCTGGGGACCCTGAATTCCAAGTGGCCACAGGCCTGGAGCCACCCAGCATACTGGCTCCTCAACTTATAAACAAACCAGCACTGGAGGTCCATCTGTAATTTGTTTTGTTCGTAACTCCAAAGTTACTTTTACCCCAAGCCATAATCGATAACAGACACTAATACTAGCATCCCTCGATTTGTTGATGGGGTAAATTATGCAAAAATATCATATACGGTATAACTATAATAAATAAAAATACTTTGTAGAAATATTTATGTTGACACTTCTATTCTGAGACGCCCTTAAAATGAATGTCTATTTAATGCGAGTTGTTGACTTCATCCTGTTACCGAACAGCAGACAGCAGCTGCAAACACTGTGAAGTGAGTTTAGCTAAGCTTGTTCTGTACCTGTTGTGTTCTGGTGCATTTTGCTGGTTACTGTTGGCTTGCCATGTAAAAACAGATCATTCTCTTTATTTTAGAAACTAGCAAGTTATAATTACTAGGAAGAACACAAACAAGGACACAAACTGGTGAGAAAGTGAAAGACATCCTCCTACATTTTGACTGTGCGCTCTGGCTTTGCTGCTGCTCCTGTGGCCTGCGTGATGGAAACCAGAGCAGTAGATGTGCTTCATCCAGCCAGATGCTAACCGCTGTGTTACCTCCTTCTTAGCTATACCGTCCAGTGCGGTGCAGGAAGACACAAGGCACCCTGTTAGGACCCCATGGGATGCAGCTCCCCGTCCTCTGGCACCTACCCGTCGGCGCTTGGCCGCATGGCTTCCATCTCTTTTCTGTGTTCCCGTGAACCAAGAGGGTTGGAGGAGATTTGTGGCACACGTGCGCAGGTACACGACGCAGTCCTTTTTCGGTATGCAAGTCAGCTGCTTCGCGATTAAGCTTCATGGCGGATTAACTCGACTTATACAGTTTCCCCAATAAACTGCACATTAATACTCCAAACTATTTTTTTGCTATTTTTTGATTCGGCCTACAGTTAGCTGACTAAAGCTGGGTCCTCCCTTGCGGCCAAGCGGTCCTTCCGGAGCATCATCCATGATTTTTGAAATCGTTTCAACATAATGCAATCCTGTTGCAACTAAGTTAAATGTTTTATTTTAACGTAACACAGAATGAACAAATAAAATAGACATCGAGTAATAGATTAAGTAAACACGGTACTGTTACGGTACAGAAAAACTGCTAAGGAGCACAATGCTGTGTTGCGTGTTGGAAGACGGCACTCCTAACCGAAAATGCGTTTATAATTTTTTTCATGATGGATGAATTATTAAACATTTTACGCTTATGAAAATGAGTTCAATTTGTGCATCAGTTGGCTGGTTTTGATGGGAATTTTTAAATATGTAAAAAATATATTAAGTGCGCTGGCCTTTCTGATGCAGTCATGCGCAGATGGTCTGTATAAACATTTGGATTTAACTGCAGGACCAACACCAGCGCTGGACTGGACTGCTGAAACCACCCTGCCATGCGTGTGTGTGCTGGGCAGAGCAGCAGCCTCCTCCTCACCTGCAAGAAGGTGTGGGCCCAGAGACGCGAGCGAATCTTCACCACGGCACTCTGACCCCGCTCCAGCCGGTTCACGTGGCACGCCACCATCAGGCAGTGGATGTTACTGCAGTTCTGGGCGAGAAGAGAAACAGCTGTTAGCGATGTTACGTTCCTTCTAGCCCCTTTGTGTCTCCATGGGAATATTTACATGTGGACAGCTCTGATCTCGATGGAGGAGAAGACGGGATAAACGCTAAATTAACCACCATCCTGCCTACCCAAGGTCAGGCTCGGTGCGGGCAACTGCCGGACTCAGATGTCTCAAAGGCAGCCTTCTCTCGACAGACCACAGGGGCAGAGTGGAAATGGTGACACCCATAAAATCCACAGCAACAGAGAATCAGCATCTGTCAGCCTCACATGTGCCACTGTGTACGGACAGACTCAAACTGAACATGCAAGAATCCCTTCAGCAGGGTTGACTCCACAACGTGTTTTTAATCTTGTTTTCATTTTTATTCCCACTTTCAAAGTATGTTCTGTGCAATTTTATCAGCCTAAACTGCGTGGGTAGATGGCTGCGTGATGTGTCTGTGATAAAGTTGCTGAAGACCAAAGGCACTTCTTTATACACTGCCCGGCCAAAAAAAAGTGACACACTAATATTTGGTTGGACTGCCTTCAGCTTCGGTTACGGCACACATTCACCACGGCATCGTTTCGATCAGCTTATGCGACGTCACAACATTTATTTCCGTCCAGAGTTGCATTCATTTTTCGCCAAGATCTTGTATTGATGATGGGAGAGTCGGACCGCCGCGTAAAGTCTTCTCCAGCACATCCCAAAGATTCTCAATGGGGTTAAGGTCTGGACTCTGTGGTGGCCAATCCATGTGTGAAAATGACGTCTCTCTCCTGCTCCCTGAAGCACTCTTTTCACAATTTGAGCCCCATGAATCCTGGCATTGTCATCTTGGAATATGAGGAAAACTCCATTGATGGAAAAACCTGCTCATTCAGTATATTCGGGTAGTCAGCTGAGCTCATTTTTTGGGCACATAACGTTGCTGAACCTAGACCTGTCCAAGTGAAGCAACCCCAGATTGCAACACCAAGTAAAATCCAGGTGGGGACTTTTTTTTGGCCGGGTAGTGTATTTGCTCACTGTTTATTCTAAGTTGGATAAAACGTTACTTAAAAGATCTGAAGGTAACGTAAATGTCCCTGATGATTGTTTATTTTACTAGCGTTTCATTTAAACAGCATACCTGGCAACCCAAGGAGTACATATACACAGGTAACCACAGTAATGCCCTCTGACCCAGGTTATCTGACTCAGAGGTGTGAAGGATAGCGTCTGGTCCTAGTCAAGCACCAGGTGGACACTTGGCAGCGAGTTTGTGACCTTCTCTCATTCCGTCAAGAGGAAACGGTTGTGTGTGTGCGTGCATGTGTACTGGGGGTGCATCGCTCCTGACCATGTCTGGATTTACCATCAGAGGATTCAAAAACAAACATAGGTGCCTATCTGGATGTTCTCTCCGCTCCGGGCCCAAGTGGGATTTGCCTGCAAAGGATGTGAGGGTCCAGTTTTTCCTCCCTTCTGAAGACAGTCTGATATATAAGTGACACACACACGCGCGCGCGCACACACACACACACAAACTTTGGTGAGACGGAAACGTTTTTATTCTTTGAGTTTTTCTGGTGAGCTGGAATCTGGTGCTTTGAACCTCACCAGCATTTGGCTCAGTCTGTGGGTTGCTGTGCACCACTCATCTCCAACACATTCATTGTCTTTGGCTTGTAAGACCATTAAGAGTCAAATGGGTGGCGACAAATTTGTTTGTTCTGCTTTTTCCCCTCAGAACTCCTTAGTCCCTCTCAATCACGTCTGTCTGAGAGTCATTTATCTCCCGACCTCCTAACAGCCACATAAATGAGTCCAACACCATCTGCTGTGATTTTCTGTGTGTTTGCTGTTTGAATGCCACTCCTTGCCTGAGGGATGTGAACCAGTAAAACGGTGGTGTCAGACATGCAAGCTGTGCTGTGATCATCCTGTGTCTAAAGTTCTTAAAGTGCTGTTGATGCCCTTTTGTTTACTCTCAGTTGTGCATCACATTGGAATAGAAACTGCAACAGACAGACAATGAGGTGAGGTGACTGAAAGTAAATGGTGGCGCGGGATGTGTTCATACCAGGGTCTTGCTGCTGTACACCTCAGACATGCCGACTGCACGCCTGTGCCGGGCTGCGGGGGTGCTGGTGTTCCGGAGGAATCCCAGCAACTCGGGTGTGTCTTGGAGCCTCGATATCTATGGGAAGGGTACAGGTTTAGTGATCACACCTTTATAATGGCACCGTGTAGACATTTTGGCTCTGATGTGGTGGAAAGAGCCCAGGTACCAGCAAACACACGACAATCACAAATCTAGATCTAAAGTTGTTGTTGATACATTTTTCTTTATTCCGACTTATATGGGACTTTGGAGAACAGCGTCTGCTGAATGAATTGATGCAAATGTATGTAGCAGGTGGATGGAGATATTATTGCCATCACAGGACAGTGCGAATGTCTGCCCAGCTGGGATGCTGTTTTGCTGCAGAACCATACAGCTCATAGCTCTGTTCCACTGGTAAGTCAGTCTGCAGAGCATCAGCAAGCTGGGGGGCCAAGAACCAGTTCACAGGGTGATCCCAATAACCCTCAACATGCCTGCCCTGTTCGACCTCATTATTCACATAATAGATTCACAGAGACAATGAAGTGTCCAGTTGTGGCTCAAAAGAAGTCTTCGTTGTCGTGATCAAGAGGTGGTGAGATGGCTGAGCAGCTCAGTCTGAGCTAAATGGACTGCTTCTGGCTTTGTTTCTCTGTTCACCTCAGGTTTCCTATCATGCTTTGCGCCTTTGCGCCTCCTCCTTCATATCAAGTCTCTATCTTACTTCTGGGGGTGAGGAGAGCAGGAGAACTTTCTCTTCCTCCCTGAATGAGGTTTTTACTGTTCACAGGCCCTGCTTTGCATGTGCCACAGGGGGGCATGAGAACAGGGTGACACTGGGTCCGGTTAACAGAAACTGGGCCGGGCCCTCAGACCCGGGGTGAACCCTGTTCTCCAGGCTCAAAAGCGGGAAAGGAAACACAAGCTGGAAATAAATCCTTTTTGTCACAGATTCAACTCTGATTTTGGTCATCTGACTTGGCAGTGTTGGTGGGACCCTGGTGCACAGCTGGGGACGGAGGAAGGTACTGTTACTCTCGTAAAAGGTGGGAGGGGCTACACCTTAACACAGGTGGTACAATGTGCTCATCTGAGCTTCAGGGCCCAAGTGCTGTTGATGGCCAGGTGAACACAACAGATAGGAGTGGACTGACACCTAGAGCTTAAGGTGAGGGGATTTCCAGTCCACCTCAGAGGGCGCTGCCTTGGACTTGAATCTTTTGGTTACATAAGGGGTAGCGATGTGGGAACAGTGCAGGTGGATCACCTACCTCCAGGTGCAGGGGGTTGAGCGAAGCATTGGTGCTGCACTTGATGGGCCCCTCGGTGAGGACCTCCAGGGCATAGAGAAGGTGCTCGTCGCGGTAGCGGCTTGGCCAGCCCACCTCCAGCGATGTGCTGCTGATAGAGCTGGGGCCCAGGTTGTGCAGCTGAAGAGGAACAATTGGTGTGTATTAGGAGACAAGGTGCTCCCATCCAGCTTACCTCAGGGAAGGTCAGCCACAGACCTACAGGTGAACACTTTGCACTATTTTGGTAACTGACTTGCACTTGCAATGGCTTCCATGAAAACAACCAACAAATCTCATGTGTACACAGGTTCTTATCACAGCTCACTCATAGCCAGTTCCTTAGCAGCTGTTTATACATTATTATTCACATTATGTACATCTAAGTATTTGTCCAAAATCACAAGAAAAGTGGACTGAAGTAACACATCCAGCCAGTTGCTAACCTTAGTATTTTTACTGCTCATATTTTGTTATCCGTTGAACCGATCAGAGACACCTGACAGCCACCCAATTCCCACCTTCCGTGGGCTGATAGCATTGCCAATGTTGCTAAAAGAGGGTTTTTGTCCAAAAATGAGGATTTCTGATCATTTGAACATCTTTTGAACAGCAACAACTCAAGTTACTAATCTTCTCTTTTTGCCTAAAAAACTGTGATGGGGCTGCATGTCAGGTGTGGAGAGTGACCAGACACAGGGTGGTGGCGGCGGCTGGACGCAAGCATGTTCAAATCGTGCCAAGTGAAACCCAAAAAGAAACACTTAGCTGTATCGGTTCATTTATCAACACGAATTTAGTGGTGTTATTGGGTTCTGAAGTAAAATGGTTAAAGGCAAAACCATACACTAGCAGTCCTTCGCGTGCAGGATGCCACACACGTGAGACTTTCCAGGGAAGTGGATTGAGGTCCAACAGGAAGACACGGTGAAGACATCAGCAGAGCTCAAAGTAAACCCGACCTGACAGGCCACCACCGCAGTGTTTAATGAAGCACGGACATCCAGAACCGAGGTCCGTCTTTCCGAGTGCCCCCCATAGCTCGATCAGGTGAGCTACGATAATGCCAACCAGGTATTAAGCAGGTAAGTTTTGCCTCTGCTGTTCCTTTGTTTGCAAGCAGAATTCCGCGTAAACCCAGCCTCGCACGTGAGCTCCAGCCTGTGAGTCCAAGTCGGCATCCTGACCTCCCTGATAACGGTTTCCTGAATAATAAATAGGCCGACTAACACGGAACAGCTGCTCAAAATCTGCCAATACTTACAGATACTACACAATTATTAGCGTCTCGACTCAACAAACACATTGCGGGAGTGCTGTGTCCTCGCGCATCGCTCATACTCGGCGAACAGCGTCAAACGTGGCCGTGTCCCGAACGCCGGCTTTTAGCAATTCCCCTGATGCAGATACGATTTAATCCGGTGCCCCTCCCCTGTTCAAATGGACATCCATTAGAAAACCTAGCGGAGATGCTAACAATGGCACTGGCACCACCATAACCGGGACCCTGCTCTTCAGCAGGGCCATCCGAGAGCTAAGTGCACCAACAGGTATTTTTGCATTACACTGTAGACACGGTCACTGTACATTCGAGCACCCCCTTTGCATCTTTATGCATTTCTATTTGCCTCGATCAGCTCTGGACGGGCCTCCGCGATCTGACACGCCGCATGGCTTTACTGGGCTTCTGCTTTAACAGAGAAGAGGACACCGCTGTTTTATTTTACTGTGTTTTTTCCCCCTTTCTCCATGCCCTGAATTATTCCCACATGTGTGTTCTCTGTTTGCCGGCTTTGAGGGTCACCATTAATCATGCGCACGCATTATGGCACCTCATGGCCCCCCATCTTTATTCTCTCTCCGGGTTGGGGCATCGAAACCCAGTGGAGGTGTGTGCCTTCATAGCATGGAAACGTACAGCTGAAGTTCGCATGTTCTGACCGGCCTTGTGGAGTCGAACCCCTTTGACGGCAGAAGGCTCCGCCCCCGAGTCCCACACCATCTCGCAAGGCCTCTGGAGTTCATTACATCTAAATACCTCGGTACAGTCGATCTGCGCTTCATTAGGGGAGAGGGGAGCTGGGGTGACGGACGCAAGGCGACTGCATCTGAAACCCCCAACTCTTTGAAGTGTAACTCGAGGTTTGGGTTTAGTGGACATTTACTGAAGACGGGGGTCCCTGTGGCTGCAAACCCACATTAATAAAGGCCACTGGGGGGGTTGTCGGGAAATAAAGCCTTTTGTTTTGTGGACGACAGTTCACATGGGCCTTGACTGCAGTGCCACACATGATTTAAGGCTGAGGGACATTTTGCAAACGGGAACCCAGTGTCTCCGAGTCAACACATCATTCTACATTCACATGTGGGAAACACTTTTTTCAAGCAGTGGGAACCGTCACGTCACCGGTCGGGTAAAATGGTGAATAAGGATTGCTGGGAAGGACCATAGCAAACACTCATCGCAGCTCTGAAGCCATATTAACTCGTGATTTATGGGCCTCTCTTTCATTCCAGTTCATTTTCTCCATTTGCCTAGTGCACATTTGGACTAAACACTGAAACGCTGTAACAAAAGAACCAATAACCAAGACATTAATAAAACCAGCATTAACAGCTTGGATGAATAAATAACCCCAACCCATAACAAACCTGGAGAGCAAAATGCACCCTCATCTGTTCCCAATAGTGGGTGAACAAGAGGTTTGGAGACGGCTTTGCTCCCATAAACACGTTAAGAGTCCAAGGTATGAACCTCTATCAGCTCTTATAAACACAGCCAGTTTAAGGTTTCGCGTTTCAGAAGTAATTATAAACATATCAGACTTTAAGGTATTACATTTTATAAACACTTAAAGTTAAGTCTGTACAGTTCTCAGCTTTGTAAACACCTGTGTGGCTAATGTGGTTCGAGGTGTTGAGTTATAGGCTGGTTGGGTTCCGCAGATTTGGTCCACAGCGACTGACTTGTGCCTGATACGCCACATGAGGTGGATTAATGTCCACTGATGTTGGTCCTACCAGTGAGCGTGGAGGACGGACGTAACGTAGGACCCCCTGCGACCAGTGGGGTCAGAGGTGCCCTTCCTCCGTCCATCATGTTCTAGATATTTGGGTCCAAACGGGACGGTGTTGAGGTACCTCGTAAATGTGCTGAACCTGGGGACCCACATCCTCTTCCTTGGTGGGCTTCTCCTTAGGCTCCCAGCGGGGAAAAGGCAGGACCACCTGGGCTGGGTGGGACACGCTGCAGGGAGACGGTTGTAAGGTCAGAACATCACCCCGCATCAGAGCCAAGCACAACTTACACACCCATAGACAGTGTTCTGGCTGCCTTTGAAGGATGTGTTTGCTTCGCCTCGCCGCTGCCCTGCTGTGACTCAGCATCTCCGAGCGAAGCGGGCCAGTGGGGGCCATGTTGGCTCATGTGTGGACAATTAGCTGCACGCTATTCTTAGCAACACGCAATCCTCCTCGGCAACGCTATTTACAACACGTTGTTCCGCTATGCGCCGCCATTCATTCATTTCCCTCCAATGCAAACATGTTTTCTGCAGACGAGGTCGGCTTCTGATAACATCTCTGCAGCGCAGCGACAGGAATCCATAAGTGCGCAACACAGACACAGCAAGCACAGGGACAGGACCCCCCTCTTCCTGTTAGCGACCCATTAACAATTCAGTTGCATAATAATATTCCCCAGTCTATTTACAGCCATGCTGTCTGTCCAGACCTGGGACACAGAGGGAAACTACTACAGCATGAGCGGGGGTTCCAAACCTGGTTCTTCAAATTCCAAAGTGATGGTTTTAACCGCTACGCCACCTGCTGTACCATTACTGTTTTCACTTAAATTTCAAAAACCATTAAATCTTTCAGATTTTTGATGACTCTTAGTCAGCCCACTTACAGCCATCACGTCTCTTCACCACCTGGCACACCGGCAGAAGTTTACAGAAGGCTCCTCAGAGCAGATGAAATAATTCTGGACAAGTTTCCCAGCCGATTAAGAAGTGAAGACGGAATGGACCTCGGTACTCACCCCCGTATATCGACGTGTGCCTTCACAGCAATGTTCAGCATCAGGCTCACCGGGTTGCTGTCTGGGTTGTCCTTGTTGGAGCTGCAAATAAAACAAAACAAAAATAACACGACACGCTTGGGCATTTCAACACACCCGTGATGGAAATCATTGAAGTAACATGATGTAATGGAGCAGCGGCGATCCAACTTCTGCAATGTAAACGGGTTTTGGAGGAGAACTTGAGAGAGCGCGAGACGGCCATCCATTAAATTGGTTCTGCACCGGTCAGATTCGTTGCAAGCGCATTGCAGCGGCCAGTGTTTGTACACAGTTTACTTTCAGAATCTCTCGAGTCCGTTGTGCGGCTGGTCACTGAGTTTATGGAACCGTGGAATTGCAAACAGATGCGAAGTGGCTCTATTTACAGCTCCGAGGGACAAATCGGAGTCGGGCGAGTAAACAAACGTCCTGGTTGAGTGGGTGGATGAGAGGGACGCCAACAGCAAGGTGACCGGTCACTCTGAAGCCCGTGCTCCTGGTCTGGCTGTTAGGGGCCTGCTGTGGGTCAGGCAACACGCAAAACCAACACGGCGTCAATGCTCCCGGCAGGCCGACGCGGCGGCGTGACAGGTACGGCGTCCCATCTGCCGCGCTAATATTGCACTTTCTCATCTGGGCGTTTACTTGCTGTGCGCGCTTTTCATCAGTCTGGCAAGCGACTGGTAAACACGGAAACAGATATCTGCAGAAACACACCACGGCCTTCAAGCCTTCAGCGGAAAACGATGCAGTCGGAAGAAAAATAACTTCCCGTCTGGAAATCTATAATTAGAAACTACAGGGGACGGACGGATTGCGAACATCGGGAAGTTGGAAGAATGGCTTAGAAATCGGCTGGATGTGAAGGGGCCGATTGTTCCCTTCAAGGAAAATCAAACCACAAGAAGGACCCAGACATAAATTGTGAAGAACTAAGAAGTCTTTGCTTCTGTATTTTGTATATATATATATATATATATGTTCCGCATAGATTTTCTGGACTCAATCACTCTCTTTCTCTCTCTCTCACACACACACACACACACACACACACACACACACACACACACACACACAGATACAGGTCCACTTTAACCACTGAATGTGGAAGACACAACATTTGTCTCCATACTGGAGAACATCTCAGTGGGACATCACAACCCCCACTGGGTGGATGGTTTGTAGAAGTGTAGTATCTGTGTGCTCAGGACGTGTGTCTGATGTTCACCACCTGGAAGAATATGCTGTAGAGGCCTTTGAACCAAGAGTCTCTCATGGTTATCCTACCAGCGTGGCTGTGATGTTACTGGGGGGGGGGGAGTGTTGGCCTTCCATCACCCCCATCACTGGCTGTCTACAGGTGTGTGTGTGTGTGTGTGTGTTCCTTGTTATCCACCTTGACAAACAACCGGGGAGCAACTCCCCCACTGGTGGGCTACGAACGCACAACTAATGCTCCATCTTCCCTTCTCCTGCTTTGCCGTGCGAGCCAGCAGTCCTGGAAACACTTCAGCCTGGCGACAACCCACTCGGGACACTAACCTAACATCCAGTCCTCCGCTTCCAGTGTGACACTGGTACACACATGGGGCGACACAAACATCTCTTCCCCAAAATTGGCCTCTGCCATGTGTGTTTACTCATGTCTACTTCGTGTTGGGGCCGATTATGGAAAAATGCAATCATGATTATAAGTATAAGTAAACAGCATCTCGGAGTGGAACAGCACAGAGGGGAGACAGCAGCTCCGCTGGCGGGAAGGAGTCCACAGTCGGCCGTTGAAAGTCACATCCTTGTAGTTACTGTCATGCGATTTTTCTTCACCAGCACCAGGTTAAGTCCTTATGTTACAGACCCGGTTGTACAGAAAAGTGTGCTTGCTGATGTGCATTAAAGCTGTGGAATGAGCGCAGTGACTCCAGTGTCAGTACAGCTGGAGCAGAATGAGTGTTAACACAGCTGAGACTATTTGTCTCGGTGAGAATAAACAGATGCCCACCGAGGTCCAGAGCTTTGAGGACCCGGCAGAAGAAGAACGGGACCGTGTCAACCTTAGACCCTGTTTCCGAGCTCAAGATATCTTATCGCGTTTTTGTTTCCTGCCCCACGAACGACTGTCTCAGAATTATCTGGAGCGAAGGTCAGCTGGGGCGAAATGCACAAGAAATAGAGGGACCTCTGATCCACAAAACTGCTAGCGGGACGGTGGCGGAAACCACTCATCCCGCCGGACTGATTAGTCTACCAGGGACCCGGGTTCGGACCCTACCACACTTAGCAGATGGCCTGGAAGAGCGTCGCTCTAAAAATAAACCCGGTCCGTGTTGAGTACAGGCTCCTTCGCCATAGATGCGGCTTCTGGATGGAGCAGGGAGACGGGGAACAGGACGAGGTCCAGAACTGGGTCTGGGTGCGAGGCGGGGGTAGGGTGAGGAGTCTCGACTCACCTCCGGATCTGCAGATCGAACCTGATGCTGGGGCCCACCTCCTCCAGGCGCTGGACGGAGAAGCGCAGGCCCACGGACAGCTGGAGACATGAGTGCGTGTCGGCGGGGGAGAGAGGGATGGAGAGAGGAAAAAGATCAAAGAGCCGCCCGGCTGCATCTGCAAAAACTCAAGACGGGAGTGGTGTACCCCCACCCCACCCCACCCCCACCGACACCCAACCCCTCCAGAAAGCGCCCCAGACTCCTTCAGTTACCACCACCGTCATACCCTAGCAGAGGCCCATCTGGAGACCCCCCCCACCCGTAAAGGTGTTCCTAAATGTGAGTAAGGATGTCAAACATGTCACTTCCACAGTCAGATTATGGGCATTACGAGCTGCTGCTGGAACCCCGGTCTTGCGGTCCCGCTTCATCCCAAAAGATCAGAACCTTCCGCTCTGAGGCCACTGCCGTAACATGGACCACGTGCGCAAGTTCATTACCGCGTGTCTGACAATGAGAGGCAGAGACGTCTAAGGGGCCGCGGGTTGCGATCGCACCCGGCTCTGTTTGTAGTTTCCGCCGTCGCGACTCCAAATAGCTCCAAAGTCCTTTGAGTACAAATTGGTGCAAGTAACAAGCGTAGTAAAACTTTAAAAGAGGAAGAACATCACAGGACCCTCAGAATGTTCTGGAACCCAACAACAAATTTCCTTAAAAAGGAAAAAAACAGAACGAATGCTTAAAATTCTTTTTATAAAAATGTACTGCAATGATACATACAGTATATACAGCCATAGATATAAAATAAGAGCTACTTTGTCACGTTTCACTGAAGATATGCTCATTCAAGCAGTGCAGATATGCATATTCAAAACATTGACCTCTAGACAAATTCCTGTGAGGTTACACCATTGCAGACGTCTCCGAAGCATCCCTCCTTTCTCGGTGTGCCTAACAAGGCAGCACATTGTAATGTCTCCAAGATCACCTTAATGAGACTGGCGGAATGGCCGCCGTGCCAAAGCCCCCATTTACCGCGCTGTAAATAGTGTCATCGGCTGCGATGTTTCTCAGCTGCTGCTCGCGAGGGACGCTTTTAAGGAGCGAGATGGCCTGACCCCATGGTCTGACCCCACGGTCCAACCCGACCCGCCAACGGGCCGAGCCGCAGACCCTGGCGGCTGGCCGACTCCTCTCTGGACCCCAACCAGACCCCCACACACCCAGCCAGGACAAAAGGACGATTCTTCTCCCGTATCTTTGTCTGAGAGCAGCTGAGTAATGACAGCTGGGCTTTCCTGACCCCGACGCCGCTTGGCTTTCTCTCAGCGAGGGACGCAGGGCGCAAACAGTGGGACACGGCACCTTGACGCCGCTCCTATAATGAATGGGCCAGCAGGTGGTGTGGTAGTTAGAACTGTGGTCTGGCAACCGAAGGGCATGACTTTATATCCCTGTTTCCGCCGTTGTACCTTTGACAAAGGTACTTACCCTGCTGTATAAAAGGATAAACTACTGTGAGTTCTTCAGCATACAAATCTAACACTGTAAGTCACTTTGGACAGAGGACTCTGATAAATAATAATAATAATAATAAAAATAATAATAATAATAACAACCAAACTGTGTGGCTCAACATAGAAAAGATCCTCCTTGTCCTTCAACTACTATTTGTTTCTGCTCCAGTATAAAACCGTTTCATGTGGCTTTTCCGATGAGTCCAAAATGTCATCATACCAACTCTGAATGAACTTAGTTTTCTGTGCCTTTGGGTAAATACAGAGTCGGACAATTTGCAGAGGAACATAATGCAAGCGTACGCAAAATTTCTCCCAGAATAACGGAAAATTTTCAGTCATAACAAAACAGAGACATTTGTTCAGCGGCTCTGGCATGACAACAATGGCTGACGCCAATGTACAAAGGTGGGGAATTTTGTGGGGGATGGAGGGGGTAAGTGGACCCCCCCCAGTCCCTTGCTAATGCGTCCCATCTGGATTTAACCCTCTGAGCGGTGACAAAGGTCCTCCATGACCAAGCGGCCAATCTGGAAGATGTTAACATATTAATTTTCCAGCATGTTCTCTGCACGGCGGAATCCGTCTAAAATCCTTTTGTAACCCCGCAATAAAGTTCCTCTTAATTGCTTTTAAGTGGAATCCAATATGTTCTGCTCTTCGCTTTTTCTCTTTTGGCTACAAACTGCCATGCATTTGACTCTCCAGATTCTATTTCCTCCTCCACATTTCAAACAGGCCTTCCGAACTTGTTCGAACACACATATAAGGCGAAATATATCTACACACTTACAAATGTACATGTGTACACATCAAAATGCGCGTGTATATGTACGCAGGTGTAAGTATTGCTTAAATGTCCCGCGTGTCCTGTAAGGTTCAGACCACCGAAATGAGCCGGTCCAACTAAAACGCCTTTTCCTTCCAGGATACATGCTGTTATTTTTGAGATACACAGGGAAATGTTATGCTTTGTGAGGCGGGAAGGTTTACTTTGGAGCAAGAGAATTTATATATGGGTTACGCTCGATGCACAGATCTCCGTTTGAACCCGTCGTGGTGCAGTAATGTTTGATTGAATTACAGCGCCTGCGCTAACAGATGGGACTCTGAAGAGCCACGGGAGCTCATTGGAGTAGGAGGGGAGCGGCTGTCCAGCTGGCATCGCCCGCCCTGCGCTGGCACCACCAAGGGGACCGCTTTACCCACTTATGCGTTCAATTACAAAGGGATTACAATTCAATTTATCCACTTTAACAATGGCTGGCGGATGGAAATAGCTGCGCGGAGGGCCGTTACAGACAGGGGCTGTTGGGGTGGGGGCGTCAAGGCAGCCGTGGAGCTGTTTCGTTGTAGAGAATCACGGTCCCCACTGCTGAACATGTAGTATGACGATAGGGACAGGAGGTGGCATAGAGGTTATCATGGGTAAAGTTGTCCCCTTTCAAAAAAGGAACCCAGGTTCTCACCCCAGCTCCGGTTGTACTACATTTTATCTGGGCGCTTACCCTGCGGCGATATGATATGATGTGGTAAAAATCACCCTGCTGCAGAGATGGCCAAAAATAATATCTGTGGTCTGTCTCCGACATTCATTTGTTTTCTCCTTATTTGCCTTCCTAAGCACTGATCAGGCAGCTTTAACTGCATTTCTATGAGAGCCCTTTGGCATAGGCGCGGTTCTGCTCATTCTTCCACTCAGACATTCCAGCACTAGACCAGCATAGCTTAACGCCCCCACGTGGCCCCCGGCCCGGGGCAGGAGAACCGGGCCCGCATGTCCAGCCAGGGGCCCAGGGCTCCATGTTCAGAACTTCATATCACCCCCACAGCATCCGTAGGTGCGGTGCTCCACTGGCTCAGGAGTTCGGGAAACATCTGGAGGAGCAGAGTCGGCGTTGCTACGCGATGTGATGGCGCTGCAAATGAGGCGGGCTGCCCGCATCCCCTGAAACCCGATCGCTTAATAGATTTTTCAGAAGCTCTGCGCTTACGCGACTTTTCCCTCCTGAGTTGGCGGGCCCTGAGCCCCGGGTTCAAACCCGCGCGTGGGACTTCTCACATCGGCGGAGCCGAGCCAAAGGGATCGGGTTTCGCGGCGGAAAGCGACTCTTGGGTGCTTTAACAAAGCCAACATTTCCATCATGTAACGCACAAAGAAAACAAACAAGCGGTTTGTCACACATACGGCATTGGCAGCACACTTCTCCGTTAAACCCTCTCTTCCCATTTAACATTCCTACAGTCTCCAGGAACTGTGGCAACATCCGTCTAAACACAGTCAAGCTGACACAGCATCCATAAATCCACCTGCATTCGCTTGCAGACAACTTCCTGTTTGGACAGGAAGTGAACGTTCGCGCACAAGGCTGGCGGAGTAGCCTCGGCGGTTAGCTCGGCTGCTGAAGTTAAATTAGCATCGAAGGAAGGTACGAAGGCCGCGGGATGCCTTACGTTGGTTTGGGCCACCATGGGGTTCCCGAGGTCACACAGCACCATGCGAGTGTCGTTCTCCATCTGGTACTCGCAGTTCAGCCTCTGCAGGGCCTGTGGAGGAGGCCGAAATGCACATGAATCATAAAGCAGTGAAAATGCCATTCATCACCCGGCGCTTCCTCGTGACCAAACAATGCCTCTTATCACCTCCACTGTGACCACTAACCCTGTTCTCCGGTCACTCTTAATGTGGACATATAGGTCACACTCAGGCATACGCCGGTCCATAAAACCACCTGACTGCTGGACACAACAAGTCAAGAAAACAAAAACACGAAGAGGGCAACGAGTCGGTAAAGCAAAAGCTGTTGAGATGCAAGCTGCTATAGAGTTTGACTGCACGGCGCTGGACTTCAGGTGATCGGATATTTGAATGACCGTACTGGACAGTAGGACACAATATTATTTTTCAAAATAATATTTTCCAGAATCTTCGAAATGAGAAACAAAGTTTAAAAAAAATCACTTTATTTGAATATATAAATCGAGCTCCTTGCATAAAACTTGAAACAATGAAACAACGAAAATATAAATGCAGGTTTAAGCGATGTAAATTCCATCTTCCAACACGGCATGTCTATTTTATTGTCTTTTTTGCCACGGTATGCAGTTTTTTGTTAAAACGAAACAATTTATTTAAATATAACAAGTAATATTGTGCCAGAATGATTTTAAAACAAATTAAATATGTGATACAAATGGAATGAGATATAAGTAACTTATCTGGTGCTTCTTTGTTGCCGTAATTTCAATGTTAAAAACCTACAGTGCAAGGGCAGAGACGTGATGTTGACCGCGCAGTGGGTAATAAATTACTGTGCGTGGGAAGGTAGAACTGTACTGTCCTGCAGTCCGATATTTAACCAGAGAGATTTCCAGCACAGTAAGCACTTATTCTTTCTATTGGATTTATAGCACTTCAGTGATCACGGAAACAACCGGGAAAAAGAATTTCAGGGATGACTTGGTGACTGTTGGCTTACAGCACCTTTTGTTGCGATGGATGAAGGCGGGTGTGGGGGCAAAGGTGTTTCTGGGAGTGATTTGCGTTGTGCCTGGCTGGTTCGACTAAATGGGGCTGCAAGGTGGTGTAATTTTACTGTGTTTGAAGGTGCAAAGATGGCCAGCGGAGTGACAAGGTATGCATGAAAAGCAAATTGCGAAAGAAGGCTTCTCAACCTCCTCTGGACATCCTGAAGGTGCCGCTTAGCTGAAGGTCGAGGAGTGACGGGAACACTGCTGTCAGGATGGCCGGGACTTTCCCCAAAAATCCTGAAGATGTGTCATAATCAAGAGAGTTATTTTGTTCTCGTGTGTTTGCTTTGGAAGACTGTGGTCCTCAGTAGCTGTCTAACCCAGCTCCTCACCTTGCAGACAGCCAAGCTGCACATTTTTAAAAATATTTTTTCCCCCTTGTCTGCGTTCTGAATCCTCGGCAAATAGATAGATGTCAGTAAAAAGCAATTCAGCTCAGTGCCTCAGTGTTTACAGCTCGTGTTTTGTGTTCCTCAGCGTAAATGGTCACCGGCGAAATGAACAACATCGAATATGTTTACATGACGGTCGACAGCACCAAATAAGAGCTTGAGGAGACATATTTTTTGAATCATTTAGAATTAATTTTATTGGAGATCAATGTTGATAAAAATTTTAAAGTAACTTTTTTAATAGATCGCTGCATCCCTGACCAGAACAACGGTTAATGGTAACGGATGGGTGGATGGTGGGATAGATTGATAGTTAAATAAAATTATAACTGTAATAGCTACATCCCAGAGGGACATTCGTACTGTTACATTAATCTCTGCTTAATGATAACAGAGGCTTTGGAATTAAGGACTGGGCCATTTACAGATCGGACTTCCTCCTTGCACTGTTACCTGAAAATGTCTTCTAAGACAGTGGAAAAGCTTGTGACGAAATCTTTGGTGGGTTGGTTTGGTGAAATTTGGGGAAATTGGTTGGG
Source organism: Heterotis niloticus (assembly GCA_018136845.1). Lineage (NCBI taxonomy): Eukaryota > Metazoa > Chordata > Actinopteri > Osteoglossiformes > Osteoglossidae > Heterotis > Heterotis niloticus. Next base: position 20,789,577 of record CM030905.1, on the reverse strand, counting down.
GAGGAGCTGGAATGGACTGGGAACAAATTATTGTTTTTCCCATTCAAAATAATGGAGTATTGGATTCTGCTATACAAAAACTGGTCATCAGACATGTTTTCTGGAACAGATGAGATTGAGGTGTTACGGGACTGCGGTATATTATTTATGTCTGTATAATGCTGTTTTCCAAGTCTGCTCTGATGCCAACAAACTAAATTCCCATGCAATATATGGCCTGTCATTCCAGTATCCAGTCACCCAAGGTCTGGTCATGTGCGGATGGCCTGTGGTTACCAAATTAAATGGTTTTTATGCAGTTTTGGGGTCACCTCTCGCCGACGCTCCACACCGATGTAGTCCGCCTCCGGTGGGATGAGCACGTGCAGTTCTGCCTCATACGCTCCCTCACCCAGGTTGGCTGCGCTGATGGTCAGTGTCAGTGGGTTGTCATCCCCGATGACCAGTTGCTCTCTGTCCCTGTGTGACACAAGGGCTGGTATTGGTGGGGCAGGAGAACGTGAGCGCTTCCCTGCCACCATCGGTAGAGTGGTTCACACACAGTTTACATGTCATTTTTATTAACGTTGGTACCATCTGCAAAGTGAACCCCACGCGTGGCCTGTTGGGCTTTATTTGTGGAGGGGTCCTTCTAAAACGGTCTGAAGAGGGACTCACATGGTGGCAGAAAGCCGGAGATCAGGGATGCACATGTGGTCCTCGCCGCAGTCCAGAAGGATGTTAGCCTGCGTGGGAAACATCCTCTCAGGTCTCTCTACTCACGCAACTGATCTTTTCCAGTAAGTTCTGGGTTCTTTGCAAACACAGGGATGAGGCCCAATAAGCCGAAGGGTTTAGTTTTTAACAGTTCTGCACGATTTCACCAGGTGTTATCATCACTGATACCTGACTCGCCTGTACCCACAAAACATTCGAGGTCTTCGGCATCCAGTTCCAGCTCGTGGAGTTTTACCAGGAATAGAAGTGCTTTCTTTTCTAGAACTTTCTACACTACAGCATCACAGAAATGTGCGTATCAAGTAAAAAAAAATTATACAGGGAGTAATAAAATAAATGACATTGAATAAATGCATGAAAAATGCATGATACATGATGAGTATCACTTATTCTGCATCACTGTGGAACTGGGAACTTAGGAGCCCGCAAGCTAGGATCTGGATGCTGTTGGAGTCGTTCAGCTGCCTGGTGTGCGGACTGTCAGCAGGGTGAGAGTTGGGGAAAAAAGGATGAATCGTGGCTCTGAATGGCCCCCAAAGATGGAAAAACCTCATTTAACCCCACCACGGCCGTTCAGTCTCCACCCACCTGCTTGTGAATGAAGGCCTTGCCATAGGGGTCCAGGATGGGCCTGAGCAGCAGCCCTGGCAGAGGACCGCTCTCATCCAAGCTGTAGTTGAGCGCCACACTGATTGGACTGAGTTTGTCTCGGAACTCGCTCTCCTCCTGACAGAAAGACATAGTTTGCCGAAGTTTTTATTTCCGAGGAAGCCCTGGATTTATGAGCGTTAGCGTTCCGAGATGTTCATTTGCACAATTAGCATAGACAATTCCCTGCGCAACTCCACTGTCGCCAGGGTCTGGATGCTTCAGCACGCGGTGGAGGAAACGGCCTGCAAAGCCCTGACTTTTGTGCTTAGCAGGGGCAGGGGGCCAGCGCACTCACCCGGAGATATATGGGGAAGTTCTGGCACGTCCGCCTCTTCCTCTTGTTGATGATGAGGGTCCCTTGGTGGTGGTGCTGGTTGCTGTCGAGGAAGAGGACCCTCTTGATGGCTCCTTTTTGCTTCAGCCAATCCAAATGGAGCTCTGCCTTCAGGGCTGCAAGGACACATTAATCCCACAGGTGAAGGACATGTCTATTGATGCCCGGGGGCTACAGGGTCCAATTCGGCCCCCGTCCGGTGTTCCAGACTCGGCGGAAAACACACAAGGTTTACATTAAGTGTCTTTGGAGGCTTACATGATGGCTTATGGAAACAGTCTTTGCACAATTGCTGCAGTGAAAGATGCTGCGGCAGCACAGAAGCGTTTTGTTTCGAAGATTTAAAATCCACATTTTTCTTTGCTTCTGGCACAGACCTTTATCCCCCATTCGCCATATTTCTCTCTGGCCAAAATCGTGCTGTTCTTATGGACCCGTTATTGTGGATCCAAAATAAAAACATGCATACTGGTTGCATTTAGCACTTTGTCTTCTTTCTTTTGGATCAAGTACAGAAGTCGTGAAGATGAGTGTCAGGTGCTTACCTATGACATCAGGGATGCCGGTGCCTGAGACCTTGGTGCAGACCTCCACCGTCAAACTGTGGGAGAGCAGAAGAGGTGGGGCTGCTTAAAAACCCCAACTGAGACCCGAACTGCAGACCTTCACCTGGACAACTCATTCACATCACTTGGAGAACATGTTCTCAAACTTGGTGGTCTTGGTTCTTATATCATCTCTTGAGTCAACAAGACCAGGACATTTTTTATTCATATTTCATTAATTTCACAGCTTAATACTTAGCAGACACCGGTAATGTTTGCATATGTGGAATATTATTTTAAAATACACGTTGCGGACAGACGTTTGCAGATGTTCACGCCCTTCAAAGCCTTAAAAAGCAGCTGGAAAACCGAGAAATGCTACCAGTGAAATAATCTCTCTAATATGCTTCCGATAAAAACTTAGGAGACCGAAACTGCGCCCTCGTGACAGACGTCCCGAGCTGCCGCGCTTGGCAGAGGCACCGCATGTGGAACACGTGACCGTCCGAAGGGACGTGACCCCGCGATCGGGGTGAGCGGGAATGACATGTGGCTGCGGACACACAGCATGAGCAGTCTGATTGATGGCCGGTTGGCTAGGGGGTTGGGAGTTGGGGCGAGGAGGAAATCGGACCCGTTGCCGCGATGACCCCCCCACCCAAAGGTGTCCCTTTAGCGGAAACCCGTCACCGGCCGTTAGACCCACAATGCAAAGCGTAGCCGTCCACCTGCGAACTCCGGAGCCGAGCAACCCGCAAATCGACGAGCGACGCGGTTCAGCTTGGAAACACGTGACCAGGAAGTATAACCCCGAAGCGAAAATCACAGCAAAGCGTATAATAAGAGACTGTTAAAGCTAAATGGTGTACAATGGGCACAGGGAATCCTAGCCTAAATATTTAATGAAATAATTTACAAAACATCCCTATAATTGCCTGTTAATGGCTTCCAGGGCTGTTCGGGCTGCGATTAGCGTTCGCTCGGCCAAAAGGGCTTCCTGTGGGGAAGGACGCATGGGAGAAGGCGGGGACGGAGCACATTCAGGGCCACCATCCCGGACGCCCTCGCACTCCTGCAGCCCCCTTATCGCCCGCACCATCGCACGCCACAGGAAATGGACTCCAGCGTGGAGCCGCCGCTCGATTACGGCGCAGGAATTCGGCGGCGGTGCGGCCCGCAGGATGGCCGTCTCTCACATGCCGCCTTGCGCACGATAGTCGCAAGGAGCAGGAAGGATGTTTTCACACGCCTGTTGATGTTGTAAAATGTGGTATTCAGAGTCCTTAGGAGCATTCAGTTTTATTTGAGCTGTAACTTCTCTGTCAGGTCACTCTTTCTCGGACATCAAAACCACCGCGGAGGTTTTCTCCCGCAGAACGTTAGCGAAGCACTTTCGGCCAAAGTTCCCAGCAAACCCTGGTAAACAACCTCTTAAACGGCAGCCCTGCACAGTGAGTCACATCTGTAACAACCTGAGGAAGCAGTCCGGATCTCATCTCTCTCACGCATGCAGCCAATTCCCAACGCATCCATATGCAGCGTTCGCAGTATTACTTGGGGATTTTGAACCCACATCCTTCTGACTACAAGGTTTAAAGCAAAGAATAGGCTCTCGAGTGGTCAATATTTCAGAAACCTGTCTGTAGCGATCCTTCTGCATCAGGTGATATTTGTCTGCTCTTCATATTCGGTCAGCAGGTGGCTGAGCGGTAAAAACTGGACTCGCTGCCAACAGGTCGCAAGCTCCAAACAAAGACAGGGTCTCGTTTTTGCGGCCCTGAGCGAAGCTTTTAGACAGAACTGCTCCGGCGAGTCTCCGGATGTATAAGTGCGCGAACGGAGAGCGTGAAATTGCGAATAAGTGCAGCACTGTAACTTTATGGGGCAGAAAAATGTCGCGACGGGGGACTGGGCCGAAGCGAGTGCTGGGAGCAGTCGGGATCCAGCGGTTAGGAGTTGGACTTCCAGCCTGGCGACCAACTGCCAAGTTCACCACCGACAGCTTGATGGAGAAAGCTGGCCGCGGATCCGAGTGGCCGTAGATATAACAAAACATCGGCGGCTCATTGATCGAATGATTTATAGCTTGCGAGTTTATACCCCGTCAGAACAGTTTGAACTCAAACGGGCAAGAAGAATTTTTTTCATACTTTTCTCATATTACAAATGATGGCTCTCAGCATTTATAATCCACTGTGATTTCAGTCTTGTGCTTCATCGTGAGTCTGTGGAAAGCTCACAGGGCCAAAGAGGATATGGAACAGAAAATGCTGTAATTACGGAAATAGCAGGACTCATGTCTTTGTGTCCGTGGTGCTTTTCTTTTTTAGAAACAACGCATCCAACAAACAGCAAAAAAATCATGAGCGAAACTGTGTGAGAACAGACTTCACAACTCCTTAGGATTCTGTAAAGTTAAGGGACTGGGCCAGCAGGTGGCATTGTGGTTAACGCGATTTCCTTGCGGTTCTTGCCTCACATCCTGTTCCTCTTGTAGTGCCTCTGGTCAGGGTACAGACCCTGAATTTACACAGGAAGAAGACCCCCGGTGTGTAAATGAGTAAATCGGTGTAAAGTTTGTTAACATTGTGAATCCCCTTGAAAAAAGATTCCGGACAAATGCGGATAATTTCAGCTGTGTGTGCGTAAACGGATTAGCATAGAAATACTTTAGGGGCTTCACCAGCTGCTCACTAGTTTGTATGCAGGGGGAAAAGGATTGTCGGAAGGGGAGACGGTTACCAGGCGTCTTGTGCAATTACCCCAGCTCTTCGCCCCCAGGCAGAACCTCAGCCTGACCTCAGCCAAACTCTTCCTGTAGGATGGCCCACTTGCCAAATGCTGTTTACCTGCCCCTCTGGGACACACTTGGGGGCCATTAAAACCATTCATTTGCACAATCTCGACAGACTTGCTGTAGACAAAACATTTAACCCCCTGAAGCAAACGGCAAACTGCTGATTCAGCTTCGACACAACGGGGCTCTTTACGGAGGATAAGACTGATCCTAAGGTGATCTTAAGGAAGAGAGGCTCAGGCCCTCAGTTTAAAAACAGACAGGAAATTAATTTAGCAAATGTTTGAGGATAACTATTGCCATCCAGCGGCATCTCGTTCTGCGTGCTTCTCGGATTTATTTTTAAAAATTCAGCTCTTATTTTTGCGGCGATCATGGTTTAGTGCTGCTTGTCCACAAACCCAAACCCCAGTGAATGCGTGGTGCCAAGTGAGAGGCTCGCCAAACTCGATGTCTCAAACCTCGGCGTCCGTGCTAACTAAACAATCCTAGGAAGTCTAAAGACCCTACAATCCAAGAGCTTTCAGCTCTGGGAGGTTGAGACCAACCCCATTCCAACCCTGTTCCAGCATCTGACCAGAAGCAACAACATCAGCACCCAGTGGTTTTGCGACAGATCCTTGAGATGGAATTACCTCCATCTCCATCCAAAGTTAAATGTCTTAAACATTATGGCATGAAACAGAGGTGTAATGGCTGTAGTGCGCATAGTGACCTCGTAGTGACCTCACAGTGATTTCACTTTGATATCACAGTGACCTCACAGGGGTCTTCCACTGACATCATAGTAACCTCACAGCGACATCACAGTGACCACCCATGCCTGGGTTTTCATGGGACCGTTACATGCCGGGTATCGATCGATACACCCACACCACACCCAAACAGCCAGACACACACGAGCGGCAACCTACTGACATGCCTGCCTTCTGCAAACACGCTGCAAGGTCTGTGTGTACAGAAATACAAACACACCTGACAGTCAGTCTCGATTCAGCAGGGCTTCTTACCAGCCTCTGAGGTGCACATTTATAACATTCTTGAAAATACATCACTCTATCATTGCTTCACGCTCACTTACCAGGTCACCATGGTGTCCAAGCCTGGTAGCTGGCAGCTTTTGTCGTCTGGGTTGAGGACCTCGGGGTTGAGGACCATGTGAGCTTCCACAGTCACCACAGGCCGAGCCCTGAGGGAAAGCCAGCTCTGTTAGGTGTGACTGAGATCATGGGGTTCCGCATGGGATGAGCTCCTGACCATCTTTGCAGATAGATACATCACGCAATGCCACAGAGAGCTTATCTACCAGGGGTGGTGAGACATTGACTACACAATGATACCCTTCAGCCCTGGTGCTGGAGGTGCTGTGGAGAAAACGGCTGCCAAAGATCATCAAAGCAGGCATTAATGATTTAAGTCATGCAAAGAATTAAAACCACACCGAGTAGCCCTCCAAGACCAGCAGTGGGCCATTCTTAAAGCATTCTGGGTTGCTGCAAGAACCGTGACCCTTTTGCACAAACTCAACTCTAAGGTGCTGTTTTATTTTTAAAGCATAGCACGTAAAAAAGGTGAGCAAGATACTTTGAGAACCGTTAATTTTTCTTCTTTTATTGTGGATGGGAAGCTTTACAATGTTGGGTTGAGCCATTTGAGGACACAACATGTGCTTACCTTTATTTATCTAGGAGACACTTTTATCCACATTAACATACGACCCAGAGTGAGCAGAAGTGGTTTCCACAACAAAGAGCGTTAGTTAGAGACGCGGGTTAGAGCACAGTTAGCTTGGCTAACATCGCCATTTTATAGGTGCCTATTAGTAGCTGCCTGTAGAAGCGAGTCATGCAGAAAACACAAAGCCGATGATGATGATGATGTCGTGCAAATTTCTACACATTTACGGCGCTGGCGGGAGATCGACAGAGAAATGGGTCTCAAAAAGACTGGTGCGACACCCTGATTGACTCTGGAATGGGATTCAGCAGCTGTGAGGGACAGAGGGAACTCATTTGACCATGTCAAGGCCCAAAATTGAGAACCCATCGGCTTTCGATTATTATTACCCCTCGTGAGTTGCATTTAATCGTGGTGTGTGCTATGCTTCAGCGCATGTGTGTTTGCCTGTTTCAGCCGCTTCGGTAAGTTAAATAAGAACAAACAGAATTCTGTCTTTTGTGTTTCGAGGATTTCATAAGACTGAACGAGTCCCAGGACGATGGAGACGCAGAGTCTGAGAGGCGACGCTGGAAAATATTTTAAATAGCATGGCAACCAGCCTAATGAGTAGAGTGTGTGTATGTTTGTAATGGGTGCGTTCCGAGTGCGCGCACGTGTGCGTCATTGAACGGGATGGCGGCCACCACGAGAGCTGCAGCTCAGCGCAGGGGTGCTCGGCGCTAGCTCAGCGTCAGGTGAGGCACGTCTACCTGTAGACAGCCGCTTTCCCTGCGCCAAAGGCTCCGACGATCAGGTCTGCGCAGACAGGGAGAGACAGAGAGAAAGAGAGAGGGACACTGCATCAGCTTCAAAGAGCTCCACAGCTGGGAGTCATTTCTAGGTCTCCAGCAATCTTCATCAAATGCAGACGTCTCACATTTTTGTGATTTTGCACAAGCACAAATGGCACAATAGTTGTGTTATAAATAACAACCCTGCTTATTTCCAGGCTGAGGCTCAGGATTTATACATCCATCATGTACCATCCTGCGGAAAGATCAGCCCAGGGTTACAAAGCAAAGATGCTCCGTTCTCCGAGACCTGCCCATCACTGCATTTCCACCAGGTTCCATTGTCTTTTAAGCACAGGGTTTTAAACCCAGGCTCCTGAGCTGCCTTGACACCGTTGCTCCAGAGACAAACCAGTGGATGTTAACGTCATCCGGCAAAAGATTTGGAACGAAAGCTGACTGCAGGTCCGAACGGCCGTAGATATAATAAAACATCGGAGGCTCGTTGATTTATAACTTGTGAATTTATTCCCCGTCAAAACAGTCTGAACTCGAACGGGGCAAAAAGAATTTTGAAAAAGAACTCCGAAACACAACTGAGCAGAAATAGGGCCAGAAAGTGATAAACAACCTTTGATTTTTGGCTAAATTGTTAGACCTTATAATTGCTTTAAAAAAATGTTTTGTCCAAAGAAATGTGATATTAACAACCCCCCCGACTCATTTTATTTTTTGAATAATCAGATGTCGCCATCAGCACTGCTAACGCGAAAACAGCAAATATTTCAGCCTGTATCGAGCCTGTTGACTCTGGCAGTGGGGGCGAACCGAGAGTGACGTCTGTTTCCCTCATTAAAATCCTCCCAATAAGCCGCGTGGGCAGGAATGGGACCCCGGACCTCCGAGATCACCGCGTTCGCCGAGCACTTCTTCCGCTAAGCTAACGGTCCACAAGGATGCTCCTTTTTTACCGCGTCAGGTGTGTACCTGAGCGCTTATGGTCGGCCCTGCTTCGGGGCTCACAGGTGAGTTTAAGGAATTTGCAAGATATTTTGAAGCCCCTCCAGCCAAAACCGTCCCTGGCGCTGAGAGATCCATTCTGCTAAACAGTTCTGGGACCTCGGCGAAGAGAAGAACGCGGCGGTGCAGCTTGGGTTTCTATCGGTCTCTGGATCTCGGCGCTCGGATTCCTGGCACCTTGCCCGTCATAACTTTGCCGCGATAAAACGCGCACGTTCGGAATGGCGATAAAAACGCGTGTAAAATCCTGCTTTTTCACGTCTGCCCCCCAGCAGTGAGATTAGAGGGGAGCTAATTTAATTGAAGAGGCCCACATCTGGTTATTGCATCTGCGGAGAACGTGGACTGGAAGGGAGAGCTACGCAACAGCGCGGCTAAAACATTAAATGTTTTGACCGAATCCCCCAGCGCTGAGGCTCGAACAAGGTCCCTAAAGCTAAGTAAGACCTTCTTGCATTTTTGGTGGTTTGCGGGGCGGCCGGAGGCAGAAGGGGAGACGGCACGACCCCAGGACTGGCTCTCAACAAGCGGGCCTGTTAAACTAATCCGCTGAAGGTGTATCGGAGAGGCAAATCCCTTTACCACGTTCGTGTTCGGAGGGCCGCGGGGAGCGAAACGCAACCTGGCACTTGACACAAAGAATGCGCCGTCCGATCCCATCCAATAAGTCCGTTGCAAGGAAATTAAACCCTTTTCCTCCCAGCAGAAACTTTGATCCTCGCTTGTCGCCGAGGTGAATGACGGCATTACGTTAGCGCACCTTAGGGGGCAGACGCCACGGCTACACATCTTCCTTTACCAGATAAAGACCCACAGCGCATGAGGGAACGTCTGCTTACCCATAATCCCCTGCTCTGTCCAGAGCTGTGACTGTACACACTAATATTCCAGGTTTTTCACAGACCCGGAGTTTATAGCTACCAAACAAACTTGCGTGCTGCTGCGGAGAGAAGAAGAAACCATCATTGCTCCTCATTACTTTTCTCATGCAAAGCATTCTGCAGCCTGTTGTTTTCCAAAATTTACAGTCACATCTACTGGTTCCTCTTGCACTGTATATTTTTTATTAAAATAGCCTTCAGCGTCAGCGTCGCACATTGACCCGTTTGCAGTATTTTACCCATTTATACACCTGGAAGGCCTTCCTTGAACCCAGGCCCTTTAACTTGGAGGCAGCAGCGCTAAACACTACCCCACCCGCTATCCTCTGCTTACCTTAGTGGCCGTACGTGTGGACGTGTCTGGTTGGTTTTAAACCTGTACTCCACGGTACGAATGTAGACAAGCATTCAGCAGAGTGGCATGAGGAAACTTCCACTGTGACCAAAACATGACCGGACCGTTTTTCTGCGGCCCGACAGGGAGCTCTGCCCCCGGGCCGTACGGTAGCGCGTCTCCGGACTGACTGGCATTTCAGCTTCATCATTTCTATGGAAAGTTGGCTCAGACTCTGAGGCTGAAAAGCTCAGGCCAAGCACTCTCCAAGTCACTGTTTAACACAACTGCTTTTCTCTCTTTTCCACCTCGCTGAGTTCCTTCATCCACCCATTAAAGCTGCGGAGGTGAAGAAAGACACAGCAAAGTGAGATCAGTCTTATATCTGATGAAAATTATCCCAGCTGTCACCTATAACCCCTAACCTCTGCCCTTTTAGAGAGTTTGACAATCTGGCCCAGAGGCAGCATCCCTCAGTGTCAAACCCTGTCGGTCATCAGTCATTCATCGTTCTTCTCTCATTCATCCAGAGTAACTTCAGCGTGATCATCCATATTTAAATATGACTCGGTATGTCGGAGGAACTTCATTCTTGTGGAAATAAGAGGAGAATAATGGCTGTGAAGATGGAGACACCGGCAGTATGGAAGCATCTGCTTGCGGCTCCCTGAATGGAGGAGGACGCAGATCGTTGACGCCGATGTGGATGAAGACGAACGTGCAAATGCAGATGTAGATGCTCAGAGTATGAAGACACGGAAGCCTGAGACCCAAAAACAAATGGTGCTTCTTACAAATGTGCAAATGGCACAACCGGAATCCCAGCAGTGAAGGGTCAAGGGTCAAAGGGCAAGGGCCAGCCATGCAAGCATGACCACCAATAGAAGAAGCACATGGAAGTGAGTCTTCAAAGTCGCTGGGAGCTGGCAGGACGTCTTCAGAGAAACCAATGCGTAGGCCCACCGTTATATAACGGAATCGCACAAAATATAAGTTAGGCCACATCAATGGCAGCGTTTTATAGCCTCCTGCACTCATAACTGCGATCAAAGATTAGCGTCGCTTTGAAAAGCACGACTTGGAAGCGGCAAATGAAATGAAAGGAATTACTTGTTCAAATGTGGACCTGAAAAAGAGCTTTGATTGAAATGCCACCCGCAAGCTTTGATTTAGCTTTGGCAGCACCGGCGATGCGGCACCTCATTCCATCGCCACCATCTGACTCTGATTCCCTCAAAGGAACTGGGGTGGTGGCAGTGGACTGGAGAGCGACCAAGAAGATGCTCTGCTGTTGGACCCTTGAGCGACGTTATTAACATTAATTTGTACTGCGCTGTGTTTATTTATTCATTTATGCAGCAACTTTGTCCAAGGTAACCCTGTGTCAGTTGTTGTATTAGTACTGGTTTTCTTAGCATAGCACAAAACATTACACTGATTTTACACAGCTGAGTATTTTTTTACTGTACAGGTTCAGGGTAAGTACCTTGATCCAGGGTATGAGAGCAGAAGCAGGGAATGACACCTACAACTGGCGACGTGATGGTTACAGCCACTGACTTGGACTCAGAAGACCCAGGTTTAGACCCCGCATCCTGCTGCAGTGCTCCTGACTGGGTTGCTTATATTAGTGTGGAATTTACCAGATGCACTGAAAATTACCCAGCTCTCCTGTAAGAAAGAGCTCAAGACCATAAGCTGCTTTGGACAAGAACTTTGGCTAAATGAATTAACACGTGAAGAAATAAATGCAGACCTGTGGCTCTAACTGCTGTGCCACCTGCTGCCCATATGCAGCTGTATAAGTTTCTAGTGACTATCATTGTGAGCGGATGTGGATCCCCGTAAGGGTGCAGATTGCAGGGCGCGTTAAGAAGTCGACTTCCTTTTTGGGCACCGAAACTTCTGAGGCTTTTCCTCATCATTACAGAATAAAAACCACCATTTCGGTGCGGAAGCGTCACGTTCACCGGGCTGTTGGAGCTCTTCAATTTTGGTGGGAAAATAATCCTGTAAAGGAGCTCATTTCAGCACGAAATTCCCTTTAATTATTGCGCGAGCGCCGCAGATGAAATGACCCCACATACAAGCAGATCCGAGCTCTGCCAAATTCTGCCGGAGCCCTGCGATTAGGGAGCAGTTGTTCAAACGCGCTTCTGTCTCGCTTATTCACAAAAACAGCCATAGCTGGAGGAAACCTCTTCAAACCAGGCAGCAAACCAAAAAGCCCGGCTGACCTCATGAATTTACATCTTACGTTTTTCCACTCTTACGTTTATCTGACCCGTTTAAACAGAGTTTTATCTGGGAAGGGTGAAACTAAAGGCTGGATGTCAGCCTGCGGTTCGGAGTTTTCACCATCCGGAGGGGTCAGTACCGAAATGAGATTTACTTTTATTTGCCGGTTTTGTCCACGGTGATTTATAACACAACACTAAGCTGCTTACTGCGATTTTACCATTTACCCAGCTGGGTCATTTTTACCACGTCATTTCAGGGTACACGGGATGTACAAAGCGGCAGCTCTAACCGCTACGCCACCTGCTGCCTTCCTGAATCAAAAGATTTTTGCCCAAGCAGTCTGCTAGGTTGCCATTTGAGATGGAAGACTCGCACAACCCAGTACAGCACCATATATTCACGCTAAAGACCCGAAGGCCCAACGAGTCTTCCAGCCCAGTTCTGCTTTGCTGTGCCTTTAAGCGTGTGGTGTCTGCAGGGACGCAGTAAAATGTAGTGAGGATGCAGAGGAGCGTCTCTTCCTCTGCGCAGCTGCTGACAGAGGCAGGGCACGGAAAAGCCATCTCGAGTCTCGTGGGAGGATTCAAACCGGGACGCTCAGGCGGCGATCGGCGTCCTTCCTCGGGAATGGGGGGGGGGTGGCATCCGCCAAATGCCGCAAACTACAAAACCAGACTCCATAAAACCAGGGGACAAAATAAAAGATACATCTGACAGCGATTTATTGTGCAACATCCGTAAAATGTTATAGGTACAAAAACACTGCCTGTCACCACTGGATCGAAGCGCTTTGATATTTTTAATCCGATCTTTTGCACCGTTTTTCCCCTCCCACGTAAGAAATATCCGCAGCTTTGAAAGCGCAGCAACCGGCACATAAATTAAAAGAGCGTCTTTCCCGAGTCCCTAAGAACCGTCTCGTCCTTCCTTGCAAACCGAGCTGTGGGCGGAGTAACATAATTGATGGCAGGACCCCCGGCGCAGCCCTTTCACACTTGTCCTCTGGACTCCATCCACTAGGTGTGTAATGCCTTTCGCAGAGACGCGGGGGGGTAGTGGTGGAAATTTCCTTTGAGCGTAAAACTCACCTGGATATTCGTTCTTGTCCAGGTCGGAGCCCCCCCTGAGGGTGAAGCCAAAACCCGCTGGGGTGGACTCGGACGCCCAGGGCCCCTCCAGCACCTGAGAAGCCCGCGGCTTGAGCCCGTCGCTCTGGCCGTTGTAGATGAAGACGCGGCCCCTGCGGTTCTCCCCTGCGAAGGGAGCCCCTACGGCGATGTCTGGAGTGAAGAGAAGACCAAACACATCAGCGTAAACCAAAGACCGCCTACGCTGCTGCTTCCAGAGAAAGGACCAGAAGCAGCGCCGGACCGCAGGTGCACCGCAGCTCTGAGAAACAGGCAGAAACGATCGAGTCCTTAAGTGAGCGCGGCCACGTAAGGTCGCCAAATCCGGCTGTCGCTGCGGCACGTTGCTGTGAAACCCCCAACTCCGTTCTTGGCTTGAAACGGCAGAACCTGGTTCTGTTTAAAGGAACTCGGGGACCATCGGGGATCATAGGGAACCCTGTAAAGTCAGGTGGAAGCTGCCAGAGCCACGTTCACCGAAACAGAGGCACATCTCCGGGGCCGGTCAACTATCCAAAGCCACCGTGCAGACTTTCCAAAAGTCGGCTGCACGAACGCACGTTGGCGAGTGAGTTATAGAAATAGCGCGCCTCCCTTAGGAACCGATGCAAACGTGTGAGGAGCAGGTAGGGAAAAATCCAGAAACAGCTGTCATTGCCATCCGAGAAAACCATCTAAAAGAAGCTAAAAGCTAAATGTTCCTCTGCCTCGCTGTCTATGCTGGACATTTACTTGGTTCCAGCTTTATTCGGTCCCTTTAACAGAAGCAACCCGGTGAAGAACGAGTCTGTTAAAAATGCACTGCATTGTGGGTATTACCCATATCTGCTGCAAGGATGTTAGGTACTCTTAAAAATGCGGGCCGAGACAGATGTTGAGACAGAACTGAGTGTTTCGGCAGTAAAAATGTAGGAAGATGAGTAGTGTCATTAGCAGTCAGCTGTTAAAATGCCATTTACCAGGCAGCGCACAAACTGGAGGCGGAGTCTCGGCTGCTTCCATATTGATTTCTTACCATTATGTGCTATTTTAGCTGAAAAAACGCGGCCCCAATGGAGCGTCGTGCTAGGCGATGCACAGGAGATGACTGGTAATGAGGAGTTTCCTCCTTGTTTAGCACTAACAGTAACAGCCGACTCGCCGTCAGAGTTCTTCTGGAAGCTTCCGATCATCCTAATTGGGTTTTTATCCACCGCCTCTCAGCCCCCTGGGTCCCGAGACGACATTTTGCGTGTTCAGAATGCTAATATCTGGTGCACGATCCGAGCGAAAGGAGGATAGCAATGGGTATCCACAGTTGAAACAATTACTGCCGGCGTGCCTGTCTGCTGTCACAAGTTCATCTCCTGTTCCACCGCTGTCCCTACTTGTCTACCATTTCCTGACATTGGGCAATTGGCTAAGCCACTGAGCTCACTGGGATGGCCAAGGAGTGGTGCCAAATATTTCATTTAACAGTAATATTACAAGTACAGTCTTCCCGCACCTTACAAAGGTAATGTGTACCTGGAAAAACCATTCTAATTTGAATTCTGATAACAATGGCAAAGTTTTAAAAAAAAAAATCATACTAAAATACTACCAAATCCCATTAAAACTGACTTAGTTACTTTAGCAGTTAACATTAGTCACCATAACACCACACGGCAAGGCAGTTTCCCTCCCTTAACTATAACTGTTATACTTTATGGCTATACAACTGTACACATCATTACACTCTTTCATGCTATTGTGCACTGTGACTTAAACACTCACAAGCAAAACTTACATACATAGGACATTCGAGGTTTATCCACCAGTCCCACCTTTTGATGCGAAACACTAAGCGGAATATTGAAGACAAATGAAATCTCTGAAATCAATACAAATGGGTTCATGGCTACCAAACAAGCTGGCACTTTGCAGAGTCAAATCAGGGGCCGCACTCAGCGAGACTGTAGCGGGTAGACTGGCAAACAAGGGGTAATGGAGGCATGCGTGAAATAAACTGTAACTGCGACCAAGATGGCATGGTGGTTGCAGCTCTAAGCAGTGTTAGGTTCAATCAAAAAGGTGGATGTTGGGAAGTGAGGAATAAATCGTGTAATGAAGAGCCATCGTGCCTCGTCGTGGAAGAAGGACCGCAGGCCGCCATCTTGTCGACGGTGCTCGAGGGCTCTGGTTGAATAGGCCGATGGCTTATAAAAGCCTTCCGCAGATTTCAGCCAAGGATCTACACGTTCACACAATCTCTTGTGGGAGGGAGGAAACACCCAAGGTTTTACTGCCAGATTGGCATACACAGCGACGCTATTTACAGCTACTCGATGGAGAAGAGATATGAAAAACAGCCGAGCAAACTGCAAATGAAGAAAACAAATGGTCCCTCGTGAGTCGCCGCTCCTGTTCTGACATTTTTTCGTCGTTCGTGATTTAAAAGGATCACTTTGTTAGCCGAGACGAATGTCTTTTAATGATGAATGAATGAAACTGGTTTTTGTGACTTATGAAAGCTCTGACAGGAACCGACTGCGCAGACAAAGGAGATTCAGATGGTATTCATTTAAAAAACTATTCAGATCCAAAAATAAGAACGCACTGAAATGCAGTTTTTTTTTCTTCTTTTGAATGTAAAGTTTACAAAAAAAGTCAACATTTTTTGACTCAAGAGTTCATTAATCACATTTCCCCCCAAAGCTAAAAACAAGGAGGAACGGCTTTAAAGATGACAGGACGCAGGTCGCCAAAGGCACTTTCACAGCAGAATGTGGAAGTTCATGCTTCAGAGTTTATCTCAGAGTGAAAATAAGATTAAGTGGTTATTTGCGCCCTCGCTGCTTCATTAAACACTTTGTCTCCATCGGGCCCTTCAGTTTCTTTGGCCTTCTTCTCAGTGTGGATTTTTAAATACAGCATCTGGACTTAAGGCACTGACACCATCTCCAGATGTTGAGCAGCGATGCGACGCAAAAGGTCAGGGTGAGCAGGGGTTCCTCCACACTCCATTAAAGAGGCCCGATATGCGGGCGGTGTGTTTGGGTTTGGCCTCCTCCACACCTGCTTTCTCGATGTCGACCAGGATAACCTGCTGCAAACAGGCGAGCGGTCAGCAGATGACAATGCTGAGTCCAGAGCTGCAGCTTTTAGAAATCACCGCTAACCTTCAGAGCGAAGCCAACTTGACCGACATTCAGGATGTTTTTATCTATAAACCCATCAAAGTGTAAAAATAGCCAGAGACACGGAGTCGGTCCGTCCTGTTCAATCACTGGTGGAAATGGCAGTTCCACAGGAGGTACAGCTGGTTAACAAGGGTACAGTTCACGTCTACACATCCTGCCCGCAAAAACAGTCCTTTGATTTCAGTCGTTCGGCCGTTCGACAGGACTTCCTCTTAGCCAAAAAAATGAAAACAAAACAAAAAAGAGGAAAAATGCAATCAAAGGAAATGAAAAAGAAAATAAAAAGAAATAGTTACGCCTTTTGGACTTCAAATGCAAGTATCTCTACCGAGTCTCATTTTTAATCCTTTTGACAAAATGCAATAATAATAATAATAATAATAATAATAATGGGTAAAATGTAATTGGCTTCACAAAATGAATTGTTACATATAAAACACATCAAAGTGCATACAGGTTTGTGTCTCATACTGTATAGAAATTTTATTCTGTATATTCTTAGTTAATGCAATAAGGCTAAGAAATGTGTAAATGTGTAGAATAGCCACATAACAGGCAAAAATGCTGCAGTGCTGAATAATAAGCCCAGGTAGCTAGAGACTATCACAAGCCGTTGTAGCGGCTTTTTGATGTATGGGACCCCATGATATGTGGGCTCAGGGTTTAATGCATCCTTTTTGATAAAAGGTAATTTAGTTATTAATAAGTGAGAGTGTCTGACCCTTTAAGAACGTTGGCTTAAACTTCTCCGGGGAACCCGTCGCTGCAACGGGTTCAAATGCATCTCCCTCTCGCTCATCGGTAACATTAATGAGTTTAACTCCGACTGCTGATTTCGACAGATCCTTATTTAACCATTAGTGCTATGGCAGGAGTCCAAAATCGAGATTTCCACTCAACAGGGTTACACCGAGCTGCCTACCGTGAAATCCGTCCTGGTTCAGGTCGCCCAGGGAGGCCACGGAGCTGCCGAAGCGCCCGAATACATCGGTTCCGGAGAGGACGATTGGCTCCGAGAACAGCAGGTCTCCCTCTTGGAGGTATGCGTAGACCCGGCCGATCTCCAGGGGTTTGCTCTCCAGCTCCCGATCCATGTAGAGAGGCGCACCGACCAGAAGGTCATCCAGCCTGGGAGACACAACCCAGACACAACGCACAGCTCTTACTCCCAAAATAACCCCGTTTCTTATATTCAGGATGAACTGCTCAAATGCACTGTGATAAACATCAACACATCACACATAAACACGCCAAACACTGAAATAAGCGGACCCGGGATGTTTAACTAGAACAAAATTTCTTTGAAATGCATTTCTGTCTGCTTGGAATTCTCTTTGTTTACTCAAAACAGTTGCGGCTATGAATGACATTCAGAGTCACTTCAAAGACAGCTTCAAGGCCAGTTAAGAAGTACAAACGAAATCGAGAAATGCGGTGGCCACGGAGGGGTGGCGGTGGTTACTGTTGGGGACGGACGGCGTGACACTGGGGTAGTTTTTGTGTGTTGCCACGGCAACGTTGTCCCATTCACAAGCCACTCAGACTCTTAGTGGCTGTGTTACAATGTTGAGGTTTTGAAGCACCAAAGTAAATCATAGACAGGGGTGGGGGGTCTGTTCCTGATGTAAAACAGCAGCTCAAATTCCAGCATTAAATTGACTTTTCATTCACACTGTGGCACAAGATGCCCGTCACTGAGCCGTCTCCTCAATTTGAATCTGATCAAGAGTGAGTTCACAGAATGTCTGGGCTTCACACCATCACAGAAACACCACACGGTCACAGCCCCTCTGTGGTTTAGGCTCTCCTTCCACATTCGTGCTCCATCCTAGGGGCTTTTCTAGAAGAACCACCCCAAACCAGCACATGTGGCCAGAGCTGAGCCAGGCTTCCACCACAGCAGGAGAGCCATTGTGATGGAAGCCAAAACAAAGCTTTGAATTGTCTTCTTCTGCAGACCGAAATGAACCACGTGCGAGTTGGACCCATGGTTTGTTGGTGCATCTGCTTTGACTCGGACTCTGAAAGTCTCGATGGGGCTCAGGAGAGATTAGCCTGGACAGCCAGTAGAGAAGAATAAGAGAGGAATGGAGTTTGCTACCAAAATGTCACAGGTTCAAGTCTCAAGACAGACCCTGCTGTTGTACCCTTGAGTAAGATTTCTTATTTACTGCCATGAAACACCCAGAAGAAGAAATGAGCGATTGGTCAAATGTGGAAATGCTGAAGACAAATCTGAGGTCCTTGATGATGATGCCTCATGGTGGTTCATTCCCTCTGGGACTGAAGTTTTCTCTCCAGGTGCCCCTCGCCTCGTACACAAATTGTACCCACAACAAATATCAGCATGGTCAGCACTGCACCCAGCGAGAACACGACTCACCCGTCCCCGTTGAGGTCCGACACAGCAACCGTGTACCCAAAATATGAGGCCATCTGGGAAACAAGAAAAAGAGATGCAGCGATAAACAGGAAGCCTTCACATGGGGAAAATGTGCATCGTATTTACACACGCACAAGGAATGCAGACCTGTTCTCCCGTGAAATTCTGGATGAAGGTTAAGTTGGTGGAATTAATAACAGCCACCTGCATGAATAAAGAAATACTGATGTAATAATTATGACAAAGGGGTTGTACAGGTTATGCTGGGTTAAAGAGCACATTCCCGCTTGGTGATGCACCCAGCTTCCCCAAGGACCACAGACAGTTCCCCTCCTTGCCTGTGTTCTGTGCAGCAGCTATTAATGTGACCGGGGGAGGTGACATGGGAATGGGTCATGGCTGCAGCTCAAACACACTTACACGAAGGAGGAGCAAGGCACAAATAGAAACCACATACAGGGACTCGTGTGTCTACAAAGCCCCCCGTCGCACACTTCAAATCACAGCCATAAGGGAGCTGCAGCTGGGGGGTGGGGGGTGTTGGGAATTCCTTCATAAGACCTGAAATAACAACCATATGGGAGGACTGGGAGGAAAGCATCCACCTCCTAATGAAGGATACCCCCCATTTTGAGACATTATGTCGGGCGTCCCTCCCCCGTCCAGCCTTGGCAGGACTAACCTTGGTTAATGTGAACTCCTGGCCCCAAGGCTAAGCATCCCCAGGAGCCGGCAGGCCGGCGAGGAGCCCCAGCACCACAACCCAACCCCCAAGCCACAACATGGAGCCCCCTGGGGTCAAGGCCCCCGACACGCGGCAGGAAGCCAGCCAGGCTCTGCGGTGAGCCCCGTGGGAACCCTACCGATACAACAGCACGGTCCCTCACGCTGTTACACATTCATGCATGTTCCTTAGCCATGAAGACATGTGTGGCAGCCAGACAGCAGCAGCAGGGTCCTCCTCCATCACGGATAGTGGCAGAGCTGCTGAGGTCGCCCCTGTGTTTCGGGGTCGCGACCAATGCAGAGGGAAGTTTTATAGCGCAAATGCTAGTTACTTACGTAGCCGAAGTTCTGCGCACCTCTCGGTACCCCAGCGATGAGCTCTGTGCAGGACAAGAACGGAAAGGGCACGTGAACAACCTTACCAGATGGTTCATTCGGTTCAGATTCCGAAATAGAGAGACAGCAGATTTCAGTGCAGGGGTTTACAGCTCAACACAGTCAATATGCCCCACGTAGATGGATGGAGATTCGTACACAGTGGTCGTGCAGAGGCAGCAGCGGGCGTAGCGGTTGAAGCCGTCATTTAGTAAACAAAATACTTGGGGCCATATTCCTGCTCATACTTGTACTGTTTCAGCTCAGGGTGAGCAACCCTTATAAAGTAAAAGTTACTCAGCATTATAAACAGAGAAATGAATGCAAATACAATAATCAATGATAATTGATAAATGCAACTGGGTGCCTGCAGGTTTCAGTTTTGCATTGAGGTCTTCCTTGCTTTTGTATGAATTGGGCTTTTGGCTGTCTGCTGCTTTGGATGATGATGATGATGATGATGATGATGATGATGATGATGGGCTGGAAAAAAGACTGCGGATCTCTGAGGGTCCTTCACTGTGGCTAAGTAAACACACAGGGATTTACAGCCAACGCAGCTCAGTAGTCGAGGAGCTGCACTTGTGACCAAAGGGTCGCCAGTTCCAGTCCCATGAGAGGCCCCATGGCTGAACCCTTGAGAAAGTTGCTTAACCTAAACTGCTTGAATAACATTTTTCAGCTCTGTGAACACACAGCCTGGCGTTTTGTTTGCTTTAGACAGAAGGATCCTTTCTGGGAAGGGAATGGTGGAACCAACTGTCTACAAACCATAACTGCATCTCATAGATGAGAACAGCTTGCATTTGGTTGTTCCAAAACTTATCCCCTTCTTCCAGAGGGACAGGACCTCAGCACCTTCCTTCCATCCCCTAGCCTAAGATCTAGAGATATCTCAGATCATATCAGAGGATAGATGCTTTCAGAAGGAGCTCTATGTAAAGGGGAAGCAACAGCCAGGACACAGCTCTCCAGACCATCACTACAGCCCAACACGGAAACTTCTAGCTATTGAAAGCTGAGGTTTGCTATCAATAATCCAACAGCGTGCCAGATGTTCCTCACCTCATCTGAATTAACTGGCACAACTCCAATCGGGACGCAAAGCAGCTGGTTGTAAGCTGGCTTCAAAGACCAACCAGATCATCCCGAGAAGATCATCCCAACCCAAGACATGAGAGCAGCGGGCTGTTGTTCCACACATGTTCAGCATCTAGTAAATCATGGCAACAACGCTCAGTCATCCCCTAAATTAAAAATTAATCCTCATTTTCCGTTTGAACGCCCAAACACGACCCTTGAAGGCACAGCTGGGCTGTGGACCAGCAATGCAAAATATTGCTGTGGTGCTGAACGTCTAACTCCTCTAGCTGTTGTCTGAAGAGAGCTTTCATGACATCTGTCCAGTGCCCATGGTAGCCAACATGGAAGGATCCCAGTTTGTGTCCCACTAGATCTTACCTGGGTTGACTAAAACACCTTTATTACCTCCATCTCCCGCTGTCTCTCAGAGCTTCTGAATCCCTTCCAAACCCATCTCTCTTAGAGCCATTTCTCCCCTGACTTCCTGACAGCCGCATCAATGAGCCCAACACCATCTGCTGTGATTATCAGCGTGTTTGCTGTTTCAATGTCACTTCTACAGGCGGCTTCTTGAGGTACGTGAACCAGCAATGTGGTGGTATCAGACACAAGAGCTGTACTTCGACCATCCTGTGCTTGGGTCTGCTGCTGATGAAGATGCAGTTTATTAACTTTCAGGTGCACTTTTGAAAATGTCTGATAAGCGAATAAATGCAAATATAATTCAAATGTGCGCCACCTGTGTTTCGTCCTGTGCTCTCACCTTGCTCTGAGTCTCCAGTGAATTCTCCAACCGCCACAGAATAGCCTGCAGGACACAAGAGCGGGTTACATGAGTGTAGAACCTCAGCTGGTTGAGGGGTGAGGAGCATCGGACTTGCTGGTTTACATTCAAACCCGGTTCCTGACCGGTCCAGTTGCTGCCTGCTAAATCATACAAATGTTAAACCATGCATCATGAATTTTAAATATGTTTAAAAGTGAAAAGGATCTTGTTCTCTCTGTCTTTGTGGGCTGTCAGTGCATCACCATCACGTTTATAAGTGCATTACTGCCTAAGCTGGACCACAGCCGGTGGACAGAAGACATTGGTCTGTAACGGTCAGACTGCAGCACAGCGGTCCCGGTCGGGGGCCACTTACCCAGGTAACTGTCGTCGTGGCTGTCGGAGGTGGCACCGGTCTGCTTCTCCCCGCTCACCTTCCTCAGGATGGCTTTCAGTGAGTAGCCGTTCAGGATTTCTGCCACACCTGCTGTTATCACCTGACCTATGGGACGGTTGAGAAGAACCACACAACCACACCAAAGTGAAAACCTCCACCACCTCGCTGGGGGTTTAAGTAATGTGCTGCCTATGTCTGTGCACCGCTGTTGCTGCAGAGGGACTGCCAGATGTTACCCCTCACGGTAACATCAGCAACAACCATCTCAATGCTTTGCGCAGATGGAAAAATTCTAAATAATATCTGGGCCGGCACGTCAAGGTCTAATTGAAACCGAGCCAAGCGCTGCACCCGTGACCCTCTGAACCCCAGGTGGTGTGCGGCTGTCTGAGAAACCCGGGTATGTTAAGAAGGACCGTGTTTCGCGTCTTCATTTGTAGTCACTCGTCTGGTCATCACCATCTGGCTGACCAAAGGGTGAACGATGGCTGAAAGGGGTTTTTTTTTATGTCAGCTGTGCTAATTATTAAAAATATTCACCTGTTGCCCTTAATCTACCTTTCAGTGCAATTTCCCACCTAAGGCCAGCGCCTACTGCTCATCTGGACACCCTGGATCCCCACACATCCATCAGCCAACCCTGCTGGATGTTCAGCATCCACACAACTGCAAATATGATGTGGGACGGTCACCACCGTGGTAAGAATGCAACCCGACTAGAGGCATGACCACACATGTGCATTTATGATGCGGCCAGCGGAGGAAGAAGAAGAGAAGCTCATCCTGGAGGAACTGTCAGAAGGAACGGGTGAAGCCGTGGCCCCACTCCCCCCCATGCTCAGACAAAGCAGCCAACATTTCGACTGACTGCCGCCACGGTCGCTTTGTGCTTCGACATGCACGCGGATGCATCGTCTGTCCAAGGAAAACAAACTGGTTTCATCCGTAGTAGGAACCCAGCTCCCTGTTCCAGAAGGATCCTCCTTGACTCATCTGTCCAAGTGAGCATCACTGGAACACAGAGCCCCTCCCGCTACCACGCTTTTACATCATTTGCACTCAGCAACTGTAGAGACTCAGCTGTGGGACAGAGGCCTTTCAGTGATTTAGCTTTAAAAACTGCTTCTGGAAATTAAGTTACAGTCAGGGCCATAAGTATTTGGACAATGACACAATTTTCAGTATTGTGTATGAACGGCTGTAATTCCTAAATGGTTAATACAATACTTTTGTTAAACCCCTAAAATTAAAGCTGAAAGCCTACACTTCAATCACATCTTGACTGCTTTGTTTCAAATCCACTGTGGCATTGTCCACAGGCAAAATACTGAAAACTGTGTCATTGTCCAAATACTTACGGACCTGACTGTATAACCTGAAGGTTGATGGTTCAAGTCCTGCTGTAGAACAACTGGCAAAGGCATCTACCCATCCATTATTAATAACCACTTGTCCAATCCAGGGCAGCCAATCCTGTAAGCAGATGGTGTGAGGCAGCCTAGATGGGACAGCGGTCCATCACAGGGCACGCACATACACACACGCAACAACAACAATGGAATTTAGAGTGACCAATCCTCCTGAAACATGTCTTTGGACTGTGGAAGAAAAGTGGACTGCGGAGGAAAGACGTCAAGAGCAGGACCGCGCTGGCAACCGCTCCGGGTCCTTTATTCAATCACACACAATTGGATTAAGAGCAGCACGGTCTGCCGGCCTCATCTGGGGCACGGGCCGATACAATTAGCAACCCCTTTTTAAAATTCAGTCTGGTAATTTTAAAAAATGGGATTTCCTGTTGGGAGGGGCGTGGGGGCGATGGGGTGCCGACAGAGGCCGGTGTCCATGAGAAAACGGAGCGACCTGGCATTTCGTGACCCTGCGCACATTTGTAATTGTCTATTAAATTAAGTGTCTGGGGTCTCTCTCGCTCTCTCTCTCTCAGGGCTAACACACACACACACACACACACACACACATACTCAGTAGCTTTCCCTCTTTCTCCGGGCCTGCCCAGGAAAGAGTAAAATACCTGCTGCCCCCAACGTCCCCATCCCCAGAACACACCAGTGTCCGTCTGCGCTCCGCCTGCAGCATGCGCATGCAATTACTGGCTTCAGTATTTTTTTTCGAGGCTCTATTTAGAGAAGCTCGGTTATACTGCGACCGGGACCGTGCGGCTGCGCTCCATTTCACTCTGACACGCTCATTAGGTCCGTGATGACCAGCCCATCCACACTTCCTGTGGCAGTTTGGGGATCTGAAGGAGGCTGGATCACGGTGGTGGTGGGGGGTAGCCTCACCCGGGGCTAATAAAAGTCTCTCTCTGCTCTTTAAACACCCATTAGGAGTGAGACGCTGCAGCCTTCAGCTCAGTACGGAATGGCTGCAAATGCACTCTTCACAGCCAGACACACAAATAGCAAATAAATAAACTGAGTCTCAACATAAACAGGTCTTGCACTCAGAGCAGCTGGGACGAACGGTAAAGGGTGGAAATCTCAGCGACGCTCCACGGAGGTGTCTGTCCTTTGTTCAATATGAATGGATATAAACAAATGGCATAAAAGGAATTGAACACTGACAGCATGTGCAAGACACAACAGTAGGGGGCGTAGTGGTTGGAACTCTTGCCTTTCAATCAAAACACCTGAGTTCAGATCCCACCTCCTGCTAGAGCACCAACTGATCAAGGTTCCTACCCTGAACAAATGTGGCAAAAATTGGCCTGCTATATAAATGGGGAAATCGCTGTCAAGCTGGACAAAGACATGAACTTGAGGGATGTACTGCAATGCAAACTTTTTTGCGCCTGTCTGGTTTCCGCTACATCTGGGAAAGAAGAAAATAAACTGAACTAAATTTACCAAAAATCTTTCCACTTCATTTCAAAATGGAGGATAAGGAAGGAAAGCGGGTCCTGCTCTGAACTTCCTTCATCTCAACAGAGAGGTCTGCAAGTGACCCAGCCCGCTTTCATATGACCGCAGTCACTTTGGGTTTTTACCTTGCCAGTAGAAGCTTCCCGGACCACCGATCACCAAGGTTCCCTCCTAAAGGCAGAAAAAAGAAATGGGACAGTTTAGCCAGGGTGCTGAGAGTGTCGTTTTCAAACAGTAACTTCAAATGGGCTCAAACTGGACAAATACATTGTGTCTGATGTCTTCCAGGAGAGCGAGACGCTGTCCCGGCGTCTGCAGATACAATAGTGACATCACAGCGATCTGCGCCTGCCAGCAGGATGATGGGAGAAGTGGGAGCCTTAGTGGGGCCACGTGGTTCTTCCTGCTTCCGGTTTGAGCCGGGTGATCTGAGACCCGGTGCTCACGGTCCCGTCCCTGTCCTTGTCCTAGCTCTGACCCAGTAGGTTTGGCCTCCAGGAGATCTCCAGCCATGAACCCTCCCATCTACCTCACACCCCAATGTGCAGACAGGAAGCCCAGATAAGAAATGACCTGGATAGCCAGACAGACGGGACACATCCCCTACACCTCTTCCGAAACATTTCCTGATAACCGTTCATCACTGCTCACATCATTTAAAATGTATATTATTTTTAAGAAATAAACACCAACACCTCCAAACAGATAAAATTATGACTTTTTAAAAACATTTTTGTTGCTGACAAGGCGCAAACAACTCAGATGTGTATTTGTTTGTAGGACATACAAATCCAGGCCAGACTGAGGAAGTTTTTGGGTTCTTTTATGTAAATGAGGGGGAGAATCCACCTAAGACACTGACGGTGAGGAAAAGATAGAAGAGGTTTACTGTATGAGTTCAGGGTAAAAACCATGATCAGGACACTACAGGAGGAATGGGGATGTGAACCCAGGGCTTTTGAGATGACGGCTCTAACCATTACACCACCTGCTGCCCTACCTAAACACACAGCAGAAGAGATGGGTACCTTGGTAAAGTCCACGCTGAAGCCAGCCTGGCAGAAGCCCTGCCCCTCTGGGTCTGGATCATCTGTGGGAGAACATCCATACATGATGAAGGAGCTCACACTGGCCTGCGGCGAGCAGTTGCCGACGCTAACAAAACTAGATGAGTCGTGACTGGGCTGGATGACGAACGGTACTAATTCACCCCACTTTGCATATTTTCTGTAAATCCAGCTCTCACGGTGTTAAATAAACACCACGGGGGGGTTGTTTCCAACAAAATTGGATTATGCACCCCCCAGCTCTGCCCATAACCCAGAGATGTCCTCAGCCAGGGGTGAGACCCAACATCTCATTCTTCCTTATATATAAAGACTTGTGTGTGGTAACACTGGTGGGGGGGTGACTCTCCCACTCCCCGTGGGGGGGTTAACCGGCTCATGTTACACGGAAGCTCACGTTCCCTGCCTGATACTCCATCCAGGCATGTGGCCCTTAACTATGTTTGACTTAGCATTTGAGTTGTTTAAAAGACACCGGTGCGGTCCTGACTGGCACTGAAGGCCACTCCAGCTTTGGGCTCAACAGTCCTGTGGAGAAGGAATCCCTCCGGCTCGGTTTGTGTCCACTCGAGTCCGGCTGAGATTTGTGGCTACTTGCTAGATGTACAGTATTTGACCCATTCATAAACCTGGGTGTTTTTACAGTAGAAACTAGAGGTAAGTACCTTGATTAAAGGTACAATGGCTGGAGCAGAGAAAGGAGCTTGAACCAACATCCTTCAGGCTATTAGTCAAAGCCATTAGCTGCAGTGCTATGTGCTGCGCCTTGCGGCATTTTAGCTCCGAACATTATGGAAATTTCTGGAATTTCCCCTGAAACACACAACAGCGATAGGCTTCATGTAAGAATGTGTTCTTTCGGTGGGCATGGGCACATCACGTATGTGTGCGAGAGCGTATGTCAATGTGTCACGGGGGAATGCGTGCTCACAGGAACGGCAGGGCGAGTACTCGGCGTAGGCGCTGAAGTTCTGCACCGCCACATAGCACGTGCCCACGGGGTCCTTCTCGCTGCTCATCTTCACTGTCCTCCAGTGGTACAGCGGGGCGCACGCCTGCAGCCATGGCAACAACCAGTGTACACAGATCATTGGGGCGACATTCTTCTGAGCAACATCACAGGCAGCTGAGATCTCAGTCACGAGAATGATAGTAAATTTATATAGCGCCTTTTAAACAAGTAAAATAACCCTAACACCCGCACCTTAAATAAAAATTTGCACCATAAAAAGTTACAACAATATCAAAGGCAACAAAATAATTTAGAAAACAATTAGAGCACTCACAAATAAATAAAATGTGTTACATGCATATGCGATACTAGATACATAACAATCCATACAATGTACATAATAATAATAATAATAATAATAATAATAATAATAATACACAGCACTTGCATGCTTCATCATAAAAAGCAGTTTTAAGAGCCTTCACATAAAATCTATATAAAAGTATGGTATATTTTTCAAACAGTTAATGAACACACTGAAACGGAGCCTTCTGCCCTAAAGCTTTTAGGTTCTTGTATCCTGCTTTCTTTAAGTCTCGCAAAAAATTGCATTAAAAATATTGGACCAGAAAAATTTCAAACTTGTGCGTAACAGATGGGTGCCTCCCCCAGCCTTGTAGTAACCTTTACTGTTGCTCAGTGGCTAAGTTCAGTGTAAGTGCACTGGGAGGGCAATAGGTCACCACCGCGTTATGCGATGCTAGGATGAAAAATGTTTCCTTATTCTCATCATTAATCGTAATTTGGTTCACGACCCAAATTTTCACAGCACCTCACTGACCTCCCCAAAAACCTCCCCCTGTATTCCCTATAACCCCTCTATATCTGTTCCTTTTCTCATAACTTCTACTCTTCACTGACCCACACCCCCATAACCCTGCCCTTCCTATAGCTCCACCTTCCTACAACCCTGTCTTCACATAACTCCGCCCCTCAGTATCCCTGCCTCCTTGTGCGCTTTGCGCCGCACAGCAGTGACACGACCCAGTGCAAACAGTGCAGGCCAAGGAAAACAGGCGCACGTGAGCAGCAGAGTCAAATTCTAAAACACACATCCTCTCGCTTGGAGACAGGAAGTGACCCCTGGTGTTGCGTTCGATTCTGGTACTCACCCGTCCTAAACAAGCAGAGCTCCTGTACCCCTCACCACTACATCACCACAGTTCCTAAGTAAACCCTGGTGCAGGACAGACTCAACAAGCGGAGAGCTCCGTGCCTCGGACACCCACCACCACTTTGCCTTTGTGGGCACGAACCGAGGCTCCAAACCACTGGTGGGATTTGAACTCCAGGGGTTCCCGGGTACCATTCACTTTGATCATCCTGTTATCTGGGGAAGAGGAGAGACCTGGATCAGCCAAAGGACAGAGCTGGGTTTCAGATGTCCACCTTGGGGGACAGAAATGGATCAGAACAGATCATGGAGAAAGAAATTACACCCATTTCTCACATGATGGGTTTCATTCTGCAAACTCCCCATTAGCCTGATTCATAGTGCGAGTGGCTCCCACACCAAAGAAGTACATAAACTTAATTAAAATATTAAAGATTAAAATGGGTCACATGCACGACAGCAATGAAACCAACACCATTCGTCCATCTGAGGTCACAACAGGTGAAACTGGCAAACAAGGGGTAACGGAGATTGAGAACTTAACGCAGTGCGAATCAAACTCTTACTGCACATGAGATCAAATGCTGGCGTTGCTCCTGTCTCAAGGGGAACAAGAAACCCAAACTGTGCAAAGAAACACGTCATAGGCCGAAGTGAGGGTATTAAATGACGCTAAAGCAGGAATCTTGTAACCCGAATGAGTGCATCTCGTGGTTTTTTTACACATAACGGACATCTGTTTTATACATAGAGCACGCAGATCTCACAGTTTCATGAGCAGGTACGACACTAGAAGAAAGGAACCATGAGCACGATAGCCCCCGTGGGCAGGCAGGAATTTCCCATTCCAATGTTTGCTTAATGAACTGCTAAGGGTTTTTTAAAACTTTTTGTATGCATATTTGTTTGAGTGACATCTCATAAAACAGGCTAATGAAACAGGTTGAGCCGAGTGCGGCCCGGTTCTGGTCCAGCTGGGCCCCGGTCAGGGCTGGATGCAGTTCACATGTTGTTAAAAACGTCCTCCCCGAACCCACTGTGTCACACGCACATGGCTGCTCACAGACACGTGAATGGAGGGGGGTGTGAGGAACACTGATGAGCCCCTCCCTTAAGAAGTGGACCGCACTGGAGCTGACAGGTGCAGTGTGAGCAGCAAACCTGTGACCAGCGACCCATACAGCCATGCTGCTAATGAGCAACAATGGATGGTGCGGAGAGCCCAGCCGAACCCGGGGTTCAAAAAACCCCTTTAAAAGTGACATGAAAAGAGCTACATTGCACCAAAATTTGAATGATTTAGTAATGATGTCCATTGACAATTGTGCATAAAGAGCAGAGCTGCAGTGGTCCACAGCCGATCCTGCAGGGAAAGGGTGTGATGCCTGTCTGTCACAGGGCTAACACACACACACACACACACACACACACACACACACACACACACACACAAAGGACCATTCAGAGTCATCAACCCCTGTGAAACACATGTCTCTGGACTGTGGGAGGACACACACGAACACGGGGAGGCAAACTCCACACAGAGTGAGTTGGATTCAAACCCAAAACCTGGCAGCCACCCGCTGTGCTACTGATTAATAATGCACCAATAATGAGGAAGAGGAACATGGTTACAACATTCCAGGAAAATCTGGAGACACAGATTATGGATAAATTCCCAAGTTAAGGAAATTTCCCAGCATGCACTGGATCACCGTAAAATATCCAGCAGGTGAGAGCTGACTGCTCCTGGGGGCGTATGACCTGTGTGTCAGGTGCTTTGTACTCAAGTGACCCATCTCCGCAGTGCAATGGGTGTGTGTGTGTGTGTGTGTGTGTGTGTGTGTGTGTGTGTGTGTGTGTTACCAAAATGCACGTGTGTGCCACCTGGCTGCTGGGTGGAGTCTGAGCAGCCCCTCCCCTCAGGCTGAGGAAGAGACACACCGTGCGCATCTGGTAGAGAGAGAGTGAGTCAGACCCCATTCCCCCCACCCCCCATCATAAGGGGTTTCAGGGTCTAATAGAAAGCAGGCCTACCTGCCCTCTGAAGTCCAGCTCATTTCCCACATGCTGGTGACCCCTCTGCCCCAACCCCGCCCACCACACGCCGCCACCTACATCATAACAGTACATGGGCGGGGCTTGGGGACTTGACAAACTGCTTAGCTGTGCCCTGTCTGTCAGCCCACAAGTACATGATATTACAAATCGGGTTACTGAAATTATTCACAATTCCAACATGACCTCCCCCCCCAACAGACAACGATAAAAACAGTCCTATTTCTGCTCATGTTGGAGGAAGTGAGTGTTTAATGCAGAAAAGAGCCCGAATATCAGAGGACCAGAACAGCAATTATGAAGCTGGACAGAGGGGATCCCACTGAGCAACACACATTTTTCCAGGAACCTCCTCACTCTCTCTCTCCCTCTCTCTCTCACACACACACACACACACACACACACACACACACACACACACACACACACACACACACACAGGTTTGCATGTATTAGACATGTAAGAGTCATAAGTTTGCTGACACACACTGATCAGCCACAAAGCAGCAAGTGAGCAGTCAGTTGTTGAAGTTGATGTGTTGGACGCGCGAAAATGGGCAAGCATAAGGATGTTGTCGACTTTGACAAGGGCCAGATTATGATGGCTAGACGACTGGGTCAGAGCATCTCCAAAACAGCAGGTCTTGTGGGGGGGGTCCCGGTATGCAGTGGTTAGTACCTACGGTACCAAAAGTGGTCCAAGGAAGGACAACCGGTGAACCGGCGACCGGGTGATGGGTCCCTAAGGCTCATTGATGTCCATCTCGTTTAATCCCACAGAAGAGCTGCTGTAGCACCGACTGCCAAAAACGTCAACGCCAACCACGATAAAAGGGAGTCAGAACGTGTAGTGCATGGCAGTGGGGCTGCGTACGGGGCTGCGTTGCTACAGACCAACCCGTCAGAATGACCATGCTGACCCCTGTCCACCTCTGAAAGCGCCTACAATGGGCACGTGAGCGTCAGAACCGGAGCGTGGAGCAATGGAAAAAGGTGGCCTGGTCTGACGAATCGAGTTTTCTTTTAGATCATGCGGACGGCCGGGTGCGTGTGGCGTGTGTCGTTCACCTGGGGAAGAGATGGCAGCAGGATGCACTATGGGAAGGAGGCAGTGTGATGCTCTGGGCAAAGTTTTGATGGGAAACCTCAGGTCCTTGCATTCATGTGGATGTTACCACCTAGGTACCACCTACCTAAATATTGCTGCAGGCCACGTGCATCCCTTCAAAACAAGTCCGATCCACGGAGGCTCCACCTCGCAGCTTACAGGACTTAAAGGATCTGCTGCTAACGTCTTGGGGCCAGATACCACGGGACACCTCCGGAGGTTTTGTGGAGCCTCGATGGATCAGAGCTGTTTCGGCGGCACGAGGGGGACCTACATGACATTAGGCAGCTGGTTTTAATGTTTTGGCTGATCGGTGTATATTTTGCTTTATGTTCCTTATTTTATTTTATATTTTATTTCCCTTTGCACCTGACTAGGAGCAGCACGCACATCACAACGTTTGTCCAACAGCACCAGCAGCTTCCATAAACTAAACACAACCACTTTAACGATAAAACAGTTTGGTTATCATAAACCGCGTTCTTCTAAGCGCTCTAAGTTACATCGTTAACCCCGGCAGCGCAAGTCCGGTGTGGGGCGGGGGGGGTATAAATGAGGTGGGCACGCGCCGAAAGGAGTGGGGGGGGGGCACTCACTGGCCGTGTCGAAGGGGATCTGCCTGCAAGGGATGGGGTTCGGGTCCGGGTCCGAGGGGCGGCGCTCCGGGAGCGGCCAGGGGCAGTAGTACACGGCCCCCCCCTCCACGATCCCCGGCTGCGAGGTGTTGGCTTTCGGGGCGCCGACCAGGACGCTCACACTGCAGGCAGAGGAGTGGGTGAACACTGAACACAGTAAACATGGTAAAATAACGCAGTAAACACGGCGAACGGCACGCGGAACAGAGCGAAATCTAACAAAAAAATAAATATTAATAAAAGTCACACTGTTTTCGGTTCACTTTAAAGAGCAAACTGATCTTTTTCCACTCAGCTGGTCTGAAACTTTAAATTCAATAACATTTTTCATACAATCAAATATTATAGCATCCATACTACAGGCAAGAACAAGGCACTGAACATATGAACAAGTGTTTACTGTGGTATTTTACCATGTTGCAAAAAAACGAATTTTTAATTAATTTAAAAATATGCTCTCATAATGCATTATTTGTTCATTATTATATTTATATAAAACATATAATATTAGAATGTTAATGTTGTATAACATTATAGCCTTATAATGTATACAATATAACGTTATTATTATTATAACATTATTATTTTTATTATTATTATAACATTATTATTATTATATTGTTCCTTTCGTAACGTAAGACGATGACTATTTTATTATTTACATACACTATAAAAAGTACAGCTGGTCTAAGGAAACTCTGGTCTAAGGAAAAATAGCGTTATTACTACTACTACTACTACTACTACTAATAATAATAATAATAATAATAATAATAATAATAATAATAATAATAATAATAATGTGGACAGACCGCCGCATGCCGACAGTTAATCCACGATGTACTGCAAGAAGCTGCTATTTGACCAGACAGTGGGCAGTGATGAAGAGTGATGCCCCCCAAACCCCACGTTTCCCAGGGACCCCACTCACCCTCGCTCGTCCCCCGTGGGGCTGTAGAAATCCACCGAGAAGCCGAAGTAGCTGCCCGCGGGCCCGCTGTACGCGGTCGGCTTCTCCACGTCCACATTGAACGCGGCGACCCCCAGCAGGAGGAGCGGACACAGGTTCGAAGCCCACCGGAGGCGAGCCCGCGCGTCGTGCCACCGCATGTTGCCCCCCGAGGCGAACACGCGGGATTGATGCGAAGAGTAACTCCCCCCCCCCCCGGGGTCCGCCGAGGTCAGATCGGAGCGCGGGAGACGATAAACACGAGGAAGACGGCGGCGGGGATGAAGGCGATGAACTCCGATCCGCAGGTTCCCCCCCCCTCCGAGTGGCTGTCGCGCGCACACATCCACACCTACGCACGCGCGACCGCGAGTGCGGAGTCGGCCAGCATCCGCGCGCAGCTCAGCGCGCGACCGCCCCCGCCCACCGCGCGCGCCTCCACCGCCCCCCGCGTCGACCCCTTCGAAGGAGGAAAGGCGCCTTTGTGCGGCGTTCGGAGGAAAAACCACGGCGATCGAATTATTATTATTATTATTATTATTATTATTATTATTATTATTATTATCCAGTACATTAGTATATAAATGCACTGTTTTGTTCATGCGGTCAGGACCAAAAGGATACAAAATTAACGAGAAGCTGAGAGTTAAGACATTTTTAAAAACTTATTTTGACCCCGACTGAAGACCTGTCTGCTCGTGGCTGCCCGCACTGGAGCAGCCAGTCCGGACAGTAGGTGGCATAGCAGTTAGGGCTGAAACCTTGTGTTCCGAAGGTCCTGGGTTTGAGTCTCCCTCCTGTGATAGTGCCCTTGACCAAGGTACAACCTCTGAAGTGATGCGGTCAAAAGACACTGCTGTATAAATAGGTACAAAGTTGTTTATCCAGCACTGGAGGTCACCTTGGCCAAAGGAAACAGATCTTCAAAGGTTAAAAATAATAATAACTTTTGTAAGAAACACAAGTTCTTGTAGGGAACAAGTTTGGCATCCTCCCACACACACGGACACACACAATATATGATGGAGACACCTGTAACCCCCTCTGGACATGTGTGAGGAGCTGATCTCAGGTTGGCGTGATGGGGTCCAACCCCCTGGTGGGTGTGTGGGACACAGTGTCTCTTCACAGGCACATGTGGCCAAGCAAGATGATGAACAGGATGACCATGATGGAGGGTCAGCCTGAACCAGGCAGATTAGACCAGGACTTGTTGCCCGAGCTAAAGTGAAACTGGTAATCATGTTTGTAGGGTGGGTGGGGGTCAATCCACCACCATCAACCCTATGGTACAAAGTAAAAGTACACTAACTAGGGGCTTCAGTTACATCCCCATGTTTCCTCTGCACCTCTGGTGTGCCTGCATCTCATGAGCACATGAAATGGCAGTCAGCTACAGCTGTAAAGTTTATTTCCTGATACCACGCAGGGTTTGGAGCCCCATGTTTTTGTTACCTTGCTTCCTGTCACATCACACCAGGACAGCAACTCAGTTAAATAACAAAATGGCCAAACTCAGCAATCATTCTCAGCTGTAGAGAACTTAAAGCTATAATGCACAATTCAGTTATTAGACCTCCTTGGTCATTTAGACAAAATTTCCCACAACTCCATCCTGTGTTCTGCTTTGGTCAAATAAAGCACATAAATACAATCGATCCAGCACTGCTTCCTGTACACAGTGACCCT
The DNA here is from genome assembly GCA_018136845.1 of Heterotis niloticus. Lineage (NCBI taxonomy): Eukaryota > Metazoa > Chordata > Actinopteri > Osteoglossiformes > Osteoglossidae > Heterotis > Heterotis niloticus. The sequence goes on along the minus strand of CM030905.1, from coordinate 20,755,075 downwards.
AAGGACCTTGGCACCTGTGTGGAACCTTTTCCTGGGGGACATTAATTTAATGTCTGTGTTCACAAAGGCCGCGATTCGTCCCCTCTGTTAGTCCTGCTCAGTGGTCAGTGTAGTCGGTTCTTTATTTAACTCGCTGGCCTCAAAAGGGTTGCAGCTTGCGGTCAACACAGAATTCAGCAGTCATTTAATGGTCACTCAGTGGTCACTCAGTTGTAATTCAGTGGTCATGCAGCGGTCATTCTGAGGCCACCTTCTTTGCTACCTGTTCATTTCTCATCCAGAATACTGACTCTATATCGCAAAATGAAAACATGCACAGGTAATGTGGCAACCAGAAGTGTGCAGGCTCAAATCCCATGAGGTTTCCTGCTGTTAAACCCTAGACTGAGTACTGCGGTATAAAGTGGTGCTAAGCTGAAAGGTGCCACATTAATTTTGGATAAAAGCATGAAATGGATGTTGAAATCAGCCATGAAATGACAGCTGTCACCAGCATAGGAAATGGGATCACCTTTGTTTCAGTCCTCCTTCACAGGGAAGCTGGGTCTTTGGTGCGTTCAGCCTCTGCTTCCTGTGTGGCTTCCCGCCCGATTGCCCCCTTATTGGCCCCCCTTTTTTCCTGGCTTTCTTGCAGCAACAAAAAAGGAAAGCAAGCAAACACACACACACACACACACACACACACACACACACACACACACACACACACACACACACACACACACACCTTGCAGCCAGGACCCCTCCTGTGTGATTCTTATAGGCAGCAAGGGGCTCCTTATCGCCTGTTGGGATGCCTCCAGTCTCTGTGGAAATCTCTCATTCTACCGTTACGCCCCCTGCAGCTCTCAGGGTGTAACATCAACTTCCTTTGTTGCCCTTGTAAGAATAATAAGGCACCTTTATTTGCATTAACAATTGTCTGTATTAGCCATTTAACTGCAGTACTTTGGCCCATATTTGTTACATAAACAAACATTAGATACATTTCTGAAGTGTCTATACCATAACAAGTTTTAAAAATCTAAAAAAAATTTGAAAATTGACTTTTTAAATTTTTTTAGAAGAGCCTGAGTATATACTGCACTGGTTACATCACTACACAACAGAGTACATTTACATTACATTGAAATTAATGTATTGAATAGGTACTTTTCTGAAAAGAAAAGGGTATCAGCAGCAGATTAAGAGCTATAGACACAGACAGGATGATCAGACCGCAGCTTGTGGGTCCGACACCACCATGCTGCTGGTTCACATCCCTCAAGCAGCTGCCTATAGGAGTAATATAAGCAGATAATCACAGCAGATCGTGTCGGACTCCTTTATGTGGCTGTCAGAAGCTCAGGAGATAAATTGCTCTCAGAACGATGGGTTTGAGACCTTGCTTGAATGCTGGGAGGGATTCAGCACCTGTGAGGGATAGGCAGAGCTCATTGTACCATCTCAGAGCTGAAACAGAAACCTATAGACTACACTAGCCAGAGATGCAAGATCTCAACGACTGGACTGCAGGGGGCAATCAGGTCCTGTAGGTATCAGGGTGCAGATCCTTCGACTATCTTGTAAACACTTGTAGTGTTGAACTTGACACCAGCAGCTGTGGGAAGAAGGTTGGGGGAGAAAGGTGACAGTTAGGGCTCCTGGTGTAGCACTGGCCTCCTCTGCTGACCCTCTGCTGATCCCCCTCTTGCTTGCATCTCTGTTCTCCTGACACCTTGTCATCTACATGCAAGAGGAGCTGCTCATCGCTGCTGCATGTCAGATCATCTATTAACACTGTTATTGGTGGCTGTTCAGATGGATACTGAGAAAGGGGCTCCATCGCTCCCAACTGTTCAGCCGAGCACTCGGTCAGTTACTGCGATGAACAGACCGTTGACACGGCGTAGCTGCTGGTGATCCTCCCTCCAGCAAGCCAGAACATTTCTGAACCTTCATCCTGAGAAAGTTGATGTGAGATGGTGCTATAAATGCACACCATCTTTAATGCTTTGTTCAGAACAGCAGCTCACAGTCAGAAGTACACAGCTAATGAGTGTCAGTTTTCAGAAGTGTCTTTACACTGGAAAAATTTCACATCCAGCTCAGTCTAATATGTGAAACCAAGGCCTGAAAAAAGGGGAAAAACCTTGTTGGGAAATACAGGGGGTTCTATTTAAGGGTGCAGTGTTCCTGGAAGCCACTTCCTAAGGAAAAAACCTTAGCACATTTGATCACATCATCATTCACGGGGAAAAAAAAAATCTGCATTCCTGGGCCGTGTTCAAGTAACACAAAAACCATCCACATGGAGGTACATAATATATTAAAAATAGACATTTTCCTTTCGTTAATAATATTCAGCAGTGTAATAATAATAATAGAACTGCAGAAATTAAACAGATGAAATCACAAGATGGTCCACAAGAATCTTGGAGCACAACTTAAAACAAAGGTGTGGAGACAGTGATTGCAGACGGGGGGGTCACCAGCAAACTGGGTGGCTGTTGTGTCCTTGTTGGTCCCTGACAACAAATAATAAAAAAAGGCCTCAGAGAGGGAGGAGGCATGTTTTCAACACCTTTACTGAACTGCAAACACAAACACACACTTTGGAAAAATGCAGAATGAGGTCCAGTGAAGGTACAGATTAGGAAGCACTGTGAAATTTGACTTACGGAAATCTGCTATGAAACATGGCTGAGATGTTTATGCATAGTTTCAATATGGACAAAATACACAGGCAGCTCAGGATTACATAGTAGCGATTAAGATTTTCTCTGGTTTTTTGTAATTGATCCGAGTAGAAACCAACAATTCATGTTTACTTCATCTTGAGGACAGAGGTCTTTAAACATGATCAGATGAGTAATGTCTGAAAATTGCATGGGGACTGAGAAAAGGACCTCTGGTCAAGGAACTGCTTTACAGCATGTCCGTTAGCATCGCATCAGCACTGTTTAGGCCGACTCCATGAGTATGTTAGAAAGTAACTCAAAATGAAGCGACTGACTCTGAAGAGGAAAAAAAAAGCTGCTGTGTACTCAAGAATATGTGTCTAGAAACTCACCTTGTTTATTTTTCCCTGAAAGAGACAACCAAAATGCAGGACACTACGTGGCTTTCTAACAAATTTTGCCTTAAAATAACATTATTGTTGTAGTTAAGGGCTATATGCTGTCTTTAAATGAAAGGTGGGGTGCAAGATATACATGCACTGAAGATTAATAAGAATGCCACACTAAAAATTGCTTCATAAAAAGCAAATTTGCTGCTGAAATCAGTGCGAAGTATAGGTACAAGAATCACTAGTGTATCGCTTGTTGCCGAGCAATGTGTTCAGTGTGCAGGAAGTTGGTATCTCAAACTTCTGCCTCTGTGGACGGGGGACGGGCTCACCGCATGTCACCTGCTGTAGCAGAGTTCACTTCAAATGCACAATAGTTGTAGGGGTTAAAATAATCTGGAAAGGAAACAGAGTTGTTGCGCTGGATCAGCTTTGCAGGGGACAAAGGGGAACACAAATCAACAAAACAAAGTTTATTATTGGGAAAGCCAGAGGCACAAAAATAAATAATGTAGGAACTTTAGTGGAATTATCATGATAATGCAGTTTAATTCCTCATGCAGAACACAATAAATAGGTGTGAACAAACTAACAATTATTTTAAAACCAATGGAAAAAAAATGTTACCTTTTTTCGGTAACAATATGATTATTAATTACTCAAGAATTCCCATCAGTTTATATGTCAAGTTGATGGCTAGCCTTTTTTAGCTGGTCCCTTATGGTCACATTAAGCATAACAAGGTTCACCTCTAATGAATCACCACTCATTTCACTCTGATGGACTTTTCGGTCAGTGACAGAACAAATAAACACACAGGTAAACGCGTAGAGTCATTTGTTCAAAGTCGTCCCACTTAAATAAATGGTTTATGTATCCTGCAAAATGCTTTGGTCATCCAATCCCAAAAATTAACAGCTGCTCATCAGTGAATTACTATTTTTTGTCTACATAAGTGTGCAGAAGAGCTTATTAGATCTTATTAAATTATTAAATAGGATTTCAGTAGGATTGCTTTTGCATTTAATGCAGTAAACAAATGGATTCAGAAAGACATAAGTTGAGCGCAAAAGAACCTAAGAAACAATTAGAAGTTAAGAGTTTAACATGACACAGGCCCTTTGTTCTTGAGGAGAAAAACAGGAACAGAATGTAGAAGATATGGAATATGTGAAACAGACAAGGACATTGACAACAGAAGAACACAGTGCTGCGTATAAAAGTTCCTCTGTACAGTTCAGGCACCGCTGCAGGCATCTGAAACACCGTGAGGGGAAAGCAGACTGTGGTGAAAGTGGAATCCGTACTGTTCCCGAGCACTTTAGAAGTACAGCATTCCTAGAGCACAGTGGGATGTTTAGTTCAGTGACGGGGATCTCTCCGTGGTCCACAGCAGTTCGATGTATGGCCACTTGGTCTGAAGACAGCGCTTGATGGGGGTGTCGTCTGTGCGTAACATGGGGTCCTCAAACCCCAAAACCAGCGCTGTGCCTTCCACATACATCACCTGGGAGGGAAAGACACACTGTGACACAGTGCCATTAAATTGCTGTAATCTCCACAAATCAGGCATGGGGAATTTGGCTAATGAGTCAACCAACTTAATGACAAGAAGACACTAAATATGAGGCCCATTATGTGCCTGACCTCATGCCATGACATCATCTACAATTGGCTCCAGATCACTTCCATGTTTCAGGGATCGGATTTCTTTTGTATGCACACTTTCCTCAACGTATTTATAACTGGGCAACAAAATTCACCATGTCTCTAGAGTCTGTATGCCTTTAACAGCTGAAGAGCAATAGTAATACAGAACACTGATGTGCCAAGAAAAAAAGATCAATGTTAAATCAAGGAAAAGGTTGACATACTACTTATGTCTCTGAAAAGCAGATCATTCTACCTTTTGACATGTGACAACCTTAAGTTTCCAATTTATTTGCATTTACATAAAATGGGAGACCTCATTTTTCATTACAGACATTATGAGCAAACTGACTGAAGTGCTGGAATCTAGCTTTTTTACAGTGGGGAAAAGGACCATCTCCTGCTTCATTTACCAAGTTTTTTGTACACTGTGGGGTCTACTTAGGCTTTCGTTCTGACATTAATAACTGCCTATGAGTGAGATATAAGACCTAACAGAAAGGACACAAAATTACCTAAATTGTAAGGAAGACACTGAAAACTAATAGCAGTGTTTTTTTTTTTTTTGAAAAACCCTTAAGCTGAATGAAAAACTACTTGATGTTCACGGGCCTTTCTATTCCACACCATTGTTGACCAAACACTAACACAGGTTAACAATAAGCTGTGAACACTCTCCTGCGGTAAGAACTTGCAGGTAAATCAGTTGAGGTTCTCTGGTGCCCCAAAATACGATGAACAGGCAAGGAAACTGTTCAGGCTCTCAGGCGGACTGTAAACAATCGGCAGATGATTTACAGAAGAGTGTGTAAAAGTGCTGGAACGAGTCCATGAAGGAGCCCCACTTTAAAGCAAAGGCCCACAAACTCAAGCAACGGAGACTGTATACAGAACTGTAGCCAACAAACTTCCTGTGTCACTGACAAAGACAACTCTTGGGTCTTCACACCAGTACAGAGATTAATGATCTTATGAGTGAGTGTACAGTGTTAATTATTACTAGCTTATACGGACTTATAATACTACTGGAGAAAAATGCAGATTAAATCAAATATTTGCACAAAATGTTTTCTCCTGAGAACACTTCAAACCAAATATTATTACTTGATAGCATTTCGTTAAGATTTTTTTTTCGAGTGCTTGGCTGAGACAGAAGGGGGAGGAAAAAAAAAAAAAAACACAAAAAACTTGGCTTAGTTATTCAAGGAAAGCACATTTACACAAAACAAATATTAAACAGACCTCAGGGCCAGAACACAGAAGGGATGCAAAGCATGCCTGAAAGGGGACAATATAAAAAAAAAATACGACAGGAAAGTGCAGCTAATGCTAGACATGTACACAAACATAAGATAGAGTAACATTACAGGCAGGGCAGCAGGTGGCGTATTGGTTCATTATAGTTAGCTTTGGAGAAATCGGTGAGACACATAAATGTAAATATTAACCTAATTTAAAATTAACTGAAATTAGAACCACACTACAAGTAATGTGGTGGCAACTGGTTACATTTGCTCTACTTGTTTAGAATTTCAGACAAACATTTATCCTTCTAAATGAGGGCCATCCAGTTTTAAGTCTAAGGGACCCCTACCTCTTCCTGCCTCAGCTGATTAGTAATGTCTGTGTAGGTAAGAGCCAGACCTCATCTGAGGGGGCTGGGTCAGAGGGATGCTGGGAGATGGCCATTGTTACCATGTCTTTTAAGCAGGATTAGATGGCTTAATGGGTGAAGTTTGTGGTGATGCACAGCATTAATAGCAACAGGCAGAAATATTGGAAAATGAAATTGTCAACATGCTCCCTGGTCGACTTAAGAACATAGCATCAGCTGGACAGTAAAGTTATGAAATCTCCTAAACTGTCGTAAGCTCCTCAGCATTCTTGTTCATATCACATGCTGCTATGATATACATTTTTATTTTTAAACCACATAAGCATAAATAAACCAAAAATATTTACTTTACCTTTTCATTATGGTTTGACTGCTTAAGACCATTGTAGTGATACACAGGAAATGATTCGGGGATCCCAGAATCCTGGAAGAAATTCAGTTTGCATATTAACAACAGTGATAATTCCAGGTGTTTTTCCCCCTTTTAACAGACAATGATCTCTTCAATGCAGAGGAGCACAGGAAACCGACCTGTCTAGTAGAGATCATACAGCAGACTGTCACCAAAGCTCCAACAGATGTCGAACACTAACAAGCAGCAAATGCCCACCTACCTACATAGTGCCATGAAATTCTGCTCACTTCAGATTTAACAACACAAGCTGTGAGTAATCTGGCCTAACACAACCTGTTGGTGTGAACTTAAAATATCAGTCAGACTGACATCACCCCAAGTTTGCTGCTCGTCTTTTATTTGTTTATAGTCCTCTGAGGAAACATGGTTCCTTCTCCACAAAACGTCAGGGAAATCAGTAACATCTGAAAAGGCTGCCAAAGGCTAAGTGTGAAGTTACCCAGGTGCACTTTCAAGAGGACAGGATTGCCTGGATTCATTACAGGGGTCATTTCTGCACATTTTCAAATCAGGCCTACCCCATCTGTTGTGGCCACTGTGCATATTTTCTATGTACTGGGAGGAGTACGACATAGGGGGGCACAGATAGACTAGAGGAACCACCCCTTTGCGGGTGTGTGAAACCCTGTCCCTGTGGAGGCCGAGGGAATGACCGCTCTGTCAGAAACAGCCAGCAAGTTGAAGAAGCTAGCTGACAGCTTACAGTGTAAGGACATTGCTAATCCTGGGGGACAAGAGAATGTTTGATCCACGCATTGTTTTTACAATTTAACACTCTGTAAGAGTGTGATAAGACATGAAATTTATATATGATTGATTGCCCCACAAAACTGAGGCGAGAAGCTCAGTTTGACAGGAACATGGTACATTTCCAAATACACAATTTTCATTACCTGATCAGGGAAAAATTCCAGCAGAAAGGGCCCTAGTAAGACAATGCCCAGGCCCTCAGGGTCCAGTTTGGTCTTCATGAGGTTCACACTGGGGGGGGGGGCAAGCAAACAGCATCTATAAATGAGCAGGATTTTGACTGTATCTGATACTTATTTTGACACAGAGAGCTCACACGTGTAAAATAAAATAAATAAATAATAATAAAAAAAATTTGCCACAGTAATTTACTGCAACTTCATCTGATGAACATTTACTACACAGAGGGGAATTGTACATTCACTCGCTAAATATAACAGCCTACGGAAATTCCTGGAAGTCCAAACATTATTTCTTACAGCAGACACAATGATAAAAAAGAAATTTCCTTTTAAAGAAACATATTTGCAAAGGCTTAGCTAAGCAACTCAAAATCTTAAGCGCAGACAAATTGATAACACTAGAAAGGATGGAATTTACAGCGATTACTTTGAACATAAATATCATATGTCCGGTCTCTAAGTGTCTTCTATCTTTATATTTAAAGAAAACCTTATGATCTGAAACCCTACTTAAAACAGTATTTATACATGCTTTTGTGGAGTGATTTTAAGGATTTTTAAATAGTATTTGTGCAGGCAGGTCATAATTTTGTTTCTTGCTTGATTTTCTGAAGTCCTGAAGCACCTGCTGAAGAAATTAAGATGCCTGCGTTAAATGGATTGACTTGGTTCACCAGATGAAACAGGGTCTCCCCATCTGGCACCGTTCTTAAATGTCTTTTCCACGTCCATGAATATCTGTATTCTGTATGACCAGTGAAACTACAGTGACAGAGCTCAGCAGGACTCTGAGCACAGGGTCACTTGACAAGGGTTTGGAACACAATCCCATTACAAGTACTTCTGGATTCCTGCAGGTGTTCCTCCCCAAGCACTTCTCCGAATTGTCAATGATAATGTGTTTCCATTTTGAAGCATGATGGATTTCTCTAAAACTTAATACCCCAAGGGAAACTCATAAAGGTAACATTTCAATCAACTGATTTCAACCTCAGTGCCCTTCAGATAAAACGTTAGAAAAACAACACAAAACATCTCAGCGCATCTTGGGATTGTCACATTATCACATGTAGTCAGTGCCTGGTTGAGTTTTGGTCAAAGAAATCAAAGGTGTGATTAAAGTAATGCTGGCTGAACACAGAGAAAGTGAAACTAGTTAAACTAGGCTATTATTGTTTGATTTAGATGAGTATGTCAGTTTTGAACAAATTAAATAAAACATAACATTAAAGGTGTACTATATCATTCCAGTTACACGTAAAACACAGTAAATAATTGTTACCCAATCATCACTCGTTCCTGAGACAAGGTGGGACAAACTACCCACCACATTATATGTCCAACTATCTGTACAGCTGTCATTACTACAGTGTGCTTGACAACTGTGTATATGACTAAACCATACTTGCAGTGTTGTTGCTGTATTCTATTATTGCCCTAACTCTTTGGAAAATGACCTTACTTCCAACTATTCTGCTAAAAAGTGCATTGAACTGATTTCCATAACAATGTACAAAAAAGAGAAATTAACAGTAATAAGGACAATATTTTTACAACTGCAGCACAAACCATGCTGTATCAACCTGTGCTTAAAAAATTCCAATAGGCTATTAGCAAAGTGAGTCTAATTTTTTTTTTTTTTTTAAATATTTATGGCAGGGATACTGGAATCATAAGATAAAAATGCAAGGAAATTAACATTATCTTACTGTATACTGTGGCTGAGACTGTTTTCTTTGTTTTTCCTGTGCTAGGAAATGGCCTTGGTTGCACCTGAGTCACCAGCAGAGCAAGCCAGGAGAGTTTTCCACTCTGAAGTGTATATGGGGATATGGTGGTGCAGCGGGGTAACGTGGTGCCTCACAGCTCCTAGGCTGTTTGCCTGATGTGGAGGTTCATAGAGTTTGCATGTTCTTCTCTATGTTTGCACCCCTCTAAGAAACAAATATGCCAGAAGAAGGCAATGGCAAACCACTTCTGTCCCTCTTTGCCTTGAAAACCACACCAATGCTCACCTAGGAGTCAGACATGATTCAAAGGCACTTTCCAATTCCAAAGTGTATGAGGAAATTTCAAACTATGGTGTGGTTAAGTCTTACCCTCGCAAATGACAAAGCAAAACACAGAGAAAACACACTTCAAAGGACATTGTGCCACCAACACCTCACTTCTGCACAAATGCGTGCTGTGACCGTGTACCCTTTCCCACCTCCTCCAGTGCAGCAGATGGCCTTGTGCACATGTAACCTGGGGGACAATGGGGGGAGTGGAATGTGTCCTGGGAAAGGCAGACTAAAAGAGCAGATGCGGGAGAGCTGTATGTGGTATGCACCGGGCCATGGACTGCAGGCCTGCCTCTGCCAGGATGACTTACTACTCAGGCTCCGTGACGAGGTCCAGGGCCTTCATCACGTCCTCCAGCAGCGTGTCGGGGATGAAGCCATTATCTGCAGAGGAGGAGAAACATACGGAGAGACTGTGAGTCTCGGTCTCATGTGGATCCTTCAGAGGAGAACTGAAGACGGCAGGAGGCAAAAGGTAGTTAGTACTCAGGAAGTGGAAAAGCCTGAAAAGAAGAATGTGGTTAAAGTTACCTGAACGGAAAAGAGCTTTCATCAGTAATAAAGAGCACTATGAAAAAACTGCACTGAGCACATACAAGTTTCTTTGAACATATTCCGAAATTTCCAAGTCAGACTTAGTTAACACCATGGTCCTGCTTTAATACCCCTTCCTTTAACAGCAGTGGAATGCTCTGAACTCTACTACAGTTTCATAAACATGACTCGACATTACAATAGAGTCCAAGGACTTGGCATCTTACATGCTGAGGACTGATGAGTAAAAAAGTTCTGGCCTTCATAATTTCAACGGCAAAAAAGTAATCTTTTGAAGCTCTGTGATGGTTTTACAATCACTTAAGTTTATGTTGCTGTGGAAACATGTTTCAGAATGACCTCAGCGACACACATAAGATGGAGCGGAGGAGAAAGGGACAACCATCTCATGAGTACAACTGTGTAATCCCCATCGTAATTTCCATAAAAAGGGGTCAGGTCAAACACTGTATGGCAATCAAAAAAAAAACCTACGACTTCAAAATGGCCCTATGTAACATGAGTCTAATTTCAATTGAATGAAGACTCCCCTGCCCACATAAGCCCAGCAGGTCAAGCATGCTGCAGGATGCTGGCAAAGAAAAGCGTAACACGTTTTGAACCTGATACTCCAGTCCCCAGTACTAGTACTTGGAGGATAAAAACCTGAAAGCAAGACCTACCACTTCTTAGTAAAAAAGAAATTATAGCACTTGACAGGGTGGCATGGAGGCATAGTGGTGCCTCACAGCTCCTTAGCTATGAATTCAGATGTAAGGCTGAACCTGGTTCAGCATCTGTGGAGGTCTGCATGTTCTCCCAATATTTGCATGAGTTCCCTCCCACAGTCGAAAGACATGCATTTCAGGTGAATGGATGATCTTTACTCTTCATGTGTACGTTTGAGTGAATTCGTGTGATTATCCTGCTTCCCAAACAATGTGCCCCCTGATTCACCACTTTCTTCTGGGGCAGGCTCTAAACCATCATGACTTTGCACTGGACAAGTGGGTAATGACAGTGAACGAATGAACAAAAACTTAATTTTGTCTTGCTCTGCAAAAACTGGCATTTGCCACAATAAAGCAGGTTACACACCAAGCAGAATGAGACAAACACTCAAGAATAAAGCAATCAGTATAAAAAAAAAACAAAAACAAAAACTGTAACATGATTATGGATTCCAAAACATTTCACTCCAAATACAAGTGGAATTTCAGAGCTTAAAAGCATCTTGTCAAAGCTGTGAATGAAGCTTCTTAAAATTAGAACTTGGCACCTTTAACTGTGAAAATATGCACATTACAAAGTCCACATGGACCATGGCACCCCAGCAGAGAAATGTGGTGTCTGTGCACCTGGGGTCCATTAACCAGAAGCCAACTTGCCTGAATCTTTACACTGACACGAAGAAGCTGACACAGCTTTATCCTGTCCTTGGGGGTCATTCATTTTGCCCACTCTGCCTAGTAATGCATGTTTCTATGGTTTTGTATACATTTACATGTTTTTATGAAGATTTGCTTTCTGGAGCATCTCTGAGGAACTAACACCAACAGCTACAGACACCGTGGGGCGACAACCATGACTAATGTTCCACATTACAGACACATGACTGGATACGGAATATGTGCCCTGTGGCACATGCCTTGTGAATATTTTTTTTTCCCGGTTCATTCAAATAGCTTCTGTTTTTTTCCCGCTTCACAATAAATCAAGGAAGAAACTGAAAAGATGGCACAAATTCTCCAGATGACACAGGAAAACCAGCAAGTGGTCATTCAATACAAGCAGCTGTGCCATCTGACCTACACGGTTAAAAAAAAAAAAAAAAAAAAAAAAAAGTGATGCGGAGTTGCATGAAAGCAGAACAATAGCCTCACGAATGGAAAGCAAGAAATGTAAAGGTGGTGAAGTAAAGGCCAATCACTTTAAAATCACATCTTTCTCTTTCAGTCCACATGCTGGTTGGAAAGCCCTCCTGTGAACACCCCAGCTCTCTTGCCCGTTTGCATAGTTGGTGTCGAGGCAGACGATAATTTTCATCTGGTGTGTGGAGCTCTTGTTCAGCACTATGTTTCGAAAGTAGATTTAGATGGTACGAGACGCACCAGACGGTGTTACCGATCGGGAGCTGGTTGGATTGCATATGCCCCTAAAACTTGCTAACTGCAGAGTGACTCTCGACTGCTCAGTAGTCATGCAATCTGGACACTAAAGCCTGGAGTGCACCAGCAGTGTGAAGATGGTCAAGTTAGGCAGTGCCTCCTCTGGTGCTGTCTGGTGTTTGGGGCCATGGGCAGAAGCCTATAGCTGGTTGGAGATTCAGAGCTTAGCTTGCTCACAGAAATTAATAAAACACAAGTTTCAGAAATGGAATCTTTACTAAATTAAAGATCTCTTCAGGTTACAAATCACTGCCTCATGTTAAATTTTGGCATTTATATACTGTATTTCATTAAATGTTACAGGGAGAAAAAAGTAGACAGAAACAACTTTTGTTGTACATTTTTATCAAAATATAAAAAAAAAAAAAAAAAAAAAAAAAAAAAGAGCACATTTTATACTCTGTTCCATAAGCCACAGCTAGACGTACCTACATGTACTGTACTGTATACATATCCTTCATTATTTAGTAAGATGCTCACTACATCTCAGGACAGAGTTGTGGCTTTAGGGGTTCACTCCAATGTCACTGTCTACTGGGAAGATAATGGGATGCAGTCCTGAGGCGTACACAGGGATCTGAACCAGCATATTGTTCCCATAAACACACAAGGCACAAGAATGTTGTTTACTGGTTTTAAAAGAGCCTGAGTTTCATCTCCTACTGAAGCAGTCCATCTACAAAGAAGATCCAATGGAACCAAAGCACACAAGCATATTCTTAAGGTATGTCTCTTAAGATACATACTTTATGGAAAGGTGACAAAAGTTGCTGAAATGTAATATCTATTTGAATGTAAAACACTTCAGTTAAAAAGCCGCATGTTAAATATTACTGAGATTTATCAAAAACGCAATAAGACTAAAAGAAGTGTTACAATATTGACATCTTTTCTAACTCATTTCTGAAAAAATCAAAGTGAACCTTGAAAGTAGTGACACTTCTACATGTGAACGTTGTAACTGTTTATCCTGAATACTTGCAGTGTTTGCTACTATAATCTGTATGAAGATAAAATACAACTTCAAACTGCTTCTGGCCAAATGTGGGGAATAAAGCACTCTGCTCAACAACAGCAACAGCAGGAGCATCACTGATGATACCCTGTCAGACAGAAACGTGCATCCTAAGTAACTGCATTTCAAAGAATGCCTCCTTCACGAGTCGTGTACATTAGATCCTGGTCCACCTCACTGCGGCCAGAGGAGAGCAGAGGGAAGCGATTAGGCAACAGCTGTCTCCACAGCAAATTAAACAGCAACTTTTACATCCATGCCTGGCTAACATAAACAGTGTCCTGCGCTGTGCTGAAAAACACGGGTGCTGGTCCACAGGGATGTCAGTGGTAATCAAGTCAGCTTCACCTTTAGATCTGCATTACACACATTCCTCACATTTGTGCTTTCTTAAGAGCCAGAAAGAGAGGCCTGAAATTCCTGAAATAACTCAGATGTTCTGTAAGAGTTCAAAGCAACCAGATTGGGATGAGAATCTACCATGTACTGTGTACTGTACTCGAGTACAGTGTTCTTGGTTACAGGAAGTGTATGATAGTGTGAAGTGGTATGTAATTGTAATATCATAGCTGTGATAATGATGTGCAGTGCTGTAAACATTGTGTATGGTTGTTTAGGGCCATGCAGTACAATAGAAGCTTTTTAGTACACCTGTTAGCTTTTTTTGACATTTCAGATCAGGAACCGAGCTGGCATGTCTTCCCAACTCTTCTGCAGTAGCTTCCAACCTATGATGAAATCCCCTGCCTCTCTTTCGCCGTTTCTCTTTGGTGGCAACACAGAGTTCAAACGGCCGCTTCTGGACCGAATAGACAGGCCCCAGTTCCCCCCCCCCATTACCACCATGTACTACTTCTCCATGTCTGCCTATAAACTGCAATCACCCCACACCTACCCTCATCCTATGTTCTCCCATGTGCAATAATAATACTATAATCCCTCCTCTGATCCCCTCTGTAGATCACGCCTGTGGGAGTCGTTGACTCAGCTGTGGGGGAAAAGACCAGTGTTCCTTATCAAACTTCCGCTCTCATGGGGGAGTTCTGGACAAAGATTTCAAGGACACATATCCACCCTGGAAGGTGAGGTACATGACTCCAAACTGCCCTGAACCTGGAAGAGGGTGTGGACTACCTTGCTGGATAAGAGGAGTGATCCAGATTCTTCTCAGTTGAGTATTAGCATTTAAATACACACAAATAAATGACTAAAAAAGCAAGTATCTTACCTTCAGGGTCAAATGTTTGGAAAACTCTCCTAGCTTGCTCTGCTGGTGACTCAGGTGCAACCAAGGCCATTTCCTAGCACAGGAAAAAACAAAGAAAACAGTCTCAGCCACAGTATACACTAAGATAATGTTAATTTCCTTATATTAGAATAAGAGAGGCAATGACTGGTACACTGGCATGTTCCTCCATTGCCATCAGAAGATCAGATTTGACCACTACTCTTGATTTGTCTTGTAGAGACAACTTTCCCCATACGTCATAATTCACATACAGTTAGGACTGCAAGTTTACTGACAAACTACAGCAACAACTTAGTGTGTGTAAATGAGAAATGGTTAATGTATCCATGTACAGGGAGGATACAATCCTTTCTGGCCTCTTTGGCTGCACTTTGGCGTTTCTAAATAAACACAAGGCCAAAGACTCTTGCAGCTGGCAATAATGAATTGCTGTTATTAACTGATGAAAAGTTAAACAACCATGAAGCTGTTCACTTTGTTTTCTCTCCAAACTGCCGGATGGACATTCACATAAATCCAAACATAGCAAACAAACAAACACTCCTCCAGTGAAGCCACCGATCATCTTTCACAGTATCAAGGAAAGAAAGTGTGAGTCTAAGGTTTTGCTCATGCTAAAACATATACAGTACTGAAGACTGAACCATATTCAAAGCAATGTCTGATCCCACAGCTGTGAGCCACCAGTGCTACCTGCTGTGCTGTTTCCACTTTAAATAATGAAAAGGGGGAATAAGGAGACTGAGTAACTTATTTTGATAGTGAAATAAATTATTGAAAATGATTATTTAAAGATTTGAGCACAATTGGGACAAACATCACTACTTCTGAAACAACCCACTGAGAAAAATGTGTATCAGCCTAACTGTTCAATTAAGAGGGCTGTCTTGGGCTCACCCCTCACTACATTCCTAGGGACCTTAGAATGTCCTTCTTTGTCTTCAATAGGAATATGAATCTTTTTAAAAAAAATAAAAAAATAAAAAAAATAAATAATTAAAAAAAACACAACACCCTGGTTTCCCCACGAGCATTAACAAGAGGGGCATCTTACACAAACACAGCAGCTTTATTGAAAATAAACCAGGATGTATAGCCCCGCAGCACAGATTTATTAAAGATGCCAGCCATTGTTCCGTGAGCTTCATAACACAGGGAAACCAAGGAGTCTTCCCAGAGGCCTCACAGCTGCTGCTGGGTCAACAGGCTACAGGATGCTCTCTGAGTCAGTGAGAGCAAATCCCTGCAATATTTACACTTTAAAAGTACAATAATATACTGTTCCTTTAACCCAGCTGCTGACAGGAATCAGCTTGCTCTTGGCCAAAGTGATTTGTTAGGTTAAAAATTCAACATAAATCGCAGAAAACATAAATATATACATTTATAGGGATAACATTTTTATGGCTCTGCTTTTTCCACAGAGTGACAGCTTACAAAAGACTTGCAAAGCATGGATCTTTGTGGCTGTCCCCATTTTGAACAAACCTTACACACAAAGATCTCATTTGCTTTAGGATTGTGGCCTAAAATGGGGTTCTGTGGATAACACATTGCACAAACAAACAGTCGATGCTAACTTGTACAGAGAACACACAGAAGTATTTCTGGATGAATAACCAGGCCGCAGAGCAGGGCTTCCTGCGTCCTTCACAAACACATTGTCATAATTTACCTTTCCGTACTCCAGGCACATGAGGGAGGTATGCCTGCCTGAGCTACATGGAAAGGCATATAAAGAATTAAGAACTCCCACAACCCTAACCTTTGTCAAAGGTCTGTAGTAGATGAAAGGCAAGCTTATACCTCAGGACATCAATGGTTTGAGCAAAATGACAGATTATGAAGGCAGATGGGTTTTACATTAAAAAAACCCCATATTTTGTTTTTCAACTGACATGGAATGAATTTTCATTCCAATTGAATTATTCTTATTTGCCAAGAATATACTTTATTTCTATGACCCACATCTGAAGCTTAAAATATGCTTGAGTCAAGTGTCTACCTTCACGATTAAAAATTAACATTCAACCTGTTTCATTACTTTAATAAATTCTAGTAGACTTCTTTGGAAAATTCGTTTTTTGGAAAATTCATGGACCGATACATGACCAGACATGCTCAATACTTTCACATTTTAACCTTTGGCTGTATTTATTTTCATCTGTATGGCTTTGCATTTTCTTGCCACACAGATTCTTACTGTGCTTTGTTTACTTTATGTTGCACATCTGTTCAATCAATAAATATAATGAGCTTTTGTAGTGCGATTCTGTTCTGTTGTTAAAAAAACAAAAAAAACAAAAAAGAAGCCAAAGATACTGCACCAACAAATGGTGCACTCACCCAAAATCAAACAAGCAAGGCCCAACTAAGCCACGAGACTATGAAACTGTGCCCTTATGAGCCCAAGTGCTACACCATGTCATCTGCAGGCCTGTATTTCCGTCAACTTCAGTCGTTTGTGAGGCTGAAGACTTTGCTGTTGTAACGCCATCATGTTCATCAGACTGTTTCTAACAAGAAAGGAGCAACATTTGAGGCACAGGGGCCAGCCAGAGCATCTCTGTTTGTTTCCTTTGTCCCAAGTCTGTTTGCTTTCTTTGAAAGGAAAACCTATGGTTCCCAAACAGCTGGGGGCCTTCCGAGGTTTCTGCTCTGGCTGCACATCTCTGGACACATGAGCCCTTTGCTGGTCATGGAAAGAAAAATAAACTGCACAAGACGCCAGCCAGAACAGCAACTTTTTAATAATTAAAAAGTGAAAGTCTTCAGCATCTAAGCAACCGATGCCTCTGATCCTCATATAGTGCACAAAAATCGAGAAGTCCTGAAACAATGTACATCTTGATAGATGAACATAACCTAACAGTATTCTAAACATGTTTGATTTGTTTTCCATAATCAAAGATAATTTCTCAATATTCTGTCACAAAAATAATTTGTCTCAACTGACAAGATGAATTCAATCCATATTTGCATTGTGCAAAGTTCATAATGTGGCTTTCGTTACATTCAGAGTATTGTAGGAAAATGCACTAAAGCCTTTACAAGGAATGCACAACCTGGGGGGGGGATATATATATATTTTTTATATATATATATATATAAAAAAAAAAAATTGTATGAAATGCCAAATGAGCCCAAATTCAACAAGCACTTGTGAAGCACAGCATAGAGACCACTGCTTTCTGCAGAGCAGATGCTCAGCTGCAAGGCAAAGGCTGAGCCAATCCTTCTGGGTCCTGAGTCTCAATTTCTTTTACAACAATTGCCAGTAATGGCAACAAGTTATTTCAAGATCTTGACAATGAAGGCTGACATCACAGCTGACACACAAAGAAACACAATCGTCCCCGCCAGGCATCCCAAGGCAAGAAAAAGTTACGTTCAAATTAAGATGTTACAAATACTGACAATTTTCTTCCCCCTCTTTAACAGTGATTTGGAAGAGGAGAAGTGAGTTCAAAACACCGGCTGAATGTTAGCTCGAGCACCTGAGTGTTTAAATAAAAAACAAACCCAACAGAGAAAACATGCTTTCACCACTTGGGCTTGTGCAGGTTAGCCTATCAGGTCTGGGAAGAAAAAAAATATGTATATATTCCCCAACACTGAGGCTAAAAAAAAAAAAAAACCCAAAATGAGCTGAAAATGAAAAGAGCTCAGAAGATTACTCAGCTTCCCTTAAATAGAAAACCTTCAGCAGTTACCCTTAAAAGGTCATGTTCTGTGACTTTCAAAATCCTCTCTTCCCCAAACTGCTTGGTGTCCAGCACTGACATGAACATCACATTCACACAAACAACCTGCATATACTGCACAGTTCCTGTAGTTAACATATCTTCCATGTATATATTTATAAAAAAAAAAAAAAAAAAACACTGACAGCTACATAAGTATTCAACAGACCAAAATAAATGTTTTGTCATATACTATTAAAAATACAGGGTTAAAACAAAAAACCAAGGTAAAGCAGACTTCAGACCTGGAAAATGGGCAGGTATCAAATATTGGCCCCCCCCAGGAGGTATTTTCAAGGACCTCTGGGCTGTTCAGCATGAGGCAGCCCCCACAAACTCCTGTGAATCCCAGCTGCTGTGAATTCTGCTACAGTGCAAAGTCAGAGGAGGCCGGCTCCTGAAACCCTGTACCCTGGCTGTGGGATGGCTTCACAAACTGCTCTTCCACTTGACTGAGCCAACAACGGCTCATCAACTGTAGTCAAATTTTGGGCTTGAGGAGAAAGGGGGAAACACAACACGGGGCATTAGCTTGTTCACAGGACAGACGCACTTCAGCACAGGGCCTGCTTTCACTCCTGTCTCTCATGTCCATCCTTTGTTCCTTTGTTTGCAAAGTAGCCCTATAGTTACACGCAACAGTGAACAGACAGGGGGCCAAAGAGCCCATTGTGTGGAGCTAAGAGAGATATGTACGGTACATGCATACGATATGCACGTGGGGTGGGGGGTCCTCGACAGCTCGGCGGCAGCAAGCGCAACTTGATTAATGGTTTGCTGGGTATGGAAGTGCTTCTTGTGGCGCCTCCTGAAGTCTGGATGCTCTCAAAAACTTGACTCACACACACACACACACACACACACACACACACACACACACACACACCTTTCCAGTCTTTGGGTGGATTTTACACCAATTTACATTTTAAAAAATTAGTAATTTGTAATCCTACCCCTATAAAACTCCAAAACATACAAATGCATAACAGAATTTAAAAAATTTTTCTTTGTTACTCCACATTCTGAGACTCAGACCATCCTTCATGCTGCTGAGACTGTAACGGTCACATCCAGCACAAAACTATGAATGGATATTCTTTTACACGCTTGTTCCACCCGGATGCAGCCCTATTGCTCTGGTTTATCTGTGCATCTGACTGAAAGCCACCTTCTATTACAGCTTTCTGCATGTATTGTGCGTATTTTCTTTCCTTCCTATTCACTTGGAAACTGAGACCTCTCCATTCCTTCTTATCAACCTTCAGTGTAGAAATGCTCACATCCTCATTAACAGTCGAGTGCTTTATGCTAAATGAAATGTTTCACCGGACTGCCGGGGTCTCCTCATCAGGGTCACAAGAAAACACAGACCATCAATATGAGCAAAGAAAGAAAAATCGGGTCTAGGGTCCAAAAGGATTTCTTGCAGTTTACCATCAGAACGCGTATCGTACTAGCCGTTTTACCCATCAGACATAGCTGTCCCCACTCTGTCTAATTTTCCAGCTCTCCAAACCTGAGACTGGGGCTGGAGGTCCCTAGCAGGGCAATGTGGAAACAGGGGTCTCCCAGGCACTTTCATGCAAGGTGTCATGGGGGCCAAGATGTGAAGCTCATCATTTCCCACCACTTCAAAGGGAGGAAGAGGAGCAGGAGAGCAGGAAGAAACCCGACTCAGGAGCCTGGCTTGCATCTCCTCTAGTACATCCATCTCTATCCCTTTGTCCCATAGCTGTCATACTGCCTCTCAGGCTTTTGTGCAAAGGATGAGGCACAGATAGCCCTTGCACGATATTTAATTACTCTGCATTACCCTGGTCTATGGTTACATTTCTGTTAAGGTTAGTGGAGCAAGGGGGCTGGGGGCTAGTGCGGTGCAAATGGCATCCATTACCACACCTCCAGGGTGTGTAGCAGTGGCTGTGTTAGTACATTTCACGAGAGTGCTCTTCTGGTGGTTCTACCGTTGTGTAATTAAACCCTGTTCATGCATGAAAGAGCCTGGGATGAGATCCTCTTCACCAGTCTGTAGAAGGATAGGTTAACTGTGTCCTCTGTCAGGCTGTTTAGTTATGAGTAAAGAAAAGCCACAATAAAAGATTTTGACAGAGGAAATAGTTTAAAAATATCCTAACAAGCCTTATCACAAGAAGAAGGAATTGAGGTCCATCTCTGAAATCCTTCCTGGAACCAAGGGAAGTGATTTTACCTGCACACCCATTGGGATAGACTGATAATGGAGAGTACAGTTCTGCAGGCTCCCACAGAAATGGCTGTTCTTTAAACCATATCAGTCTGCACAATTCTGCACACAAATACACTGCACATTGAACAGCTTGGAGATAGCCAAAGACAGCATCCATGGGGGCTCTTATGAGGACTTACTATGTTTATGTTGCCTGGGGGCAAGGCAAGCAATACTACTGCCCAGGCAAGTGACACATAGCACAGAATATAGAAGAGACGCGAGGCTGGCTAGTTAAGTTCTGGTTAATTCCACTGCCTCCATTGTTCTTTACTGTAATCCTCCTGTGGTTCACTTAATCATCCTGAACTCATTTTAGCTTTACTCTGTCATTTTTCTTTATTTAAGACTGAAACAGTACTCATCACTAATAAGAAAACATAAGAATCCAAAAATATAATAAAATATAACTAATGTAAGTGAAGAGGATGGGCTGAAGAGTGAAATTCAGACATTCTGTGCCTGCACAGAAATGACTGACTTCACATGGAGGGGCTGCTCCACCCACAGTAAAAGCTGAAACAGATGGGAAAACCACAGATTTCTTCTCCAAAAGGAAATCATTTTGTTGTTCACCTGGGGGCACACAACTAAATGTTCAGGGCCCGCATCAAAAAACCACCAAGTATTAACCTTAATCAGTCTCATATTTTTGAGCCACGAAGAATGTGCTGAGGTTATTAGGGAGAGGAGAGTGCATTACTTGAACAGCCATCTCTGATATGCTGGAGCCAGAGCCATTGCGATTACCTGAACAATTTTTCTTTACTCATACAAAAAAAAAAAAAAAAAAAAGGTCTGGTGGCTGGCAGAAACAAATCTTTAGTGTGACGCAACAAAACAAACTAAGAAAGAAAATACAAAATTGAAATACAGTGGTTCTTTAACTTACTATTTCAACTGATATTGGACTGATGATTATAACCTGTTTTGCAAGTTTTGCAGACCAACAACAAAATACTTGTGTCATGAGAATAATTCCATAAACATACAATGTTATCTCTTTACTGTCAGCATTCAAGATCACAGGACAGACTTTCCACACTTTTATACAAAAACAGGCCCCTAAGCATATAACATGACAACTGTGTTTTCTCAGTTCACACCACAGAGATGTCACAGTTAAGCTACATTAAGACTAAAAAGGACAACAAGAGCAGTCTGGATGTAGAGGAATGGTCATATTCCCTCCCTGCTTACAGCGTGAATAGGGCCTCTACACTCAGGGGAAAGGTATCTCAAAGTGAAGACAATGAGGTGTGCTGGGCTTCTGCCATAAAGAGGAATGGTATGTTCAGACAGAGCCATAAAAGCTTTCCACATCAGACAAGCTGGGAGCACCCTACACGAGCGCAGTCAACAACGGGAGCCCATGATTCATCTTGCCATGCAAGTTGAGGTTTTGAAGAAAATATGTGCTCATGTTTGAAACACATTCAGCTTGGATGGCATAGAAGTGCAAGATAAAACCAAAGTTTGGAAAACCTGTTTTTCCACCTGAACCCCATTCAGCTGCCAGAATCACCTGCACCCACAATGAATGTATAATCTTTCCAATCAAAGATCTACAGAACACCAGGGCAAACTGCCCTTAATTGACCAATTAACTTTTTTATTTGAACTCCACATCACATGAATCTTTCTCACAGTATATGTTACAGGGGAACCGTTTTTTAAGTGCGACGAAACTAATCTCTTCAGTACCTCCATTAGACTAATCCACCCTGTCAGTGTTGCCTTCCCTTTGGGTGGAGGGGGGCTTTTATTCAAAAACAATATCTTCAGCCCTGAGGGAACAGAACATTTCCATATTTCTGTACCAGTGTGTAGTGGAGTTTCTATTATTACTACTATAATAAACTCCACACCCCTGTCATGGACATTAAAAGATGACTGATGAGGATGAGGACGCTGATACCTCAGTGTTCACACTTTTCTCCCCATGCTTTTATATAATGCAGATTTCTCACACATATGAATCTCAGTTCCACGGTGCTCTGGGCCAAAGGAGACACCCCCCCAAATCCCACCTCCACCCACACGCTGCCTCCAAGAAGAAGCCTGGTGCTCACAAAGATGCCTTATAAGTCCATGATGCTTTTTTGCATTTTTCTCCTTGCACTCCTGACCAGAGTATTAGACCTATTAAGAAATGCATTCTTCTGAGAATACCAGTAACAAAAATAAATAATGAAAAACATGCTGTCCAGAGGGGGATGGACTGGCTCGCAATACAAAGACATGAGCATCAGAAGGCGAACTTACCTTGGTGAAAAACACAGAAAGGTGCGTCTCACTGCCAAGTATCCAAATAGGGAACTTTGGAGACTTGAGAAATGCTCCAACCTGGAACAGGTACAGAAGAGAAGCAGATTTCATGCCAGCACACATAAAGATCCCAGGCAGGCATAAAACCCTACTTAAACCCCATCCATTGCTGATTACATTTTGGCTACTTCACAAAAGGTGGAATAAGAAAGAGTTCAAGGTTGATGATGTGTAAACAGCTTTAAAAAAAAAAAATAAAAAAATAAAAAAAAAATCTCTAAAGCTCAGTCTCTGTCTGCTTGTTCCCTTATACACAGCTCTCACACACCCCCCCTCAAAAAAAAAGAAAAAAAAGCAGACTTGGAATTTTGTACAGCAGCACTTTTCACACTTACTGAGCTTTTTTCATGATCAAGTTCATTAAATTCCAAAAAGCTAGTTTTTTTTGACCATTTAAAATATGGTCTTGGAGAAATGGGAATAGTGACGTTGTCACATGTAAGGTGTGTGTAGACACTGACCAAATATAACCATTTTAATCTTAAAACCATTTAATAACACAAATAAAACCACTTTTTACCTTTCCACCACTACACCTTTTTGACCCAGGCAGCGCTAAGTAACTCAACTCGTTAAATACAAAGGAACGGAAAACAATTTTTTTTCTTATGGAGTTGAAAGCCACACAAATTCTGTTACAAGGTAATTCTATTGACCAAAGACAGCTGACACTTATTACATTTTAAAATCTCACTCAGAAATCTAATTGTCTTAATATACTGTTCAAAACAAAGAGATAAGGATGAAATATTTGGCCAACAAAATTGTTTAACTTGTTGGTGACATTATGTTCTACAACAGACATGTTATTATTACAAGCTGGCTAACATCCAATGAACACAACTTTAGAACAGAAAATTATTTTCTTTGGTTTTACTACTTACAATCTTAAAGGCTGTCAGAGTCCATATTTATTTATTTATTATTTGCGTTTTCTGCGAGGCGACTTATTTTTACTGTATCAATACAGGATCAGTACTTTGCTCAATACTGCTACAGCATGAGTAGAGATTAAAACCTTTGGCCTTCAACTATAAGGGGATGGGTTTAAATACTGGGCCACTTGCTGCGCCCAATTTTTTAAAACCAATTTTGCTTATATATAAAATGTAACCTTACAACCGGTTTCAAATCCCCTCTCCCTAAGTCCAATAACCATTAAAAATTAAAGGTTAAACTGATCTTTTTTACAAGTTAAACTCTAATTTGTTGAATTTAAGAAGATATCAGACTGTGACTGAAGAAGGTCCACAAGAGGTAAAGGGCGCAGTGGTGGGAGTAGGCTGGACATGGCTTGTCAGTGACAAGCCTGTCATTGTCATGTTAAGGACCTTCCCATGTAACAAACTGGGAGTGAGATGTTTAGATCTGTAAAATGTCTTTGAAGGAAATATATTTTAGGAGCATCAAGTACATAAATAAGAAAACATGGAATTCAGGGGATATGACCAAACAAAACAGCATGCTGTGCCAGAAAGAGGCAGACTTGTTCTGCAGTAATTCCATGCCAACTAAAATGTCCTGACCAAAAATAAGCCCTAGAATGCACCCAAACAACAGATTTCTTTCTGGCAGTTACAGCCATTTAACTGAAAGCACAGGGGCGTAATGCTTTCTTAGAGTAACAGACATGTTGGGCAAACAGAATTGCCTAAAAGCCATACCTAGTAAAAAAGCTGAAGCTAATAAGTTCCATGACAGCAGACCCCATGAGGACCACGGAGCATTATCCTGGACCACACACTCCTACTAGTCTATAGTTCATGTAACTTTTTAATAGTGTACTGGTCATATTGGGAGTTCTTTTCGAACCAAAAAGTGGTCCCTGACTTTATTGTCCTTTTACAAGTAAATGAGTAAATTGCACAGCACAAAAAAAACAAACAAACAAACAAACCTGCATGCAAGTACACAAATGTAGACAAAAACTACCCCAAAGAGGCAGGGACTCTCCTACTTACCTTGCAGTAGCGTAGAGACTCCATGAGGGTGAGGAAGCCCACAGATGCCTGCTCATGAATGCCATGCAACTCTGAAAGACAGCCACTGCTATTAAACAGCATCATTTCAGCAATTACCACACTGCAGCCATGTGGCTATTACAGTTCTCTCTAAGAAATAACACTGAATGGCTTGAAATTTTACATTTTTTAAAATTTCAAACATAAACAGTCATATGAGAAATGAAGGTATCACAATGATATGTAAAACACACAACATGTCACACTAAAAGTACCCACAAGACATACAGAGACTTTTTAACTTCCATATTGTGGTGTAACGTAAGCATAGGTCACAGCAGCAAAAGAAGCCAAAGAAATGACACTTTGCTCATGAACTGAAAATAAATCACTATAAGCCACATATAAAACCAGCTTTGCAGTGGCAGGCTTGTGCACTGACAGTGTTCCAATGTTCCAACATCGCCATCAAGAGGTGATAAAGTATAACACACTTGGATTGACTAATGAAGATTTTTATGGACCAGTAATGCTGGTGCCTCTTCTGACACAACACTGTATGTAGCACTGGCTGCATAAACTGTGCTCCCCTAAACTCTTGGTGGTAAAAGCCCTACCTGGAGCATGCACAGCATCCAAAGGGCAGGATAAGTTTGTATTATTTTTTTTTTTTGAAGTGGATTAGACAATTCAAGAAAATACCAATGTTTCAACTTCACACAGCAGTTGCTCAGCAAACAGCTGGCCATGTATTAGAATGTAGGGTATCCTAAATCCCACAGAAGCACTCCCAAATCAATCTAGAAGTGGGGATGGATCTTTAAAATCTTCTATTGAACATAAATCACACTGTACTCAGAAAGAATACCAAAGGAACTATAAAGTAGAACAAATAAAAGGCAGCAATATGGCGAGATGATTAGTGAACTTACTCATTCCAGAACATTCCCGGTCCCCATCCCACACGTTGGACACAGCATGGCCAGTTACCAGGAGGTTGATCAGACTCTGACTAGGGAAAACAATGCAGCAATCTATCTGTAATCATTGCTTTTTCACCATGGCTACTATGTACAGTCACCATTTATTCATTCATCAGACACTTTTGCCAAAGCAACGTACAACTCTGTGTAAGCAAATATGTGCATCATACATTTCAAGCACCCTTAAATCACATAAGCAGCCTACCTCCCATGGCCATAAACAGGGTCGATCAGAGGCTCTAGTGTATCTTCAATTTCATTCTTAATGTTTTCGATACCCTACAAAGAAAGAATTGGCATCTGCATCACTGTGTACCACAGAGGGGATGTGTCAATGTGGGGCGAGTGGTCGGTACTGATACCAGTTCTGACATGCAGTAAAAAATAAACTGTATCATGAGAACATGACATGTGGTTAATGTGCTAATTTTTGTGTGTGAACACCTGTGGGTGTATATTTGCACAGTTGTGGTCAGATCTAACTTGGATCATCCAAGTGGACAGGGTAACTGTGGAAGCCCTGGCTTGTGAGGCCCCTTCACCCTTTGCCCAGAGTCTGGCCTCAAAGGATAACCAAAGTTCATCAACAAATTGAAAGTGCTGAACAAGCAGCACAAACTGTTATCCGACATACAGAAAAGGACCTTAAACTAAAGAGAAGAAAGTAAAGGTATTTTCCTGTGCATTGTTGGAAATTGACCTGCAAAGTGAAATCTCACAAGACAGACAATGATAATTAGTGTGAAGAGCTTGTTACTTGTAAACACACACACACACACACACACACACACACACACACACACACACAAATCTGCCTCATACTTTGTTGCAACTCAGTAAGGGGTATTAAACAACTTCACATGTATATGCAAAAACTGGTAAGTCAGAAACTTATATCTCATGCAGTACCTGTACTACACTGAAATAAATAATTTGGATGTTGAAAGAAGGCAACCTCTGGGGATTCAAAAACCAGTGGCTGTCCAACAACAGAAATGTTACAACACCTTAAAGATAAGAGATAAATAGCTATTTAATGCAGTACCTACTAGAGCTTTAACAAAAATATTTCAATCATATGAATTTGACTTAGAAAACCATAAATAAAATTTAATCAACGTGTACTGCCATAAAAATATATTAAGAACTCTGTGCTGAAAGTATTAGGGTGAAAAACTACAAACCATATGTGGGAGGCACTGCCTCAAAAAAAAAAAAAAAAAATTCATAGCTTTCAGAAGAACCACACTGCCTTGTTAGCATTCACTAAAAGATGGTAAACACACAGCCATATTCTGTAGCACTGATGTATCACCCAGATAGGACTGTTGGAATTAATGGGGCGGCTCCATCTCCACACAACACAAACCTTGGTCAAGATAACAGAGTAGAGGAAGAGCAACACTCCGTATGTGTTCCTCCACATGTCATACAGGGCCACCACAGCCTCCTTCAGTTCCCCAACGGTATTTAGTGTCCGCTTCCTAAGGACAAGGGAGAAAACAACGCTCATGTGAAGACTGACTTGACTGGCTCTCAGTATATATGTGATGTGCTGTCATTTCTTGTCCTCAGAGTTTAACCATGCAGATGACAATCAACCTATCTGTCCAAGAACTTTCACCAACAACTTATTCAAGGTTAAACAAATGGAAACAATGTGCTGGGATGGAATGGGAGAACAGTCCAGCATAGTTTACTCACACAGCACCAGTGAAAAGTTCAAGTCCAGCAGAAAATTCTGAGGAATAACTATAGGACAAACTGGGTAGAAGTTTGAGAACAAAGCAATCCCTAAGTATTCTACACTTCTGGGAACTGCTGCAGAAGAACCTAAAGAAACTGCTAACCAAATGCGTTGTGAACAAACTAGATGCTAGCAATTAAACATTTACACTTCTCACTGCCGACAGATATTACAGTTAATTTTAAGAGTACACAACCATAATGCAGACCATAAAACTTTGGCATCAGAAATTAAAGCACTTCAGCAAGAAAATTAACAGTCAACACCAGAAGTGACAGCAATCAAAACACATGAAGCACTTATCTTGTCACTAACAGCTGCCTTAAAAGCAGGAGGGCAAACACTTTCCTGAAGGTGTCAGAATTGAAATTATAGAACAATAACCCAAGTGTGACATTAAGAGCAGAAACAATGCACTTACTGAATGAGGGTGTGAAATCGCTCAAAGCGAAGCTCCTCAGCAGGCAGGGCAGCTGTAAGCACACACACGCACACCATGCAAAAGGAAACAAATATAACCACATGACACATGCACATTTTCATCTGCAGAGATTAGTTACTACAACTAAGGAATTCACATTCTTTTACCTACCCAGTATCAGTATATTCTCAAAGCCTTCCTGTTATACACCAAGTATGTTTCTCACGCTAATATTTATTGTTTTAAACCAAGTTAAAATATCACTGCATATTTATAGCACCAGTGGCCCCAATGAATACATTTTTATAGAACACGGTCAACAGAAATTTGCATAGAGTGGAAGATGGCAGTTAAGATCATAGTGGAATCTTACAGGGCTGCTGGTTTTCAGCAGGCTGACTGGACTCTGGGGAGGTGTCAGCAATGTCCGAATTGTCCTCAGGCGCCTTCCCTTTGGACCATGTGGCCAAACAGTAGGAGCCAGACTTTTTCAAAGATGCCGTTTCGAGAATTTCACACAGTGTGTGACAGAGCACAGCCTTCTGCTCTTCCTCTGTTTGGGGAAATAAGGTAAAGAAAAATATCATAATGGTCCTCTATGGTCTTTGCACAACTTTCACTTCATCTGCAACCTTTACAGCAAGAAATGTTCCACATACAACAAAATAAATACAATAAGTTTACAAGCCTGTTTGATAAACCTTCAACTTCAAGCCAAATTTCTGAAATATGTTACATTTAATATGTACCTTTTGTTAAAGGTGACCTACACTATTAGGTTGTTAAACCAAGGGGCATACAGTGATTTACTAATTTACACAGTTGGGAAATTTCTGTGTCAATGCACAAGTAGCTTGATCAAAAGCACTACAGCAGGAAGTGGGATTCAAACCCAGGACCTTTGGATTCTGCTGTGAGGGATCCAACCACTATATTACCTGCTGCTCCAAAACAACTTTCAATTTAATACCTTTTCATATACACAGTCATATATTTGGAGAGGGGGGATATACATATACAGAAAATAATGGAATGACTTGTCACAGACTTGTCACTGGTTGGGAGGGAACAAAAAAAAAAAAAAAAAAAAAAACAGCAAACAAGGTGACCTCCATGGACAAAGTGTGACACCCATTTAACTTCATAAGAGATGCTGGGTGAGTGCCATCCAAGTTGCTGTGTCACTTTCTTTTACCAGGAAGATGACACCTGACCCTCACAGAATAACATGAAGCATACTGTTTTGAAAAGTGTTGGGATCATTCAAATATTACTCCACAGCTCAGGCAGAAGGTGGACTATTTAGAGCCACAGTTTTGCAATCACAGGACCCAGTTTGAATCCCACCTCCTGCTGCAGAACCTAATGACAAGACACTTACCTTGAGTTGATGCAGTAAAAGTTACCAAGCTGTATAAATCACTGTACAGGTGATTACAACACCCTAAATTATGTTGAACAAAGGTGTTAGCCAACAGGTAAATGACTAAACGAACCTGGAATCTCTCGCCAGTTGGAGCTTTCATAGTTGAACAAGGCATTCTTCAAGAGGAAGGCCTAAAAGGAGGAGACTTGAATAATCCATCATTGTTCTCTTGAAAAACAGAAAATTTATACTTGTGTTTTTTCCCCCCCAAAGCAACACACAACTACAATATTACAAAAAAAACCCAGTTCAGTGAATACAATAACTATAAAGGCCTTAAGTTAGTTAAATGAATGGTGTTTGTAATGGAAGTAAAATAATGTGTGGACTGGCTGGCAGAGTCCTTGTAGATAGAGTAGGTGTGTGTGTGTGTGTGTGTGTGTGTGTGTGTGTGTGTGTGTGTGGGCTCCACTCTATGAGCATCTCACACTTCCCCCCCTAACAGTGACAATCATGGGAATCTTCTACAATGGCAGATGGCATACATGCAACAGGTCGATCATGCCAATGTTCAAGCAAACCCAACGTCCCCCTCTTTACTTGTGTGTGACCTCACCGTGTACTGGGTGGAACGGTTAATCGGATCAACTGCCAAATATTTCAGTCAATCTAAAAACTGTAGGCCAATGCTGGGCAGTAGCTTTAAGAAAGCAATATATCTATTTAAATTGAAATTTTTATTGAATGCCGTGTAACTGAAGTTTATCCTACACTATTAGTGTATAAAATTAACACTTATACTCCTATGTTATTATATTTCCTCCAGGTGCTCGGATTTCCTCCTACAAAAACCCCATCTCTCAAGCGGACGGATTATTCCAAATTCTCCTTTTGTGTGCGTATGCGTGCGTTTGACACTGACCTGTGACGGACCAGCACCTAGGCCTCGGCACTTATCAAGCGGCTACCGATGATGACTATGACAGACGCAAGGTTAGACCTTGCAGGCAACGGCTACGCATCTTAAAAACAAAACAACACTCCCCTGTCTGTCTGTCTGCCTCCGCACTGTATAAAAACCTTGACTTGGTGGTGTGTTGTTGTACTGTAGGTTTGGCTGCTGTGTCTTCTTTCTCCCCCATGTATATTTTCATACCCTACTCTTATTTATTTACTATTTATTTACTATTTATTTTCCTTTTCCTAATTCAAGTATTTGTTTCACTTTCTTGTACCTTATTCATACATGTACATATTTATATTACTGAGGATGCCCGGAAACAAAACTTTTCATGGTGACAACACTGCTATGCTGTGTTGTCCACCCATGACAAATAAACCTTGACTTGACTACACTCGCAAGGCATAAAGCACACACACACACACACACACACACACACACACACACACACGGCTCAAGTTCATCGCACAGTCCTTTTCTTAAGTAAGAGACAAATCGTGGAGGATCTGCGTGGGAAACGGCGTCACACCCACCTGCACGGGCGCGATCACGGCGCACGGGCCGCCCTCGAGCTGCTCCAGAGCCGTGCGCTCCGACTCGCTGAACAGGAAGCCTGCGCGCGCGCCAGACAGACACAGACAGACAGAGCGCGTGAGAAGCGCGAGGACGCAGGCGACGTGCGAGGGGCAGGGGCGGGAAAGGAGGAGCGCGAGCACGTGTTCGCCGCGCGCCGTCCATCAGTGGGCAAAGGACGACGACGACGACGACAACGACGACACGCAGCTGTCACTGTCACACACACACACACAGCGAAGCGGTCGCAGTACCTTGTGTCCACCTCTTGAAGAGAGACTCGGTCATGGCGCCGTTGGCGGGCCGGCCCCACACCAACTCCACCAGCTCCTTGCTGAAGTCGCTCATGTTGGTTGCTCTGAGCCAGGCCTCGGTAAACCAGCGGAGCTTTGCTTGTTTTTTTTCTTGCTTTCGTTTGTTTTTAATTTAGATAAAAATCACATACAGTCGGAGTAGTGCAGCCAGGTGGAGGAATGAAATCTCGGCCAGGTGTCTTCCACAGCCCGAGCGAGACAATCCCGATGAAACGGTGAAATGTACATAAAACTGAAGGAAAACTGAGGTAAAAATGACCAGAAGGAGAAAGGGGATACCGGAAAGAGAGCCTGTAAACAGGGCGCTAGCTGGAGAACTAACCCTTCTGAGGAAGGGATCCAACGTCAGCCTCCGAGCAAGCACTCAGTCCCAGCTCCAGCTCCAAAGCACTAGCTAAAGCAAACGGCGGTGAGTGCAGGACAAGTGAGCCCGGAGTGCTGTCACCGACGGTAGTCCGTGGCCCAGCTTCCCACAGGCCCGCATCACGGTTCGGCTCACCGGCGGGCTGGCAGAAGGTGTGTCCGTCTGCTGGCTCTGTGTGGGGGAGGTGGGGGGAAGAGCGGACACCCGGCTACGGCTGAGCGGGCCCTGGAGCGAGGGGAAGGCGCACGGTTCCAGCAAGCCACACGGCAGGTCCGCACCGCGGAGCCTTTTTACAGCTGATCTGTCTGCACCGCCCGTGGATGCAAACGGCCCGGCTCGGCGCTTCCAATTTAAATTCCCACTTCGGCAGCCCGAACAGCTTCTGTGTTGCTGCGCTCCGGTGAAACGTAGTTTCCTTTTCAACGCACTATGCCTCTTGTTAATATTATTACGATTATTATTCCGTTTCAGTATCACTCAGCGCACTTCCACGGTCGCTCTATTTACTACGACTCACAAATGTGGGTTTAACGTGAGCGAGACTCGGCGATTGGTCGAAATCCAGAATGTTCCCTGAACGTCACGGCGGCACGTGACCGCGCGCGCCGCCCCCTTTCATTGGCTCTCGCTGCATGTCCGTCACGGCGTCGCACGCGGGCTCGTTCAATCAGGCGTGCGTTGCCACAGCAACTGTTCTTCCCGCCCCGCCCCCCTCCGTCACCGCGACCATACATGTGGGTGGGAGTTACGCAAAACGCAAGGTTTTAGTTTTTAAATGCGGACCAAAGGTTGTAACTGCCCAATTCACGTTTCCCTTCACTTTCGCAGTACCTGTGAGGTGACATAACAGCTCGCGTCCCACATCTCGTAATAGCGACACCAAATAGTGCAGACCGACAGAAACTGAATTGAGTATATAACCAAAGCTTTACGTAAGGTTGTCACTCAATTTGTATTCTGCATAATGGAAATGAATGGCAACAAATAGTATTTTTATTTTATCTTAGTAATCTGGTTTAAATGGAAATGTCTTGTCTCGAAATGGAAGACAACTCCTTTAACACTTGAATCAAGCATGTGGCAATTCTTTTTCATCTTTCACTGTTATTATTTCCTGTTAAGTGTTAGTGGGCAGTCACACGTCATACACACAGTTAATCTGACATATTGATGGGTAACAAATAAAATCATCAAGAAGTTCATTAGTTTCCTAGCAGAAACTAACCTAAAGAAATTGTACATCCGGGTATTTTTACTGCCCCATCACTATGAATCTGGTGACTCAGAAATGCATTAGACCTGACTTGCACATTGGGCAAATTTCAGAACGAAAAAGCAAGTTGTACTGAATGTAGACTAAATTCTAAATTCTTTTCTCACTGATCTGCAGTCTATTCCTTATTTGTTCAGGAATTTTCCAATAAGAAAAGAATAAGGACATCTTAAATCAATGATTTATTTTTTGGATAATCTGTAATCTTATTAGATGTGTGTCTTTATTTAATTTTATTCTTTACTTTTTTTAAATATGTAATATAGCTACGTAGCCCCCAACTTTAAAAAAGTAAGAGAAAGTACCTTGATAAAGGGTGTTTATAACAGGAGTGTAGCTATTACTTTCCTTATCAAGTAACAGTCACGCTGTTTATTGATTACCCTAAATTTTTATTATGTTTATTACGAAGGTAAAATGTCGTCATGTTATTTTTGCCCTGACTTTTTTTTTTCTCGTGTTGAGAAAAAAAATGAAACGCGTCCGAACGGTTTGTCCCTCAAGATGCTCCGTAGCGCGGTCAAGACGCACGTGGCGCACCGCGCTTCCGGCGCCCACCTTCCAGTGGAGCCTCAGTGTGTCTGCGTAGTGAAACAAGCCCTATAAACGCTGCGTTTGGGACGGGAATATGGGAGGACAGGCAAAGGGCAAGAAGAAGAACAAGCCACAGAGGAGAGACAAGCACTCCACCGGAGGTCCGTCCTTTTTTTCCCACGTGGAAAGAGAGACATTGAGTTGAAACTGGGTGTGATTTCCACGTGATGGAGCTCGCTGCTCATGTTGACTTGGAACACATGCTTATACACGTGTCGATTAAGTTGTCCCTTTGCACGGCTTGAGCAAATTCAACTTAGCTTTTAAGATGTTTTATATATTTATGGCTAAATATGTATTTTTGTTCTCGTTTATGATATGTAGCTGACCGATAATTGCATTATTTGCAGGTAAACATGTGGCAGAGGTGAACTAACAAAAAAGTGACGAATGTGATCATTTCGAAGGTCAGTGTTTATTACCGTTCAGTACCTTTTGCTTTTTCAGACACCAGACTGTCAGCAGAGGAAAGAATGAAACTAAGGATGAAGGAAAAAGCCAAGAAAAAAACAGCAGAAAAATACAGCATAGAGCAGCTGCTTGAAAAGGTAGGGAATAATCTGGTGGTGAATCGTTTTCACAAACTCGCTGTGTAAATGGTAACTTGCAAGGCACACGTATTTTTCTTATAGGCTGAAGAAGGCATGGACAACTTCAATTATGAGATGGCTCAGATGTTCTGCCAGCGTGCCTTAGACATCGAGCCCACAAATCTTAAAATCCTGGACATGCTGGGAAACATCTGTGCGGAACTGGGGGATGTTGACAAAGCCAGAAGTGTATCCTTTTACCCAGTGGAAAAGTAGCAAACTGTGAGTTGAACAAATTGTCAGTTATGCGTGTGATTGACAGGCATTAAGATATTAAGGAGGAAAAAAGATTGTCTCCTTTCTGACACTTTGCTTGAATATATTTTAATTGGTTTTACAGCTTTGACTGCTTATTTTAAAAGGATTTCATATCAGTGGCAGAGTGTTTGCAATTTAGGCAGTACTGGTAGTGGTAGTTCAATAATAGAAAGCATTTGTTATTGTTATAGTAAGTAGATGTTATCACATAAGCAGTACATTTTTGTACTCATCCTTTCATACACTGCTGGAGCAGCTGAGATGTGAAGATATTATAACACGTCATTCTGAGCTGTCTGTGAATCTGACAGCTAAGCACATGTTGATCTTTTCCTTAACGGCTCCTGAGATGTTTCTGAAAGCTGTGGAGCTGAGTCCAGAGGTGGGCCACAGTAAGTACATGTACCTGGGCCAGATGCACACAGGTACAGAAGCCGTTCAGTACTTCAGCAAGGGTGTTGAGGTCATGCTCCGCAAGCTGGAAGAACAGACCCAGACAGTAAGTTCTACTCCTACCAAGAGCTGTAATGTCTGACACTTCATTTTGGTTGTAGATCTACGTGCTGGAGACTAATATCCTGGCAGGACGTACGTCTCACGCTTTTTATGTTAGCATAATTATTTTTTATTATCTGCACTATTGATGTGTTAGTCTCCTCTGAATGTATGGGAAAAAATAACAGCTGTATTCCAGTGAATTTAAATTACAATGCCAAAAATATTAAATTAGTTTTGGCAATGGTTTAATAAAGGGATGCGGCTTGGGATGATTTGCATATACACAGTCTGGTAGGAATTGAGTTTGACACCTGGTTCAGCATGCGGGTTGTTCTTTGCTTTTTTTGTCATTGCCATTATGGAAATGTTCAGCGTGCTGTTAGTACCTCGGTGCGCTGCTTCACTGCATTTTTCTCCCCTCAGGGAGATCCTGCAAATGCCACACATTCGTCATGGTAGCTGTGGCACGCGCACATCCCTGTCATGTCATGTGTACCACACATTTTTACTGTGGGAATGGTGATAATGAGCAATGCTTTATCTATTTTTAGATGTATTATCATCTTCCCAATAGAATTTGAAATTAATTTCCCATTGGCTTTGTGTTGTGTTTGACCGTAAAGCTGAAATAATGAATTCGCTCCTCTTTGTAGTCTGAAGGGATGAGCAAAGTCCATGTGGTTTTATTTGCTTAAAACTTGGTTTTGGAGCTGGACATAAAAAAAAAAAAAAAAAAATGTTTGGGTGGCGTTGCTTGGATGGCTGTAATTTGAAACACTTAAGGGGTTTGGATACAATTAACTTACATATTGGGAGATGATGATAATTTGGAAAATGATTCACTTAAGATTTTCTCTGTTTGTGAGTTTGGCCCTCTGAAATTAAGGTTTTCAGCTCCAAAAAGGGTTGTTTTACGGTATAATCTAACGGCATGATTATCCAAATGCAATGCCGTACATGAACACCAGTGGGCAGTGTAGCCTAAATAATACGCTGGGGCCGAGGGTGGGGGATCACACTGATATTTTAGCTGGGGTATAAACATGGGTGTGTTCACTGTCTTCAACCTCGATATGAATTATAAATCTATAAAACTGTATATAATAGCTACTTACTCAGCTGTCTTCCTGTGGTGATTAATGAATAGGCACTGGAAAGTGACTCTGGAATGTTCCAGAATTTACTGGTCAGAAATGTTTTGTGCAGAAAGACATACTGATAAACTGTGTTGAAATAATGATTGAATGAGCTCAAGTCTCTTTTTTCAAGAAATGAATAGAAAACTGTGAGTGCTGAGAGCCTAAAGTAATTCCTGTAATGGAGAAACCAGAGGACCAGCAGTGAAATAATGACCCAGCGAGGAGATTTATAGGCCCGGTTCTGTGGCGCAGAGCTGGCAGACCCCTCTGTATAAATGAGTTCTCCTGATTGAGCCGAGGAGCCACACACTTCTCAGCTGTTGAGCAGAATCTGCATTGAGCAGGGCTAAAACTTTGTGTTTTTGCTAATATGGTGTAACTTGTTATATGTGAAGACTGTCAGTAATAAAGCACAATAAATTGTACGTAAAGAAAAGATTTATCCATGTAAATTATATTATGTATCAAATTTTAGGAGTAAAGGATCCAGTTATTATTCCTTAATTTGTGATTTAACTGAAATAGCAACGAATTATTGCAGTTGTAACTTAATGAGTTATGTTTTCAAGTTTAAAGGACCATTTACTAATACACATTTTTTTGCTGTCAATTGCATTCAGTTTCATATTGTTTTGTTACTATTGTTTGTTAAATTGGGGCTGATTAATTTTATTTGGGGCAGCAGGTGGCCTAGTATTTAGAACCCCTGATGTAGTGCTTTTAAGACTCTTACTGTGAATTGATATAGCAAGAAAATACTCTGCTGTATAAATGAGTGAATCTTCAGTTTTGGCTAAATGAGTAAATACTAATAACTGTCCTTATTTTCCCATTTGAAAGCAACTTGTGAGTTTTGTGAATGGCTGAGATTTAAGACTGCGGTTGCCAAGGCTAGAGGCTCTCTGTATCATGCTTGGACGCTCCTCCCCTAGGCTACTTTGCTGGGTGCGACAGCTGCAGCCTCCCCGGACCCTGTAGACTGTGACCCAGAAGTGACGCCAAAGGATGTCTGTGTGGCCTTTTGCTCCCTGGCGGAGATCTTCTTCACCGACCTGTGGTAACCCCACTACCCTATTCTCCCCATCTGCAAAATTTGTACTGTCTTCCTCTGCCCTCCTCAGTCTTCTTACGTCAAGGAACAGAATGTGTCACTAAGCATCTGTTTCACTGTGTGATTGGGGGGGGTCATACACATTTGAAAAATTCCTGAAAAGTGATGTACAGGCATGAATGAGCTTAGTTACAGGTTTATTTATTTATTTTTACAGGGAATTTTTTTTTTTTTTTTTAAATGTATTGGACGTTGCACCACCTCCTGTGTTTCTGATGAACTTTATGTCCTGTGTCAGCATGCAGGATGGGGCCGCGGACCGTTGCAAGGAGGCCCTCGACAAAGCCTTGCACTACGATCCTGAGAACCCCGAGGCTCTGCAGCTGATGGCCAGCTACCTTTTCAGTGTGGAGAAAGTTCAGGTGACCTGTCCTCTTTCTGCCATTTTTCCTTTTATGACACTTTCAGCCATGCCGTTAAAGGATAAAGTACTGCTTACAGAACCATATTATTATTACCATAATGAACTTTAAATGTTATTTCCTCCAATTCTTCTCTATTAGTTCAGTCACTTAGTAGGGGTTTTTATCCACAGTGACTTATGCAGCTTAAAGTTATTTTTATATTACTGGGCATTTTTAGTGAAGCAATTCAAACTAAGTACTTTCCTGAAAAGTAAAACTGCAGGGTTCCTCATGGTTGTTGAATCTGTCACCTTTGAGTCACAGGTCCAGTTCCTGCTTCAAAACGCGTAATAAAAAAATGAATCCGGTTTGAAGTGGAACAAACTGTGAGCATTACCTGTTTTCTTTCTCCCCGGGAGTTAAATACTTCCCAAAACCAAAGGTTTTGTACAAGGCTTTGCCAGCATACTGTGACGCCCATTCTGCTCTGCCTGCAAGCCCGGTGTAAGAGCACTTACAGAGTTTTGTAGTCCTGGCCTTTGCTGTAGATGCACCCCCCCCCCCCCCCAAACTCCACTTCAGCTCATGCAGTCCAATTAATTAAATACATTTCTCGAAATTGAATTTTGCTTGAGCAGGCCAGTTCGCAACCAAGGCTACTGACAAACAAATAAATTCATACCTTGTGCCTTCATAAGCTCTCACACAGCTGTAATGTTACTAGAATTACAGCAATGAGAGTCTGCACACTTTGATTGGGACAAAGTGTGACTGTAAAACCACAAATCAGCTGCCGCAATAAATTGTTATCAACGAGATTATGAATGTACAATACGGTAAATCAATAACCCCTGGAAGATATTCTGTAGCTGTGTGAAGTTGTTCATCAATAGCTCTATATATTTCCCTTTGATGGTTTTAAAAGCCACAAGATGGCAAAGAGCTTTAAGGAAAAGTATTTAATCACTTAACAACTCGTAATTCTCCTGGAACGCTGCCTTGGTCTATCCGCTCGTGTCCTGTTTGTTAATCCATTGTTTACGTCATTCACAGTTGCCTGGATTTGTTCACCTTTGGTTACGTTGTACCTTAAATCTAGTACTGTCTGCTTTTGGCAGCGTGGCTGTCTGACCACTGGTGTGGGTGTCACACTGCTTGTTAACAACACGCAAAATGTTCTTTCCCAGCTTTAATCACTTTCAGCAGCTCTGTCCATGGAGTGTGCTGGAAGGTGTGTGAGCTGCTTTCTATGAACGTGTTTGAATAAAACAGTACCAGTTTGAACGAGAACGAAACAATTTACAGTAACTACATCAGTTTTCTTGAGTCTCACTCTTAAACCTGGGATTCTGCCATATTGGGGCAGGAGATGGAAGAGTGGTTAGAGGCACTGCGTTGCACTCAGACTTGAATCCCTGCTCCTGTTGTAGTCCCCTTGATCGAGCTACTTATCACACATTTATACAGTAAAAATTACCCAGCTGTATAAATGAGCAAACCAGTGTAAGTAGCTTAGGGTTGTAAGTTACCTTTGGAAAAAAGATTGAATAAATGCTAAATGAATGAATAATACTAATCTGACAAACAGTGACGAGCGGATGCAGAACAGTATGAATAATATAACAGCTGCATATATTTAATAAGGTTCCATCCCAGATCAGGTTGTGATTGAGATGGTGGAGGAGCTGATTGATGCCCAGTAGGAGGCAGAGCATTGTGGAATGAAGCAGTGGACAGGGGGATGATGACGGATGCTGTTGTACCTTCCAGGAGGGAAAGGAGTACCTAATGAGGAGTGCGGCAGTGTGGCTGCCGCAACAGCGGCAGCAGACGGCGGTCAAGGAACAGAGAGACAAGGAGATTGAAGAGGAACATCTGCAGGTGAGGCTGATGACAAATTTGAGGGCTTCGTCAGCTGCTAGACTGTCCTGGGCATCAGAGTGCAGGAATGGCCCTCATAGTCCTCTTGGATGCACGTCCTGTTGGATTTTGGGCCATACCAGCACAAAAGAAAAAGCAAAACGCATACGGCAGCTAAAACACCTGGTAGTGCCTTTCATGCATCTCACCAAATTCCGTGGCGGAGTGGATTTTCCATCATGCTATTTTCCCTAAGAAGTTGCTAACATCACCAGGCTACATACAATGTGTCACACTACCTGCGTAATTCTATCCCATTATGGTGCCGCTTGCAACGAGCGATAGCCTCTGACACAGCACTAATGACCTGATGTATTCTAATGTCTTCTGGCACGTCCACCTCTATGCTGCCGGTCAAGTCTCGTTCAGTCGTGCTGTCGATTGTTTGTGTTAAGTGCAGTTCTAGGTAGGGGTCCACCGGTAAGGGAATTCTGGCCAATGCCAATATCCGATCATTTCTGTGGACTTATTAGCCGATGCAGCTACAAATATTTATAGAATACAAAGAAAATGGGACTAGATCTGCCTAGATAGGAATTACAGACAAATGTAACATTTCAGATTTGCAAACCTTGTACCATAGTTAAAATAAATGTCATCTGCTGAACCACATTTGACTGCTACCTGAGCCTTAATCAGGGAATGGTTTTGCAGGCTTTAGCCTTAACTGATATATAACATTTTTCACTTTCTTTGACGTTGAAAAAATTAATCAACGATTGAAATAATGAAAATTGAACAAGGGTAAAAGGATACAATGATAAAAAAAAAAAAGTTAAAAATTACGATAATTTTATTGGAAGTGCATTATGCCACTTTTGCAAACTTTCACATTGCAGATACTTTTGAAAACACCGTATCCCAGCAGTGCCTGAAGCCTCCGCTCATCAACATAATGATTTTGTCATTAACTGTCTGCTCGAATTATCGGTCAAATCTAAACATCGGTCCGATGCTGATAAAATTAATTTTGACAAATATTGGCTGATACTGATATGATTCTGATATCATTGTGCATCCTTAATTCTAGGTTTATGGTGTTTCTTGTCATTTTACAGTAAATGTTAGGCAAACCAAAGCTGTTTTGTGTGAGCGCTGAACAGAGGAGAGATCTGTATACAGCAATAACCCTTTAACACCACAGCAAATCACACAGTTGTTTACTTCCACAGTCACCTGGTGTTCAGTAAGGGTCTTCCTTTATATATACAGCTGTATGTTCTGCTATACAAGCTGTGGATGATCCTACTTGCACCATACTGGCACACCCTGATTAAATCACCAGCCTCTCCCCTTGCCAAAAATTTTTGATGGATGTGAGCAACATAAAGTAAGACTGTGTATATATATATATATATATATATATATATATATATATATTCATGAATGGGGCTGTACACTTGTTTGACCGAACCTCTGGATTGCTTTTGTTTCATTTTTGCACCAGGTTATTTTGCAGAAAATGTTAATGACAGAGCTTTGTGTGCCTTTCCTCTACCTATGAAATGGAGAGAACGTTACTGACCCACAGTGTATCACAGCAACAGGCTTTCAATTGTGAATTGCAGCAGCTTTCTCAAAATAACATAGACCAGACAGCCTGGCATCTGATTTCAGGGGTGCTCGTCAGAAGAAAATACATAACACTGTTATTGATGGGGTCTGTGATGCCGTCCAGAAATCGGGAGAAATTCGCGCTGGGTTGTGCCCTCACCCCAGTTTATCTGGGTCAGTCTCTGCGAAAGCTCTGTGACACGGAGGGATGTGTTGTGTTTTTGGGCTGACCGGGTCAGCCCCGTGTCTGTGTGGCCAGATTTCTAGTTTTCTGGTCCAAAGTAAAATCACTGAAAGGAAAAAGAGCCCATTGTAGTGCAGGGAGAAATTGGAGTCACATAAGGTTGATTAATCTGCTCAGCAACATTAATACCTGCGGCAGCAGTTCACCATGAAATATTCATTTTGCTGTAGACCGACCCAGTGTAGTGCATCTCAACGATTAAGCAAGGATGAGGGATGTGACCTAAGATTTTGTTCTTCAGGACCTGTGGTCTGGGATCTTCTCTTCCGTTGCAAGTGCTGTGACTTTGAAATACACTTCCATGTTCCTTTTCAATTTCGGGCATATTCATAATTGCAGCTGTTTTTATATGTAAACCCTTGTTGCACAAAAATTAAATGAAGGAACTGCCAGCTGTGCATTTACATGTATGCACGGAGGGGGTGGGTTTGTGTTCAATGGGACAGGCGATTTGGCAGATGCTAAGCACGTGTCAAGCGGTGCTCGATGGCTCAACATTAATCCTAAAGCTACACAAACTGTTGAAGTCCCAGCGTGCACGAGAG
This sequence comes from Heterotis niloticus, assembly GCA_018136845.1. Lineage (NCBI taxonomy): Eukaryota > Metazoa > Chordata > Actinopteri > Osteoglossiformes > Osteoglossidae > Heterotis > Heterotis niloticus. Next base: position 20,713,309 of record CM030905.1, on the reverse strand, counting down.
AGAATCCAACTAATCGTTGTTAAGAGAAAAGCCCACTGTGAGTGGAGGAGAACCCAAGCAGTAGTATGTTTAACACACACTGAAATCCCTGTGGACTTGTCTGTCAATACTGAAGTTAAAGATGGCAGTAAATCAAACTTTTAGGGGGTCAAGTTGAGTAAATTGTGCTTTGCCAAACATACCTACTTACAAAGCTTTTTCTTGAGAGAGATGAGTCAACTGGTAAATTTTTGTGTGGTACATAAAACAGCAATGTCAGAGTGCCATAAATATTAGAATCGATAAAAACACTAATAACGAACGAGCTACGCATGTTCAAATCATAAGAAATGTAATAGAAATGTTAACCTTTGTTTTGTGCCGTATATGGAACATACTGGTCGTTTGCAAAGACCTTCAGTAGAATCAGAGTTCTGAGAAACATCCTCCTTTGTGAGTTTTCCATATTATTCCCAGAGTCCTTCTATCAAGTGGTGTAAACTGAACAAGGAAGTGGTGAAGGAGAGAGATGGCTGTCCTAAAAAAGCCCTTTTCCCCTTTGTTTGGCGCTTTCAGCCAAAAGATCGTGTTCCTGAACATCGTGGTGAATTAGATGTGGAAGGTTTTCTGCGATCCTTCAGCATCTCTGCACATGCGACCCCCCCCTGCTGCCCCAAGATGAGTACAAATTAAGGGCTCTGGCATTTTGTGCGTGCTTTTGTTTCTGAAGGAGAGATTTCAGGCGAGGCAGATGAATGTCTTTCTTCCAAGCACTGGCGTGCGTTCATTGTTTTCCGAGTGCAACACAAGGGCCTGGGAGACAAGAGGAGACTGGCGGCAGCCCTTTGATGGGTCTCTCGTTGTCCCTGTGCTCCAGAAAGATATGTGTGTGACTCAGAGGGGGCGTGTAGATTTTCTGTGATCCCCCACCTATAAAACATGCCCTGCTGTGGAAATTATGGCTTGAAATTGTCTTTAGCTATTTGAGTGTGTTTAAATGCACAGTAGGTGGCATGGTGGTTAGTGATTGGTGGAAGGACCTGTACCTGTGATGCAGGTGCTTAACCTGACTTCCTCCAGTAAAATCACTTTGAAACAAAACGCCATCTAAATGAATGAATAATTATGAACAAACAGTTATAATGTACTAATAATAATGTACGTCCAGCTTCCACACCCAGGAGCACAGTGCAAACTTGGATGCTCACGAGTGGTTTGCGAGCGCACACAACCCTTTTTTATTATCTCTGTCCAACACAGTAGAAGAAAGTCCTTGTAAAGAGGTAAACGACACAAGCGACTGCATTGAGCAGGAGTAGCACATTTTTAATCTGCTGCGTGAGCACCAAAAAGGAGCAGCTTTTGAATACATTTCTCACTGTGTTTCAGCACAGACAACCAGGCTGACATTTATATTTTATTTCACAGTATATTTTGGCTTGCTAGTGCACTTTAGTATGTTCGTGCCAATTCTGGCTGCCTCAGTCGTGAAATTCATAACCCAAAATCTGAAATGGCCTTTGTACGTTTGGCTTTTGGGTCCGGTTTGTTTTCCAGAGCAACTCCTTGGCTCACGAGACGTTCTCGACTCAGCAGACTCTCTCTCTCTCTCTCTCTCTCTCTCTCTCTCTCTCTCTCTCTCTCTCTCTGTGTGTGTCCGTCCGTCTGTCTTCCCCCATGGGGTTTCGCCTGACTGCTGATCTGCAATACAGTTTCCCCCACTTACCTGAAGTAACAGAATTTGTTTGAAGTCATTCTTTTTATTCTTCCAAATGGCTCCCTTGCCTTCCTAAGCAGCGTGTGCTTGAATCACTTTTGTTCTCATGTCAGAAATAATAAGTCAGTAATTTACTTAGGAGGACTTTTTGTAAGTCTGTGCACTCCAGAGCAATTTGCAGAAAGGACTTTGCGTCAGCAGAACACAACTTGCAGACTTGAAATCCTCTTTGTTTTTTATTTATTGAGTTTTTTTGAATTTTTAAAAATGTATTTATTTTTTACACACACAAGTAGACTGGGCAGCACTTGCACAGAAATTGTCTTGCTTTTCCCAACTGCAAAAGCGTTTCAGGAATAATATATATGCATCAGTCTTAATTATACTTATTTTAATTTTTTCGTGAGGAAAGCTTCGTTTTGCAGTTCCCAAAGAAGCTAATTTTACCCAGCATGCATTGCAGGTGTAGTGAGCCAAGTGCAACTTTTGCAGGCTGTGTGCAGGGTCTTGCAGGTGTAGGGACACTGAGGGACACCAAAATGCAGGTTTTCATCACAGGGTGGACAAGAACCTCGCAGAAGTGTGACGACTTTAAGGCTTCACTTGGGTCCAAACTGTGATGACACTCAGCATTTATTGATAACCATTTATTGGGTTGGAGTTAAAAATAAATAAATAAATAAAAATACTGGAACCCTTCTGATATTTTGTTTTTTTTTTCCTTTCACCCAAGTAACGTTTACATCCATTAGACCTTAGAGAACTCATTCAAGCTCATGTTTCTTTATGTTCCATGATTAAGATTCTGTTTCTTCATTCAGAGGTTTTTTTAAATTTTATTTTTATTGATATAATACATTAAATGCAGTAAAACTCAAGCAGATGGTGGTGGTTAGGGCTGTTTCCTTGCAATCCAGTGTGCTAGGCTCAAGTCCCAGCTGATGCTCTAGTTGGTACTCTTGATCAAGGTACGTACTCTGAGTTGGTACTGTAAAAATGACCCTTTTGTGCAAAGAAGGCAGATCATTTTAAGTACCTTAGTGTGCAGACCAAATATTTAAGTCATTTTGGTGACGTGTTCAGCAACATGAGTTCTTAATAGTCCTCCGGTGTCTTTGGAGAAAGGTGTCTGCTAAATAATGATGATAAAAATGAAAATGCATCTTTTTATTCTATCCTGATTGCAAAGAGGACCAGTATTCCAGTGTTGTAGGTATACTGTGGTGTTGATGGTTGGTTGAGGATGGGTTTTAAACTGACAGAATGACTGCCTTTCCGGGGTCAAAACTTTCTGCCTTCAGTCCATTTAATGTCAAGCAAATTCAGTACCAATTCTGTTTCAGCAAGAACTCACAGCAGTTATGATTGATATCTTTTGCAGAGTTTGGTGCCTCCGTATGAATCCAGGATAACCACAGCAAAGCTCCTGGTTGAAGTGGAGGAGTATGAGGTAAGATGGCTCTGTTTTATTTACATGGTTCCAACCACACATTATGGGTTTGCACTATTTATGTGCTCCATCTTCACCGCGTACCAGCTGGTATCAGTGATGATGTTATCGTCTGGCCCTTGGAACCTTGTAGGCAAGAATCTGCCGTTACACTATGCAATATTCACGCAACTTTGGCTGGAGAAATGGTTTCTGTGTGATGTTATTCTCTGCAACTTCACTGACACCCAGAAGTTTGCAAGCAGTTTGAGTTCCCAGCCATTTACTGTATTATTTAGCCTGTATTATTAGAAATTCCTTGAGATTAAAAAAAAAAAAAAAAAAAAACTTTAAAAACCAACCAAGCCAGTTAACCACTTTAATGCTCCAACAATTATTTTGACATTATATTTTTTAATTGTAAAATTATTTAGGTACCCAAACACAGAAAAAAAATGGGATGTTTCTTTTTCAAAGTTGAGCAGTTTTAAAACAATACTCGCATTACTGAGGCAAAGCTCCTGAATTATAAATGCAATGTAAACATGGGACAAAATTATCTGTGTTCTGGTGAATTGAAAATGGCATTGCACTGGAGCTGTGTCGGACAACAGGTGGCGTAGTGGCTACAACTGACAAATCTCATGTCTGTTGTTCCAACTTCACTGATCAGGGAAATGACACTGTATTTATATAGTTGCTTTATGATAGTCATAATAGTAAGCAGCAAAACTTGCACACTGGGTGTCATTTCCTGGTGGTTACAGAAGATCGTGTTTTCCTGCTCCTCCTCCCTCTCACCTGGGAGGGTGCATCACTGCTCAACTCCACTCAGGTTCCACACTGTTCACTGACCCTGTGGAAATGAAAATGCAGCCAACATTATTTACAGAAAACATTATCATTGTGCCACATTGACTTTGGCCCCCCATTGCTGTATGTAGCCATTTTCCACTGATGTTTCTATAACATTTATGTGATTTTGTTATTTTTACTGGGAGCCATTTTTGATGACAAATTATTAGCTACTAATATCAATTCAGTCCAGCTTGAAAGGCGTTGACCCAGTACCTTCCTGTACGCAGTCGTAGGTAGATTATGTTTTCTTCCCTCACAGTTTCATAACTCCCTTCGATTTCATGCATTTTATCTTTGTGACTTTGCTTCATTCCAAATGAGTCTCCTGTCTTTTGTACCCTTGAAGAAAATGGTGTGACAAACACAGCTGTTTGCATGGTACGCAGACAGAACATGCGGACGCCATGGGGCTCGCTGGCTCACAGGTGACAAGGAGTGTTGTTGTTTAACTCTTTTAATCTCTGCAATTACAACTGTGTGCTTAGTGAAGCAGCAGTGTGTGTCGTCCACATGCTGCTCTGGATTATCTACTGCTTGTGGGATGCCTGGCAAATGCAGGCTCGTTCCTGGTCTCTGTCTGTTTTCTGGTGTTTTGTCTTTTTTTAAAACACGGAAGTGCAAATCTAGTATTTTTAGGTGTTGTCGAACAGTAGAATTTAAAAAGTGTTTTTCTTTAGCGCAAGCTCAATGCAGTCATTTAATATTTGCGACACTTGCTGCTGACCGGGCCTATCTGAAAAGCCCTTTGGCTGACCTCAGCCTTGATCATGGTTTAGCTGAGTTGAGACCCCATGCAGCACTTCCATTTAGCTGAGCAGTGGTGAAAAAGTGAGATTTGTGTGGGGAGGAGGAAGAGACCCTCCCCCAGCCCCACAGTGTCTGCTGGACCAAATCTCATAGCTCTGTGACCTGCGGTGTCCTTGGTGGAGACACTGACATTGCGCCCCAACATTGGGTTCCACTGGGACTGGGAGAGGTGTCGGGGTTCAGGGGCAGCCGGTGGGCCATTACAAACAGCAACATTCAGCCTTGCCACATGAGGCCTGCCTTTCACACATTCCTCTGGTTGCTGGTGGCAGTATGCACAGGACAAAGGGTGACCAGGTCTGGGAGACAGTAGGGGTGTTTGTCTCCTTAGTGACGCTCTGACGTGTCTTCCTTAGGATGTTATTTTTCGGCCACCAACCCCTCATAGCACACAAGCATCCTTCATTTCCTTTCTAGGCTCCTCTGGTACGCTACTACTTGGTGGACGCAACCTGTTTTCATCTGTCTGCAGCTACGTTTTTTAGTGGAGTACTTTGGATTAAGTGGGGAAACATGCTGGCAAATACCCAGTGTTGGATTGGTGACCCATCCTGGGTGTTCTGCCTCATACCCTGTGCTTGTGGGATAGGCTCTGGACCACCATGACCATGTACTAGACATGTGGCTGTTGCTAATGGGGAGAAAAAAAACTGGTATGCCGTATTTTCCAGACTATAAGTCATAGTTTTTCACAAGTTGGAGCAACATATGTATGTGTGTGTGTGTGTGTATGTATATGTAGGGAAATAAGTATTGAACATGTCAACCTTTTTTCAGTAAATATATTTCCAATGAGGCTATTCACATGAAATTCTCACCAGACATTGGTATTAACTCAAGAAATCCACAAATATAAAGAATTCACAACATTAAAGGCCATAAATAAAGGTATGTGGAATGACACAAGGAAAAAGTATTGAACACGCTAATTTAACACTTAGTGGAGAAGCCTTTGTTTGTAATGACAGCTTCAAGACATTTCCTGTATGAAGAAACCAATCGCCTGCAGTGTTCAGGTGTGATTTTGACCTATTCTTCTAAAGTTGTCTTTAAATCTTGAAGATTCTGAGGGGTCCTCTTGTGAACCCTGATCTTTAGTTCCTTCCACAAATGTTCAATTGGATTTAAGTCAGGTGATTGATTGGGCCATTCTAACAACTTGATTTTCTTTCTCTGAAAGCAAATGAGTTTCCTTTGCTGTATGTTTTGGATCATTGTCCTGCTGGAAGGTCCACCCACGTCTCATCCTCATCATCCTGGTGGATGGTAGTAGATTCATTTCAAGAATCTGTCGGTACATGGCCCCATTCATCGTTCCTTCAATTTACATGAAGTCTGCCACTACCATGAGGTGAGGAAAAAGCCCCATACTATGATACTTCCACCTCCAAACTTCACTGTTAGTATAGTGTTTTTTGCGTGATGTGCAGTGCCATTTCTCCTCCAAACATAGTGTGTAGTATGACAGCCAAAAAGTTCAACTTTGGTCTCATCTGACCAGACCACATTCTCCCAGTATTTCATAGGCTTGTCCAAATGTTGTGTAGGCAAACTTTAAACAAGCTTCAACATGCCTTTTCTTCATTAACGGAGTCTTGCGGGGTGAGCATGCATAGAGGCCATGCCAGTGGAGTGCATTGCCTATTGTTTTCTCAAACAAATGTACCTGCTGCCTCCAAGTTTTTCTGGAGTTCTTTCCGAGTGGTCCTTGGCTCTAGGGCTACTCTTCTGATTATCCTTCTGACTCCCTGGTTAGAAATCTTGCAAGGAGCTCCTGTGCGTGGCCGGTTGATGGTGAAGTGATGTTCCTTCCACTTGCGGATAATGGCCCCAATGATGCTTATTGGAAGATTCAGAAGATTTGAAATATGTCTATAACCAGTTCCATTGATGTGGTTTGCATCAGTCAGGTTGCGAAGGTCTTGGGAGAGCTCTTTGCATTTACCCATCGTCAGATGTTTCTTGTGTGACACCTTGGTAGCAAAACACCTTTTTATCGCTCATCAATATTTACTAACCCAGCTGATGTTAATTTGCACAGATAGGAGGCTGAATTACTTTCTAACTACTTATGGATTTCAGCTGATTCCTTGCCTTTCCTTGCCTTGGTGTACTGCTTCTTCTTAGTGTGTTCAATACTTTTTCCCTGTGTCATTCCACTTTATTTATACATACCTTTATTTATGGCCTTTAATGTTGTGAATTCTTTATATTTGTGGATTTCTTGAGTTAATACCAATGTCTGGTGAGAATTTCATGTGAATAGCCTCATTGGAAATATATTTACTAAAAAAATGTTGACGTGTTCAATACTTATTTCCCCCACCGTATATACAGTGTAATGAAAATAAACATCACACAGTCCACTGTAGCCTGTACCAGTAGTTTTGTTAATTGATTACAAAAGAATTGGCCTAAAATGCTGAAGAAGCTACACTGCTAAGTTTAAGCTGCATTATACAGTTTGCAGCTGAAAATAGCAGTTGCACAAAAGTTGCTGATCTGTAACAGCGATGCTGATGACAAAGATTTTGAAGGTGTCAGTGATGCCAGTGAGTATTTGGAGCAAGTGTGTTTGTAATGTGTGACAGTATGTTCCATAGTGTACGCTGTATATTGATATTTAAACTTTTGTGTTTGAGCTGCTCTTTATTTTTGCATTTAACTACTAGTAAAGTCAAGGCCTTCAACCACTGAAAAGCCAGAAACGATTTATTTTTCATAGAAACATGATAAAGTGTTTCATGAACTTACTGAATGAAGTTACATATCCATCTGAGTGTTGCTCCAGGATTGGCCTGGCGGACCCAGCGAGTACATTGTGGGCCTAGTAAAATACATACTATCAGTAAAATGCCTACTTCAGGTGACTTGTACTTTGGTACAACTTATAGTGTGGAAAATATAGTAAGTACAGTTCTCTAAGGCACACCAGCTGGACCATATGGGTTCTGAACCCACCACACATGTCCTCATGGCCAAGCTTCCTGCTGCTCCTCAAGGCAACTTTTCTGCTTGTTAGAGCCCAGAGGGTGATAGTGGGCTGTGGCTGTCAGGTGAGGAAGGGACAGTTGCTGTGGAGGAGGGGGTTTCCTGAATGGAGTGCGGGGTCATCTTTGGCCAACAGTCTACTTCCATGAGGTCAGGAGCACTGGCTGAGCTGGTGCTGATGTTCTGAGATGGATGTCTCCCGCGCCACAGCGGCAGTCAAGAGGGACTGCCCACCGGGAGCAGTCGGCACTCGGAAAGAAGACGTTACTTTTTAATGATGTGGGGGTCTGATTTAATTACCTTAACAACCGCAGATCTCAAAATTACCCCCGTGAACTCACAAGCCTGCTGTTGCCGTAACTGCTTTTAGCTAAATTGTTGTATTTATTCATTCTTATAAGCAGGGTAATTAATCTGCCAGGAAGATGAACATCAGGAGAATTAATGTGCTGTTAAAGGATAATGGCTTCTAGAGATGCTGCTGTTTTGCTAATTAAAGGAGAATATCGTTTCAGGTCCGCAGTCGAGTATCGCCCGTCAGATGAAAATTTTTGGTGTTTTTTATTTTTTATATATATAAAAAATAAAGAATAAAAAAAAAATATATATATATATGTATCTTTTTTCAGGAAAGACATGTCGAAGGCAGAAAGATTGCTTCATAAATCTGGTTGTCAGTGTTCCTGAACTCAGTGCGGCCGGAGAGACTGGAGTTTGATTTAGTGCTGGGAGCTGGTGTCGACTGTAAATCACACTCTGCTATCTCTGCCCCTGGTGAAGAGGGGGGGGGGCATCCCTAATTGTGGAATCCATGTGGGATTACCGGAAGTACTTGGGCCTCCTGCCGCTTGGTGGTCTCTCCAGGGTGATCTGTAGCAGTGCTGCTGAAGTGGTGAGGGGCTCCCCACTGAGCAGAAAAGGGCAGGGTCTTCCTTTGCCTTCTCAGGACCATTAATCCTGGGGCCAAGACCTACATCCAGAGTCGGCAAAGACCCCAGATTTTTTTTTTTTTCTTGCATCATTAAAGCATGGGCCAGTGATATTTTATTTTCATATTATCCTTTAACCTCTGAATAGATTTAGCAGGTGTAGGGCGGCACAGCAGGTTGCACTGGTGACTCCTGAGCTGCAATTTTGCCCAGAGTCTGTATATTCTCCCGGTGTTTACATGGGTACAGTTCAAAACCATGTATGGTAAAAGGCAATGGTGAGCCACTTTTGTACCCTGTTTTACCATGAAAACCACGGGAGTGGTGGCCAAAAATTGACTTTGACTTAATGACACTTACCTTGCCCTTATTTATATTAAAGCAGCACTATACGCCCATACATCTCATAAAAATGTACATTTTGTTTGTTTGCCTCTTATCTGCCATTATTGCTGATCTTTGCTGCTGTCACAGTTGATGGCTCCCCTTTAATTTAGTCGTTCTATTTTTCTTACCAGTGGTTACATCAGTAGAGCTTCTTGCGGGTGTTTTCAGGGAGTGGGGAGTAGGAGGAAACTGACACTCTGGTTTAAGGTGTCTGCTTTCGATTTGTTTTTATCCCCTGGAGAAAAGTCTCTACCACCCCGCTTCCATACCCCCACTGCAGTGATGGAAATCCGTAAATGTTGTCAGGTAAATTTTTTAAAACCACCTCAGTACAGAGTTTCTGTCACATCATTTATACTTTGGCTCTAAGTTTGTGTCATCGAAATGCTTTCCAATGCATTTTGGATTTTTATTTTAATTAAAAATAGTCAGACTACATGGATGACTGTGAATATAAAGCATAAGGATATGGTTTGTGCTGCGGTGAGGGGGAACTGTCAGCCATCTTCCTTTGCTGAAAGACATTTAAAAAGTTGTACACGACCTGTTAAAATGTGGTGGTGTGTAACACCAAGTACATGTGCTACAAGGTTGTGTGAGGCCCACTGCGTTGCTCACCCATAAGCAGAACTCTGCACATCTTCATGTGGTCCATTACATTCAGAATAAGTTGGCATCAGACTGCATTGATAACCTCTTACCTGGCAGCAGGTGGCATAGTGGTCAGAGCTACGCCTTGCAGTCTGGATGATCCTAGGGTTGAATCCTTGCTCCTCGTACCCCGAACTGCTACAGTAAGAATACCCTGCTGTACCCATGAAAAATTGCTACAAAGTTGCCAAAAGTGTCGGATATATAGTGGATAACAAGAATGCTAATAGTATTAGTAATGATGATAATGCTGATGATGATAATAATTGTTATTACTTATTATGTGTAAAATTGCTGCTGAAATAAATGCATTAGTTTTTTTTTCCCCCTCAGTTTCAGCATTATCATCTGTCTTAGCGGACACTTTCAAATGAGATGAAAGGTGTTCTTCCATTAACTACAACACAGGTGGAAGGCCATTTTGAAATTACATGTTTTTGTTATACCACTTTTCTAAACATGGCCTGTTCTGACACATGACCACAGACGTTATTTTCCCTGTCGCCCGCTCTGTGTTTAATATTGTTTGTTGGTGTTGGGGTGATGGAATAACATGAGGGCACTTCCATTTGACCGGCATCGGCATCGGCAGCACTCGCTCTTTAACCCCGCTGCTCTGGTGAAACCCTGTCAGAGTGTTGTCTGCAGTAACTGCCATGATGTATGACACCATCTTGTTCTGACAGTCCCGGCAGTCAGTCACACCGCACCCCTCCCTTCCTGATTTCCGCGCCGTATCGATCCACCTCCCTGGTGCGGCGCTCCCTTCTGAGTTTCGCCAATCCAGCCGACTGTTTGATTACCTGCTGTTGCACCATGGCTGACTGGGACCGGTGGGCTCTCGGGATCGTGCTGCGCCCCTTCTCCCCATCCCAGGGGACCTCTCCATAACAAAACCCGCATGTTGCTTTTTTCTGTAAACATGCTGCATTAAAACCCCAGCAGCATGGTGATTCACCAAGAGAAAAAGATGAATTCTGTACTTGTGTAAAAGTGCTTGGGTGTGAGGTGTTTCCCATTTTCACCCCATGGCCCTCTTGACTGCTACAGCCGTAACTGGACAAGCCGATATTTAGAGAGGCATCTCTGGTCCTGTCAGCAGAACAAGCGTTGCCGCTGCATGACGGTCCGGCAGGCAAATTCCTGAGAGATGAACCCTAATCACACAGTAAGAATTGCTTTCATAAACTCTCCTTTGAGGCCGTTTGACGCATAGCTGGAACAGAGCAGAGAAACGGTTTGATTGCTCTTGAAGTGAAATACTGCAGATGCGAGAAAGCCGTTCGTTGTGCCAGTCGAGGTCCGCTTACAAGGAGCTGTACATGGCGGGCACCGACAAATGATTTACTTTTGAGCTGGTGGGTATTTACAAAGCGGTCTCGGGATTACAAAGTTTTTTTTTTTTCTTTCTTTCTTTTTTGAACACGCATGAAACTTTAAAATATTCACTAGCTGTTCCTCACATCAAACATAATAAAAGCTTTTAAAAAAAATTTGATTAACTCAGAATCAAAGTAAAAACTGTTGCATTAATCATCAAGGGGAATTGGAATTTGTAATATGGGAGCCGCTGCTCTTGGGAAGTTGCTCTAGTGCCCGTAATATCCCACCAACAGATTAGTCATCTACCTGTGAATTATTCAGAAAAGTTCCCCAAAAAAGAAGCCATTCTGCCAATTGAACGGTGACCTTGTGGCATTAGAAGGACCGCAGGTGAGAGCAACAGAAAAGCGCTCGCACATTATTTGGATTTACAGAGCAATATGCCCAGGTCATTAAAAGAGAGAGCACTCATCCTGGCAACACAAAGTATTTTTTTTTTCTTTTTTTCTGGCGGTCATTGCTAAACAAATACACAAAAAGTATCCTTGAATTTGAAGCTAAATTTTTATTGGAAAAGTTTCCATTTTTCCCTTCCTCAGAGAGCTTGGAACAGATTCTGTCCTTTTTTTGATGGCCTGCATGAAAGGGTATGAATGGTGGGTGTGGTAGAAGGTGTACCTGAATGGAAGGCAGCGTGTTTTGCAGGTGTGTGGGTGTGTGTTTAGAACTGTGGAGGCAACCAGCTCGTCCTTGTGCCTTTGCCGAGTAAGATGGCTCAGGACCAGATGTGTACGACTGCCTCTCGTGTTGCCATGGAGATTTGCGCACCATGCGACTGGACTGTTTAATGTCACATATCTTCTGGTGGGTGTTTGTCTCCAGCTGACTCTTCTATGGAGTTTCCACAGTTCGGTTGACAGTGATGAACCAAGTAAGGTGCTGATTGTGGATCTTGAACCGCACGTGACCAGATGGTCTAAGTTTGAGTCTTGAAAGGAGCAGCAAGTACTGTAACTGTTCCTTAGCACATTATTATTTATGATAATTTGAATGAAACCTGTTCAGTACATTACATTTACAGGGCTGTGTGTTTAATAGAAGAGCACCATAACAGAAAGGCTGCAGGAGAAACCCTGTGCTCTGAGGGGCAGTAAAACTATTTCCTCATTTGATATGGTTACAGGTTTTTATTTTATGCCATCGTTGAACAACTGAATTCAGATAACATACTGCAGTGAACTGAGCAACAGTTGTTGAAATCTTTTTTTTTTCTTGGAAAATGTTCAGTGGCCCTAAGACTGTACAAGAAACTGAATGTAATACATTTAAGTACTTGTGAACATGTTTAGAAAGAACACTTTTCGGTCTTCATTAGCATGTGGCTTCTCATTTCCATTTGGCCGGTATCAGAGTTTATTCATTTGATGTGCATCAGCATCTGCGACGAGCGGTTTGCCTGTGAACTCACTGTATGCAGTAGGTGTTTGACATAAAGCAGCTGGATTTCATGTTTGTAGTGAGAGGACATAATATTTTTTCACCCTTCAACCTTTTGTTGCAAAGATGAAGTCTGTTCCCGTTAAGTTTGTACAAGCATCCCTCAGCTAAAAAACAAACATTACTTTGAGCACTTTGCTGTTTAAATGTGCAAGATCTCGGAGGAAATGGTGCTGATGTTGGCTCCTTGTGATTTCCTCCAGCTGTCGACAAATGCCTGTGCAAACTGGAGAAGAAGAAACATTTTATGTGTTTGAGAAGTAGAAAGGAACAATTTATACTGTATGTCCCCCTGCCACTCCTTATGGTGCACTACAGGGCTCAGTTCTGAACCTAAACTCACCCACTATGACATGCTGCTTCCCAATGAGTGCTTCATAGGCATCTCACTGTTACACCTGTGTCAATATTTCAGCTGATTTGGGTTTTTTCTGCAATTTTATGCATGTTGTCAGTTGCACTGTCTGCAGTAAGAATTGCTTATCAACAGCAAAGCATCAACAGCAAGTCAGGAGATGCATTGAAGACAGGCACTTGGCAGAGCTGCAGTGCAACATCTGGAAAAGGACCTGAAAAACGAATATCAGAGCTACTCAGTCAATGGCATCTTCTCCAGCACTTTATGGATATGAAAGCTCGTTGCTGAGGAAGAAGGAACAGAGAAACACAGACTCCTTTGGGATGCTTGAGGAGACATTTAAGGATGCCAAGTCAGACATGAAGACAAACGTAAGGATGTTGACTCATATCAAACCAGAGCTATCACTGGAAGCACAGATAATCTGGCTGAGGTCGCCATTCCTTGGTTACATTCATGATAAGATTGTATTGTTTCTGAAAGATGCCAGTGATTCAAAAAATTCGTGGAAGAGGAGAATGAGCAGGAACCCAATGGATGGATTCAACCATAGTGACAATGAGCACACTCATCAACACAAAGGATACAAGCAGAGCACAGAACTTTGTGGAGAAACATACACGCGTACATATACGGTCAGTGATGATCATCGAGGTTCGTAACAGCAATTACAAGGGCAGCTTCCTCTGAAAATACAGTAAAACTTCATCCTTGAAGTTTTTTTATTTGTTCAAATGGAACTTCTTCATATACAAAGTTCTACAAAATTATTAGAATGACATGATGAACAATTTGGACGCAACAAGGGCATCAAAGCAACTCTTCAGAGAAGAAAGACTGGAAAATACTATTGTAGGTCTCGGTTTACTGTTTACTCACAGATTCAATCCACAGGGTCCCAGCCTGAACCAGGCCCTTCCAGAGGCATCTCTGGACTTAGTGTATTCAGCCGTCTTTGCACACCGCAGGCCACAGGATGGATAATTAGTTCTCGATGGCAGGGCTTCGGGGACAGGTTTGGATGTGGCCATCGGCATGTTGTGTCTCAGCAGACATTCTTCATCATTGTAATAGAGCAGCTCATAAAGAGATGGCTCTAGGCAACCACAGTTTCCTTTCCATCCTCCATAGTTTAGTGGTAAACTTCTTGCTTACGGTTTTTGGTTGTGGAAAAAGGGCTTTAAAGAGCCATTTATTATAGGATTAATTTATTACATTTTGAAATTGGGGCCATGTTATACAAAGGTTTAAGACACCGATTCCTGAAATTGATTCAAATCCCAGGTGGGTCCCTGCCTTTTCAGAAAAGTATTTAACTTGAGCTGTGTCTGTAAAAATACCCAGCCTTGTTAATGGGTAAAATTCTAAATCTTTTTAGACAGAAAAAGATGAGCTTATGCAACCTGCTGCTGACACCAAAATAGGTTTTTTTTTTTTTTTTTTTTTTTTTGGGTTAACTCTGATTTTACTGCAAGTTTTAGACAGAGAATGAAGCCAAGCAGTCTTGAAATGCGTCACGGGATTGCTTAAAAGTTGAGCTGTGTTTCTTGGGTTGAAGTCTGTTGCACAACTGGATTATGGCAAATTTTACATTAATATGAAAGGCAAGTGTACAGTTGCAATCTTTGCCTCATTCAGAATTTAATGAAGCAGGCACAGTGAAATATCTGGAAATGAATCTGTACCGAAAGAGCTCAATTGCCGTGCATCTCATCAACATGTGGTTCTCTGTGATTCGAGCGCATGTAACTGAATGTGATGAGAAATTTTCCCTTTCTGATCAAAGACCTGTGTGGTCCCCGTGCTGGGACTGGTAGATTCAATTAATGCCTTATGCTTTATTGGAAAGAACCAGAGTTGGTATTTGCTGCACAAAATGATAATGTTTTAAAAGATTTATCGACTGTCCCTCTGCTTTTGTGTATGAAAGCGTTCTTGACACGGCTGCTTTTTCCAGCATCTGAAGAAAGGAATCCAGTGTTTGTCACTATTGCAAACTCCAGTCTGATGGCTAATAATACTTGACAAATTGCAGCAGAGGTTTCACCATCTCAGCAGTAGTTGCCTGGCCTTGTCACTCAGCTGTGTGCCAGGCTGCCCGTAGGATTAGGGTACTTGCAGTTATACAGAAAAGTGTGGCTGTTGGTGCAGCTGAGCAAACAAGATCTCGCCAATTTAAAAGCTGTTCTCTGTATGCGGCTGTAGCTGGTCGCCTGCCTTTTGATACAAAACGCTCAGAATTTCCACAGATGGTCTGGTGTGGCCTGAAGCAACTCGTACAATAGGGAAAAAACAACTGCCGACACAGGTTGTCTTACCCAGGTTTCTCTAATGGGTGGCAGCAGGTATCTTGGGACTTGCGGTCCGCCCTAAGAAGATGAGTACGCAAGAGAAGAGGTCATGGCGACCGACCGTCATCCTGGGTCTAAAAAATAGGCTCCAAAAATAGTTTCTGAAAAGTAGAACTCGGTGTCACCCACATCCATAGACATATGGATTTATTTGGCTTCCGTGGAAACATCAGAGAAGGTGACACCAGGAACTGTAAAGTTTTAGGTCCCCCAACAATGGCGCCTTGTATGTAACTGTTTAGCTTCAAAGGTGTTTTACAACTGTGAAGCTGGCAGTAAAGTGCTTTGCATCAGTTACAGTCATGTGAGCCATCAAGATTTTCATGCAGGAGCTTTCAGTTAATGTTGAAAACAGGGTGTATAAATCTGTATGTCAAGCATGACACTTTTTTCCTCCCTTGGAATTGAGTAAATACACAGGTGCAAAGCACACTGCACAAAAGGTGAAAAAACAAAGAAATCCTCCTTACGGTTGTAGCGCCGCTGGGTGTCGTTTGACATTTGTCAACGGCTGAAAGATGGATTTCCGTAAGCGGGCAGTGAGCATTGGGCTATTAGTCAGCCGCAGGGACCTCAGTACTGTGCAGATAGTGATAACGGCCCCCATGCCACCACTGCAGGACCCCAGTCTGCGGAGCAGCCCCCCCAGAAGTAGAGTGTCCGCTTTTTTGTGATAAAGAAGAATAATGTGGGAAGAACGGACTGTACAGACAGAGTGCAATTTCCTCTTTCTTTCTTCCTTCTTCTAACAGGGATCCTTTTCCTTTATCTGGCCTGACAAATGGCAGAACATACTTTGGGGACAAAAGATAAAACAACTGTTGGTGCTTTTTTTATTTGTAAATCTTCCAGATCAATATTTTAATCAGGATGTTTATGCATGAAACCTGGTGGTTAGGATGGAAACTGAAATACCGTAAAAACAACAACAACAATATTAAAGTTATTGTAATAATGTCTGATCTAGTTTGAAAATCAACTGTACAGCCTATCCCTGATGTACTGTAATTCTTGCCTGCTGGCTGGTGTCAGGCAGGCTTTAATGCTGGATTATGTGAATTATAATGCAGGCTTCCCTCGTGTCATGAAGGTTTATGTTACCTAAAGCGTAACAGTTTTAAAGAAAGTGGTGACAGTTAGAGGCTAAGGAAGGCCTTACCTATTAGTTTAAAAGTTACTGATAAAAATGCCTAGAATTCTCTTGAAAGGGCATATCATTACTGTATAATTTAAATTGCTGCTCATTTATTGCAAATGGTGCTTTTTAAATAGCTCAGCAGAAAGGGCCTGTGAGGTTACAAGTGATTATGAAAATGACATGATGAAAACTGCTTCATTAGGTAGTGTTCTAATAACAATAGTCTTATCATTGCACATTTAGAAACAGCTTCTTGAAGTGCTTCACGATGGATATGAATATTATTTATTTACTTTTTCTCCATTTAAATGCATGCTAGTCTTTTGGAACCGAATTCACTTTGTGCTCAGACCTTCAGAAACGGATTGTGCTTGTCATGGGAGGGACGCCGGTATTGTACAAAACGATTACCATCAAAAAAAGAGTCCTTTTATTCTGGCGCAAGCTTTCGGGTATGGATCGATTCGTGTATTTTTCTTGAGTCATGCGTGATTCTCATCTGTTGAATGTTTTGGTCTTCTTCTGCTCGGATCATGACTTATCTATTCTTTGTGCACTGAGGGATTCCCTCTTGAGATACAGAATGAGCTTGAGCTGCAAAGTTGTAAAAACTCTCAAACTTTGCTACCAAACTGTGTAAAAAATCATGCAGGTGTAACAGTGGCCAGTTTTGTCACCCAGTGAGAGAAGGTAATTTGTCTCTCTTTGTTCGAGGCTGCACCGCAGTAATCTATGGAAATGATGGTGCTTAGCAGCGGTGCTAACGGAGTGTTTCACTTTGGCTGTAGGGGCACTACAAAGAAATGTATAACCAAGAAGCAGCGGGGCGGTTTTTATTCGCCGCAAGTCGTTTCCTGACTGAAAATGGTGAGTGCGGCATTATTTTCTCATGAAGTTTGCGCTCACTTAGAACTACTTAGCAGTGCTTTTGAGAATCGGAAATTTGTCCTTCGATTGTGGAAAAATGTTTTGGCCTCAGCTCTTCAGATGGAGTGGCTCATTTGTAAAGTAAAAGTCGTGTCTCTGACAGCACTGCATATTCCAGGTGAATGAACAAGCAACCTCATTAATCCATTGCACGCTATATTAATATGTTGGGTACTGAGGTAAGAAAAGATGCTGTGGGTTTACCCCCGGCTCCTGCCCTGTTTAATTTGGACTTGTCATTTGGTGATTTACGGAGGGCAAAATCAATTTGCATCCCCCAGCCACCCTGTTGGCAATATTGTTTCAGTGGGTTGAACATTTATAGCAAGAGAGGTGTCATTTACTCCATGTGCATTGTGTCATATTACCCTTAAATTACACATAAATTAATAAGTAAAGTAATGATTCAAGAATAATGTGGCACGGGTGATGAGTTTCAGAAGAAAGCGGGGAGATGCTAGAAGATGTACCTGCTCATCAACACCGACAGGGAAGTTTTAATACTCGTGCATGATTTGATCAATTCAAATGGGAAAAGCGCAGTTATTATCCTCGTAATCGGCTAATTGATCGACGTCTCGGTGCTGCGAATGCGATCCGATTGTGTGCTGCTGTTCGCGGTTGTGAGCTGCCAGCGGGGAGTAAGTGTCACCTGGGGGGTTGCAATCAGTGGTGAAGATGAATAACTTTCTCTTTGTTCAAGTAAATACCCTTGCTTACAAACACAACTTTTGTAGTTGTTCTGTTTCATGTATTTGCTCTGTATGCGCTCCCAATCCCCTGTTGTTCGGTCTGCCAGTTTCCAGTTTTCGTTCTGCCATTATGAACACCACTTGATGTCAGTCCACCTGAGTTTTCGTGGTTGGGGCTGATAAACTGTTGCATCCTCTCTTCTGCAGCATTATGCTTTAGTTTTTAAATTATTCATTTATTTAAACGTGACATATAGCCATTGTCCTCCTCAAAGTAGAACACACACATCCGTGTTTCCTTTTTGAAACCACTGAAAAATTTATGGACAATGTTATTGTTTTTTATTCTATTACACACCTTTTCCTTGTGATATTGGATCATTTAAGATGATTTTGGCGTGAACTTGAGATGGGCTTGGAACAAATTGCAATTTTTACCCTTAAGATGTATTGAAATAAATAATTTTATTATCAGGATTTGTTGGTATTGGGCTCATTATTTGGACCTCACTGGAATTGGGTAACAGAGAATAGGCATGTTAATAGGTATAAAGCAGGGGCAGCACAGCAGTTAATGACATGGACATGCTGCATTAAATGGGTCAAATGGAGTTTTTAAAACTCACCCAGAAAAGTTGTTATACAAGTCAGATGCCTTAAGTTCACGTTAATGCTTAATTAAATACATGTTTATAAATAGACACACAAAATGTGTTTTGGTGTTGAAATGTATGTAGAAATCGTGTGATGGAATATGGACGTCTGCACTGTCGTGTAGCTGTTGCTCCTCTGTAGACACATGGGTCATTTGTGCTGTCCTAATTACAATGGACCTGCTGTCTCTGACACTGCTGGCCACTCCATTTGTCATGTTTGTTTTTTTTATATTAAATTCCTCACCTTCTCATAATGCTCCCCCCCTCCTTCCTGACTGTGTTCCTCCTGTATGTCTCAGAATGGTTTCCTTGATATCTTGTCTATTTAAGGTGTTCCCCAAGGACCTCTTCTAGGGCTTTGTTTTTCTATCCCTGTATGCACAGCACTTTCTTTTTTTCCTGACAATAAGAGCAAGCTGCGTGCACTCTAGAACTGCTGTGTGCTTGTAAGAATGGTCTTCCACATGGGGCTTTCATCATTACAGATCCCAACAACAGTTTCATAATTAACTAGCAATGTTTCTGTCAGTCTCAATATGAACTGTTTTTCTCATTCCTTTATCAGCCACATTTATTTCATGCAAAACGCTTTGTTCTGTTTTTCTAGTTGTTCTCGGGATATGAATTGTGCTGCTTCTGTCAGGTGTTTTCCGTAGGCTTATTTTCCGGCTCATGTTTATGCGGTCTTTGTTTGGGATTCCTTTCGCCATGGACCTCGTGCTCCCTCTCTCACATTAGCTTGCCGCTCATATGCTTCGCACCTGGTCCTGCTTTTGTGAGAAGACATTATTTGTAAATTTGTGAAGTTTTTTTTTTTTTTTTTTTTTTTTTTTTTGAGATGCCAGTTGAAAAAAGCAATGTGCTTCATAACAAATTATATCACTTTGACAATAATGCCAAGCGATGCAAGAGAAGAAAACAAACCACTTACATTAATGCGTCGGTACAGGTGTCTGTTAGGTAGGCTGAGTCTGAGTTACAGACTCATGGGTCCTTACCGGGATTGTTTGTATGTGTAATGATGAGCTTTGTTATTTTTTGTTAAAGCAGAAAGGGACAATTGCCATAAATTAACCCACTCATGTAAATTTGTGTGTAAAGAGGATGCTTGAAAGTGTATAAGACTCTTGACAGTTCGAGTGGTGAAAATGCCATTACCACATTACTCCCTGTCACGGTCCTGTCGTCTGTCTCTTTCTCTCTATAATGCACACCGATTTCAGGGGAGAGAGATCTTTGCCGAACGTGGTTTCATCTGCCGTGTCACGGGGTTGCCGATAGGCTGTTGTCCACACTTCTTGTGGGCTTCTTTTACGTCTCTGAAACCCTGTAAAGCTGTAGTTTTTGTTGCGTGTTTCCATTTCCTTTTAAGAGGAGCTGTGATTTGTGTAATTGCTGTTATCCTACACATTTCCCATTTTGGCTCTGTTTGCCATATACAGTAGAAATATGAACAACATCAACTGTCTGGTGCATTAACTCTTTGCAAATTTCTTAAAAAACCTAACTGTATGAGCGTGAAAGCCCATCACACTTTTTGAAATTGGTCAGTTCTTAAATCTTGCTATTGTTCTTATTTTATGTGCAGTTTGAAGTGGAAGCATTTTTTTTGTAAACGTAAATTTTATAACAAAATCATAATAAAAATCCCCAGCTCTTGAAAATGGTAAGCATTTTGTTTATTATTGATGGTCTTCTTAAAAAAGAGTATTAAAATTTTAATCACTTTCTGCAGGGACTGTTTTTGTTGAGAAACAAAAAAAATGCCATGAATTGAATGGTTGAATGTATTTGAAAAGAAACTGGATTAATTTCCAACCCTGGGCTATGTGTCCTGCTCAAGTGTGTGAACTCCTGCCAAAACACCCCTTTCTTTCTAGTTCCTCCATCAGTATTCACGTAAAGAACATTGGCGAGTAAAAAACACAGGTCAGCGACACCTTCTGCGGTGCGGCATGGTTTGTGACGTACACTGAAGTGTAGCGTCAGGAGGTTCGAGTGGCCATAGAGTTGAGCTTAACATGGCGTTGTGAAGTTGAGCTGGAGCTGGACGTTAAGTTAGACGTAGGCGTGACTGCAGAGGTGAGAGGCTAACATGGGCCATACACTTTAATGTAGAAGGTGTCACAAACTTGGAGTCCAACGTGGTGCAGCGTCGGGATGCTGAGATGGTCCTAGACTTGGAAAGCGTTGTTGCAGCATCAGGAGGCCGAGATGAGGGTAGGCTGCGTACGCCGAGTTGGCTGCAGGCTTGGATGTACCGAAGGGAGGCTGAGACGGCAGGAGACTTTCCTCTCTCAGGAATAACCTCAGCGGGTTGCCGCATAATTTAAGTCGACACAGACGTTGTTCCCGGGTCCTTGGAGATAGCGCTGCAGTTTATTATAACCCGTTGGCTAATAAGCCGTTTGTCAGTCTGTTAACAACTTGCATTGTCTCTCTCCTGATTAATAAGTGCTCGGTTTATTGTGTGGTAATCATTTTCCATTTGTAATTGTCCTGTTAGAAAGTCTTCTGTGTGAGAGCGAGTTTATTGTTCTTTAGAATTGGATAATGAAATCTTAAATAAAATATTATAACTGGATTCAGAAGCTTAATCTGTTGCGGTTCTAGGACCGTAAATGCCTGAAAGTGCTGTTTTTTTTAAATTTTTTTTTAAATAAATAAATTGGCTGCATTCATCATGCAAAGCACAAATGATAAACTGCTAAATAAGTTGACATTACAGTTGTGCATTTTATACACGAAAGGGATTATTTATATAATAATTGCCTGTGGTGTGTGGATGGTGTTGCAGAAATGTACCCTTTCTAAGAGATACTATTTGCTTTGGCACCCAGGTACCATATGTGTATTGTACAGTGGCATTTTAGGTTGGTACAAGAGGGAATGAAACCGATCACAGTAAATTGGTACATGGACACTTGGTTTTGACCACACAGGCGTGCAACTTAAATGTAAGCAACAGTATCTTTTCTTTGCCTTTCCTTATGGTGGTACCGGTTTCAGTTTCTCTTTTCAGCCACTCAGGAGCTCGTTTCTTGCACCCTTCTTAAGAATGGCTGTGGCAAGGGAGACTTAGTAGTTATTAATAGAACCCATTAATAAATGTTGAATAATGGATCTGTGCCCTCTGTGTGCTCTAAGTTAGTGGCAGCTGGTCCTCTACGCTGGGCCTGGCTCTCCTTTGTCCTGGAAGTCGGCTACAGTCCTCTATGGGGGTGACCCCCACAACCTTCTCATGTGAGTTGCTGGCACGAAGGAGCATCGCACAACATGCTGGCACTTCCAAAATTAAATATGGAAAGCTTTAAAGTAGGTCAAATAAGCCATTCTATATATTTGTATGACTGTGCATTTTTACAGTTTTTAAGTTAAAAAAAAAAAAAAAAGAAAAAAGAAAAAAAAAGTGTTCTTGCAAATTAATTTTTCCAGTGATATTTTATATTTAGAGAATATTATGGTTAAACTCAAATTCACTTCCTGCCTCAGCAGGCCCGTTGTACATGTTAATGGCCTTTTTTAGTACCAATTTAGTGGTAATTCTAACAAATTAATATGATGTGATGACTGGAATTTATAGACATTAATGAATCAAATTAGCTGCGTATATTTTTGTAGTCACTCCATCTATCACGCTCAGGCTGTAAATCCCCAAACAAGGGCACTGAGGCCAGTGGGCAGCTTTGCAGAATACACCCTTCGCTATGGAACTTGACATTAATCTGGCACAAGAGTGACAAAGGGGTGTGGGATGGCTTTGCTTGTGTGGGGGTGGGAGGCAATGTAACAATCCCAGACATGTTGCTAAGAGGCCTTGGACTGCCAACAGTGTTGTTAGGGTCGCTGCCTTTGGCCCTGGGGATCGGGATTAGAGTCTCGCCATGCATTGACCCCAGAAGAGTCTCCGGAATATGTAGTACAAGTATACACAGCCCTGGCACCCCTGGGAGAGAGAGTTGCTGGCTGGAAGAAATCATGACAGACAGAAATTAACATCTCTTAAGGCTGTCTGGGTTGTGAATTTGCCTGCGTGCCAGTGCATAAATGTTGCTGAACTTGGAACCCTCCTTTGGGTTCATCCGTTTGATTAACCAGTCAGTCTCTCAATTATCAGGTAGAATTAATTGGTTGGGTTATTATTTTTCACATGCGTCTCCTCACCGATCTATGATCTCACCGCTCCTGCGGCAGCCCTTGTCGGAGGTTGTTACTTCCACATCGCCCCACACAGGGTCCTTTCTGCCCAAGCCTGGCTGCCCTGAAACATCATTACCGCTCATGTCTGTGCAGGCATGACAGCCACTAGACACCTGTCTACCTGAACGGGCTCCGCTGACAGCTGGAAGCATTTCGGACGGCGATCTTGTCTGCGTCTCTTATCGGCACCCCCTCTGTCTCAGGAGAGCAAATCCTGGGATGTCACAGGATTGACAGCACCGTTGGAGAACACAAACGCCTGCAGAGCACCTCTTAAAGCGTTTAGATTCACAAATTGTCTGCAGTGTTGTTTTCGACCTCTGCAGTTCTCCACTCGCCCAAAAAAGGGATTCGGAAGGTCCCAGAAAAATACAGGCAGGCCATACTTGCTCAGCGTCTCGTGATTGAAAAATGGCTTCTGTTAAACTCTGTTCACAACATGGCTGTGATGGAGCTGAAGTTCAGCCCAATCCTCTGCCAGGTTCCGTTGCTCTGGTCCTGACTTCACACTAATGGCTAAATCCTACAATTTCATTGTTTTTCTGCTTTATGTTACTTATTTCACTAATAAGTGGTATGGTCAAGTGGGTAGCGCTGGTGCCTCACAGCGCCTTAAATTAGTTTCGAATCTGGGTTTGAAACTGGGTCGTGTACCTCAGTTTACATGGAGTTTGCGTGTTCTTTCCATGTTTACGCTGGTTTGTACCCAAAAGCATGTGGAAGAACGTTGTTTTAAACCACTCCTATACTACTGTACCCTGAAAACCATGTGAGTTAGCAGTTGCTAAGAGGTGTGTGGGAGACTTTCTGCGTTCATTTCACAGGTCTCTGTGTCTATAAGATGAGTCCAAAAACTGGCTGTGGCAGGTTGCCTAGTGCTCTTCCCAACCCTCTTCCAGCCCTCTGGGACAGCCTTACTTCGCAGCCCTGGCTCTCCTTCCTGGGTCGAGCCAAGCTTTTCTTTAGCCTGAAGGTCAGCTTCAGATCCTCCTCAGGGGGACAAAGGCTGCTGGGCCTCCGTTGTTAACGTGGCTCAGCTCTGCTCAAACGCGCATGCCTGGCTGCTTTGAGGTGAAGCGGTGCCATTGGCCCCAGGTGCCACAAACAGACAGGAACCGGTGTGCTCCACAAACCCGAGGCATCTCCTCCTCTAACGCTCCACGAAGATTAGTCATGCCTTATTTTCGGCCCTCTCTACCTGACAGTGGGATCAGCTGACGCGGGAGGTGGGCGGCGGTTGAGAAGGTTCGCTGGAGGGCGATGATGGTTCCCGCCTGGTGTTTATTTACAGAGAAGCTGCTGTCGTCCCTGTCACCTTAATCTTCGTAACCTCTTCTGCTTTCCCCCACATGTCAGAAAAGTTTTGTCATCTTTTTAAAGTACTTATCAAAGAATTTCAACTTAAAATTTTAAATATTCTTCTTAAAAATTTTGTCATTGGCAGTAAATAATACTCATTTGTCTGTAGGTTTTTGTCCTGGGTTAATTTGCTGAATCTGCTCAAACATTTGTTTGAAATGGAATTCATCAATATATATGTATATTTTAACTTTTGTTTTTTGCTTTTGTTTGTGGTCCAAAATGTTTGTGGCGGCTACAGCTTTTTCCACCAGTCGGTGTTTCTTCTACAAAGGGACATAAATATTCTAATGAGAAATTACAATGACACAAATGAATAAAATACAAAGGCTTGAAGCTGTGTGTGCAACTGCTAGCAAAGCTGGGAAAAGTCATTTTAACACAATGAGCGCATGCTTGCTCTGTTTGAGTATCTGTTGCGGCACGTCTGTTGTTGCATGCATATTTTACAACAAAAGGTGCTACTGTTCTGCTCAGGCGGTGCTTTTCAGAACCTTTTGTGCCTAGTAAATGCTGACACACTGAGAAAATTGACCCATTATTCTCCCAGGCTCCTAATTTCCGCATCATCCAGGCGTCCTTCCGAGACATCTTGCGGTCAGCGTGGTGCTGGCCCTGTACACTTCTACATCCACTTCCTCGTGCACATTTGAAATCTTGATATAAGGAGCTTTATTGTTTACTTGTTTTTTTTTATCCCAAGCAAAACATTTATACTGAATTCTGCGACAGACCTGTTTGCTTCATAAATGTGACCGTTTTTCAGGCCGACGTGTTGCACTTTGTTTTGTTCTCAAACACAAGTAAGGTGCTTCCTGCCACCATGGAGCCAGTTGGTAAACTCTGTACAGGACTCATGTCGGACCAAATGGATACGGAAGGCTGGACTGTTTACTGGCTGCCCCCCCCCCCCGTGAATTGCCCCAAATTGTGACAAATGGCTTATCAAACTGCAGCGGTTTGGCCCACCAGCCTCTCACCATGGGCGATCTGTTGGGGGTCCAGCGAGGCTTGCACGTGCCAGTGTTTTCGTGTGTGCTCTTGGCAAGATGGGTGATGTAAATTGGTTGATTGGTTTATCGGAGAGGAAATGGAAATGGCAGTTTCCTGTTTGAATGAAGTCTGCCCTCATCGTCTGAGAACTGATCAATCATTGCCTTGATCATGACTGAAATCACGTTGCCTCAGATTAGTTGGAAAAATACAATAAAGCTAATACCTAATAAAGCGGCCAGCGAGTTTATGTCAACTTATGCTTTAGCTCAGATTGTGTACTAAACAGTTTCTGATACCTGTGTGGTCTGACTTTGAAGATATTCTCCTTTTGTTTGCTTTTTTTTTTGTCTTTTTGTTAGGTTCATGCATGGGCTGCTCAGAGGCCCCAAACCGAAAAAGCTGTTATAATGTGAAGTCGTATCTGAGGCCCGTGCTGCCGACACAGCTCCACCTTTCCTGGGAGAGCAAGTCATTTATCCAGAACAGATGCGCAGATGGCTCCTGCATCTGCTTCTCCGCGTGCCGCGTGTCACTGACAAACGACCGGTGGCTGCGTGGCCAGAAGGCAGCGGTCCTGCAACATCGTCCACCATGGCAACTCTGGGGCTCTCTGTCTGCATGGTCTTTACCTGAGCGTTTGCATTTATTCATGTAGCAACTGGGATTTTCTAAAGCAGCTGACGATTCAGGGTGTGGAGTTCATACTCATATCAGTCCTGGGTTCATTCAGTCAATTTGTACCAAACTCTGATCTTTGTAATGTTGCTGTGCTTCTGGCAGATGGACTCCTGGGAACAGTGAGTTGCTGGGTATGAGAAGAGAGCACGGGCTCTTTCTGTGTTATGAACAGCCAAGTTACAGATTTTCAAAGATGCAAATTTTCACTTTGTTAATTATCTTTCGAAATTCTCTATTTGTGAATCGATTGTGCCCATATTTTTCACTCCCAGTCCTTTTGTGGCAGGAAAGAACAGAAGTGTGGGGCCGAGGTGATTCGACCTGCTTCTTCCATGTTTAAAGCGCGAGTGTGGTGTTTGTGATCAATAACAAGATGACAGAGGTGGCGCCTGTATATGGGAATAGATCGGTGTACAATCTGCATTAAAAAAAGTATTTGTAGTGACAAGGTTTTTTTTTTTTTTTTTTTTTTTTTTTTAACCTGTTTTAATTCAGTTTTCATTTTAATGTAGCTTAGCTGTGGGCAACCCAGTGACTTTGTTTGCAGTGACCACCACTGTTCTGCAGCATTGCACTTCCTGCTGGGGTTCACCTATAGTCTCCACTGCCCACCTGCCTCCCCCTGCAGTCGCTCTGAGCATTGATGGTTTTTGGGCTTGACTTAAAGGTTCTTTTACTGGGACTGTATGTGACCCAATCCTCCTGGGCTAATGAGTGTCTGTTGGATGCATTTTGCTATGGACAGGTAGTTTATTTATGGCACTCCTAATGGCGACTGTATTGTTGTCTCTTATTGAGTGCTATTGGTTTTAGATCACTTCCCGGAGCTAGTCGATACGTGTGCTTGATGAAATGAGATCGGCGGGGGGCAGGAAAAATAGAAAGGAAAAGTTAGTGTGGCTTAAAGCTTAGTGGATCAATTTTTAATTTGGCAAAACCACAGGACCTGCTGTGTTTATGGACAGACCTGAGATGTTCACCTTTTGAAATGGGGATTAGAGGGTCTGATTGAAAAAGATGAAAAACCAGGTTGATATGTCTGATAAAGAGCTTTTTTATTTTTATTTTTTCCTGCTAGAAGCTGATGCCGAGGGAGTTGGGGGTTGGGGAGTGGGGTGTAGAAGTTTGGGATACTGTTTCACTCTGAATTCCTTTGGAGGTTGCCATGGTAAATGGTTCTTATGACTGACAAATATGAAATGTGTTCACATTCTCTCACCACGCTGAAGTATGGAATCCAAAGTAGAATTATGAGTATAAATTCTCTTTCATAAACTGGTCATAAAAAAAAAAAAAAAACAAAATTATGTCACATTGATTTCTGTTAGTTTCATGTACAAGAATCTGTTCTGTACTAAATGTATGAGGAAAAAATATTTGATGGAGGTGATGAAAGGAGTAAAATACATTTTTTAGAGAAATAGAGGAATAAAATAGGTGAAGCAGTACGATGAAGCCTACTCTGTCCTGGGTTTGGTGTGACTTTTGGGGGGGGGGGGGTGCTGGGTGCGGTGCTACCAAGTGGAGGAAAGGCCGCTGTGTTCCTCTACAAAGACAGATGAGCCCAGGTGGGGGCGGGGGACTGTTTATGACAACCAAGGACCATGTTCCGTTCCCTCCACTTATTTTTGACATTTTCAAATAAATTATATTCTCTAGAGAATTGAAGAAGGAAAAAAGTGTATATTGACAATTCTGGCGGCTACATCAGCAGCTAATTTGTTCTTGGAAAAGGTTGCTGATGTCTCCCAAACACTAAGTTTAATTAATTAGTTTAGTAACAACAAAAACACAGAGCTTTTATCTCAAGTAGTATATTTTATATCCATTTATATAAAAGTAAGTTTTTATTCTGGGCTGCAAAGGTCTTGATGGAGGGTTCAACTGTGACTGCAAACACTCTGTTGGTTTCATATCCAGGTATTTAAATACTGCGCCACCTGGGAGTAGAATGTCCATCTTTGGACCCCCAGGGTTGTTGGGTAAATAAGGACCTGCACTGGATACACCTGCAGTTATGATGCAGGAATTGCAGCAGGTCAGAGAGGCTGTAAAGATCTCTGAACATCTCAAACATGTTCTGTTTTTTTCTATGCTGTTGAAAAGTGATGCAGTAGTCAGCTGTCAGCCTGCTGTTTGGCCACAGCAAAGGTAACTGGGGGGTAATGTCAGTCCCAAAGCACTTATTACTGTATATTTCTGCCCCCCACCCTGTGCCCGATTACCATTGAAACTGCAGTAGCTGTTCCTCATCTTTGCAGATAATGGGTAAAGATCGGCTCCTTGTTTGCTGTTATCGATCTCTGCTCCCCGCTAATCTCCCATTTGCTGGAGTTGTGGCCCTGAGACCACAACCTCATTAGCAAATATTTTAACAAATTTCAAGTGGTACTGGTGGCTTTTTTCAGCTCTACTTACATTTTTAAACCCCTCCCGTATGAAAACTGTACAGATGGTCTTCGACTTTTGATGGTCCGACTTATGATTTTTCGACTTTACGATGGTGCAACAGTGATACGCATTCAATAGAAACCATACTTACAATTTTCGAATTTTGATTATTTTTTTTTGCTGGGCAAGTAATATGCGGTACGATACTCTCATTATGGTGGGCAGCAGTAGTGAACTGCATCTCCCAGACTTCCACACGATAGCTAGTGTATACAACTGTGACTGTGCAGTGTTCTGTATTGTCAGCGGTTTTTTTTTTGCCCCCCCCCGCGCCAATCTACATTGCGTTTTGTGCATCCATCATGTCTACGAAATGCCCATCTGTGTCTGTCTTTGAAAGTGGAAAGCCCGTAATGACTTTTAAGGTAGGCTAGGCTATAATGACCTCTAGGTGTTATGATGGGTTCATGGAGAGACCACAGTAATAAGTTTAAGTTCCGTTAAACTCTTTACTGAGCGCTAAACATTAGCGATTGGCAGTAAACATAAATAGAACACAATTGCCGCAATTCAAAATAAACAAAATGCAAGGTCTTAGCAAGACAGCGGTTGCAGGAGACTTCAGAAGGGGCAGCGGAAACTGAACACTGACAGGAAGTCCAGGTAGAAACCAAGTCCCATCCACGATTGGTGCCTACACCCATCAATCAGTCTGAAGATGGGGCAGAGAGACCACCTACCTTCCCTTGCTAAAGGGGCCACAAGAGTGACAGAAGGTTTTGTGTATTAAATGCATTTCGACTTAGGATGGGTTTATCAGAACGTAACCCCATCATAAGTCGGGGACCACCTTTACAGTGAACAGCAGAACCAATAAAACTCACTTTGTTATTCAATATCATTTTTATTCCTGACAAAGCAGTTAAGTACAAATACAAATGTTTTATGTAAAACACACCAATGCGGCAATTTATACATTTAGATTAATTTATTGAGAGATTTTGTTTTTGGCCAAAGCAACACGTAGTTAGCCATGTGGAATTATGAAGCCCGCAGTTGTTTTATTTTAGAAAATATGTATGTTTGATAGACTTGACATTGTCTTCCTTTCATTATTCATGAGGTTTATGGGACAGTAGGTGGTGTTTTGGTTAGAGCTATCATACTGAATTTGTAAGACTTGGGATAGAAACCCAATGCACAACCATTAGTGAAGGTACAACTGAACTTATGCAGTAAAAATTACTCGGCTCTGTAAATGGGTAAATTACTGTAAATAGCATGTTGTGGAAAGGTTACACTGTATCAATGAATAAATGTAAATTTAACACGCGGACAAATACAGTCATCGTGGCAGCTGTTTAACCGACTCAACTGTTGTGTTTCGCTGTTCAGCTCTGTGCTTTATGCCTTTCACCTTTCATTATTCCAGCATGTTATTCACATTTTAGGTACAGTACGGTTTTTTAAACAGCGGTACCATATTAATTTGTTGAAATGTGTGTGAATATTCAATTATATGGATGTTGTGACTCATCCTTGTTAGAGGCTGTTTTTCCAGGAAGCCATATTGAAAGGGGTCAGGAAATAATTTTCTTTTTCCCCTTACTGACAAATTAGTTTTCCCACTTAGTGGCCTCTGGAAAATATGCAGCGGAACTTGTCACAACTTTCTTGCAAAAATAAACTTCTGAAGTAAAATTTGAATGTGTGGTAAAAAGGTTTTCTATGCAGCTTCTATTCTACTCTGTATGATCCACCTGCTGGTTGGTGTCTGTAGTGGAAACCAAGTGTGTGATGAAGAGCAAGCAGGACACGGTGCTCCACAGTGGTCCCAATGGGGAAAATTGCCACCGCCCCATGGGGCAAATGCTGGCATTCCCAGCACTGACATGGCACATGCCCATTTTCTGCTGCAGAACCTCCATCCTCCAGAATTGCACTTGTGAAGAGTCAAAAAATGTGTAGTATATTTAACCAGGCTGATGCTGATTCCACCAAAGGATTAATACAAAAAGAATGGTCACCAGTTGAGCAGCATAGTATACCTGTTTTTTTTTCTTCTTTTTTTTAAATTTTACTGCAAAAGTAAATTTGGATTGCTCACTTTCTCCTTTCTCTCATGTAAAATCTCCTCATAAGGGCACAGCATATTTTGGGTGCCATGTGTTTACATACGTGAGCTTCTAGGACCAGCAAGGGCATTCACTGCACCCTCTCAATGGATGGATTTTGGTGCAGCGCTTAAGAGTGAAATGCCTGTTTTTATTGTGTTGTCTTTTCTTTTTTTTTCTTTGCTTTTATGGCTTTTTTCTAACAAGGGGCCTAGGGGCTATAACTGCTAAAGTGGTAAACTGAGCAGTCGTAAGATAAGTTTCCTATACAGGAGGCAATAATAATATTTTGTGTCAGATTCGTTGTAAGTAGCTCTTGTTTGCTTGTTTTGGATCTGCTTGTTTGGGCAGGAAGGCTCCACAGCTGTGCTTACACTTAGTAAATGGTGGTGTTTCCCATATTGCCATTTTGTGAGGTTGTTTCCCAGCTGGAGGACAGTAGGAGACAACATCCAAGGTCACCGCATCATCTCCCGTGTGCCCTGCTGAGGAGGCTAATGCAATTCTTCAGTGGTTTGTTATCTGTGCAGCTGAGTATGCGATTGCCACACCTGCAGCCAGAAGGTCAGCTATATTTGACTGTACCTGCTGAATCCTGCACTAATCCGCCTTTTGAGGAAGCTCTGCCAGAATTTAATGAATTTGTCAACCTGGTAAATCCCTCCCCACCATCCCAAACCTCTGCTCTCCATTTCCACCTCCTACTGCTGGTGGGGCTGACCTGACATGTTGGAAGAGCAAGTTGTCAGTGGGGAATCCTGACTACTGGGAAGGTGTAGAGACACACACACACACACACACATACACCTATCCTGCTGAGCAGCTCCTGGGTTCTGCAGCAGAGCAGCCATCACCACCCCTTCAGGTCATCTGTCATGGATGCTCCCGGTTGACTACGCTGTTGCGGTCTTGTTTCAGGTCCAGAGATTAGTTTGCTGAGATGCCTGGGGTGAGATGAGTGGGAGGGGGGCTGCAGAACACTTCCAGCACCACCAGTGCCATCCCACCTCTTCTGCATCACCTTACACATCTCAAACACCGCGGCCATTTAGAATGATCTCAGTGTTCCATGTTTTAAATAAATGTAATAGCCCCCTCATTGATGTGTGTGCAGACCTCACCTGAACTGTGGTTTGTCTCAGGTGTTGCAGTGTCTCTGTTTGACTGTCTTTCCTCAGGTCAGAAAGGGTTGATGCTTTTTTATTTTGTTTTCAGAAAAACCATACAAACTTGCTGTATGTAGCCTTCATGTCAGAGTAACACCTACTTTAATTCTCAGTACCTCCCGACTGACAGCTCAGTCATAGTCTGTAGGTACTAGGCTGTGGGTTCGAATCCCACAAGAATGGTTTTCTTTGCATTTTATTGCTGAGGTTTCCTAAACAGATCTGCATTAGTATCAATTCAAGGGAAAATGTGCCAGCTGTGCAAGAATCTCAGGATGAAGATGTCAGTGTGTCTAAGTAATACAGGCTTTGCATTAAAGTTCTTTAAGTCCTAATCATGAGTTTCTTTTCCTCTAAGATATTTTCCCTTCATTATTCATAATCTGTAAATATTTAATTTAGTGTAGCACCTTTGAAGAAAATGCTGCTTTGGGTTTTTCTGCTGCTTCCTGTTTATTGAGCATCAGCGTCTTTGCATCGGGCGATGCAACGTTTTTAAACCCATCCACGATTCTATCCGCTGCCATCATCACATGTTGGGCTTTTGGAAAGCATGCGTGCGTGCGTGCGTGCGTGCGCGTGTACCACTGCACGTGATAGGTAGCATGCTGAGTGGACACATGTTCACCGCTTTCCTGCAGATGCTGTTTGGGGGCCTTTCACTATGGAGTCACACACATCTCACACAAAGTGTTTAGATTTAGACCAGGGTTGCTGATGGAGAGGTAAAAAAAATGAAACGGAAGAGCAACCTGGCAGTACATTTGGGACTAATAAACACTGTAACAGGCCATGTTCCTGACTTTTGCAATTGGTCAAATGCTGGGAAATAATTGGATCCAGCCCAGGTACTTTTCTGCACGTTATTGACAGCCACTCCGTTTCACCGAGAAGTGTTTCCATGGATACCTCCTTTTTGTTGCATAAAAGGCTAGATGGACCCCTTGGGAATGTATTGATGACCTTTTATTTTAAAGTAATATTTAGCAGTAAAATTTTCTCGCGGCAAACACCAGATCACTCCCCAAACAAAGTGGCTTCGGTTGCAGCTGCAACGATTTGCTGCAATCTTTCGACTCCAACCTGCCATCCGCAAAACAAAACCACGAGTTTAAACGTCAAGAGACTTCATCTCCAGCACCCACCTGATTTTTTTTTTTTTTTTTTTTTTTTTTTTTTTGTTTTGTTCTGTTCGTTTGAATTTTCCACCTGAGCCTCCAAACTGCTGGTTTTTGGGTTTGGTATGAATACAGTGGGCTCATACAAAAAAGAAAATGGGTTATAAATGCCCTTTTTAGTAAAAAAATCAGTATCAGCAGGTGGTTAGAGCTATGCCTTGCACGTAAAGGGGCTGGGTTTGAATGCATCCTAATGCTGTGGTACCCTTGACCAAGGTACACACCCTGATCTCATATATTAAAAAAAATAAATAAATAAGCAGTTTCTGTACAAACCTGTATGTAAGTTGCTTTGCAATGGGCTGTGTTCTCACCACTGTGGTGGTGTGTTTTGTGGGTTTAACTTGTTTTCTGGCTCACAGCATAAACACACTTGTGACAAGTTGACATGTAACACAGAAATGTTTCCTCGGAGGGGGTATGGTGCGAGCTTTTTTGCCGAAATACCGAATACAGGCCAGACATGAGCCCGGGGCGCACCTGCGCACTCTGCTGCAGCTCCTCAATGTCAAACACCGACACATTCAGATGGACTCATACTGTCACGCTTTAAGTTGACGGCCCCTTTGATTTTTTTTTTTTTTTTTTTTTTGTGATGCTGCATTTTGATTATATTTTTCCCATTGCAAAGGAGCGTGTAGCACTGTGTGTCATGTGCATGTGTGAAGTGACCCTGGGTGTATTGTCCTTTTGTGATGCAGATGAGTTGGCAGCAGTCTTCTGGAATGTCCCGTTTTGGAGGTTATACCCATCCGTTCAGGCGTCCTGAAGGCTTTCAAAAAGACTTTGACCTTTGAATTAATTAGGATTGGATGTGTGATGTGACGCGTTTCGCTGAGCCACGCTGTCATTCTGATAATGTCACTCCATACAGTGTGAGGAGCATACGTGTTTTCCCCCTACACCTGTTTACATTTTACCTTTTTCTAACTTCTGGACAAACATGTCAGGTAAATAAAAGTAATAACAACATAGAATTTAAGAGTACGAGTCCGCTTGTCTGCACGCTGTGTGTGAGTGAGATCGACATTTCCTCCGAGTCATGTGCGTTTTTTCCTTCATCTCGTTCTCTCTATTCCTTTCTTTTCTGTCTCCCTTCTGTATGAGGCCCTTTACCATCTGCGTCTGTGTATCAGTTAGGTTTCTATTTTGGGTCACTTGGGCCCTCAGTCCTTTCAGCCAATGAACCGACATCGATTCCTTTAAAATAACTCTTGTGCCATTTCTCTGGTTTTTGAATGAAGCCACAAAGTAAAAGGAGAGATGATGGATGGTTCCCAGTCTCTAAATGGCAGTAAAAAATATCAGGACAAAAGCAGAAGGGGGTGGAGGCGGGACAAAAGGTTGGCTGGAGACACTGTTTGCATCCACTCGAGAACTTCACGCTGAGACGCTGCAGGTCTGGCGGCTTCCCATTGATAGAGCCTCAATAGATGGACTCAATGGACGCCAATACAAGCAAACTGCTCCGCTGTTTTCCCCACACAGGCACGTGTATTATCAGCACCATCTTTTCTCAGAGGACACAGTAGGAGGTTTGATATAAAGCCGAAAATGTCTTAATTAATAATAGATTTTCTAATGCTTTGGACAAAACAGTGATATTGGTGGATGTAATCTTTGCAGTCTGAGAAATTCAGGTCTTTTATGAAGTAGCTTAATGCAAAGAACCACATTGGCTGTAGCTTGGATATTCAGCACGGAGCCGGGTCTGTGTGCCGGATCGATTTGCAATGCTGCGCTTACATGTAGTGCTCCAGGTCAAAGGGGTTTTGCTGTAAGCCTGCAACATTTGTCATTGCATGTTGCTCGAAAATAATCAGCACTTCTCATCTTGTACTAAACATGAACGGGGGGGAGAAGATCTGTAAGTGTCACCATCGGAGCCAACCTCAGCATACAGATTCGCTTCCAACAACAGGCTTCATATCACTCCAACTTGGCGAAAGTGTTTTTGTTCCCCGCAGCGAGTGCTGCATCCACACTGAGTGAGATTGTTCCTCTCAGTGTGTCTCCTGAGATTCTCTGCAGTGGGCAGGGATCTGCTGTTGGCCTACGACGTGGAGAGGACATGCGTGGAGCAAAGGAGGATGGGGAGAACAGTAGTGTATCAGCAGAGAAGGTGGTAGGAAAGAGGGAGAGCAGAATAGAGGAGCTCTGGAGAGCAGGAAGGGGGAGGAGATGGGGGCATCAATGAAAGTGTGTAATTTTAGCACTCCATTTAAAAGTGTGCACACGGCGTTGTTAAGCTCATAATGACTGCGGTGCTCAGGAGGACTAGGGTGCAGCATCTGGGCCTCAGCGTAGGGAAGTCCCATTCAATGCTAATGCTCCCGAGATGCGCTGCAGGGTTAATGGCGATCAATAGTGTGAACGGCGTGCGACGCATCACGCCTGGCCGTGGCAGCCACTGACAAAGGAGGGGAACCAGAAGCAGAGAGAGCAGCACTCTCAGCTTCTCACCCTGTCAGCAGGGAGCACTGAGCTTCCAGGAAAGGAGGGTTGTTGAATGGCTCTGCTGTTGTGAGGCTCAGCCATTTTACTTGCTTTAAATTTGGTTAACTTTGCCGTAATCTTTAAAAAATATATATATTGCTATAAATGGGGGAAATTGTGTTGCTTTGCAAATATTTAAACAATATTTACTTCTTGCTGTGTTTGTCTGGCTACATTGATGAGAACTTTAATGCTTGTTTTGGCTATTCTTCCTAAGAGAAGCTTAGTGTTGCTACCCTTGTGAAAAAGTAGTATACTAGTAGTATATTTAAATATACTACCCATACGTTATTTTGGCCACCCGTATACTACTTTTTCACAGGGTGGATGTTTCCAAATAAATATGTTTGAGCCTGTTAGACCGCTCTCTGTTCCTCTGTCTTGCTTTCAGTTCTTTAGAGGTTTATTGATGAAATCAAAAAAGCTTCCCTAAATTAATGTAAAAAATCACAGAGTAACATGAAGATAAAAACTTCAGCATTGACTTGTGAACTCATCAGTCAGCAGTCATTTCCCGTCCTGCCAGTCACAATGATGGGTGGTGTGAATATTAAGGAGGCTGCAAGCAATCCGTCACTGTCAAACAACAGTAAGGAAGCTCCGTTCTCATCTTGGAGCGATTCCTGTGAGTTAAGTTCAGAACAAATCATTATGTTCTTTACGCTTTGCTTGGGTATCAAGACATTGTAAGACCACTACACCAGATGTAAAATAGGCGATGATAACTGTATGGTGCAAAAAAAAACAGCAGCGTTTTGTGTACTGTGTGCAGGCAGAACGACATGGAGGGGTCAGCTGTTCTCTTTGGAAGAGAGACCTCTGGACCGAGGACTTTTCTTCTGTGTTTGAGACTCTGGTCCCTTGGGTCCTCGTGAACGGTCAAGGTGGATACAGAGCTCCTCCTGAGCGACCATTCGCCACTGCAGCTCAGATCACGGTTCAAGGCTCTGGCAAGTCCTCTGTGGCTCGTGCCCTGCAGCCGCCGAATAAATTAACGTTGTTCTGCCAGGGTCAGGCGGGTCGATCGATGTGCCCCGGCTGCCTGATGCATTAGCATTCCCAGCCTGTCCATCGGGGACCTGCCACTTACAGGGTACCAGCAGCGGGCAAAATCCGCTCAATTCACCCCCTTTATTTTTCCTGGTCTGTTGACAAGGGATTAGGCTCTAAAACAAACGCGAAAATAACTTGTCCGCTTGCTGAACACTTCTGAAAAGCTCGCCTGGCTGACCGTTTTAAATATGTTTTCATGAAATGTCAGAACCGTGCACGTCAGTGGCTGCACGTGCAGGTCTTTCCCTCCCGTTCATGTTTAATGGCGCTCGGAATGACAAGGACAAACATGTACAGCTGCCGCACGCCCTCGCTTCCAAGGCCAAGCGCAACCTTGTAGTCCTGCGGAGGATGGCAGCCCACCGTGCCGCTCTGCGAGGCTCCTTGCGGCTCTGCGTTTTCCCAGCCAGGGCTGTGAAGCCTTGAAGCAGAAGAGGAAAAGCTGTAGAAATGTATAGAACCAGCATTTTCAAATAACAAGTTCATTTTGTACAAAATAAGATTTCTAAGGTTACCAGAACCGCATTCTTTCTTCTTTAGTTCCACACGGAGTGCCACAGCATGTCTGCCATTTTGGGCGGACCCTGGATGAATCCCTCGTTGGCATGAGCTGAGATTAATCATTCATTCAGGGCGGGCGCGGCGGCTGCCAGAAGAGGGCTTGCTGTGCGTCTCCTTTATGTGCGCTTTCCCTTCAGCTTCGGTCCACGCCGGACCCCTCGGCCTCTAACGCGCGCTGTTGGAAGCCGCGTAAGTCCTGGGAACAAAGCCGAGCGCTGAAACATTCATGAGACGCAGGGGTTTATCCGACAACTGCCAAATTTGTGAGGTTAAGGTAGATCCACGCAGTCTGCCAAACTGGGAGTCAATAATGGATGAGTTTGGAGTGGACCTTGTTTGAAGAAGAATCGTTTGTTTCCCCACGGGTGTGGGGCACACACATACACACCAATGATATGCATAGTGGAAGCATTTTGAAAATGTGACTGGCAGGCTACTGTAATTGCTAACCTCAATGTCCAAGTACCCCAAACCTTTAAACCCTAATGTTACCCAAATTTCCAAGTAAAATGAAGAATTTCCTAACTCTCTTCAGTCAGACGTGTTGGCTAAGTAATAGCAGAATAAAAGTGGTAATAAGTATTCAGATGATATCAGCAGTAATAATGATGACTGATAACAGTAGTGGTTGCAGTTTGTGCTCTTATTGCTCTTCCTTTGGCAGATTCAGAAGCCACTTTGCTGATGCCGGTTTCCCTCACTCAGAATGACATATAATTTTGAATGCGTCGTAGCTTCCGAGATGATGTTATATCGGGTTGTGTTCGGAAGGCACCAGGCTACTTCACCGTGTCCGGAAGGCGTCCTCCTGCCTTGTCATAGCTCTAGTACCATGGGGGAGCCACAGCGAAGGTCCTTTTACAGTCCTGTTCTCCTCAATGGCTTTAAGAAAGGAGTAAATTGCCTAAAGTTATGTTCAAACCTGTTAATTAAAATGTACATCTTGTCCAGCTCAGTGTGTTGACCTTTCGTTTGCAAGGCATAAAGGATTCATTCATTGCTTTGGGCACTTATAATAATGTTTTTTTTACTCTTGAGTAGTACAGGGTGGCATCTGATGGTGCCTTACAGTCAGTTGTACAAGAGCCCACCGAGTGTGACGGAGCACTGGTTAATCTCCTGTTAACGCCTGTTTGTAACGCTGCACACTTCCCCGCAGGTGGCCAGAATGGCCAGGATGGAACTGGTGTCGAGAACAGGGAGTCCGTAGCCTGGCTGATTCTGGGATGCAGCATGTGGTTGCATTGCGTGGTTTTTTCCATAGCTACCGAGGCAGATCAGTTATCTGTTTTTTTCTAACATTACATTATATTTCCTCCATTTGGCTAATGCTGGGCATGGGAGTATGCCGTACATGACCATTTTGAGGAAACACAATACATTAAGTGCAGCAGCCAGGTTAGATCTGCAAAACGATATCACCTGCACTCGCAGGACTTCTCTCCGTCCAGAGATTAATACTTCAGTAGACGTGTGTAACTACATTAACTCCTATCTGTATCAAACTAAAGGGAGTGTTTCTCAGGCTCTGCTCGAATCTCTCAGAACATTCTGCCTTCCGCGGCTAATTCATAGTAAGGTACCACGATACCGCCTGTTTCTTCGATCAAAGCGATCCTGTCAACCGCGTTTGTACATTTTACGTTTTATTTGTTTCACTGCCTCTCTTAAACAGAAGAGCACTCACTGTAGTCCTCAGCAAACAGCAGTGCGATTGGGAGTGGCGTCATTAATCACATATACGCGCTGGTGTTTGACTCACAGATGTTGAAGACGTCTGCAGCTCTGACTATGTTGGATGTTTCTTGCTGGTGTATAGATGCACAATATTTTTGAGTATGCTGTATATTAAAAAAGACCCAAAGTTGTTCATCCACAGAAGCAAAAGGGGTCCGAGTACTGAGCCTTGAGGCAGTCTTGATAGACTGGCCCGTGTCAGTCCACACGGCAGGGACTGTTAACTCCGGCAGGAATCGAGTGGTGCGGGGCCTGCTGCGAATTGGCAGCTCTTTCTAGTACAGAGGAGAATAATCAGCCATTTTAAAAGCAGCAGAGAGATCAAGGCCATACGAGGGATATAGTGATGTCACTTTTACTGATTTGAAAGCTGTGCATTTCCTGTAGAAAGGCTGGCTTTGAATTGCAGCTCAGTAAAGGAATTATTCTGCAGGGAGAAAACGGGGCATTGGTTACCTGCTGAAAGTGAGATGGTGGCTGAAGGAAAGGAAGGTAGAATTCAGCAGTGTAATCTGGAGGACAGTGTGGCGGCGACTTTTGAACTGGCATGTATTTTCAGTTTGCTTGAACTTTGTGATGTTGCACCACCAGCACACCATGAGATTTTCCTAAAGTTAAGAACCATTTCCTTTTATTTATTCCTGTTGTGCATACTGTTTTTTTTTTTTTTGCTTACGTGTTTTGGGTTTACTTGTGTGAACTGCCCCCTCCCATGCAGTGACATATTTTAGAAATGATTCTTTTTCTTACTGCTGTCAGTCCATCCATCCAGTAAATCCCACTGACGTGATGATTCAAGTGGCCCTGCAGGTTATGAGTGTGTGCTGTTAATTATTTTCCATTTGTACTATTTACACAATTTATTAGAAATAGCAAGCGGAGCACAAACTGCCTAATTATTGTGGTAACTCAGGCAACCAGTGGTTGTCCAACCAAATTGTCCTTGTGCCTGTCTGCCGCTCTGCAGCAGGGGTTTGGATGACACTGGAATTAAGAATCGTACTTAAAAAAAAACAAAAAAAAAACAGTTATTTGCA
Organism: Heterotis niloticus; assembly: GCA_018136845.1. Taxonomy (NCBI): domain Eukaryota; kingdom Metazoa; phylum Chordata; class Actinopteri; order Osteoglossiformes; family Osteoglossidae; genus Heterotis; species Heterotis niloticus. Next base: position 20,673,653 of record CM030905.1, on the reverse strand, counting down.
CAGGAATAATCTGTCATTTACTTCGGCATTTTTTGAAATGCCGGAGAACGTTTGCATAGTTGAAATGGAATTAAAAAGGGAAATTCTAAGTCTTAAATGCGGTAACCTATTAAAACTAGTAATTCTAATTCAACAGTATGCCTTTGTCAGACCCCTCTAATTGTAAGGTTCAACTAGTGCTGTGTGACACTGGGTGGATGCGGATGTTGTCAGTTGATGAGAATGTTAACATGCTGAATCATACTGACAGTATGATCCCCCCCGGGGGGTGCTTGGTCCTCTGTTGGCAATGAACATGGCTTGTTTCTTCAAAGCCTGACATTATTTTGTGGAACTATGGATGAAATAGCAGTATTTTTTAAGCGATGGTACTGTTTAACATGTTTGACATGTACTTTGTGCTCTGCCCGTGCTTGTGATTGCGTGCTCTCATTTGCTCCTGGTGGCTACTGAATGCATTCAAACAAAGACAGGCCTGTCAATGTCTAAGTGGTTCCTAGAGGACCACCACAGATCCTGTAGGACCATCCATGATACAAACGTACTGATCCTTTTTTAAAAATAAATTTATTTCTTGATGAACCGTGTCACAAGTCAACCTGTGACCATGAAGGCAGGAAATGCAGCTGTCGTCAAATACCGCCTGCCAAAGGTCAGAGTAGCTGAGATTTCGAACACGTCATTTTAACTTGTTAAAGGCAACCTCAGTTGGTTGCTTGACCAGATACTCACGAGTCCGAAAAGATTAGCCACCTTTGTGCTGTAATGAGTCGTTTGCCAGAGATGTACAGTCACTTTCCAGGCGATGTGCACATCCTTTATCCACTCGTCTAATGCTGGGTTGTGATAGTCCAGAGCCTGAGCTGGACCGGTCACAGAGATCATGAAGCAGAATACATGAACATGACAAGGACCTGCAAGCTCTGCATGGACTGAGCTGGATTCCAGCTAAGGGGCCCTGCTCGTGCCTACCTGACTGCTCCTGCCAGTACGTAAAGACCTACATAATCATTAATCTGTGCTCTTTTGCAAAATAATTTTTCAACTTGGTTAGTATAATTTATATAATTAAGCCTTCACCTTGGGAACTTTGAGCACGGAATGAATATTATCCGGCTGTGAAGCAGTTTCCTCACAGGAGGATTAAAACCTACACTTTCAGTACCTTGGTTCTTGGTGGACCGAATAAAAACAGCGGTCCTAAATGTAGGTGAGATTCTTGGAAGATATTTTGGTCAAAGCTATTTTGGGCAGACTTATGTGTATTATCACTCTTTTTGTAGCTTCCTCCTTTGCTGGGAGCCTTGATCAGAGCAGCACCGGGACCGTACGTAACGAATAGTCCCACAGGGCATTTTCGCTTTATTCTGCGAACACAAATACAGTTGGAAAAGTAACAGCCATTAAGTAGTTTTAAGCACCGTTAAAGCCGTGTATCTTGAGCTTTATCTCGTACAAGAGGCTGAAAAATTAAGGGGATCAGCGCTTATCAAAAGTATCTTGGAGCGGAAGTGTCTGCAGCACGCCTGGCGATGTTTCTTTTGATCTGCTGTGAAGTCTCAAGTGTCTCTCTCTAGCTCTCAGTATTTGGAACAGGGGGCAGGTGAAGGTTGGTGCTTGTGCTGCCCCTTAAAGACTTTTCTACGCTGCAGCGCAAGTGAATGGAGCTCGCTGTTGAAGAAAAAGTATGGAACTCAGAAGGACACCATGGGTGGCTAAGGAAGCAAGTTTTGGGTGAGAAGGCTTGCTGAAAGCACAGATGGTGAGATGGAGGTTATCATACTTTGGATGCCTCATGAGAAACTGGAATTCTGTGGAAAAGATTGATGCTTGGAAAAGTTGGAGGAAGAGAAGGGGATGACCTGCAACCAGGTGGAAGGACTTGGAATGACTGTTTCCCATTTACCTCCAAGGACACAAATGGAGGATGGAAATTTCTGGAAGTAATTTACATGGGGTTGACAAAAGTCCACGTGGGCTTTATGCTGTAGTATTTTGCCACCTAAATGTGGACCATTAATTCATACCCCAGGATAGTGAACCTCAGTGAAGCTATAACCTCAGGTGTGTTGCTCAGCTCACCTGGTCACAGACCTTGTGTTCAAGAAACCCAAATTTCTATTTGCTGCTTTACTCTGCTTACCGTGGGACACCTTCCAGAGAACAAGTTTGCATGGTGATACTACTCATCTTTAGGGTTACTGAAGGAGTGGAGCCCTCAAATTTAAATGTATTTGAGCTTGGATGAAATGATCGTGACAGAGCAATATATTGTGGTCAGTACTGTGTATTATTATATTGACTTTGAGGTTCACATATGGGTAGCAGTCGTTCATTCATCAAAGTGAAAGAAATTGGTTTAATGTGTATGTGTTTTTTTTTTTAAAAAAAAGTATCTGATCACCTGAAGTAGCATTTATCTCAAGTGCCGTGCTGACTGCTGCATTATGTTATTGGATGTCTTCTATTAGATGCTGTAAAGGCCCTGTGGCCAAGACTTGGGCTTGTTAGTCTGGCTTGTAAGGGTCCTGCTGTTGAACCATTGAAAATGATGCTTGTTTTGAGTTGCTGCAGTGAAACAGCCAGATAAAAAATGCCTGGGAAAGAAGTATAGGCTAAGCAGTGCAGTTGTAAGTCTTTGTGACAAACAGGAGTCCTCATTTGATGGCTTTTAGTTATTTGTTTGCTTGAAGGGCTTAGAAACTCCTCCTTTTTCTGCACTTTTATATCTGAAAACACATCTGTGGGTTACGGTCACAACGTAAGTGGAGCTGGTGAGAGGCCTAAGAAGACCTGACATCTGGGCGGTAACTGTGGGGGGTCTGCAGTCTGCTGTGTTGAACAGCATCGAATCCTTTGGGGAAGTCGGGAATTCTCTGCTCATCTGGCCGGCCTGTATCTGTGCAGCTTCCGGCATGTTTCAGTGTGCTCTGTATTATACGCTCAGTTCCTCGGCCTAATACCGTGCTTTTTGTGGGATCGCAGAAAGGCATTCGGGGTTTAATATGTGTTATTTTGCCTTAAACAAATCCAAGACGTGTATTCAGTGTCTGGAGACTTATTTAAATATTTTTAGGCTTTCAGGCCTAATTTAGATTTATTTTTCTGCATTAAATAAAAATATTGGAATTCTGTGTAGCTGTATCTGAAGATGAAAAAAGCACATTCACCAAAAATGTGTTAGATATGAAGAAGGATCAGTCAGATTTGAGGTCAAATTGGGATCTCATTAAAAGAATAAAACAGATAATCTCATATTTGGCAATACAGCACTAGACACAGTCATGTGTTATTTATTGTTCTTTTCTTTTACGCTTACAATATTCTATATTAGGCTTTGGGTCCTCTGGTGGCTTTGTCTTTTAAAGATGAGTCACCAAGCAGAACCGACAACCTCCTCCTCTTCTCAGGGTTTTTGGGGTGTTGATGCTGGGTGAACTGAGTAGCAACTACTTTAAAACATGCAGTCCACACAGAGATGCTCCACACGGAACCAAGTCTCTTGGGGGGAGGGTACAGCTTTATTATTATTATTATTATTATGTGAAAGAGGACATGCAAGTGGTGGGTGTGACGGAGAAAGATGCAGAGGACAGGAAGAAATGGAAACGTTTGATCCGCTGTGGCGACCCCTAACGGGAGCAGCCAAAAGATAAAGAAGAAGAGAAGTATTATTATTATTATTATTATTATTATTATTATGTTGTTGTTGTTGTTGTTATGTTGACTGATATAGCCTAGTGGTTACAGAAAAAACCCTGCTTCAAAACCACACTCCTATTTTAAGGTTTTTACCCCTGAACTGGTGCAGTGATGGGCAAGCCAAAAATTGTGTTACTTTAGATAAATGTGTCTTATGAACAGATGTAGCTTGAATGTAGGAAACAGTTGCTTTAAGCAGGTTCTTTTGGACTTCACAAGACCACTTTAGAGGAAAGAATCTGCCTAATGAAAAATTACAAATGTATAAGGTCATATGATCTCCCACCATGAAGGTTTTTGGGTTGTGTCTCTACAGGGGTCCAGCTGTTGAACTGTTTAGCACTGCTGTTAAACTAGTTGGCTTCAGCAAAACAGCAGCGTGCACTCATGGGAAAAACTGTGTCGCTGGAGTAAACAAGTGAGCTAAGCACTGATGATGATGATGATGATGATGATGATGAGGATATCAGCACCTAGTGGGCAGGTGCTGCGTGGCACCCTCACTTGTCTCTGAAGCAGCTATAGTGGGTTGTAGGAGAAACCACGGGATTTTTAGGAAGCTATAGACACAGCAGCCCTGTGTTTGGTTGTTTGCTGGAATGAGAGCAAGTGGAACAACCAGCGTTACCATGTGGCTTCCTAGATCTGCGGTGTTGTTCAGCTGCTGTTCTCAAAAAGTGAGCCAAGTCCTTCCACATGTGGCTATTTAATCCATAGATTGTTTCCGGCCGTGCATGCTGCACTGGTGCACGAGATGCGTGTCTCTGTGGGCAGGCAAATATTCTCATCCTGTTAATATTTGATGAGTGGGAGGTGTAGCTGTAATTCACTTTTAGATGTGGTTTATATTTAATGGCTTCTAAATTGCAAAATTTTATATTTTGATCAACACATAAAATTTTTACATGTCAACAGCTTTGACGTGGCTGGAGGGCTTTTTTTTGAGCTGGGCTGGAAAGGCTGCTGGAGTATCTAGTGGGGGATTTCTAGAGCAAAATTGCTGAATGTCAGAATAAGAGAAATCAAGGTAAAAACTAAGTTGTGTTTGCGATGGTAGTATTTACAAAAGTAGATTAAGTTAAAGTTAAATCCTCTGCAGCTTCCTAAATATTTTGCTGAATTTCTGCAGTGGTGCATGACTTCACTGCTTCTGTGTGTGTGTGTGTGTGTGTGTGTGTGTGTGTGTGTGTGTGTGTGTGTGTGTGACAGATGTGGCAGGTTGCCTGGCATTTGTCAGTGTGATATTTACCCTGGCTGTCTGCTGTATGCCTGTCTCTATGCATGCATGTCTATGGGATGAGGAGGATAAATAAAGCACATCTGAGTACCAGTGGGTTCAGGGGTTTCTTGGAGCGCCGTCATGTTCCTGGAAAGAAGCATCAGCCCTCATTCCTCGACCGAAGCAGGTCGTCGGCCCTGCTGACAGCTCCACGCCTGCTGCGTGCCATCATGTATGCCACACAAGATTTTCCTACCCCCTACCGTTAATTGACAGCACCACCTTTCAGAAAGGCCTCGTGATGAGCAGCGACTTTGATGTGCAGCCTGGGAAACACTGGTTTGCGAATGCAGCCTTTCATGCAATACCCTTCTCACTTGATGATGGTGGTTCTTCTGAGTGCAGCAGCTATCGGCTGCATTCGTCCCAGTGGTTCAGCATCTGCATTGAGGGGGCGAGAGGTCCACCTGCTACTACTGTAAACAACCAGCTGAAAATTGTGAGAATGCAATGCACGTATTAGGTCAGGTCTTCATAAATTTGTTTGTAGGAAATATTTTAGTAGATATAATCAGCAGATGATTTTATCCAAAGCAGTTTACTCTAAGTAAATGGTCCCTGTCTTACGATGGGGTTACATTTCAATAAACCTGTCATAAGTCAAAAATATTGAAAGTCAAAAATGCATTTACTTCACCAAACCAACTGTCACACCTGGGGCTGCTTCAGCAACGGAATGTAGGCGGGCTCTCCGCCCCTGTCTTCAGACTGAGCATTAATTGGCTGACTGATTGGAGTAGAGCCCAATCGCGGACGGCATTTAGTTCCTACCTGGACTTCCTGTCAGTGCTCAGTTTCCGCTGCCACCGTAAACTCCTGTAACTGCTGTCTTGCTAAAACCTCCTGTTTTGTTTATTTTATTTTGATAGGCTTCTTTCATTTTTGTTTACTGCCAATCTCTAATGTTTAGCACTAACTTCCGGCTAATGACAACACTCTTTGTTAGAAACAACACCCGGTAAAGAGTTTAATGGAACTTAAAAAATTATTACTGTGGTGTCTCGCGATTGCTTCCACCACTCCACGCCATAACACCTAGTGAACATCATAGCCTAGCCTATCTTACCTTCAAAGTTATTATGGGCTTATTGCTTTCATGCCACTTTCAGAAGACACAGATACATATGGGTGTTTTGTAGACATGATGGATGCAAAAAACACAATGCAGATATGGGGGGTGGGTCAAAAAAACTAGCCACTGTGTAGAAGTCTGGGAGATGCAGTTCACTACTGCTGCCCAGCATCTCGAGAGACCGCTCATACCGCATATCACTTGCCTGGGGGAAAAAAAAATCTAAATTCAAAGTACGGTTTCTACTTAATGCGTATCGCTATTGCAACATCGTAAAGTTGAAAAATTGTAAGTCGGACCATCGTAACTCGGGGACCATCTGCACTATGCATTTGTCTGGGACGACTTGAAGGGCCAGATACACTGCATAACAACTTCCTACAACCATATCCGGAGGATTTACTCTTAGGTGTTTAAATTTAGTCCTAAAATCTGTTGACTGAAGTTAACTTACCTGAGTAACTTGGTTCTCTGCAGTTCTAATTGTAGTGTGACCCTGTCTTTGCTTTAATTTAATCCCTACCAAGTTATTCAAATATGCGCTGAGTTTTAGACACAACGTGGTCATTTGGCAAAACACACAGGAATCGATGTTTAGTGCCGTACAATTTACTGTGGCAGAGAATCTGTTAAGAATGGAGAAATGTATATACATGCAAGTTCCCTGATTACACAAATGCAAACTAAAGGAAGAAGAAAAAACAAGCGTGCAAGCGCGAATGTTTCTGGTGAAGCACGAACTGTGAAAACCTTGAAATCTTTCAGGTACACAAAAAGCAGGAAATAAAAAGTGGCAAGCTGTTGTCCTTGCTGCTCTCACACTCATTTGTTTTGGTCTTAAAGGTCTCCAAGTGACTCTCCACAGGCAGTGATTAATGCATTGATGATATTTATTTTAAAACTTTTTTTGTTTATGTTTTTCAGCTGCAGACCTTGAGCTGTAAATGAATGAATTGCAATAATACATCATTCTGCATTTCGAGTTGAATTGCCCCTGTATGCAGTTTGTTGCGCCGCAGATATCTTTCCTTAACTAAGTAAAAAATAAGACAAAGTAGGTCATGGAGCTGGAGAGACAAAGTTAAAGCGGAGAGCATCTGGTTAGCCGCATTTCAAACACAAACCCGGCTGGGCCGCCCCCTCATTTCGGCTCTCGAGGCGTCTCTTATGCAAGCCTTTGATTAGCTCAACTTGCCCGAGTGTCAATTAAGATATTGAAAGGAGAGCAGTTAATGAGAGCCGAAGTTGCGCCGCTGTTCTGGCGGGTCGGCGGGTGGCAGCGTCAGCGCGCGGCCCCCACTCTCATTAAGGAATGTTAATTTGCACCGGGGCCTCTCCCAGTGCCCCGAGTCAGCAGGGCCGCTCCTGGTGCGTTCGCACGTCGATTTTCCATTTTGAGGTTTACAAATGGCGCTCGGGAACCTTTAAAGGACGCCCCCGGAGGCGAGGGGCGACCTCGCCAGTCGGATTCCATCGCATGTCAAATCCAAGTGGTGGGATCCCCGGGGGCAGGTATTCGCTGTTATCTGTTTTGGTAATGAGCACTTCACTTGGCCTCTTAGAACGTCCCTCAACCATTCCAAAACCACTTTGATCGACCCCAGGTGAGCGAGGTGGTCCTTTGTGAACGCACACATTCATCTCTGGACAGAGGCAAAGTGGTTAGAGGCACAGCAGTGCCTTTGCTGCTGGTCTCGGTGGGATCGGTGCTAAAGGCTCTCGCACGTTTCCGCTCCCTCCGTGCTGTAGTTGTGTCCGACAGCTGAAATACATCACTCATGAAAGACCAACCCACTTGTATGGTGGAAAACCACATCCTTTATCACTAGGCTATACGTTGCCCTAATCTCAGCCTGTGCTACAGTCTGGAAGTATCTGATATGTAGCTCTTAAATGCATCTGTCCGTCCTGAGGACACAAGGACACAGGACGTTTTGGAGGCACTCTGTGGCCGCTGAGCATTGCTTTGAAGGCACTTAACAGTATGGCTCTACTTCGGCCTCAGATCAGCTTCCTAGGCCCTTCTGAATTCTCCATCTAAAAAAAAAAAAAAAGAGAGAGTTTATCATAATTCATCTTATGATGCATTTCTTAAAATACCGACTTCATTTTTGAGTCGTGCGGTGTCGATCTACACCAACCTACTGACCTCCTTAGTGCTGAATGAATATGATCAAAAGCAAACCAAACCACAAGTCAGTCTATATTTTTTCCTTCAATTCCTAATTTCTCTTCGGAGCATTTTGATTTTCTTTGTGGAGAAATGTGCAGAATATTGTTAAAAGTACTTTTGATCCTATTGAGTTTTGACGTAAGCGCCATGGGTTGATGAAAGAATACTAGATGTGAGGTCATCGAGCGCCACGGTGAGGCCGGACATCTCAAAAAATGCCCCCGAGATTTACGAGCTGTGTGCTGCCCGCCCCGATAATGGTTGGAGCCAACAGATTGGCCAAGGAATCCCCGCCTGTCACGGCTCGCGTAGCATTCGGCCCGCTTGGAGCTGCGTGTCAGATTGTAATGGCAGCGGTTGAGCACAGAGGCCGGCTCCAAGGATTCACTGAGTTATGTAACGTTCCAGCCGCTGCACCTCTCTGTGCGTGAGCATGACGGTTGAGCGCAGCGGGGAAACTACTGAGCCGAAGTCCACGCTGACATTTAAATTGGCCTTGCTGACGAGACAACATATTGCTTTGGTGGCCTTCTTCTGCTTGGCTGGATCTCCAGACTCCGATTTAGGGTAGTTGTTATTCACGCTGTTACACCAGTTAAATCCACATCTGTAGCTACAGACGGAATCAAGGATTCTCTCTACTGCCCCCCTCCCTTGTTTTTAAATTAACTTTAGATTTATTCTTATAAATAAAGATTAAATTTGCTTAATTAATCAATACTTGAAATGTATTGAAATGAAAGATAAGATTGCAAGACTCTATGAAATTACGGCAAAGAAATATTGATCCAGTAACACAAAGTACTGATTATATGGGAAATAAGAAATGAATTATTGTTCATTATTGATACATGTACCAGGCTCACAGTCGATAATTTATTGCCTTGGTTGGCAGGAAGGAAATAACTTTTCTGTTGCTTCATTGAATGCCACCATCGGTATGGTCTGGTTTCCAAGTAAAGTGGTGTGGTGCATGGAGGTCTTGTTCTGCCTCCTTCGAGTTCCATGAGGAAGCATGAATGAACGATCCTTGTGAAAGGATGAAAACACTTAAAAAGCACTCAGCTTCTTTATCTGCCGTGGCTCCGACAACAAAGCCTGCATTAACAACCTTAGCAGAAAAGGTGTCATTACCCCCAGAATAGGGGTGTAGCACAAAATCAAAAACATGCAAAGGACATGGTTGTAGAGGACAAGTCTGTTCTGGAATCTTCTGTAAGATGTCCACAGCTGCTTTTAGCATAAAGGAGAATATATTATGTGAGTGGAGCAACAGTAGAGTTTTGTGAACTGTGTTCAAACTGTTAAATGGCGTACTGTTAAAGCACGCAACTAAGGCAGAACGGTGCATCATGGGACAGCTCTGTTGGATCAGGGTTTGACCTTGAGGTTTTCCTCACCTTCATGTGACCATCCAGGCAGATAGATGCCTGTTTGTTTGTTTTATTGCTGCCTTTAAACAGCTCTCTCCAATCGCATTAAGATTTCTGAAGATGCCTGCAGCTGCTGACACGCCAGGGAGATGCAGCAGGCACGTCTGGGGGACACAAGAACTGCGCAGCTGGATATGACTAAAGCGAGGGAAAAGGGGATAAAAGACATAGGTTGTAGCTAAGTTACTGGTAGGTGTGCTGCTGCTCACCCCCCCTTGCCGAAGCTTTGAACACATAGGTGTGCACATAGGGGTTGGTGACCCAACTCTTATGGCCAGCTGGGGGCATAGCAGTGAAGGTTCTGGATCTGTGGCTATAAGAAATGTGAGATGAGAAAGCTGATTTCAACCTGTACAACTGACAAAGGCGCTCTGTGTAAAAATACAGCTGTGTAAATATCTCATGCTGACATTGTGTTATTGATTATGTGATTGATTATTTCCCGGACCGTAACTCTCAGTTTTTTCTCAACTTGCGGTCTGGTGTGGGGCATCTAATGGAAAAATCAACATATAAAATGAATGATAATAAAATAATAAATATGAGGAAAACTATTATTTGTTAGTTATGTGTCCATCCAAATGTGTGTTGCAAAGTCAGTTTTTAATTGCGGTACATGTGTGGCCTGGCAAACCCATTCAGTGCATTGTGGTCGTACCAGAAAAATACCTGCAATGCATAATTTATACTCCGGCGCAAACTAATTTTGTGGTTCTTGTGTGCAACTTAGGGTTTTGATCGCTCGGAAAATACTGAAATTGGTGAATTTTTGATTTTTCTTCTTAATAGTGTAATTGTTAATATTTTGGAGTAAATACTAGCAGAAGTAATAGTTGCAAAATGATGTTCTTTTTTACATTTGTCCAGTGAACCCATGACGTGCTGTAATGAAACCTCAGTGCATGAGGCATGCATCTAAAGTTCAGCAAGTGAGCGAGCAAGTGCTGTAAATGTCATGGATCGGACGCAGCCCTGATTGCCGAGGGCTTTGATTTTATAAGGGCTGTGTATGAGGAGCCCGGAAGTGCTTACCATAATGATAAAAGGATCCCTTCTTATTTCCTTTTTATTATTTTTTTCGTTTTTTAACTCTCTCTTGGAATGGAGCCATTTTTGTGTGCATCTTACTTTCTTCCTTCCTTCCTTCCTTCCTTCCTTCCTTCCTTCCTTTCCCTCCTTTTTATGTTTGTTTTGGCATTAGTTTGTTTGCTCTCATCTTTCGGGAAAGCGCTGGTTTGCGCTGGTGCTTGCTGGGAAAACGCCCTGTCAGTCTGCTCGGTTTAATTGGAAAAGCCAAGTGGCCGTTTTAATTCCAATGTTTATTGTGATGCTGCTGCACATGAGGTCATTCCCCGGTTGAGGAGGAAGCGGAGAGATTGATAGGCCAATAATGAAATTACTTTAGTGTACTTTGTTGGTGCGAGAGGTCTCCCTGTCCGCCTCCCTCGTACGGACGCTCTGTAAAGGGGCCTAGCTAAGGAGTCTTTCCATGATGGCATGCAAAAGTGAGAAGTTTTTTTTTATGACTTATTTCAGAAAGTGCTATTTCAATGCGGACCTGGGACACCTCGGCACAGCGCTCTGGGAATTTGCCCCCGCTATGGCTGCCTTGATTTTTGTGCAGTTTGCAAGTTTTTACTCCATTTCCCTTCTCGCTCGACCTCCTTCCACCCCTTTGGTGGCAGATGCCCTGAGATTATTTATGTAAATTGAGCATGGAAATTTACATAACAGAAAACAAAACTTTGTGCAACCATATGGGTGGTGTTGGGGGGGCCTTTGCGAGTGTTCCAAGGATGAGAGCATTACTCACAACAGCCAGCCCTGTGGTTAGAGCCCTCCAGTGAAGAAGCCAGCCCCCACCTCCCGTTTTTATTAATAAAATCAGGAATAAGTGCACTCCATGCTGTTTTCATGGCGGGCTTTCCGCTGCTGTGGAAAAGTACAGAATTAATAATTCTTTGGCTCGGCCCCATCACTGGTAAATACAAGTAATCAGGCTTATTGGGAGATGGCAAAACTGGCCGATCTTTACACTAAATATATCAGGGGTGAAAAATTATCTTTAATACATAAATGACCAGTATGTGGCATGGGGGTTATAGCCATTGCCTTGCACTCCAAGGTCCCTAGTTGGACTCCTTACCCCTTCTGTAGTGCCTGAGTTGATGCAGTAAAAATTACCCAGCTGTATACAAGCCTCTTAGCGTACAAACCTCACATCATAACTCAAATAGCAGAAGTGTCAAGCAAATATTAGTTAATAATAAATATTATTATAAACAATTCTTTAACCTGCGGTTTGAATCTTTATACATAACTGTGAATGACTACACAACCCTATGGTCCATTCTGGGTGTTCAGTGGTAAATGAATTGGGTTTTTAAGTATGGCGAGTGTAAAGCCAATACTTGGGAGTTTTTAATCAGTAATTTGGCATCATGTAGTTTATAACACCAAAGTTGTTTTTAATACTTTTGTACTAGGCTTTTTATTCACTCAAGCCATGAACCTTGTTCACATCACCTCAATGGCGATTACTATACATTGATGTTATGAATAATAATTTTCCATCTCTACCTCTTGTTGTAAAAGTAGGAGTAAATTACGATTGTACTGCATAAAGCTTCTTGGCGTCTCAGCAAGAATGCTTTTATTTGTGCGCAGCTGACGTTGGGGGACGACAGCCTTCAGTGTGACACTGATAGAATAAATAACCGTGAACAAAATGATGTGTTTGTTTCCTGCTGAGATAAATGTTATCGGACCCCTTCCTGTGTTCTGAACTTCACACTGGAAACCCACACAGCCTCTTCTTTTTTTGAAGGTTTTATTGAAGATGCTGATGTATCACAGGTTGTGTGAAGGTCAAAGGGAGGTCTCAGGTTTCCCCTCCTGGGACTGTGTTGGAAGTGGGCACCTTGCCGAAATGCATTTTGGGTAATAGTGTTCTTACTAAAATCTGTCCTTATGCCTTGCTTATAGTTCTGCTGAGCCCCATTATACGGTGTGATTAATCGGGTAATGTGTGAAGTGAAGAAACGTGCAGTCTCAGCTTACTGAGGCCAATTGCCCTATCTTTTCAAGTAAAAACAAGCACATATTTTAGAACGTTATCTGTGTATCAGCACCATTGAAAACAGATTGTTGTTTCCCTGTGGGAATGGAGATTGGGATGTAACTAATGCAGCTGCTGCTAATGGCAGTCTGCTTTCGGGCATGTTGGCAGAGGTGCTTTCAGTACGCTTTATTTTCCTTGTCATGCAGTGAATGTCAGAGCTTTTTCGCAGTCACACCTCGCCAAGCTCGGTCAAACACAGTGTCTTTGGTTTCTTTTACTGTATCAAACTAAAAGTTTGAGTCGATGAAAACTTTTGAAAAGTTTGACAGACATCCAGGTCATTAGTTTCGGTTGTTCTTTACGCGCCCTCTTTAGCAGTGCCTCTGAGGAATGCAGTGATAGCCGTGCCGGTTGAGGTTGCCATGGACCTGGTAAAGATCATCAACTGTGTCACCAGCAGAGCAGCCCAGGACCATCACACTTCCACCTCTGTGAGGGACAGCGAGAGCCAAACAGGCACTACTCACGTGCTCAGTGTTTCCGAGTTTTATCGTTACTCCATAGCAGAATCCATGTGTTTTGAATTCTGACTCCCAATGAGCATATAAGCACAACTTGTACTCCTCACAGGTGCATTTCCAACATTTTGTCCAGACAAGTGTGCATTCGAGAAGGTGTCCTTTTGACAGGTTGTGGTGCACAGGACAGCAGTGTGTGACTTCTGGGTATCCCTTGCTCTTTTCATGGGTGCCATAATGTTTCCAGCCAGCTAGTCATCGCCCTGAAAGACACTGAATCTGAGGACAGCAGAAGAGAGTAATTGGTCCTCAGTTCGATTCTTGCTTTTTTGGATCTTGTCTCAACACAATCGTTTTTGTTACTGTCCAAAAATCTTTTTCCTGCCAACATTGTTCTCTTAAGTGTGTATGAGGAGCTATAGAGCCTGGTTATGGCATGGAAAAGTTAATAGGGAATGAGGAGACCCACTGTTCTCTCCTGCATTTTCATTAGTGTCCTTGTGTACTTATTTGCATTGAATATTTGCAGTGAATCTAGTAAAGGTTCCTCTGCCTTTTGCTGTCAAGGGAGCAGGAACTGCAGGAAGGGAACAGAGATGACATGTCTACATACAGTCTGCACAACTGGTAACCAAGACGATGGTTTGTAAGCCTTTATGGCTAGATCTACAACAGAATTTGAAGCCAACTTGCTTATGAGGACTTTGAACTGTACAGAATGCGAGGAAACTGAATGTGGTTGCCAGGAATCCATGGGATTTTGCTGTCTATGATGAATGTGTTGGTGACAGCTTTTGTTTACTCAAGGGCTTCTGCACACTGGGGTGTGATTTGGTTAAACGGCTCTGCACATTTTAGAAAGTTTCTCTTCTTGAGAAGGTTGGGGGTTCCTAAGTATACAGTGTTGTCCCAGGATGAATAAGGGCCGCTGCTTGTCGTCATCTCTCTACCAACCACGTTGCAAAAGTTCACAGACCTTAAGAGCTGTTTGGAAGGCAATTTCTGAAGCTTGGGGACCTTCCTCTCCAGCAGGGTATCGGGGGTGGGGAGGGTTGCCATGGCAGAATTTTTTAAACAGCCCCCCTCTGGGTGACAGTGAGCAGAATTTCAAATGTACTCTGCAAGGTTAGAGGTTCTTTGCCCTCCACAAGCTTTCTGACCTTCTCCTCACATGAGGATTGCACGCTTCTCTGCAGGCATAACGGGGAAAAAGAGGGGAAGAGAAAAAAATCAATACATCATTGCAGCCAGCCAGGACCTACTGTATACATGCGAAGATTGCTTCAAAGATGGAAAACAATTTTGTGCGATAGTGGAGCTTTGTAACTGATAAATGGGCAGTATTAGTTAAAGAAAGCTTCACAGATCGCTGCACCAGAATGACTCCAGCAAAAATTCAAGGAATTGCCTTGAGTCACAGGCACCTAAATGTGAGTTTAAAAAAACGTATTCCATAGAAACCTCTCCTGGTAGGACATGGGCTTTTACAATCAATGTGCATTGCGATGATCTGCAGGAATTGCACTGCAAGTGCTACTATTGAAAAGATGCACATTTTCCCTCTCACTTTTTGCTCTTTCTGAGCCCGCACCATTTGTCATTTCTCTTGGTGTTGATATGAAGGGGTTGACGCGCAGAAGATTAGACTCTGAAAGAGCAATAATGATCAATGGCATCGAGCGAGGCAGGCATCTCTGTGATTGAAACCGTTAATGTCTGTGCCGTCATTCCCTCTGGGAGTATAATGATGCCCAGAAGTCCCTGCCACGTTGTGGTAGATGATCATCCCAGGAGCTCTTCTAAGCTGAAGCTGAACCTTGAGCATTCTCTGCTGCCCATACAGTCATTTCCAGGTTCCCCTGTGACCATAGATTAGGGACACTAAGGACACCTGTTTTACTGTCATGCTGCAGAGTGCATCAGTACATCAGCTCATCAGCCAATCATCTAACAGCCAATTAGCCCATCAGCCAATCATATAACCAGCCAATTAGCCCAGCAGCTAATTAACCGATCAGCCAATCAGTGATGAAATGTAGATAAATAAAGAGATAAATCAACCTTATTCACTTGATCAATGCGCCAAAAATTCCCAGTTGAAGAAATGCATGGTGTTTAACTTTTTCCTTTTGTGCTGAGGACTGACTGAATTTTGAATTTTGGAGGATACATTTCTGGCAAATTTTTTAGTAACATTTCATTCACTTATAAGTTTTATAATGCTTTATTAAATGTCTGTCTGTCACAAATGATACTTGATTTGTTTATTGTTTAAAACAATCAATACTAGTAGGGAGCACCCAACACATGAGTGTAGTACCATCTTAATTTCCCTTTCTTCCACGGGGTTTACATTGTGTGTAGGGTTCCTGAGTGCCGATGTTTAGTAACAAGATGGCGAGCGTCCTACAGATGAATCAGTTGACCATTAGTTTTGAATCTAAGTGTGTGGAGACAGCATATCACAACAGTTTTTAAAGCTTCTTCGTCTTCTTTGTTCATAACTGTGGCAGTGTGTTGGGGCCACAGTGTTTAGCTGCTTACGTGTTAATGTGCACGTCCCGCTGTTTGCACTTGCTCTGTTGTGCCACAATGGCTGTGAAGTCGCTCTTGACTGTCAGCCAAATGAGTAAAATGTAAATGTGAACTGTTGTACAGTTTTAGTTTCTGCAGGTTTTTCTTTAAAGTTTAACCTAATGAGCTGTCAGGAAGCAAATAATTTTGATGAACAAAGGTTGGGGAAAGGAGAGAAGTATAAAAATAAAGAGGAACAAGTGAGGCATGTACCCCTGTGAAATTCATTAGACTGTCACACGGAGGGGAGGTGGTGGCAGCAGCACAGCTTCTCTTGCTTTGTGATTTTTAAACAGAAACCCCTCTCGGCTGTGATGTCGGAGGAAGCCCTGGGCAACGCTGTGCTCACTGCACCCTCATTAAAACCCGCACCAGCCACATCTCCTGGAGGAGAAGGTGTGAAGCAGCGGCTGTAGAAACTGAATCCTGTGGATGCAGCGTGAACTGGGCAGACCTCTGCTTTGCCGTTTGTCTTCCACAGCATTTGTCTGGAGGCAGAAGTTGGGGACTTCAGGGGGCAAATCCCACCCTCTGCTGTAACTTAAACCTGTAAGTTGCTTTGGAAAAAAGTGTCAGATCATGAATAAATGTCTATTATATCCACAAAGGGCAGTTTTTGCTTTCAGTTCTTCCTGCTGAATAATCTGGTGCTCCATATAGGCTTCAGAACAAGAACCAGTCATTGACACAGAACCTTTAAAGGCACAACATAGCATGTTAGTCATGTTTCTGTATGTGTGTGTATGTGTGGTGGGGCGGGGGTGAACAAAAAAAAAGTGATCAGCAGCAAAAATCATTACCGTAATTATTCATGTTCCAGTGTATCATTGAATGGTAAATTTAAGTGAAGTTTTTAGCTCGGATGGCTGGCATGTTAAGTCTGATAAATGGCAGAACCATGAAATGAATACCATCACACCCCAACCCCCCGCCCCACCCCACATCGTTCGGACTGCAGGGCGGCCGCGGTAACTGTAGATTGGAATTGTCAAGGGTGTCACATTAAATGTGCCATTATTAAGTCCGGGCTGAATTTTATTGCCATCAATGCTCATAAATCGAGTGGTCAGTCGCTTAAATTACAGAGCGTGACGCTCTCTCCCCTGTCCCGAGAGCAACCCTCAGCACCCACATCTCCCCCCACAAGCACAGTACTCCCACCTCCCAAGTCCCCAGAGACAAACCGTGCTGGTTTGGGCCAAGAGGGAGGTGGACTATCCGTCAGAGATGGCAGGAGCGGGACGGTGGGGTGAGGTTGGGTGGCAGGCATCAAGGTCTGGGGCTGTGCACCATATGGCCAAGATCCAGAACAGGCTGGAAACAGAAAGCCACACTAAGTTTACTCTCTCTATTTTATATCACTTCTTTAGCAGACTTGTCTTTCATCAAAAGCAACCTGGGCTGTTAACATGCAGTGATTTGCTTTTTTTGTATATGTATTTCATTATTCTTTGCCAGTTTTTCCCCTCATTATTAAAACTGCAAATTACTTTTCATGGACTGTAATGCTAAATGTGTCGGTAATGGTGTATGCGGTATTAATGATGTGTAAATTGCAGTAGGAGAACTCTAGGGTCACGTTACAAACTACAGCAGACCTGGCCCAATATAAGTTGAACGTACCTGGCGGTTGCAGGTTCTACATTGTTCTAGAATAGTGACTTGAGGGAGTTGGAGGCTATAATTTTGGAACCAGCCGCACAAATACTATATGTTACTTGTGAGCAGGTGTACGGGTCAGACCGATCTCCTTGACGTCCGGTGGGGACCTTGAGTCCGTCGGCAAGATACAAACCAAGCTCATCGATCGGGAATCTGGACAGAGGGATACTTGATGGTGTCACCATGGCTGTTTGACAGAACTCTCTTCAGGCCCCTGTGTTCAGATGAAGCTCGAGATTTGTGGCACCTTTAATTGTGTCAAGGGTTTTGGAGATCACCTTGCTCATAAGTGCGGACACAGTTATTAGAGCAGATGTGAGATTATGTCAGTCCCTTGGGGAGATGAAGCAGAGTGTAGATGCTATAGATATAAAATCTACTCCACGCCGCAGGTTAGGGATCTGGGTTTCTATTTTTTGTGCTAAATTAAAGGGGCAGTGCAGTTTGTTCTGAAGTGTTCGGTCACGTCGGTCATCCCTCCCGGCTGGACTTTCTTCATGGGCTTCGCCGTCTGTCTGGTGCTGTCCAGTGTGGTCCAGTTTTGGCTTTGGCATGGACAGAGCGCTGCCCTGCAGCATGGTCTCTAGCTCTGAAAAGTTGCATGGGACTTAGACAAATGGACTCCTTCCACGAAGGTGCCCAGAGGACAGAGCAGTCCAGCTGGCTCCCACTCCATCACTCTCCTTGGAGCTAAAGTCCAAAAAGAGCAAGGAAAGCTAAACGCAGGTCTGTATCTGGGGCTGTGTGATGGTCCACATGGCCAAACCACCAACTGCTGTGTACCATGGTGAGGTTAGCAAGAGCATCCAGCAGGGTTTACTTGTTGAGCCACTGGATGCCTTATAGTGTGTCTCAGATCATCATCGTGCTGACCAGTCTAGCTGCTTCTCGCTCTATATATTTCCAAAAAAAGCTCGGGACCACCATGACCCTATGTTGGACCAGAGGTTGTCGATGCTGGACAATTGATGTCTGGTGGATGTCTTAGTAATGTGATGCAGTTTTAACAAAATATTTCACACGGAAGATTCAAACTAAATGTGGTGAAGGTTATATTTTTATGATGTTTTTGCATTATGTTTTTCTTTTAGATTTTAGATAAATTACCCAACTTCTTTCATGGCAACAATACTGTGCGTCCTGTTTCATTTATCCACCGTGATTTGAACAAACAACAGCATTGCTCCTTTTGTGGTCATTTAGGCAAAGTGCCTTTGTCAGAAGTGTAGCAGCAGGTGTTGTCCTGCAAGCCTCCTGGATTTGTGTCTTTTTTGAAGGTGCAGTACATTGTTACACACAGGGGTGTTTGTCTCCCAGCTCTTTACTCTGGGAATTCTGTCATAACTGTGTGTGTCCCTCTGTGTGCCCCCACAGACTGCCACCGAGGTCCTCGAGGGACTCCTGGAAGAGGACGATGAGGTCGTGCAGGTGAGCGAGTGGTCCGTCTTCCCAAATGAGGAGACAGAAAAATGATCGAGTCATGTGGGACTGCAGTGCTGTGGCCCATCAGCCAACTATTTGCTATCGTTTTATTATATTTTTACTGCAGCTTCTTATTCTGCACATGGTGAGTGTGTTCCGTAGCTCATGCGCTTTGTATGTGCGTGTGTGCGTGTCTGGGCGCAAGCACAGGTGTTGGCTAGTCCACTACTCAATCTTGACAGTAGGCAGGAAAACGAATGCGTATTTGCACAGTCTCTCTTTAGTCGCAGATGCAGTTTATCATGCGCTTCTTCAGCACCATCCGTCTCTAATGCATCTGACAACACTTTTTGATGTTCAATATATTAGACTTGAAATTTAAATAATTCATGGAGTCCTGCGGAAATTGTGTTTGTGTAAAGTGTGCCTTTTTCCCTGTTTGCATCATGAAGAGGGCAGATTACATACAGGAGCCCCTGATGAATTTGACATCTCTGCTGAGCCATCAAGTCCACCTGTGAAATAGCGAAATGGAGTACGATGTATTGCCGCCCGCTGTGAAATTGATGACATCTCCCAACTAGTCTTCCCGACAAGCCAATAAACGTACTTGCCAAGCCAGCGTAAACGAGCGAGCAGTAATGTCTGCTCGGTGCCAAGGCTGGTAAATGTTAGTACCATTATTCCTCTACCCTCAGTTTAGTCTCGTTGCTCCTGCTGGGAAGAGCACCGTGGGGTTTCGGGTTTGTCTGGAGCTGCTGTCGCTGTATCTGTCATTTTCAGTATCGACGTTCGATAATGGCGTCCCTCCAGCCTCACCTGTTCTAAAGGATATATGGACGGGCAAGGTTGATGACAGCCAAACTGTCATACCGTGGGGGTTTTACAGCCATCGAGGCCTCGCCGTCTTTTCTCATTTTGTCATCGATACCTTTTGGGTGATGACTAAACGGCTCATCTCAAAGAAGAACAAGGGGCTGGAAGGCAGGACACATTTCTCATCCCATTGTCACTCTTTCTATCTGTGGTTCTTTAGGAAAGTTCTAGGCTACAAGTGTGAGTCTGTAACTTTGTCATTTACTCAGCTTGTTGACGTCATTGTGCCTGTTTATTTTCGCTCGCCTCTATTACACAATACAGTGTGTTCACGATGCAGAATTAGATGTCCCTCCAGGTGGCGTGTTTGTGCATCTAATTGACTGATGTGCCCAGGTATGAGTGCCAAGAGGAGGGGGACATTGATGATCAAGGATAGAGCAGGGTGTTTATATCCCATTGACAGTCGGCACCGAAACGCGAGGCCGATAACGTTCCTGCCTCGCTTATTTTCAGCTCACGATTTTGCTCAGGGGAGAGGTCCTCTGTGTCGATACGCGGACAAGCAGGAATCTGGAGAAGAGCGCCATGTAAATCCATCCGCTAAATGACCGAGCTCGACCGCAATCCCATCCATCCCATTCAAATATGTCCAGCAATGCAGTTGGAGCCATCTTGCAGGAGATTTAGATGAGGACATCACCAAACTTGGGCGCAACACTACATCATCTTGGCACACTCGATTTCACTGTCCATCCTCTGTTGCGGTTAAAAAAAAAAAAAAACTCCTTGCATTTAATCTCCCCCCCCCCCCCCCCGCCTTCAGTCCAAAGCAATTGGGTGCAGCTGAATTTTGATGAGATTCAAATCTCCGTTTAGAAGAAACCTGTTTTCCAAAGGTGTAAAAAGAGGAAAAATAAGCATGAGCTACAAAATAATACTGTATTTCACTGGGTGCTATGTTTGCTTAATTACTTAAGTTGAGTCTTTTTCAGCTAAGTTAATGTGCAACTCAAGTCATTTAAAGTTGTACATTTTGGAACTTTTTTAAATAATGTAGTATATTATTGTTTATACATAAATGAAGATTAAATTCAGTGTTCTAAAAGGAAATTTGCTGCTTATATCCATTCCTAGACTATAAAATGAAGGAAATTTTGTGAGGTTTTTGTTACCGGAATATTCAAACTCAGATTAAAAGTGGGAACTTGATCTACCTCCTACTGTGAGACACTACAGTTCCTGTTCAGCAGAAAAGAAGAAAAAGACAAAAATTTGCTTTCCAGCTCTGTGCATCTACAGACCTTGGCTCCCTGGTTGTCTGCTCCATGCTTTAGTTTATCATTTCTGTAGTCAGTGCTTGTCCACTATGCTTGAGCCACCCATGAGCTGCTTATCCGTGATTCTCACCCCATTAATTGGCCATCTATCATGCATCACTGGTTGGACAGCAAGGCTGTTGAAGGCACTGGCTAGAGCCTTCTGACTTCTTGCTTGGACACTGAAGAGACAAAACCACAACTATACACAGCTGGCAGTAAAAGTCACAATATTGTATGAAGACACCTAAATGGGACTCAGTGTAGAGTTGACGGAGGGGGACATTTCCCTCCAGGTGTCTCTCACTATCTTGGACCTTGTTGAAGCACAAGGTATAGAAGATCCCTTTGAAGCAGAACATCATAGGTGCCCTTGTTCCAGCATCTCCAGTGCTTGTGTGGACCTCACTGACCTCAGCACTCGCTGTCTTTCAAAAAGAAAACTTAAAACAACTTCTGATCTCCTTCACAAAAGTGCACTGTCCCCCCTCAAAAGTAGTTCACCCCTTTTTTGGTTTTCTTGGACAACAATGATTGTAAACTGAAAATAGTTCCAAGAGAAGGAATTACGGATTACATAAGAAAATGGAGAGTATTAAACTTTGTTTAAATAATATACAATAGAAGAGGATATATACACATATATCTATTGTAGATACAGTTATTTGTTGCAAAAGATTTTTAAATAATTAACCCCCCCCAAAGTACTTTGTTAAAGGACAGAAT
Source organism: Heterotis niloticus (assembly GCA_018136845.1). Lineage (NCBI taxonomy): Eukaryota > Metazoa > Chordata > Actinopteri > Osteoglossiformes > Osteoglossidae > Heterotis > Heterotis niloticus. The sequence continues at coordinate 20,651,896 of CM030905.1, read as the reverse complement.
ATACGTTGGTTTCGTCTGTTCAATGGAACCAAAAGATGTGCAGCGTATCGTTTTGCTGGCTCAGGCCAACACCGCTTCGGCATTGATGACTGCTTTATGCTGCCTTGTGGGATGTGAGCACGTTTGCAGATGTTGGTACGATCTGAAGCCACAGCTGATGCGGTGTGATGACATGCAGTTAAGTCTGCCGTCCAAAGGCAGTTAAGTCTGAGTCTAGTTGCTGCTGACTTCTGCAAGGTGAGCAACATTTCTTCCATTATCACAGTGCTGCGCTGCATAATGACAAAAATACTGGTGATTTTAGAGCGTAAAAATCCATCTTGCTGTTTATAATTAAATGGGAGTAAACAAACAAACTGGTGATTGAGTCTCACAAGGGGCCGGTATGTTTGTTTGTACTCACGGTCTCTCTTGAGAGCCATCTTAACTACTGCGTTTCATAAACAACTGACAGGCTAAGGCACATGCTGGATAAGCTCTTTGAATGATTAACATTGTAATTGAGCAAATGAGATTAAATTTAGAAATTGTATAAGCAGGGCTCAAAAGCAGCAGCTGGTGATGGACTGTTGTTGGCGCTTTGGCAGATGCAGTGCGTGCTGTCCACCTCACAATGGCTTCTGTCTCTTCATTTGGCCATATGGAGAGGTCTAGCTGGCCCGGCCGCCAGGACACCTATCCTGCTTTGCTTTTGGGTCCAAGCAGGCTCTAAGATCTTTATGAAATTAGTAAAATGTCAGCATAGTGTCTCCTTTTAGCGAGGAGGGAAAATGGGAAGTTAGTTCTCAATTTAAAAAAAGCAGAATTTACTCATTGTAATGCAGCCATGTTGAGCTCGTGTGCCGTTCTCACAATGGGATGCAGAGGGTTTGTGGATCACGCTCTCACCGGCTCCACCTTCTCGTTCGCTGTGCTAGCCAGCTGACTGGGACGGGTCAGACCAGTAACCTGAGGTCGAAGGATGTACCGGTTGGAAACAACAGGCGAAAGCAGCCGAGCAGCAGATTCTTGCTCGTTTGCCCCCCTCGGAGAGCAAAGCAAAGCCATTTTCTTTCATTACAGGACCCTCGGTCACACTGTGTGAACGACACAGCCCGCATCGGAGCTCTGATCACAGCTGTGCCACCAAATCTGCGTATAGCCCATGTGCCCTGTTTAACTTCATCACTTGAGGGGCTTACAATAAAAGATGTGTGCTTTATTATAAAAAGTCCCAATTATCTTTTCGGTTAATATTTCATGCTTTGGAATTTAAACCATTTTCCTGTTAGGCCAAATGTTATTAAATTGTGAAGACGATATTGTCCCTCATAATTTTACTCAATTACTGTTTAATTTCTAGAAATGTTTGTCGCAGTAGTACTTCAGATGTCATACCGAGACACCTTTCTGTACTTATCTTTAGCTTCTTAGGGTTGGGTTTGTGCTTTGGTCATAATTGCTTATCAGTTTCAGAGCTGTAACAAAAAAGGGGTTTGCTCAGGTTTGCCGTACAGGTCTTCGCTTGAAGGTTGGCCGAATGTCCCTCTCGGTCATCTCACTAGGCAGGATGTGGCCATCTACCTGCAGATGGAAGTGTGTTCAGATGGCTGATCCGTGGACTTTATTTAAAGATGTCTTGATCTCCTGCAGAGCTCACGGTTAGACCAGCACACGGTGTGCAACAGGGAGGCTTATTTCTTCAGCTTTCTTATATCTTAAATTGCTAATTCCTTAGACTTCCCGTTGTTTGCATCAACACTTTGAAAGAAGGAGAAGCGGAGCCCAGCATGTGGTGAATCAGTGCAGCCTGACCTGCGCAACTCGTCCGACCCACTCACCTGCTCACAGCAGCGTTTTGATGCGTCAGCTTTTCTGTATTGCAGGAGGTATAAAAAAGCTGAAAATAGCTGTAAAGATTTGACGCACCGCCATTCTGCCAGTTAATGCAAAAAGGCATCTTTAGCATTGCAGATCCACACCAGGCTTTAGATGGGGAAAGCAGGGAAAAAAGCATTTCCTTTCAAAGTGGGCCTCACCAGCTTCAAGGTTGGGATTGATCTCTCCTTTTCAGTGTTGCATCAGGGCGGCGTTTGACTTTGATCAGAATTATTCTATCAGCCATAATTTGACATTAAAAGTGGGCTTTATGTGGGCGAGCCAGAGCCGCCAAACGGTTGTTTCTTACTTTAGTCGGCGGCCACATCAAAGCCGTGACATTAACACAGCAAACACAATTGGAAGTGATCAGGATTGCTAACCTACAGTCAAAGGGATTATGGGAAATGAAAGGCAGATGGGACCCTTCAGCGCTGCTTACAGTTGCACAGATTATTACTCTCCTGTTGAGAATATTGCAGCAGCTGCTTTGTAAATGTGCATTATAATAAATACAGTGAAGTCTCTGTTTGCCTGATCTGCAGTCTGTTTCATATTTTTACTAGTTTTTGTCACAATGACAGTTCAGTAAATATTTAAGATTTTATTACTACATTTTTTATTAGTTAAATTTGGCCATACATTTTAATTTTTTAGAAATTGTGTAAGATTTTTTTTAATGTACTTTTTAAAGTGTTATATATGTCTTAGAAGGCATATTTTAGAATATGGTGTTCCAGTGGTGCTGCAGAATTGTTTTGCATGATATTGAATATTAGGATATTCTACTGATTGGGCAGAGGTTGTCTGAAAGGTGCAGTCGTGATATATTTCTGAATATTAATGCAATCAAATGAAATACATATATGTTTTTTTGAAACGGTGACCTTTTGGCCACTGTAAGGTTTTAGAAGCTGCTTTTTGGTCACAGTTTTTTACCAGCTGACACCAGCCGATTGCTGCTGAATAGAAGCTGTGCAGATGAACCTTAGTGCTGCTGAGAGCAGCAAAATATTTTCTGTTATGCCAGGGTAATGTACATAACGTAATCCAATATATCAATGCGTTAATATGTTAACCGATGACCTTTTGAGTGAACTCATGTTAGAAATGATACTAAGACGCGTTGGCTGCGGTTAGGTGTGTTTGTGTGTGTGCTTGCGTGTGAGTTCCTGCCTGGGTTTTAGTTACTCTGTCTGTGTTTATCAGTGTCTACATGTGTGTTTTTGCTGTGTACATTTCACCCCTTGGCAGTGCATTACAAATGTACAGCTGCTGCCTGTCCTCCAGCCATGTCTCAGGCCACTCCAAGGGGTCGTCCTCCCTTTTTGACCTTTGTCTCCATTTTACTGGGAACTGCAGTTTTTGCAGACACCTGAGTTTAAGGCGACTTTCTTCAGGCCTTGGGCCTCCTCTGGGGCTGAAGGCAGCGCTGGCGACTAAGTGAACACTCCAGGGCCTCCGCCATTGTTTAACATGTGCAGGAATGTGTGCACGGACATGTGTGTCTGTCTATGTGTGAGCCCATTTGCTTGCGTGACTGTTTGTGCATTTGTCTACGTGTCTTTCTTTGTATACAGCATATAGTTTTAGACTTGGTTCCTCTGACCCTGATAACTGCTCCACATGGTTATGATTGGCTTTCCTTCCCCATTGAATGCCAGTGTGAACCATGCTGACGTTGAAGGCTCTTCTTGTCCCGCTGCTTCTGCAGGTGTGGTATCTGCTCGGCTGGGCCTGCTACCTTCAGATGGACAAGCCAGAGGAGGGCGATGCCTTCAAAGACTCGGCAAGAAGCTACTTAACCAAAGCCAAGAAGGTAATCTCCTCTAATGTCGTGGCTCGAAGAAAACACATTTATTTTACTGTGTTTTGGCTTCTGTAACGGTAAGGAGAAGGTGGTGATGAAGTCGATTCAAGGTGCAGTTTTCAAAGTAAGAGAGGGTTCGAAGTGGTTTACCACCCCCCGCTTTCATGCGGGTCTGAGGGCGCTGGGTGGAAACCCATATCAACATAGGGTGAACATACATACTCCACACAGGCTGGAAAGATTCAAACCTTCAGCCCACGAGCTGTGAGGCACCAGCTCTGTCCGCTCTGCTGCCATGCTTCCACAAGAACTCTGTTAGCGCAGTGATAATAACTACACTACCCTTTAGTGTTAGTACTATATGTAATGTGTAATATTTTAGTAATAACAGATTTGCTGGCCAACATTCAAAATGGTTCTGATGATCTGAGCTGCATGCCAAATACAGGGATTGTCTATGATGAAGCCAAAATGTAAAATGTTTAGAAGTGAAAATAAAATGTACCACTTTAGCGTAACATTAATGTAACATTTCACATGAAACAGAATATTGAGGAAGAGCTTTGGTGTAATGAAGTTGGTTAAAAATCATTTTGAATCTGCATTCTGAGTACTTTGAGGTCTTTTATCAGCTCGAATTTTAGTTTTAATGAATGTTTATTTCCTGAAAAGAGTCTAGCATCTGTGTGTGGAAGGTGTGCGGCTCAGGGCCATAACAGCACGCGTCCCCCTCCTACAGTTGTACACTGCAGCACCTAACCCCCCCCCCCCCTCGCTTACCACTCTCCTCATACACATTAAAATTCTTGATATGTCATGGTCATGTCTCGTGTCCAAAAGTGGGAGATGAAAGCCTGTGCATCACACCACTGGGACACTTATTTCATCGAGAGAAAGTGAGCCACACCTCATTTCTGCCGTGCGTGCGTGTGTGTCAAGCAGCCCGTCGTTCACAGCAGACGTCCAGGGCTCTAGACCCACCCGCTGTCCTGTAACAAGGGCTGGGGGAGCTGCACACACCCGCCCTGCTGTACAAAGGGATGCGGATGGCTCTGAATGCATGCTAACTTCTGACCTTATCAGTGTCAGGAAGGTCAGCGAAGGCTCTTGGAGCAAGGCCAACTGGCCTTTCTGTCACCAGTTTTACACCTTCTCCTAGATGTGTGTTTGTGAGTCCATAAGCAGCCCCACACCAGTTGTCTTTTGTGCTTGTCACTGCATCCTCAAGGTTTTCGCATTTCTCCTGCCAGAAACAAACATCTCATGTCCTGCCAGAGTCACATCCACAATATCAGGCTGCACAGTCCTCCAGCTCCTGTCTGCATCAAGGTCTCAGTAAGGGTCTGCCCAATGATGTGCTTGCAGGGCTTTTTGGGAAACAGGCATGTCAGCAGTCCCAAAATTCCCCAGGTCACACGGTACATTTTTGTTTATGTATGTGTGTCTGTGTTTATCTCTCCATCCATCCATCCATCCACCACTCCATCCTTTATGAAAAAGTCCAGGGCCAAGTGTTGTACAAATCAGACAGCCGAAGATGTCTTCAGTTATATTTCTTCGTGATTTTCTGTCCTTCCCCTCTGTGTCGCCTTAAAGTTTTATGTCTAATGTTCCTCAATTCATCTCTCCCCCTGACAGTTACAGTGGAAGGGCTGGCAATTGTGACACAGCATTAATATTTTACATTTAATATCAACTGAGAAACCAAACATAACACTAAATATGTAAATAAAAGGCCAACATAATTCCTTAGAAAGAAAAATCTACTCTGTTGGAAATTAGAGTTTAGGGTTCATTATGTCTTTGTCATAAATGCTTTGTAATGGCCTCAGGTAACAAAAGACATTTCATGTGTTTGCCAAGTTTCTTTAACAAGTAAAAAGAGAAACAGTTCAAAATAAATGTTTTGGATTATACAGTCCAAGCATTTGTCATAAATAAATATTTCTCATAAATAAATATACACTCGCCCCGACTCTAGTGCAAATATTTGTAATGATTTTTCAGAAAACTCTGAAACTTTTAAAAGTTAGCACTCAAAAACTTTTTGTACTTTTAATTATTTTTAAAATCAAATTTTATACGAAGGCTTTTTTTTGCAAGATACTCTCACAAGGACTAATTTTGAGTGTTTTACATTGTTAGTAAAATGTGCTTGCACACATTCTCTCTCTCTCTCTCACACACACACATACACACACACAGGCTGGCTATGAGTGCTCAAGGTCATGTGAGCATTAGAAACTACTTGAGATGTATTTTTCAGAGTAATTGCTTCTGCTCTAAGGTGTCACAGAGTCTGTGTGTGAAACTGCTGTTTTGAAATGTGTCCTGATGGATGGATGGAGGAGAATGGACCCCAGCGAGGCAAGTGGTGTTGAGATGAGGAGGTGAACAGGAGTCATTGATGCAGAATGTTAATTACCAGGGTGAGAGGAACGTGAGAGGGCCTGTGTCGCACAGACCTTTTAGATCGCTAACTGATCTCATGAATGCGATATTTCTAATGCTAAATTATTTTACAATCCCTTTTGCGTTGAGAAGCAAACATACAGCTGCTTTTTACTGAGATCGTAAAGTTTTGTTCAGCTGGATGCTGTTACAGCAGGTTGCAATTTTAGCTTAATGCTGCTCATGTTTGCTTATTCATTCATTTTCCCCAGTAAACAGTCACACAATGCAGGGTCAATGTGGTCGCAAACGTGAACTTGACTGAAATAGGCTTGAATCTCTGTCCGAACCCGCAGCCCAGGAGCTGAGAGCCACCAGCATTACCTGCTGCACTACCGTGCCACCTCCAAAGTATGCACGTCATCAGTGTTTTAGCATGGCTTCACTCAGCTGAAGGGGCCAAAAGTGCAGACTGCAGTCTTTTTCAGGTTGAAAGCCCATACACCTGCAACTGGTGCTGGAGCTGCTGGAATTTTCTCACCTGGATACCCTTCCCTGGTTACTATCAGGACTTTCTTGTATAATGAGACAATTCCAGGTTCTCCTGGACAGCCTGGCCTCCATGACACTTTTAGCTCTGACTTTGAGCTATGTGTCAGATTTGACTCCGCAGCCTGAATCCTTCATTTTTGTGCTTCCACATTTCCTTACAGCAGAACAGGTGTCTTGGCTGCACTGCAGCACCATCACGCCAATTAATATTTAAAACTCAGTGAATGGTACAAATGCTTTTCCCCTGCGCACACGTAAGTGGCTTTGACTGTTCGCCGTAGCCCCGGGAGCCATTGCGGCTCATTGCAGAAGCCGCTTTTGTGTTGATTAAACGAAGGAGGGGTGGCACTCAGCGCCCCTGCGTCGGTGTGTGTTCGTGATTTGGAGGAGGCCCCCCGACGGATTTCTCTTTACCGGAGCCCTGACTTTGACCACCTTGCCACATGCTCTGTGCTTGGAGGACTTCCATTCTGCCTTATGATTTCGTACGGTTGCGTACAAAACTGCGACCCGTCTCGCTCAAGCATGAACACACACACATGCACACATCTTTTCTGATGACTTCTCACTTGAGATGCTTTAAGCAGACAACAGAAACATCACTGGTTCCTCATCATTTAGATTGCAGAATATTTTTTAAATCCCCTCATGAGCAGTGGCGGTGTTGTTTATGCTGATCAATAGCACGGGAGGCACTGATGTCTGGCAGTGCTGGACAGCTTACAGCCACAGTCCCTGGGCTGTTTGACAGCATTTTGCACAGCGCTCAAGTAGTAACTGAGGAATAATTCACACTGACAATTTCACTTTAGGCTCCTCAGACAGGAACAATCCATCAGTGTAAACTTAATTGCTAAAACACTTTTTAATGTTTTTTTTATACATGGAAGGATTTGAAGGATTGAATTTTTCTTTAGTGGGAACCAGCAGCTGCCCCACTAAGCCCCACTAAAAAGTTGCAGCACACAAAAGAGCTAAATGACAAAAAACAGTGGGAAAGTATTTTATAAGGGAGAGGAAATGGGCTGGTTCTGAAAGATGGTTTATTATGTTTTCTATCCATTACCAGTAACCATTTGTGCAGTGCAGCGGTCCAGATTTTAACCTGGTGCGAGGCAGGGCTGCTCGGATGGGGCACCAGTCTGTTGCATGGCGATTGCACACTCGCACATTATCATTAAAGATGATTCGGAGTCATCGGGTCAGCTGAAACACACATCTTTGGACTGTGAGGGGAAGCCCACGCGATCATGGGGAGAACACGCAAACTTCAGATTCAGACCGTCACCTGAAACTGGAGCCAAAGAGCTGTAAGCTGTGAAATGACCCACTGTGCCACCCTGCCACCCTTTTTTGAGTTAAAAAAGAAAAAGAGAATTTGAATATTTGAGAAGAGAATGAACCTCTGTGGTCTCTCAGTAGCAGCTCAAGCGGGACTCCTCACACAAACGTGCCCGTTTGTTTCCGAGTCGGCCGACAGGGTGTCCGGTGGCGTGCCCTGCCGAGTCGACCCGACCGGCTGCTCCTCTCGCTTCCCTCCCTGTCAAATATTTGTCGTCCCGCTGAACGCCGCACCACGGAGGAGGCCGTTAATTATGAAAGGCAAATGCCCAGCGCTCCTGATGTCGAGCGCGCCGCAGCCTTCTCTGTTTTTATTTTATATCAGTAAGGATGCGGGAGAGGTGGGGACGTCCAAGGGCGCGCCAAATTAATTCCTCTGTTTGACAAGTCTCCTTTTCGGCCTTGCGCATCATGCCGCTCACCGCCGCCTGCCCCCCCCGTTCCCGAGGCAACGCTCAAAGAAGCGGACCTGCATTATTTATTACACACCATCAGGGAGTTAAGCACAAGATTAGCATGAAGGCATTTTATACGCTTCTGGAAGTTGTGTCACTTTTAAACAAGTGTGATGAGCATCCATGCAGTGATAGGCTTTGTGCCTTAGGGGCCTCCCCTTAATTCAGTGCTTCAGACAGGTCGATTGAAATTAAATTAGATAAGTTAACTATTTAGACAGTGCGGTGATCAGTTATCGAAAGCATGTCATTTGTAGCCGAACCCTTAACCAGCGAAGGAAAGGTAACATGCGTGTCTCATTACAGTGCCTTTACGTTATATGTGCAGCATGCAGCATTTTTATGTTTTTCTCACAGCTGCCGTAACTCTGAGAGAGATGTTACCTGAATTCTAAGCAGGAATGAGGCCTGACATTAAGGAGCGTACCTGTCGGGTCTGCGGTCTCCAGGGTGGGACACACAACCACACCATCGATCGGGAGTGTAGCTGTATCCCTGGCCTGGATGTGGGCTCCCCGTTGGAGGAAAAGTCAGTCAACCCAGTCGCGGGTACCCCTCCTGGGGAGGTGTTTGACCGTCCACAGTTCTGTGCCTGGGACCTCCTGCACCAACTGGATGACTGACACCTCGCACACTGCGACTACCAACTGCAACTCTGCTTGCCAGGTTATGTTGGGATTCCATTTCATGATGTGTTTACTATCGATTGCAACACCCCTCCTCCACCCACGGCCGCGCTCTCAGCAACAAATGGAAAATAGCACCAATCAATGTTGTTTTAATATAAGAAGTTACTGGCCAGCTGGCTCCACTGATTCTTTATAATGAAATTTTACATTCATTAAATGTATTCAGATTGGAAAACAAACAAAAAAAAACCATGTGGTGCAGCCCTAGTGAAGTTGAGGGTAAAGTCTTTGAAACTGCATTCCGTCATACCTTTCAGAGTCGCCCTTTGTGGGGGTTACAGGCCTCTGTCCAGCCTGCTGCTCACCTCCTCCTCAGTCTTAGGGAGGCTCTTCTGCAGGTCAGGGTCCTCCTAGGTCTAGACTCCAGTGATCAGAGAGGTTTTAAGAAAAGTATCAGATAAATAGATAACTAGAGGTTTTTACTCTGCAGTACAATGCATGGTGATCCTTCGTGGCCTCCCTCAAGTCCATGTATTCACTGATGAGCCCTTCGGAAAAATAAATATGCGTTTGGTTTCCTTCCTTGTTTGCTTATTAGTGGGTTGCACAGCAGCTCACCATCGTTCTCATCATCATCTTCCCGCATCATCTCGCATTAAAATGCGGTTAGGATCCCGAGGTGCAGCTTCTGTCCAGCAAAGAGGTGTGCTACCACGGAGCTCTGTGTCTTCTCCTGAAGCATGTGAGGAAACAACAGCGAAGGAGAGGAGCGAGAGGAGACAAGACCTCCCCTGGTGCGATCAGTCTCGCAGAGCGCAACACCAATGGGAGCCACTGATAAAGGCCTGCCATTGGCGAGCTGTTGCACCGCAGCCCTGCTCCTCCTGCGTCTGGACAAGGCTGCCTCTTTTTGGTGGGTTTTTTTCTGTGCATGGAGCAAGGGTTGGGGACACTGCCTGTAACTCAGGCAGCCCGTGGTCGAACAAACTACAGGTCCAAGCCTGGGGAGAGAGTGGCACTGAGACAATTTAGATGCCCTGCAAAGTCTGTCTGGCTCATATTTGGGCCAAATACGAAAGTGTAGAAGATTAGGCAGAAAGTCCTTGACTTGTTTCTGTGTCACTAGGTGTTAAAGTTTCAAGAGTAAGTTTATTTTTGAGTTTATAGGGTGTTGACCAGGTTTGACCAGGGTGAATTTAGTAAGGTTTATGGTGGTCTGGGGAAGATCATCTTAGATCCGAGTGTCTCCCGCAGCTTGACTGGGTATGGGGTGATACGCCGGGACTGCCGGAGCGGCACAGATGCGTCAACCTCTGCTGGGATGCGCCAAGAGAGCATCTTGACCTTCATGTGTTTACCAATAACGTTTATATTTCATTGTTTTGTTTACATTGGAGGTGGGGTGTGGGCACCTCTCTGGAGGACTGGAATAACCCGCCTGTCTCTGCCACTTTCTTGATTTCCCCAATAATGGGTCCATTCTCTTGAGCCTGACAGTCGCTGACCAAATAGGATCTTGCCCCCTGACTTCTCAGCCATAAATAAAGCAGAAGGATCAATTTTGGAATTGTCGGAAGTGACATTTTTTGGGGATAAAATGCAGCCAATTGCCTTAAAATCACATTTTCTGTCTTCCAGTTTTATTTGTGTTGTCATGTTTTCATCCAGTGAATAATCACGATGCGGTGTGACTTTTAAAATGTACCATAATTTTAGGAGAAAACGTTATGATTATAATTTTATAAAATGAAGGGGTAAATCGGTGCTTATTATACAAACCATGCATTGTAAGACCCTTTGGAGAACAATGTCAGATCAAAGAATCAGTGTTAAATGTAAAAAAGGAATAATTTGAGGTGTTATTTGACATAAACTGTTTATCGCTCACTGCTGTTAACCGCCTGTCCAAGGAAAATCATAGTTACTCATTTTTTTCCTGCGGTATGCAGTAGGTGACAGCGCCGTGCACATGACATGAGCCCAGGCAGTGTGTGCAGGGTCAGGCGTGACACTGCATGTTGATATTTGTAGTCAATTTGTGTCTTATCTGTAAATCGGGGTAAACACAATGATGAGTCGTTTCATTCTGGATCTGCGGCCGTGGTTGAAAAATTGAATTTGTTGTGTTACAAGTGTTCTGTTGCTTTGAAAGGATGTGTGCGAAGGGCCAAGTGTGTTTTTAATTCGTATGAGCACGCACACTGATGTCAGATATGTAATATGTTGTCAAATGTGTCCTCTTTATTCATCCTAGCACCGTTGTGAGTTTAGCATATGAAGAGGCAATCACATTGCAAGGAAATGCACAAAGCAGGGGAACCAGAAGGGGACACATTTTATTGTTCTGTCCACATCGTACTCAAATAAATTTTAAAAACGATCTGTTGGAGTAAGAGAGCAATCGGCAGGCAAGTAAATTGGCATTTGAGGGCTGCCACAAGCAATAATGCTCTACATCTCCCATAACAATGCGGCGTTGTCCAAGAACGATTACCAAGGAGGAGGGGTCCTCCTAAAATCCCGTGGAAGTAATGAATGGAATGGCCGAGGTGATCCGAAGGCCCTTTTTTCCTCCTTTACCGCATTACCAGTGCCGCCGAGTAGTATTCATAAGCAATGATTGCAGCAGTCATTGTGGCCGAGACATTGTTGTCTGTAGCTCCTTTGTGATTTCCCGGCAACAGATAGAAGTGGAGAAATTGAGCTCTTTCCATGAGTGCCCCCAGAGATGCATGCGGGTCTTCAGAACGCACGTCCAATTGGAAGGGAAGATACGGTCATCTCAAATGACCTCCCTGCCTTCAGCACCGTGAGATGCCGCGCTAACGTGGCCTTCAAAACACATCTGACTCTGCTCGCTCTTCTTTCCATGGTGAAACACCGATTGTGCAGCTCCGCGTTAAATCGCTCGCTGGAGCCGAACAATGATGCAGTCGGGACGTTTTCACCACCCTCACAAATATGGTATTGATTCATTTATGTGCCTTTATTTGGGGACCAGATGCTGAATAAGTTAAGAGGTCATGTTCTTTGTCTGGTGTCAGACCTGTGCTTCATTCCTTAGAAGCCATATCTTCTGTGGTGCTGCCCTCTGGCCTCTGCTCCGCTGCAGACTGAGAGCTTACGGGCCGCGAGCAGCTAACCTGCCGTGAAAGACTTGATGCATCTCGCCAATTCTCGTCGGGCCTCGCTGGTCTCTGCAGCCCCAGCCCATTGCTTTCAAAACCACCTGTTTTATACACCGTGGATGTGTTGACAGCAGCACTGTCATTCGTCACTTTGTCTTTCGCTTTTGTTTTAACAGAGCAGCACATGCATAGAATGTTTACTTTTTGCTTATTGTTGTGCAGAAGTGTGTATTAATATTATTTTAGTTTGAGATTGTCTCTTGCTTCATTTTATTTGTTTATACACGTAGCTGATACGAATTACTTACAGTGATTACTTTTTTACTGTACCTTTTTTTTGTACCATTTTTGCTATGCCAGCTTAGGGTAAAAGCCTTGATCAAGGGTAGCACATCAAGATGTGGGATTTGAACTTGGGTCTTTGCTCTAATTGCTGCCCTTCCTTCAGCCACTTTGTGAGAACGTCCGTCTTCTGGCGATGATGGGATGATGGTTCTGTTTGCTAAGAGGTCACCTGTGCGTGGAGTCGATGGATTTTTGATCAATAAAGGTTAATCCCATTTTAAGATCCAGAGAAAACCGGTAGCTTAGCGCACAGCTTGACCTCTCGTAAGCAATTTATTTTGTTGAAGTCAGAATGTGCATTTAGAGAATCTCCTTGATTTATACTGTTCTTCACATTGATCTTTAACCTTTTGATAGACTTTGAACTGATCCTGTCAGGCTCTGAATGCGACCTTACGGGGTGGAGATATCACACTTTTGAAGTTGCGCTCTTGCATTTGGACCTCACGACAGCTGGTATAATTTTTAAAAAATGGGGGAAAATCTTTAATGTAATATTTAAGGGCCATTCCAAGTTAAAAAAAAAAAAAAAAAAAAAGTTTTTCATTGATTTCAGAAATGTGCTAAGCTCAGCAAGCTATCATCCTTAAAAAATTTTTATGGATTATATTCCCACTGTCACTGCCAACAGTCTATTAGTTTTAATAGTGAACTTTAAGCCCAGATTTATGTAGCGCCGTGGTGCAGTCTTCCCTCAGAGATATCGACTGTAGACACATAATAGGTACAAAATAACAAATCATTTAAAATATATTTAGTCCCCGACTTACGAGCGTGTGCTCTGCTGTATGGGGAGGGAGACGCTGCTGTCAGTGTTTATGAGCGAGTTCACCCGAGTGTCTCGCTCCCGGGGAGCACGAAACCTCCTCTTGTAACAGCACTGTTGTTATATTATCTTTATGGTTTTTGCATTTTGTTCTGCAGTATTCAGAATGCAGGTGGGTGGCTGATGCAGTCACTATTGCCGATGCCCAGATTTACATGCACTTGGAAAAACGGAAGAGCGCATACTCCATGCTTTTTTTACATACTAATTAAAAGTTTCAGATTTTAGCACCTGCCAACATGTTTGAACATCTCCAGCTAACAAGCAATGTAAAGTTAAACCTGGTAATTTAACAAGGCGTTTAAGGAACTCCTTCAAATGCTTGCCGAAAAACCGTTTCAGTATGCAGAAGCCTGTATGCTTGCACCGAGTTCTGATAGTAATGCAAATATGGTTGGTTTTTAATTTAAGATCTTATTTATTCTGTAATAATTATAAGAGCCTTACGAGAGCTACTTGACTTGAATTTAACCGGTAAAAATGTAAAACGGGAGCTCCGTGTACTAAATAAGAGCGGCTGGACTGCGTGTTGATTCAGTAGATGCGGCTTCGGTGCCCCGAGATGCTCTCTGCTGCTGCTGTTTTTCTATGTGAAAGAGCACGGTGTGGCTGAGTGTTCGTCTTTTGGCTGCCTGGTGGCTCTGAGCTGTCGCAGACCTCCACAGCACAGCCCAGGCCATCGTTAAATTAGTCCCCGAAGGCCACCGGGTTGGCCCTGCTCAGCGTTGCTTAGAGACTGTTTCCGTGGTGCCGGAGCAAATCCTCAGTTAAATGCAGGGACCTGTATTGTCAGCGGTGCCGCGGCCTTGATTAGGCCCGTGGTTGCAGGTTGATCGTGCTGCTTGGACCTCCGGGGATCTGAGAATTAGAGTTTTGGGTCTGTCCTGTGGCTTTTTAAGGTTTCGGCGCCGGGAGGAGCTGTGGTTCCTTCTCATTGCTGCTAATCAGCTACAGATGAAATTACTGTGTGCAGCCTTTTGGCCAAACGTCCAGTTCCTTAACTGCCAACGCAGCTTCCCGCTTTCACGGATACAGCTCGAAAACCCTATTTTTTCCTATGCATCAGGCCTGTGCCTCCTAGAGATTTGTAGAGAACACCACATGGTGCATTTTGTGCTTGTGGAAGAAAAGCGAGGGCCAAGGCCACATCTCTCAGCAGCCGAAATGACTGTAATACAGCCTCTTCTGGATCCTCTGCAGCTCCCTGTGCTCTGTTGGCCTCCCAAGATGTTTTGTGACTGATGGTCACAACTTGAGGCATGCGGATGCCACCCCCAAATTCTCTGCTCTATTATCACTTGACAGCAGTGTGGTGGAGGGGCTACACTCAACAGTCTGCAACCAGGAATATGAGGGTTCGCATCCCATAAGAGCTTTTACTACCATCATACCATAAAATGAATGGCTGCTTAGGTGGATAGATACAGTGGGTAGCAGCTCCTGGGCTCTGGGTTTGAATCCATCAGGGTCTTCGTGGTGTTTGCATGGGTTTCCTCTCACAGTCCAAATGCACATTTCAGGTGAATTGATGACATTGCCTAATTTCACTACTGTGTGATTGCCCTGTGAGAGATTAGTGTCCCATCTGGGGAGAACCTTACTTCATGCCCTGAGCTTCAAGCATAGGCCCCGAACCACTGTAACCCTGCACTGGACAATCAGTTCCTGATGCTGAATGGATGAAATATCCAGGTGTGCAAATTTTACATTTTTGAACTGTTGCAATGAATCACTTTGCACTTTGGCATTTGCGTAGGATGCACAAATTGATTTCCACGTCTTCATTTGGAAGTGTTTAACGGCAGGCAGGTGGCGGTTCGCCAGCGGACTGTTGCTCGTACAGCACCGAGGTTCGAGCGCAGAACTGGGCCGAACGACAGCAGGTGTAAGCATCCAGACGGGATCACTGGCGTCGCCCAGGCCAGCCACATGGTATCTCCCAGGTTACAGAGCCGAATTCTGTTTACACCGTGACTCCAGATCGCCACGCGATCCCACCCTCCCCCGGGCGATCCCCGCGAAAGCGCTCCGATAGCACGCCTCTCGTCACGCCACCTCATTAGCGCGTTTTGTTATCGGTGAACACGGCGAGGATTAAACGGAATAATGCAAGTTAACCCAGATTCTCCCTCCCCGCTGTTTACTGCTGCTGCTCCTTACAGATAAAAACTGATTAAAAAGATTCTGAAATTGAACCGTTCATCCATTGCATGTTTTGTTTATCTCTGGAAAAAAATGTTTATCTTGAATATAAAACTTCGTTTTATTTCTCTTCTTTGCTATGTGTAGTCATCAGCGGCTTCAGTGTTACCAGCAGTGAATAATTTTCTTTTTTTATTTCCACCAAAGTGTGTTTGAAACAGGAGGCTGAATGGAGGCCTGTGGGAGCTCCACACTTCACTCATGTGTTTGACAGTAATGAGAGCACGATTTTTGCACTCGCGCCTCAGTGCTGTAAACTAGTACCCTTAGCAGCATGGGGGAGCTGCACCCCGGGGGAGGTGTGCTGTGTCTTTTCCCAGCATGCGCTGATGCCACGCGTCGTACCGCCGAACCCCATCTCTCTCAGCTGAAGAGGAGCGATGATGAGTACAGGCTTTGTTTGAAGGCTGCCATGCTCACATCTGCTTTCGGCTCATCTCGTGTTTTTGTGGAGATACGAACTGCCAGCCATCGGGAGACTGGTGTGAATAAATCGTGTTCTGTCCTGAAGGGGGCGTGTCACCTCAAGACACATTCACGGTACACCTGTACGTTATACACCGATCAGCCAAAACATTAAAACCAGCTGCCTAATGTCATGTAGGTCCCCCTCGTGCCGCCGAAACAGCTCTGATCCATCGAGGCTCCACAAAACCTCCGGAGGTGTCCCGTGGTATCTGGCCCCAAGACGTTAGCAGCAGATCCTTTAAGTCCTGTAAGCTGCGAGGTGGAGCCTCCGTGGATCGGACTTGTTTTGAAGGGATGCACGTGGCCTGCAGCAATATTTAGGTAGGTGGTACCTAGGTGGTAACATCCACATGAATGCAAGGACCTGAGGTTTCCCATCAAAACTTTGCCCAGAGCATCACACTGCCTCCTTCCCATAGTGCATCCTGCTGCCATCTCTTCCCCAGGTGAACGACACACGCCACACGCACCCGGCCGTCCGCATGATCTAAAAGAAAACTCGATTCGTCAGACCAGGCCACCTTTTTCCATTGCTCCACGCTCCGGTTCTGACGCTCACGTGCCCATTGTAGGCGCTTTCAGAGGTGGACAGGGGTCAGCATGGTCATTCTGACGGGTTGGTCTGTAGCAACGCAGCCCCGTACGCAGCCCCACTGCCATGCACTACACGTTCTGATTCCCTTTTATCGTGGTTGGCGTTGACGTTTTTGGCAGTCGGTGCTACAGCAGCTCTTCTGTGGGATTAAACGAGATGGACATCAATGAGCCTTAGGGACCCATCACCCGGTCGCCGGTTCACCGGTTGTCCTTCCTTGGACCACTTTTGGTACCGTAGGCACTAACCACTGCATACCGGGACCCCCCCCCACAAGGCCCGCTGTTTTGGAGATGCTCTGACCCGGTTGTTTAACTGTCGCAAATTGGCCCTGTCAAAGTGGCTCAGATCCTTAACTTGCCCATTTCTTCTGCTTCCAACACATCAACAACTGACTGTTCACTTGCTGCCTAATACCCCCCGACCCCCACCCTTTCACAGGTTCCATTGTAACAAGATCATCAATGCTATTCACCTCGCCCGTCAGTGGTTTTAATGTTGTGACTGATCGGTGTATTCACTTCAGCATTACAGGTCCAATTGTCATTTTCTCTACAGGCACTTGAAATCTTTGTAGACTGAGTTCCTTACCACGATTTACTTATTTATGCAGCTTGGAAGATTTTACTGTGTCAATTCAGGGTAAATACCTTGATAAAAGATACTACAGCGGGGGCTGGTTGTGAGCCTATTTTGTTTGATTGCTAGGCAACAGCTCTGAGCACTATGTTACCTGTTACCTGTTGAAAGTCTTTATTTTGTCAGTCCAAAGTTAGTTGAATTACTTTTTAGCCTTGTACTCGAGACCAGAAGGTTGCTGATTTCAGTCCCTTGGGAGCGCTCTGCTGCACTTCTTAAAATGGTGCTCAACCTCAAATATCGGATATGCTATTGCCGTTTATGTTATTTGCCTTGGATGAAAGTATCTGCAAAGCAGCCGAACGGTAACTGGAAACCGGAAGGTTGTATGTTCAAAGTGTTCCTCAGCAGTTGATCCATTACAGAATTGAGATCCGTATGCATCTCCACAGAGAAAGTAAAACGTGTAGATACATCCATGTGTACATGCTAAAGGGGATTGCTTAGCAGTCACCTACCACCCAGGACGTACACGTTTGTTAAGGATTGGGCTTCAGTCTCATTCTGTGCTCATCTGGCACTGCGAAACTGTTCGGCATTGGGTCAAAACCCGACAAGCCCATTTAGCGTCTGTACCACGATTGCCGCAGCTGCAGCCACTGTCCCCCTGGACCCTAGCCAATAAAGGAGGCCTGCATTTAATTCCATCCTCATTGGACCTGATGATTGGGATGGCCCTGCTTTGCGGGATACAACCACTTGATGAATCGGTTCAAATCCTCACCCCGTTCCGGCTTTCCGGAATTGTATGGCCCCCAGATCGCACCACAGAGGAAACCAGTAAAATGTACCATCCCCGAGTCTGGCTGGTGTTACGAAGCATCGCTAAAAATATCTTGAGACTTCATAGCAAACTTTACGACGATAAAACTGAAAGATCCTTGGAGAGGCAAGCGCCCCTGTCATTTGGGAGTTTGTTGAAATCCCGACACACTTCCAGCTGCCAGCGCACCGCTTTTTCCAACGCTCGGAAATGTTTGCTAATTTGCAGGATTTGTCAGGCGGTCAAGGCGGCACAAGATCCGTATCCAGGGAGACGGGGAGCCGAGAAGAGATGAGGACTCGCCGGCAACGTTTAGCTCAGGGCTTTAGCGGCCCCTGGGTGGGTTAATTAATGTAATGTGTACACAGGCCCTACTGCTGTTAGTACTACAGAGTACCGCGGTTTTTATGCAAGTGTTGATGTCATGTTGCAGTGTCCTCAGTGGAGCAGCTCAGGTTCCCTGTGATCTGCTTTAGATTCTGAAATTGTCGCCAACGGTTAGCAATGTGCTGCTTTAAATATGGCCAAGTACAGTAAGTCTGAATAAACTGAGTACGCGACGCATGCCTGTGAAGCACTGCTCCACATTAAATTATAAATATTTCACACAGAAATGTCCGTACAAATGTGTTTTTTTTCTGTTAGTCACATTTTGAAATTGTATTTTTACAAAGCTGGTTAAACAAGAAACAAATCTAGTAAGACCTCGCTCTCGCTTTCTTTTATACTGAAAAAAAAAAACTTAAATCTTAAACTTTGAAGAATGTTAATTCTTAAAATTTTACGTATTGTGGTATTGCGATATTAAAATTTATGCTAATGTGACATTTACATCTCCATTTCTTGAAAATGTCAGTAATTGTTTTCATATTCAGTCCCAAGCACTGCGCAGTAATGCCCAGATTTTCTCATTCACGGTTCTTACTGCTATTATGGGACACAATTACCAGTTACTTAGATGTCCGTTTCACATAACCAGGGCACGAACGTAAGCAGTCGGCATTCCTCTTTTTGTTTAGCTATATGGCATCAGAATATAGACGTGACATGACAGTAAGCACTAAGGATTAGGGTGTGTGATAGATGTGAATGAAGGTTTGCCATCACGACTGTTTTCTTATTCACATTATTGGTACTATTTATGTTTTTGCCAAAGTTCATAACATTTTGCAATTAGGTGTCATGAAGATGTATTATGGCTTCAGCTGAGCTTCTGTATCTCCTGACAGCTGATCCATCCTAAGCTGCCTTTGCCAAAGTCATCAGCTATAGGACATCCCAGATAATAGTAGTAATAACAGTAATAATTATTTCTTTTTGTTAAAAACCCTCTTTTGTTTGGGGTCATGATGATCTTCCAGCTGTCCTGGGAAGCGTGGCTCAGGATATAAGATGGAGTAGCCGTGTGGATATCATTCCCGCCTCGCTGCAGGGCCCCGACAGTGTGAATAATAATTACACCCATTGCTCACATAACAAGGATAATTTATTCCATGAAATCACCCCGTTGCAAATTCCCACTGCGAAGGGGTCAGATTTCCATTATTTCTTAACATAGAAATTGTCACTTGCTGGATGAAAAATATCTTGTGTAAAATGCCAAAATAAATGGTATTTTGACACATGATGCTGATAACGGCAACGTTTTGTATTTATACAGATAATTATTTATAGCTTGTCTGTTCAGGAATAGCGGCTTATTAGTAAGCCCTGAGTGTGAGGCAGGCTCCCTGAAAGGAGACTCCTAGATTTAAGGTAAGGTTCTCAGCATCACTGCATGTGTATAGTCTTGTGCTGTTGCAGTCCAGCTTAAAGGGTTTACCCTGAATTGCTTGAGTAAAAATGACCCAGATCTACAAATGGGTAATTAATTTGTAGTCGCTTAACAAGCGGTTTGGAGAAAACCATCAGCTAAATGAAAAAATAATAAAACTAGTATTGAAATTGGATTTCAGTCGTGTTATACATTGCCCGGCCAAAACAAAAAGTCACACACTCTAATATTTTGTTGGGCTGCCTTTAGCGTTGATTCTGGCATGCATTCACCGTGCCATCGTTTCTATAAGCTTATGTAATGTCACAACATTTATTTCCATCCAGAGTTGCATTAATTTTTCTCCAAGATGTTGTATGATGGGATAGTTGGACCGTTGTGTAAAGTCTTCTCCAGCACAAGATCTCAAAGATTCTCAGTGGGGTTAAGGTCTGGACTCTGTGGCGGCCAATCCATGTGTGAAAATGATGTCTGTCTCATGCTCCCGACACCACTCTCACAATTTGAGCCCAATGAATCCTGACATTGTCATCTTGGAATACGAAGAAAAAATCAGTTGACGGAAAAACCTGGTCATTCATTACATTCAGGTAGTCAGCTGAGCTCATTTTTTGGGCATATAGCATTGCTGAATCTAGACCTGACCAACCAAAGCAACCCCACATCATAACACTAAGTTAAATCTAGGTGGTGTATTTACCTTAAACAAAGGTCATTTGGTCACATCTGTCGCCATGACAGCAAGTAGGAAGTACAGTATGTACAGCGAGTGGGTTTGTTTTGGAAGACCCGGTAGGCAGTGGATAAAAGACTCATTGTATGTAAGGCCGTGTTACAATATATTTAGGGGTTTTCTTGTTGCGTTAGACCTTGCTGTAGAGAAATCTTTAATGTTTTGGCATTTTCACATTGGTAATTTTCCAAAATGCCTGAGGTGTTTGTCATTCACGCCCGTCAAAGTGCTCCCTCTTTGACACAAGGGAATCCTGAAAGCAAGTTTTTTTATATATATATATATTTATGTCATTTTATATATGTTATTTTATGTTATTTTATATATATATAAATGTCAGTGCTCTTTATATATATATATATATATATATATATATGTATCTATGTATGTATATGTATTCCCGAGGACAAATCTCTGAACAGTTGTTTTCCTTAGATTTTTGTCAAAGGAGCTTGCGTTGGCTCACTTTGTCAGTTTGAGACTCAGTAGAGGTGTAAATGTTACCGCTGACCCCATCGTGACTGCGGCCCGTCACGCACAGCTCCGTCCGGGAATGGATACGGCACCATCAGATTCTGCCGGGTGTGACTGATGCTCCAGATCAAAGCGCTGCGAGCCTCCGGTTTGGGGTCCCCCACGGAATTTCCGCGAGCTCCTGAAAAAAAAATGACCCTTATTAGGACTTTCATGTGCTTGCGGCCAACTTCTGCTGCTTGGCCCCACTCTAATGGATTCCCTTTCTTGTTTCAATGTGCAGTTTACAGGGCGAATGTTTCGCTTTGGAGAGTGTAGGGATGGAGTGGGGGCAGGGGGGTTGGCCTCCCTCTCTTCTCTTCTTCTCTGTCTCTCCAGTTCAAAACCACAGAAGCTGGAACAACCTCTGCATAGCCTGCATTTTGAATCATTGGAAGGAGGAAAGCCAGTGCGCACAATTTTAATGTTACATTTGCAGAAATTAAGAAGAATGGACTGCATCTGGAAGGCAAAAACAACCAAATGTAATTTATTAATTCATTTATTTTTCAGCCTCCATCCTCCTGCCCCTATCCACTGTCTATACAGCTACACGCACGCACATTTTCCGTCCCTCTGGAAGAGGAATTGCACACAGGCACATGAAGGACCCCCCTCAGGCCTTTGCCCTCAACCCCCCACTGTTTGTGAGATTACATTGGCCTGTTTAGCCCCTCCCCAGAACTCCAGGGTCAGCGATTGTGATCTCGGCAGGGCGAGGACTTCAATCATACCCTTTCCAGTTCGGTCAAAACACCCGCGCCATTATCCCCTCGAGCGAGGTCTCCCGCAGGCGGCAGGGGGTGTCTGTGTGGCCCTCGCATACTGACTGGGGGTGGCACATTGTCAACACGGGGATCTACCCTTACGAATCCCTGCACACAAACAAACCTCATTGCTGCGCTCCTTCTGTACACGGGGGCTTTTAGGGAATTGACTGCTTGATAGAGTGAGAAAAATAAACATTTGTAAACCATATTTCAACTTGAGGAGTCACAGAAGTGCATTTCATTTTACCTCTAAAGATTTGAAAGATCTCTTATCGGCAAACTTCTAATTGCGTTTATGTTTAATAATTTGGCAGAAACTTTTCTGTACAATCCGGTAAATAAAAGGGCACCAAAAACAGACAAGGCGGTTTAGACACAGGATGATCGAAGGGCGGTTTGTTTGACGCCACCTTGTTGCTGGTTCACATCCCTGAAGCAGCTGCCTATAGGAGTGACATTCAAACAGCAAATGCACAGATAATCACACCAGATGGTGTTGGACCTATTTATGTAGACGTTAGGACAAAAATGGCTCTGAAAGAGAATTGTTTAAGACCCTCCTTGGATGTTGGAAGGGATCCAGCAGCTCTGAGGGACAGAGGGAGTTAAATGTCAGTGCTCTTTAACTTGACTGTGTGAATGTTGTGACACTGCCCTCCGTCTCTCTGCTGTGCTTCCCAGCTGCACACGAAGCTGCGCTGCGACGACACCGCCCTGCTGGAGCACACCGAGCAGCTGCTGGGCGAGCTGGGTCCCGGGGAGGGGGCTGCGGGCTCTGATGATGACGGTCCCCCCCTGGACAACATTGAGGATGACTTTGTGCAGAGCAGTGATGAAGAGGACGCCATGGAGCACTGAGCTGTGTCATGGAGCCACACTCAACTGCTCTTGGAAGAGCACCCTGTCATTTCCATCCATTTTTCTGCGAGATCGGCACCCACCCCACCTCCTAAAGCAGATAAATAAAAACAACAACACTCTAGCAGCACAACGCCTGCATTTTCGTTTATTGGCCAGATGCATTTCAAGCATTACAGCAAAAGTTTGAACATGGAGTGATGAATGCTGCTTGGACTAATGGCCACAGATCCACTGTCCAAACACCATTCAGGGGTGATGGATGGGGCTGAGACACAACACACACTTCCCTCGAAAAGTGTGTGACAAATGGAAGCGGGGCAGATCCAAAGGGAATCCTTTTATGGATTGAGACCGCTTTGGAAAGTCACACCGCAGTTAAATAGCCGCCTTTCGCTCTCTCTAATTTTTAATTCCTTTTCAGTATCAGGTACACAGAGGAAATGAAGGTAATTACTTCCATTAGGCTACCGGGTTATACTTGGTTCCGAACCGCAGAAGTAAATGATGGCTGTGTTATGAGAACGGCGGCGCGTTGTCGAGCGACGGACCCTCAGTTGAACTTCCGCACTCCTTTGAAGCTGCTTGGAAGTGCGAGGGGTCCCTCAATTAGGAACCGATTCTGGCGTTTCTGCCGGAAAGCAGCGGGATCCGAGCGGCGGCGCATCAACTCTTTCGAAAGCCCTCCTCCCGCGATTAAGGCGCGTGATTAAAAAGGTGTCCCAACATGGCGCCTTCTCCAAAGTGGGGATTCACGCAGGGGGTCACGCAGTCTCTGATCTGAGCAGGAACACGTGGGCTTTATTGCCCGGCTGTTTGTAAGTTGAGCCCAGCGTAGTTCTTCTGGCGCAAAACTAATGGCTTTACAGTTACTTCACCTAATTGGCGCGTACGGGATACGGCTCACAAACGCGCGCGTGCCTGTCTGCTCCCTCAGTGCGTTTCCTGCGACGAATGCGCTTCAAATTAGCGGCGAAGCCTGTTTGTGTCACTTATGCAAGTTTCCTATTCTGTGGCATCATCTTTTATTGCATCCGCCGTGATTTGCTCTGTTTATCGAGAAATACGGCTCGCTTCGTGCTTCTTTGAAATTTTTTTCCTTCGTTTTCGGTTACTCTAAATTGCCCGTGAAGTGCGCCGTTGCCCTGAGATGCACTGGTGTCCTGTCCTAGGTGGACCCCGTGCTTCTGGGATGGGCTCCGGACCACCGGGGACCCTGCTTTGGTCACAGGCGGTTACTGGTACTGCATGGGCAGAACAGATGGATAAATTATTTTAGAGGAGCTCTGCCTCATTTGTTTGAGTAAAATTAGATTTCTGTTCATGGCTGAGCAGAGTGCAGGGATTTGGGGCGCAGCGGTGTGTCTGTTTCTGAGGAGACTGAAGGGTTGCGAATACCCAGGTTCCCCTGGTGCTTTGGTGGGGAAGCAGCACACCTCCACAGCGAGCCGCAATGTAATTTACGAAGAAACAACAGGGCGGCCACGTAAATTGGCTGCTGCGTACAGTATGTAATGTATGAGGCTACAAATAAAAGAAACATTTCACTGGTAAGATGCCTAGAAAAATTATGTTTTGACATGAGTCACTTCATATTAGCTGTAAACAGAAATTGTGAACAGGAGTAGGTGGATACATGCAATCATTGTGTAGATTGCATATTTTGCAGAACATTTATGAAGAGATGTTTCCAATCCAAAGTGTGTACATGGAGAAATGGAAAATGAAGGAAAATAGCCTGCCCACAGTTATTACTTCTCAGCGAGGTTATGGAAAGTCGCGTGTAATTGCTGATGCGGAGGCCAGCTCTGTTGCTGTTACTTAGCCCTTCTGCAAACCCGTTTCTTATGAACATCGGTCAGCGCTGTTTATACCATCTCCAAATTCTCGGTTATTCATTTCTTTTTGACCTACTGGTTAAAGTAACTTTGGCTTTTTCAACACTGAGTTATGAAGAGTTCCTGCCAGTTTTGTCGAGGAACCAGTTTATGTGCCGACCGTGTGTACCTTATTATGTGCTTTTGCCTGCTGTTTGCTTGTCACTGATTGTACATTAACTAGCGAGGGTGGTTATTGAGCCTCAGCTGCTAAACTTTTGCAGTCTTTGTGGTCGGAAAAACTGCTTTTAAAAAACTGTGGAGGCCCTGGTATATTCAGCTCTTAATGAGGACTTTGTAACACCTGCCAGGTCACATCTAGCAGCCCAGGAAAGTTAAGATGGGTAGCTGGGCCTGGAGGGCGGCGAGACTGATGGAGACGGGAATCCGTCGTGTTAATGAAGGCAACGTGAGAGGGAACACATATCAAGAGTGCTGCCTGATGCGGTGTCTGAAGTGAGCTGCACAAGTATCTTGGAGAACCACCAAGACTTATAGCACATCTGCGTAAGTGTGCACATAGCCAACAAAGGAAGATGGAGCCATGAACACAGGAGAGCCCCTCAAGGTGTCCCTCACCCACAATGCACGATGTAGATTGGGGGACAGCCTGGTTACTCGCCCACCTGCATCCCGGGTCCAGGTAGTCAGATCGGCTTGTTGGAGGACAGGTGCACCCATCGCTGGATGGACACGTTGCCATTTGTCTTGCAATCGACACCTTTTTCAGCTGCTAATTCTTCCATCGCATATTCCTTCATTTAGCAGACACTCTCATCCAGGGATCACCGTGGTCCTTAGCTGATGTGCTAGAGACACGAGACAGACTCCCTACAGTCATCTAAACAACGGAACAATGCAACACACATCCTAGGAGCAATTTAGAGTGACCAATTCACGTGAAACTGTGGGAGAAAACCAGAGGACCATGCTCATACTTCGCAATAGCTTGACTAGACCTTCAGATTCAACGTGCGATGGAACAGCACAGCACCCGGCACTGCGAACCGAGCAAACCGAGCCGTTGGAAAGGTTGTGAGCTTCCACCATCTGCGGAGCCAATCCCTCCGCATCCGTGTGCATTACACCTGAGGAGCTCTCCTCCGGTGCCAGGTCTCACGCTCACGGTCTGCCCATGGGAGCGCAGATTACACACTAAATCTCACAGGCCTCTAAATTTGCTCTAACTGGACATCTAAACCGCAACCACGCTGTCAAATTAAACCAAAGCTGAAGCTGAATTTAAAAGTTTGAGGGGATTAATCCAATTTTTAGGGAGTGGGGAAAAAAATCGTGTCCTTCATCTGCAGCTGAAAATCTTTTAACAGCTGAGTGTTAGCTCGGGATTCGAAATTGAGAATAGAAGTTCTTAACTCACTCCCCTTTGATGAGTAAAGCTTCTGTCAAAGACATCTAAAGGGCTTTTCAAGACTATAAGTTTATGATTCATAAATGACATATACTTTGTTTCCCTAATATATTTCTTTGGGGTAATTACTAGCCATGGGGGATGGGCATGCAAAAGCCTTCATGGTCTGAAGTATTGGGTGTGATGGACAACGTGAGCCTCCATGAGCTCGGAGCTGACAGACCGGTCCTTGTTAGCGGAAAGGCGGGCCGGCCTTGTCGCCCACTTACCCCTGCCGACCTTCGGCGTGGCCCCCTCTTTAGTAGGGCGGACGCTGAAGGTGTTGTGCGGCCCAGCGCCTCTTAGTCACACAGTAAAACAGTAAAAAACAGTAAAAAAGCTGATTTAAGGCTGACTTTGGGTTGGGGCAGCCTCGGCTTACAAACCAGTAGCTTACGCTGGTTATAATTCCCCGAAGCTGTTACCATAGTTACAAACAGGATGAAGGAAGCCAGGTAGAGGTCACTGGCAGTCTATGTGAGTGGTTTAGTAAAATGGAGCAAAGGAGGTGCAGGAAGGCACTGAGAAATGGAAACCGCCACCCAGGAGCAAGAGGCACCCACCCTGGGGTCAGCTCACCGCTATTCTGTCCTCACCCCCCCAAATTCTCAAAATCCACTGCAACGGAGGAGTTATCGATGGCAGCCTGGTGTCACTTAAAGTCACTTGGCCTCGTCAAACACGAGCCGTGCCTTTTCAAAAGTAATAGACATCCCTGTCCGGATGCTGCTTGCCGCACCTTTTAGCGCGTGCTGTCTGAGCCGGGACAGCGATGCCATTTGAATGTTCCCATTTTTTGGGCCTCCTGTTCGCCTGTGTGGCGAGAGAGAGAGGGGGGCTGACCGCTACGAAGGGAACACTCGAACCCACGCTTTGCCGTGAAGTGGCTGTCATGCCAGCGTAATGGTGACACCATCAAACTACAATTAAGCTGCACTTCCTCTCAGCGCCGGACGGCTCTTTCTTGGCCTCACATTAATTACTGACACCTCTTTCCGGCTATTTCCCCGGCCTCTGGTTTCGGTGCCGCCTGCACCGTCTGTCCGAACGGAAGGAAGGCGTCACCCTGGAGTAAGCGGTCCCGCCCCACAGGGTCATGAGCAGCTTTACAGGTGCGTAAAGCATCACACAGTTGTTGGTTTAGCTAATTTGTTTTATTCGTTTCGCCGACGTTTTTCTCCGAAGCAACTTACGTTGTTACGCTAAATACCGTGGAGCAGCTTTATTAAGGCTGCATGCAGAGGTCAGAAACACTGATCTCCAGAGTAACTGAAGTCTGTTAGTTTCTAACGGATGAGTGGAAGCCTGGTGCCCCGAGCTAATGCACATTTTCTTCATTATCGCCACACCGTAACTCTGGTAACTTCAGGTTTCTGCTACATGTTCAACATTCCATTGGGTGACTCCAAGTATTTTTATATAATATTCTAGAATTTCATGTTTTAATTCCTTTTTTGCTAATTTAAATACTGTTTGCTACAGAAATAGCTTCCATTCTGTTGTAATTCCGAATATTAAACTACAGACGGTCCCTGAGTTACGATGGTCCGACTTATGATTTTTTCGACTTTACGATGGTGCAATAGCTGTACAAATTCAGTAAAAACAGAACTTTGAATTTTGTAAATTTTGAATTTTGATTTTTTTTTCCCTGGGCAGACGATATGTGGTACGATGCTCTCTCATGATGCTGGGCAACGGCAGCGATCCGCATCTCCTAGTCTGCCACGCGGTCGCTAGCGTACACAACCGATACTCTACAGTGCGCTATGTTGCCAGCCCCCCCATACCTACATTGTGTTTTGTGCATCCATCACGTCTACAAAATGGCCATCTGTGTCTCCTGCTACTGGTGAGAAGAAGGAAGTAGAAGGCAATTACTTTTGAGGAGAAACATGTGAAGGCAGCAAGCTTGTAATGGCTGTAATGACTTTTAAGGTAGGCTAGACTAAGCTAGGCTATGATGTCCGGTAGGTTGGGTGTATTAAATGCATTTCTGGTGATATTTGCAGCCTACGATGGGTTTATGAGAACGTAACTCTGTTTTAAGTTGGGGACCGTCTTTAGGAGGCCCTGCAGTGGAGCCTTGAGCCAACCCGCTGCACACCGTGCTCAAACAGGGCTCTGACACACACTTACTGAGAGTTACTGAGTCAGATCCCCATTCACTGTCATTTCGTTATTTAACGGTTCCATTGGCATGCTGGCTCGGTAAAGTGGTCACCGGGCACTGGACAAGGAGGATCCGTCACGCTGCTCCATCACAGGGCGGGAGCGCATTATGGCCAATGTAGAGTGGCTGGCTCACCTGGAAGATGCATTTGGACTGTGGGAGGAAGCCCACGCAGATACAGGGAGGACATGCAGACTCTGCAGTGCGTTGAGCTGAAAATGGTTTGGTTTGTGTGAGCAAAATGATTGTCGTCGTGTTGCATGACCTGCAAACACAGGGGCGGCTGACGTCTGCCAAGGAGTTTTTGTCATTTTAATGCCAATTACTTCTACTTTGTGTGTTCAGTGGGATTGGACAGGGAATCCGAAGCGTGATGGGCGGCAGTTTTCAAGGAGAGCCACAGATTCTCGGCAGCATTGCGGTCAGGACTTTGTGCTACTGCAGGATGTCCAACTGGCTGGTCGGTGTACAAAGCAGGTACACGTTTACCCCAGCACACTTTAAAGCTGTTACTGCGGCAAAATGCGGCTGTACCGTATATTAACGCAAGCACCAAACGCAAGATTTTCATTTCCTTTAAAATATCCCCAAAGTTCTTATTTTGACTTTGACAATGAACTGCTGGAGCCTTTGAGTTCCCAATAAAAAAAAAAATGTTACCTCATTTTGTAATCCAGGCAATGCCGATGACTCTCAAAGGGTCTGAATGCTTTTGCAAAGGCGCTGCCTTATTAATGTGCATTGTTTTTTTTTTTGTTTTTTTTGTTTTTTTTGGGCCAACCTAACAGATCCAAGCTGTTGTTCAACCTATCGGACTCGAACACGGAGGCTGCAGTATGAAGAGAAATAGAATTTACTTAGGCTAAAACGCTGGCCCACGTGGCAAGCACTCTGTTTTTAATTATCGTGCGGAGGCATAATTTTGCCGTCGCCGTGGCGAAGTTATGCAGCCGCATTTGCAAATTCCACATATTGGCTTCATGGAGATTAAATGTTCTTTGGCTGCCTTAAGAGCGCACACTATTATGTCAGGTTTGATGAAAGCAGGTTTAACCCAGCAGAACGTGGCAGCCCGGACGTGAACGACGTCGCCGTCGAAACGCGGCAGTCTGGGAAGGGGGGGGGCAGCTGCTCCTGAAGACCCCCCCCCCCCCCCACGGCGACACATTAACCCTTTCAAACTGCTTCAGCGGCACCTGTTGTCCACAGAGGAGCAGGAAGCATTGCCCCAGGCCCCTGTTGCGTTCCTACACCTGTTTTTAACTCGCACCTTTCTCCAAGTCCACCTCCGGTGTGAGGTTTGTACACAGTGCTGCTTACTCTGATTTACCCTTGCATGCAGCCGGGTCATTTTTACTCTACTAATCGGGGGTCGGCACCTTGGATCAACGGCACTACAGCAGGAGGTGGGATTTGAGCCCGGTTCCTTTGTTTGGAAGGTGGTGGCTCTATTCATCACACTCCTTGCTGCACGGTTAGTTTGTACGTGAAGCGGCTCGGGTGTTTGTTTGTTTTCCACCATCGGACTGCAGGACCACGTTCGCTTCACACTTGCGAGGCAGACGCGCGGCTTCGTACTCTGCGAAGGGTTCGCAGCCTCACCTCAACCACAAATGCGTTTATGTTGCGAGGCTCCCGCCAGCAGGAATTTGCTGTTCAGGAAAACTGCGTGTAAGGCCTTTTCATTCTCTCCAAATTCTAGGACCCACCGTTTATTTGCTATTTATTTGTTTTATTGCGCGGCGCACACCTCGCCCCATTGTGATGTGATTTTATTCTCATAACTCGACAGGGCGTGTGCGGCACAAAAGAAATTTTCACAAAGGGATTTATTATTCTTTCTGTTTCCGAGTAATTAAAAAAAACTGGTTTGTTGCAAAACAATTACGGTGTCCGGAAAAGGAATATTTGTGCATTGTCCTATAATGATGATAAACAATATGTTTGCAAATGCGTATAAATTGTCCACCTACCTTTTTCCAAAATGCCAGTGGTAAATCAGCGTTTATGCACTATTATTGCTTTAATTTGTGTTTTTAAAACCCAAATACAATTTCTTTTGTTACTGATGTGGGTTTACAATTAGTCTGTTGATTTTGGCTCACCAGGGGGCATAGTGGTTACAGCCAGCCCTGAACAAGGTGCTCACCCGAAGTGGGCACAGTAAAAATTACCCCGCTGTGCAGGTGGGGAAAACACTAGTCAATGCTTAACGCTGTCAGACAAATGAATAGAAGCAAAATGCAGGGCAACGTGGGACCCGCACCTCGCCGATGCCAGGTGGAATTACGACACTAACTGGACCGGAGTGTCAGCCGGTGAATCTGTCGCGCTTCGCTGGAGCTGAAGAGCCTAAAGGTGGCGCTCTGTATTCCGGGCCGCGTCTCCACACAGGTTGCTCACGGGGACTTTAATTCTGTAGTTGAAAAGATCCCCTGATAACCAGTGTATCTGTATGGTAATATGATTTATAAAGGCCATTCCACTCGCTTCAATTTCCCCGACTGTGTTGGGTCTCACGCTCCTCCTCCGCGCTGGAGAGGGTTCTTTTCACTTAAATAAATTAAGCTGTCAAAGGATCCGGATCTGACCACACGAATGACAGAAGATGCCGGAGCCGACGGCGTCTGAATTAAAGGAGGCCTCCGCGTGCGGAACAAGGCCGGCGGTGGGTTTGGCTCCCAGCTCTACTTTACATACGGGTACCTCTCTGGGGGCAGAGCCATTCTGCGATTTAACGTGCGCCTTATTACAAATCTGAGGACCTTTTTGCCATCGCCTTCCCAGCTTGTACGCGTTGGCAGCTGTCTGGTTCCGCAATTTCAATTTGAGAAGCAGCGCCAAACTGCTGGATCGGACGCACTCGGGACGCGTAGAAAATCCACTTTCCTTTGAGGCTTCTATTAGGTTTCCACAATGCTGACATCATTAAGCTCCAGTTTTGTTTTTCCCCCTCCCTAATGTGTACCAGCGGAGTGCAGTGTGTGTGTGTGTGTGTGTGTGTGTGTGTGTGTGTGTGTGAGAGAGAGGCTGCCCCATCCCAACCATTTCTGACTGCTGTGATGTAAGCAGGCGCCACGTTGTTGGATCTTCGGGATCCTTTCATGTTGCGACGGTGCAATCCAACCATCCGGAGGTGGCAGTTTATGCGGCGGAACACAGAAAATGACCCGTTTTGAAGTGACATAATTAATAAAAAACAATGGGCTTTCCTGTCCGCCACAACAGGACCCACTGGCCATGAATATTAAATATTGGAGGGCCTTCCGGTTGGGGCCGCTGTGCCCACGGAGCTTTGCTCCTGTTTATTCCTTAAGTGGGTTTTGTCTTAAAAGTATAAAAATGGGTCCTAATGAGATTCCCTCTTGCTCAGGGACCCTAATTTAGTTGTAACTCTTGTTCCCATTAACATGTTTTGTGGGAAATGGGAATATAAATGTTGTTTGCAGAGTCCCCTCCGAGGTTCTGTACCGCAATGGCTGCTGGATCAAAGTGTAACGTTACGATTTTTTCCGCGGCGATCCGTCAGTGTCGCTGCCATTTTCACTGCTGCGCGTGAATTACTCGAAAAATCGGAAAATGCGTTTTTCTGCCTCCGTCACACCAAACACAAAGTTGTTTATTAAAAAAGGCCCGCGTTTGGGTCCATGTACAGTACATTGTTTGTAGGCCATGTCGGCGTCTGCGTACGCACATTCGTAAGCCTGGAAGAAGTCATTTCCACCGCCGTGTGAAATCATTCCGGCCGCAGGGCCGCGACATCGCCATCTCTTTTTTTCCCTCATTAACGTTTTCTCTGGGTTCAACACACCAGCGCGTACGCTTTGCTGCATTTACGCTGTAGTTGTTTCAGCTAAACAAAAGCGCGGGGAGGCTGCGCATCCCAGGCTTCTTCTCACAAATCGCAATCTTGCGTCATCTGAACGCGCCACACATTGTGCATCATTACACGTTTTTTGCGTATCCTTCGTGTCCAATGCCCAGCCGGTGCGCTGTGTTTGCCACGGAGCTGCAGGTAGCTGAGTCATCTTGCGGTCCAAGGTCCTGGGTTTGCGTCCCTGCTCTGCCTGGGGTCCCTTTAATCAAGGGGGTGTTGGTACGGGGGAATCGGTCACTGTGGCTGAAGGCAAAGGTGCCAGATAAGCGGAAGAGCACTAACAGCAGCAGCCATCGCTGTACTACGGGTGCAGTAGGCTTGTCAATAAATACATGCAGTATACGCTGCCAGTTTATAGGTACACGCCCCACCTCCACAAAAATTGCACGGTGCAACAAGGTGATGTGATGGCGATGTGTGGTATAAATCAGGCCGGCCGGTGTTTCCAGCATCAGATGGGGTCCAGTGTTGGAATGAGCAGAACGTGACCTTAGGGGCTCTGAAGGTGGCATGGTAGTTGGCGACGGTTCTAGCATCTCCCAAACGGCTGTCTCCCTGCGGTGTCAAGGGTTTCACCAAGAATGGCAGGAAAGGCGAAAAGGTGCAGGGATGAGTGATCTTGTGGGTGGATGCCGTTTGCGGATCAGAGGGGTCAGAGGAGAATGGCGAGAGTCATGCAGGCAAGCGGACGGGATGCCAGCAGGCGAATCGCATTCGAATTCAACACTGGTGCACAGAATATTGTCTCAAGGGTCATGTCGGGTGCCGATGTTGCTGGGAAAGAACAAGAACGCACATCTCCAGGGGGCACAGGAGCATCAAAACTGGACAGTTGTGGAGTGGAAAAAGCAGCCTGGTCTGAATCCAGGTTCCTGTTGCTCTGTACTTATGGAAGGACCAGAGTTTGGCACAAGTAACATGAGTCCATGGAGCCGTCGTGTTTGGTGTCAACAGCACTGGCCGCTAGCGGGAGTGTGATGGTGTGGGGAATGCTGAAGTGCCTCTCAATAGCACAATGTATCTGAACAACGTTTCTAAGTTCATCCACACTCAGACACTTCCGGCAAGATACCCCAACCGCACCGAGCATCTTTTGAATGAGGCGGTTTGCAGTCGATAAACAGCGCAGTCATTTCCACCCTGCACAACACATGCAGCATCTGTGCCCAGATGGACTGTTGGGCCAAAGCAGCCTCACGCTGCTACATAGCCGTACCTAATAAACTGGCAATTCAGTATATGTGCAGTACGTAGCCGATGCTGAGGATGGTAGTGCAGACCCCAACCTGCAGTGATTTGCTCGCTTCTGTTGACGGCAGCAACATGAAAAACCACTAGGAGTTGCGACAGCCAGCTGTACCGAGGAGCCCAGAGCCCACACCTGTGGGCGGATCTCGCAGCGGGAAGCAATGCATCAAGGTGCATTTTGGCCCCCAGGGCGGAAGAGCGTGACCGTCCTCGACCGCTTTTAACAATTCACAGCCCACAAAATTAGAAAATTATCTGCGGCCGGAAGATGCTGACGCTGATTAAACCGCAGCCTTTGGCAGCTCCCAGGATAACACAGGAGTTCCCAAGGAGACGCCAGAGCCGGACACAAGCATCCCCCGGGTAGTCGGAGGCGGTGGGTTGAATTTCTCTCACACACCCGGCCCCCCACCATCTGTCAGCACACGTCCACCGCGGTATCATCCGAACAGGTTTTACCCTCTTGGCTTTGCGCACTCGGAGGCTGGATTCGGTTCTTCTTATCTTCCCGTCTTACAACCTCTTACAGCCACATTTATCTCTTTGATGGCTCCGTTCTTAGGAAAGTTTCCTGGAGCAAAGGAAAGAATTGTTTTCCGGCTGCTGGCAAAGCAGCCAAAATAAAATCAAGATGAGCAAATAGCGGTCGTCTTTCACTATCATCTCCGATCGCAGCTACCTGATGTCGCGGTCTCCTCTGCCCCCCCATTGTTTGCAGCGTCTCTCTCCTGCCAGGCAAAGTGTACCTGGGTCTCGCTGCAAGGAGAGTGATCTGGGGTGACCTGACAATTCGTGCTGGGGAGAATAAAAAATAAAGCGTAAGAGGAAAGAGAGCGATTTAATTCATTTCAGTGGTCAGAACCCTTTGTGCATATTCGTCTTTTATTATTGCAAAGCACGTTTGGAAAATGGCAATTTGCATAAAGGATGTTTCAACCGGACCCGCTGATGCAAAATGTCAGTGCTAAATTCTCACGGAAGCGTCACAGTGACTAACAGATTATCGGTTCGCTGCCCCTCCACTACGGAGGCTGATATTCGGGGATTTTTGCCGTTCATCCAGGACTTTGCTCCGGCCTGGAGCCGTCATCCCACCGTAACCTCCAGACGGCCCTCGTCCGCTTCCGGCAGCTCCCGTGAGCAAGGCCCGTCCAGCCGGACTCTCCCTCGGCACGGGGCAGGCAGAGATGTCCTTGCTTGACCCCCAAATCTGGGCCTGCCGCAAAACCTCGACCAGCGCTCTTCACACATTAATGACTTCAGCATAATGCAAAGTAGCATAGTTGCACCTTTAATTGCTGAGAATAAACAGAAATCGGTTGAATAAATAAATAATTGCTTCATAAATATTTTCCGGATCATATAAAATTAATTTTTTAAAATTGAAACAGATTTTGATAAATGACTCAAAGGGCTAAAATGAGCAGTGGCTACAGAAGGGAGGGCTAACTGGGGTGGTCATGGGCAGCAGGTGGCGCAGTGCTTAAAGACACCACAACGCCCTTCTAATCAAATACATTTTGACAGCAGCTGTGGGGTTCGACTACAGAGCTGAGATTGAAACCTGGGGAAGGTCCTCAGGCTGGAGGAAGCCTGAATCCTGGTGCTCTCATCCATCCAGCACCCAGCAGCCATGGCCTTGGATATCCCTCCACAACGTGTGCTGCATACCCCCCACGTTGAAACCCAATTACGCCTCCAGGAAAAGGGAATATTCAATAATTTAATCCCATTATGCAGCTTTAAACGGTCCTAAAATCAATGGCCATTTTGCAACGTTTGGCTCTTTGATCTTCATATCTTTATTGCAGGAGGAAGCAGGACTCACCTGGGCGTCAGGTGTGATGCCAAGGTTTCATTCCTGCTGCGCTACATCCACCGCATTGGACAGCTCCTCAGGTTGACCTCACTAAGGCCGCTTTCATGCCTGTGAGCTTCAGGCTAATGACCTGGGGAGGGAGGGGGGCAGAAATCTCAATGTTCTGCGCGGCTCCATCAGTTAGTACTGCAGATCAGCAGCCAGGTGTGTGTGCAGCGGTCCTCGGGGGGCCTAGAATTTGGCCGACGGATCTCCGCTCTGGCCCACAGCACCACACGCCCAAGAGGTTCTGCTTTTGTATTCTTTGGAATGTAGATATGTGTGAAATTGCTGTTTTTTTGGGATTGCTGGGGGTCATTTGGACATCACGCCCTTTTCCAGGTGTGGACACACCCTTTGTGGGCGGTGCTGTGCCTCCTAGCTGTGCTCCGCCTCCTTCGCATCAGCCTCGGCCCACGGAGCCACTCCTGCATTCCCCCGGTTGAACCAGCAGCACGTCGTCCCCCGCCGTTTGCACCCGTGGATCTCCACCTGCTGCTCCTGGGAAGGAAGAGAAACATCAGTGCTTCCTGTTTGCATAGCACCAAAGCGGTGGCGACCCAAGGCTCCCATTCTCTTCCCTTTCCTGATGTCTCTCTTGTTCTGTGCAGCACCGCAGACTTGGCTTTGCTTCGCAAACTCCCCCACCCTCCTGCTTGTGTACACAGGCGCTGTTTCTGGATAAGGAACCTCTGTGCCAGGCTGTGATTGATGAAGCCCCCGCAGGAACAGGGCATGACCTTGACCTGTCAGGCATCCGGCCAGATGACCAGGCCGGTGCGGAGCTGTGCCGCTGAGCTCGTCCTCCTCCTCACCCCCCCATTGAATTGATCCGTCTCATCATCAGTGAAATAAGGCAACTTAATGGCACTTAAGAAGACGGATGAGGGCGTGTGATTTGGGGCCTTTCGGTGCAGTCGATCAGCCGGGCCGTCACCGCCGTAACACCGCTGCCGCCCCCCGGGGCCACGGGGAAAATAATCACTGGCTGACGGGTACAGCCGCATCGAGATACCGCCTCCCCCTCCCATTTACCTCACTACGTGGTACCAACACCCCGGGTTCAGGAGAGAAGGCCGGTGGAACTGGAACTGGGGGGAAACTTAGTTAATCATCAGTATGACCATCATGCGTTACAGTCATCTCCAAAGCGGCGTGAGGTCGTGCACGTGCAGGTCAAGCTTCTCACCGTGATTTTTCCACTTATGTAGCAGGGTTGTTTTTACTGCATCAGTTCAGGGTAAACACTTAAGCCAACAGTGAAAGTATTCAAAGAATTCTGACCCCTCGAAAGTTCTCAACATTGCCTAGACCATGAATTCTACTCATGCATATTTTTCAGTTAACTATATTTTCATCTCTAAATGGTCAGAGCTAAAACAAGTTAAATGATAATAATAATAATAATTTGTGAATGTTAGTTGAGAACATTGATGCTCCAGAACGCTCTTTCGTGTCTGGACAGATTAAATCATGCTTCCCAGAAATGCAGCACTTTATCCTTTATCCTCCATCAAAGGGACACGTTTTGCGCCCCCCTCAGCCCCCCTGCGTGCAGTGGATGTGGAACCCAAGTGGTTAAGGGCTCATCGAGGGCCGAATTAAGGGGGAGGTTAGCAGACGACGTGCCCCGCGCCCCCACGCTCGCCTCTGACCCGCCGTCGGCTTCCTCAGACACTCCTCGCCGAGCTGCGCTGGTTTACGTCCCCGGGACCTGCCAGTCTCGGCGCTCAGAAACCCCGGGAAATCACAGGGTCAAGCGGGGTTACGAGAAAATAAACTCCCCAATTTTGTCGTCTTTCCATCAATCGACCGGGGCGTCGGGCTCCCTCGGATCAAAGCTCATCTTGCCGAGAAACGGCTCAATTAGCAGAGATAATGGGAGTCATTCTTACTGAGTAACAGAAGCCAGGTTTGCGGCGCTCAGTCGTTCCCTTTCGCGCCATCACATTAATCTTAGACTAATTCTTATTATTTTTCCAAATTGAATATTTTATTGGAGTTGCAGCCGCTATTTTATTCAGAGCGGAGAGTCCAAAAGCTGAGCTTTGCTGATGAGTGCATGACGTTTAACAACAATTGCTGTGAGCACAGGGAAGGATGCTATTGGAAGCTGGGGCTGTATCGCTCACCGTCCCTTAATCGGTAATAATAATAATAATAATAATAATAATAATAATAATAATAAGCAAATTATTATCAGCTTCTCTAAGTGCTTTACGCTAAAAGGAATGATGGAATAAAATAATAACAATAAAATGAAAGTGGTGTTTGCTTTCTGTGCCAATGTTGGGGAGAATGTTGATGGAGACCAGAGGTGGAGATGCTGGGAGGTGAAGAGAGATGGAGATTCAGCAGGACCACCAGTAGAGGGGGTTTCGGGAGGGCCTGTCAGACATGTACAGGTTGATGGGTTGATCTGAGCTGAGGGCAGAGCCCGATCCATGGGGGGGGGGCTTCACGTGGATTAGTGGAAATGAGATGAGGGAAGAAAAGAGGGCCGAGGCGGGACTGATGGTCGAGGGGAATGAAATACAGATTGGAGAGGATTAAGCGGAGAAGCAAATAAGCAAGGAACTGTGGGAACGGCGGTGATGGACAGATGATTCAAGTGGTTTTGTGGAGAGCGCCATGAGTGTGGAGACGACAGCGGCTTTTGTGGGATTGAGACGCAATGATTAGCTGGGGGAGGAAGGCGTCCGAGAGCCAGAGGACAACCCGAGGAGGCCGGCAGATGAGCTGTGGTGTGTAGGCAGCAGGAAAAGTCTGTTTGGATTAAAAAATGTTCTGTGTGGCTGGAAGTGAAAAGATGTCGAGGCCAAGTGGTGCAGCGGTGGGCTCGCGAGAAGCTTTTGCTACTGTGATTTTTAAAGAACTTCACACAGAACTCCTCAACCTACAACTACAACTGCTTCATAATTCCTTTTGTTCCCAACCGCAGAGCCATTTTCGCCTCGGAGTCCCAGTTGGTAAAAGGAGTTCCTTTTTTCACCACTTACTATCACAAAGGCGCAAATTTCCTCATCCTTTTTATGATCACTGACCCTCAGGGCCACCACGTAGAAGCTGCAGACTCTGGAGGTGAGTTGAATGAAGGTGGTCCCGCAACCAATCATGCTGATCAATGGTACTGCCATTATTACCGCTATTGATCGGAAAAGGGTGTAAAGGCAACATGCACAGAAAAGATAAACTGTGATTCGAACTATTTGACGGCAGCGGTCGCATGAGGACAACGCGAGGCAAAGCACAGCAGCTGGCAGGCGATCAGAATCCGAGCGCGGAGAGGTGGGTCTGCAGGAGGTTCCTCAGGGTCAGGAGTTTGGGAACACATTTGACATCCAGGGGACGTTCATGCCACCTTCCTCCAGCACCATTTGGTGGCCAGAAACACAAGTTTACCCCATTAGTGCAGCATTCTGGGAAAAAAAAAATACCTGGATGCGTAAAAACAGCAGAGGTGATTTTCGTCAGACCGGAGATGTCGTTCAGACGTTGTGCTTTCCTGTCCTGCTGCATCCGTGCCTCCTCACCTCTGGTCACAGAGGTCACGGTGAGAGACTCTACCCGAGCACTCAGTTTGGCTCCAGGGGCCACAGGAACCTGGACGGTTCAGGCTGACGTTACCACGTTATACCACGGTACTTGCTGGCTGATTTGTGGTGGGAAACTCTCAACAAATTGATTTTTAATTTTTCTCCTGTTATTAACAATTATTGATCGGACTCCTTCATTCCAAGATGATTTACAACTTCAGATAATGAACTTTATGATGATTTTACCTGTTCAGGTTAAGCACCGGGATCAAGGGGTCAACGGCAGGAGGAGAACATCAAGTTTTTGAAGAACAAATTTTAAAACAACAGCTTCCTGTGACGCTGACTCTGTGTGTGTGTGTGTGAGAGATTTTTAAACCAAAGCAGGTCTTGGACTAAAGGTTACCGCTCTGTACCAGACAAGCAAGCAATCAGTCGGTGCCTGCAGTGTAAAACTGTGCCGAACAGCTGCTCCGTTTCTTCTCGACGTGGGATGTGTATGTATGCTCCTTGCTAAATTCCTGCAACATCTACTTCAGATCTGTCATTGAAACCATGAGAAAAGCGAAATTATTTCTCTTAATACGACGAGCCTTCTGAAGAACAAACATCAGAGCCGCAGTCGACGCTCTAGCAAAGCCCTTTGTTACTCGAGAAAAAACGCGACACCTGAGTGAAGCTCAAGTTTTCCTCTTCCTGCCAGGTTTCATCAACAAAATTCGTCTCCAACAATGTGCTGCCTTGCAGTTGCTGGTTGATTTTTATCCACCAGTTTGATGCTTTTCTCAAAACTGACTTACAGTGTGAGGTCTGGACTCTAACTTACACTGATTTACCTGTTTGTCCAGCACTGTGACTGACTGCCAACCTCTAAGTAACCT
The DNA here is from genome assembly GCA_018136845.1 of Heterotis niloticus. Classification (NCBI taxonomy): domain Eukaryota; kingdom Metazoa; phylum Chordata; class Actinopteri; order Osteoglossiformes; family Osteoglossidae; genus Heterotis; species Heterotis niloticus. The sequence continues at coordinate 20,612,389 of CM030905.1, read as the reverse complement.
GGTCACCTGTACGAAGGCAGGTGTTTCAGTTTATGGCAAAGTGCCTCTCTAACTGCTGCGCCATCTGTTGACCCTTTTACATAACTCATGGACATCTGCCACCACCTTTGGGCACTGGGAGGGCCATTTTAAGTGAAAAGCAACACAGAGGCATCTGTAAACCACGTACTCGTGGGTGCATTTACGCTGAAGCCGGTTGCTCCCTTTGCAGCAGCTTCCTTCTTGATGCCCGATATGTGAGCAATAATCACTTGAAGCCATTGCTGCGTCCACCTCTGACATGGTGCCACCTGTCCAGCCTGGGGTTTCATCCAGGTGTCCGGGTTCAGGCACCATCGGTCTGGGCTGCTCTGGGCCTCCAGTCCATTAGTTTGGCTCTACTTTCTTTAACGCTGAATGCAAAGTTAATTGAAAAACGTGTTTTTGTTAGCAGACATTTGTGAACGTGGGACAGCAAGGGCTGCTGGGAGTGCAGCTCGGAAAAACACAGAGATGAAGGATTTCCGCTGTCAGGGTAACAGATTCTACAGACTTCATTCGTAAAATCGCAATGAAATACGCCAGCATTTCGGGTCACAAACAATTGTTACGAATTTCCACAGTTCAAATCTTTTCTTTATTTGCTCTTAATTGTTTTTTATTTGATTTCCTACTATTGGCGAAAGCACCCTGTATTTGCCCTCCGAGCCAGAAGATGGCAGTAATGCGCATCCTCGACAACGCAAATGCTCACAGCTTGTGCCTGATGCTCCTCGGTGTTGGCGATCAGCTGCACGTTGGATGCATTTGCGTGACGCATCAGTCAACGGTGGGCATTTGAGTAGAAGCTTGTGGCGATGACTTGTTTTTGTTTTCCGTAACCTTGAACGACTTTTCTTAAAACGTTTTATGTCGTGCTTATTTGTTGTAGCTACGGTCCGTACAGGGCTTTTGCAGCTGTAACCGGAAAAGGCGCTTTAGTGAATTATCTGTTCGCTTCTCTGACATTTTTTATCAAAAGCAACGTTAAATTGTTAAAAACGAATCCAGCTATGTTTTCTGGAGCCTCCGGCTTGAGGGACCTCCTCCAGGGCTCATCAGCAGGTACCCTTGGCAGACTTCAGGCCATGTCCTGACCTGCCTCCCCGTGTCTGGTTTATCAGCTGTAATTCACTCGTAATCCACATCCAGATCCATTCGCTGTCCATAATCTGCGCCGCACCGGAGCTTCTGACGCCGCGGCTGGATTACAGGGGCGGTCTCACGTTCCAGAAACATCTGTCTGCCTGGATGCGACATCTGGGGAGCCAAACTCCTCTTAATGGAAACAGTGACGGATGAACCTGCCTCCATCTGGAGACCTTTGCCGCAGCGCCACCTCTGGGGAAACGGCCTGTAATTAATCCAAATATTAGCAGCTCATTAGATCTCGAGGAAGAAAGGATGATTTGGGATTAAAAGATCAGAGCGTTCGTGTCATCATAACAAACACGTAATGCGGTTTGGGAGAGATTAGACCTCGTGAGCGCCGAAGCGCCGCGGCGGACGGCCAACGCGCAACCCATGTTGGGCAATGAGCTCGTGGTGGAATTAATCGGGTCAGGGCTTCGAAGGATCCGTCTTGTTAAACTAAAACGTGGAATAGCTTCAACGTTCAAATGCAAGTACCTGCTAAACAAAACAGCGGCTTTGGCTCTGCGCTCTGCCGAATAATTTGCTTAATTTAGCAAGGATGGAAAAAAAAACATCATGTTTTCAAGTGAAAATTTCCCTGACATTTCTTCTTCTTCTTCTTCTTCTTCTTCTTCTTCTTATTATTATTATTACTATTTTTATTTTTTGCCAATGCCTCCCAGGCATTTCCTCGGATGAGCGCCGAGCAACAACTTTATGATGTCTAAAAATAAGATTTGTCCTCACAAACACAGCGACTCGGCAGTAATTTGCATCCCGGATCTTATCGACGAGGACGTGTGATGTTAGCAAAGCGGGGCAGGAAGACTGGGTGAGCTGCGGGGGGCGCCGCGGGGGGCGCGGGGTGGCTAGGACATCGGGAATGATGGGTAAAAATGCACCCTGTTCATGTTGCAGCCCGGCTCGGGATCAGGAAAGTTCAGCTCTAAGGCCGCTGGGATCTGTACGACGGGGGCGCTACTGTCGGACCCTTGAGCGAAGCATTCAACCCAAGCTGCTTCTGTCAAATTTCGAGGGCAAATTTGTCACGCAAAGCTGAAATCCGAGGTGGCAGGAGGATACTGTTATTATTCTGCTGCTGAACCACGGTTTGTGTCTCAAGCACTTTCATTCATTTACACCGCTGGCTGCAGAAATTCAGCATCAGGCATTTGCTCAATGGCACCTAATGGGACTCGAACCACAAACCGTCACGTCCCAATGCCGGGTGTAAATCATCACATAACAGGTGGCGTATTTGGCAGAGCTTCTGCCTTTGATTCCAGCTACTGCTACTGCCTTGTCTGTCTATCTTATGTCTGTCCTCAGACTCAGGCCTCCTACAAAACACCTGGGGGGTTGGGGGTACAGTGCAGAGTTTTTGCTGTGCCTAGGATTGCCTTCTTCTGCACTGAGACCCATGTTGTCAGTCCTGGAGATTGAAGGAGCTGCCTTTCCAGCTTAGGGGTCCACAATCCCAAGTGCTCCTGTCACCAATGGGACTACCTTGGTTTTCACCTTCCACATTCCCTCCGGTTCCTCTTTCAATCCCTGGCATTTCCCCAGCTTCTCATATTACTTCTTCCTAATGTTTCAATCACTTGGAATCACCACATCTGTCGCCACTTCTGTTTTCTCCTCCTTATCTGTTACCACTGTATCTGGTTGGTTATCTGTCTGGATGTGGAAGTCCCACAGGATTTTGGCTCTGTTGTTCTCCACACCTCTCTGTGGAGCCTCCCATTGGCCCTGGGAGTGCTCAGGCCACATTCCTTACAGATACTCCTGTATATGATCCCTGCCACTTGGTTGTGCATCTCAGTATCTTTTGTTCCTGCCTGTGTCCAGCACCTGCTACAAGGTGCTGGATTGTCTCAGGGGGGTCTGTACCTGGGGGCGTTAACCAGATCTGGCCCATCTCTGGTTACACTAACCTGGTGCTGAGAACTTGTTCCTGTGTGGCCATCATTAATGCCTCCCTACTGTCATTCAGTCCTGCCTTTTTTAACCATTGGTAAAATCTCCTCTACACACACACACACACACACACACACACACACACACACACACACACACACACCACTTTTGGCTGCTCATCCAATCAACCTCTTTCTGCATCTCATTTGAATACATTAGCATGAATAATGAGGACACCTGATCTAGAAGATTCAGGAGCTTCTCACTTTCCAAAGGGAATCCGGCAGCGGCCGTTGGTTCCACCAGATGACCCGTGGCGCTGTGCTTAATTCCCACCGCAATAAAGCATTAACAGAGTGGGAGTCCTTTTACGAACACTTTTTACTGGGCGGGGGAAAAGGGGGTCAGCTGGGTTCACGGTGTCTCCAGCAAAGGCCTCTCGCAGCATCTAATGAGCGGCCCCTTCGGATGTGCAGCTCCACCGCCAGCAACAAACACAATCTCATTACCCACATAAAGCCCCCCCCCCCCCATATTTCACAGCAAATGCAGAAATTACCGATGATTTGTATCGCGGTAACTTCACCGTGCCATTAAAGCATCAGTGCATTGCATTTCCTGCATTAAAGCATAATTTGCCAGCGCAGTGATTTTGTTTCCACATTAGGAAATCCTTTGAGCAAAAGCGCCTTTGGAATTCTGAGAGCGACTAAATTGGGCTGAACGCGAGCGTCGGCTTCTTTTTAATGAGCCGTAAATCATCACGTAGAACAAGCGGGAAAAATGCCATCACGTATCTGAAAGGAAAAAACAGGCAGCTGCGAGACTGATTTGCAGTTGTCGGCCGCTTTGTCGCAAAGTTCCCGCAAAAGCGAATGCGCCCTGGCGTTGTTGTTCGCAGCCTTTGTTACTTTGTAACCGCGGTTAAAAAGGCGGGTGGGGTTCGGCCTGGAGGCGGACAGGGAGCGGCGCCGCGGCGCTGCTGCAAGAAAAACTTTACCAGGCAGCAAACGCGCCTCCTGGCCCCGCCCATGCAAGCGTTGCCCGGCGTTGTATGGATGTTAACAAAAAAACAACTTTTCTGATAATCGAATCCTTTCCTCCTGATTTAACACAACCCAAGAGTTAAGGGGTTAAAAATACTGCTAATATCTCCACTGTCTGAAAAGGTGTAGTTCCATCTGCTTGGATCTCATCATAGAAGTATAAAAAGTGGTCCTGTTCTTTTATCGTTGTTTCTTTTTTATATATATACTATATAAAAAATAAATATACTTGCATGTTGCGCAGGAAGTTAAAAAAACAAAACAAAAAAAAATCTTTCCTTTGTGGTGCTCCCGCTATCCGATGTGAGGTCAATTATCAGCACGTGGGGAGAGCGCAGCATCTGTTGTCATGGAAACCGCTCTCCAGCCTGTGGCACAAATGTCCACATGCGACCCTGGCGCTCTCGCTGTCACATCTCTGTCACTTCAACGTCCTTCCGTGGACCCGTTGGCGTGTCCTCCTGCTCCACCACAACTTTACACTGTTTGTCCTCATGGACCTCGGTTAGAGAATCCGTGACCGCGGTGACCAGCTGTGCAAAGCGCTGCATGAAAAATGCTGTGACAGAAAGTTCCGGAATTGATTTTGGCACACTTTTTGCTGTGTGCTTGCACTATAACACAGTGTTTGTGAATATTTCCCAGGAACACCAGCATCCTAACACGAGTCTACATTGCAGCACACACACACCTTTAATGTTATCAAATTTTACTTATCTGACACCTCTGTACAAATTGGCGCAAAATTTTATATTTTTGCACAGCGGTTTAAGTCTGAATGCAGCTGGGTGCCGTAATTTTTGCTCCGTCAGTTCAGGGTGTGAACCTACACCTGATGTACGACAAAAGCGGGAGTCAAACCGAAATCCTTTGATTGCAAAGCATCTGCTCAAAGCGCTACGCCACCTACTGGCCCTCGTAAGCACATCAACCACTTGCAAATCAGTATGGCGGCATGAACAAATTGCGTGTTCTATAGAGTATTTATAGGAAAAAAATCCTTCCGTTTATAAGCCGGTTGGACTGAGCGAGTGAAGACGGGTAACAAACACCACTGTAGTGCAAGATACAGTAACACAGTGCTGTGCTCTACTGTGCTGTACTGTAAGTGTGAAAAGTAGGGTGGACTCATGATGAAACATAATTTAAAAACAAGTGCGACTGCAACACTGGTCTTGCTGTGCAGCTAAACCCAACCTGTTGTGAAGCAGGATGTCAAAGGGCCGCGTGGGAGTTTCTCACTTACGGCCGAAACAAAATCATAAGCACTGCCGATGCAATGTGTTCCCACGGGAGCCGTGCTTACGCTGCGCAAGTTGAGTTTCTGCAACCGCATTTCTGCTTCTGTAGCCGAGATCCTGTAGCCGCATTCTCGTAGCCACATTCCCGCGGCCGTGTTCCTGTAGCCGCGTTTCCGCCTTACTGTGGGTCAACCCACAACGCCCCGTGTTGCACCACTTTGCTCGCGGCTCTTTGTCCCCCTCGGTGACGCCAAGGGAGATGGACAGAGAAGCTGGACTGGACGCGATGAGGTTGCAAACTCCCATGCAGTCTCGCAGTATCGACATGTCTCTGTGCACCCCCTGCGGTCCTGCTTCATACGACCCAGCAGGCCTCCAAAAACTCTCACAACGCATCTCCCCGGGTTGTGCTGTTGCTCCGAATTCCAACAGGTATTTCTGCTTAGGGTTCCGGTCCCCTTTCCTGCAGCTGCGGTGACAGTTGAGCCCCCTGCGCAGTCTGCTTGTTCTTCTCCTGCTCAAACGAAACAAAACAAAACCCTCCATTGCACTTCGCCATCCAGCACTCCTTGTTCCGGCACCACAGAATTCCTGATCAAACCTGTTAGATATTCCAAAAAAATTCCCTCGGGTGGACCTACGGGTTGCACCTCTGCTGTAAATGCATAGTAACCCTCATTAATATGCATTTACCTTCCAGCCGCGCTGCCGCAGATGGATGGCGGGTCAGTCCGGCATCATCGGACCCCGAGCGCGCAATAACAAATAAAAAAACGCACCCCCCACAGCAATTTTCAGCGTCTGTTTACCGGCTGATGTATTAAAAGTAAAGGAGGAGAGAAATGGATTAACATGAGGCTCCTCGGCCGGGCCGTCCAGCGCCTGAGAAATGATTTAATCGGCTGCTTTCAGACAACAGGAAATGGCGCGACGCCGTGATTGATTCCTCCGCCGCTCCTGCGGGTCCCGCGCTGCACTTCTCTAAATTCTCAGCAGTCGACTCCAAACAGGAGCGGGGGGGGTGGGGGGCCAGGGTGGAAAAAAAGATGAAATTGATTCATGGCACCTGATTTATCGATCCATCGCGCCAAATCCTCATTTCAGCGATTAGGCCGTTTCTGGAGTAAATTAGTTCCCGGGTTTAATGATGTATAAAAGGCAGCCGGATAAAAGGCGGCCTGTCAGGCGCCGCCGAAGTCGCGCATCTGAGGCTCAACAAATGAACAGTGACTCCCTGGGAAATTGTTCTGGGGGGAAGACTTTGGGCCGGCGGGGGGTCTCTGTTTTCTGTAATTTGCGCAACTTTAAGGAAACGTCCCCGGGTGCCCGGATTGGATCTGGACGGAGCTTCGGAGGCAAAAGTTGCCGTAGTGAAGAGCCCCTTAGTGAAGAGCACCCCTTCCGCTGGGATGATCGATTAAAACTGGTGCTCTGTGCACCGAAGGGGCTGGGATTTGTACCCGGGGGTCCGTCCTTTGCTGCGTCGGCTTTGAGCGCTGGGATTCGACCGTTCGGAGGCTGAAAAATAAACAAGAATAAAAGAATGCAGACATTGAAAAGTGTGCTGCAAATTTGCACAAAAGTGCCAAAATTCTCCATAAAACCCAGGTTTTTTACCCATGTGTCCTGCAGGGTACTTTTTACTGTGTCAAACCAGGATGCCTTGACCAAGGCTACTACAGCAGGACGTGGGATTCAAACCCAGGGCCTCCGGTATCTGTAAACAGGGTTTTTATAAAGTTAAAAATACATAAAACAGATTAAAATGACATGATTCTAAAATGTCAGCAAGTGATGCAGTGGCTGCATTGATCTCATGCTGCAGTGCACATATGAAACAGCAGGGAGTGCAGTGGTAAAGGCAACAGGAATACCTTGCGCAGGAGAAAATGCGCATTGAGGGAGGAGCTGGTGCTGAAATACTTCTAAAAATACAAGCATAAACATAAATATCCTCGCCGTGTGAAAGCAGAAAGTAATCAAAATGCTGTGAAAACAGTTATAAAAAGCATTCCAGGAACATGGTGCTGTTTCCTCTCAGCTGAACTGTTTCCAGGAAGCTTCCAGACCTACGTTATAGCCGAAAACACGGAAGCCGAATTATTTATGCAACAAAATTTGTGATGCAAACATTGATTTTGACGTTTGGTTTTTCTTTGTAATATGGAGCCTTCGGGCCTTGTCGTGGCAACCAGGTATTACAGTAAATTACCACAAATTACTGTGCAGTTTACTGCGTATGACTCATATTTCTATGGTGACCCCTTACTGTAGTTTTCAAAGGGCACCACGATACGTTAGACATCAAGAACCTCCTTCTTCTGGAAGGTGGCTCCACGCTGCGTCGTCTCAAAATGCAGAGCGGTTTCGCGTCGGTTTCTTCTCTCGTTTTTTCGTCACCACTTTCGCAGCGTGCTTTGATCCTGTATAAATCGGCAGTCCTGTATGAGGTCGGTGGGACGTCAGTGAGCTGTGAAGTTGAGGTGGGGGGACCACGCTTGTGCTTGCCATGCCAGCGTGTGTGTTAGAGAGAGAAACACACGACGATGCCACAGCATTGCGGCTTCACACACTTCCAGGGCCTCGCCTGTCCAAACGTCTTTAAAAGGCCCTGTGAAGGCACCGAGGAACCCCCCCATCTCCTGATCTGAGGAATTTCATCCATGAGAAGATCAGAACAGTTGGAGGCTTCATTCTTTTCCATTAGTCTGAGCCATCCTATATGATACTGCATCAATAATTCACCAGCTTCCATGTAAAGTGGTTGTTGGGGATGAAGGCGAAAGCCACATATCAATTTCCAGCAGACACTCATAAGTGTTTCAGCTCTGCGGTGTTTCTCCTCCACGCTCATGTTTACTGAAGATGCACCAACTTCATAATATTCCTCTTTTGAATGCTATATTTTGAAGGCATCTTAAGGGCTTTCCAGACCTGCCGGCTGAGAAACTGCCACAAAATCTTTATAGATGGGAGAAAAAAAATCTGTTGCAGATCAGCATTTCAAGTCAGTATGTCAGTCAGTCTCAGTGTTGGACAAATTTTTGCGGAGAGAAACAGTGTGTGAAGATAAAGCCGAGCTGACAGCCCATGCAGGGCCATGGAGAGAAGAAGCCTGGGAGACGCTAGGTTCTCCCCTAGTAGAGGCACCTGGACCTCAGAGTGGAAAACACAGAAAGAAATGACCTTTATGTACAGGAGCTGGTCCATAGGGTTGATCTGTGTCCAGATTTGCTGGGTGTGACAGCAGGTGGCGTAGCGGTTAGATGGTTAAACCATGTGCTTGAAAGAGGCTCAGATCTGACCTCCTGCTGCCCCTACTCTGTAACTAAATTAGTGTAAAATATTTAGCACTGTAGACAGGGGTGGGCGGGGTTGAATGGTCACCGTCTGTCCTGCACCGTGGATGGAGGTTGGGGTTGAATGGGCGCTGTCTGTTCTGCACCGTGGACAGCTGTGTGGTTAGTGGTCACGATACTTGGACAAACATCGAGCTATTCCAGGTCTCGGTGTCACCAAGCATGCACAACCAAGGCTGGAGCTGGAATGGTCACCACACTGGGGGGTGTAGATGCTGAAGAACTTGCTGAAATGAAGGCGGCGGGGGTGTCCGCTGGTCCACGTACCTCCACAGGATGTGTGAACCACGGTCGGTTTTGCTGGATGCGGTCAGTAACAGCTCTGGGTTGACTGTACTGCTGTTAACAACCACTGAAAAACAGCTACATCAAAGATTAACAATTTAATAATAAAGATGAAATGTTAAACATTTATGATGGAATAAATAAAATCAGCTTTTGAGATCACAGTTTTCCGTAACGCTGGGAAACGCATGTATTAACAACGTGTGACAAAAAACAGTTCACAAACAATTTATAATCATTTGTATTGGTTTAAAAATTGACAGCCAAAATGTAAAATTTACACAAAAAAAGTAACATTTACATACTGATGTGAATTTGAGACCCCCCCCCCACACACACACACTGAGGAGGGTTTTCAGCCCAGGTGAACAAAGTGAGAATCAGAAACGCTGCTCTTTAGGGCCTGCACGGTGTGATGAATGCTGATGAAATGTGCTGGATGTTCGGCCCTCCCTGAAGGCACAGCTCTCCTCCCTCAGACCCCCCCCCACAAAAAAATGCACCATGTAACAGAGTCAAATAACACGCCAATGCATCCATTCAAATCCTGTACATAAAAATATACCCATACATCACACTTTATTGTGACAACTATTATAAACTGCAGCGCTGCTTATGTACGGCAGTGGGGTAATTTAAATAAAACAAAATTTTAATAAAATGTATTTTGCTGCCCATTACTGGACCGTTAATAAAGGTTTTTGTACAAAGAAAGCGGTTAAGGAGCACAGATGAGATCTGTTGTTAAGGGTGACCAAGGAGAGCTGCAGTGGTATTTTAGTGTAAAGGTGTGACGGCGTAAAGGTAAAGGTGATCTCTGTAAAGCTGTATATTCCGGCATAAACCGGCTCCAGCGTGTAACTCATTTTGTTTGCAAATTCAGGGTGACTTTTACATGCCAGTCAGTTAAAGGTGTCTGTGTGGATTGTCATTTTTGGTTTTGGTAAAAATTTCTGACTCAGACAAAATTGCTAAAATCAATCTTTTTAAATATTTTAGATAAAAATTAGTTTTAATTCGAAAGGGATGAAAATAAATTTGCTGTCTCGGTGCTGACTGCTGATTTGTTCATCCCCTACATATTTTTATTCAAACTTTTATTTTTAAGTTATTAAATTATGAACAAATGTAAAATTGCCAAAAATAAATACAGACTTGGAATCAGGGCCGATTTTGTCCCTCAAATGTGGACGAGGTCCTTCACCTTCTCACCGATCACCAACAGTCAGGAACCTCAGAAATGAGCTGTAAACACTGCGGAGGTGAGTTGAATTAAGATGGTGCCGCAGTCCAGCTCTCCTATTCAATGTGCTCTTGAAAATGCAAATAGCAATGAGTAAAAAGGATAAAAAGTTTACAAAACTCAAAACGTGGCTGTTCTCAACATAATCTGTGTCGGTGTGTCCTTTCTTTCTTTCTTTCTTTCTTTCTTTCGAAGCACAGGGAGACCGATGTGCTGTGTTTCCACATTCAAGCGGATTCAAATCAATGCACGCTGTTCACGGAACTGTCGGCCGGAGTAATGTTCATGTCTTGCTGACTAAGGGGCTCCTGCGAACCCCGGTGAGATCCCTGCTCCAGCTCAAGTACAAGTGTGTTTAATCTTCCATTACTTTATTAAAGCGGGTGAAATGTGCAGCGGCTCTGAGTGGCTTAGGAACGATTATCTGTCATAAGCGAACATGCGGCAGCGGCTACTCGGGCTTAATCGCCCTAAACATCTCGCGGTGTTTTTTTAATTTGCTTCCATCGGCCGTGATGCCTTGGCCTGAGACGCTCGATCGAGCGGAGGATGAAGGTTTCGTCGCGGGCCGAACGGAGCGAGTGCGAGGCGTGTCGGGCGTCCGGGGATTTGCGGCGCAGATACGCCTCGGACATCACGCTAAGAAACGCTAACGCATCCAAGCACACCTGGGCGTTTTGGTGAGGAACCTCGGGTTCGGTGGGCTGCTCTAACCTGCATGGGATGGGTGGTCGCAGTGTGGGACGGTGACGCCGCTCCTTTTCTCATTAATGCGGTTTATGCTGTGCGGTCAGGATGGATGTGACCATTGATGGTGCAGAGATGAGTGTAGATGAGTCCAGAGCGCTCGCCTCGGTAATGGCGGCCATGCTGGAGAGCCCGAGGAGTACGGTGGGTTTACCTTGTAATGAAAAGGCCCGGCTTGCTGTCGTCCTCCTGATCAAGGTCCTCGGCCCGGATTGCTAAAGTGAAAGTCAGAAAAAGAAATGCACAAACCACTGTAAGGAGTTAAATGGGGAAATACATTTAAAAAAGATCTAAAGAACAAGACAATTGATTCTATGGCATCAACCTTGGCGCTGTGCCCTTTGAGCTTGCATCTTCCTTCAAAAGACCGAGCAGCTTGCGGCTTCAAGCACAGCGAGGATAGTGAGCTTCCAACCAAGCTAAATTTAGAGCATCGGTTATTCCTTCTAAAGTTTGCGAGAAAACAGTCTTCCAGGTGTGGTTAATAAGTGTAAAATGGCACCAAAGACTTAGGTCGCCTTTAACACATTTAACACAAGCTCAGGCACGGAAACACCTTGCCAAGAGGGTCCGTCCCGCTTGCTTGGATGCCGCGGCAAAACCTGCACTGCAGCTATGATCTCCGCACATCCCCAAGGGGGAATCCGTCCTGCGCGTTACACGCTTGTGCGTGTTGTTTGCGTCCGCTTATATGCGCTTTCCGTGTACCGACAAACTCGCTGACCTTCAGCAACACCCGTGCGGAGAAGACCCCCCCGCCAGCTGAACGCAGACAGCGTAAACAGACAGTATAAATAATGCGGCGTAACAGCGTTTTCGGGCCGCGTGCTTACCTGGGCTCATTAAGGTGAAAGATCCCAAGATGCTGCCGAACACCCGAGCGGGCTTGCACGAAGAAAGGAGACCAAGCGAGCGGAAAGAAATCATTAACAACAGGAATAATCGCATTAATGTGTGCCCAGGGGGATAGACAAGGTAGCTGCAAAGATGCACACGATCAAAGCAACATGCTACCATGTCGACCCGAATTAAGGATTTTGTTGTACGAATCCTTTCAGATGGTTTATACCCATGAGCTTCTATTTTTGTGCTTGTATTGATCGTGCCGGCCAGGTAATTAAAGCCCGAGCAAAAGAAAAAATAACCAGGCCACCGGATGAAGAGCAATAAGACGGTCGGCGTAGTTGCTGTTGCTATTAATAAGATGGTTGCGGCAGTTCGTGCAAAACCGGGAAAATATGTTTTTTTTTTTTTTTTTTTTTTCCCTCCTGTCGCACAGCTTCGGATGAAGTTAAAGGCGATCGGTGTAGGCTGACTTAGTGCTCATGGGGGGCCAATGAAATGGATTAGGGATCTGAAGGCTGCCGTCGCCGATGACTCGTATTAATAAGGTAAATTGAAGTGACTCCTAGCCGACTGGTGAACCAGGACTGTGGCATCTGTAGCCCCAAGGCGCTATTAACTCCCCGCTATCCTTCAAATGTTTCAGAAGAGAAGAAGTGGAAAGGATCCGGCTCCACTTTCAACCGCTGGTTCTGCCCGGGGTTGCGGCAGCGGTGTTAGAGAAGGGCAATACCAACAGCGGCAGGTGGCAGAGTAGTAGCAATGGAACGACTGGGGTTCAAATCCCGTTCCTGCCACGTACTGTAAAACAGTACAATGGTCTTAGCTCCAGTCAGAATCAACCGGAATCACAAGGGGGGTGGACTTCCAGGGGCTTTGGAGGGCTGTAAACAAAGTGTTCCTGTTTGGAGACTGTGCTGTCATCTCCATTGCCCCATCCACTGACCTCCCCTGGTGGTTAATGGTGTGAGAAGTGGGATTGAATAGATGCAGAGACTGGTATGCACAGATGGTACAAAAGCAGTGTTTCTCCTCAAGTCAGACAAATGGCCTTGGAGGTGTCAGTGGATTTGTTCAGGTGCCAAGCAGTTGTTTAGTTTTAGGCTTTTTGAGCGTGAGGTGTGGAGAGCCCTGCATCGTAAGACTTCCCTGGCTTCCTCTTTCCATGTTGGATTGTTAAAGAGAAGTTACAGTTGGGATCCAAAGTGAGTTTTCTGGGTATTGGTCTAGCTCATGCTCAGTGCTGGTTACCTGTAACCCCCAGCAAAACCAAATCCCGCTGGCTGAGGAAAAGGCCATTTCACGAAACCCGTGTTGCTTCTACAAGATGAAAAATTATTGCTGACGGAGCTGGATGTCTACGGTGATTCGACGCCCCACTCAAAGGTACAAGCCATCTAGCCTTCGGCTCTATCTCCTTAAACACAGTGGTAGCTGCTGCCTCTGCTGTGCTGTTTTTGAAGCATTGCGCCTCAGTGGACCTAGCGGGTAACCCGTGGTAACAGCATCCTCATCAATAGCCTCAAACATGGCTTTTTGCTTGAGAACACAGATGAAACTTTTGCTCCGCGGAGAACAAAAAAGGAGAAAACTTTTGAGTGCATTTATCCATAACAGTTTCTAATTATTCCTGCTCTAAATTTTCCGCAGTCTTTTTGAACTTCTGTCCCCCGGTGCTGGCGTGGCAGCGAGCGACTGGCGCCTGGCCTCCGTGTGTAATTAGAGCGGAGGGGCCCTCCCATCGGGGCCCACGTTCGCCGCCGCAGCTCCAAGAACCTTTTCAGCAGACTCCCCTGGACATGGCTCACATGGAGAAAATCAATTAATTCTCTCAAAGGCTCAGCGAGGGGCTGTCCAGCTTTGTTTTCTTCCAAAACAACTGCTCGCACACACAAACTCTGAGCTCCCATAACAGCAACTGTAAATAGGTTCCAGAAACTTGTTGGGCCCCAGTGAGGTGCCTGTCACCTGGGGTGTTGATTCTGCTTCTCCTGACTCCCACCGCGGGGGTTAGTGGGACGGCGACCTGTGAAGTGAATGAGTGCATCACTTTGATCTATCTGCTGCGGTGGCTTTGTCAGCACCTTTTATCGGTGTTGTCAGCATCGCCAGTCCTTGCACGAGGACGACAAACACGGCGATCGGCAATGAACCAAGTGGACCGGGTATCAAGCCGTGGGCACAGTAGGGTTATAGAGACCTGTCCTTTTCAAACCGGTTAGACTTTAAGTCTGATTTTGTATATTTTTCATACAGCGGTGCCAAAACGCTGCTATCCCACAGCACCTGCACTGTTTAGACAGGCGTTTGAGAGCAGCTCTCAGTGTACGGAGTAGGCATGTCTCCCCGTGTCTCTGAGCTTCCTCTGGGTGCTCTGGTTTCCTCCCACAGTCATGCATTTCAGTCTAACTGGTCACTGTAAATTGCCTCGTGCGTACGACTGTCCTGATGAGGTCGGACACTGTTTCTCACTCTGCATCGGCATCCCTTGTCATCCAAAGGTAACCTGAACTTGAAAACATGTTGAATAGCAAATTTTGGAACAGCGGGAGCCTATATCACAGCATTTTAAATGGGGAAAAGTAATGTGTTCCCATCCTAACCCAAAAACTTCCCAGCTAATTTCCTCAAATATCGACAAAACACCATTACACACCTATGAGAGTCCACTGACTTTTTGCACAGTAGCAAGCATTTAATTCACCAGTAGATAACTAAACACTTGAAGGCATGAGCGGGTATGTATGGATGCAGTACGCCGTGATGCTGTACAGTAATGGATGCAGATTAATTTTCCTTCTATACAGCAACAGCTATGCATTATAATATAAATAAACATTGAAACAATATTTTAAAAATGTGTAATAAATGTTTCTTTCACTTAATAATGGGGGTAACATGACAGCAAACAGCAGGAGCGTGAGACTCAATCTTATGAGGAGAACAGCTGAGGTACAACTGCAGTGCACCCTTGATAGCAGCTTAGCTGCTTCTAGCTGTGGTCAGAAATCCCAGGGTTGAAAACTGCAGGGCTGGAGTTACTGCTCCAGGGGGATGCCAGAAAAAGCATCGGCGAAACGTTCGCCACTAACTGCTCTGCTGCTTCCCATTTATTCAGTTCATCCAAAATGGCTGCCTGACAAGCAGCACTTTCCCCATTACAAACACTTCACACCCTCTGCCCCGGACTCGCACGCAAATGTTGATAAAATTTTTTTTTGGGTGAGGACTTTTGAGACGGATTGTAAATTTTGGGTACAAGGTTTTTGCAGCTCGTTGCAGCAAATATTGAGTTGATGAGAGTTCAGATAGTAAGGGATGCATTATTTTTTGAGATGAAAAACCTCTCCAGAAAACAGTGGCCCTGCATGCTGATAATATATATACATATTATTTAACTTTGTACCTGTATATCTGTGGGATTTATGAACATATTCATGCAGGTGTCCCAAAAAATAGGGAGTAGAAGTGGAAACATGCACATGGAACCATTTTACAATGCAGCTGACTAATGCAGAATCCAAAGACTTGTGTCAGTTTTAAAATGACAATTCTTTTTTAATATTTTCATCACAGTATAATACAGACATATATTTTTGGTACTGACAAATCTGCGAAAAATAACAGTAAACAAAAAGCATCATTTAAAGGTATCATACAGTCATTTACAGAATTGTGCATCTCGCATCAAGTTTTTTTTTAATATTTACACTACAAAGTACAGTACATAAATACAAATCAAAGTCTCCTACTTTAAATATGTCTCAAAAATATTATTGCATTGTACTACCATCCCGTATGTGGGAGTTGCCTAAAAAGCAGCATCTTAATCTGTTGTCCATTTTACATGAAATACTGAAATTTGTACATATTGTCCAAAAAAAAAAGGGGCTATTTCAGCTCAGTGGCTAAGTGCTACGTTGTCACGCACAGGCTGTTAGACAACACTCAAGGTCACCGAATCCACAACTTCCCATTCATCGGCAACCACACGTTGTGGCGTTTAGACAGGTGAATTCGGTTTATAAACAGCGTCTCGTGGCAGGCTGAAGTGTTGCTGAAGTTAAAAGAAGCATTTGGAGAAGCCAGCATGACCGGTGAGATTCCTCCTTTCGAATGGCGTATCGTAGAGATGAAATATGGAGCACGAGTCGTCGTTTTTGCAGGACTTCACAAACTTTAGCCAAATCAAAATCAAAGTAAAACTTGCATTATTTGCCATCGCTGCTGGTAGAGTAGCAACTCTTAAGTTTGCGTCATTCCTACATTGGTGCAGTTTCATTAACTCTTAGTAAAGCGTACCGCTAACCCCCAACTGGAAACAAGTCAAAAACACAAAGACACACAAACTTTGGCTCAGTAACAGATTGGGAGGACAGAACAAATGTCCAAGTGGTGTTCCAGGGTCATATTATGGTATGAGGGAGGTTCTCCGGAACTGCAGCGTTTCTTTGTCGAGCTAAGGAAACACGGCTCTCAACGTCGTCCAAGTCACGTAGACCAGAACCATGTTATGACAGACGTAGATTCGCAGGGGATGGTCTAGTCGAGTGCTATTCTTGGTGGCCACTCGTGGTTTTCATGGTCAGGGAGGGTATGGAAGTGGTCCACCGTTGCCTTCTTCCACATGGCTCCACAAAAGCAAACATTACTCCTCAAAGATGTGGGGAAACAGTTTAGCTGTCTTGCTTATGCAAGCCCTGCCCATTCTACCTGTCTATGGTGACAAGAAAAACAGTGTTCCCTCAGATTGAGTCACTCTGCATTGAAGTTTCACCCCCTCTTCATGCCGCGGGTAATGCATATAACAGCATTACCTTATCTGAGGTGTTTGAGTTTTCCGTCTATGTTGCGGGGCCCGAATGCGGTTGGAGATTCTGTCCCGGAAAGAGGGGCTGGAGCAGAGGGTGGAGGTGCAGAGTGGAGGCAGCAGTTGCGGACAGAGGTGCAGGGCCAAGAAGGGCTGGAAGGAGAGGCCCGTGGGGGATTGGGTGGAGGGCAACATGAGCTGGACGGAAAGCGGTTGCTGGGACGAGGTGCATTGGGGGCCCAGGCAGCAGGGCTGGGATGAGCGCTGGTCCGATGCCGGGAAGGGGGGCAGTTGCGAAGCGAGGTGGAACCAGAGGGTGGAGACTGGCAGGGGGGTGAGGAGCCAGTGAAGAAGCGAAGGCTGCCAAGGTCCGGTGGGGCAGGAGCACGTGAGAGACGGCAGGGACGGGGGTGGGCGGCAACAGAGGGGCATGGTGGAATGCAGGCACAGGACCCGTGTCAGGAATCTCCTCCAGGGCCTCTGGGTACACCTTCGCCTGCTTCCCCAAGAGCTGCTGCTGTTGTACGTGCCGTTGGGCCTGAAGCTGCAGCTGCCGGTACTTGTCTATCTCATCTGGTGAGAAGGTGATTGGCTGCTCTGAAAGGGGTGGGGAAGCGCACTTCAGAGGCTTGTCAGCCTCGGGCAGTGGCATGTACCACTGGCTGGAGTTGACTGCTGGCTCTGAAGATGCATGCCCTTGGCAGCAGTTTGCACTGAGACCGGGGGCCACGGTTTTCTCCTGGTGTGTTGGATAAGTGGAGGCGACAGGGCACCCAGATGATGGACCCTGAGGCAGCACAGATTGGTTTCCCAACTGCTCCTCTGTCCGTGTGTCTCCAGGTTCTAGTCTCTGCTGCTGGGGGCTTGAATAGTTGCTTGTGTCCCTAGGAGTCAGGAGCTGGTCTTGGGCTTTCGAAGGTGGTCCCGGGTTCTCCTTGCTCTCCACCTGGCTCTGGCCGCTACTACTCTTAACTGTGGGCACCTCCCCTCTCTTGGCTCTCCTTCTGACAGCTGGAAACTTTCCTATCAGAGGTAACGACAGGACACTTTTTACCTTCTTCCTCGCATTGTTTCTGTCACTAGCAGGCTTGTCTACCGATTCCTTGGCAGCATTGACATCTGGAGCTGCAAGTCGGTCCTTTGTGTGGCTGGGATTGCCACTGGCATTGTTTGGTCTCTTGACCTCCTGGATGGATGATAGTCTGGCAAAGCTCGACTCGTTGTTGGTGAACAAACTCGATTTTCCATGGTTGGGCCTTGTGTCCGCAGATGACACATGGGGTTCATCAAAGCTACGGGCTCTCTTACGGACGCCACGGATAGGATGCGGGACAGCCCAGTTATCCCTGCTGAGATCCGAGGTGCTGCCACTACTCCAGGAACTCGGACTCTGCCCCTCGCTGGCCCTCCGCTTACAGTCGACCCCGCTGTTCCTGTGCATGCTTTGCTCCAGGTCAGTGTCCCAAGCACTTCCCTCCCACAGGAACCTCATCCTGTGACACATGCGGGTGTCCACACTTTTGTGAAAGCCTCTGGCTAAACTGCAGCTGGCATCGCTGCCTGAACTGCCAGATCGAGTCCTGGTCGTGCCACTGTGCTCTCCAACAAAGCCTCGCCTCTTTGGCGAAGGGTCGCGAGATGACCCACAGGGCGAGGAGCATCTCCCGCCGGGACAGGGTGGCCCCTCGCTGTCCGAACTCAGATCAGAAACAAAGCTCCGAGGCCTGAGCCTCTTGCTGATTCTGTTGCAGTGGTCAGTGCTGCGGTGACACTTGAAACGATGGTTTATCGTGGAAACGCGGGCAGGACCAGGAAATGATCCACCCCCAAGGCTCTGCTCTTCCGAGAGAACAGTTTGATGTTTTTTCTTTTTACTTGATGAGACAGAAAGTGAGCATACAAGGCTTCTCAGGCTTTGTGCCGCCACTTCACTTTGGTCTGAAGTCTCATCCTTGAAGGATCTTCGTCTCTTCCCGAGCCCACTCCTCTTCACTGTAGCGCATTTGTTTTGCAGTGTGCCAGCTTGCGGGGCTTTGACCCTGGCGATGCATTCTATTTGGGAATTTGCGTTTTGAATACAAGCAACGCTCAGCTTGCCGACAGTGTTGGGCTTCAGGCATTGAGTTCCACGCACTTTGTGATGTTTTACTCTCTTTGGTTTGGAGGTGCCAGACTTTTTTTCCAGGTGTCTATGCATGGGAAACGTGGCACTGTTGCCCTCCCCTGTGTCTCTGTCCTCTTCCCCATTGCCATGACCTGGCTCAGCATCCTGTGCATTGCCGTTTGTGTTCGGTTTGTTTCTTGAGCGGCCGAAGGTAAAGCAGAGAGGATTACAGCTGTATGACACATAGGGTTCGGATTTTGTATAACACAGTAACTCCTTAGGCCACTTCAGCATCGCGTCCCCATCTCTGCTGAGAACGTTCACAAAGGAAACCTGGTTTTTATTTAGGTCACCGTCTGCTACGATACATCTCTGTCTGGGGGCACAGTCTTCCGTTACATATTTGTGAGCGTCGTTGGTTTTTGTGTTTTCACAGCTTCTGGCCATCACAGCGTTCCCTGGAGACCGAAGGGGCTCCTGAGTGATGACGGCTGCTCTTGGGCGTGGAATGGCCTCCGCCTCAGCTCGTCCATCTGGCGCAGGAGCACCTCTTGAAGACACTCGGTCACTCCTGCGGGAGTCCTTATATTCCACCTCTGGGGGAGGTTTCTGTCCCAGCTCCCTCAGCTGGCTGTCCATGTCAGGGCATTCTTGAAAGACAGACGAAGCAGCCAGAGGGGAGCCCTGTCCACTAGCTGAGGTGCTTCCTTTCCCATCATCCTCTCTGTGTACTGCTCTGGTGCCACTGTCTCCAGGGGATGGAGCTCGAAACGGGAAAGCATCCGAATAACGTCTCCCTCTGAGTCTCTGGAGTGCCCGCCGGTCACCAGGAACCTCTTCGGCACCATCACTGAACACAGAAGCACAAGACTCCAGCTTTAGCTGGGCCTTCCTGGCAAAGCAGAAGGAGATGCCCAACCTGCGGCTGCTGTGGCCTGCTTGTGACTGTTTTTTACGGCCATGTGGTGGCTCTCTGTGGATGGGAGGTCCCAAGGGACATCGGGTTACTGCGGCAGAGGCCCCATTGGGGACGGGACACAAGGGCCGGCCGCTGGGCCTGCAGTTCCTCCCAGAGGGCAGCCGCTGCGGGTGCTGGTCTTTAGTTGCGACCGTTGTGGTTCTGAACTTTTCACCGCTTCCACTGCCGCTGTTAAAAGAGAGCCGGAATGTTAGCCGCAAATCCGCAAACCCAGTCGTCAGGCAAAACTTCGGCGCGTGGCACAATAACAAAGTTAGGAGCAACTTTATTTCCCTATTAAAACTGCAGTTAAACGGCGCTCATTTATAACCCGGCGAGTTTGCCGCGAGATCCTTAAATACGGTAGGAATTAAATTAGGGGCCGACGTTTAAATTCCATTTAAAGGTTTTAAAAGTCGTAAACAGCAGTTGCACTTCATTGTGTGTGGACTTTAAAAGCATAAACGCAAAAAAAGACATTTATGCATAAGCAGTACCTGGCACGGATGTGGAATAGCAATAAGGTAAACCGTATGTACTGTTTTACACGTAGACATGCAAACCCGAAACAAAATTGTCAAGCAAATAAAAGAAAAGCAAAGACACAGGCCCCCAGGAGAATGACGCTCACCAGGCAGAGCGCTGCCGCAGCTCGGCCAGCCGATAAAGCCGCTTGAGAGCCCTCTCCTGCTTCCGCTCGTCCTTCCACGACTTGGAGGCCACATTGCGAGCAAATTCCCTTTGCTTGAGTTCCTTCAGCCTCTGCCACCAGGGAGAGAAGAAGAGAACTTATTGCAGGACTGCAGAACGGGGCTCTCCAGCACCTCGTACGTTGTGAAGGCCTTTAGCCGAAAACTTACTGTTTCCCTTTAATCCTTAAATGGTTTGTGTTACCTCTGCAAGCTCGTATACTGCCTCCTAGGGGTGCAAACAAGTTTACTTTTACTGCGCTTTTAAAAGTCCATTTTCCAAGAAGTCGCTTTGCAGAGGAGCAACAGCGACCTGTGAATTACCTATCAAGCCGGTCCACGGCAATAAATTGCAACTGAACCGAACTGGAACGTAGGTCCACCTTAGTTAAACTTACTTTCCCAGTGTTTACAGCATGCCTGGTGTAGCTCAGCGTTGCAAGGAGTAAGATGATGGGAAATTTGTACGGGACGACAGTTGCAGTTGAGCAGGAGTTTGTGGAGAGAACCTGTTTGTTTCCATTTTAAATCGGGATTAACTGTAATGCAACTCGAAATGAATAAAACATTAACAAATGAAATAAAACCTTGCACTGTGTTTTTTATAGCTGTGTCGGCAATTTTCAAGAACCTAACAAACAAATAAACTGAGGGGTGTCCCATGCTTATAGGGAGATTATTACGTTTTTTTCCCCCATCGCGACTAAGCGATAAAAGTAAATTTGGAGTTATGAACGGAAGGAGTCGTGAACAGATTTCCAGTCTCAGGTGGCCTTGAAACTGAAGATCCAGTGAGCAGGGTGAGTTTCTCAACAAATCTGTTGGTGAACAGCAAGGAGCTGATTATTTTACAGTCTCGGTAAGACAACAAGCGTGGCACAATAAGGGCATCGGTGATGTTGACAGAGCAGCCGTCTGAAAAAGACTTCATGACACAAAAATAATAAAAACACAGAATACAGTCTGTCGGGCCTCGTGGGCTCTGTTTAATCTGGGCTGACACTTTATTTGTTTTCTGCTCATTCCTGACTGACAGTAGCGCCCATCTCGTGGACTCAAAAACCAAACATTGCTTTTTTATTATTTTCATTCTAAATATGCCAATTTTTGCAGGTCTTAGCCTAACAGATGTTGGGATTAAACACAGATCCTTGAAGGACTGCATTTGCATAGCAAAAGATCTTTAAACACTTAATTTTTCACGGTGCTATAATACACTCTCTAATTCCTTCTTTTATTTATTTTGTGCCACGATTATGTTACTCATAAAATTAATAATGCCTGCAAATATCAGCATGTTGCCCAGATCCATCAGAATGTACCTGAGCTAAAATACTTTCAAGCTGCGAGTTTGTTTTTTTTTCAAATTTTTACTTTGTTTTATTTTGTAAACAAAACAGAAAAAACAAACTGGAGAGCGGAAAATAGAAACAGTGGGGAGCATCGTGGTTTCAGTTGCGCGGGGATACGCATGACAGCAACCGATCGGAACACTGTGGGCTTTTTCTAATGGAGAGGTAGTGGGGTCAAAGCCCAGAACTAAGGGTACATCGTGGCAGTGCCCAGACTGCAGATCAGCAGGTAGTGAGGTCAAAGCCCACACCTGGGAAACCATCAGCAGATCCTGGGCCAGTAGAGATATTGGTCTCCGCACTGAGAGGTAGTGAGGATGAAGCCCATGAATGGGGAACACCACACACTGTGAGTCAGTGCACAGAGCCATTGGAACCCCAGATGCACCGAGGTCAAATCCCAGAATCAAGAGTATAGCACAGCAGCTTCAGGCTCCCTCGGGCATCAACACACTGAGCTCCGTGTGACAATGCTGATCCACCGATCGATCGATCAATACTGTAAACTGACAGCAGACGGTGCAGCACCCAAGGACCTCATCATAACCCAACTTGGACGGCCTTGATGTAAAGATATATCTGTAAGAATGAGCCACAAGAGCAAAGTGTGGTGAAAATATGCTACCGAATGAGCAGGTCACTAAAACGGGCAACGAGTCGCACGGAAATACCTGCGGGCTGGGCTCTCTTACAGCCACAGTCCTCCAGGTGTTGCTTGCCGTTACACAACAGCTTTTCTAACATCGAAGAAGATCTATTTTGAAGCCAGGTGGAGTTATTTATAGAGCCTTCTGCGATCTGACATCACTCAGTGTTAAAAGCTGATGATTCGTGACTTCTGACTAAAGGAGACGGCAGCACCGGGTTCAGCCCGGGTGCGAAGCGTGCGCTCTGTTCACCGACACGTGCCTGCTCACAGGTGAGACCTGAGCAGCTAAATATACACACGGCCAAGAGCTGCCATAGTGGCCTGCAGTTGCTGGAAGAAGGTGGCTCAGTCACAAATGAAGGATCCACTTCAGAGGTTTCAGGTAGCATTTCAGCACCAGGAGCAACACTAGAGGTTCTGCTCAAGTCCAAGATACTTCAGATACACTGCCTGGCCAAAAAAAAAAGTGACACACTAATATTTGGTTGGATCGCCTTTAGCGTTGATTCTGGCGTGCATTCACCGTGCCATCGTTTCTATAAACTTATGTAATGTCACAACATTTATTTCCATCCAGAGTTGCATTCATTTTTCTCCAAGATGTTGTATGATGGGATAGTTGGACCGCTGTGTAAAGTCTTCTCCAACACAAGATCCCAAAGATTCTCAACGGGGTTAAGGTCTGGACTCCGTGGTGGCCAATCCGTGTGTGAAAATGACGTCTCTCTCATGCTCCCCGAAGCACTCTTTCACAATTTGAGCCCCATGAATCCTGGCATTGTCATCTTGCAATATAAAGAAAAAATCCACTGATGGAAAAACCTGCTCATTTATTATATTCGGGTACTCAGCTGAGCTCATTTTTTGGGCACATAATGCTGCTGAACCTAGCCCTGACCAACCGAAGCAACCCCAGACCTTAAGTTAAATCCAGGTGGTGACTTTTTTTTGGCTGGGCAGTGTACTGTATAACAGCTGAGCAGCGTACAAGTGCAGAGAATCATAAAGGTACAAGGTGCTTAGACAGACAGATAGACAGAGAGACAGATAGCTGGATAGACAGATACTCTTTTTTGCCTTTAAATATAGTAC
Source organism: Heterotis niloticus (assembly GCA_018136845.1). Lineage (NCBI taxonomy): Eukaryota > Metazoa > Chordata > Actinopteri > Osteoglossiformes > Osteoglossidae > Heterotis > Heterotis niloticus. Next base: position 20,588,902 of record CM030905.1, on the reverse strand, counting down.
ATCAAGTTTCTTGAGGCCCCCTGTGAAGAAGCCACTGTTTTCCATCTCGCTGTAGGACACCACGGTCCATTGAATCCGACGGCGCCGGATGTATATTTAACTCCTGGCTGATGAGAATAATTACCTGCGCCGAACAGCCCGCTGTGCCGCTGATGGATCCGGTTGCCCGGATCAAATTGGAAAGTGTGTGAGAATAACTAGACGCCCACGTGCGAGCTGTTCTTTTGTTTTTTGTTCTTCTACTTGTTTGTGAAGCCAACATTCGTGCAGTTCGGCGCCGGATGAGGCCACCAGACCGAGCGCTTTCTCGACACGCTGCAGGCCACGCGGAGAGGCTGGACCGGCCGTTTGCTCATCGTGACTGACAACCAAAAGGCTGCTGAACTGCGGGAGGGGCGTGAAGCGCAACCAACAGAAAGGCCACGAGCTGGTTAATCCATCCTCTTTGCCGCTGCTTATTTGTCATTTTATCGGCAGCAAGGTAACAAAATGAGGTTTGTACCCTAAGCTACTTGCTGTTCTTTATCCGTTTAGGATGATTTTTACCGCATCAGTTCAGGGTCAACAGTGCTACGGCAGGAGGTGGGACTCGATTTCGAAGCAACAACCCCGACCGCCGCGAACCCTGTATTCAGACCCCTTGAAAGTCACCAGCGGTGTCTAGATAACACATTATATTTACACATTCGCCAGTTAATAATTGCATTCTGGGCTTGTACACTCTAGCACTAAATGGTCAGAGTAAAAATAAGTTACCTGCAGATGTTTCAAAAGCAGATGTAAAGGTGAAATGTGCTGCCTTGCATAAGTATTCAAACGCCAGCCATCTATTTGCGGTAGAGCCACGTTTCGCGGCAATAACACGTTTTAGTGCTTTGAAGTAAACACGCACCTGCTTCGTACATGGTTTCTGTCTGCGAGATTCTCCAGTGTCGCTCTGGCCGCCCTGCCGAAAGGTAAACTTTCTCCCAAATTTGAACCCGGGACCGTCAAGTGCGACCGCAGCCCCTCTTCCCGCAACTTTTTTCCACCAGGGTGGCGTTGCGGCAAACGCATGCTGCGACAGCTGGTTCCTCTCTGCCCCGCAAGGAGCACGACAAAGCGGAGCTGTGTTCCCCTGCAGCGGTGGCGGCGGTGGGCTGTCACCTGAGTGACAGGGACACATTTTTTCATTTCATAGCAGATTTCGCCCTTCGCTGGCAGCGCCGTCAGCCTCGGGCCTCGTGGCGCTCGCGACCGATCTGGATGGACGGGTAATTATGGGCCGCGCAGACGGAGACGGCACTTGTCTGTGCGTTCACCTAACAAGAGGAACCGCAGCCCTTCTTTTGTACTTGACCCAAAAAAATACATTAAAAAAAGCGCTTTCGTGTGAACGCAATAACAACACGGAGGAGCGGCAGCTCACGATCCACCCCTTTGCTTTTTTCACAGCTAATTTGCTGTCTGGCACCTCGAGTGAAGCCATTTTTGCATGCTTTTTTATAGTCGGCGCGCCGTTTAAGCGCGACAAGTTCAGCTTCATTCCCATTCCCGGCTGCGGCGAGAAGAAGGGCGGCGTCGCGTACGTTTCGGCAACCTGCTCCGAAAAATTCTCCGGGTCCCGACCTGCGTTTGGAGACACGTCTCGATGTATGGCGGGGTCTGGGGCCTGGCGACGTAACACCGTAAAATCCGCAGCTAAGCGGTGACCTTGTATCTTTAGGCGGAGATAAGCGGGTCCGTCGCTCCATATTAATTTGCACATTACAGCATGATCCTGTTGCTCTCCGCGCACTGGGGTAGGAGGGGTAAACCCTGAACGGGATGCCGAATCCATTGCCGGGCAGCCGCACGCAGGCAGTTTAGAGTGACCGATTAACCTGAAACACATACCTTTGGACTGAAGGAGGCGATGCATGCAGACGCAAAGAACGTGGAAACGTCACACTGAGCTGATTTTGAACCCACACCTGCACAACCATCTTGCTCAACGCGATTGGGAAACCTTAAAAATATCTGATCCCTGGGCCTTGGATCCCACCTCCCGCAGTGATATAAATAAGGCAGATCAGATATTTTTTGAAAATTTATGTCAAATTTTCATCCCACACCCTTAATAGAAGCTGGGGAAACAGCTGTTGGGACATTCAGACGCCGATTTTAAAAATTCATCATTTGTGAAGGCGCTTAAAAACCTTTCACCGTAGATAATTCTAAACAATGCCAGTTAATCCAAATACCTTCCATTATTCGCCATCTTGTCACACCCGAGGTGCCAAACTCTCCGAGCTGCCTCGACGGCCCGGTGGAAACAGGCGCCGCAACTCCATTTATTAACACGCTCAGGCGAACTTGTGTATTTTCCATTATTCCCCATCATGTCGCTCATCTATCTCTCAATCCGTCGAGGCTTATTTGTCATTGCATATTTTTAACGGAGGCCCGTCGTGGAGCCGCCGACAGAAAGCCGTTCCCACGGGAACTCTGTGGAGAAACGCGGGAGAAGCAGAGCATCTCAACCATTTGGGGAAAGAAGAAAAATCACCGCGTGGGTCTGGCGAAGGCGGCCATGTGGTCTTATTAAAAAGTTTGCTGAAAAGTCGAGCGACCCGGCGGAGATGAAAGCGCTAAGAATTAATAACAACGATAACTGATATCCCCTCAAAGTCTCCGCTACGGCGCTTTGTGGCCTTTGTTTTAGCCAGGCAGAAAGCTTGAAATATTTTCACCGCGGAACCCACGGCTGCCCGTGCTTAACGCGGCTCGGGCCGGATTAAAAGGCACAACCGCGCCGGCGCCTCCGAATCCAACAGCAGTTCCCCCTTGTCAACGGTTCAACGGCTGCTCCCTTCCCTTGTTGGTGACGATTCCGGTTCTGGAGGAGCTCCCGCCCGCAGGGGTCCTGTCGGCGTGATGTATGGGGCTGCGGCGATGCAGCTGTCGAACCCACGCGGGACCGCAGCCGCTTGACAAGGCCAAGAGACAATAAACGTCCCCCGTTCCCTGCTGGCGAGTGAGGAAGCAGGAGGGCTGGGAGGGGGGTACGCGTTACACATCTCGCTTTACACCCCCCAGCAATGCCACCGGGTTGTTAAAGTGTGTATAATGTGGTACACATTCCCAATGACACTGATAGCAGCGTAAATAAGTCCAGCGGGAGTGTTTTCCAGTGCACACTGCGTACAGTAGAGTACAGTATGGTATCTTATCACAGCTGACAGGGGACCACCGTGGAGCCCGAGGCTCCGTCTGTAACAGCACACATATAAATAAATAAAAAATAATAATCTCCGGCGCGACTGGCTGCCTTCATAAAGAGCATCTCTGAGGAACCATCGTGGAGAGAAAAACAATTTTATTTGGAGTTCGATCACCTGCACCGCGAGCCGTTCCCTGCAGAATTTAAACATGAAAAAATAAAACGCACACCGGATTCCATTTGTTCAGCCGAGCAGCTCGGCGGACACTGTCGTCCAGGATTCGCTTCAACATTTTTATCCGTTCGGATGATTTTGCGCTAAAGACGTTCACCTTCGATTCCTCAACCAATGCTATAACATCGACACACTTCCTGGGATTTGAACTTGTAACCTTTTAGTTAGCCGCGCTTAGGGACTTAGCTGTGCCAGGGCTTTGCCTCTGGGCGCTTTGTAGCTGTAAATATTATTGGGTGGATATTGACACCAGGAGGGAACACATTTAAAGCACATTTTTACACGACATTTTTTTTCCTGCATCTGTCTGCTTTGTTTTTGTTTCAACTGAGTTTGTAAAGGTAAAAATTAGGTGCGCAGGCTTTTACCGTACGCAGTTTGGCTTTGAAAACAGCAGAATTCATCACTCATGAACTGAATAAATTTATGGGCACTGGCTGCTTTGTATTACTTATTATTTTTCTAGTTTATTTTTAACAGCATTTTCTTCACTTTCCTCACTTTCACTCATTTTTATTAACCACTTGTTCTGCTCGACCTCCTAATAATTCTATTTTTCACTCAGCAAATGCGACCCTCCGCGCTATACAAGGAGCCGAGGTGCAAATTTTCAAAGGTACAAACATTCAGATTTTTTAAATTTCTGTTTGGAAAGGGACAAATGTAATCTGCCAGGATGACAGTAAAGAGTACCCAAACTGAAGAAGAGCGTTGGTCACCGTAACTCAACTCACTTCCACAGTGTTTCCAGCTCACAAGTGTTGTCACTGAGTACCTGTGTGCGTGTTTATGGGAAGACTTGGAATTGTACAGGAATAATGTGTGGTGGCAACACTTTTTTATGCTCAGACATTTTTAATTATTGTAGTTTTAATGCAGCTTAAAGTTAATAAAAAATTTTCAAGAATAAAATCTTATAAAAGTATTTTTTTTTATCATAGCTATGCGAATTTTTTTTTTTATACAGAACCTAAACCAAGAATAAATTATGTTATTATATTTAAATGATTGAACGTTTACTGATTTGGATTTAATGGGTAAGAACGACACTGCAGTCGCAAGTTAGAAACTTCCAGACTCGGCCGAACCTGTTGCTTGGCGTATAGCAACACCTCCATTAGCGTCGCTCTTTTTTTTTAGCCCTTCGAGCAATTCGTCGCATTAATTTACCATAATGTAAAAAAGTAACTTATTTTGGAATTCTATATTTATTATCCACAAAATAGTCTGTTTTCTGTGTTTACGCACTATTATTAAAGGTACGGTCAATCTATTATTTCCCACACGTGGAGTTTTCAAGCTCCTTTTGTGCAATACGTTGTATTAATGACCACTAACTAATAGATCAGGAATGCAGCTAGAGTACTAATCCAGGTACTACGGTATGGAATTGTAATTTACTGTGATTTGGACTGCCATTTACTGCAGTGAGGACCTGAACCGACATCAGGTTGGTGGTGGTTCTCCGTTGCAGGTGGGTTCTCCACTTAGAGTGATGCTAACCCAAGGTTTTTATGCTGCAGCTCAGGTCCTCAGTTCAGTTTACTGGGAGGCTGTGCGAGATGTTGAGGTCATGGTAATGGTTTGATCCAGAAAGGCTTCGAACAAAGTTAATCGCAAACAGACCTCCATTCCCAAATGTCTTCATAAACTGATCGGTGTCTATCCGTGTCTTGTTATTGTGCACTGTCGGCAGGGTAAGATTCGCCCACCCGACGTTCTGGGTCATCTTCAAGCCCTCATGGTAAGTAACTACCGCTCCAGACATCAAGGAATTAATTCCTGAAGTTCCGTTCCTTTGACGTGGGAGTCCCGGCGGACGGGAACGGGACTCCGAATAATCCCTCTTCCAATCTCTTCTCCGAGGGACAGATAATCCACATAAAAACAGTCGGTGGACTAATCTTTAATCTATCCTGCAGATAGTGTTTCACAAGGGGAGGAGGGCTGAGAGGAGGAATAAACCCGTCTTTAGAGCAATTTCAAGGAGCACTTCACTTACACAGCTTAGCGCCGCCGCGCCGAGTGTTTACCGGATGTTACAGCAGCCCTTTTCTGCAGTGATTCGCACTTTGATGTCTTTGATGGACAGACGGGGTATTTATACGGGCAGATTGTAAAGGTAGCGTAAGGAGCTTTGGCTGCCTTTGATCTCCCCAAACACAGGGCTTCAGCAAACCTTAATCATGTTCAGCCATGACACGATGAATAATTTAGGATTTTTTAAAATATATATTTTTTGCACTTGAGCCGAACGCGTCACCGAGCGTTTTCCGTCAACTCGTTTCACGCAGGACCGTGGACGATGACCGATGAACACGATTTGAGACCGAGGATTGGCAAACGGAGTCCTCAGTCGGCCTAAAACGCGGAGTCTAGGTTGGGCTACAAGTGGAGCGGCGATGTGTGGATCGTTGCTAAAATACAAGCAGCATTATTAAAAAACCCCATAAAAACTGCATGTGTAGAAGTGTTGTCCCAGTGTCCAGCTTGGCTCTCGTTGTCTTTCCTCGGCATCTGGAGTTCTCGGTGTTGTTATTATTATTTTATTGCTTAGCCAACACTTTATATCCAAAGTGACTTACAAATTTTATACAGCTGCATATTTTATTGGACAATTTACATTCAGTGACTTTCTACGGCAGGGTTCCTCCTCGCTGCTGTGCTGCTCGCTGACCTGATGTCACAGTCTCGGTGACAGCCAAGATAAATTTGCTTTTAATTTTACATTAGACAAGGATCCAGGGAAGCCAAGCTGAGCAGTGGTTAATGAAGTGGACCGAAAGGTTGCAGGTTTCAGTCCCAGGATGGTGGCATCTGTCAGGTTACAGCTATCACCTTGCAGCCCTGGGCCTTGGATCCCACCTCCCGCAGTGGCAACCTTGATCAAGGTACTCAGCCTGAACTGATAGAGTAAAAAATACCCTGTTTTATTAGGGGCAAATCATGGTAACCTCGCACTCTAAGATGCTTTTCATAAATGCATTAGTTATGAAACATTTATGCGTGTCCGTTTAGCAGACACTTTCCTCCAAGGGAACGTACGACTCAATAGGCTCAAGGCAAATTTAACCAGCTTGTGTAGTTGTAACCAGCAAGTTGATGAAGTTTATAGCAGGAAAGATGCATTTTAAGGCCCTTCTCGAAGGATTCAGCAGCTCTGAGGGACAGAGACAGTTTATTCTTCCACACTGGCGCCAACATTATGAATCTACAGACTTCCGACTCTGAACCTCTGACTGGGGTGCAGGGTGTGGTCGGGTCCCGCCGGTATCCGATAGGCATACAGATCCTTCGACTGTCTTGTAGGCAGAACCAGGTAACATTTAAAATAATAATCTCAGTAACGCTGAAGCATTACCTGTGAGCATCTGAATGTCCGAGCAGACCTGCGCTCCTATTAAAGACCGCACCTGAACGAAGAAGCTCCACCGCCGTCTGCTAAACGCCGCATCGCAGTTACCCTGTTGCTAACAAACCCTAACGCCGCTGAGAAAAAAAACTCCACCGCTCTCCAGCAGTCATAAAAAATATCTAAACGCAGCGTGGCTTCCCTTCTTCAAGCACGTGCCCGGGACGCGGCTCGGGGTTCCTCCTGGATTATTCTGAGGACTATTTCTTTGTGCGGTTGTGCAATTGGGCCCTCCAGGAACGACTGCGTTTCGGGGAGCATCTGCGGCGTTCGCGGCGGAGTTTTTAGTTTTCTGAATGACTTGCGAAGACGAATTAAACAGCCACCTCTTCCACAGTCGCGGTTCAGAAATCCGTCAAACTACGCACGGCGTCTTGCCCGCCGGCGGACACGTTTGCGACGGGGAGGTTTGCGTTGCCGTCCGACGATCCACACCAGGCGCGTAGCGCCACCCTCGCCGGCGTGTCCCCGTAATCTCGGTTTAGCCGAATACTCGACAGGACGCGCTAAACAGATTAAAGGATGATGCCAGTTAAACACCAATACCAATTGAACCTGCAGCTCCGCGTGCGTCTTCCTCCCATTTAGTCAGGAATTTCCACGCGGATCGGTGTGGGCTGATCTCTCAATTTTTCCCCGCAACAATTATTTTTGTCACAGCACTCCAGAGACTGTGATGCAAGCACTACAAAGAAGGAATAAACTCATTTCCCAAAAATAATTTTCCGTACAAGGTTAAATGCAAATTATGAGATGTTTTCGTGGGCGCCTTTCCGCATTTTACCAGGCCCGAACACGCAGAAGCCTCTGCGGAGACTTGGCTTCTGTCGTGCCGTTGTGCTTCCGCGTTTCATGCGGCGCGAACTGTCGCGCCGGAATAAAGGTGCCGGTTTATCTTCCGATATTACAAGTTGGAGTGGATTTGACAGAGGCAAACAACACACGGGGGAGCAAAAACAATTACCTAACAACAGCCCTCTCAGCTCCTGTAAAAAAAAAAAAAAAAAAGCGTTTTCATCCTGATTTGTGACCTTGACGGTAACAGCATCCCAGCATGGTTATCCAGGACTCGGTATTGTCGGCAACGGGACAGGTGTGTGGCTCACCTGGGAATCAAAGGCACATTTGGCATCCGGCTTGGGCCAATGAACTAAAGACCAGAGATACGAACTGAAGGACAAACTAGCAGAGGTAGAATATACCTATGCAAGTAAATAGGTACGTGGATTCAGATAAATAATTTGATAAGATGTCAAACAGATGAATAAACAGATAAGAAAATTAGAAGTGAAAAGAGAATTGGTGCACACAGAGTCAGTAGTGATGGAGTGATACAATGGGAGGTGGTCAGTGGTGGTGGTGGTGATCGGTCCCTGTGCTATCCAGAATTCAGCAGCCTGACAGCCTGTGGAAACAAACAGTTTCTAAGCCTGGTAGTTTTGGCCCATAAGCTACAAGAGGGTCTTCCAGACAGATTGTGGAGAGGAAGAGGGGTCTGTGGCGATGACATGATCTGTCCTGACACACCACTTGTTGCAGGTGGTCTGGATGGTGGGTTATGAAGTCCCGGTGATGGATTGGGTGGTCTTCACTACTCTCTGCTGAGCTCCCCAGTCAGAGGCAGTGCAGCTCCGACACCAGACTGAGACGCCGGAGGCGGGGATGCACAACTGTAGCTGCCAGGGGTCACTTCATGAAATGTTCTGTACTGGCGCAGCGGCCTGTTTTTCCGAGATCGACTCTGGACTACCACGACCATGACGTGGACGATCGCAAGTATATAGGCACGCTTACAGTTCTCAGTTTGTGCACAAATTATTCAGCGCATTCTAGGTTGTGGTTCAAATTCCGGCAAGAACAATGCTTGTCATAAGCAGTTAGCAGATTTCCCCAAGCTGTATGTATACGCTGTACATTACAATTTACATAAGTAGATAGATTTTGGTTATGATACTATTAACATTCTAAGTACAGATTCATAACTCGGTAATCTCTTGCTGTTTACTGTACTTGAAAAATTGCCATGAAAAGTTAATTAATCCTGCTTTTCCAGAAGACTGATAAATTCATATAAATATTTAATAGGTGTCAGCATAATAAAATAAAATTGCAAAGTGCAAACTCAGAAAACTGCAGTTTATTATAATAACTTATATGTTTCATGGTTGCATTTAGTTGTATTGAGTATTTATAAATGTATATATGAGTAATTATCATGCGTTTTACCATCTGGAAGGCTGCAAAGTCAAAGTCAAAGTCGAAGTGGTTTTGACAAATATTCTGTAAAGACACGCGTATTTATATACAATAAACACAACAGGGGCGAATGCACAGCAAAGCAGATGGATATTTTGCGAAGTCCTGTAAACAGAGATTAGGCCCGGTAATTGCCACAAAAACAGAGCTCTAGTTTGGTTGGAAATCCCTGCAGTTTGCGCCATTTGAGGACGAAGCTTGACATGGGAAGAGGAAGCCCAGAGACCTCGTACATTTTAATGCCATTCCCTGCAGGTAAACTCGTTTTGCCGAAAGCTTTCACAACAGTTAATGTCACTTAATGTCACCTTTCATCAGTCAAAAAAAAGTTTTGCTCTGTGGGAAAATTACCATATGCCAAAGTTACACAAGGTTTCTTTTAAACTTTGCCCATCCCTGAATCAAAGTCCCAAATATATCTCAGACTTTCCAACCTGACAGTCCCGCTAGCAACGCTTTTGGTCCTTCAGTCCAATTAACACCCTGCCAAACCGAATGCTTTCTTTACACACTGCAGACCTCGTGGCCGGGAGCTTGCAGTCTCCCGACTGGACCGCAGGTGGTCAGAAATGGTGCTACGGTCAGCCTCATCGCTAAAGTTCAACCACATTTTTTAAGTTCAAATCAATTTGTTTTTGTATAGCGCTCTTCTCACCAGGATAGCACAGAGTTATGACTGGAAGTTCCAAAACCCACGGTCATAAGTTGTGGATGATGTATTTCAGAGTCAAACCATGGTTGTCAGGGTAGATATCACCCTATTACAGCATCCTGAGACCATCTGTGGCTGGATATTTTCAGACATCAGAAAACCAGGGATCCGGTACAGAGTTAGAAACGCCTGCAGGTTTCAAAGGGAATGATCAGCATTGCCGGTTACATCAAAGCAGAAGCGCTGTTGTGTCAGATGACCGAGCTTCAGGGTGTGAATGGACTGCAAGGCGAGGTCAAAGCCGGATCATAAATGGTCACCCGCCCCCCCCATCTTATACCCAGTAACCCCCTCCTCCCAGCTTACAGCCAGTCATCGCCATGTCTGCTCCCATCTCCCAGCTTCACGCTCCAGGTATGAGTCCCGGATGTCAGGTGTGAGGACTCGGGCATGTGCTCACCTGCTTGTGTGCGTGGTCATAGGAATTTATGTGGTTGTCAAACTCCTGGTGCTTGTGGTACTGCTTGTCACATAACTCACAGTAGAAATTAGCCTTCAAGTCCTCCAGAGCCTTGCCGATGGCTTTCTCCTTCTCCGCATAATCCTGCAGAGGGGTGGACAGACAGACGAACAGGGAGAGATGGTTGGTGAAAAACCGTTTAATTATTGGTCTTTTCACCGTGAGGCCGGTGCATCCGTGCTTTTGACAGTAAAACACGTTCCCTTTCTTTTCGAAAAGCTGCACTCTCTTGCCCTGCTTCTGACACATTCAGAGCTCCACAGAAAAGGAACAAAGATAGTTGTCAGTTACCAAGAAATCTGAATTGTCCAAATCGCCCTTTGACGTCTCGCCCATCTAAAATCACAATTACAACTCGGAAGGTTTTTTTTTCTCCCTTTCTTCCTTTCTTTTTTAAATATGTGTTCTGTACAGTGACTCATTTTAACATTGCGGATTTCACGTTGTGCTCTTAAATATTTCTGAGACAAGCTGTTGGAAAAGTCACCGTGACTTAAACTTGGGGGCTTTGAGCCCGCACGTTGGCTTATCTCAAAACACGAGTGACACAAACTCACGAGCGGATGAATATGGATGGAGAGATGGAGAGCTGGAAGTACTAAGGAGCTCCGCAAGCCTTCTGGATGATATTGTCAGGAGATAAACTGGAAATTTTCCCAGCTGCTCCATATTCATGTGCTCGGAGTGGTGTCACTAATGCAGAGTCACAGTGGGACGTAACTACATTAAGACCCCGAGAGTAAAGAGAGGGAAAACAAAAGAATTCTTCCCTTCTTCCTTGACTTGTTTCTTCCTTCCTGAAGCACCAACGTGAGCTGCGGTTGTTGGTTCTTTAATATTATGCATCACAGAGGGTTTGGGAGAAGGTAACAGCTCTTGAGTGAATAAAATGAACTTAACAGCTGCTGTAAAACCACACCTCCACCCTGGTTTGTGAAGTGGCCGCTCATGGCCAAGCTTCCACACTCGTGGACACCACACCACAGGTCCCACCTGACTGGGGGTCTCATACTTTTCATTCAAGGCAACTGCGAGGGCCGCCTCGACTATAGGGGGTGTTCTTTGCTAGCGTACTTTCCCCTTCTGGACTGTACCACGTAATGGGGCGGCAGAAGGTGTAGCGGTTAGAGCTCCGGCTTTGCAAGGAGCGTCCAGGTTCAGCTCCCTGCTCCTACCGTAGAACCCTCGATTGAGGTGCTTACCCTGAACCTGCTGTTCAAATGGGTAAATCGCTGTAAGCAGCTAAGTATACAAACTTTACAGCTGTCACCTTGGAGAAAGGTGCCAGGTACATAAATAATAATAACGTAATGGTCTGAGTTTCCACTTCTCTCCAAAGTGCAGAGACCTACGAGTGGAACCCCGACAGCGCATCTTCCCTGCCTGCCTGCCTGCCTGCCTGCGGGATCGTGAGCCACCTGACAATCGGGCCTCTTGCAGCCAGGCAACAGCGGCAAAGACGCAGATGAAATTAAAGTTATTTATTAGCAGGCGCACTCATCCACACAAAGTCACATATGCTGTGCCTTCAATACATCCCTACAGATGGACGTGCGCTGCATCCGTTCCTCGATCAAGTGTAAAACAGCTGCTTCTCCGCTGGGTTGTGAACACGCAGCTTCTTGGCCGCCACTTTGCTACCTTAACCGTTAGCGACTTTTCGCTCGCATGTCAAGTTCAGCGTTCGATTTCATCTGATGCCTTTCTCTGCAACAAGGCAACATATGATATTAAGGCTTGTGTTTTAACCTGCTTTTATGACGCACTCATTTGTACGGCAGGGTAATTTTTACTTTATTATTTCAAGACAAGTCCACTGACCGAGACTAATCCAACAGAAGCAGAGCCTGAAGCCCAGAGGGAGGGGGATCGAATCCTTTGAACGCAGGGTGGCGTCTCCAACCACTATGCCACCTGCTGCCTTGATACAGTAAATACGGCGATTGCCACTTCTTGGTTTTTTCATTCTTATCTGTAGTTTCAGGCAGAAATAAATAAATGCAATTTTCGGCAGGCGTTCTGCACAGGTTGAGATTCACATTTCAGTGCTCACACACCAACTGAGGCAACAGACAAAGAAAAAGAGTTTCACAGGTGAACACAGCTGAGCAAAGTCAGATGCACAGGAGTTCCAAATATAGAATAAATTCTCCACGTTTGTTGGCTTTTAAACCCAAACCGGGACAGCAAAATGAAAGTCTCTCTGAATTTCATGGGCTGTTATTACCATGCCAGCGTGCCCGAATAAGAGCTTTGCCATTATTCTGCCCAGATGAGTTCATGTACGGTGGGACAGGTGACACGTCAGACACATCCGGGCGATAGCGGCACCGATGGACAGGAAATCGCAGCCCTGCGGCGAGCGTGAAGATGTCAGGTCACACGCGCACGTGTCGACGCGCTGCGGCGGTGACCTCATCTTCCCACGTGCCTTTTGAACGTTTTGGGATTGAAGCTTGTTATTATACCGTCACTCAGCCACCTTCTTCACACTTCTGCTCAGTTAAAACATCCTGCGCATTTAACTCAATAAATTCACTTAAGTAGCCCAATGGAACAGGGCCTGTGTGGGGTGCTCAACTAAAAACTTTCTGGATTTGAGTCCCCGCTATTTGTAGACCTTTTGTTGCTTTAGGGAGAGCAAAATAAAATGGCTTCAATGCCAGCTGTTCAAAAAGTGTCCCTTTTATCATTTTAGAGTCCCATCTCCTTCAGCTGCGGTAGCCTGGACAGAAGACGGCTCTCGGCTCATCAGAGGAGCCCAAACGTCCGTCCCCACAGACCGGAGTCTCATCTGAATTTCTGTTTATTCTTGTCCAGATGTTTCACAGACCCGGAAATTTGAACAAGTAAACTTAATGTGTACGTTTGTACATCTGCCATCGAAAAACAAATGTGTTTTTATTTTTTTGTTTTTTGCGCGCAGCAACAACAGATGTTAACTGTTAATTGGTTTTGGCGATGTACAGCATGTGAAATGAGAACATCAAGAGACGTGTTATGAATTTATCATTTGTGAGTCGATCGCTGTACCGAAAAGTGACAGAGGAGGGGACTCGTGGCGAACATTCAGTTGGACCGCACATTTCTGCTGCCTGTTTCTCTTTGTGCGCCAGGTCTCTCTTGCACACTCGCACCCTTTGTGTTACAAACAGCTGAGCTACAAACTTTCAGGCATTAATATTTTATGGTTTATTCATTTTCACTTAGTTTTTTTTACTTACTCATTTATTATTTTTTATAAACAGAGCATGAAATGTACTGAAAAATGTACTCTATGAAGTCTGACTGTCTGACTGTCTGTTTTTGTTGTTCTTTACTCGTAAATTTTTTCGAGTTGTTCTGTACTCGTACATTTTCTTCTTTCCGGAATGTAACCACGCACAGTCTCCTGTTGCGTCAGGACGCATTTCGTTGCATGGTATATTCGGTTGCTATGTACTTGACAAATAAACTCGACTTGACTTGACTTGAGCAACACTATTGTGTGTTTCCCCTCCGAGTCACACGATGGCAGTAAAGAGCACACAGAAACTGGACCACTTTTATTCCGCTGACTTCCACAGCGTTTACAGCACAGTCTCTAGTGTTTCTGAGTGTTTCCCATCAATGCTAAGATGATGAATGCTGCACATGTTTATGGGATGAAAAAGAAAGAACAGTCGTATGGAATTGGAATTTATGGAGATGACATGCTTTTACTTTCACTTTGTTGTTAATTATTTTTGTCATTAATCTCGGTCACAGATATTAAAAATATTACAGCTCTATTTTAGATTTTACAAAACCTGTCCTGTAAAAAAGGATGGATGTCTGCATCACTGAGATTTTATTAGTTCAATTCAGTTTATTTTTTATAACGCTCTTTTCTCGGTATGGTGATGCAGAGTGCAGAACAATTGAGCACATAGAGTAAAAAGTGATGACAAAAAAGCGAAGAAACAAAGACAACGGTTTGCAATCAGTAACAGAGATCTTAACAAAGATGACAGCCGAGGAGAGGAAAAAAAAATCACCAAAAAGGCAGAAATTAATGGAAAATGTGGCTGCAACCTCTCCTGGGTGTCCACCTCTATTAGTTGTAATGAACTGATTCTGGCTTAACAATAAATTGATTTTGGATTTACAAATAGTTGAATTTACAAACAACCTTCTGGCCCCAGCTATGTTTGTAAGATGAGGAACTGGTGTGCATAAGTTTATCTCCATCGCAACGTGTGTATGACCTGATCTCTAAAGAACATTTCTCTTGACTTACTTCATTTTCTGTTTTGCAGCACCGAAGCGGCACCCTTTAAAAGATATGAACTGATTGTGAATTTTTAACCAATCCTTTTCATCTTTTCATTTGTGACTTCAGTGGATTTCACTTAACAGCTGTATAACAAGAGAAGGGGTCACGGCCTTTTGTTACAGTTCATCCGTAACACACAATGCAGAGCGTAAGGTCTTTGTATAGAAAATAAAGAGCCAGCACTATTTTGGCCACAGATCTTCACTCCCGATGTGTCTTTAGAGAGAATGGATGTATCTTCTCAAATGGCACAGGCCTGAGGAAGGTAAAATAAACAAATGCACCTGAAGCCCATCATGGCTGCTTCGCACAGCTTGTTTCCTCTGGGCGTTTCAGGTAAACTGCTGAAATACTTCAGCCCTTACAATATTAAAAACACCATCCTATCAAAAAGTACATTGTTTACTACTACACAAAGGTTTATTGTCATTCGGTTTGTTAAACCGCAACCTGTTTGGATGCTTCTGGAAACAACGGTACCCTTGACTCTGAGTGAAAAGCGGGAAAAGGCCGCTAATTCTGCAGCGTGGAGAGTGGCAATGCATTACCGCGATGCTAATGACCGTTTCCAGGGATGGCCGCTGGGACTCCCAGCATCCCCGGGACAACAACTCATATGGCTGATTACAGTTTGATAGGTCCCCCCCCACAAAGCGCCTCCCCGGCTGCACCCCCCCCCCCCCGAGGGACGGCAATTAATCCTGTGAACTCATCAGAGGTGTGTTTATTTACAGAGGAGCTCGCAGCAAAGGGAAAGCTGTGGTCCCAGTTGTATCTGAAATGAAAGGCTGCACCTGCGGTTTGCCTGGGGCCCATTGAGCAGCAGGGGGAGGCTTGCAGCCAATCAAACCAATTAGCTGCAACACCGGCCAATCATTTCATTCCGTGCAGTCACCCAAGGGGCAGCGTTCAGCCTACCAGTTTTCAAAGACTGCTGCAGCCAGCCAATCAGTGCAAACCTAGTCAATAGGTGATGTGCGGCCAACCAATCAGTCTGGTGCAGAGAAACAATGGATCCGGTGTAGCCAACCAGTCGGTCCGGTATAGCCAACCAGTCGGTCCGGTGTAGCCAACCAGTCGGTCCGGTATAGCCAACCAGTCGGTCCGGTGTACCTAACCAGTCGGTCTGGTATAGCCAACCAGTCGGTCTGGTATAGCCAACCAGTCGGTCCGGTATAGCCAACCAGTCGGTCCGGTGTACCCAACCAGTCGGTAGTGTGCCCCCAACTAGTCACTTCTCTTCAGTCATTCAAGCAATGAACTACAGATAACCAATGAGCAGTGAACAACCAATCAACTGGCGCCAGGCAGTTGGAGATTAGACTGCTCATCGAAATGATTTTTGCACATCTCCATTTAGTATCTTTTTCCCTTGTTCCTCACCACAGTCTCACCTGCACTTTTAAGTAAAACAGTTCAGCTGCAGATATTAATTCCTTTTAATTTCTAATTTCAGTGGGTTTTGGCCATTCCTGGAGGGCAATAATCTACTTGTTGAAGTGTAGCGCCGTGTAACCAGGAGCGAGCGCCACATCCCGAAACGCTATTGGTGGGTAATGAGCCATTTTATCCTCCCACTTCCTGTCGGAATGCAAATGAGATGAGTCATGCTCCCGCTTGGAAATGTGGAAATAAATGCAATGATTTTGTTTGAAGTTCAGCTTAATTCAAGGGCATCTGGCACGCACACACACATACTCTGTGACAGACAACGTCGGGGAGAAAAAGAGAAAGAGCGTTTTGGTTAGATTTGGAATTTTCTCTCAGCCGGGCCTCATATTTCTCAAGAAACCTCAGCGAAGAGGTCCGCACATGTGATTTTCATGGTGTGTCTCAATGGGAGGACAACACGGAGCCTTGTCATGAATGTCAAAATTGGTCTGTCTCTGAGTTTTCCACATTTTACGTAACTTACATGCAAGGCATTCTTCAAAACTGTACTCAGCAAAATATTAATGTTCCACGCATTATTGTAAACTGCTAGTCCCGTGCAGGACTCTGGTGGTCTAGAGCCTTTTCTGAAAACATAGGGCATGGAAGTAGGGAATACTCCGGATGGGCAGTCCCTCTCTTACACACACACACACACACACACTAAGGCCAATTTAGTGTCACCAACTGACCTGAAACTTGTCTTTGCGCTCAGTAAATGAATCCATAGTCAGACTTCGTATCGGACGTTTTGTGAATTTTACCTTAAAAACATGTCACTTGTAGTTGAATGAAAAGATATCCTAGCCTGAGGTATCCAGCTTAACAATGATAACGTCTGTCACAGCCTCTCACTATTTTACGGGCTGCGAAATGTAAGATTTTAGGGAATTATTGTCACCGCGAGGCTCCGCTGTGAGTTCAGCTCTCAGAAGAACAGAAGCGGCAAGTTTCATAAGCAGGTGACAGGATCCGGGGCTTCGAAACTGCTCTGCTGTAATTCATTCTAATTGGGTTATTAAAATACAAAAATATATGAGGCAGCTCTAATGCAGTGACCGGCCCGCAGTTTGTTGTGCAGGATATGCAGCGGCGGATTCGCTTTAGAAACACCGTAATTCCCAGCAGAAATGGGATCAGATTAAATATAAGCAAGGAGATTTTTCTTTTATCACACTAAGCCACGCACTATTAACAACATTTTTACCACACTTTTAACACTTTCACATGTACAGCTGACCTGAACGTTTGGTTGTGATGTCTGCTTAGTTCGACGTCATGTTTACGCAAATGTAAAACTGTTTGAGTAAAATTTGAAGCCGCAAGTTAGTGTTTGCGATGTCCTGCCTGTTTTTAAGTTTCTACTCAGATCTCATTAATAACCACAGTTCATTGACACTTTTCTTCTAAGGCAACTTAGAAACAACCTTTTCCTTCCTGAATTCGTGCTAATGGTCCAACAGATATTTCTATTACAACATATAACTGTACCAAGGAACCAGTTTGTTACTGTTTGCTTGTTTTCTGAGCTTAAAACTATTTGCTGTCCCGATTGGGGACACTAGTCCTAATGGCATCATCAGAGATGACATTGGGCACATTATGATGTATAGACACCAAATGGAATCAACAAGACTGAAAGGGTTTGGGGTTGGACTGGGACTTTTTGCTGGCCATTCTGCATACTGCAAGGCCATGTGCTTCCGATTACTCCCGTGTGCTCCTTGCCCCACATCCTCCCACCTGCTTGCCCTTATTACCCTCATTATTACTGCTTGTGTTCCTCCAACAGCCGCTTCTGTTTATTGTGTTAGGTATTTAAGTCCCATGTTGTGCTTGTTCCTTGTTGGCCTGTGACCATGTTTTCCTGCGCCTGTTCTGTGGCAGTGGTCTCTGTTTGTTTCTCTGGTTTTGACTGCTGAATTGGATTGTTTGTTGATTACTTCTCTGGTTTTTGGCCCTGTTCTTCTTGATACTCCCTCACTCCCTTGAATCTACGACTGGGTCCTGACCTGAATACCTGACATAAGCTAAGCTTATATACTCATCTATATACAGTGAATAAACCATTTGCACAAAAAGGTCCTTTTTACCGCACTAACCATTCAGAGTGA
The DNA here is from genome assembly GCA_018136845.1 of Heterotis niloticus. Classification (NCBI taxonomy): domain Eukaryota; kingdom Metazoa; phylum Chordata; class Actinopteri; order Osteoglossiformes; family Osteoglossidae; genus Heterotis; species Heterotis niloticus. The sequence goes on along the minus strand of CM030905.1, from coordinate 20,570,807 downwards.
GTACCATGATTGAGGGGCAAGGCAGCAGAAGCGGGGAACTTAACCCAACACCTTCAGCTAGATGGAATTTCCTTTAATTATCATTCTGCCCAGTACTGTTAACTGTCTTAGAGTTGTAGGTGTACAGAGGGCCTGCAGACATTACATTCTTTTAAAACTTCTGTATTTAAATATTAATCTAAAATGTACTTCCATTAATTTTTCCAGTTTTACCCCATTGTATAGACCTGCTGATGTGGTTCAACAGGAGCTCAGCTCCTGTGTGTCATGCTGCCACAGAGTTTGAACCCTAAGCTCCAGGTGCTGGCTGCGGGAAACCGTGAGGATCTGACTTCAGGCGAAACACAGAGGTGGGCACCACTGCCCGATGGCCTGGAGTTCGAGCTTCAAAGCGTCCACCAGCATAGCACAGAGTCTGCAGGAACACAGAGAAGCACTGCACTCCTGCTGCCACGCTTGGTGTTGAATCACAGGGGCATGTACAGGTCAAAGGTTATTAATCCGCTTGGCTTTCAGACACACGTAACACGTCTGTAACACAAGATATGATGTTATTCTATGTAATTCTCACACACAAAACGTACGGGCGCTCACTTATTTTTAAAAATCTGAGTCAGCCAGGCATCCCGAGACGTCTGTGGAAGTAGCTGCAGGCAATCCAACTCTCCGAATCGGGTCGTCCCGTTCCCCCCGCCGGTTTATGAAAGTTGCATGTCCTTGTCTACCGAGGCAGCGGGTTCCCCGCTGAAGGGGAGCCAGCGGGTGGAGGGTAGATGGTGCATGACAACCGCGGGCCTCTCCGCTTGCAGCGGTTATTAGAGCGATGCAGAGATAAGCACCCATTTTGTTGCTGTCCCACCACCCCTCCTTCACAAACCGCGGCACCACAGCATCCCGGAGCAAAGCGGATGCATGGGACGTCATCATCAAAGCTCAGATATTGAACATTTCAGGAGGCGAAGCTCTCGAGAGGGCAGCTTGGTGGCCTTTTCCGGGGCACAAATGAGCGCCGATTAATATATTTCAGCAGCCATTAAATTCATCCTCCACTGTATGATGTAACAATTTCCTCCCTGTCTCCCATCTCTCTCCTGTCTAGACTCATGACAAACCCAATAAGAAAATCCATAATTTGTGCCATTAGCTCCCGGTTCAGCACGCTCAGGAGTTCAATGGGCCTGCCGGTCCATTTCGCTCCACATTTTGCCTTTATCTTAATCCATAATGCGCTTCCAATTAACATCGGCCCATCTACTGAGAAGGAGACGCGAGCGAGCGGGGGCCCCGTAAGGACCGGATTACTTAGTCACGAAAATAAGGAGGAACAGCTCAACAGAAATAGAATTTGTGGAACTCGAACGTGGCTCAGAAATACTTAAGCAGTATATGCCCCTAGCAAGAAAATATTACGAGATGTATGAAAAAACCGCTGCGGTGTTTACAACGGTATTAATGCTGGCGGTTGACAGATTTAGAAAAAAAAAACAGAAGTATAATATCGGTGTCATGCGAAAATAATATACAAAGCTTTGCTCTCACATTGACTCCCGACTGCTCTCGTATGTCAGAAATAATTTTTGTACTTGGATGGATATACATCCCCCTGCAGCAGCTGGGCATCACGTTCAATTAAACATCCAGGCGGCGCTGTGAGAAAATGTCTCAGCATCAAGCTCTGCTGCTCTTCCCGCGATTTTCGGCACCGAATAGTGGAGGATGTAACTCACTGTTATCCCCCCATGGAAAAGCAGCAGCCTGTTTCTGTTCCTTTTTGTTTTTTTTTCTTCAATTGATAAACAGATCACATCTTACGCTTAACGCCATCCAGGAAGTGACCCACCCCTTGCGATCCGAATCCAACGCGGCGGCTTTTTCTTAAACGTCCCGAATCGTGCCATTCAGATCTGGCCACCGGTGGTTTGTTTGTCTCACGCCGTCCCCATGGAAACCACTCTGCGTAGCCTCGAAAGAGGAGACAAAGAGCGGCGCCGAACGGCACTGCTGCCAGACCGAGCAGCGCCGCGGATCGGAGCCGTTTCAGGTGTGCCGTTCGGAGAGTTTGCCTGACGGCCGAGGCCCGGTGGTGCCTCCCATACCCTCTGCCTCTATGCTGTGTCTCTGCACGCTTTCCGAAAATCTGCTTTTTTAATCATTCCACAGTGCCCGGGCGAACATCTGGATTCGGCCACCGTAACGCAGCACAGGACCTCCCGAAATTGATGTCTATTATGAAACAGGTTGCAGGATTTAATTTCCCACAGGCCAAGACTTGCCAATAAACACTGCTGAATCCTGCCCCCTCAGACATGATATGAATTTAATTTGAGACCCGCGGGGTGAATGATTGTCCCCTCCTCCCGCTCTCGGGTGCCAGGTTCTAGCTCATTCCACGAGCGGGTGCCACTGCCCTCACTACGCACGTCGGATGGGAAAATACTCTGCGTAGATGAATAACGGCTGAGATGCCGGGCCGCCCAAAGGAGCCGTTTCCCCTTTTCTCCCCCCAGAAGATCAAGCACATTTTATACCTCAGCAAAACAGCCTGCTCGTGTAGCAAGTGCGTCAAAGGTATGGATGTGTAACCGCAGTGTTGCTGGTTCAAGCCCTTTCAGCAAGGTGCTTATCTTCCACTTCTCTGGCTGCGTAAGAAGAGCCACATCCTCTGGATAGAAGCAGCGGTTTAATAATAACAGTATAGAGAGATTTATTTTTAAGTGGTGTGTCTTCATGGTGCTGCATGTAGAAAATTATCCGCTAAGCGGACCATTTAATGCCGAGGGGGTTGGGTTGGGACGGAACCCCAGAGTTTGGCGACCCTCGTAGAGCTTCAACATTTCGCTTCCCCACATTACAAATAAAGGCCCCTCTTGAGGAATCTAGTCAGATGGCTTTGTGACTGGAATTGTAAGTGGAAAATGTTATGGAAAGAGTTACATAGTGATGAATGTGCTGCATACATTATCCAAGGAGCTGGTGGTTCTGGTGTTTTTTTTTGGGGGGGGGGGCATGGTTCGCCATGTGGAACCCCAACTTATATTGCGATGTGAGCCAATGCAACTCTTGCGCTAAGGGCACCGGCCCACTGTTGGGCTTTTCTCCAGGACGAAAACAAATAAAACACCGGCCTTTAATGCCTCTTAAGGAATTAGCTGCCTTCCTTGTCCGTATAAGGAGTGACTTGCATTTCTCTGAGGCGTCTCAAGGACGACTGAGTGCGCTTTTGCACTGCGCCTGGTGTGTCAATGCAAAGCTGGCCCGCAGCGAAAGCTGCGATATTCATCATTTCCAACTCATTTAAGTACAGCAGCCATCTGGCAGAGACGGTTTAGGCACCCACAGCCGCACCGACAGCACACGGAGGGGCAGAAGACAGTTTGCTTAGTCCCACTGTGCTCAGGCCTTTTCCCATGAGCCCCGGAGGCTTTGCGGATCCGCGTTGGAGGTCAGTTATCAGTGGAAAGGTGGACAGTGTGGCCGTCCGCAGAAGTCGCCGAGCTTTTCTGTGTCCGGCCAGTCCTCCTCCGGGATGGAGAGCATGCCACCGTATTTTTTTTTTGTTGCTTTTTTTGCGTTTTTGGTGCCGTTCGCCATGCTTCGCCTCTCCTCTCGCTCCCCGATTTCCCCAGAGTCCGAGCTGCACGCTGCTCTTTAACAGTCGGTAAAAATACAATTTAAAGTTGGAAAGTTTTCCAGCAGCGTGTTTACAACTGTGTCCATTAAATCTTGCCCTCTCCCTCGAGTGGATGTCATACTTATTGAGGTCAATCCAGTGAGAGAATCTTGGCCCCAAAATTAATTTGTTGTGGTTTTAACAATAATGAAAATGCTTCAGCAGCCCCAGGGTCTACATGACATAAATATGTTATTGAAAACACGGGGGGGGGGGGGGGGTGCGATATACTTTCATACACTACCATAAAGTAGGTGTAACTTCTGCAGCGGCCAAGTTTGTGAAACTATTAAACAGCATGCGAGTCCAATTTTAGAGGCATTAATGTGGATCTTTGTTCGTATTAATCTAGCGGACACTTTTCTCCAAAAGGACTCATAGGGTAAGGTTTGTATGCTACCCTACTTGCAATGATTTACCCCATCATATAGCAGGGTAACTTACTGCGCTAATTCAGGGTAAGTATTTTCATAAACAGTGCAACAGTGGGAGGTGGGGTTTAAACTGAGGTGCTTAACCAGAAAGGCCGCAGCACTAACCACTACACTGCCTGCTGCACATCTATCACTTTTTTGTGTCCTGATATAGCGTGATTTGCATTGGTTAGATACTGATTTCCCTTCATTTTGAATGGATATGCTGGGTTACAAAGAGATTCTTGACTGGGCGAATACACAATCTAGCCGCTACTCCACCTACTGGCTCTGACTCATAATAATAATAATAATAATAATAATAATAATACATATTTTTGACATTGGCATGAGACATGGCAGTAAGGAGCACAACTGAGATGTTTTCAATGTGAAACCCCTTTGATAAGACAATTACGCCTTTGGCAGCTGGAACGGTCGCCGCAGAAGCACCGCACACCCATAAACCCACATCAAGCATCAAACAAGGTCACACTTTTCAGGTTTCATCTTCCTCACTGTCAACCCCCTTGTGCTGCATTCCTCTCTCGGCCTGACGCTCTCCAAAAACTTGATAGCAAATACTTGAGGCGAATGAAAGAATGAAAGCAACCATTCTTTCATTTCAGCTGTTTATAAAGTAGGGACAGACACCGTCGTGGCTCCTGGAAGGGTTCAACCATGCTTTGCGGCAGCGAACGTCCTTCAGACGCGAACGCCCGGGAAAGCGGCCAAAAGTGGAGCGCCGATCTGCGTCTCCTTTAATTGCCCGGTAAACAGCGTCTTCAAACACAGTTATAATGCTGTAATTCTCAAACACACACAAGTTTAAGCAGTCATTTCTACATACACTTTAACCCACACAAATGATAATCTCATTTACAGTTGTTCACTAGACGGCACATGAATCCGAACGGACTAATGGAGTGTGCGACGTACCGCTTTGCTTCATATGGACATCCTGGGGGATCTGAGCTAATAACTGCCAGAAGTCGACCATCAGATGCTTAGGTTAAGTGACGTACAGCACGAGCAAAAAGGAGTTATCTTAAGTTCTAGGGTGGGAATCGGGATCTCCCGGCCTGGCCAGCAAGCGGTGCAGCAGTTAAACCTGTTTCCTCGTCACAGATGGACCTGGGTTTGAATCCCGCTGCTGCAGTGCCCTTTATTAAGATACGAGCCCTGAAACGACACAGCAACAGTCACCCAGCCATATGAACAGGTACGTATTCGCGAGCTTCTTTTGAGAAGAGTATCGGATAAATTAATAATAAAGGCCAATCTGGTACAGTGGATTTGAACTAAAACAGCATTATTGAACATCAGGATATAGTTTTCCTCTGATGTTACCCAATGCTTAATATTTACATAAAAATATTATTTAATATTTACATTTACCTCTGCACATCACCAAAGCGGTATTTTGCTGCAAAAGTGCAGAAGTACGGCAGCCTGCGTCTGAGGGACCTCTGTGGCCGGGCGTCACGTGCAGTGGGAACAGTCACAGTGACAGGGCAATTAGACCCCCCCGGGGTCCCAGTCAGTTATAGCCTTCACCGAGGAGGTGGGGGGAGCTGTCAGACTGGAAGGGGGGTTGTGATCCCTGCAAGAACCGAAAACCACGGAAATGGCAGCAGTGATGTTGCCGCTTACAATATGGCGAATCCACCGAAAAGCAAGGGCTAAGGAGCTTGAAGATGCGGACCGTTGAGTGAAGGGTGAATCCAGGTGTGAAGTTTTTTTATTGTTATTAGTGGGGACTCAGGTGTTCTCCTAAGGTAAGGTCACCGGGGTTCACCCTGCCTGTTCTTGACCCATCGTAGATCATCTGATGACCACCCGAAGGGGAGCTCGCATGACCACGTGACCATTCCAGGAATAGAAGTTCATAAGTCACTTTTATCACGAGCGAGAAAGATGGATCGCCAGTTGGCCTGGAACCTTCACGTTTTTTTAGTGCCCCACGCTTGTTATTATGACTTAATTGCTGAAATTCTTTGAACTTTTTGTATTTCTTGTTTTTTTCTCCATTATAGGACTTTTTCGGAAGAACATGGTTACAAACGTAAATTGAAATGCACATACATATTTCTGCATTTTACCCCTCGCAGTGACATCATGAACGGCTACAACACCCCAGTTAAGAACATACTCTAAAAACCAGAAGGTTGTCCGTTCAAACGCAATGACTGAAGTGCTCTTGTTCAAGGCTCTTACCCTGCGCTACTAAAAATAATATAAATGTGTTAGAGCTAATAAAACTGTCGGTTTAGGGCGAGCTTAATAAGTTAATCGGTTAAATGATGCATCCTGGTGTAAATGATCCGATGGCAGCAAAATCCGACTTTAACCGAAATATAATCTGTCCCTTTGGACGTCGTGCTTCGTCCAGGATGGTCCGACAAATGGTCCACACGTGGAAGAACAGGACCGGCTTCCCGACGGCGGGCTCTTACGGCTGCGGGACGTCCAGCTGGGCAGAACTATGTTTCCTCTGGGTCCTCCGTGCTACACAGACCATATGGGTTCTGAACCTCTGCAAGTTCACCTCTTTCATATTTAGATGTAATTGAAATTTTAAAAAATGGGGCAAAAGCGTGTTTGCCAAGAAGGCCGCACTCGGTCCCTCGAGGGGACACTTGTGGCTGCATAAATGCGCCTCCGTTACGCTTCCAAGGCGATCCGCTCGGTGTGAAGATAAACCATTAACTTGATCAGAGGACCAACACGAGAGCCGTAAGGATGCTAAAGTCGGTCTAATGAAGTTATTGAAGAGAATTAAGAGCGGCAAGCAAAGCCCATTAAAGGCCGGCCTTCAGCTCTCGTAACCAAAGATTATTGTTTACCTAGAATATTTACAGCCGTCGGTGTGCCCCCCCCATCACCTTCCACCCTACATCGAGATCATCGGCGCGGCAGACAGAGGCGCGAGTCGCAGTTTCAAGTTTTTTTTTTTTTTTTTTTGGTTAGTACAATGCCTTTGATTTTTGAGAGAATTCTTGAAGGACTCAGCTCTTGGCATTTTTATGAGCGCCATAATAGTCCCATAATTAACTGAATCCATAATGAAATCATTCCTGCCACCGAATACATTTTGGTAGGTGGATACTTGGTTGGGAATTAAATGATGGACTTAATAAACAAAAAGGATGAATTTCAACCAGAGATTTCATCAACATGCATCGAGCGTCTCCGCGTTTCCTCAAACAGTTTCTTATATATGTAAGGAAAAGCCGAAAATTCCGCGCCGATTCGGTGATTGAATCAATTCATCAAAAGGCCGTGGATCATCTCCCAAGCGCCACTTCACAATTGCCTCTTAGTTTAGAAAGTAATACAATAAAGTTTCCAATTACTCTGTGAAGAATGAAGGTGCTAACTGGTGCCAGAAGAAATATTTTATGCATGTATATGAAATAATCCTTTTACAGTTGGTATTACCAAATGTCACGTGCCTTGTGTGATCAATGAGAATTTTTTGCACAAAAACATTATCGTATCAAACTTTATTACTCTTTCCTAAAGTAATAAAAGTATTTTGTCTCGGCTTCTTTTTTAATTTCGTGTCAGACTGCGGGGCAGAGTCCTTTTTGCGGCGTTCCCAAGCAGGCCTCCACTTCCCCGTCTGCTCATGTTCCCCCACTTGACAGCCACAAAAATAAATATTTCAGCCTTTGTAAACAGGAAACGTTACTTAAACGTGAGCAAAACTCTTGCGTAAAGGTAACGGTAGGTAACATCTAAAACTGTTGTCCAAACCGACATGGAATTTGTGAAAATGCTCTGGGAACAGAAGGACCCTGACTGGCCTTCGCCTGAAATTATATTTGTAGAAGTGTCTATTGAAGAAAAATTTCAATGTTATTATCCTCACTTAAGTCATTTTATGCGTCTGCTCCGGAATTGAAAATTCATCCAGCTTCACCCCATGCTCATTGGTTCCAGGTTAAAAGCAATCCGCACGCACATCCTAACATCCCTTACAAATGGATTCCAGCCGCGGCGTCAGGAATTTTCGGTTAAATCGGTCGAATTGGAACAATTTAAATCTCTTGCCTAATTAAATAAAATGTTAGACTTGCTTTAAAGGGAAACATTGGAGAACAGATGTACATAAATTGCCAGCCTGCACGTGACATTAAAAAGATTTCATTGAGATAAATATACATGGTAGCTACATGACATGACTCTAGCTGTTGGGCAAAACCACCCTTAACATCTGTAGCTACCTCAATGGTATCAAATCGTGCCAAATGACACTAAAATGTGTGTAAATTATTGCATGAGAGGACTTTTTTCTTATGGGCTGTGTAACGCATCCCGGTGGTGACGGAACATATTAATAGGATCCCTTATTAATTCTTCCAATTTATCAGTTCCATCGCCGCGCTCACGATTTTTCCACGAGCGACTGCGCTTGAGGCATCTGGAGAACTTGTCAGAGGGGAGCCTTCTGAGGTGAGAACATGTCAAAGCACAGCTGTATAATGGGTCTACCCCAAATCTTCAGCTAAGATTCTGTTCCGGGACCTGGCGGGTAAGTCCACACGGGAGAGAAGATGCTTTCAGGTGGACTCATGGAGCCTGCAAACGTGTGAGATGTTCTCCTTTTGGTTCTGCTTAATAACCACTTACCCAGCGAAGGGTCGCAGCGGTCCAGTCTATTCTGGAAGCACAGGGGGGCAGGGACACCCTGGAAGGACAGCAGTCCTTCACAGAGTAGTCAAACTCATTCACACAGGGACCATTTAGAGCCACCGGAAACACACGTCTTTGGACTTTGGGAGAAAGCACTCGGACACGAGGAGAACATGCAAACTCGGCGCAAACCGAGCCAATTTCCAACCCATGTGCGAACCCAGGCCAACAGCTACCTGCTGCACCGCTGTGCCGCCCCACCGCGCACCTATTGCTCCGAAATCGCTTCCGACGCCCTCGCTGCAGGCATTTCGCAGCAGCCGCAGGTTCTGTTCCGCGAAACTTTAGCAAATTTCTGGGAAATGACTTTGATACACGTTGAAAAGCAGTACCAAAATAAACTCGTGTAAACATAACCCTTCGTTCCTTCAGATTAGATGCAATAACACGAATTAAAGCGAATCGGAGGAGATAATAATGAGAGAATAATTTGCTAATGCAAAAAAAAGCAGAACAAACGCAGTCGCTGGCACAAGACATTTCTTCTCATTTCATTAACACATTTTAACATGCGCTCCTTTTACTGGCACCAACAGAGGAATGGAAACTAACTCTCCGGGAAAATGTTATTTATTTATTTATTTATTTATTTATTTATTTATTTATTTATTTATTTATTTATTTATTTATTTATTTATTTATTTATTTATGCATTCATTCAACTTCATCATTAATTAAAGACATGTCAGCAAAACAATGGTTTGTATGCAAAAGCTGTCAGGAGCGATCAGGCCCAAAACCAAAAGTGCACCTTTTCTTCCGATCTACATAATCGCATTGACAGACTAAAAGAGGAGTGTGTGTTTTTAGACATTTTCAAGAACCCAAACACTAATTTTACATGAAAACCGGCGTCCGCACCAGGAACCGAAAATTACATTTCCGACACCGCAATTTAACTTTTGCCTCCTCACGCAGATTCACATCCCTCACATAGTTTTATTCAGAAATACAGTAGAAGCATCACTTGCATAAACGTTTCAGCGCAGTTTGTGATCTCTGTTCCGGGGGTCGCGGTCTGCAGCTGGGCTGAAAGTGTGTCAAAACAGTGCTTCTCGAACGCCAATTCAGACCGAAAAGAAATATTTCGTGCACACAGACGCTATTGCATATGCACCAAAAACATAGATATACACACAACATATGCAAGTATAAGAAATATTTATTCAGACATCCTCAAGGCCAGTTTAGTTATTCGGTACGACATTAAATTTAGCACCGCCGCAACAAAGAAATACAAATTATATCAGTTCTTCCTCTGAATGTAGCTGTTTGTATGTGATATACTTACAGTATGTTAAAAATATTTATGAAATCATTGTTCCATATTTTGAATTAAAATATGAAAAGAAGTATCTTACCTAGGAGCCATTCACCATAATTTACCACAGTGGGAAGCGGCAGTTTCAGTTGCCCAGAGCGAAGCTGCCGTTCTACCCTTAAGAAAGGTATCTAACCTGAAGTTCTCAAGCTGTATATGTAGGTGGGTAATGCTAAAATACTAAAAATAATAAATAATAACAATAAAAATAATAAGCCACGGAGGGAAGTTTGCACAACAACTTTTGATATGCAGATAAATAACGTAACACGATAATGTATTCGAGGCAGTACGGTGTAAGGAAGCACAACAGGAGGCATATGGGGGAAATTAGGAGGCCCTTGCTCAAGCAACGCTGCACATTATAATGAAACAGAAGCTGGTCCGCATGTTGTTTGTGAGCCTGTCAGACACACACAATAAATTAGGGGGCGCATCCATAGCGCCGCATGCATTACCGCTCCAGTCATTGTTTTGTTTGGACGTCCTCGGCACAAACCTGGAAAACGACCAAATCGGAACCGGAACGAGGATCGCGGTCACGAAGAAAAACACTCATTTAGCGCCGAAACTTGCGGTTTGCGACAACCCCGCCCCGCTTTCCTTTATTTCGAAGACGCCTTTGCCCGACAAGACTTCCAGTGTCCCAGATGATCGACTTTACAGCGATTTACCCATTTACGCAGGTAAAAATCTTGATCGAGGAGCGGAATCCGAACCCCTGGATCTTCAGAGCACGAGGTGTTGGCCTTAGCTGCCCTGCCGCCTTCTATTCCGGATTAGTAGCACGTGCTTATTGCCAAAAACCTCTGCTTGTGAAGATCGCATACGTGCAAGACCTCTGCGAGCGCTCATCTTTAACCGAACGGTTGCTGCCGTCACCGCGCCGTGAAGAAGACGGCCTCCGAATGCGAGGGCTTGATCTCTCTTTAGCGATCATGATGTCACCGTGCATCGGCTTCTTCACGTCTCGCTGGCTTTGTAAGCAGCGGCTAAATTAGCATTCGGGCCCTGCCATTCCCGTAATGACTTTTCCTCTTCAATGATTAGGACACACGCTGAGACGCCGATGGCCTCAAAGGGAGCTGCAAAGAGAGCCTGGTTAAATGGCCTCGCGCCGGGCGCGTCGCCACAGCTGCCATCGTCATCGAGATCTTCTTTGTTTATTGTGGCAACCAAAATGGGGCACGGGGAGAACCGTGGGGTCCCGTGGCGCGTGCGGCCCGGGTCACGGCTTTCGTGTCAAACAAGCTTCGGGTCGCGCGACGAGACGGCACGTCAAACACACCCGAGGCGGTGCGATCGTATGCAAAGTCACACCTCGGGTCGTGTCGCGAGATGCGGTGTCACCCGTACATCAAGTAAGGAATTCGCGAACTCGTTTTTATTGCAAGCTTTCGCTCTGCTTATTCTCAGCATTCTATATTTTCATTACTTAATCGCTTCAAATGCTATTTTAAGTTTTCTCTCATTTGATAGCTGGGTCTTTGTTAAGTTAACTAACTGAGAGGAATAAAGAAAGCATAAAATGGAACGGAGAAAAAAAGGAGTAAAAGAGTCATGACACCACGGCTCACGTAGTCTTCATTTAGTCCCCCACATGCTCCCCAATAATCCCCCCCCCCACCTCAATTCACGCAATGTCCCCCACATAATCCTTAGTCAGTCATCTCCTCGGGCTGCAGACCATCTGCTCCACATCAGCGCCTTGACTGTTCTCCAAAGCTGGGCAGCTGGTCGTCATTACCAGAAGAACTGCGGAGCCCCAAGAGACCCCTTGTTTCTCCTCCCACCAACTCATCACTTAAAACAAAAGAACGGACTTTAAAATGTGATTTTTACTGTCAGATGCAGTGTAACATTATTATCAGAGGCATTTTTTACCAGATCAACTAGCACTGCACATGTGTGCATACATAGTACGTATGTGAGGTAAAGGAATCATCTAAGAGTGTATCCTGGCAAAAAAGTCAAGGCCGAAAAATATGGTTTAAGCACAAAAAAACCGTTTCTCACATCTTGTTTGGTGTAGTAACAATTGGCACGACTATCCCCCCCCTTTGAGAACCCGAGAAAGGGCTGCTGTTCGCTAAGGCAGGAGCCATTTGGCTTGCTAGCAGGAGCTTCACCTTGACTTCTGTTATTCCATTTCACACAAGCCTGCCGGTCCACATTTAGAGCTTAATTAGGTGTTAAATTGTTGAAATGTGCTGCAGCTTTGATAGATTTCAGAATGGGGGGGGGTCTCGATTCCTGTCTACATAAAATGGGCCCAGAATGTTCTTTCGCCCCTGTTAAAAATCCCGATTGTACTCGAGCCTTTGCAAGAGCAATTCCATCACCGCAGCAATCGGTATGGACAAGATCCTGCACAAATGCAATTATTCCCGTCCAGCTTTTGTCTACTCTCCAGGAAGGACTGCGGCACTCGAATGCCGCATGGCAGCCAGCAAAGCACCTGAACGCAGGTGGGATTAGGCTTCTCATGACCGTCCCTTTGAAGCAAATTAACCAGCATGGCCATTGTGTGCCGGTCCAGCATAATACCAGCGTCGGGGAAAAAAGCAAAAGATATGTATATTTTATTTGTTTGCACTTAATTTGGGTTCAGTATCCAAGCAATAGCTGTTTGCTTGCAGTTCAACAGTCTTACTTAAGGATTTAGGCAACCACAAATTAAATTTGTTTAATCCTGAGAGTGTCTGCGCTGGCTGAGACCGCCGAAGCATGGTGCAAACTGCGGCGTTTGTACTACGCGATAAGCAAAATCCAAGTAAGCAGAGAGGAGCCGAGAGCAAAGTGCACCCGGATTGGAACACCGGGCCCGGGCATCGCCGTTCGAGCGCCGGAGACGAGGAGTCACGGTACTTCTTCCGGTGCCTCGGGTCCTTGCTGTAATTACGCACGCGAAGGTGAGCGCACCTCACGGGCACCATCGCAGGGGTGTAGGTGTGCGTAGCCTTCATGACAGAGGCGGCAATGCATCAGAGTCGCACGTACGCCACATAAGAGGCGGTACCAAAAGTACTCTGGAGAACACCCAGAATACCCAGAGACATGCCAAATCGCAATAGGGTGGGGTGTGGGGCACATTAACATTTATTCCCTTACCCAACGCTTTTCTCCAAAGCAGCTTACAGTGCTAAGCAACTTACACTGATTTTATACAGTAAAAATGTACTTTTTGCTGTAGGTGTTCGAGGTAAGTATCTTACTCAAGGGAGGCTGGTTCCCACGAGTGCAAGATGGCAGCTGTAGCCACTGTTCCACCTGCTGCCCCATCTACTTTGGAGAGGGCAGAGGAAAAAGTTGGTCCTCCGCGTTCCCCACTGTGGAATGTGGAGGGTGTGCCGGACAAGAGCCACCATCAAATTAACCTTCTGGCACTCGCCCGGTAGTCCCTCTCTACCTGTGTGCACCTGAACAGAACTACTCACAGGTGCCGCTGCTGGAAGCCATTTTAAAGGCCTGGCTAAGCCAGCTGTGTCTGTGTCTCAAATCCCTGGTGCACCTGCATCTCCACACACCTCGGCGTGACGTCACCAGCAAGACAGATAGGGCCTTATTCTGTTACTACATATTTAAAGAATCGAGAAACCCCCTCGCACGGCTGGTGAGACAAGCCGTGCTTGACAATGAAAAGGCAAAATTCCGTGAATGCTGATGTTGCCGAGCGGCGGTAATAACACACAACTGAGTTTCTCTAATGCGTGTCAGCCCCAGAGGAGCCCGTGTCACACGGACCCCAAAGAGCTGCTGCATGGCGCTGACAGGCTCGCGCTTCAAAAAACTATTTTTCAGCAGGAAAGAGTCGTGAGGCTCAGATGGTGAACGCACGTCTGAAATTAAACAAGTGGGCAGCATCACACACCTAACAAAAGCACCGCCTTTCCAAGAGTCCGGACTGTTTCTGGGACAATGACACCAGGCTGCCTACTGCTACCTACAAGTGTACCTGCATACACTTTGTGCCTAAGCAACCATTTTTACCTCTTTTGTCCTAAAACCAAGTGGAATCCATGCAAATCACATCTTGGGCTGCCAGGTGAGAACGTTAACCATTACTACTACTAACCACTACCTGCTGTGCTGGTTAGGCGATGGCAGTAAAAGGAAGGCCAAGTATATCCATCTTTTTCTGATTAAGAAGTCATTTGGCAGCTCCTGACTGCTCATTCAGTTTAGGCCGACCCCTGTACAGTTGGGCTGTTGTCATCCGCCATTTGTGACCTGGAGCCCTAACAGCGGAACAAATTGGCATCGTCCTTCTGGGTGAAGGTAGGAAAGATCGCGGGGATCGTTCATAGCCTGCGGACTCAGTCAATCTGTCTGGACCTGCAAGCCTTGGGTAACCAGCGTCGAGGGAGGCACCTCTCCTCCAACTGGCTTGTAGCTGCCGTGCACAGCGCCAGCGTACTATGGGTGCGGAAAAATAGCAGTTGCCGACCGCCAATATCGACAGAGGCATGGCCCCTCCAGTCAGCTCTTAGTTCACCCACACCAGGTGACCGCGTGAGAGGAGGTGCAGTCAGCGGGGACTTGAACTGGTGGACCGCACGTGAGCAGATCTCTGCTTCTGTTTGGAGCTGTTTCAAGCGCACGCACCAATGCGGCAGCAAAGGGCAGAACTGGATTAGGCAGGGAGAAAAACCACCCGGAAAGCAAAATAATTAAATATATTCATGTCATTTGGCACCTTCCCGTACATCATATCCTATTTCACGATAGCGCACAGAACTGGCAGTATCTTTTCACAACACGGCGCATCCATCCAACAGGAGTGAAATCAATATCGATAGCAAAGAAAGTAAACGCAAACCGCATTATATAGACAAAGAATCTATAATGGCTCAGCAGGCGGCATAGTTGTCACAACCATCATCTTCTGTTCAAGGGTCTGGGATTTGAATTCCCCCCTTGAGCAAGGTATTTACCTTGAATTTATATAGTAAAAATTATCCAGCTGTATAAAGAGTTAAATATTTGTAAGCAGCTTAGTGTACAAACCAAACAGTGTAAGTCACCTTGGGGAAAATACATATTTTTATAACGGGGTCTTCAATCCTATTTAATTCTAAATGCACCAAAGTGAATTTCCTACATCCATGTCCCCAACCACCGTCTCTCAGACAATGAGGACGGGAATGAAGAAGTAATTTCGGAAACGAAACTCTTGCATCCTTCATGGTTTCCGAAGACAGCTATTACAAATCGCAGGTTGAGGCCAGCGTTTTTCCTGGAAAAAAGCGAATTTTTCATGACGGCGGGCTGGGAGTACCGCACCTGTGCTGTCACTCTGCCTCCCTCCGAGCTTTCTGGAGGGTTTGATCTACGCCAGTCAAACAGCAACCCACTAATTGTTTCATTAAGCCAGGCAGAAATGCACAGCAGCAGATGACTGGCAGATCGATAAGTGGAACTGGCTGCTTCGAACAGCCGGCCAGATCGGAGGCCCAGGGGACGGGACTGCGCTCCGCCATGGACTGCCAAGCCATGGCCTGTTTTCATTTGCTTTGTTTGTTTGTCCGTCTTGAGCGTCCATACCGGACTCAAAGTATGAAAGTTGAGTTCCAATTCTTATTACTTTGGTTTATTACTTCAAGTTGCTTGGAAAAGCTGGAGGAAAACAAAAAGTACACTCGGCACACTCCAGATGGGTGGAGTCGACTACAAAGACAGCGAATGCATCCCTTTCGACACCTGTCCGTAATGCGGTCAGAGAGAGTCGCCATCACCTGGACAGCAACGGAGTTTTGTACGTCTCAGTTCCGAGCGTCACCCGTACATCTCACGCGCAAACAGAAAGGCATATACTCAATAGACAAAAACACGCACAGTAAAGTACAAGAATTAGTCTCTAGGAAGGTATCTACCGCTGACTTGGATATTAATTTAACCACAAAGAAGCCTTTTTCATACCCTGCTTTGAATTCATCTGTATTTAAACTCTTTTAAGGTCATGCTTGGTGGCTGATTCCAAACTGGCCCCATTAAAATTGCTAATGCCTTTCGCTTATCTTAGCAACCCTAGTGTTTGTATTAGAACAGCCAAGACCACGACCTTCAGTGCAGCGGCCATCTGTTCCATGGTACAGTCAGAGGCAGGAAAGGAAAAAATGCTACCTCAGCTGTGCTGCAGCAGGCTGGGGGGAAGGGGTGTCCTGGGAGGTTTTGTAGTCCTTTTGCTGTTAAAAAAAAAAAAAAAACCCCAAAAAACAAAGATATCACACGACCATCCTGTGTTCGAGATGGCCAATAACTGATGTGAGCAGGGATGTTACTACTGGCTCTGACCATTCGGCCCATTCGACCACAGCTTATTGGTGTGATGCACTGAACGTGTGTCTCTCCTGGACTGTATAAAACGCATATTTTGAAAATCCCTCAACATTAAATTCAAGGAAATCAGCACCATGCAACGAAACCCTCCTTAAGGCCTTGCTTTTCATTTTCGTTCCGCTGAATAGCACAGGTTCGAATTCCCCCGACAAACCCCTCGCTGGAGACGCTGGCGCGGCACTCCATTTTTCTGCATCTGAAACGTGTTCCTCCATTCAACGGTGATCCGTGTACAAAGGAACAATGAACAAGCAGTTAATGCACACAGGCTGCATTACAATGGGCGCTTGCGGTCGGGAGGCGTGCCGAGGCTCCGGGGCGACGGGAAGACGGCTCCGTCGCCGAAGCACGACCGCTCGCCAGGCGAGCTGCAAATTGAATTAGGCGGAACAAGATGATACCATCCCCTGTACGGCTGGGGGTACCTCTGGCTTGCGCGGCCTGATTCGCAGCACTGTCATCGGGGTTCGTGAAGTTCCGCGCCGACACGCAAGCCCTCCGTTGTACGCAACACCCGAGTCGGTTAAGTGACCAGATGGGGTGATGTCGGGCCATCTACAGCGAGAACTCCGAAAGCAGAACTGCGGTTAGTAACTTATTAGAAGTGTTAACAATTAGCACGGAAGGGACTCCACCTTGGCCTCCACCCATCGGTGACCGGCGGAAGGCACTCCAAGACATAAGCAAATGGGAAACCCGATCAGGAAGCGCCTTCTCCGGTCACATCCACGAATGAACAATGCGGTCGACATGCATCTTAGGTCAAAGCACCTGTCCTATCCCTCCTTAAAGGGCTTTAAACGAAGACTCTCGGGGGTCTCCTCAGTTTTACAGCTTCCTCGGCTTTGTTTACGACAACTCGTACGAGTGAACTATGAAGTGAAGTATGATACAGGCGATATTGCCTTACGGAAATATCGTATTAACTGGACGCATGTGGAGGGGAAATGAATACTGTATAAACAATACAGATAATTAACCTCAAATTAGATGTGTTGTGCCAGGGGCAGTGGGTTGGAATGAAAATCGGGAAGCAGCGGGCCCTCCAGGAATTCAGGCTGACACAATCTGCTCTGGCTGCTAACCTAATAACGTGCCGGGAATGTGCTGCCGAAGTAGGTTTCGGAAGCATCCTTCCTGCATTAGAAGCTGGTACGCAGCTGCCCTCGTCTTGGTGCCTTCCTACCGAAACCCCCAAGAGGAAGGATGTGGCGTGTTCTTATCCTCCGTCCCCCAGAGGATCCTCGACCACGGGTCAGGCTGCGCGAACATGAAAACATGCGGCAGACCGGCAGACAAGATCAATTTAAGGACAAAACTCTTCTGGTTTTTTTTTTTTTCCCCCCCTCTCTTTAGGCATTGAACGTGGTGTAAATCTTGGGCGTAAAGTGGAATCGTAACAAAAATTATGTTATGTAATAGAGTCGGTTAGTTCTGGTTTCATATAAAGATGGCAGAGAGAGAGATAGAGAGAGAAAGAGAGAGAGGCCAGTTGCAAAACACTAAATGAAAGAAGGAACTGCAGTTGCTTCCAAAAAATGTGGTGTTAGGTGTAAACTGCTACCATGGTAAACAAAAGCACCAACCTAAGAAATGTCATTATATGAGTTTTAATGGACCAAATTGCAGAAAGTTTCAGGTTTAAGATTCTGCTGCGACCGCTTCCCCACACGGCTTTGTCTCCACTGCACGCCTCCCAAAGCCGTTTTAAGGCACTTAAATCTCTGAGGCGAGCGAACAGCAATTGACATTCGTCGATCTCGAACTCGCTCGGGTGGATGAGCTTATCGGAAACTGTAAACTGGGCCTCGAAGCAATCCCCCAGGCCGCTCGGCGTTCCCAATCCCGCGTCAGCAGGGGGGTCGGCGCCAGTCCGGATCATTAAGGGAGAAAAGGGACACCGGTTATGTAACGGAAAGAATGCGTGTTGCAGGGAGATACGCATTCGCTGGTCGTGCTCCGTAAAGATCATCCCGCTTGTCAGCATTTTGGTGCGAGTTCTGCACTACCACCAATACCTTTACTTTTTTCACTTTTTTCTAAAGTTTGCACCATATTTACCGAGGCATCAGCTAATCCCTCATACACAGATATATCACTACAGGGAGATACAGACTCTTCTGTTTGACATACCCTATTTTTCACATGTATTAGTATTCATTGCACATCTACAAGGCAGTGCAGTTGTTAATAAATTGGTCCTCAAAGGGAGTGGGTCTGAATCCCAGGAGGGATGTGGATGTTTTGCCCCGGGGACATACCGGGCTATTCCTGTGACAACCAGACCCTTGGAATTGTTTGTGGAATCTATTACAAATTCCACCTTCTTGAGCCATACAACTCTGCTGTGCTTTTCGACCCGCACTGCCGCAGAGGTGCACCTCTCTGTCACAGTGACAGGAATACCTCAGTGGGTCTCTTTGCCAGAGAAGCCAGCATCTCGGCGAGCCATTTTTAACCAAACTGGTCCGTGCTCTGATGACCCAGATACCCGCAGTGCCCCGGTGATGCTGATGGGCATGTGGACTCTGGGACTCAGGGTCCTCATTACACCAAGTGTTTGTGGGCAGGGTTATGTGGGACAAGACTTATCAATGTCTCTGGGCTCCCAGCAGGTAAACTTGCTCCCCGTCCTCATTCTTGCCTCTGCGATGGCTGTAGCCACAGCAACACTCCAGCCACAGCTTTGCCGTTCACTCTGGGCTACACACACACGGTGGCCACCATAGCAGCTCGCTGTCACCTCTGATGGAGACCCTGATCTGACAGCTACAGGGAGAGTAGGCCATTGCAGCATCTAAATATAACTGTTGGGCAGAAACTGTGCTCTCAGGGGACCTGATGGAAAATGTAACACAAGACCCACAGCTAAAAAGCCTGTGTGCACCCCCCCCAACAATCTAAAAGGAACACGGTAACTGTATAATAATAGTTTTAAAGGCTGTCGCTAAATAGATTGGCAAATAATAATCAGACCTTTTCTTGTGGCGGAAGGTTGCAGGGTGGTTAGAGCTGTCGCGGTCATGCTCAGCGGACCTGTTCCATCTTCAAATCCCACTTCCTCATACACTTCCTCCTAGTACACTCGATTAAGGTACTTTTACTAGACTGATGTGGTAAAAATTACCCTGATGTCTAAAAGGGTAAATCATCATAATTCCCTTTGGAGAACAGCAGCAGTTAAATAAATAAATAATACAAAATTTAAAGCGCTACATAGTGTTTGACATATTTTTTTACAGGGAAAAAAAAAGAAGTTCTGAGCGGATTTCCGAAAGCTGTGGAAGGCTGATTAAAAGCTGCCGTGGTTGCTGGAGTTTCACCTGCGGAGTGAGAGCAGACCTGAAGGTGGTGTTAGCAATGTGAGGGAGTACCAGAGGAAAAGCAGCAGAATATTCCTCCTCTTGGCTTGGCTCCAGCCCCCCGGTGAAGCTCTGACCCCGTGGCGCAACTCTGGCTGCCTCATCTTTATGCAAATGGGCATCTGCATAGAGAGAGGCCTCCGGAGGGAGAAGCAGACTCCCGGCGGTCGCATAATCGGCCCCGGCCCCGGTCACTTCGCTTACACACCAATGTGAATCTGCGGGCTGGCATTGACGTTTGTGTTATGGCACACATCTAAACGCCAGCGAGGCCCTCAGAAGAACGGAGAATGGAAGGTGTCTCCACTTTCTTTCATCTCAGTCTCAGCAACCTGCCTCCTCCCTCCAGCCACCCCCCCCCCCCCCACATTGCAGACCCCCCTCGCTCTCTAGCAGTTTAACTTTTTCCATCAGACACATTTATATTTGTCTGCATTTGCCTGAAATGGAGCCAAAGCACAGCGTAGTCATAGAGCGTTTGTGGTATTTCGGGTTCCTCTTCCTCCGCCTCCTCAGCTGAGAGGGACGGCAAAGTTCCTCCCCAGTGGTCTGATTATTCTGTGCCCTGTGGCGGGAATCCCGGCAGCGAGTCGACATCTCAGAAACAATCCTCGTATTTATTTGCAGGTCCTAATGCGCGCGGCAGGCAAGCACGAGTGGGGACGGAAGAAAGGGGAGGGATGAAAGTGACAGAATTCATCATCCGGGGAGTGCAGTCTAAATAAAGGCGCCGGAGTAGTGAGATCCTGCGGGCGTGCGGCGGCGCGCGGTCGAAGCCGAACAGACGACGCATTATTTCGCAAAACCCAATTAATCATTTAGCGGCCTTTTCGGCGTGTGAAATTACGCAATCATTTCGCAGTCCTCGGCCGACGTGTTCGGCGCACGGGCCGAAAATAATCGAAAATGCTAAATAAACTCGACGGCGACAAGCACATAAATACACGCGTTTGACTGGCTCAACGCGTCCCGAGACGGGAAAATAGAACAGAAGGATCAGCTCTGAAATATAGCCGCTCAAAATTAAAAAGGCTGGCTGAATGGAATTTCAAAACACAGAAACCCCTACGACTTTCAGCAGGATGCGCGTTCTGTGATGGGCCGTGGAATGAAAAACAGAGTGACAATAATGGCATAGACGAACAAAAAGTGACTAAATTAAACCTGAACTACCTGCAAAGGTAGAAATTTCATCGAAATTATGATGCACCATCTTAGAACACGCGGTGGCAATTTCCTTTACGATAAATGCACTTTCTCTGGTCGTTTGTTCCTGCGCTCCTTCTTACTCTGCCATAGTGCAGGGTCAGTATGTTGAAGGGTAAAACCGTGAGCCAAATGTAAGATGAGACCTCTAACCTGTTGACCCCTTCGTCTTGCGCTCAAGCTCTCCAACACAATTAAACTGGGAATGGAACTTCAAAAATGTAATAAAATAACTTGTGAATAATTTAAAATGAACCCAAATAGTTTTGCACTCTGAAGCCAATGAACTGCTTGCAAGCCTCTTTCTGTCATTCAACCCGCAGCGCAATTTTGTCGTCAAAATCATTTAAAAAAATTTCATTATGCTTCGGTCAGAAAGCATTTCCGAGAAGCATCGGTTGGTGAAAAACGTTAATGCCACCATCTAACATGGCATCTGAGGATGTTTTTTGAACTATAGCAACCTGTAGCTTCCTGGTAACACCTCAGCAATGCTGTTGTTTTCCATCAGTCACACTCTCATTACCATGTTGTATAACATGGTGAAATCACGTCGGGTGCTAACTGAGGTCAGAAGTGTCGTCCACCAGTAGGAAGGGCTGTCGCTTTCCTTGGGCGACCCGCTGCGTTGGCTGCGATCGAGCCTGATTTGGCCGCTCCATCGTTTTCAGGGCTGAGGGTCTACATAACACACTTACCACACAGGGTGGATGCCAACCTGGATCCTGGCACTGCGAGAGCCTTGGGGACCGCTGCTGTCCGCCCGTATTGGTGCCACGGTCGAGAGGACCTCGTGGCCACGCTTCCACTACAGTTCTTCAACCATCCTGACCTCAGGCCACAATTTTGTCGACTACTAACGGAATGGTTACGTCGCGCTGGCGACCAGATATGAGAGGAATGAAGGTTACGCATCTCTGAGCGCTAGGTGTCTCCGCATAATGGCCCTGCATCACGGATACCGCACAGATAAGTTTGACGTAGACCGTTTGGTAAAACTGTTCAAGCTCACCTGAGCATCGCAGTACAGGTCTCAGATTCACTGTGGCTACTACAACATTGTCTCACCTTTGCTTGTGTATTCTTTCATCTATTCAATCACTCATTACTTTAGATTCAGAGAGTCTACTTTAGAGTCTTCCCCAAATTTGTATTATTGTAATATTATTAAGTTCGCAGAAATATACTGTGTAAACATTTATTTAACTATAATGTTATCATTTGTTCATGTGGGGAAGCCAAAAAAAGACTATTAATAAGCTTTTGTAACATGTCTGCCCTCAGGATAATGTCACTGTAGTTTTAACATGCTTCAGATACGAGTAGCCTTGAGCTGGGTAGGAGAAGAGAAAAAAATAAAGTAAAATAAAAATCCGCAGTGTCGCCAGGCTGCTGTTCTTTTGGCAGACCTGTCAAAACCTGCAAGGTGAAACACATACATGCCTATGCGCTCACGGCACCATGTAGGCTCTGGATTAAGGCCGTATGTACAGTACAGAGTCAAGTGGTGCGGGGTTACGCGCAGGGCGATGAAGCGTTTTGTAAGCGACTTGACCGAAAGCTTTGAGCAAAACAAAATTCCCTGTGAATGAGACCTTTTTCAGCACCTTCTGTCCTTAGGTCCTCCGACTCATAACTCAAATTAGGTAAGACAAGGGGTCCCGGTGTAGCTTTCTATGGGCGAGAGAGTAATTGCTTTGGTTAAACCCCGATTCGACATCTATTTGGGCAGCGGGGTGGGGTGGCGTGGGGTGGAAAAGCTTGGCGACGTCACCATCGACCTCACGGATTTGGTCTGGAGACCACTCCTTCGAAAGGATCTTACCCTAAATCGACACAGTAAAAACTGCCCTCCCCGGCAGTAGAAATGGGTAAATAAAGCGAATCGCTGTATACTGTATGCTGATAATAATTCCAGCCATATTTTGGAGACGCACAATAGAGACCCCCCCCCCCCCCCTTAATGTTCTTTGTAGGCCGTTAAGGGGGGGGGGGGGGGGGGTCTCTATTGTGCGTCTCCTATTGGCCTGTGTGTATTTTTAGCAGAATAAACATTTTCATACCATGTTTACCGTTTCATTTACTCCTCAGCAAGAGGCCGTCCAACAAACAACCCCTCCACCACGAGCTCATTAAAAAAAGACTTAAAAACACCTAAGCAATAACAACAATCCCCAGAGTTTAATATCCAGAACACCGTACTCCGGCACACTGTTAGTCATACCCACCCGTTGTACAGCTGAGGGTGAGACATTTGGCCGGTGTGCCATTAATCTAAAGCAAAATAAGCCTAAAAATGTCACGCGCGTTCAAGCTACATATCTGGGGGAACATTTCCCTCCCTGCCGTCTGTTAGCAACGCGCTGAGCAGGAGCAACATTAGTTTCTAAGGACATTATGCAGTACTGTAAATAATGTAGATTGCCGATTTTCGGGAGGGCCATATTCCTCACTGACAAGTAATGGACTGTATAAATAGGTCTCTAAGAGTCTTGATTTCCTGCGTTTGAGAAAAATGGAAGTTATGCAAAGGGCTGCACATTTCTTTTTATTTCGCTTCTCTCGTGCCGGCAATTACGGGACCGCTGTGTTTGCGGCGGTCTCGGCCCATGTTTAATTTACTTGTCCTACTTTATTTTCCTTTTAATAAAAACCCAGAAGTCAGACAGACTCCTTTCTTGCGGCGCGTTCCGCTCGTAAACATCGCCTCCCAGCTGTGCCCAGTTTTGATTTTCTGTCTTTAGCTGCCGCTCAGTCTGAAGGGCAATTCCATAATTGTGTCGACCATTAGAGTTTTGTCAGAGGGTAATAGAATTGAGATCAATTTTCATAATACACCGAGTAGCTCAAAGGGCAAAATCATGAAATAAAGATGTGTCGCCCGAGGGCCGCGTTTCCCGCATCTCGGGGCCGTGCGGCCCGGGGGCATCGGGGGTCACCGTGTCGGGTCCCCCATCCGCTTCTCACCTTAGCCAGGATGAGTCGATGGGCCTCCGAAAGAAAAGCAATTACTTTGCCTCCCCTGCGCTCCGGGTTGACGTCGGCGCTGATCAGACGGAGGGAAGAGCGGGCCATTTCGTCGGCTCACCGTAAACCACTCGGAGAAGCTGCGACTCGCGGGCCCGCTAACGCGTTATTGCCGCCTCTGTCGCTTGGCTGGACTGTCTTGCGTGCGCGAGCGTAGTGCCGTGTCAAAATGCGTCCGTCCGCCTGACAAGTGAACGGATGCAGTAGCGTGAAGACTTTCTCGGTTCAGAGCTCTCAAGTGTCATGGAGGATGCTCCTGAAATGCCTCTCCTCAAGGGCAGCCCATCGGCATTGCGGTCCCACTTTGGACGTTTGAGGGTAACGCGTAGGAACCTGGCAGATCCATTTCGGAAAGGGACACTAATGGGACATTTAAACCGGAAGGTATATTAGTTGGATAAGTTGCTTCAAATCTGTCATACTTACAGACGAATACCTGAATTTGGGTTATTTGAAAGCAGAATTATGTGGGAATGCACGTGCTGCCTTTAAATGTTTATAGCACACTGTGAGTGGCACTGCCGGCATTTTAGTAATGATTTTTTGAAGATATAAACAGTTTCATTCAATTATTTTTTACCAAAATGTTCATACATTCTTAAGTTGTGGATTTTCTACAGTTTCTCTGTACAAGTGAGCAAACGCGAACGTTGGCAAGTGAGCTGGGAGATGAAGGAGACAAAGTAAGGCTGCGGAACCATCTTAGTTCACATAAGATCCACAGTGTTTACGCCTCGTGCTTATGGATATTGGCGAACAAGAAAGCGACAAATACTGCATTTGTTTAAGCGGGAGTAAACAGGAGTTTGTGGGAACCATATATTTCTAAGAGCTTTGTTGCTCAAACTTACCAAAAATATAGTTTTTTTTAGTTGCTGTAGCTATGTCCAAATTTTAACACAGCCGAAACTGAGAAAAATCTACACTTTTAATATCTATTAACTGTCACTTTGCAGTTAGGTACAAATAAAACTGCAAACAGACTCCAGGTCAAAGCCATGTCTGTAAAGTTTATCAGGCTTGTTGAGCTTTTCACAGATCAGCGCAAAAATAGGAAGATAAAAACATTTGATCAAATGCAAAATGAGTTTAATCCACTGCCCCTTTGTGGAGAGTTTTTTCCTTTTTTGTACAGATGGACACGGCACACAAATTGTCCAAATTTCAGGGTAGCGCAGGGTCTGTCCTCAGTCTTGTGACACAAATTACAGCTTGCGAGACCCGAAAAGGCTACAGATGGAGCACTCATGATACGCTGTTTGGGTGCTAACATCGGCGCCTTGTTTTCCGTGTGCACAATTCCAAGTTACGGTCAAATCCCTCCATCCGAGGCATAAGTTGATCGGCATCGCAAGGCTAACAGCACTCTGGCAGGACACGGTGCAAAATATAAGCGGTTAAATTTTCCTCTAAGTCACCCATTGCGTTTTTCATGAAAGACGTGCATTGTGGTATGTGAGCCCGATCTAGAACTAGAAGTGGGCAGCTGAGACAGCCGTACCGGTGTGGGAACACAAAAGAAAACCGTCCGCAGTAACTGGCCTCCAGCACTTGGGTCCACCCACGAGCCTGCTGTGAAAAGTGGGGTCTCCGGGCTTTGAGCTATAAACTTCGAGGCTTGCATGTCGCCCGCTGACTGGAAGCTGCTGGAGGGCCGTGTGGTAACAGATCCATTACCTCTTATGACCTGATTATCCCCAATTTGTGGGAAATTGTTTTTTTGTTAGGACGAGTTTCCCCTTAAGCTACTTCTGAGCTGCTTGTATCTCCGAAGCGCTGCTTCCCTCCCCCATTTCCCTGTAAACCCCTGTGTTTTGTTCTCTGCCCACACTGGGCTCTTTATTACCAATTTAAACCCCAACAAACTGTGACCCACCAGCATGCCTTGAAATCTTATTAAACTGGATTTTGCACCAACAGAGGTTAGCATTAATACACACACATACTCTTTTGTTGCCGTATGTTGTTTTTCTTTTTGCGATATCGTCATACAGGTCATACCGCAGTTTTACAGGAAGGGCCTCTGTTTGGTTTTGTTTGGTTGCAAAGCGTTTAATTTTCTGTAGTCATAATTTAGAGGTGGATTTCAGAACGCCCCAGGCAGCTCTCATTTCTGCTTTCAGCTGCAGGCTTAAATATATTTCTGAGGCTTCTGCTGTCTAGACCAAATCTCCTACTGTATATCGAACTCTGATGTTCAAACTGAATTTCCAGGTGGTCCTCTGCAATGCACTAATACTAATACAGTAGCCGAGGAAAAAGGCTTGGGGCTATTTAGACAGGCTGCAGTTTGGTTACTTTTGAAGAACAGCTTAAGAGACTCCTCAGGTTAATGGGCGCCATGTTTGGCAGTAACTGTTTTTTTGTCAGGGGCTGTGGCACATAATGTGTTGTGTATCAAATATAGAAAAAATGACATGTTTAGGATGGAGCACATGCACTAAGTTCCTCCTGCCAACACTGCTCAAAAATAGATGGCAGACATGAAACCTTAAATAAGTTCGAGTGCACCTGGGAGACCTTGCCTGCCCTGCAGGCTACGCTGAGCCAGAGGACCACGCCGTTTTTCCAGTCATGCTGTGCTTGAATTAACACCATAGATTTTCTACAACCCAATGCTCAGTGCGCAGCATACAGTATATATATAAATATATATGACATGCAGGGTCAGCCGTGAGTATGCGTTGCTAGTGTGGTGAGATCCAATACCCATTGGCCTCACCTTCTGAGACTATTTTGCCAGGCACCCCTTCCCTCCAACTGTCAGGTCGGTTTGATTCACGGTGATACCGTTAGGCTTCTGCGCTGCCCCTGGTGACCTTGTCCATCGCTCTGCAGAACCTGATGCAAAACAGCCTGCTGGATTTCCTCGAATTTGGCCCGGGGTGTAAGCGACCCCCCCATCCCACCTCCCCGTGCTCCTCTGTGGCTAAAGGGAAGCCACACTCCCACGCCTCTTGCAGCAGGAACTGTGACTCATTTTGCTCTTGCACTCGCACGCGCACATGCACTTTCTGTGCGTGATGCATCCACGAAGATGGAAATGGTAACAATTACTTCTTCCTTTTTATTCCAGGCTCCCCCCAACATTTTATTTGGAACAATTTACACGGTGCATGAATAACAATGCCAGTCCTATTACTGCATGCAAACTAAAAAAAAGGCCTCCTCTCATTTACAAAAAAAAAGCCAATTGTAATGGAAAAAATGTAATTCTGTGTACTTTTTAATATTTTGTGATTTAAATAAAATATTGTTTAATGCCTGTTTAAATAGGGGCAGCACGGTGGCTCACAATGCCTGGGCTGGTTGGGTGTGACTTCGAATCTGGTTCAGTTTCTGTGATGTTTGGATGGCCCCCCTGTGTCTGCGTAGAGTTCCTCCTACAGTCCAAAGGCATGCGTTTCAGACTAACCGATCACTCTAAATTGCATATAATCTGTGAATGCGTGTCTGTGGTCGTGGGGCAATGGACCGGCATCCCATCAAGAGGCAGTTTGATAACTTCGTGCCCTGTTCTCCCAGGACAGGCAGCAGACTACCACCACCCTGCTGAGGATACACAGTTAACAAAGATGGCTGGCATATTTAATAACAATACAGTATTATTTTCCATTTTCATATCATAATTGCTTTCTAAATTGTGGCGCTAGAACCTGAATTTCAAATGAAATCTCTCGATTTGAACTCGGCATCAAAATGCCTAGAGTTCATTTTTCATTTAGTCGATCAGAATGAAGAGCCTGGCTGCTGGTGTGTTTACTGTCTTTGTTTTAAGCTACTGGTTATTAAAAATTAAAGCGAGGAGCAACCATTTGCCTTTTTGCATGCAATAATACAGACTGTCTACTAAAATACGCGACAGATAATCATTGCGTCATTTGTGTCTCCTGAAAACGTGAAAAATACAATACTATTACTCAACATAAATGTATAAATTCTCAAGTACTGTTTAGAGTCCTTGCCTTTCAATCAGAAAACCTGGGCAAAAATTTCTGGTCCCACTGTGGTACCATTGAGTACAGTACTTAACCTCAATTGATATGGTAAAAATCGCAGTGCTGTATAAATGGGTAATTGAGCAGTTTAGTATGCAAGCCTAAAATTGCCAGGCACTTTGGAGGAACAAGTTAGAGAAGTGAATTAGTAATAACAAGGCAGCGCACCAAATGTTACAACAGTATGGTGGCGAAGCCCGGAATCCCTCATGTACCCCGCAGTGTTATTTTCACCTGCAAAAGTCAGCCATTCGTCAGCGCCTGATGAGTCTGTCGTATCCTGACAGCCTGAGAACCTCAGGATTCCTACTTTGCCAAGAGCACATGACCATCAGGGGATTTTCTTGCCGGAAGACATCTCATTTTCAGAAAAATACTTCATCTATGTGAAGATATAAGGTCCACTTGTGCTCCAAATGGGAGCTTTAATTTCTCCACTATTGCCTGGTTTAAAAACTGAAGTTTTTTTCTGCAGAAACTCTGGGAGAGGTGATATATGTAGATAAAAGGTTAAAATGATGCTCTGCTGCGGAACTGGCGCTTATATCAAATCTGTTGCTTTGCCAGTCTCACTTAGACTTGGTTCCCTGCGAAATATTGCTGTCTCGTCACAGCCCATTCGAGCCAAAAGGAAACAAATAGCTCCTTATTTCAATTTATTTATTGCATTTATTGTGTCTTCACACACAGCACG
This sequence comes from Heterotis niloticus, assembly GCA_018136845.1. Classification (NCBI taxonomy): domain Eukaryota; kingdom Metazoa; phylum Chordata; class Actinopteri; order Osteoglossiformes; family Osteoglossidae; genus Heterotis; species Heterotis niloticus. The sequence continues at coordinate 20,542,079 of CM030905.1, read as the reverse complement.
AAAGGTGCGTCTTGAGGTGTCCGTCTATGATGGAGGTGAATGCTGGGAGACTTCATATTATCCCACTTGTTAAAATTCTCCAGTTGGTTTTTTTTTCCATATGAAATGTGAATACGGTGAAATATATGCCAGCTTCCCTTACGCCACCTTTATTATTCATCTCCAGATATCAGACACAGCGTGCCATTGTCTAGCTGCTACCAAAATGCTGCATTAAAATTAATGGAATTCCTGCAAACAAACACAAACGGACGGTTTTTTTCACCCCCAGCAAATGAGAAGGAGTGATTTTTTTGTTTTGTTCCCCGCGACCTCCCTCCTAGCAGGGAGTCCTTTAATTTTTTTTCTTGCATTTAATGATTTTTGCGTGTGCGCCGGGGAGCCAGTCGGAGGCTTTGATGTGACGGACGGTGTAGACATGCGTGACCCTCATTGTCGTGCCTGCGGGGTTTGAGGTTCAGACCCCCTTGCCGATTCCAGGCCTGAAGTGCGGACCGATCACCGCAGCTGCTGTGAATATCGAGGTGATTACAACACTTATCTGGCCTGTGCCAAACTGACTTTAAGGGAACACGGCTCAGCTTTTTGTGACCCGCAGGACGCAGACAGTGATGGGGGGGTTAAGCCTGCTGTTTGAACAGACGACCCGCGGCTCCGTTGAGGCTTTATCGCCTACCAAGGGCTCCTGTATCAGCCATCTAATTCTTCTTCACAGCAGAAGCCCCGTTTATTTTCCCGGGCTACAAAAAAAGGAGTAATTTTGTGTCAAGGTAAATATTTGAGAGGCTGAATTCTGAGCTGTACATCGCACTTTGTGAATATGTGGCTTTGATTCCGTTTTTCCAAGCATGCCAACACACACACACACACACACACACACACACACACACACACACACACACACACACACTGTCTTCCGGAACGTTTCTGCACCCCAGCAGACGACCTGTGGGCTTTGTGAAAGGTGTGTATTGTGCATGTGTGAGATGCTGGTGGCTGTCGGTGTGAATGGGCCGCTAAGCTTTTTATTACTTCATAGGGTTGTACCCTCTCACCTCACAAAAAACAGATTATGTGATTTTTATAAACTGCAGACTGAAAGAGTAAATACTTCAACCTGACTAAGCAAACAATTAATGTTTAGACACTTTGGTCTAAAGTAACTTACAGTGGTGGGTTTGTACACTAAACTTACACGGATTTGCCCAGTTTTTACTGTATCAGCTGAGGGTAAGTACCTACATCGAATTTACTGCAGCAGGGCCAGGGATTCAAACCCATGTCCTTCGAGTGCACAGCAGTGAATTTTTAAAATAGTTGAACAAACGTGTATAAACCCCATTGCGATGCATACAGCTCAGACAGGAGGGATCGAGGTAGACCAGCAGGTGGCGTAGTGGTTGGAACCGCCTCCTTTGACTGTGAAGGACTGAGGTTTGAGTCCCACCTCCCGCTGTAGCTCCCTCAATAAAGGACTTTACCCTGAATTTCTCCGCTAAACATGAGCCAGCTGCGTAAGTAAGTTAGATGAGCGCCTCTCCTCGGAACCCCAGCGGCAAACGCTGATATTCAAGACCCCACCTTATGCACGATTCCATCTAATAAGGATCAACACGCTGGAACCTGTGCTGCAAAGACCTTATTACCTGGCAGCAGGAAAATAGCAGCAACTCCACTGCGGAACATTACGCCAGCATATTTACTTGATTTTTTACGATGGAGGTGGAGGGTAAGACAAAGCGGGGGCGAGAGTTCTGGCACGGAATTTGCCATGTTAAGCCGACAATAATAACACGAAACCTAATCGAACCTCACCCAATCCACACCATGTTGTGCCGCGTTCCCGACAAGACCCTTCATGTTGCGCTACTGCATGGCGCACGTATTTGCTGTGTTTCCGATGCAGTCGGCCCGCGGGGAGGTGTCTCTTCGGCTCCGCGATCACGTTTCCATCCAAATATCAAGCAGCCCGCGATGTGGGACTGAACATCGAGTTACAGAGAACATTGTGGCGGCGGTGATAAGTGTTGGGGCTGAGAGATAACCCCCGAAACTGAATATCTGCTAACACAAGATATTGAGTTTTTTTTTTATTTATTTTTTATAGGCGCTTCTCTTTTTTTTTATCAGCAAGTCCATTCATTTTGATAACCGAGCAAGGCCTTGTTATCGCCGTAATCCTTGTAAAACTGTTTGTATTCTTTTGTGCCTTCAATTCATTCTGCGGCAAAATATTGGGAAGCTACCAACATAAACGCCGCATACCTTCTTCCCCCCGGAAGAGGAGCGCAGCGCGGCTCCATATGTTCCCGTCGCAAAAGGTACGAATCCAATTAGCGGCATGGAAATGGCACGAAAAAGCGAGGCCCGCGTTTTACCATCCAGGTGTCATATTTGTCCATGAAAAGCGGCGGCGAAGGTGGAGGGCGGAAAAAAAATCGGTGGACGAGGGACCACAGGTTGGACTCTGCCGGGTTTCTCACTTCCTGATTGTGAGAGACGAGTCGTCCGACGTATAAAAAGAAAGATGTGAGCGTGGGGGGGCTACGCTTTACCTCATACAGCCGCCGTCGGCACGGTTCTCAAAGGCGCCCTCCATTATTCATCCCTCATCGTCCGTTCCATTTCCAGCCTTCGCAACGTTCAATTATTGATATTTATACACCACAAACGCTGCCGTTTTGGGGCGCGCACCTCCGCGGGAAAGGAGAGCTTCGCAGCCTGCGTCAGACCGGCGCGTCGAAACGATGGCGAAGGCATCGGCGCGCGGGCCACGCTCGGCCCGGACATTCTGATACAGGTCCCGTACCGTTACCCAGCATGCCTCCGCAGTGCCGGGATTCAGGCGGCTGCACGTTGTTCTCCGCAAGCAGATTAATTCTGACATAAAAATGGCATTTGTTGGGTGAAACTTGTTTCTGCTAGGATGTGTCCTCACCTGGCTTTCCCTTTCTCACATGTCCGGCCACATTTCCACAGCCATCCAAGTATTTTATTTCCATCAATAATTAATTATTTTAGAAACAAGGATTTATCTGAAAAGCAGCTTTTGATGTTCGGTTTGTACGCGAAGCTGAATACACGGATTTAACAGCAGGAGACATGTACCAGTAAAAATGCCCTTGTACAGCTGGGGCATTTTTACTGGTAAGTACCTTGATTAAGGACACTACAGAAAGAGAAGGGATTAAAACCCATGTCCTTCAGTGACAGCTCTATCCACTGTGCCCCCTGCAGGCAGCCAGTAGAACAGATTTGCTCTCATTCCACAGCGGCTCATAAGGACGCACAAAACTCAGAGAATATTTAGGCCTGTTGAGCGGATGCAGCAGGAATCTCGGTGCAACGTTTTTAAAGGGCATCAAGGATCCACGCGCAATTTGTTCACTGTCAGCTTGGGTTGCGGGGACCGTCCCCGAGATCGCGGTGACATTTAGCCCGTTTAATCTGATGACATCCCGAGACCCAGGAAATATCCTCGGCCCGAGAGTTTAGGCAGTCATAAACGGTAAGCTTGAGGGTGCCAGAAACATCAGTTGAGAAGCAGCGTGTTTTAAGCGGACATTCTGTCGGACCTTTAGAAGGAAAACTGGGGGGAACACTGCAGAGCTCCTAAACGTGGTCCCACACAAGGGGACTCGCTTCTCACTGCCTTCCTCAAGCTTCTTACCTTAATTCTATGTATATTATATATTTTTATTTAAATTGTAAAAAATACATACGTATAATTTTTATTGAGAACATTTATGTCCCTGTACACACTATTTTTATAGCAGTCGGGTAGTGAAGTGTCATGCCGGCTGCTCCTAACCATGACGTTCATTCCGATTCAACTGCAGCCACAGTGAATTAAACTGCGCATTGATCATGTATTCGGATGTGTTACATCCTTAAATGAGCCTTTTGGCTGTTAAAATAAGCGGTCGTGAAGTCAAGATTGCGGTGTTTGAGATCCATTTTGGATGAGATGGTGGAAAAGCAGCAGCAAAGGAGCACGTGCACACACACACGGGCGCATTCTTTTCCATACAAGGTTTGGGCAAAACAGCTAAAAATTCTTCTGTGCAGGTGAAGGTAAACATTCCACAGAAGGACAGATGCTTGTAAAAAAAAAAAAATACAACTATGCATTTTATACAATTCATCTGAAAGGCTCGCGTTATTCTTGCGCACCTGCTATGGACTTGTCACTCTTTCATCCTTCAACACGGCCTGTTTGTCTATTCACACCCTATTTATGGGACTGAAATCGCCAGTCATTCAAATCAGCCTCCCGTCTCGAGGCTTCAATCCAAACAGCGCTAAACGGATCAAAAATGCCCGTATAATCAAGCTGGCACCAAATTTAGAATGCTGCTTATTTATTATTTTCGAGAGCCACTTCTGGTGCATAATTCCACTAACCTATCTGTCACTTTGCGTGACGTCCAGCAGTGAAGCCTGGGGAAATATGATCGGGTCTGTCAAGGGAAATGCGGACGCATATGAAAAAAGTAGAAATGTATATAGGCAAATGCAGAAAAAAAAATCCTGAGTGTGGAGACCATCTTAGTCCATTCGTGCAGAAACCTGGTCTACGGCTCACTGGCCATTATGTGATAGCAAATATATGAAAACGTTCTGTACTTTTTCTTCCCTTTTTGCTTTGGAGAAAAGCCTCTGCTAAATGAATAAATGTAAATGCAATGTAAATCTAATTATTATTTATGTTTCTTGTCCCACAAGTATGACTTGAAGTTATAATAGGTCCATTCTTCTTCTTCTTCTTCGTAAGGTATAAAATCCTGAGAACTTACCTTTGATTTTGCAAAGAACGTTTTATTGCCTTCAGCCTGTTTGATTGTGGAGGAAACAACACGGATGGCAGACTGCCTCTCTCATTCCAGACCAACCAACATCTTACTGTCCTCGGTCAGGAACCATGGAGAATGGTCTGTCCCTCATTTCAGTGCCATGGGTGCCAGTCTCCAGCCTCAATTTAGTACCACGGACAGCATGGGTGTCATCCTGTGGCCCTCATTTCAGCACCATGGACAGAGCACTAATGTCCTCATTTCAGCACCATGGACAGAATTCTATCGCTCTCATTTTAGCACTATGGATGTCAGTCTCTGGACCTCATTTCAGAACACTGGGCATTAATCTACACCCCTCATTTCAGTACTGGGGACAACACTCTGTCCCCTCATTTCAGAACCATGGACATCAGTCTGCGCCCTTCATTTCAGCACCACGGATGTTACCCTGCAAACCTCATTTCAGCACCATGGATATCTATGTCCAGCACTAAGGACAGCAGGCTCTCTTGTTCATCTCAACTCTATTGGTGCCATTCATAAAATTCTTGTTAAAGTACCACTGGAAGAAGCCAACTCTTCCAATGAACAGTTTAGCTACCCTAAACCTATAATGTAGGGCTTTTATATGAGAGCATAAGCAGCAGGTTATGCTCAGCCTCAAACATGATGACTATCCCTTATTTTCTTTTGTGTTAAATGAACCTCTTCCTGTTACTTGCAGCAAGGAAGCTCAAAAGGTCCCTGCTTTAATTTCTCTTGCGAAAAGCTGCTACCAGCAGGATGTATATGGGAGCCATATTTTTGATAGTTGCCTACTGAATGTTCCGTCACGTTCTGCCCCATAAATGTCTTCATATCCTTCACAGTGTCTACGAATCCATACAAAGGGCAATAAAGCCAAACAGCAGCTCACCAGCACGCGTTATTTTGCAGAAATAGTATTGATGGCAACAAGAATCGCTGAATGTACCCAATTCACCGGATGGCATATTCCTGCTATCAAGAATGATGTGGAAGCAGAAGAAGAGAACATGTTATTTAATGAGCTACAAGGCCGGCTTCCGCTCGCTCCCCTGCCGCATCCCGCAAACGCGCCTTTCTCATCCCTCGCCAGTTTAGCAAGTTCTACACATTCATCCGGCAGATTCTCTTATTCATTAGTGCATGTTAAAGAATTTTTAAGACAGTCTGTCTCTGCCTCTCCCTCACATGCACAGCCATAGACACGGACACAAAGGTTTAAGCTGTACTTGTCAGCTGTAAGGTCAACAGCTTTGCTTTAAAAAGATACCCCTTTCTACTCTTTTGCACCATCCCCCACTCCCACCCCCCACCACCACAGACTTGTATTTTACTGAAAAAAAAAACAAAGTAAGGACTTTTAATTGTCTTCAGGGGTTTGCGCACATATTTCTGCTAATGGAACAGATGGGAAGATGTTCTTCTTTGTTGCCATTGTCATTTTAAGGAAACATCACAGTAAAGTTGGACGAATGCCCCCCAGGGGGAGATGGTGGTTGGACAGGGTCGGGGCCCCTCCACTCAGCCCACTTGCTGCTCTGATATATGAATTATGGATTGTGATATTATACAACCCCCGCACATGTCAAGCGTGTGCTAATGACTGTTTTCACAGCTGTGCACCTTAGTAATGGC